>CM057451.1:453090000-454340000 GCA_016271365.2 Neoceratodus forsteri | reverse complement strand
GGCTGGTGGCCCACATTATTCCATTCCACGATGTTCTTGTCGGGTGATGTTACTGCCTGCGATTATATGCCTGTGATATTTTGTCTCACTTTGTTTTACAGGCGCTATTATTACCTAGAACCCATTATAATCACAGTGGAGTAACATCAAGTATACAAAACAGTAACAGCAAACAGAGGTCATATGGTGTACATACATAGGACAAGTGGTCAAAGACTCCAAGGCCTCTGGCCGTACCTGACACTGACATCCAGCATTAAGTGCATATATTTGTTATCGAACTAGTCATATGCTAAAGGTGATGTACACCATCATTTGTTATGGCAATTGCATAAGGGTCTTCCTAACATAGCTTCCTGGATGTTCTGTTTGAATGTGTGGGGTAAGACCAGTATCTGAAATTCACTGGGGAGAGAGTTCCAGTACTTGGGTGCAGCATATGAGCTGACTCTCCTTCCCAGCTCGGTAGAGTGCCCAGGACATTCCAACAGTCTGCAGGTGGAGGACCTCAGTTCTCGCCTGTTATATTTTAATATCAGCAACCTTGACAGTGGCAATCCATCCCTGTCCTGTAAGGCTCTTCCTATGAATGATCCAAGCATGAGATCTCTCCGATCGGCAGGGGGGAGCCATCCTAAGGATTGGTAGAGATGGCAGTAGTGAGTCTAGAATGGGGCTTGGGTGATGAATCTACAAATATTATTATAGGCTGTGTTCAAGCAATTTAGCAGTGAAGGGGATGCAAGGGCAATTACTGGGGAGCAATATTCCAGAATGGGGAGGAGGTGGCCATGGCCAATCACAACTCTTGCATCCAGGGTCAGTAGATGCCTCAGACGATAACATATTCCTATTCGCTGATTCACCTTCCTAATTGCTGATCCAATATGGTGCTCATACATAGGAGATGGGTCTAGCGTAACCCCCAGGTATGTCAATTATCTTACCTGCTCAAGGGTCAAGTCATCAGGGGTTAGTATACTGAGAGTTTTGGTGTTGTTGGGGGTGCACTTCGTGAGTTTTGGTTTTGAGCCAAATGGCATACATTTAGTTTTCTTGGAGTTTACAAAAAGCCTGTGCTGTGTGAAACAGTGTGCTGTAGCAGTAAAGTCCACGTTTAGATCTAGGTTAAGCCCAGGGAGGTCATTACTGCTTTTGAAGATAATGAGGTTGTCCGCATACATTATTCTGTTGCTGTTGGTAGCTGTCGTGAGTAAAGGATTAACAAAGATGAAGCAGAGCAAGGGACCTAGTATGGAGCCCTGGGGCACACCAGTTCATACACAAAGTGGAGTAGATAGAGCATGTCCTATTCTCACTAGCTGGGTCCTGTCGGTTAGATAGCTTCAGAAACAGTTTGTGACGTTGTTGGGGAAGTTCAGGGAAGATAGAGTGTTTAGTAGTAACCCATGGGCCACCATATCAAAGTCTTTTGATAAGTCTACAGAAATAGCCCCAGTGAGGTTACTGTTGCCTGCTTCGCCAAGCACATGGTCTGTGAATTTAGTGAGGGCTGTGGCAGTACTAAACCCTCTGTGAAAACCATGTTGGTCCTTGGATAGCAGGCCATATTTTTCAGTGTGCTCCATTAGTTGATGGTGAGCCACTTTTTCCAGTATTTTGCTCATGTGCGACAGTAGGGATATGGGCCTATAGTTGTCAGGAAGGTGTGGGTCTCCTGCCTTAAGTATGGAGACTATTCTGGCTTCCTTCCAGCGTGCTGGCACCCTTGCAGTGATCAAGGATAGATTGATAATGTGCGAGAGTGGTTTTACTATGGCTGCCAAGACCAGCCTGAGGAACTGTGGCATGAATCCATCACTTCCTGTGCTGCCTGTTTTGGGTAGGGACTTTAGTAGGTGATATATCTCTGCCTGCAGTGTTACTTTAAAATAGAAAGTGGGAGAGCTGGTTGTGTTGTCCTGCTTTCCAGTGCTTTGTGTTACAGTAGGAAGCTGGTTTATGTATGAGTCTAGGTTCGACCTGTAGAGAAGGTGATAAATGTCAGGGTAAGATGGACATTTTGCAACAAAGAAAGATCAGTGACCAAACATTACCTGCCCAAGTAAGTCAGCATGGCCAAAATAGCATGTAACTGATTTTCATCATCCTGGACCTGGAATTAACTAATGGGAAGCATGTCAAGGACATGAAGGTAGAGGAACTCTTCGGGTGCAGTGAAAACAAAACAAAATGGTGGAAACATAGAACATGTTGGCAGAAGGGGGCCTTCTGGTCCATCTAGTCTGCCCATTTTTTGTAGTTTAAGCTACCCCCCCTATTTATTTTATACTACCATGTACCAGAATTCCTTTGTGTCTGTCCCAAGCTCTCTTGAGCTAATTTATTGTTTTTGACTCCACCACCTCTTTTGGCAGTCGGTTCCATGGGCCCACAACTCTCTCTGTGAAGATAAACTTTCAAATGTTTCCTCTGAGTTTGCCACCCCTCAGTCTTATCTCGTGGCCCCTTGTTCTAGTTTGACTGTGTATCTGAAAGAGGTTGATCGTTTCCACTCTATTTATGCCTATGAGACATTTGAAGGTCTCAGTCATGTCCCCCCGTCCCTTCTCTGCTCCAGCATGTACATATTCAACTCTCTTAGTCTCTCCACATAAGGCTTCGGGTGCATTCCACTCATCATCTTAGTCGCTCTTCTCTGGACTGCCTCTATTCTGCCTATGTCCTTCCTGAGGTGGGGCCTCCAGAACTGTACACAGTACTCCAGGTGGGGCCTCACCAAGGAGCTGCAAAATTGCATAACCATCTCCCTCTTCCTATGGCAATATTAAATGTATGCAGAAAATAGAAAATGAAGTTCGAATCGACATTTCAACCATATGTCTTCTTCAGTAGTTATCTAAAAGAGAAAAAAAGCAAAGTTAGTGGAGAGGTAAGGGGAATTAAGGGATAGATATATGTGAGAAAAGAAAATAAGGGGAGGCTCTAGCAGAAAAGTGATTCAATGGAAAGAAGTGCAGTCATGCACACAGGAAAAGAACCCAAGGACAGAGTACTGTCTGGAGTGTCAAGGTAATCAAATCGGAGGAGGAAAAGAACTTGGGGACAGTCATCACCAGCGATATAAAACAAGCTATGCAGTGCAGAAAGGAAGCAGCCAAAGCAAACAGAATGCTGGGCTGAATTGTGTGTGTGTGTGTGTGGGGGGGGGTGTTACAAGTTTTGGATGAATTTTCATCTATTTTAATTAATGCCGCTTTTCGTTATACGTATGAAACTTAATTGCTATAATACTGGGATGTCTATTGTATGTTTCCTCTGTACTCATATTTGTATGTGTACTTTAGACACAATTGTAAATCAGAGTTTTTCTCTCAACTTGCTTTCCAATAATTGATGATGATAAAAAAAACAAGTAAAAGGGAAGAGGTTTTACTGCCATTGTACAGATCCTTGGTGTGACCGCACCTGGAGTACAGCATGTAATGCTGATGCCGCTACCTGAAAAAGGATATTAACCAGATCAAGATAGTTTAGAGGAGGGCAATTAAGATGGCTGAGGGACAGCAAGGCATACAAGGACAGGCTGAAAGAACAAAATTTGCATTCACTTGAGAAGAGGACAGAGAGAGAGAGGACATGATTGAAAACTTCAAGTACCTGAAAGGTATAAACAAAGTGAATATTGAGGACCTCTTTTGCCTCAGTGGCAAGACCACAAGGGGCACTGCTATAAACTGGTAAGGTGAAGAATCAAGAAGGAGGTCAGGAGGCAGGAAGCACTTCTTTACAGAACAAGTGGTGATGAGATGGAATGAGCTCCCATCCAAGACGTCACTTAAAAAATGGGGAAGGGGGTTTAATAGATAGTGGGACAGGGTGAACACGATGGTCAGAATTGGTGGGGAGGGGGATGGGGCACACTGTAATCATTGAATGAGGGGCTTTGCCATTGAGCAGACTTGATAGACCATAAGGCCTTCTTCAGTTGGCTGTTTTGTATGCTCGTATGTTTGTGGAGGCTGAATCAATTGTAGGGTTCTAATGTGGTTTAGAAGCAGACTTACAGTGGCTTATAGCATAGAAACATAAATGTTGATTGCAGAAAAAGGCCCAATGGCACATCACATCTGTCCAGCACCTGCCAGCATCCATGCCCAGCCTAATGCTGGACTGCAGCTAGTCTACTGATGTCCCTGACCGAATTTCAACATCTCCTACCTAGATCACTCATCATTTTCCCTCAACTGCCCACATTCCCTCCTCCCTCCCTCCCTAATCTAGCTTGGACCATTTTCATGTGCTTAGCCCACCTGTGTTTGAAGCCAGCAGCAAACTCCACACTGATCACTTATTTTAGCAAAGCAGAAGTATTGGTACAGTTGGCATTTTTTGTCCTTACACTTAATTATTTTTTCTATAAAAATGAATAGTTTCTACAAATTAAAGGGACAGCTATGGGGGCCAGTTTTGCCCCCAGTTTTGCCAATCTGTATATGGCAAGATGGGAGGAGGAGGAGGAGGTGATTAGCCCTACCTCAAACCCATACAAACAACATATTGATTTATGGAGACGATATATTGATGATATATTGTTGATTTGGACAGGTTCTGCTAGGGAGTTGGAAGATTTTGTTGAATATTTGGAAGACAGTAATCCTAACTTTAAGTTTAGCCTTACAGTGTCTAAACAGCAGATTAACTTTTTGGATCTGGTAATATTGAAGGATGGAATAGGTGGATTTATGATGGATTTATTCCGTAAGCCCACCAATAGGAATACTTTGTTGCTGTCTAGTAGTAATCACCCATCTCATGTAATCAGAGCCATCTCCAAAGGGCAATGCATCCGCACTAAACGTAATTGTGGGACTGATGCCACTTAAGGAAGGAGGATATGCTAGGGATGTCATAGTGAAAGCAAGACGAGAGGCTGATAACACCAATAGGGATGAATTATTGAGGGAAAAGAATAAGGAAGAATTGATGCAGTTACAAGATAAACAGGCTTGCTTTGTGAGTACTTTTAATGTACAATCACACGAAGTGGCAAGAATTATTAAGAAAAACTGGCATATAGCCCTGCAGGACTCGGGTTTGAAGGAACTGTCTGTAGATGGTCCAAACACTGTTTAAGGAAGGGGTACCACCTTCTATGGAACCAATAATGCACAATCCATGCATGTGGCTGCCAAGGAGGGATAATGGTAGCCATAGATGTGGTAGTTGTAAATTTTATGGTCATATGCTGGATACTAGAATGTTTATAAATCCTCTTCTGAATAGATCGTTTCCAGTAAGGAGTTTTATGACATGTTCCACTGCTGGCCTGGTCTATTTAGCTAGCTGTAAATGTGGGTCTTTCTATGTGGGAAAGACCAAAAAGGACTTTCAAGACATGTGTAGGTGAGCACTTGAGGGCAATAGAGAGTCAGGATATTAAAAACACCCTTGCAGTACACATCATAAAGCAAGTGGACAGACAGCAACATTTTTTTAAATTTCAGGGCTTGGAGAATCCAGTATTGTCATGGGGGGGAGGAGACTATGACAATCTCCTCCTCAGACGTGAACAGCACTGGATTTTCTCATTTAAAGGAATGGAAGGAAAGGGTCTGAATGGTAAACTGTAGATTAAACCCTTTCTGAAATAAACATAAACTGCATGTTAGCGATTTGTTCTTTCATATTATATATCTGTTGGTCATTAGGTTATTTTAGTATGGTTATTTAGATTTTTTTGATAAAAGAATTGACTTTCTGTCTGTCACAGACTCGCTCAGCCAGTCAGCCCTCTACTCCCAAAGTGCCAACCTCTGAGCGTATAATTTGTGTACAGTGAACAGACAAGGTAACCCTCTTGTCTGTTTTGTGGGTTCAAGTCACCTTAGTCTCAAGCTCTGGAAGGTTTCAAACTGATAACCTCTTGTTAGCGTACCCAATTATCAGGCTCAGATAATTATGTCTTCGGGGGGCCAGATATCTTTGCCTATGGGCACCCAGCCAGGTCTTTTGAATTAACCCTTAGAACTCTATGCAAGACTTTAGAGAACTCTATCCATTACCCAGTTTGGTATACAATAAGCCCATACACAGTGTACTTATAACCTTTAAAAGCTCCACTTAAAATAAAAAGAAATGTCAAGGCACTCCAGCAGTTTTGTTTGCAAAAAAATATCTTTACTTTAAAAATATCAAAACAGAACAATAATTACAGAACAAATATATATCCCAGCACATATAGCCTTAAAACAAACAGGTAAAAAAGTACAGTTCCTACAATTTATAACTTCAGACTAATCTTGTCTAATGCTTACTTTCTTTCAGTGCTTTGAGAGTCTCTCTTCTCTCAGTCAGAAATTGTCTTGTGTGTCTCTAAGGCTTTTCAGTTGGATAAAAGAGTTCTGAGACGGCCTCCTCTCTGAGATCATTAAACTCTGCATTGGTGTATTAAAAGTTACATGTTACCGCACAGGATGTCCCAACAAGATTTAAAAAAAAAATGATAAGTGACATACTCAATTTCCTCTCCTCAGGGTAACTGGTGAAAACTGTTTTTTGTTCTGCCACACACACAAACACATAAACAGGTTCTGTGATGTCCTCCCAAGGCTTCCTAGGGAATGTGCATCTGACCTTCCAAATTCATCTGGATCCTGCCTGACCCAGACATCAAACCTCTTCAATGTCCATTCTGGCCTCTCTCCGACACCCCTCCTCACAAGTCCTTCCTGGCAACTATGCAAGTCAAAGGATCTCCCTGAGGGCATTATGAATGGCTAATCTTATTTCTTGGGATGAAAGCAAATTGACAAAGAAATTGCACCCCAGATCTTTGCAGTTTAAAATACCTCCTGTCCTTTGAACTTATCCCTGGGGGGTTTTGATATGTTAGTTCCAGTAAGACAGTAGTTTCCTAAAAATAACCTTCCCATCATATATTTTATATGTAATAAAAAAAATTAAAACATCACTCAGCGCACTCAGAGCTGGCTGTCTACGTCACACTCCTCCCCACCTAGACTGAATTTGGGGGATCCATCCCCTACATGGGATGAGCTTCCCAAATCAGTTCACTCCTCATAGACCCTAGACAGTCCATCTGAGTTCTTATTTTTGGCTCCGGCCCTATGTACGATTTTCAAATCATACCCTTGTAAAGCAAGACTCCATCTGAGCAGTCTGCCATTGTTTTTCCCCATCTGTGACAACCAAACCAGGGGGCTGTGGTCAGTCTGCACCACAAAAGGTTGCCCATACAAGTATGGCTCCAATTTCTTTAGGGCCTACACTAGGGTAAGACACTCCTTTTCCACTGTGGAGTATGCTTGTTCCCTGGGGAGCAGTTTTTGGCTCAAGTAGGCTATCGGGTGGTCCCTTCCTTCGTTGGATGTCTGGCTTAGTACTGCCCCAATACCATGTCTGAGGCATCCGTCTAAACTACAAAAGTTTTGATATAGTCCAGACTTGTCAAAACAGGAGCACTGCACAGTGCCTCCTTCAGTTTGGTAAAGGCTTCCTCACAGGCTGTACCCCAGGTGATTTTCCTTGGCATTTTTTTCTTTGTCAGGTCAGATAGGGGAGCAGCCAGGGCACTGTAATTAGGTACAAACTTTCAGCAGTACCCTGCTGTCCCGAGAAAACTCCTGACCTGCTTCTGAGTTTCTGGTCTAGGCCATGCCTGTATTACCTCTATTTTTATCTGGTTAAGACAAAGCTGTCCCCGGCCTACCACATGCCTGAGGTATGCCACTTCTTCTATGGCCACCTGGCACTTCTCGGCTTTGACAGTGAGCATGGCCCTCTGTATTCTGCCCAGCACTTCCCTAAGGAGTGATAGGTGTTCCTCCCAGCTGGTACTGAAGATGGCAGTGTCATCCAGGTATGCCACGGTGTACTCCTCAGCACCATTTAACACCTGGTTCACCAACCTTTGGAAAGTGGCCGGGGCGTTCTTCATTTCGAAAGGCATTACTTTGAACTCAAATAAGCCTATCACAGTGTTGAAGGCCGACCTCACGCTAGCTCTGTCTGTCAACTCTACCTGCCAATACCCCTTTGTCAGGTCAATGGTCGTAAGGTAGGTCGCCCCCCAACTTGTCCAGGAGTTCATCCATCCGGGGCATTGAGTGGGCTTCTGACTTTGTGACTGCATTCAGCCCATGATAGTCTACACAGAAATGAGTCAAGCCATCTGGCTTGGGTACAAGGACTAAGGGTGATTCCCAGGGACTGTGGGATCTCTGGATTATGCCTAAATCCAGCATCTCCTCCACTTCCCTCCTAATGTCCTTTTGGACAGCCTCTGACACCCGATATGCTGTCTGCCGTATGGGCATCTGTGTCCCTGTCTCCACATCGTGTGTTGCTAAAGGGGTTAGTCCAGGCTTGGCGCTAAACAAGGGTCAAAGTCTGCTAAAACCTCCCTCAATTTCTGTATCTGGTCTGGGGTCAGCTGGGGAGACAATTTTACTGCCTCCACAGAGGACTCCCACTTACTGTCTTCCAGCGAGTCCAGAAGGGGGTCTCCTTCATCCGTCCCTTCCCCATGACTACACACTGCGAACACCATGTTAGCCCTATTTGCATATGGCTTCATCATGTTGACATGGTACATCCTTTCTGTCTGTCTGTCTACAGCCAGGTAACTCCACAATGTAGTTTACATAATTTACCTTCCTAACCACTTTATACGTTCCTGCCCACTCAGCTTGCAGCTTGTCTTTCTGAACCAGAGTAAGGACCATGACTTCCTGACCCACCATGTACGAGCGAGGCTGTGGCTCTGTGGTCGTACCATACCTTTTGTTTCTGTTGGGCAGCTGCCAGGTTGCTCTGGGTTGTCACCATAAGCTCCTTCAGCCTTTCCCTAAACCTTAGGATGTAATCCACAACTGGAGTTCCCTGGGTGGCGTGCTTGCCTTCCCAGTCCTCCTGGATCAAGTCTAGGGGCCCATGCACCCAGCGTCCATGCAAGAGTTCAAAGGGGGGAAATCCTGTCAACTCTTGGGACACCTCCCTGTATGTGAATAACAGGTGGGGAAGCGTTTTCCCCAGTCCCTTCCATGCTGTTCAGCAAACACCTGGAGCATTGACTTTAGGGTACCATTGAAGAGTTCCACAAGCCCATTGGCTTGTGGGTGATACACTGTCATGCATCTCTGCACCATCCCACACTTCTTTCATAGACATTTCATTAGGTCCAACGTGAAGGAACCCCCTCAATCGGTGATTACCTCCTGCAGAAACCCAACACAGGAGAAAATCCCAAGCAAGACATCTGACACTTTGTCTGTCCTCAGTGAGGATAGGGCGACTGCCTCTGGGTATCAGGTGGCATAATCCACCACAGTCAGGATGAACCTTTTCCATGAGGAGCTGGGGGTATTTAAAGGCTCCACAATATCCATTCCCACCCTCTGGAATGGCTCCTCCACTATGGGCAAGGGGATCAGGGTGGCTTGGGTTTTCTTGCCTGCCTTCCCTACTTCTTGGCACCGGTGACAAGACCTGCAATACTCCTTCACCTGCTGGGTGAAGTTAGGTCAGTAGAAATTCTGAGCCAACCGCTGCAATGTGCGCGTGATTCCCAGATGACCAGACAAGGGAATATCATGGGCAACCTTGAGCAACTGCTCACGATATCCCTGGGGAATGATAAGCTGCCTGCCTAGCATCCTTCCCTCTGTCTGTACTGCCTGTGTATACATAAGTCCATTTTCCCAATAAACACTATGTCTGCCGTCACCTCCCTGTGCACCGTCCGAGTCTGCCCAATCCCTCAGCTTCTCTAAACTAGGGTCATTTTTCTGAGCAGCTGCAAACCCCTCACACCTTCCCAAGGCATGAGACAGGTCCACTTCAGTCACTAAACTAGGGTTCCTAGCACTAGCGTCAGGGCCCTCATGATCACTGTCAATCCCTACCCTCTGACAAGGGGTCACCCCTCCCTCTTTGGAGTAACCCTCTGTAGCTGGGTGTTTACTTGCTCTTGGGGAAATTTCTACCCCCTTTTTATCAGTCTCCCCCTCTGGAGACACAGGCTGGGGAACCAACCTCTCAGTGTCTTCCCCAATGGCTTCTGGGGGGCTCAGGGAACTACAATTTTCCCTGGCCACTTGGCTACGGGTAACTGCACATACCACCCCCTGCTGGAGATTGTTACTCAGGATCACATCCACTGCTAATGTGTTAGCTACAGCCACCTGTTGCATAGTTCCCCCTGTTTCACCCCAGTCCAGGAGAACACTGGCCAATGTCAATGTTTTCCCTTCACCCACAAAGTCCTGTACAGTGACGTATTTATTGGGTATAAGCTGACCAGGCTGTACCAGATCCCCTTTTACCAATGTCAGGGATGCCCCTGTGTCTCTTAACCCCTGCGTCTGTATGCCATTTACCATGACTGAGTGCATGTGTTCCCTCATGTATACTGGCATGCTTCCAGGGTCACACAAACAACCCACTTCCTTTCTGGTACTACTCTGCATATTATTGCCTGCCCTTTTTGGACACTGACTGGCAATGTGCCCAGTTTTGTTACATAACCAACAAACATTTCTTACTTCAGAGAAATCTTTTCTTTGAAACATGGGGCTAACTGGTTTCAGTGGAGGCAGTGAGGGTTTTAGCTGCCCTGAAGGTGCGCTTTTCCCTTTCTGCGCTGCCACACTCGCCCCATTCGCTCTCAGAGCTGGTCTGCTCTTGGCATAGTGGTCCAAGAGTTCAGCAGCCTCTTGCACTGTTTTTGGATCTCGGTCCTCTAGCCAGGTTTTTAACTCTGTTGGGCATCTGCCTCCAGTTCTATCCTCCGCAACTCAATTTGCAGCTTGAGTACCTCTGGATTCAGGATACTGGTGACCTTCCCCTGCTTCTGTGGCCCTTCACTGACAGCGGCACTGCTGTCTGCCTCATTGGCTCTGGACCCCTCACTGGCCACTAGTTCTACCACACTCGAGGTCTGATCCCATTCAGTTATGGTTGGTGACTCGCTGCTCTGGGTATCTGCTCCCATCAGGGCCTCTATGAGGTTCTGCTTACTGGCTTTCACCCTAAATGGGACTCCCCTGTCCCTGCACAACTGCTTTAAGAAATCTACAGTGTGCTTGCTGTAGTCAGAAGCCATTTTCTTCTTCTCTCACTACTAATACTATACTGACTGGCACTTCAGAACAAAAATGAAATGGATGGGAACTTAACTGTAAGTCAAGGGATATAGTTCTGTTTCCTTTTGAAATAAAACACTGCCTTTCTTTTTTTCAAGTGAGCTAAACAGTCTCAAGCTAACACACTGACCAATGAAGCTTATACCACCAAACTTTTTATGCCACCGCTGCCAACCAATCTGTCACAGACTCGCTCAGCCGGTCAGCCCTCTACTCCCAAAGTGCCAACCTCTGAGCATATAATTTGTGTACAGTGAACAGACAAGATAACCCTCTTGTCTGTTTTGTGGGTTGAAGTCACCTTAGTCTCAAGCTCTGGAAGGATTCAAACTGATGACCTCTCGTTAGCGTACTCAATTATCAGGCTCAGATAAATCTGTCTTTGGGGGGCCAGATATCTTTGCCTATGGGCACTCAACCAGGTCTTTCGAATGAACCCTTAGGACTCTGTGCAAGACTTTAGAGAACTCTATCCATTTCCCAGTTTGGTATACAATAAGCCCATGCACAGTGTACTTATAACCTTTAAAAGCTCCACTTACAATAAAAAGAAATGTCAAGGCACTCCAGCAGTTTCATTTGTAAAAAACTAGCTTTACTTTAAAAATATCAAAACAGAACAATAATTACAGAACAAATATATATCCCAACACATATAGCCTTAAAACAAACAGGTAAAAAAGTACAGTTCCTACAATTTATAACTTCAGACTAATCTTGTCTAATGCTTGCTTTCTTTCAGTGCTTTGAGAGTCTCTCTTCTTTCAGTCAGAAATTGTCTTGTGTGTCTCTAAGGCTTTTCAGTTGGATAAAAGAGTTCTGAGATGGCCTCCTCTCTGAGATCATTAAACTCTGCCTTGGTGTATTAAAAGTTAAATGCTATCACACAGGATGTCCCAACAAGATTTAAAAAAAAATGAAAAGTGACATACTCAATTTCCTCTCCTCAGGGTAACTGGTCAGAACTGGTTTTTGTTCTGCCACACACATACACACATAAACAGGTTCTGTGACGTCCTCCCAAGGCTTCCTGGGGAATGTGTATTTGACCTTCCAAATTTGTCTGGATCCTGCCTGACCCAGACATCAAACCTCTTCAATGTCCATTCGGGTCTCTCTCCGACACCCTTCCCCGCAAGTCCTTCCTGGCAACTATGCAAGTCAAAGGATTTCCCTGAGGGCATTATGAATGGCTAATCTTATTTCCTGGGATGAAAGCAAATTGACAAGGTAATTTCACCCCAGATCTCTGCAGTTTAAAATACCTCCTGTCCTTTGAACTTATCCCTGGGGGGTTTTGATGTGTCAGTTCCAGTAAGACAGTATTTTCCTCAAACTGACCTTCCCATCATATATTTTATATGTATTAAAAAAAAATTAATACAGCACTCAGCGCACTCAGAGCTGGCTGTCTACATCACACTGTCCACTGCTAAATAACTTTTTTCTCTGCAGGTTTAGGTGCCCAGGATTTAATTATCGGCAGCATTTTAACAGGAGAAGAACTGTCTGCACAAAATGAGGAAGACTTTTATGTTCCCTATTAATATATGGACAGTCAAGCATTGGACAGATTGCAATAAGAAACTAGAATGGAAATTAATTTATTAGAAGTGTTCGAATATATGCTGTATGGTCACTTTAAATGTTGTGGTACTTAAGGGGTATTGGTAGTATTCATGTTCACCTTTGAGAAAGCTCTTCTGAGCAAAACTTGTCAGGTGACTGAGGAGTTGACGTTCTTATGTCCTACCTTGTCTGGTACATGGAGCTGGAGGTAGCGGGCCTTTGTTTGCTTCTATTGTGGATTTGCTGATTACAGATGACACCTGAATGGAGAGGGGGAGGCAATAGTTTTTGCCCAAGAATGGTGGGGTCAGGCAGGTAGGTAGGGTTCCCAGAGGATGGGAGCTGTTACTTGCTAGAAGGAGGGACTTGATTTGTATAAGTGGGTGCAAGAAAGGCTCTACCTTCTTTGGCCCCCAGCCTTTTGGCAGATACCCTACCAATCACTCCCCTCAAAAAAGTAGGGGTGTGGAATCTGACAGTAGGGAACCCACTGTCCCACTATGGAGGATTGCCTTAGGGGTTGGGAAGGAATTTTACTTTTTTTCCACTGGGTTTTCTAGTTTTTTGTCTTCTCCAGTGGGATTTCTTTTTTTTTTTCAATTCAACCTTTATTAACAGAATTTTCCACAACACTGGAGGCAGTTAACATGAGAATTAAAACATGAATGAATACAGTAGCATACTCTACTCAAACTGCCCCCCACCCCTCCCCCCGTACAGCAGTATTATGCCTCCTTACAATGTGGGTTCTAAGACATTGTACATAAGTATACAGGGCTACCTACTATGAAACAGTACTTATATCCGGGTAGCTATTATTAAGGAGTGAAGGGGATCCCATATATGTGTGTAAATGGGTAATCTATTGTGGAGACTAGCTATAGCTTTCTCTGTATGAAGGTTAGCAAGGATTTCATTCACCCATTCCTGTAATGTCGGAGTGACCTTATCTTTCCAGTGGTGTAAAATAAGTTTTTTGACAGATAGTGCAATCATGGAGATCTGAAATCTCCTCACCTTGACCCTGATGGAGGATAGGTCCCCTAGGAGACAAATGTCGGATGTGAAACACTCCTGCAGACCCAGTAAGGGGTCCAGAAAAGTTTTGATAGAGTCCCACAAAGAAGATATTTTGGGACATGACCAAAGGAGTGTTCCTTCTCCCTGGGAATATCTAACGCATATGTTTGAGTCAAGGAGACCCCATTTCACTAACTTAACAGGGGTGTAATACATGTTGTGCAAAATGTGGTATTGCATAAGGCGCAATCTATCTTGGGACACATATTTATGACAGGACCTCCATAAGGCCTACCAGTTGGGAGAATATTGGGGAAAGATAGAACTCCAGAACCTAGTCGATCCGAGGGAGCCCGCATACCGTCTATGAAACAAATCTTGATATAATTTAGAAATGACACCCGAGGACCCTAATAGGGAGGAGGATTCCGGCATCAGGGCCCTAATCACCTGGCAAGGGGGGATATTGCCCATCACTGTTGTAAGTAAATGCTTTAATTGGACCACTTTGAATTGTGAGTATACTGGGATATTAAATTTCCAGATAAGTTTGTCTGCTGCAAGCCATTTTCCCTCATCATCCAAGAATAAGGATACTTTCCCATCACCCAGTTGGGGAAGCCATGTACGGGGAATCAGCTACTTATTCGTGGTGAAGGTCGGCGAATTCTAGATAGATTGGGACAGGTCTAACTGGGGGGTATAGCGCAGAAAAGAGCAAAGCTGCGTGTATACTTTCAAAGAAATCGTAAGAATGGGGCATTTCTCAGCACCTTGTAACTGGGACACTTTTGCATACAACAAAGTTAGGGGATCCATTTTCATAGACTGGATTAAATCTAATTCTATTCTGAGCCATGTCGGTCGCAAATTCTCAGGACCCGGACATACCCATTTCAGGCATTTAGCCAGGTGGCCGGCCCAGTAATATATAGCCAAGTGAGGAATCCGCAATCCCCCATCAAATTTAGAGGTGGACAGTTTATAGTATGCCAGTAGGGGGTATTTGTTAGACCAGATGAACTTGGTGAAGATTCTATGCATTTTCTGAAACCGGGATTAAGGGATGAATAAATTAAGAAGAGAGAGGGGATAAAAAATTCTTGGGAAGATATTCATCTTGATTATGTTAATCCGGCCCCATAATGAAACCGGAAGTTTGGACCATCTATCCAGATCCTGAATTATTAGCTGGGAAAGAGGCTCTAAGTTTTCCTTAAACCATGCTGAGGGATTACGCGTTAATTTGATGCCCAGGTATTTCAGCATCCGGGGTGCCCAGCACAAACCGAAGGGGATAATGTCAGTCTTGAAGATCTTATGATTCAGGGGAAAGAAAGAGGATGTATTAGCATTTGGTTTGTAGTTTGAGAGGGCACTGAATTTAGCAATTTCCCCTAACAAGGCTGGAACAGAGGACATCGGGTGGGATAAATAAAGAAGAAGATCATCCGCATATGCGGTAATCTTAATCATGTGGCACCCCACCTGGATGCCCTGTATCCCCACATTGCTGAGGATGTTTTGAATGAGAGGTTCCAGATAAAGGTTAAATAAGAGGGGAGAGAGGAGGCAACCCTGTCTAGTGCCAGAATATAGAGAGAAAGTCTTAGAAAATGCATTGTTTCCTGAAATCTTTGCTGAGGGGGTTTTATATAATGCAGAGATCCAGTCTATAAAATGGGTAGGAAACTGGAAGGCCTTGAGAACCTGGAACAAAAAATTCCAGTTCACACAGTCAAATGCCTTCTCAGCATCCAGGGAGACCAACCTGGCAGGAAAAGTGGCATCCCTGGACCCGAGAAGACATGTGAAAGGGTGCGCAGATGGTCTGAGGACGAACGTCCCTTCATGAACCCAACCTGAGCCATACCTATTAGGTCCAGAAGGACCACAGTTAACCTATCGGTCAATATCTTCGAAAGAATTTTGATATCTTGATTTAAAAGGGATATGGGCCTGTAGCTTTGAATTAACTCGGGGTCTTTGTCCGGCTTGGGGAGAAGAACAATCAGGGCTTTGAACAGGTAGGCATCCACCACCACCCCGGACAAAATGTGCTGAAATAGCTGGTGAAGCACCGGCAATAAGAGTTCTCAGAAAGCTTTGTAAAATAATGAGGAGAAACCATCCGGCCCCGGGACCTTGTCTGATGGCAAGGCTCCAATAACCCCCGAGATCTCCTCATGGGATACTGGAGAGGCCAAAAAGCTCCTGTGCTATTCTGTTAGGAAAGGCAGATAGGAGTCCTTTAAGTACTCCTCCAAAATCTCCGGACAAGGAGGGCACTCCATGTCCCTATATAATTGTTTGTAATATAGTGCAAATCTTGCACTATCTCAGAAGGGGATACTCTCAGAGACCCATCTACCTGAGCCCGAATTGGGGGGATAAATCTTGCAGATTCCTGTTGTTTTAATTGCAATACGAGTAAACGGCCTGCCTTCTCTCCCTGATTCGTATAACTGGATCTGGTTCGAATAATAGCTAACTCCGCCTTTTCCCTCAGCAAATCTAGGTATCTATCCTTGGCCACCAGAAGCTTCTTTCTGTCCTCACTCGAAGTGCTGACAGAAAGGTTAGCCTCAAGGGACCTAATTTGGGACAATAATGATAATAACTCTTCCTCCTGTGCCCTTTTCCTTTTCGAAGCTAAAAACTAATAAGGATTCCCCTCATATAAGCCTTAAAGGCACCCCATAAGATATCCGGCTTTGCACTATCAATAGGATTAGATGAGAAAAAGAACTCAATCTGTTCTCTTGTAAGCTTGCAATACTTGGCATCCTTTAACAACTGTTCATTAAGCTTCCAACGGGTCTCCCTTCTGGGTGTGTTAAGAAAAGCTAAATTATATACCACGAGGGAGTGGTCGGAAATAGGGCCAGGTTGGATCAAGGCAGACATAACCCCGGGCAAGAGCCCCTGAGAAATAAATACGTAATCAATGCGAGACTGCGATCCATGCACCAGTGAGCTAAAGGTAAACTCCTTGGAATTAGGATGCAGAATGCGCCAGATATCACAAAGCCTGCATTGATCTACCAAGTCCTTGAATGCCCTTTGCCCTGGGGATAGCCCCCTCAGCCCACTACCTGACCTATCCTTGTTAGAGTCCAAGACCAGATTAAAATCACCACCCATAATAATCATTGTAGGAAGCATTGGGAGAATAATGGTAATCAGCCTCATGAAAAAACCCGGGTCGTCAATATTAGGCCCATAGATACTGCAAAGTAAAAGTGGTACTGACCAAAGATTGCCCTGAACCAGGACAAACCTGCCCCCTGGATCTTTAATTACCTGTGTCGAGATGAAGGGAATGCCTCTGTTAATAATTAACATGACCCCACAACTATTGGTGGATCCCAAGGCATTAAAGACCTGACCCACTTGTTGCCTCCTTAGTTGTGAGGCTTCAGATTCTAGTAAATGGGATTCCTGCAAAAATGTTATCTGGGAATGCAGTAGACTTAGATGCTTAAGCACCTGATATTGTTTGGACTTTTTCCTGATCCCCTTCACATTTTAAGTTGCAAGAACCACATTATTAGCCATCTAGAACAGATATAATGAGCTTAGATCAGAAAGCCCTGTACAAAAACATCGAGAGATAATTAGCCAGGTTCCTATAATTACTGCTGTATGCACCACCCTCCCCCACCCCAGCCCGAACCAAAACTTTCCCAAACCCCCAAGAAACTCCCCTTGCATTTGACATAGGAAAAGCCAGTCCTCTTAACCTGTACCTTACTACCCCCACCCAACCACCCCAACTGTCACAAGCAACGTTTAGCACAATACTGCATCCCTTCCTCACCCCCCAGCCTCCCGAAAATATCTCCCTGCCTCAGGCAAATGTAACAGCCCCCTCATGTAAGCAAATGCCCTTAAATCCAGAAAAGAAGAACTCTACTGCTTTAGCAGCCCCTAGTAGCTTAACAGAGGTGCTGGGCTTCAGACATAAGCGCACAGTAAATGTGGTGAAATAATAAAACAGGGTAATGTGACCTGCAGAACGAAGACAAGCACCCAGAAAACCGAGGTAACAAAATAGGAAATAGGGCCCCTGTAGCCCTGTAAAAGATGTCTTTGTAATTCGGAAACCAAGCAGGGAGTCTTACAGAAGGGAAATTGCCCCTTCTAACCTGAATTCTGTGACCTGTTAAACAATAAGAGACTCAAACGCCCTGAACCCCAGGCAAGAAATTAAGGAAGTAGGGTGTCTTTACATCGGTTTCTGGCCAGCCCAAAAACCAAAAAGCCCAGTTTAGGGTATTTTAATACCCCAGGCTAGAAGCGGGGAGCTTTACAAAAGGGAATCATCCCCAAATTGTCAACAACGCTGAACTGAAATTCCTGCACACTGAGCTCCCTCTTATGGTTACTGAACAAACATGCATGAGTATTCGCATGGAAATTAAAGAAAAGCCCAGCACAGAACCTAAATTAAGCCATTCTTGGAGTTAAATAATGATCCTTAACAACTTAAAGCGATCCTCCCCTCACTATTGAGGGCCTGCACATCTGGCTTTAATGGGATAAAGAACACCTTCCCCCAAGTAGACTAGCCAAACATTCCAACAAGTCCTTAATATAGGCATCAGGCTCGCTCTTAAATTTAGAGTGTAAGTGTCCCATGGCAATTAACTCAGCTAAATAATAACTAAGTCTATTCAAATAGCGAAATCTTCCAGATGCATCCCATCGTTGCTGTCCTCATAAGCATTCAACTAGATAAACAGTCTCAGCTTGACAGCACAGGACTTCCCCTCATCTTAGGTACAAAGCTTCTCAAGGATCCCGAAACAAGTCAGGGAGGGTGAGTTTGAGACCGGAGAGAGAGAAGAATCTGGGTCTTCATAGGCTAGCCAGGATCCGTTCACAAGCACTTGCAACCTGGCTGGGTACCCCAACCTAAACTTGAGCCCTGCAGCAATAATCCTGGATACAATGGGGTGGAATGCTGTGCATTTCAGCTGGACAGATCCTGGCAGGTCTTGTGCAATTCTTAACTTGGAATTCTCCCAGTGGACCTCCTGTAGGGCTCTCACTTTCAACAGAAAGTGTTGCCTCTCTAAAAAATTTAGAAATCGGCATATAATGGGACGGGGGGCAGCTCCTGGTGGAGGTTTCGGCCGCAAAGACCTATGCACTCATTCGACAGTATATGCAGGGCCAAAGGGAGAGGGATCAGCAACCCATTCCACCAACTTCTGTATAAAGACTACAGTATTCTGGCCCTCTTCCCCTTCTGGCAGCCCTAAAACTACAACATTGTTCCTGCGGCTGCAGCCCTCGAGATCCTGTAGTTTTGCTTCCACTCGAAAGAACTTCTGCCGTACCGCCACAAGCCCAGGGTCCACCTTTTCCAGATGATTCTCCAGAAAGACTATATGAGCAGTGTTATCCAAGGCAGTCATTGAGACCTCATCCAATTTTTTAGAAAGGGCTTTAAGGTCGGTCGCCATCTCTTTCACCTCCTCGTGGAAGGGTTTAAATTCTTCCAGGAACCTATTTAGAGTTAAAGGTTCCTGCTCCGATATTTGGCTGAGATAATTGGGCCTATCTGGCCCACTCGAAGCCCGAGATTTCTTTGGGGCCTTCTCGGGGGTGACTGGTGGAGTATGTTTTTGCGGGGCTTTCTTCATGTATGCCTCCATCAGTGCCCAAAACTCACTTATCAGAAGCTCTAGGTGTTTAGTAGGCAAGATCAGCTGAGAACAGAGGGTTTTTGAAGATCTGGACGTCAGAAAAAGCGATTATAAAATCGGGAGGCTGGAGCTATGCGGGGGAGCTTCTACTCAGCACTCTGCATCATGTGGTCCTCCAGTGGGATTTCTATAATAAGTGGATAGGCAGGGCTTGTCACGGTCATGTTTGCATGGTAGTGGCAGGGTAGCTGGATTGGTTGGTGGCATGGTAGTCATGTGATATTATATAGGGGGATTAACAGGTCTGTCACACCTTTTCTTGCAGGTCATCAGGCTGGGGAGAGGTGAGGCCTTGGTGGCTGGTACCAGAGGGGTGCCAGCCATGGGTGAAAGGTAGTTCTTAGACTTCGATGACCAGTTGGGAGCACCCTCTGATGGAGGAAGGTGCTCTCAAGACTGGCTCATTGAGCACCATCTTTCATGCTTCAGAGGTCAGAGGGCCTCATGAGGTTGTAATCATTATGTCAGCACCCTCCAGTGCGGAGGGAGGGCCTATACTGTACATACTCAGTAAACTATATTTACTAAACTGACTAGCTGCAACTACCCTGCTGTACACATCATGCCAGACTGAGTGATATACTCGTTTGACATAAATCATAAGCTAAGAATTCTAATTCCAATTGGCTGTTAATAAATACATGACTGTGGCATCCTCAAAGCATGTTATCTGTCTCATTTGTTCAGGTGAAGGAAGGGGGGTGACCTAAAAGACAAAGTCAGTTTGATGAATTTACCCTGCTGCTAATCTATAGCTAGAGGTGGGGGGGTTAGTGATCTAGCTCTGATGAGACTGCTGATTGTGCCGATGATAATCTGATTACAGAACAAAAAGCTATGGCCCTGATTAAGCCTACACTGCCCAACAAATTAGCTGTTGCTGCTACTTAATTAAATTCTTGTATAGGCACATGGCTCAAAGAAAAAGCAATGTCTGAAGCAGAGTGCTATTACATTTCATTCACGTGGCGGTGGGGATGGAGCTAGTCTTGCTGACAAATTGTTTCCACACAGGTACTCAGCTGGGTGCAAGCTTATTACATTGGCACAGACCAGCAATGTCAGTGACTATAAAATACCAAGCATCAGAAGAGATACATATCTTAATATGAATCTTAATGTCTTCTTTTAGTTTCAAGAATCAGGAGAAACAAAAGGTGTTAATGAAACATGCACATTTTGTTTGGTTTATACCTGTTTCTGGGAACTAATAAAGTAAAATAAGTAATTTAGATGTATGTAATCTTTTGTTTGGCACATGATTTGGGTTTTATATTTTGTGTTTGATGGTAAAAGTGTTTCATGTCTTTTTTATAAGATTTGTTTTTAAGAAATCTCTGAGGTATTCTTTCAAGAAATATGTTTTCAAATGTTTGAGCTCACATCAATACAGAAAAATTAATATTGACATTGAAGAAGAAATATGTTCAGATCTCCTCATAATAGTGTTTATGCTCCCATGTTTCAGCCATCGGAGAAAATGATCACACTACAGTCTTACCCAATTTTGAAAATTTGCTTCTTAAGAACCTTCCTCCAAAACTATTATTTTCAGACAAATCAGCATGACATGCATTTATTTGTGACTAGTTGTATGAAACACTGTAGTGTATCTTGGCAGTGTCTATGCTGAGAAACCAACATTTGTCTGGATAAGCTGTATTAGAAAAGAGGGCGGCTTTGTGTAAAAACCATTATGTATTGGTATTTTCCAAAACAGTGTGTACAATAGTCCATGCTGAACATGGGAAACTCCCATATTGGCAACTTTTAAAGCATATGAAATTCTAGTATTAAGGAAGCAGTACAGCCTAGAGGGTAGACCAGGTCTACCAACCTGTGAACCCAGGAATCCAACACACCTGGGCTTGAAGAGCCTTTGACACCATTCAGAAATCTTTGAAATATGTAAGATTTAGACGCAGTTTTGTTTCTGTTTCACATATTTTCTGTAATTCATTCCCTCTTTCTATTTATTGTTGAGCACAGTTGCATGAAATAAGATCACTGTTCCCTAGATTTCATCTGCACTGGCTGCTTACCTATACTTGACATCATAATAGTCTCATTATGACATCATCATTATCTCCATATCAACAGACTGTGGTGTCATAAAGAGAATTGTGATGTCAGATGTCGACAAGCAGCCACACCAGAGAGGGCAGAAATCCTTTTTTCATGCAGATGTCCTTAGCAATAAAAAAAATAGGGATGAGAATTACAAAAAACAATATGAAATATAAGCTGAACTGTGTCTAAATATTTCATTTGTGGAAAGTAGTCACAATGGCATCAGGGGCTCTTTAAAACCCACAAATATCACATGTATACTGTATGACCCTTAGTAAGACTCTTGACCTCCCTGTGCTCCTCTAATACACCTAGAAAAGCTTTGACTCAGAATGCCTTTCCTGGTCAAAAATTGTGAACTAAAATACTGTAAATTTAAAAAAATGGTGACAAAATCATGGTTCCCAAATATTGTGATAAGTCCAAGTTTAACTGAGGGTGGATAAAATCAGCTTGAGTTTGTGAAAATTGCTGAAGTGGGGGAGCTTTTCCTTTAACAAACCTAGAGGAGTCATATTTTTTGAGCATGTGTGCATGGTAGTGAAATCATTTGCTAGTAACTGCTTTCTTAGGAGTTCCTCTCTTTAATTATCTATAATGGAGATGACTAATTATCCTATATAACTTTTTCAGAGGCAGCTTCAAGAAAGAAAAAAAAAAAACTGTCTCCCAGCCCTGATCTGTCTCTCTCTCTCTCTTTCATTCTCTTACTCTCTCCTGGAGTCTTACGTAGGCAACTCCATTTAGAGATTTACAAACAAATAATCAATTGGTAAAACCCTCAAACAAACGCAAGATCACACATGACAGCTATAGCCTCTTGGGTCATGATGAAGCAGAATCCATCAGAGCTCTGTTGTTACCTCTTTTGTCTTATAGATTAACCTGTGGAAAAGGGTTAGAGTAAAAGGGATAGATTTAAGGGAGGGATATAAGCAATCCACAGCCCAACTAACAAACAAGTGAACCCTCCATTTTTGGGAAATTTATTTATTTATGTATTTTAAAGGTTTTGGACAGGAAAGGCACACTAAGCTGAGGCTTGATTCCAGGTGCACAGCAGAAATATAATAAAGGCAGCATCTTATTCTCCACCACAGAAAAAGGTCATTGGTGTGTTCTACAAAGGTGCTGGACCAAGGTACTGTGCTCCCTGAGCTCCCCTGGTGATTTATATATGATACTGAATCCAAGATTTCACACCAGTTTAGGACGGCTTGTCCTCTAGAGGTCCATGTATAATATGATGTTGTTTACTGAGAAGCCATGAATTCCAAACAGTTGGGAGTATTGCTAGAGAACTGAGGCCACATAACCCATGTGTGTCAATATATATAGTATATATATATATATATATATATATATATATATATATATATATATATATATATATATATATATATAATACTGGCACAGTAGCTCCAGTATAGTTAGGGTTAACCAAGAGTTTCTATATTAAACCCCTAAATTTACACCTTAATAGCTTTGGTGGCATTTGATGAAATTGCTCCAAATGTGGTATGCATTGTCTATGAGACAAAGTCTACATATGTGGAACTAGGAGGCAAGGCCATAATTATGTGGAACATTTTGTGATGGCAGCTTGTGCAGCATTTGAGATCTGTATATGTATTTTTACATCAAAGGCTAATTTTTTTCTGAAATTTTCTGGGTGGAAGCAGCTTGTGCAAAGGTAGTAACTTTTATGAAAAAAATTAAATGGTTCCAGTATTACAAGGCTTTATGTTTTGTTTTCTGAGCATTCTCAGTGGGGTTTTAAGATAACCCTCTGATATGACACGAAAGATTTTGTGTTAAAAAATCTTTTTTGCTCTCTCAACACTTGCTTCTTATAACCCCCCAAAAAATGTGGAGTGCTGTGATGGCTGCCATTTATTGTTGCCTGGTAACCCCTACCTTTTCACTTGGTAGCTGATATGCACTTTGCCCAGATGTCCATGGTTTATAATGCCAAATTGTCTCCATGTCTGAAACTGAATCTTGTCCCATTTTTACAGTTACAGGGTGGAGCTCTGCAAGCCATCTTGCTATCACATGGGAAAAAGGGCACATCAGACTCTAAATGAAGCACACATTTTGGAGTTGAAGCACAATCAATCTGCTACATGAAGCAATTCTCTGTCTCCATTGAGTAGACCAGTGTGTTTCCTTCTTCTGCTCCTCCCCACCACACTATTTTAGCCCCTTCATCTGAGCATGCTCACAGCTGCAGTGCTAGAAGTTTTGTGGATGGGTCATCAGACCTGAGTTCAGCCAAAGATTGCTTTTGATAATACACCACATACAAAGGCAACATATAAAACTGATGACAAACCTGTTTCATGCACTGATTTGTACAAGTGTGCAAAACTAGTAATGGCGATCAACATGTTTTGCTTGCACCTAACAGGATTAGCAAGAGGAACTGCTCCTACTGTGTGTTTTTGTTTTATTTTGCAATGGAAAGCCAGACAATTCCTTGCAGATACACGCACAAAAAAAGTTTTAGAAATGACCCACCTGAGTGAAACTCAAAGCAATCAATTGTAAAACACTCACCGATTTTAAATAAACTAAAAATATTAATTATTTGCAGTGGCATTTCTCTTGAGAGCCCCAGAGCCCAGAGATTGAGCTCAATCCAATGGTTTTCCACAGTTTCTCCTCCAGGGGCCTCCAGTTCTGAGCAAGTGCTCCCCACTTCCTACTGGCTTGATATGTCATTCACAAGATCACATTTCAGTCCATCAATCATGACCGTCTCTCTCGTGCTCATATTTTTATATTGTTTGTTTACTCAGTGATCAAAGTAATGACACCTCAAAAGCGCTGCAGCCAGACAAGAGACCATTTGCTATTTCTCTGTATTTGTTATGTTTCCATCCGAGAAAGAGCACTGATTGCATGTTACACAGACAATGGCATGTTGGGATTTTTTTTTTGGTTTCTTCTTTCCCTATGTTTATATTCTGGTGACTTCACCAGGGACTGTGGTCAGAGGTTAGATTATAAACATGTCCCCTTGACCTTCATTATTCTGTGCAAAATGTTTTGTTTGCTCTATAAATTCTAGTTCATGGACTAGCAGATATCCCCACAAAACGACAGTTCGGGAGGGACCAAAGAAATGACTCACACAGTAGAAACAATTTAGCCAGCATTTGCAAATCACAAAAGGACAGCTCACAGCCTGCCTCAGCCCAGCCCTCATCTACCAGTTCTGCAGCTAATGCTCTACTAAAAGATTCAGCAGGCTTGCTGCTCAGATGATCATAGTGTTCAAGTCTCAGCTTGGCTGCAGTTTGACTTTTATTTGTAAGAGTTGCACACATGGCCTTATGGTGTGGAGTCTCCTTGTACCGGAAGATAAAAGTGAGGATTCTGCTCCTGAGTAGACAAATGTGGCTAATTTTTTGGGGGGAGGTATTCGGTCTTTTTGTTTCTTCTGCGTACTAGTTTCCCTGCTAAAGCAGACTACCTGATTGCCTCCAGTTTCATCACACAAACATTAGAAATGTCACATGCAAATGCAGATTTTAGCTAAAAATGTCCCAATAATTTACACATAGTAGCTGTTTTGGTTTGATTAATGCACAGGGTCAGTGAATGCAAAGGATGCTGTCTAGCTTTTGATGCATAAAATCTAGCCATAAAAAGAAGCACTCAAGCTGTCCTCAGTGCTCAACACTTTGAATCCAGCTGTTCACTGTAATCTGAGCAACAGTCTGCACCCCATCTACAACAGGCAGGGATGGAGAGAGCATTGCCTAAACAACAGAGGTGGGGTTTGGATGCTGACCATTTGGGTTAGTCTGACAGTCAGCACCCTGGCCAATATTAACATGTGCATATGGGTCTTTGTCTGAGTGATGTGTTTAGTTGATTCTTGGCCTTGCAATGAGGTTTGCCTCCAGGCTCCCAGGCTGCTGACTAGTTTAATTCACAAGAAAATCAGGGTGAGTCATGTAGGAGCTGGGCAGGAAAACAAGCCCAGGGAAAGAAAACACTCCCCAGGCAGCAACAAGTTTGCAGGAAAGAGACAATAAAACACATGACAACTAGCAACATGAACTTAATATTTAGAATAAAAGGGGACACAACGGAAGGTACCTTTTAATGACAAGAGGAAATGATGGGATTAAGTTAAATCACTCTATGAGAACCTTAGCCCAAATGGTAACCTAAATTAACTTGACAGGTGGAATGAAGTTTAAAACAATGGGCATTAAAAATAAAACAGTGAACAAATCCACTGCACTGTGTCCCTCCCCACCCACTTTTTATGGCTGCAGGGTGGAACTCTGCAAGCCATTGTGCTATCTCTTGGGGAATATAGGCTACGTCAGACTCTGAACGAAGCACACATTTTGGAGCTGAAAAACAATCACTGTGCTATGTGAAACACTCTGCTGCCTCCATTGAGTAGACTAGTGTGTTTCCTTCTTCCCACTCCCCACCACACTATTTTAGCCCTCTTTGTCTGAGTGCACTCACAACTGCAGTGCCAGAAGGCTTGTGGATGGGTCTTCAGATCCGAGTTCAGCTAAAGGTTGCTTTAAGTAGTTTACACAGCTGAACTTGGGCAAGTGGCTCTTTTTGCAATCTGAAGGCTAAAAATTGTAGAAAACATGAACATGGTCTCAGAGATGAGCTGTGACACTGGTCATGTGCGTGTGTTAGATCTTGGTTTGCAAAAAGAGCCACTTGCCAGAGTTCAGCTGTGTTTAAACTACCACATTCTTAGCAGCAGCCATTGTGGCTCTGACCAGAGATTGTTGTATATGCAATATCTCCAGTGTAGTATAGTGCTTCTTGAAATTTTTGTTTGTACCCTGTGTGGTATCTGATGGTTATTTCATGTTTGTATCCTTACTGTGCATCAACCTCCATGTACTCTCTTATTAGGGAACATTCCTGTATGCAATTAACTTCAGGTCACCCCAGAAAAAGGGACATCTATCCCCAGAGAGCCTACTCAGTTAAACAAATTCAAATAAATAAATACATTTTAAGAAAATAAATGCCAGGGAGGGACCACTGAACTACCAGGGGAATAATTTTTTTCATCGATGGG
The DNA here is from genome assembly GCA_016271365.2 of Neoceratodus forsteri. Taxonomy (NCBI): domain Eukaryota; kingdom Metazoa; phylum Chordata; order Ceratodontiformes; family Ceratodontidae; genus Neoceratodus; species Neoceratodus forsteri. The sequence continues at coordinate 454,313,427 of CM057451.1, read as the reverse complement.
ATGGTGATCGGAGAATGGGGGAGGGGGGAGGGACCGCTAGGCTACCAGGGCATTATGTTTATTATAAAGGGATGGCGATTGGCAAATGGGGTGGGGGAAGGACCACTGGACTATCAGGAAATCATTTTTTCATCAACAGGATGGCGATCAGAGAACAAGGAAGGGGGAAGGATTACCAGACTACCACGGCATTATTTTTATTATGAGGGGAAGGCGATTAGAGGACGGGGGGGTGGGACTGCTAGACTACCATAGACTGCCGCTGCATGTCAGGCGGGGGCTAGTGGAGGTGCTACACTCCATCACAGCCCATGTAAATGGGCCCATAATGGGTATGCAAATGCTCACTAAGCACCTTGCATGCCCAATGGACTCATTTAGATGGCTGCTTTTGTGAATGGAAAATAGCACCCCTGCACTATTCCTTGCAGGCCCATGCTCCTGGCTGCATGTTGGAGCAGAGCTACTGGTGTGGTACTGGTGGTGTCCGAGTTACTGCTTCCTGGAACCACCTCTATTCACAGTCAGATAGTGCAGAGCGCTATCCAACTGTCAATGGCAAGTTTTGGCACCTGGGCAACTGAAAATTGCAACACAGAATTTTGCATTGCACTTTGCGATTTTTTGTGAATCTGGCCCCTGATTGTGAGAGCAATGTGGCAGAGAGAAATGCTGTGTGTGGGCAGGAGGAAGAGAAAGAAAGAACCACTGTGAGCATGTGGCAGTGAGACAGAAAGGCTTTGTGTGGCAAAGGCTGTAAATTGATATTTGTAAAATAACCTGGTGAAATGACAATAAGGTAGGGCCAACAAAACTCTTTATGTTTGTTATGGGGTTCATTCACCCCTCACCACTAATAGGTTGGTCACCTAACACACAACTTATTAATTAAAGCCATCCTCAAATACAAACCACCCCCCCCCCCACCATTGTTTAGAAATCACTGCTGAAAAATAAAAACATTTAATACAAGTTGTGGCTTCTAAACAGTGAAATGCTACCTGAGAAAATAAAATAAAGTGCTCCATGCCCATAACAGCTGTTGGCATTCAAGGTGCACTGCAGCAAAAAACATGAATTAAAAACAATACCTGCACTCATAGACTTCCAAATGCAGACTAGAGGATCAAAAGTAAATGTTGATTTCACTTCTAATGGATTGAAGAAAAAGAAACGCATTGTTTGGTGTATTCTTTTCTGACTTCCCAAGTTTCCTGTCTTATAGGCTCAAATAGTCCAGGCTGGAAAGCAAACCTTTTGTGCTTACTGTATACTGTTCCAATAAACAAATTGCTGTTTTTAATGCAATAATTTACATGTGGATGATCTTTAGTGCTGCTGTTTTTTATTGTAATTTTGTAATAAAAGAGTTTCGATACAGAGAACCAATAAACATATTTGACTGCAGTTTTCATAATCTAAGAGAATTTATGTTAACCAGAAATGTGCACCTAGAAGGAAACCTGTGACCAAGGGCTACCCAAAGGTGTAGCATGTGAGTGTGCATGAGAACCATCACATTTCTAGGTATCTATCTTTATTTCTAAAGTTGACTGTGGTGCCCTCCCCAGTACCACTTGCCAATCTCCTCCCCTCCAGGTTGCCTGCCTCCCATGAACAGGATGGGGAGAATAAGGGGAGAAGGGGAGAAGGGGAGAGGGAGGTAAGGTGCCTGCCTGGCGCCATGGCTTAGAGGGACAGGGAGTGAATCCTCAGGATCGCAGGAGCAGCTGCACAGGGGAGGGAGCTGGATGTCATTGTCCACCTAGGAACAAATTACCTGGCTAAGAAAGGGATCAGAGCAGTGCAAGAAGCATTTTTGGAGATGGGGAGGGGCCTTAGACAAATAGCACACATGGTACCTTTCTCAGAGGTGCTGCCTGTCTATAGCACAGGTGAGGCTAGGGGTGCTCCACATCATGGGATTCAATCAGTGGTTGAAAATCTGGTGCAGAGCTCAGGGATTTGGCTTCATTGGGGACTGGGGGACCACCTGGAGGGATGCAGGCCTATACTGGCATGATGGTCTGCATTTGTCCAGGAGGGGAACCAGGATCCTAGGTGATAGGTTTAAATACTTCATTGACAAGTGCTGTGCCTTGGCTGTGCATTGGCTGTGCCTTCACCACTAAATATCTTTAATGCTATCAAATTTGGGTTGACCTGGATTGGAAAGCTACTGATAAGCTGCATTAATCCAGCAACCCCACTGGCCCCTGGGCTAATTGAGTGGCTCCTTTTTGAGTACCATCATGTCGGGCCCTATATGGCTCCTTTTACTGCCCCTTCTTCTGCTGATACCAGCTGCCCAGCATTGGACACCTGAACTACCATCATGTTTGGTCTACAACGGCACCTTGTGCTATATACCACATGGCAACTTATCCTTTAATTGCCTCCGTGATTCCAAGTACCAGTACCTCGAACCTTGCTCTTGGACCACACATACCAGTAGTACTTATAACACTCCCCACCACAAGGCCCCTCCCACCACGCAGACTTCTATCTCCTCCCCACCTATTGTGGTAGGAGTACTAGCTCTTGCTACAACAGATCAGCTCTTCTATGGTGGCTACTTTCCAGTCCCTAAAAACATCAGATCTACTAGACGGGAGAAAGGCAGGAATTACAAGCTCATAATTAGCGCCTTAGAAAAATCCTACTTATCCTCCTGCTTTGTTCAGGCAACGTAGAACTCAACCCTGCCCCCAGAAGCTTATTGCTTTGCCAGCAGAACTTAGCAAATTTAAAAGGAATAAGCTTCTTGCATATTAACGTATGTAGCCTCCTTAAAAAGATAACCTTAATACAAACCTGTAAACTCTACCTCTCCTGACATACTGGTGGATTTCGAAACTTCAGCTTAGACCCAGCACCACTGATAGAGAAGTAAACATACCCAACTATGCCTTGTTCAGGAGCTGATAGGCATGCCAGAGGAGGAGGGGTAGCTATCTACGTTAAAGACAAATTTTCTGCCTCCTGCTTATCTCGCATCTGTCGCCAGCGACTCAATGCCTAATTCTCAAAGTGGAAATTACACAGACTACTGCACCTCTGCATAATAGGATGCTACAGACCACCGCCTGCTGGCCTACAGCTTGTGTCATATCTATGACAAGTTGGGACAGGGCTGCCAGAAACTATTATTTTAGGAGACCTCAACTTTGACTGGCTCTCTAACACAGCTGCCCCCCTTGCATCCTTCTGTGATGAACATGGGCTGACGCAACTTATTACTGAACCAATATGCCCAAACGTGAAGAACCCCAGTAAAAGTACACTTTTGGATGTGCTAATGGTGAGCAAACCTCATCTCTTCTCCCACGGTGATGTCTTCTTCTCAGACGCCAGCGACCATTGTTTTATTGCGGGAGTAAGATCCACCAACAACCCAGCACCCATCAGCAAGTTCTCTATGAAGAGATCCAGGCGCAACTTCAATGAACATGCCTACCTAAACGAGCTTTAGTATTTCCCTGAGTGGCAAGATTTCTACCTGGCCAAAACGACACTGAAGCTTACAATATCTTCCACAACATTCTATCAAGGGCCCTTAATAAGTATGCTCCCCTTATTAAAGTTCGAACTAGGACCAAAACCTGTAAATGGTTCACCCCTCAGATCAATTCCTTGCTTCTAGAAAGATATAAGCTCTGGAAAAAAGCACGCAGACTGAACACTGCAGAGGATTGGAACCAGTTCAGGAGACTACGAAATTTATGTACCAAAACAATCAGAGAATCAAAGGCCACCTTCTTCAAATCCAAACTCGACTCTGCCACAAAGAGCCCAATCAAGCTCTGGAACAAAATCAGTGATCTGCTAGGCCACTCCCCAGGAAATTCACTCCCGACCAAGATTACCTCTGGCAACTTGACTATAACCGAAAAGATGGATATACTTGACGCATTCAATAACCACTTTGCTACTGCAGGCATGGCATTTGATAACTCCCTGCAAACATACTTGCCTCCCCAGACTGCCAGCCGACTGCCTGAAACTCGAGCTTCGCCTTTTCTCACTTCAACCTGCCACACTGAAAAGAGGTAGAGGACCTCTTGCTTCAGTTGGATACTAGAAAAGTGCTGGGGCCAACTCCTTGACCCTTTACTTCCTAAAATTGCCTACCACGTACTAGCAATACCACACCCACCTTTTTAACTTATCCTGTCTCAGGGCACCTACCACCTATATGGAAGATAGACATGTCATACCACTGCTCAAATCAGGTGACCGTAGCATCTCATAACTACAGGCCAATTTCCTCCTTCCGGTCCTGTCCAAGCTCCTAGAGAAAATTGTAATGCACAGCTGAGGACTCACCTTGAGTCTAGGGAACTGCTAAACCTATGCAGTCCGGATTCAGAGCTAAACATAGCACTATCTCAGCCCTCGCCAAAGTTACTAACGACTGGCAGCGTAATCTTGAGAGCAAAACTTATTTGTGCTGTTTTCCTGATCTAAGCAAGGCTTTCACACCGTCGACCATAGTCTGCTCCTCTCCGCTCCTTAAAACCATAGGTGGACCCCTCCCTCTCTGGTTCACTGAATATCTTACAGGCACCTTCAACAAGTTAAAGCCAAGGAGGCCTGTCCTCTTAAAAACTCTGCAAAGAGGGCTACCTCAAGGTTCAATATTAGGCCCTTACTTTTGCAATCTACATTAATAACATCGACTACTGTATAAAAGAAGCCAACATCCATCTGTTTGCAGATGATACAGTTCTCTCGTGAGTCGCCTAACACCTGAAGCTGCCTGCAATGACCTACAGTCAGAATTCAACCTTTGCAAAGCCAACCTCCAAAAAAGCTACCCTTAATGCCAAAAACTAAAGCGATGGTCCTCTCTTCTTTATCCATATAGCTAACCCTGTGTCCAGTGGACAGTTCCCAAATTACTACAGTTCTAGGTGAAAAACTAGAATTTGTTATATAAAATTCAAGTATCTGGGAGTTTGATAGACCAAAGACTCTCCTTCATTGAACATATCGAGGACTTCATAAACGACTTGCAAAGGCTTGACTGTTTTTTAGAATCAGCCAATTTCTCACCAGAGATGCCAAGAAACAACTGGTCCAATCCATTTTCCTATCATTGGTTGATTATGCTGACTTCCTCTACAGCCAATGCCCCAACCTTCACATGGCTAAACTGACACACTCTACCATCGAGCACTGAGGTTTATAATGGGACTCTCTTCGACACACATCACTGCACCCTATATGCAGTGGATGGACATCACTAAAGTTCAGGCGCCACAGAAACGCCTGCCTGGACCTATAGAGCCATCTCTAATAAGCTGCCTTACTATATCTCCTGCTGTCTTCCCCTGAGTATAATTGGGAAATACGCGTTAAGAAGTTACTCAGCTATTACACTTAAAGTACCCAAAGCAAAATCCCGCTTCAGCGGGCAGCCATAAGCTTTGTGCTACCTACCTTATGGAACGATCTACAAAAAACCCTCAAATTTAGCAGTCTAATCGGTATAAATGCTTTCAAGATGCTTTATTTCCGTACAATCAGAGAAGTATGTAACTGCTTCACCCACTCAGACCCAGTACCGTGTCTGCACTGGTATATAGCCACGCCTAGACCCAATTTTAAGTACTGACTTCCCAGCTTAGCTCCTCACCAGCCTAATTGTTCTCTCTTATCCCCTGTCTTATCAACACTAGGCCCATCCATCCCTTATTCTTCCTTTCCAACCTCGGATGGAGCTCACTACCTGCTGTGACATCCTTCCATGCCTGCATTTATAGCATTCAATCCTGGCTCAAACATACCCTTTTCTCCATCCGCCTCTCTACATCCAGCTTTACTAACTCCTTTCTGTGCACCGTGCCCTCCTAGCCTTTCTCCCTACTTCCTCCTCTCTTCCCCGCTACCTTCACCTCTACCTGGTGTATATTTTATTTTTATTTTTTCTTCCGTTACTTCCTCCTGCAACCTTAGATAACCTGCTTTATCTTCCTATAGACACTTCTATGTATGTAAATACCGTGTAATCTGTACAATATCTGTATAATTCTATGTACATATGAACTTCTTTTTCTTCCTCTCTGTAAAGAGTATTATCTGTATTGCCTTGTAAATACCTGTGTTGACCTGTATATACAATTGTTCATGTTCCACCCAGGTCCATCTTGCAAATGAGCTTCTGCTCAACTATGAACTCCTGGTTAAATAAAGACTTGATATGATATGATATGATATGATATGATATGATATGATATGATATGATAAGCATTTAAATTAGCCAAGGGGGAGGCACTGGAAAGGAGCAGGGGAAATCCTAGCCCCCCCCAAAATATCAGGGTACTAAATGAGGTAGACACCAACATAGAGATGTAGATTGGGAGAAGTGCAGAAGTAAATGGAGAAAGTGACAAATGCAATAAGGACAGGGATGGGCATAAAGGGGTAAGGCCATCAAGAAATGGAGGGTAATGAGTACCAACACCCATAGTCTGGGCAACAAGTTCCCTGAACTGGTGGCCTTGATGGAAGAGGGATGCCTGGCTATTGTAGCAGTCACAGAAACATGGTACACAGAGAACCATGACTGGGATGTTAACATACCAGGGTACACAACCTACAGGAGAGACAGGGAGAGCAGAAGGGGGGAGTAGTTCTCTATGTAAGGGAAGGGATAAAAGCAACTGAACAAAAGAGTAAACAGGGAGGAGAGGAGGCACTGTGGGACACCTTAGAGACTGGAAATGGCACCACAATCCGCACAGGGGTTGTATATAGAGCCCCATGTCAGGGGGAGGGAATGGACATGGATATGATAGAAGGCATACTTAGGATGGCAGAGAAAAGGGAGATACTGTTGATGGGGGACCTTAACATGCCAGATGTTAACTGGAGCACCTTTGCGGCAGCCACATCCAAAAGCAGGGCCATTCTTGATGCCCTTCAGGTGGCATGCCTCAAACAGCTGGTTTTGGAACCTACTCATGAGGGAGCAATCTTAGACCTTGTACTCTCAAATGGGGACAGTGAGAGGATCTCAGATCTAGAAGTGGGTAGCCAATTGGGAACAAGTGACCACCAAACAGTGTGGTTCATGATAAACTCAGCTACAGAGTCAAGTCATACACACGTGAGGGTTCCAGACTTCAGGAGGGCTGACTTTGGCAAGGTGGAAGAGTGCCTTAGTAAAGCACTAGCAAACAGGCTAGAAGGAGGGTTGGAGCAACAATGGGCAAATATCAAAACTGCCATCACAGAGGCAACAAGCCTTTGTGTGAAGCAAATAAATCAAAATGGAAGAAAAAGCCACTATTGTTCTTAAAAGAGGTGGCGGTTAAGGTTAGGGAGAAAAAGGTAGCATTTAGGAAGTATAAGGAAACACAGAAGGAGCAGGACAGAGAACTGTACCAGTTAAGGCAGAAGGAAGCAGGAATGGTAGTCAGAATAGCAAAGGCACAAACTGAGGAAAAGATAGCTAACTCGGTTAAGAAGGGGGATAAAACCTTTTATATGTATATCAGGGAGCGTAGAAAGATAAAGGGAGGGATAGTGAGGCTGAATAGAATGGATGGTGGGTGGGCAGAGAATGACAGTGAAAAAGCAGGGATACTGAATGAATACTTCTGTTCAGTATTCACAAAAGAGGAAGTGGGGAAGGTGCCTAATCCAATTAACAGAAGCACTCTGGAGAGGGGGGTTGTTCCCAGAAGAAAGGGTTCTGAAAGAACTCCTAAAACTGAAGGTGGACAAAGCAATGGGGCCAGATGGAATTCACCCCCGAGTTCTAAAAGAATTAAGCAGAGAACTAGTGACACCACTGACTACCCTTGTTAACAAATCATGGGAGGATGGTGTGGTACCTGAGGACTGGAAGAAGGCGGATGTGATTCCCCTTCACAAAAGTGGGACCAAGACAGAGGCAGGAAACTACAGACTTGTCAGTTTGACCTCTGTGGTAGGAAAAGTGATGGAATCACTTCTGAAGGAAAGAATTGTTGAGTACCTAGAGGCCAGTGGGGCACAGGACCCAAGGCAGCATGGGTTCACAGAGGGAAGGTCATTTCAGATGAATCTAATTGATTTCTTTGACTGGGTGACCAAAGTAGTAGACCAGGGAGGGGCTATGGACATGGCCTACCTAGACTTTAGCAAGGCATTTGACACAGTCCCACACAAAAGATTAGTAGTCAAATTAACCAGCCTGGGCATGGGTCCCAGGGTGGTAGCCTAGGTAAAACATTGGCTGAACAACAGGACACAGAAGGTAATTGTAAATGGAGTCCACTCTGAAGAAAGAGGGGTTACTAGTGGGGTACCACAGGGTTCAGTACTGTGTCCAGTCCTTTTTAATGTCTTTATAAGTGACATTGCAGAGGGACTGAAAGGAAAAGTATGCCTCTTGCAGATGACACAAAGATCTGCAACAGGGTTGATACACAAGGAGACGTGGAAAGGATGAGAAGGGAGTTGGCAAGGTTGGAGGAATGGTCAGAAGTATGGCAGCTTGGATTCAATGCAAAGAAGTGCAAAGTAATGCACCTGGGAAACAAAAATCCAGGGGAAGGTTACACAATGGGTGGGGAGGTAGTAACAACAACAAAAATGGAAAGGGACCTGGGGTAATCATATCAGATGACCTTAAGGTTGGCAAGCAATGCGAAGGCGGTAGGGAGGGCTGGGGATACTGGGATGTATAGGAGAGGTATCACTAGCAGAAAACAGGAAGTTGTTATCCCCTGTACAGACAGTTGGTGAGACCCCATCTGGAGTACTGCATCCAGTTCTGGAGACCCCATCTCCGCAAGGACATAGACAGGATGGAGGCAGTTCAGAGGAGGGCAACTAAAATGGTGCAGGGTCTGCAAGAGAAGCCATACGAGGAGAGACTAAAGGAGCTTAATATGTATACCCTTGAGGAAAGGAGGGAGAGGGGGGATATGATAGAAATGTTTAAGTACCTCAGCAGAATTAAAGTCCAAGAGGGTAGCATCTTTCAGAAAATGAGATGTGCAAGAACAAGGGGACACAATTTGAAGATAGAGGGGGGACGGCTTAGGGGCAATGTGAGGAAGTATTTTTTCATAGAGAGGGTGGTGGACGCATGGAACAGCCTTCCTGAGAAGGCTGTGGGGTCTAAAACTGTGGCTGAATTCAAGAATGCATGGGACAGACATAAGGCAATTTTTGTGGGGGGTAGAAACAAATAGGCTGTTGGTTAAATAGGATCTGCAGCTTATCCTCTAGGTAGGGAAATGGGCAGACTAGTTGGGCCAAGTGGTCCTTATCTGCCGTCAAAGTCTATGTTTCTATGTTTTAAAGTCTATGGATGCAACACCAGGATGCCCACCCCTAGTGCTGTTGTAGAGTTAACCTGACATTGGGGTGTCCAGTCCCCAGTGTAAGATACATTAGTAGTAAACCTACAAAAAAGAAAACACTCCCTCAATGTCTCAATTTTATTTTAAATTGAAGAAGTAAAAAAGAAAATAGCCAGTCAGAGATTTGACCCTGGCACACCCACACACCCCACCAATGACCGATCCCATCCTGACCTCCTGCTCAGCACCCACCTCTCCACCACGCCCCCTACACACCACCACTCACCTGAACGTATCCCATAGGGTAGACACACTCTGATTAAAGACATGTCTTACTGCTGAAACCATTGACTGTCATATAAGAAAATAAAGTAAGTCCAGCTTAAGTATTTCAATGGGGGTATGAACTCCTACTCATTTGTCATTTTTTTAAGATTTGTTCTCCAAGTTTTCAACATGGTCTTTTTTCCCATCCTTCCCGGTCAGCCCTCCTTCCAAGCAGTGCCCCAGCCCCATCACCCTGACACTCACCTGGACTTACCTGCCAGCCATCTTCCCCCAGGGCTTGCTGCCCCAGTGGGGTCAGCAGTGTTCCTCAAACTCTGCTGCAAAATGGATCCAGTTCAAGACAACCTGTCAAGCTGGTCGGGTGCAGGGCCTGCAGGAGCTCCTCCTCATCATCCTGCCACCAGTCTGTTGTTTTTCCTGTTTTTTGGGGTCCATAGGGAGGCATGGCATACAATGACATCATGGTGCATGCCATGCACTCCCACATGACATGTACCTTCATCTCCCACACCTCCCGACCTTCCTTTGCCAGGCTGCTTTTCCTCAAGCTTCAACCAGGCAAACATCACACTCTGCTCACCTTCCCCCCCCCCTGGATGATGAGAGCAGTCCAATAACACTCCATCTTCCCCCCACCATGGTCGACCTTCCAACACTCTGGATTTGTGTCCAAATCCAGGTCATCAGAGTTGCAAGTGGTATAACTGTGCCGGTGGGCTAACCCAAACATGGCCTTTCTGGGACCCCACCTAATGAACAGAGGAGGTACAATTTTTCAAATCTGGCCTGAAAGATGAATTTGTGGTCACAGCATGAAATTACCTTTTGGGTGGAATTTGAACTTTTTCACCTACTGGGTTCATGTGCTGGGGTCATAAGAAGGCTATGCTAAAAGTCTGGGGTACACATATCTGAAAATGACCAATTTATGAGTGAACATTGAAGTATTTCAACATTCATTCATATCTGCTAATTTGTAACATTTTTCCACCAAACTTTCAAAATGGCCTTTGGAACCACACCTCATGAACAAGGCAGGTGAAATTTTTCAAATCCAACCTTAAAGATGATTTTGCATTCACACAGCAAAATTATGTTTCAGGCAGGACTTGACATTTTTCATCTATCAGGTTCATGAGGTGGGGTCATAAGAACAGCAAGTTGAACATTTGGTGTAAAATTATGTTAAAGTGACAAAGTTAAAAGTCAACGTTGAAATATTTCAATGTTCACTCATAATTTTGTTAATTTTCAATAGTTTGACTCCAAACTTTCAACATACCCCTTGTTTCACACCATCTCATAAACATGACCGGTGTCGTTTTTCAAATCTTGGACAAGATGTGTTTCTGCACACGTGGTGAGAAATGACTTTTCAGCCAGTATTCTATAAATGCCACATGTCATGTTTATAAGGGGGAGTCATAAAATGAGTATCTTGCAAATTTGAGATCAAAATAAAAAAAAATTATCAAACAGCAACTGTCTAGTATAATAAAAAGCTTAAAAGTACTAAATATACACAAATTATGTTTTAATGTTTTTGTTTTCTAGTCCTTTTTTGTCCTTCCCCCTGCTGTTAGCCTACTGAATATTGTAAATAATAAAGTAATTATTTCACTTAGTCTTTCAGAATACATCTGACTCTCCACTGTTAGCAACACAATTGCTGTTTGTGACATCACAGTCTGTTGTCATGGTGAGCACTATAATAATAATAATAATAAAACTTTATTTTTATGGTGCCTTTCCAAAACCAAGGCGTGAACACAGTTAAAATCACAGACATAATTACACACAATTGCAGCAGCTTAGTTACTGAACAAACAACTAAATAGATTTAAAAATTGACAATAAATACAAAAAAATTACAATAAATATGAATAACCAATTAATCAGTCGCCAAAAGCTTGGTGCCACAAATGGGTTTTTAAGGCTCGTTTAAAGTCCTCCACTGTTGTGCACTCATGTAGCTGGTGGGGTAGAGAATTCCAGAGGGAAAGGGCCACATGCATAAATGCCCAGGCCCCAGAAGATTTTGAAAATACTTTTGGAATCTCTAGCAACCCCTCGCCAGCTGAGAGGAGCGATTGCCCAGGGTAGTAAGTTAGCAGGAGCTCTTTCAGGTAGTCCGGGACCAGTCCATTTAGGGCTTTATAACTCAAGAGACTGACTTTAAAGGTGATCTGCCATTGAACTGGCAGCCAGTGCAGATCGCACAGCACTGGGGAGATATGATAGAACCAAGAGGTTCCCATTAAAGGCCAAGCTGCAGCATTCTGCACTAGCTGCAAACAGCGAATTTCCACCCCAGATATCCCTAGATAAAGGGCATTGCAATAATCTAAGCGAGAGACATGAAGTAACTGTCTATTATAATAAAAAGCTTAAAAGTACTAAATATACACAAATTATGTTTTAATGTTGTTGTTTTATAGTTCTTTTTTGTCCTTCCCCTTAAAAGCTTAAAAGTACTAAATATACACAAATTATGTTTTAATGTTGTTGTTTTCTAGTTCTTTTTTGTCCTTTCCCCTGCTGTTAGCCTACTGAATACTGTAAATAAAAAAGCCATTATTTCACTTAGTCTTTCAGAATGCATCTGACTCTCCACTGTTAGCCACACAATTGCTGTTTGTGACATCACAGTCTGTTGTCATGGTGAGCACTATAATAATAAAACTTTATTTTTATGGTGCCTTTCCAAAACCAAGGTGCTGAACACAGTTAAAATCACAGACATGAAGACATGAACCAACATAGGAAGATCGCCGGAAGGAACAAATTGCTTAACCCTGTGATATTCCTTAGATGGTAAAAAGAGGTCTTCATCAAAAATTACCCCCAGGTTTCACACCTGTTCAGAGGCCAGGAGTGATAAACCCCAGAGGAAGAGCCCTGAGGGTAAACCTACCCCTGATCCCCCCATCGGGCATCCTTGGTTCACAACCAGCACTTCAGTCTTTCCGGAGTTCAACTTCAGCCAACTCAAATCCATCCACTCCTGGATCTCTGCTAAGCAGTTATTAAAGACCGAGACAGCACTATTCTGGTCAGATACAAAAGAAAGCTAGAGCTGGGTATCATCAGTATAACAGTGAAACCTCATCCCATACCTCCTTACAATGTCTCTGAGGGGCAGCATATACACTGTGAACAACATGGAAGAAAGCACTGATCCCTGAGGAACTCCACAAGACAGAGTGATATGGTCCAAAGAATAAATCCTGGACATCACCCTGTAAGTTCTTCCAGTGAGTAAAGATGTAAACCACCTGAGAACTGTACCTGACAGGCCATAGATGGACCTCAAGTGATCGAGCAAAACCCCATGGTCCACAGCATCAAATACTAATGAGAGATCAAGAAGGACCAAGATGAAATGGTTCTTCTGATCTCTAGCCATCAGGAGAGCATTGAGCACCTGAACCAGCGCTGTCTCTGTACTATACCTCTTTCGGAAACTGGACTGGAGGGGGTTCATAGATGTCATGGATGGTTAAATGGCTCTCCAGCTGTAATGACATAAACAAAGGCACTGTGAGGTTAGCAGGGGAGAGGAAATGTTTTCAAGTGTTTTGTATACCAACTTTTTAGATGGACTACCAAGATCTTGAAAAAATCTTGAAATGGAACATTGAAAATAAAAAAGTGTTCTCTAGTAAACTTCAAAATCTGAAACATCTTATTTATGAAAGTGCATACTGAAGTGCAGAGTTGCTCTTTAAGAAACATTGTGTGTGGTACCAGCCTTTACCCCAGTGGGTACTGCCTTGTGATCCTTTGCCAGTGAGCTCAGTTTGGGGGTGAGCTCAATGACCCAGCTGGATGGGCCAAGGCTGGGGGCAATGGTGTTGTTATGCAACACCACCTCTCAACCTTGGAAGGTCAGGTGCAGGGTTGCCCACATGGGCCCAAGTACCACATAGTTAAAAGAACTCTTCTCTTGGCATAGGACCCTGCACCTCTCCACACATGGATGCCACAGGGCCCTGTGCTTCAGTTCAGAGATAGATTCTATGCCCTGTACATCTGTGTCTGCAGCCACATGCTTCACAGTCCACCAGTCTGCCCCATGAATTCTTGACATCAGTTGCTGCCCAGAAGTGTATAGTCCACAGGGCCCTACACTTCCATAGGCAAGCAGAATCGTCCCATGGCACAGAGGGCCCTAAACATCTGCATCTGTTCATGCACATCCCTAAGGGACCTGTGTGAATGAAAATATGATTCCACTCTCTCAAAAAGAAGGTAAATTGTTTGCAAAAAAGTGTGTTAATACACTAGTCAGTAGTCAATATAATACCACAAAAATAGGTAAATGTGGTGTTAGGGTTTTCAACCCTAACCTGCCATCCCCCCCCCGCCACCCCACTCCCACTCAAGCAGCAAAAAGAAAAAAACATTAGGGTTTTAGGTCTCCAGGGTTTTGGCAAATCAGTGGTGAGGTCCTCTTTTGGGTTGCCATCCCTAATGACCACCCACTCCCTTGGGCAAACAAGGTCAGATGTGACCTCTTTTCTTTATGCAGAGCCCACAGGGCCTTGCATGAAGAAAGCTGCAATAGATTCTGTTGGCAGCATGTGGCAATATGTACTTCTCTATTTTTGGAGTGCACATGACTATGAGGCACTGGCTTGGAGCTGTACCTTGTGCTTCAGGCAAGGAGCTACAGGCTGGGGGGAGGTGGGAGCATTAGGGTTTACAACCTCAAGGAAGATCTCACCACTGATTCACTAAGACTCCGGAGACCCTCGACCCTAATGATTTTTTTTCCTTTGGCTGCTTGGGTGCTGAGGGGAGTTAGGGCTGGATACTCTAATACCAAATTTTACCTACTTTTGTGGCATTAAGTTGAAAGTTAACTGGTCATTAACACAATTTTTTGCTAAAGATATATCTTATAGGGGCGTGACCGTTAGGGTTGAGTGGGCAGTTTCATGTTAAACTTCAAAGTTTGCACTTTAATAAGTTTGCAACCAGTCAACAGATTTACACGGTACTGTATTTGGTATGTGCTGTCCTGTGGGGTAGATTTCTTGATGTAATATGTAAAAAAACAGCACTCGAAACACAAAATAATTTGGTGGAAGGTAATTTTAATATGCAAAAATGTAGTACTTACAAAAAATATTGTGTAAATTGTACAAAATCGTAATAGAATCAATAACAGAATACACAGGCCCCCACTCCATTCAACCTGCCTCAGCTCTTTGGGGTAGCAACCCCTTCATCAGGAGGCATCTCTTGATGAACCAAGTTTTGCTTTGATCAGTTTGGTGGATTTTGCACTGCACATTGTGAAAAAACACTAAAATTTGCCTTTTTTGGCTGTTTTATCCTCATCGTACTGTGGCCAAACCATTTGGAATTTTGGTCTGAAATTTTCAAGGTAGAAAGAGTGTGCCCCAAAGAACTCACCAGCATTGGTTTGTTGAAAAAATATTACAATTTTGAAATTTTGGGTTCTGAGCATGCCCACTTCAGACTTTTGGATATCTGCATAGTATGAAAAAGGATTTTGTTCTCATGAAAAGGCATTTTGACACCTCATGAAAAGGGATTATTAAAATCCCTGTTTGTGAGAAACAAAATTCCTTTTTCATCAGCCGCCATCTTGTTTCTTTTTTTTTAGCCCAAACAAACTGTCAGAACTCAGCCCAGGGATGTCTTCTGGAGGCATTCAACTATGTATCTTGTTCATCTGGATGTCCTTTACTCTGCTGTTTCTTTACCTGAATCTTTTGTGGCCAAAAAATGCTTATTTTGAATTTTAAAAACTCTTTTTCATGACTCACTTCCATTCCTCTTTTGTGATGTGAAAAAGGATTTTGACAGCTCATGATAAAGGATTTCATCTGCTGAAAAAGGATTAAGGGCTTGTCTGACCAGATGGCCTACCAGTATTCTTTTTTCGTCAGACAAATTCCTTTTTTGTGAGATGTCATAATCCTTTTTTGCATCATGAAAAAGGATTACATCAGCTCATGAAAAAGGATGGCTGGCAGGGCCATCTGGTCCGATAAATTCTAATCCTTCTTCACATCACAAAAAGGGATTTTGTCACCTCACAGCAAAGGAATCAGGTGACAAAAAAGGATTAGGACTGGTCATGAAAAAGGAGTAGTTAAAAAACACCTGGTCATTTTTTAACCCAAGTGTGACATTCTGCTACTTTGCCATTTATCCCTGGTGACTAATGGCACCCTCGACTCTCAATCCCAATATATCTTGTTTCATATTTTTCTATAGTTTTCCTCATTTTTGTTAATTTTTATAAAATATGTTTATATATTTTTATTAATGTTTTTATTCCCCTGTACTTTGCATTTTTTTTTTCATTTTGGAGGGGCTTACTTGCCTCCCAGGTTTATCCCTGGTACACCCCACCCTCCCCTGGCCATTCGTTTGCATTGGTGGTCTGTGGTATGCCCCTACCCTCCATTTTTGCTTTTTGTACCTGCAAATAAGAAAACCATCCCTCATTGCCTTTTGTGTCCTTTTAAGCCTGGAAAAAAAAGTCCATCCCTGATCACGCTCACACATCCCAACCAACCTCCCACTGTGGACACCCTTCCCCACACACACCCTGATGTCCCCACTGACTCTCACTGACCTCAGGAGGTCCCAGGTTCAAGACCCACTCCATTGATCAAAGACTCATCTGCGATGTGAAGTAAGGTAAAAGTGCTTCAATGTATTTCAATGGGGGGGTTCAACGTTTAGCAGTAAATCAACCATTTTTCATCCTTTTGACCCCAAATTTTCAACATGGCAGTTTGGGGACCCCCACCTCATGACCAATATGATTGTCATTAGGCAACTCCTGCTGCAAATGTGATTTTGTAGTCCATTGGTGAAATCACCATTTTGGTGGGATTTGCATAATGACATTCATATTGTTCATGAGGTGGGTTCATAAGAAGGCTATGTTGAAAACTTGGGCTCACAATTTTGAAAAATAGCTGTGTTATGAACATCCGTTGCTATCTTGCTATGTATGCTTGTAGGTCTAGAAATTTTCTGTATTTTCAGCATAGCCTTGTAATTACCCCACCTCATGTATGTGACACCTGTCATTTTTCAAAGACTGGCCAAAATGTATTTTTGCACTTGTGGCACAAAAATGCATTGCAGTTGTGCAGAATTACGTTTTGGAAGGAATTTGAAAATGTTCTGCATTGCCATTGAGTACATGCGGTGAAGTCATAAGACAGCTGTGTTGAACATTTGGGGTAGAAATTAGTAAAAATGGCAGAGTATGACTATTTGTCTATGGAGGGATGGGAGCACAGGGTCCAAAGGACCCTATGCTCTCACCATAAAATAAGGATGTTGTTATACTACCTCAATGGAGGTATGGGAGTGCAGGGTCTGAAGGACCCTGTGCTTCCACCATAACATAAGAATGCTGTTATACTACCTCAATGGAGGGATGGGAGCACAGGGTTTCAGACCCTGTGGTCCCACTGTAAAATAAGGATACTATTATACTATCTCAAAAACTACGGAAATAAATTGCAAAAAACTTTGTTAACGCATCAGTTAGGGTCAAAGTGACAAAAGTTGGGAAATGTGGTGCTAGGGTTTCAAACCCTAACACCCCATTCCCCACCCGGCACAGATCCACAGGCGGGGAGGTCTGTCTTGGGCACCGTGAACCTGAACACTCACCCCATTCTCCTATGCTGTTGCTATGTCAACTAATTTTGTAATGGAATGGGATGAGGGCTAAGGTCCATGGCGCCCAAGACACACCCTGCTCCCACCACCTTTGGGTCTGTGCAGGGTGGGGAATGGGATGTTAGGTTTGGAAACCCTAATGCCACATTTCCCTGCTTTTGTCGCTTTGACCCTAACTGATGTACTAACAAAGTTTTTTGCAATATATTATAGTGACACGGTAGTGGCACTATAGTTAGGGTTGCCGGGCCACTTCTATGTTAAAACAAAAAGTTTGCACTTTATTAACTTTGCAACCATTTGACAGATTTTCCTGAAGTTTTGCATACACAATCTGGTACCATAGATCTATGGATCTGGCAACTTTTGTTCTGGTTGGATGTGTGGTTGCGGAACAGAAGAGTGACAAATTACATAAAAAAACACCTTTTGTCCAATTTCTTTGTTAAGGGCTACAGTCCAAATGGTTTGGCCATCTGATCTGAAATTGTCAGGGAATATGGGGTCTGGGTCACTGGTGTGCCTTTTAAAGGTCTGGTTTGAAAATATTAATCCATTTAAAAGTTATTAATAAAATAAATTTACCATTATAGCCGAAGGGAAAAAAATATATGTGCTGTGCAAAAGCAGGTTTTACTTTGGTGAATGCACCTTTTTCTGTCCCAAATGCCCTCAGTACGGTCATGCAGCTGCCATCCTGTTTTCAGTTAGCAATGGAGAAAAAACTTTGTAATTCAAAGTATACTGCCCCTTGATAAACACCAACACTTGTGTTTACAGAATTGGGGCCCAAGGAACTTAGTAGTGCTTTTACATTTTGAAAATAATTCTCGGAAATATGTTTTCCATGTGTTTTTTGTTTGAACTGTCACAATTTGCGAAAGAACAGTGCGTCACATTCACAAAATTTGTGACAGTGTTGCACTGTCCTTCCACAAATTGCGACATCCTTTCATGGCCGCTTTCCCAAAATTTGAGAAAGTGTTGCAATTTGCAACAGTATTGGCCCCCAAAAAAGTTTCTTTGCCACTTCTCTGCAGCTCAATGATTTGAACTTTTGGGCTGAAATTTGCAGGGTAGAAAGGGCTTGCTCCACAGATGTGCCTTTTGCTGGTTTTGTTATAAAATGTATTTTTGTTCCATAGTTATGTCATTCTGAAGTTGAGAAATTTCCCATAGGATAACATTGTGATGCCCACTGTGTCTTTTGGCACCTGTATCTCAAAAATGATTCGAGATACAGATTTTTTGAAAAGCACAGCTTAGGTGGACTAAGCACACATGCTGGTTGCGAGGTCATGATTACAACTGTGGTGGAATCTTTTTCCAAAATTCCTATGGTTACTGATATCTTGCCACATTTGCAGCATGTTGGTTACTTAGAATGTCTCTAGGCCTGTGCTATGTCTCTAATTATGGATAGATGGTAGCGTAGGACCCAGAGGCCATGCGCTCCCACTAATGGGCACCATTATGCAATAATGGGTGCACAAGGCCCTCCAATATGCAGTACTGGAAGCACAGGGCTCAGACCACAGAGAGAGAGAGATGAGGGTTCATTACAGTGTCTGAGGGTGGTACAGTTAGGTGGGGTGGTGGGGTGTTAGAGTTGAAAACCCTAACACCACATTTCCATTCTTTGAATGGCATGATATCAACCATAACCAGTGCATTAAAGTATTTTTTTTGTATTTAATTTCCATACTTTTTATGATGTGAACACAAAGAAATATCTGAACAGGTAATGTAATGGCAAGAAGTAGTGCAAAGAACAGTAGTTACTTTTTGAGATAGTGTAATAGTATCATTATTTTACTGTGGGGAGGCTGCAATCCCTCTGTAGATACGTACATGTAAAGGGCCCTGCAGTTCCATCTGGAACATCAGAGACCAAAGTGTCAGCATAGCAATGTTATTACCCCACCTCTTGTACCCTGTACTGATAAATTGTGAAATGCAAGAAAAACCTTAATTATGCGCACTCGCAGTGTCATTCTGTGCCACAGGTGCATAAACACATTTTGGCCAGGATGTGGAAAATGACAGCTGTACTGTTCATGAGGTGGTGTGAAAAAATAGCCCTGCTGACAATGATGTGGCAAAATATTGAAAAGTAGCAAAGTTATGCGAGTGCATAAAATAAATTCAACAGACGCATGTAATTTTGGCATTTTTAGGAATTTTTTCACCAGATTTTCAACACGGCCATTTTGTAACACCACCTCATAAACACTGCCACTGTCATTTTGTTCATCAGTGCTGAAATGTGATGTTGCCCAGCAAGCGTGTCATTCTGAACCATGTGTGTGTCAAAACATTTTATGCAGGATGTGAAAATGACAGCTATGGTGTTCATGAGTTGGTGTAAAAAAATTGCAATGTGGAAAATCTGGAGTGAAAATATTAAAAATTGACAAGGTTACAAGCATGCATAGAAATCTTTGAATGACCATGACTAACTCAGCCATTTTGGGGTATTTTTGCACCACATTTTCAACATGGGCTTTTTAGGACCCCCCCATGAACACTCGCAGTGTCATTTTGTTACTCAGTCACGAAAGGTAATTTCATGCAAGGACTGCGCTATTCCACACCAGAGGTGTGAAAACACATTCTGGTTAGGATGTCAGAAATGACATCCATGATGTTCATGAGGTGATGTGAAAAATATGTATATTTCAAATTTGGAGTGAAAATATTAAACATTTTCACCGTTATGCGTGTGTGTAGGAAAACAACAACAAGGGCACATAACTCAGAAGTTTGTTCATATTTTTGGACCAAATTTTTTAATATGGCTTTTTGGGACCCCACCTCATGAACAGTAGCACTGTCATTTCATTACTTGCTCCAGAAAGGTGATTCCACACAGCGACTGCGAAATCACCTTTCAGGATCAGTAACAAAATGGCAGTGCCATTGTTCATAAAGCGGGGTCCCAAAAGCCACATGTTGAAAATTTGGTGAAAAAATATGAGAAATGGCTGAGACGTCATCATACATTCAAAACGCCATTGGCAGGCATTGTACAGCACTTACCTTCATTCTTCAGTTTGTGGTTCAGCTTTAAAGAGTAGACATGTGCTGGTTCACAGAAAAGGACAGAAGACAATCTCGTGTGGTAAGTATAGGGCAAGTGGGAGAGGGTTCTGGCTGCTCAGTGGGAGGGCCAGGAGTTGGGAAGGGGTTGGGGTAGACAACGAGGGACCGTTTTCTGTTTTCCAGGATTTGTAAACAAAAAGAGAGACATCAGGGGACAGTTTTCTTTTTTATGGGATAAAAGGAATTATTTAGGCACACTGTGGGTGGGCTGTCCAGTGTGCCACAGTAGAGAAGGGTGGTTGTTGGTGATGCTGACACAGGGATTGGGTCCCTGATGTTAGCCAACACAACAAATGTTAGAACGTGCTTGGGAGAAGACATCTGACACTGGGGAGTGGGCATCCCAGTGTCAGAATCAACATTTTACAGATGAAATTATTTCGGCACAGACTGAGGGTGGGCTTCCAGTGTGCCACAGTAATGGAGGGGGGAAATAAATGCAGACATGAGGACTGGGCACCCCTGTTGGCAGCATCTTACAATAGGGCAATTCAGTGGCAATCCCCATATCACTGCAGAAGTGCCATTTCAGTGCAGGATTGTGCATCTTAAAATGGCATTTTGATGCAGGATTCTGCATCATAAAATGTCACTTTGATGCAGAATTCATTTCCAGGATTTATAAATAAAATAAAAAACATCAGGGGACAGTTTTCTTTTTTTACAGGATAATAATACTTATTTTGGCACACTGGGGTTGGGCTCCCCAGTGTGTCAGAGTAGTGGAGGGAGGTTGTTGTCAATGCGAACACAGGGATTGGGCACCCAGGCGTTGGCCAAACACAACAAATGTTAGAACAGACTTGGGGGAAGTGAGCATTCAACACCAGAATTATTTCAGCACACTGGGGGTGAGATTGTGCATCTTAAAATGGCACTTCGATACAGGATTCTGCATCATAAAATGGCACTTCAATGCAGGATTCTAAACTTGTTGGTATTGATGCAGGATGCTTTTTTTGGCACAGAATAGATCTGAGGGGGGAACTTCAGGGCCATCTTATGTGTATGGCACACAGTAGTTGAAGCTACTGATAAACTGTCTTCATGACCTTTGCCACTAGGTAGAGACTATCTAGGCTCCACCCTTTACCATCTTTCCATACCCTTGATGGGACAATCTTAGAGGACACCTTATCATTCAGATACCTTGGGGTTTGGTTGGACCAACACCTTAGCTTCTCTGGCCATATTGACACCATCCTGAAAAAATTGTGCCCCAAGCTTGGTGCCTTTTTCAGGAACTGTAGTTGCATCCCTCCTACAGCATGGCATGAACTATTCAAGAAGATAATCCTCACCATTTTTGACTACTGTGATGTAGTCTATGGTGCCGCTCTCAAATCCCCCAAACCAGATTGGACACTCTCTTTAACTCCTTCTATCAATTTGCACTTGATGCTCCATCACATGCTCATCACTGTGACCTCTATGATGCTCTGCCCCTTCCCCCACTTGCCAACAGGCACCTCACTCATTGTGTCAAACTCACTTCTAAATTTTGGATAGGAGAACATCCCTCCTACATCTCATGCTCACTCTCTTCCCCACCTCTCCCTCCCACTCCCTCAGATCCTCTAACACTCACACTTTGTTGGTCCCCCGTAGAACCATTCTCATTGGTCAGTCAGGCTTTACCCATTGTTTTCCACCAATCTGGCACTCTCCCACCCCCAATATGGCACTCCTCCTCCTACTCCCTTGCCTCTGCCTTACATAACTTTCTCTCATCTAACTGCTCCTGCTTTAACCCTCCTTAACTGTCATCCTATGCCTCTGCTCCTCTCCATGACTCACATTCCCTATTAAACCATCCTCCTACTGAGCCTGCTTCTCAGCACACTCTTCTCTCCCTTCACTGCTTACCTCCTCATTCCTACCCCTAACCTTTTTTCCCATTACCAACTTGTGACTGCTTAGTTTTGACCTCTGGCAGGGTTCTCAGCATCCTGAAGGGGTCTGGCACTAGGAAAGCCTTCTCCTTCCACTCCCCTTCCCATTCTCTCCTTCTACCCAACTTGTCCTCATCTAAATCTGCTCTCTGTTAGGATTCTTAGCACTCTGATGATGTCTACTCTCAGGTAAGTTTCTTCCCTTCCTCTGCCCAACTTGTCCTCACCTAATTCTATCCCCTGGCAGGGTTCTCTGCATCCTGGAGGGGTCCAGCACTGGGCAATTACTCTTCCTTCACTCCCCCTCCCCTATATCCTTTCTACCCAATGCTGAAACAGCATGTGAGATCACATACACGCACACACAGGTTTTAGATACAAGGTGTGACGTGGAAGGCCAGAAGCTAATTACAGGCTGCAAGATGCTTGAGTTGAGCCTATCCATTTTATGATGTTTCAAGAGGAGGAAGCCAGGTTTAGCAAACTGGTGCGAAATCATAAAGATGCTTTCATGTCCTGGAAGGGGGAAGCTTATCATGAGATCAAAGAAATGTCATTTGAAGGACATGAGTCATGCTGAGGATTGCAGAATTTAATTCTAATAATAATAGATAATTAATTAATAGATTTGTATGTCTTGTGATATAATAGTTCTGTATTTTGTGTTTTACATATTTGTATCTATTTTAGTAAAACTGTTTTTAGAGCATACTTGGTCTGTCTTTGAATTTCTTTCATTTGTAAGAAAAGTATATATGGCTATAGCAGACACTAGGCATAAGCTTGAATGGTGATACCAAACTGGAAAGAGAAGCGTTTTAAATCTGAGCTCTTTATTAAAGTTTTTAAGGGTTCATTTCCATACATCTGGTTAGGCATGCATAGGCAAAGATATCTGGCCCCCGAAGACATAATTATCCAAGCCTGTACATTGGGTACGCTAGCAAGAGGTTCACAGTTTGAATCCCTCCAAGACTGGAGACCAAAGGTTGATCTGAACTCACAAAACAGACAAGAGGGTTACCTTGTTCTGTTAAACTGTACACAAGACTGCATTTGGAGGTTGGCACTTTGGGAGTAGAGGGCTGACCTGCTGAGTGGTTTTGTGACAGATTGGTTGGCAGCGGTGCTAATAATTTTGGTATCACAAGCTTTCATTGTTCTGTGTCAGCTTGAGACCTTAAGCTCTCTTGCAAAGAAAGAAAAAGGCAGAGTTTTATTTTAAAAAAGAAACAGAACTATATCACTTGACGTACAGTCCAGTTCCTACACATTTCATTTTTTCCTAAAGTGCAAGTCAGAGTAGTCACAGTCAGGGAAGAAGATGGCTTCTGACTACAGCAGGCACACTGTAGATTACTTGAAGCAGTTGTGCGGGGACAGAGGAGTCCCGTTCAAGGTGACAGCCAAAAAGCAGAACCTCATTGATGCCCTGATGGTAGCAGATACCCAGAGCAGTGAGTCACAGACTGTGACTGGAAAGGACCAAACCTTGAGTGTGGCAGGGCTAGTGGCCAGTACGATATACAGATCAGATGAGGAGGGCAACAGGGCCACTGTCAGTGAAGGGCCACAGCAGCAGGGGAAGGTCACCTGTATCCTGAATCCAGAGGTACTCAGGCTGCAAACTGAGTTGTGCAGGATGGAGCTGGAGTTCCAGGAGAAGAGAGAAGAAGATAAACGAGAGGTGGACAGTGAGGCAGAGTGAGAGCGCCGAGATGCAGACCATGAGGCAGAGCAAAAATGCAGAGATGTAGACTGTGAGAAGCATGAGTGCCAGTAAGCTGCAGAGGAGAAGAGAGAGGAGTGCCAGAGGCAACACGAACTGGAGAAGCTACGACTCCAACCAGCGGAACCAGAGCAGGTAAGTGGCTTGGGTTTAACTGGGACTGCAGGACTGGGTTACAAATTGAATTCCAAATTAATAGCTGAATTTAAAGAGGGGGAGGATATGGATGCCTTTTTAAATTCTTTTGAAAAAGTTTGTATGCAGGCTAAAATTTCTAGAGAGTCCTGGAGCTTCCAGCTATCCCCGCTACTTACAGGGAAAGCTTGGGATGCATTGGGACAAATGGACAATGAGGACAGTAATAATTACAGCAAACTAAAAGCTGCACTGTTAAAAAAGTTTGAATTAACTCCTGAATCATACAGAGCTAAATTCTGTAAGCTCAGGAGAAGCCCTGATATGAGCTATGAGGACCTAGCCACGAAACAACGTCGGTGTTTAAAACATTGGTGGGAAAGAATTGAGGCAAACTCTGTTGATAAAATTAAAAATGTGATTTTATTAGAACAGTTTTATTGGGCATGCCCAGCAGAGCTAAAAACCTGGCTAGAGGACCGAGATCCCAAAATAGTGCAAGAGGCTGTGGAACTCTCAGACCACTACGCCAAGAGCAGACTTGCTCTGAGAGCAAATGGGGTGGGCATGGCAGTGGAGAAAGGGAAAAGCATGCCTTCAGGGCAGCTAAAACCCTCACTACCTACACTGAAACCAGTTACCCCAGGTTTCAGAGAAGAGATTTCTCTGACAGAAGAAATGAATGTTGGTTGTGTAAGGAAACTGGGCATATTGCCAGACAGCATCCCAAAAAGGCAAGCAATAACACACAACCGGGTGCTAGAAAAGAAGTGGGTTGTTTGTGTGTCCCGTTGAAGCATGCCAGTAAACATGAGGGAACACATGCACCCAGTCATGGTGAATGGTGTACAGACGCAGGAGTTAAGGAACACAGGGGCATTTCTGACCATGGTAAAGGGAGATCTGGTAGAGCCTGGTCAGCTTATACCCAATAAATACATCACTGTACAGGACTTCACTGGTGAGGTGAAAACATTGCACCTCGCTAGTGTTCTCTTAGACTTGGGTGAAACAGGGGGAACTGTGCAACGGGGGGTTGTAGTCAAAACATTAGCAGTGGATGTGATCCTGGGAAACAATCTAAAACAGTATGTGCAGTTACCCGTAGCCAAGTGGCAAGGGAAAATTGTAGTTCCCTGAACCCCACAGAAGCCATTGTGGAAACCACTGAGAGGCTGGTTCCCCAGCCTGTGACTCCTGATATGGAGATTAATGAAGAGGGGGTAGAACTTTTCCCAGTAGCAAGTAACCACACAGCTACAGAGGGTTTCTCTGAAGAGGGAGGGTGACCCATTGTCAGAGAATTGGGATTGACAGTGATCCTGAGTGCCCTGATGCTAGTGTTAGGGATCCTAGTTAAGCGACTGAAAGGATCTTGTCCCATGCCTTGGGAATGTGTGAGGGGTTTGCAGCTGCTCAGAGAAGTGACCCTAGTTTAGAGACGCTGAGGACATGGGCAGACTCAGACAGTGCACAGGTAGGTGACGGCAAACATAAGGTTTATTGGGAAAATGGACTTATGTATACTCAGGCAGTACAGACAGAGGGAGGGATGCTAGGCAGGCAGCTTGTCGTTCCCCAGGGGTATCGTGAGCAGTTGCTCAAAACTGCACATGATATTCCCTTGTCTGGTCATCTGGGAAACACGCGCACATGCAGCAGTTGGCCCAGAATTTCTACTGGCCTAACTTCACCCAACAGGTGAAGGAGTATTGCAGGTCTTGTTACCAGTGCCAAGAAATAGGGAAGGTGGGCAAGACAACCCAAGCTGCCCTGATTCCATTGCCCATAGTGGAGGGGCCATTCCAGAGGGTGGGAATGGATATTGCGGGGCCTTTAAATACCCCCAGCTCCTCAGGGAAGAGATTCATCCTGACTGTGGTGGATTATGCCACCCGCTACCCAGAGGCAGTCGCCCTATCCTCACTGAGGACAGACAAAGTGGCAGATGCCTTACTTGGGATTTTCTCCCATGTTGGGTTTCTGCAGGAGGTTATCACCAATTGAGGGGGTTCCTTCATGTCGGACCTGATGAAATGTTTATGGGAGAAGTGCAGGGTGGTGCAGAGATGCACAACACCATATCACCCACAAGCCAATGGGCTTGTGGAAAGATTCAATGGTACCCTAAAGTCAGTGCTACGGGCATTTTCTGAACAGCATAGGAGGGACTGGGAGAAATACCTTCCCCACCTGTTGTTTGCATACAGGGAGGTGCCCCAAGAGTCAACAGGATTTTCCCCCTCTGAACTCTTATATGGATGCCAGGTACATGGGCCCCTAGACTTGATCCGGGAGGACTGGGAAGGCAAGCACACCACCCAGGGAACTCCCATTGTGAATTACATCCTTAGGTATAGGGAAAGGCTAAAGGAGCTTATGGGGACAGCCCAGAGCAACCTAGCAGCTGCGCAACAGAAACAAAAAGTGTGGTACGACCACAGAGCCAGAGCTCACTCGTACATAGTGGGTCAGGAAGTCATGGTCCTTATTCCGGTCTGGAAAGACAAGCTGCAGGCTGAGTGGGCAGGATCGTACAAAGTGGTTAGGAAGGTAAATGACGTGAACTACATTGTGGAGTTACCTGACAGAAGACAGACAGAAAGGATGTACCATGTCAACATGATGAAGCCATATGCAAATAGTGCTGACATGGTGTTTGCAGTGTGTAGTTATGGGAAGGGGATGGACAAAGGAGACCCCTTCTGGATTTGCTGGAAGAGAGTAAGCAGGAGTCCTCTGTGGAGTCAGTAAAATTGTCTCCCCAGCTGGCACCAGACTAGATCCAGAAAGTAAGGGTGGTTTTGGCAGAGTTTGCTCCGTTGTTTAGCGCCAAGCCTGGACTAACCCCCTTAGTGACGCATGATGTGGAGACAGGGACACATATGCCCATACGGCAGACAGCATATCGGGTGTCAGAGACTGTCCAAAAGGACATTAGGAGGGAAGTGGAGGAGATGCTGGATTTAGGGGTAATCCAGAGATCCCACAGCCCCTGGGCCTCACCTGTAGTCCTTGTGCCTAAGCCAGATGTGAGAAGTCAGTAGGGAAAGCCAGGGGGATACTGGGATGCATAGGGAGGGGCATCACAAGTAGAAAAAGGGAAGTGGTTATCCCTCTATACAGACAGTTGGTGAGACCCCATCTGGAGTACTGCGTGCAGTTTTGGAGACCTCATCTATGCAAGGACATAGACAGGATGGAAGCAGTCCAGAGGAGGGCAACTAAAATGGTGCAGGGTCTACATCAGAAAACATATGAAGAGAGACTGAGAGAGCTTAATATGTATACCCTTGATGAAGGGAGGGACGGGGGGACATGATAGAAACTTTTAAGTACCTCAAGGGAATCAACAAAGTCCAGCAGGGTAGCATCTTTCTGAAAAAGAGATGTGTAAGAACAAGGGGCACAATTTAAAGTTAGAGGGGGACGGCTTCAGGGTAATGTGAGGAAATTCTTTTCATGGAGAGAGTGGTGGATGCATGGAACCGCCTTCCTGGAGAGGTTGTGGGGTCTAAAACAGTGGAGGAATTCAAACATGCATGGGACAGACATAAGGCAATTATAGTGGGGGGTTGCAGGAAATAGGCTGTTGGTTAACTAGAATCTGCAGCTTATCCAATAGGTAGGGAAATGGACAGACTGGGTGGGCCAAGTGGTCCTTATCTGCCATCAAAGTCTATGTTTCTATGTTTCTATGTAGATGGCTCTACTCATTTCTGTGTGGACTATCATGGACTGAATGTAGTCACGAAGTCAGATGCCCACCTGATGCCCTGGACAGATGAACTCCTGGACAAGTTGGGAGGGGCGACCTACTTTATGACCATTGACCTGACAAAGGGGTATTGGCAGGTAGAGTTGACAGACAGAGCTAGGGTGAGGTTGGCCTTCATCACTCCGATAGGCTTATTTGAGTTTAAAGTAATGCCTTTCGGAATGAAGAATGCCTCAGTCACTTTCCAAAGGTTGGTGAACCAGGTGTTAAATGGTGCTGAGGAGTACGCCATGGCGTACCTGAATGACACTGCCATCTTTAGTACCAGCTGGGAGGAACACCTATCCCACCTTAAGGAAGTGCTGGGCAGGATACAGAGGGCCAGGCTCACTGTCAAAGCCGAGAAGCGCCAGGTGGCCATGGGAGAAGTGGCATACCTCCGGCATGTGGTAGGTCAGGGACAGCTCCGTCCTAACCTAATAAAGCTAGAGGTGATCCAGGTGTGGCCCAGACCAGAAACCTAGAAGCAGGTCAGGAGTTTTGTAGGGACAGCAGGGTACTACAGGAAAATTGTACCCAATTACAGTGCCCTGGCTGCTCCCCTATCTGACCTGACAAAGAAAAGGATGCCAAAGAAAATTACCTGGGGCCCAGCCTGTGAGGAAGCCTTTTCCAAACTAAAGGAGGCTCTGTGCAGTGCTCCTGTTTTGACAAGTCCTGACTATAGCAAAACTTTTATAGTTCAGACTGATGCCTCAGACATGGGTACTGGGCAGTACTGAGTCAGACATCCAGCCAAGGGAGGGATCACCCAATAGCCTACCTGAGTAAAAAGTTACTTCCTAGGGAGCAAGCTTACTCCACGGTGGAAAAATAATGTCTTGCCTTAGTGTGGGCCTAAAGAATCTGGAGCTATACTTATATGGACAGCATTTTGTGGAGCAGACTGACCACAACCCCCTGGTTTGGCTAACGCAGATGGGGAAAAACAATGGTAGATTGCTAAGATGGAGTCTTGCTATGCAAGGGTATGATCTGAAAATCGTACCTAGGGCTGGAAAACAAAATCAGAACTCAGATGGTCTGTCTAGGGTCTATGAGGAGTGAACTGATTTGGGAAGCTCATCCCATGCAGGGGATTGAGCCCCCAAATTCAGTCTAGGTGGGGAGGAATGTAATGTTTGGACAGCTGGTTCTGATCACTGTATCATTTTTTGTAAAATAAAAATGGGTTATGGACTGTCTGTCATGAAAGACGCTGAGAAATCTGGTGCTCTTGGAGTGACCTCGCTCACCCCACCCCCCTCAGGTTTCAGCTGAAAGATGAAAGCCATGAGAAAATGCTGAAACTGCATGTGAAATCACACACACACACACACACACACACACAGGTTTTAGATACAGGATGTGACATGGAAGCCCAGAGGCTAATTACAGGCTGGAAGAGGCTTGAGTTGAGTCTATCCATTTTATGACATCTCAAGAGGAGGAAACCAGGTTTAGTAAACTGGTGCGAAATCATAAAGATGCTTTCATGTTCTAGAAGGAGGAAGCTTATCATGAGATCAAAGAAATGTCATTTGAAAGACATGAGTCATGCTGAGGATTACAGAATTTAATTCTTGAAAAAGACACCCTGTTTTTATATAGATATATTTTTTTATATATTCTGACAGGGAGGAGCTAGGTGACCTCATCCAAAATAGGTGGAGAAAACCAGTTTTTAAATATTCATTCTGTTTTCCTTCAGAACACTTCTATCTAGACTCTGACAAAGAAACTTCTTTGGAGCACTTTAAGCAGGTATTTAGAGAGACAGACAAATCTAAGTACTGTAGTAAGAATTGCACTGTTTAAAACCTTGTTCTTTTAATAGATTTGTATGTCTTGTGATATAATAGTTCTGTATTTTGTGGTTTACATATTTTTATCTATTTTAGCAAAACTCTTTTTAGAGCATACTTGGTCTGTCATTGAATTTCTTTCATTTGCAAGAAAAGTATATATGGTTATAACAGACACTAGGCATAAGCTTGAATGGTGATACCAAACTGGAAAAAGAAGCGTTTTAAATCTGAGGTCTTTATTAAAGTTTTTAAGAGTTCATTTCTGTACACCTGATTAGGCACCCATAGGCAAAGATATCTGGCCCTCCGAAGGCAGAATTATCTGAGCCTGTACATTGGGTACGTTAGCAAGAGGTCCACAGTTTGAATCCCTCCAAGACTGGAGACCAAAGGTTGATCCGAACTCACAAAACAGACAAGAGGGTTACCTTGTTCTGTTAAACTGTTCACAAGACTGCACTCAGAGATTGGCACTTTGGGAGTAGAGGGCTGACCTACTGAGTGGGTTTGTGACAGTCCTCACCTAAATCTGCCCTCTATCAGAATTCTAGCACTCTGGTGATGTCTACTCTCAGGTAAGTTTCTTCCCTTCCTCCTTCTTTTTTCCTTTCCCCTTTTCCATTTCCCCATTCCCTCTGCCAAACTTGTCCTCGCCTAATTCTATCCCCTGGCAGGGTTCTCTGCATCCTGGAGGGGCCCAGCACTGGGCAATTACTCTTCCTTCACTCCCCCTCCACCCATATCTTTTCTACCCAGCTAGTCCTCACCTGATTTTGCGCTTTGGCAGGGATCTCAGCATCCTGGAGTGGCCTAGTCTTAGGCAAGCTTCTTATTTTTCTCCTCTTCCCTCCTTCCCTTCATCTCTTCTTTTCTGTCTTCTCAACTTGTCCTCACCTAGTTCTGCCCCGGCAGGGTTTTCAGCATCCTGGAGAGGTCCAGCACTGGGAAATGACTGCTCCTTTCCTCCCCCTTCCCCTCCATCCTCTCTACCTAACTCTTCCTCGCCTGAGTCTTCTCTCTGGCAGGGTTCTCAGCATCCTGAAGAGGCCTAGTCTTAGGCAAGTTTCTCTACCCTCCTCCTCCTCCTTCCATTTACCATCCCCTCTACTAACTCTACCCAACTTGTCCTTGCCTACTCTTGCCCCTTATTCTAAATCCTTGCCTCATTCTGTCACTGGCAGCGATCTCCACACTCTGAAGGGGCCAGTTCCAGGTATGACTTGTCCTTTCCTTCCCAATCCCTTACCCCTACCTCTCTCCTGCCCTCCTCTCTGCCTCCCTGCACTTAATCAAAGGAATTAGTTCACTTGAGCTAATAATTTGCACTTTTTGTTCTGTCTGAGGTGCTCCCAGATTGCACTAGCCCTGTGTTACCTTGCCCTTCACGACTAATTTTTTTTTGCTCACTTTTCTCTGGTAATGTTCCCCCCATCTTTATCTTGTCCTTCCCCCAGCTGGTTTCCCCTGTCTACCCCTCTACCCTCCTTTATGTCCCCCCCACTGGACTTTATTCATTCAATAATTGTTAAATAACCTGCCTCTTAACCATGATCCATTCCTGCAAGGGGTTGACTCCCAGGCTACATTAAATTTCTGTACTATGTTCCTCAGATATGCCACTTGTAATTAATGCATTTTCCATAGGTATGATATTTTTAATTGTATGTTATGTCACAAATGTAACTGTGTGTTTATTTATGATATTTTTAACTGTATGCCTTGTTACAAATGTAATTGAATGTTTAATTTCTCTGATATGTTAAATGTTAAACTGTATGTCTAATTTTTCATCCAATTGTACCCCCCACCCCAGGTTGCACCAGGAGATAAGCAACAAGTTGTTCAGTGTGTCTTCCTGGTGAAACATTTCAAGAAATAAAATAAATAAAATGGAACACAAAGAACTGGCTAACAAGCCTTTCAAGCGGGCTCCTTCTAATGACGATCATTCTCCATACCTCTCCTTCGATCCACAGTCCCACGATGCAAACCTCCTTTGAATAAGGATACAATCCAACCGCGCTAGTATAATATATGTCTATATCTATATCTATATGTGTTTATCTCTCTCTCTCTCTCTCTATATATATATATATATATATATATATATATATATATATATATATGTAATAGGCAACCACTGTAGGGTGTGCGGTCGTGCTTTGATATACACAGGCCAAGTGCATTCAACTACCCAAGACGTGCACATATCAGACCGTGACCACACACCCTAGGGTGGGCTATCTATCTTATAAAATGGCCAAAACTGTTTTTGAGGGGGGGTGAAAGTGCAGGTGTGTGGTTGTGTTCTTATATATGCACGGTCATGTGGTGTGTTTCAGCCAACCAGCAGAGAGTATTTTCCCTACCTATTTACATTCATTGCAAAAAACTACGTTAATGCAGTTATTAGGGTTGTAAACCGCAAAGTGCACAAAGATGGGGAAATGAAAAAACATGGATTTGGGTCTCTGGCGTATTGCTGAATCAGTGGTGGGGTCTTACTTGGGGTTGTCAAACCTAATGCCCACCAGCCCAGCCCATAGCCTCCTGTCCAAAATACAAGATACAGGTACAACTAGTGCCTCATAGTGATCCAGTATGGCCAACATAATCTGACAGAGTTTTCTTTACTTAAAGCCCTACCGGTCCTGTGTGAAGACATCACATTTGACTCATCTGATCCAGAGTATGGGTGGGCATTAGTGTGGACATCCCCAAGTAATACCCCACCACTGATTCTACAATGCTCTGGAGACCCAAATATCTAATGTTTTTTTCATTTCCTGTCTTTGTGCACTTCGCATTTTACAACCCTAATGTCCACATTAACATAGTTTTTTGCAACAAATTTTCTTTCTTTTTGTGATAGTGGAAATGTAACCTTATTAAGGGACCTGTGCAAAATGAAATAAGTACAGTATTGGAGTCAGTCCCTGAATTGTATCCTCAAAATGCACAAAATGAGACAAATGCAATATTTGAGACAGTCCTGATGCAGTGCACGGGCCCAGCAGACCCTGGCACACATGTTGATACCCTGCACGTGGGGTCAGTGCCAAAACACTGCTCCATCCCTACCCAGGCCATGACTGGAGTTGCATGCTGCAGCACCTTCCCCATCAGCCTTGTCCCAGCAACCAGTTTACAGAGTCCACACCTACACTCAGCTCACTGGCTCGGTAAGGCAGCGTGTTCCCCAGGGGTGCATTGGACATCCCTGCAAACAATGTTACTAAATAAATCCTTTGTTTTTCAATATTTTGACCCGAAACTTTCAATATATTCTTGTTATGACCCCACCTCACAAACTCCGCAGGTGAAATGTTTCAAATCCATGCTGAAATGCCATTCCATACCACAGGTGTGAAAACACATTTCAGACAGGATGTGAAAAATGACAGCTGTACCGTTTATGAGGTGGTGTGAAAAAATGTGTTATGTTGAAAATCTGGAGTCAACATATTGTAAATTACCAAAGTTATGTGCCTGCATAGAAACTGCTCAATGCACACTCATAACGTGATATTTTTAGGAATTTTTTCACTAATTTTCAACATGAAGCTTAGATCTCATTCTCATGACATTGGCACCGTCATTTCGTTAATTGTCTCAAAGGTGATTTCATGCAGCAACCATGAAATCACCTTCTGGGTCTGATTAATGAAATGACAGTGGCAGTGTTCATGAGTTGGGATCCCAAAAAGGCCATGTTGAAAATGTGGTGAAAAATTAAAAAAAAATGCCAAAGATATCGCCATATGTTCAAAACGCCATTGGAAATACATTATACGGCATTTACTTGTATTCCTCAGTTTGTGGTTAGCCTTTGAAGAGTACAGATGTGTCTGGGTCCACAGAAGATTACATTGGCCAACCTCTGGAGGTAAGTATAGGATAAGGGAAGGTGTCGGGTGGTGGGTGCTCAGTGGGAGAGTCAGTTGGGAGTAGGGAGATGACAGCCATGACAAGGGACCGTTTTCTTTTTTTCAGGTTACATAAAAGACAAAAAGACATCATGGGATTTTTTGTTCTCTACAGGGCAGCATAAAAAACATAGAACTACTTTGGAACACTGGGGGTGGGCTCCTCAGTGTCCCACACTGCTGGGGGGGTGTAAATGCCTACATGGGGATTGGGTCTGTCTATGTTGGCAGTGACAATAAAAGAAGGGGGTGCACCGTGAGGAGCATCCAACACCGGGGGTGGGCATAAGAATAAAACAAAATTTAAAAATAAAAAATAAATAAATAAATTCATTAAATAAATAAATACACACAAACAAAAGAGAGGGTTGCATGACCTATTGATGCTGGGGGAGCTGTGAAGTAGAAATCACACAATGGAGTGTAGGATGGCATCCTCCCTATGTGAAACATAGGAAACTCTAGAAGGAAAGAGATGGATGTACCACCTACAGAGAGACACTTAAGAGGTATAAATCCCACTGTTAGTGGGCAGCAGCCTCTTTGTGTAAGACAGAAGGGACCAGTGGTGGCAAACAGAGAGAGACATTCTACATAAAGATACTGTAACACAGAAACATACACTGACACCAGGGACTGGGGCCTCTGGTGCACAGCTAACAGTCTAAGTAAGCCACAGTAAGGCTGGCAGGGCTACAATGACAGTAACCCTGTCTCTGACTTAGGAGTCATGATAGCCCCAGTCTGCACTATATGACACAGCTGTCTTTAATAAACCACAGCTGTGTAGTATAGTGCAAGTACTATATGACACAGCTGCCATTTATTAATGACAGCTGTGTCATAGTACACTCAGGATGACACAGCTGTCATTTATAAAAGACAGCTCTGTCCTACATGTCTTGGTCTACAGAAGATGACATCAACTTCTGGAGGTAAACACAGGGCAAAGGTGTGTGTGTGTGGGGGTGTACTCAGTGGGAAGGGAGGGTTGGGGTAGGGAGACGGCAGCCACTATGAGGGACTGTTTTCTTTTTTTCAGGTTAAGAAACAATAACAAAGACATTGCTGGACTTTTTTTTTCTTTTCACGTAGCTGCTCAAAGGAATAACACTATTTCAGGACACTGGGGTTGGGATCCCCAGTGTCCCACACTGCTGGGGGAGGATGTAAATGCTGACATGGGGATTGGGCCCCCTGATGTCGACAGTGGAAATAAAACAAGGGGCTGCATTGGGGGGGCATCTGGTACCAGGGATGGGCATCCTGGTGTCGGATAACAATAACAAATAACAAAAATAAATTAAATAAATACAATGCCACCGGGGATTGGGGCCCCCAGTGTGCAGATACTGTAACAGTAACAGTTTAATTAAGCCACTGTTAGACTGGCGGACTACAATGATAGTAGCTCCGTCCCTGACCTACAAGTGGTGACAGCACCAGCCTACACTATACGACACAGCTGTCGTGGTGACAGGACCAGCATACACTATACGACACAGCTGTCTTCAATATATGACAGCTGTGTCTTATAGTGCAAGTGCTATATGACACAGCTGTCATATATTAAAAACAGCTCTGTCATATAGTACAGGCTGCTGTTTTCACAAAAATTCAGTTATGAATAGAATGTTCATTTTTTAACTCTGCGTGTTCAGAAATGGAACATTTTTATTAAATATTTTTAAAACTACTTAACTGTGGGACCTAAAAAGAACAAAAGCACACACCTTGGTCCAGCCTCTATCAAACTTGAACATTTCAGGTTTCAAAGCCTCCTATTTTTTCAGTTATCTGTTGGCAAAAAAGGTTTTAAAATGTTCAAAAATTGAGACTTTTGCAATTTTTTGCACTTATGTAACTTTGTGTCCCCTGCATCGATATACATAAAAATTACAGGATCAAGAGTTCCTGGGTCAGAGACTGCGCTTTACAAATTTGATGTAAATCGGTTGAAAGGGAAATGGAAGTGCCGTGTAGGTCATGTGGCATCGGGTTTCAGAGTCTGGGGATCGGGGACAGCTTTCAGTCTGGATTACTGATAGTGGATTATTCCCAATGGAGAGGCAGTTCTTTTATTAAATTTTTTTTAAGCGCTATTTCTTGAAGGAAATCAGAGGTGATGGACTGGAGTGGCAGTTGACTGTAGTGACGGATAGCAGCAGTTTCAATGGAACAAATGGGACTGGAACATCAAGAGCTACAGGATGAGGAGGAGAGAGAAGTACGTTACAGGTATTTATGAGAAAACAGTGCATACATAGACAGTATTATTATACAGTGTAGTGGGAGGGGAGTTTAAGACAAAACAAAAAATATCTTTTTCCAGTAGTTTTTGGTGCTTATTTGTAGGCTGCTTGGGGGGGGGGGGTGGCTGCTGGCAGTGCTATTGAAACTTAAAGAGATGCCAAAAGAAAGACAAGTAGTGCTGGTCGACAGGGGGCAGGGGCCTGTGATGTAAGAACTGTGGGCCCAATTCCAAGACTGGCTACGCCAGTTTAAGCTGAGATACTCCAAACCCCATGGTGTATCTTGTGACTTACTGTATGTCAAGTGGTATGCCAGCCCAGATTCCAAGAGGTGCCATGCACCATGCTGGCTGTGGGCTACGACAACTGTGGGATACGCCACCCACTACACCACAGCCCACAGTGACATGATGCAAGAATAGGGCACAGTTGCTGCCATAACCTGCTAGCATGATTTTAGGAGCTGCACTGTTGCAGCTAAGATAGATAAGGGGCATCCGACGGTGCCATCCGTTGGATGCCTGCTCCACAGCACTGCAGTGACAGCGCGCTAATGTGCCCCCATTCCCTTACATGCATACCCCTACTTCCCACCCCTCGAATATTGGGGACACCCAGAGATCTGTTCTCTAGCATGCCCCTGGACACCTGTACCACCTGTCCTGCCCCCCCATGCCCCCTGGTATGTGCCGTGGTGTTCCGGGGTGGGGGGTTTAGGGGGCTGCTAGTAGCAGGCCACGACTTGCAACATGCAGGGCTTCTATGCCACACCCATGGCGGTAGCATCTGCAAGGTGTAACCTGCATTTAGCAAGTGCTGGGATCCTGCCACTCTTTGGAATGTGGCGCAGGGTCCATGGCGTAGCAGCGAATGCCACAACTCGCATACACCAGTGCATTACGACATTTGACTTTGAATCCGCCCCTGTCTGTATAAAATGAATAACTGTGTGTATCAATGAAATTTATAAACACAGTTACTCAGATAAATGGAGTTATCACGCTACATATATGTGCACCCCTATTGCATATATTTATATACTGTATATATATATATATATATATATATACACACACACACACATGCATACAGTATATAATACATATATTTATACAATAGGGGTGAGCATGTAACATTGAGAGTAAAAAGACGTATTCCCACTGCAGTGGAATAACTCTGTGATGACATCACCACTGTGGGTTTATTTACTGATAAACTCACAGTGTCTACATCACCAGCAAATATTCTCACAATGGTGATGTCACCAGAGTGAGATGATCTACACTGCAGCCTGCATTTAATAGCTTCACAGTTTATCTTTCTCACTGAATCCTACAACTAACTCAATTAGCATTGTAAAAGACAATCACCTGTGTCCCATAGTTATTCTGACACTCCAACCCATTACTGTTCTGCTCTAATCTTCAAACCAGCCTTCTTCATAAAGCAGTTTCTCTTTCTGAGTGCTGACTGCAACAGTTTCTCTGTCTCAACGAAGCCTGCAACTTACTGAATTAACAGTCTGTTTCTCACTCCTAGCTGCAGGTATCACAATTATCATTCCAAAACACATTCACCTGTTTCTCATAGTGCCTAACAATCCCAGCCCATTCAGAAACACTTACACACACTCAGACCACACACAAACAGTTCTGTCAGTATAGCCTTGAGGTTAGAGTAACAAACAATGAACAAACTTGCTACATACAGCAGCCCAAACCAGTGTTTGATTCTCCCAACTTCCATCTGAATACTGTGTGACTCTGAACAAATCACTTAACTGTCCAATGCTTCCAGGTCACCCTCAAAACTTATCCAGTTACCAAAATAAAATAAGCAAGGAAAGAACACAGAAAAAAAATGTTCCTAAAGGGTACTAGCCCTATTGTATAAATCACACGCATGATATGCGACTTGTGGAATATGGTAAACATGTGCAGAGGAAATGTAATATTACTGCGTGCCTTGGGCACTCATGATATTATCACAGTTCACTCTGCACTCATGCAAATATTTTCCATATTCCACAGCCGCCATCATGTATCCTCTATATATACACACACATACGGTATGTGTGTGTGGATATATATATATATATATATATATATATATATATATATATATATATATATGCATACAGTATATATATATCATTGCAAAAACTCCATTAATGCATTAGTTAGTGTTGTTTCACAGTGACAAAAGTGTGGAAATGCAATGTTAGTTGTCAGACCTGACCCCTAACCACCCCACTTCATCAGGACAACAGATGCCAAGGTCTGCCATAGGGGTTGTGCATCCCAACTCTCACCCCATTCCATAAGTTCAGTAAACAAGTTGACATGGTACAGTTAAGGAGAATGGGGTGAGAGTTAGATCGCATGACATTATGGCAGACCCCAGCATCTGTTGGGTCTGTGGAGGGGGGGTGGGGTGGTTGGGGGATCAGGTCCGCTAACCCTAACATCATGTTTACACACTTTTGTTACTGTGGAAACAACCCTAACTGATGCATTAACTGAGTTTTTTACAATGAATTTCCCCTTCTTTTTGAGAAAGTGTAATATAAATAGTAAATGGTATGTGGTGGTGGGAGCGTAGGGCCCTTCTTTCTCTGTAATGATATGTGTTTGTGGGAGCATTGGTCCTCCGGACCCTGCACTCCTACATACACATAAGCACGGAGCCATACAGCAGCTCTATAGGTCATGGAAGGCTTGTAACATTAATTCGCCCATATCTGGGGAACCGTAGCAGCTAGTAAAAAAATGGAAGTGTGGTTGTAATCATGAGTGTGAGTAGTTCCCACAACATGGGTCAACCGAATCCATATTGCACACTGTGTCTGAGATAGGGGCAGCAGAAAGTGCTGTGAATTAAAAGTCTGTGGCCGTAATAGTGGTCCTTGGACAAGAAAATGAGCATTGGAAGAGTAAATCGCAAATATTTCAGGAACTGTACAAAGTAGAAAACAAATTAAAATGTTATGGTTTTCAGGACCTTCCAACCTAGTTCTGATCTTAGCCCCCCTTTGGGGGGGACTAAGCACTTTTGTGGTGAAAAGTCCGTATCTTGAACCATTTTCGAGATATGGCCTCCGAAAAGCGCCACAGACGCTGCAATGTTATTCCATGTGAAAATTGTGTAACTTCAGAATGCTGTTACTTTGGGCTCCTGTAATGTTTGCACACCAAACCATGAAAAGTCACATCTGTGGGACCAGGACTTGCCACCCTGAAAATTTCAGCCCAAAAGACAAAACCGTTTTGTTGCAGGAGAGTGGCAAAGATTTGCAGTTATTTTGAGCATACTTTCGCAAATCAAGAATGTTTCCCAAAAAATATTACGACCTTCGCCTTCACATTTGTGAAAGTATTTTGCGAAAGTATTTTTCAGAAATTTTAAAAATGCAGTTCTGGAGGGGTTTAAACCCAAAGAAAACATATGTCTAGCATCCTCAGGACTCAACTAGGTGAACACAACAAGCAGTGTGCTCCTAGAGGGTCCCAATTTCAAATGCTAGGCATTTTTCTGTGCATCAAGTGAAAAAAAAATGGCCGAGTCGCGAAAGTAAAAGGGCAATTTGTGACAGTAAAAATGGCCATTTGTGAAAGTTTTGTGATTTTTTTTTTACTTTTCCCATTGACTATAATGGGACAATTGTTTTTGAATAACTTTTGAATGGTTTAATATTTTTTTCACCAACTCTTCAAAAGGTACATTGGTGACTAAGGTTGCAGCTTTCCTGGAGATTTTGGACTGAATGGACAAACCGTGTGGGCTGTGGGTGTGAGCAAAGAAACACACAAAAAGTAAATTTTTTTGTGTTTTTTGGTGTTCTGTAGTTCTGCAAATGTACATATGACCACAACACAACTTGGCAAATCCAGAGATCTATGGTTCCAGACCATGCGTTCAAACTTTTGGGCATATCTGTTGTACGGTGGCAAAGTTATTAAGGTGCAAAATATGAGGTTTTGCAATAAAGTGGTTACTCGACCCTAACTAGAGTGTCACTACTGTGGCACTATAATATATATATATATATATATATATATATATATACACATATACACACACACACATATATATATACACACACATATATATATATATATATTATACTGGCACGGTAGTGCCAATATAGTTAGGGTTGCCTGGCCACTTCTATATTAAACCCAAAAGTTTGCATGTTAATAGCTTTGCAACCATTTGAATGATTTACCTGAAATTTTCATGTGCAGTCTGATACCATATATTTTTGTATCTGATAAGTTGCGTTAAGGTCGGATGTGCGGTTGTGGAGCTGCGGAGTGCCAAAAAATGTAAAAAAAAACAACACTTTTTTGGTTATTTCTTTGCTCAGGGCTACAGCCCACATGATTTGTCTGTCTGGTCTGAAATTCTCCGGGAATATGTAGTCTGGGTTATTGATGTGTCTTTTGAAGATTTGGTGAAAACAATATTAATTTGTTCAAACATTATTCATGTTTCAAGTTTCCCACTATAATCAATGGGAAAAAAGATAGCTGAGCCTCTTGAAAGCTGCCGGCAGTACATTTTACTGTTGCAAATACCCTCAGTATTGTCTTGCTGCCTCCATCTTGTTTTTAGTTAGCAGTGGAGAAAAACAGCTGTAATTCACAAGTTACTGGCCTAGGTAAACACCAACAGTTGTGTTTACCTAACTGGGGGCCAAGGAACATGATTCTGCCATTAGATTTTAAAAATAATGGCCGGAAATATGTTGTTGAAATTCCTTCCCCCCGAGTACTTTTGCAAACTGCGAAAGAATGGTGCAACACTTTCACAAAATTTGCTAAAGTTTCATGCCGTTCTTTCACAAATTTTGTGAAAAATGCAGTAATTTGTGGCACTACTTCCATTAAACAAACATCAGCCCCTGTAAAAAACAGAAAAAAGTTTTCTGGACACTTTTTGGGCTACATAATGACAGAAACATGTTCCTCAGCCCTCGTTTAAGTAAACACCTGTTAGTGTTTACCTACTAAAAGAAGTTTTCTCCTTTTAATGCCTGTAAGGGGGCTGAGGTAGGATTTATTAAATAAAATTATTTCCGCTGACATCAGGGTGCACAAACCCCATATTGGCATCAGGAATACCCCCAAAACTCACCACTGTGGGACACTGGGTAGCCCACTCCCAGTGTCTTAAAATTATTTTTTATTATGCCAACATCAGAGTGTCCAATCCCTGTGTCAGCAGCTATCATATTCCTCTGTATGACTCCTCCAACAGTGGTACACTGGGAATCCCACTCCCAGTGCACCAAATTATGTTTCTTTCCCTTTTGCCAACATTGGGGTGCCTAATCCCTATGTTGGCACTACCCCCTCAAATGTGTGGGACACTGGGTAGCCCACTCCCCATGCCCCCAGTTGCTGGTGTAGTCTCAGTTGTTCTGGGACAATGGTAAGCACACCCGCATTGTCCCAACACATGCATTTGTATACCTTTTAAAAAGGAAAAACGTCCCCCAACGTCTTTTTTTCCCTAGAAAAAAGAAAACGGTTCCTCATTGTCTCCCCATCCCCTCTCATTCCCACCTCCTTTGCACCTCCCTTACCCCATACTTACCTCTGGAGGTCAGCAACTGTGATCTTCCCTGGACCAGGACATGACTGCACTCTTCAAAGCTGAACCGCAAACTGAAGGAATCAGAGTAAACACCAT
Source organism: Neoceratodus forsteri (assembly GCA_016271365.2). Lineage (NCBI taxonomy): Eukaryota > Metazoa > Chordata > Ceratodontiformes > Ceratodontidae > Neoceratodus > Neoceratodus forsteri. Next base: position 454,271,862 of record CM057451.1, on the reverse strand, counting down.
ATAATGTCTGTCTATGGCATTTTGAACCTATGTTGATATCGCAGGCATTTTTCAACATTTTGGCACCAAATTTTAAACATGGGCTTTTTCTGACCCTACTACATAAGCACTGTCACTGTCATCTCATTAATCGGACCCAAAAGGTGATTTCACGGTCACTGCGCAGAATCACCTTTCAGGATTGATTAATGAAATGACAGTGCCAGTGTTCATGAGGTGGGGTCCCAAACAGCCCATATTGAAAATTTGGAGCAATAATTCCAAATAATAACTGCATTATGAGCATGAGTTGCACAGATTCTACTCACGCTCATAACTTCGCCAGTTTTTAATATTCTCACTCCAGATTTTCAACATTGACATTTTTCACACCTCCTCATGAACAGTACAGCTGTCATTTTTCACATACTGCCCAAAATCTGTTTTTGCACCCATGGCACAGAATGGCACAGTTGCTGTGCAAAATCAACTTTTGGGAAGGATTAATGAAATCACAATGCCAGCATTCATGAGGGGAGGTTATTAAAAACCCATGTTGAAAATTTGGCAAATAAATTCCAAACAATGACTGTGTTACAAGTGTGCATTATACAGTTTCTACACATGCTTGTAACTTCGCCAATTTTTCATATTTTTACTCCAGATTTTCGACATTGCGATTTTTCATACCTCCTCTTGAACAGTATACAGCTGTCATTTTTCACATCCTGCCCAAAACGTGTTTTTGCACCTGCAACAGAGAATGGCAAGGTTGCTGTGTGAAATCAACTTTCAGGACACATTAAAAAAAATGACAGTGCCAATGTTCATGAGGTGGAGTCCCCAAAAGGCCATGTTGAAAATTTGGTGAAAAAATTCCTGAAAATACCCGAGTTATGTGCATCAGTTGAATTTATTCTACATACGTACAAAACTTTGCAGGATACTCTTACACTATCTCAAAAAGAAGGGAAATTCATTGCAAAGAACTCCATTAATGCATCAGTTAGGGTTCATAACAATGACAAAAGTCTGGAAACTTGGTGTTAGGGTTACCAACCCTACCACCCCACCCCCACCTTCCACACACCAACAGGCATCATGGTATGTCTTGGGGTCATCGGCCCTAACTCTCACCCCATTTCATGTGTAAACAAGCTGAGATGGTACAGAATAAGAGAATGGGGTGAGAGTTAGGCCCAGGGACCCCAAGACACACCCCGACGCCCGTTGGTATGTGGAGGGTGAGGGTGAGATGGTAGGGTTGGTAACCCTAGCACTGAATTTCCAGACTTTTGCCACTGTACTATGAACCCTAACTGATGCATTAATAGAGTTTTTTTTCAATATATATAGATACACACACACACATATTGCAAAAAAAAAACACATTAATGTAGGCAGTAGGGTTGAAAAATGCAAAGTGCACAAAGTGGGGAAATGAAAAAACATAGGGTTTCTGGTCTCTGGAGTCTTGGTGAATCAGTGGTGAGGTCTTCCTTGGGGGTGTCAACCCTAAAGACCACCCCTCCTCCCTAGTCCATAGCCTCCTATCCAAAGCACAAGATAAAGATCCAAGCCAGGGTCTCATAGTGAAAAACTTCTCAAAGGTAGAGAAGTATGGCTTGCCACATGTTGCCTACAGAATCAGTTACAAACTATTTTTTTATTTGTGTCCTGGTGGATGGCAGGCTCCGAGAGCATACTGCCAATGCATTTCTCTTTTCAATAATCTGTTATCCACATCCTCACTACGTATGCCCATATCACCCTGCTCAATCGTCTTAAACTCAAAATAGTGACCTCTTCCCTGTTTCTTAGCATGATGTGTTAATGCATTGATTTCACTTTGTTTTCCAGTTGCTAGTAGATGCTCACCAGGGGCGTAGTTTGTTATTTTTACAGGGGGGGCAAAGTAGCTAAAAAGTCTTGATTTTCACATATCACGACAGTGAAGAGGGCAGGTGGCTTGCGTAATGCAAACAAATCAACCAGCATCAAATAATGCCCAAAAAACATTTAAGACTACAGCTGAATAACTCCTGGGAGGGACCAGCCCAGGCCAAGTCAGAGCACTTCCCCACCCCACCAGTTTTACTGCAGCCTGCTCTTGGCCCAACTCCTCCTGAGACCGGGAGTCGAAAAACTGACCGAGATCTGTTTTGTATTCAATTCTTCGTTCTTCTGCCTTGGGAGTGAGGACTTACTTGTAAAGTTGAAAATATGTAAGGAACTTAACTTCCTTCTCAAGAGGACAGGACCTCCCCTCAGCTTCAATTCAAATCAGTCTTGACCTAATTTTGCCCCCACCTGAACCTCCAGGTGGACAGCTCTTTCACCCCCCCTTTGCTGCTTACATAACCCTTCCAAGCCCAGCCCTTATAGTGGATCCTTAACTTCTTGAAATGTCTGCTTGAGCTAGCCCTCCCACCCTTGAGGAGTGCAAAAAGCATTTTTCAAGGAAGTGCAGCAAATGGCTGTGCCACCTCAGTATACCTATAAACATGGATGGTATAGGAAACATCCCAGCATGTGCATCCTCACAGCATGAGCCCTTATTTACGAAGATTACATAAACAAATGCGATTATACAATGACAATAATGAATGCTGGCCTCTGATTGGTCAGTCTTGGGCTAGACCCATGATGTTATCCCAGTACATCCGATTCATCACGGGTCTAGTCTCAGCCTTTCCGTGAACCTCTTGATGATTGTTAGCATTAGTGTGGTTTTTTGTATATTCTCTTAAAAATATTTTTCCACACCAAATAAAACATCTTTAAAATTATTTTTTTTTATTCTGTATAACAATATGCCATTGTATAATAGCAATAATGCCCTCCAGGGTGTGTGTCATGGTAGGTTAACATCATGCCTTATGTATTGGATGCACTCGTGCCCAACTACCTGAGGCGTGACGTTATCCCAGCATGACACACACCCTGTCGGGCATTATTGCTTACTTGCACCCAGTGTTAACACTTTTCTTTGTTATAACCAAGTTAATTCATTAGTCTCCCATCCCATCCCATATTATTCAATGTAACATGCCTCATTCCGGTTAGGTAAGGTGTGTGCTGGGCCGGTTGTGGTAGCCCAGGTTGCCGTGGATGCTTCCCCCCAAACAGACTACTTCAATATCGTCTCGTCTGACAGTTTTGAAGGGCACAAATGAAACATGGTTGCTTCAGTTTGATGTGGTTTAATACAGGTTTTTTTGTCCGATCGTGTGTCTCTATTCTTCTTCACAGAGACACAGACAGACACACCAACAAAAAATTAACTTTTTTTATACCATGTTTACATTCAGGATAGAGACAGGGTAAAGCAGGTCCAGGCAGTACAACACAGTAAATGAAACAATGCATTTTACAATGCCCAACAAACCACCAAAAGACCACAAAACAACGGACCTTCCCCCTGCCCGGGGGGGGGGGGGATGGCTAGGTCTCAGGTTAGGGAGCTAAATGAGGAAGAGAGACCACTGAACATCTTGTCGAACCACACAGTAAGGTGAAACTACATAAACATGCACAATTTTTTATGCTGTAGGATAGGATTTCATACTTTCCAACAGTTCCTAATTTTGTCACGGAAACTTATCTTTAGTGCTCAGAAGCCCCTTGTATGAGGGAAGTAAGCATGGCATGGACCCAGCAGACTGGCATACATGTTGAAAAAAATATTTCTGTGCCAGTATGCCCGTCCACCCCTTCCTCCTCCATCACCAGTGGCCAGAACCATTTTTTTCAGAATGTGTACCAGTCCGCTCTGGTCAGCACAGCAGCACTAACTTGGCAGGACCGCAGAAGGCACAGCAAGCAACAGTGAATTAAATGTCCATGCAAAAAGCTACAGCCCACTCTCCCCACCCCAGACCCCCAGACCTGCAAGGCTACTATCTCCACCCAGACTGGCCAGCTCAGCTACTCTCTGCACCCTGATGGACTTGCACAGCCACTCTCCACACTCTGTGTCCACTCCACCAGCACAGCCACTCTCCCCACCACACCAGCACAGCCACTCTCCCCACCCACCCAACCAACACCATTTCCAACTCCATTTATCTGGTATCTGCTCCAGGCATCCAGGTCTGTGCCTCCCCATCACAGGCACACAAAAATAAATAAAACCACATTTTATACTGCTGTTTGTTTATGTTTCTTTCTTTGTCTGAAAAGAGGGATGTTAAGCTACCGGTCAGCACAGTTTGCCTGGTATACAGTTGCAACCCCGCCCCACGGACACAATGCCAGTGCCTCCACCTACCCACACAACAGTGCCCCCACCACACCCACACAGTGCCTGTATCCCCAACCCCACCTACACAAATGACCAGTGTCCACACCACACACACACACACACACACACGACCAGCAGTCCCCAGCCCCACACACACACAATCAGCAGTGTCCCCAACCACACACACATACACAACCAGCAGTATCCACAACCCCACCCACACACAAGACCAGTGTTCCAACCCCCACCCAAAAAAAATCATGGCCAATCAGTAGTCGCTATAACAATAGCCAGGTAGTAGTATAATAATTTCTTTAGGGTGCATGTTTTGGTGCAATATTTTTTTTTTGCTAGTCTTGTAACACTGTACAGGGGAGAACACAAAAAGCTACCCCTTTGGTTATATTTGCCAGGCAATGAAGACAAAGACAGCAAGGCCAAGGAACCTGTCTGTTTCACCCCTCCACTGTGGACAATCTGAGAAATCAAAGAAAGTGAAAAATTACTTTTACAGCCAGGTAAAGGATGAGGGGGAAATAATGTGTCAGCATTTACTAATGTTTATATGCTAGCTTCAGGCACAGGTCACTGAGATGCATCCCTTGACAGGTAAAAGATGAGGTAGAAATTACATTTTAACATTTACTTATGTTTATATACTAACACCCAGTCAGCAAGCACAGCATGTCCCCCCTCCTAACCAACATGGACAGTTCACCAGAAACCCAGTCGACAAACATGGACAGTCCCCCCCCCTTCACCCCACCTACAATGACAGTCAGTCCACCTGGACACCCAAACAGTTCTCCCCTCCCCACCAGACACCGGGCCAGTGAGCATAGAATGCCTCCCTCTCCCAACTGACAAGGACAGTCCCACCAGACACCCAGGCAGCCAGCAAACATGGACTGTCCCCCCATATCCCACCAAGGACAGTCCCCACCCCCCTGACACACAGCTAGCAAACACAGAATTTCCCCCACCCCACCAACATGAATAATCCCCCCAAACATTTGGCTAGCAAACACGGAGAGTTCTCCCTCCCCAACAACATTGATAGTCCGTCCTAGACACCTGATCAGCAATCACTGACATTCACCCCCCAGTAAGCCAACATGGAAAGATCCCCCCGAGTTCCTGACCAGCAGATAGCCCTCCCTCCCCACAAGACATCCAGCAGGCAAAGATGGACAGTCCTCCCAGACAAATGGAAAGTCAAGTCCACCAAATAATGGCTAGTGTCACCATCCCACCATCACAGCCAGTGTCCCCAAATCACCATAGCCTGTGTCTCCACCCCACCAGACCCCAGAATAGAAAACAGACTGTCCCCCCAGCCCCACCAGACACTGACCACCCTACCAGTCCCAAACACTAACCACCCCAGCCCCAAACACTGATCGTCCCCCTCAGCCCCACCAAAAGCAGGCCCTCCCCCAGCACCAAACCTCCCCCTGCACCAAACACTGACCATCCTCTCAGTGAGTCAGCCCCAAAACACAGACTGTCTCCCCTGACCCCAACCCCACAAAACAGACCATCTCCCATCCCCACCAAACACAGATCATCCAGTGAGTTTCCCCAACAAAGTCCACCACACCAGTAGCACAGTAACTGAGTGTTCCCACCCCACCAACATGACCAGTGTCCACACCATACCAAACAAATAGGCACCCCCACCCACCCCACCAACATGGACAGCCTCAACAGCCTGCAAATCCCCTCCACCCAAAGAAACACAAGCTGACAGCAAACCTTCCACCACCCCAGACACATGGCCATGGCAAGACACCCCAAAGACATTTCTGGGATGTGAATAGTATTAATTTCAAACAACCAGCTTGCAGCACAGTTACTCACCAAATCAGTAAGGGCACAGACAGGGCAGCATGCAGCAGGACACAGCAAGGCCAAGAAGGCAGGTCTCTCCCAACAGTCCTGTTTCTCTCCTGATTAATCCCCCAATGAGACAGTAACACATTTTTTCTGACACTAGATGAACATGTCGCATTATGGGTCTGCTATAGCCTGCATGACTGCCAGCTTCTTCACTGTTCTGGGCCTGGCTGTTCACTGACCTGAATAATCTCTCTTGGTGGACCATGGAACTGGTGGGTAATGGGCGTGGTGTGGGACTCACCGACAACACAGTAAATCTTTTGGCCTGCTGGACACAGGAGCTGAGTGTGCAGGCAAGCCCGGCCATGCCTCAGACTCACTGTAATTGTACTACTCGCTCTTCCACCTGGCCTGTCTGGTGGTAGAGACCTTGTGGCTGCAGGCCTCCTAGGCTCTCAGAGATGGGAGGCTCAGGAGGCAGCGGGAGAGCCCAGAGCACAGCTGGCTGCACTGAGAAACAGAGAGTAGGTAGTCAGAGGACTTGAGTGAGGTATATTTAAACTGGGCTGTTCAGGATAGGAGGAGGGTGGGAACACTAGACTGACTGAGACACTGGTGACATTTGACAGACAGCCAACGACTGCTACTCAACATCCTTGAATAGCTATCTCTCCTCAGCCCTACGCTGTATGGATGCTGCTGCTGCTGCTCCTTCATGGAAGGCACACAGACAACTAAATGGCGCCACTAACGGAGTACTGCTCATGCGATGGCACCAGCTTGCAGCACTCTCTGATTGGTTGTAACATGCAGGCTACTGTGGTTGCAGGCTTGCAGCCAATCGGAAAAGGGGATAGTTTTTGTTTAAGAGATGAGGCACTGTGCTACCACCCCCACTCCCTCCCCCAGAGAGGTGCAGGCAGTCCGGCATAGCTCTGAGCCCATTCAATATTAAAAAAAAAAAAATGACAACCGGAGAATGGTGGCTGGGCTCCTAAAAAAGTCAAGTCAAGTCAAGTCAAATTTATTTAAAAGACGCCCAATCCTGGAGGCTCTGGGCAGCGTACAAATTTTTTAAAAGAACGTAATACATAGAATAGATGAAATAACAAATAATAAATACATCATAGTCTAATGTAGTCTAAGCATCAAATGCCTGAGAGAATAGAAATGTTTTCAGGCGGATCTTAAAGATATTTACAGTCGAGGCCTCTCTGACCAAAGCTGGTAATAGGTTCCATAGGGCGGGAGCCGCAACGCTAAAAGCTCTGTCACCGGCTGACTTCAGCCTCGCCCTAGGAACGGTCAGGAGGCCACTACTGGAGGATCAAAGAGGGCGGACTGATGGAGCAGGTGTCAGGAGGACTGACAGGTAGCCTGGTCTAATTTCTCAGGGGGGGCAGCTTGCCCCTCTGCCCCCCCATAATCTACGCCTATGATGCTCACCAATGCATCTTTTTAAAATTTCTGGTTGTTTTCCCCACAAAAAAGATCCACATGTATAATCTGCTATATATACCACATGGGCTGTCTAACAGCTGATAAAGCTTTGCAAGTTTACTCCTTTCCACCGATAAGGTGTATCACCTAATTCCCCTTAATCATATTGATAAAAAAAACTTGCTATTACCACATGGAAAATTTCCCATTGTTAATGATCAAATGTTACACATGTCATCAGTCTTTGCCTTAGTGTACATGTACTATGTACAAGTTTGTCCCCTATAATGGTCCCCCTTTTATATACCATTCTAGGTTTCTCCAAATGTTGCAATACAGGTACATTATAGTGCGAGGACCAGTCCTTTTCAATAATCCTTCTTATTTGATGTGACTGGGTACAAAAAGTGGTACTAAAATTAATCTGAGCTAACCATCCCTTCCCTGCGCAGCACTGGCCTCATTATTGTTCTGACCTATATCCAAAAACTCAGTGCCATCTTTGTCATTCACAAAATCACAGGCACTAGCTATACAATCCTGCCTGTATCCTTGTTGTTGAAGGCACTGTGTGAGATCCCTGGAGGTTTACTGGCATTCTGTTCAGTAGAACAATTGTGTCTACTACATATAAACTAGCTTAAAATCAAAATATCCAAAAGTTAATCTACTCCAGTTAACTGAAAATCTCAAATTTTGATTAAAAGGGGAGGGGTGGCAACACTGAAATGATTTTATATAGAAAGGAAACTTTAAAATTCTTAGCTTCATTTCCAGAGCTGCTACCCTAGGCACATTGTAGAAAACATTCCCCAAAAGCCAGTTTATATATATTAATTGAATTTATTCTGTATAAATATACATAGGTACTTACGTATATTTACTTATAGGTATTTTCTGAAAAATAACATTCTTTCATTTATATTATTATTTTTGTGTATCACAGTAATGAAATAAGAAACTATTACTTACTGTGCTCTCTATGATCTCCTGGCTTTCTCCCTGGTGGCAGTGGGACGAAAAAAACAAGTAGGTCATTCATCTGGTAACATATAGTTTAATAGTAGAACAACAGCAAATTGTTACCATTGAAAAGTGTTTACATAGTTAATCAATTTGCCCACATATTATGAATAAATATTATAACGCAAAAACTTGAAACAACTTGAAACAAAAAAGTTATAACATTGTAATCCATAAAAAGATATTTACTTTTATGTATAATATTCATTCATATCAAAGTAATGCATTTAACAAGTCTGTATTTCATTGCTCTACATTCCATTTGTATACTGCAAGTATAAGTACGTAATAAGCCATGTCAGGGTCTGCTTTATAGGATTATAATAACTGGTCAACAATTTCTTCCATAGGCTGACTGAGTTACTATGTGCTGTTATAGCCCACAGGTTATAACCGCGAGCACACACTGAGTCACTGAAGAGCAACCACTCCCTGATTGGCTGTTTGTGTTGTCCTGGGTGGTTTTTCATAGTTTCCAAAACATGGCAGCTCCTTAACAGCGTAGCAAGGAGCCGGCACATGAGAATCATCGTTGCTTCTGCTTTTTTTTTAAAAAAAAAAAGGCAAAACACAGGTTCTACATGTAAAAAGAAATATCTGCTAGATCCTATCATCCCAAACCACAGCTGCCACCAAGAATGACTCTGAAATCACTCACTAAGGTAAGCGTGATCGTGATCACGCTCGCCACCTAAATACACAGCTCTGCAAAAACTAAAACCAAAAATAATTAAAAAAAAGCAAAGAAAAGCAACTGTACAAAAAAAAAAGACTGTCTCAGAAAGAGCGTGTGTGTGTGTGTGTCTGCATGACTGAGAAACAGCACCAGTAAAGAGTGTGGCAAAAAACTGCAGACCAGCAATTATAAAAAAATAACAGATGAGGAAGTCTGTCTAAAACTCAAATTTAATGGTTGCCCTCAGTGTGGGATGCTTTAATAAACCACTTGGGATTCGCACTCGGGGTTTATATAGCATCCCACAACTTGGGCAATCATTAAATTCTCATTAAGCACACGTCCCCATCCATTATTGTATATTTAATGCATGCCCCAGGAGTGTATTAGGGCACAAGGCTGAAGGCCAAGTTTTGTTACAACCCTGGGGAGTGCTTTAAAATCCTATTATGCAGACTCTGGAGGGCCTTATTACACTTATAAAATGGCTCTAAGTAGCTTTTTGGGGAGAGGAAATTGAGATTTGGCACTTGCCTGTATGTTTATGGAGATTTAATGTACGGTCAGATGAAGTCTCTCAACCAATGAAATTGTCAGATTTTTGTCTTGCTATTTTATAAAGTTATATACTTAGCCATTATGTGGAAAAAGCACTGTTTGCCAGTGATCATATGGGTATGTTTTTGTGTGTAGGGGAGGGTGGTAGGATGAGTGTGGGGTGTGAGATAATCAATTATCCAAGTGTTACTATAACCTGTATGTTAACATGGTCCCGATAGTGTTGAATGAGTATTAAGATGTCTAAAAGTCATGACAGTGGAGATTAATAACATTTCATCTGGGTAGCTGTTTTGGACATTGAAATGTTTGAGTACAGTTAGACGTTTGTATTGATGTGATCCATACAGACACTATAACTTGAAGTATATTGCTAACAAATGTGATTGTGTCAAGCATTTCTACTAAGCATCAGGATAATACTGTAGTGATTACAGATGGTGGACGCTATTGGGGTAGGTGTGTAGGTAGTCTGAGACAACTTTTGTTAGATGAACATAAAAAAACAATGGGCCCCATATTCAAAAGTCCCAGGCCACATCGCAGAAGTGCCTGTGCCACTCAACTGAGATGCACCAGCACAAAATAATGAGATATTCAGAAGATGCACCATGAGATATGATTGTACAAGTCTGGCTGATTATCCCAAACATGCGTGATCGCACCGTGGGAGATGCGCAGCATGGCAGGCAGCCTGAGCCCAATGCAGAGCATAGGGACATGCACAATGCAAAGACACTTGAGCAGTACCCAAAATTGAAATATTCAGCTGGAATATGCAAATGGCCTTATTGCACATTCCAAGCCCATTCCCCACATGCATAGCTCATTACTGTAATGTATTTAGGCCATTTGCATACCCCAGGCATGCTCAGTTCCAGCTTTACAGGGCTGCACAACCACCCCACAAAGGTGAACAGGAGGTACTGCAGCCTAGCAGGCAGCTGTGATGGAATTTTTGTGTATGTGTGGGTGGGTGGACTACATTGGCCTGGGTACAGTGCTATTACCCATAGCCATGTACAGTGCTGGACTGTGATACAGGAGGCCCACCTGGACAAGCAACAGGGAAGGGCACAGGGTGACACAGTTTGATCGGCATACCACATGCATGTGATGCACCAGCCCCATATGCTGCGTACAGTTACCTGCAGTGCCCCACACACCCCTGTATGAGAGAAATATGGTGAGAAGTGCAAGGGATGGCAGTGTGCAGATGGTGACCAGGTACCAGGGTGGGTGGGTCCCACCTGTGTACACCTATGGTGTACCACCATGGATGTGTGCCACAGGTCAGTCCCTGGCCTATGCCATGTGACCACTAGTACCACCACCAGGTTACCTGGGCACTATTACTACAGATGTCACCCTAGGTGCATGCCACCACCGGGTGGCACCCTGCAGGCTGCATGGGTGCAGGTTCTGGCCCCTGGTACATGTACTGCAGTGTGGCTGTCTGCTTCGCCGGTGTGCCCGGAAGGCGCCTGACAGCACTGGCACGTGGATGCTGAATGTCTATGTCCAGGGTGTGGTGTGGTGTGGGGGTTGCCCTCTGGATTTTGCCAGTGGTGACATGGCACCTGTGGTTCTGGGTACGTCCATCCTAGTATGACTGCTGTGTGTGGGTGCCTGGAGCATGTTCTGGTGCACCTCCAAGGGCTGTCTCTGGATGGCCTGCCTGCAGTTCTGCGGCCTGCCTGTGGGTGGATGGCTGATTTAGGCCATCCTTTTGTTTGCTTAACTTTGGGCAGCTCATTTCTGAGATGTGTGGCAGATGCGACACACATTTTGGCTGAATATACCAATGCGCAGCATATTCATGGAACCGCCCCCTTTATTTGCAGTGCATACATTATGTCTGTGTGATGGTACATTCATAAATGTGTGACACATCTCTCCTTTCTGAATATCTTGCTTCCTCACATTTTCTGAGATGTGCCATGCATCTCCATTTTGGGCTGTGCATCTCTTTTGAAAATGCGGGCCAATAAGTTTATTTCAATGTTACATTATGTTAGTATTTCAAGGTAACTGTCTATACTTTTCATTCTGTTTCTCATACTAGGATACTCAACCTGTTGAATACAATATACTTACTGTAGTTGGTGGTGGTGCCTCCTGTTCTTCCTCCACATCTAAAAAACATTACAAAAGACAAAACATATTTTTAATTATAAAGCACATTGCAAATATCATCATTGTGCTGTACTTACTTAGCTAGTTTTTGTTAACTGAATAGGTGCACTAGACAAATTAATGCCTATTTTCAGGCACGTCCCAGGAGAATTACCAAAAAAAAGAGATGGTTTGATACCTTTTATTGGACCAACAAGCTGAAGTTGCCATATGTCAGAATAAATCAGTGTTTCCCTACCACTTCAGGACCAATGTTTTGGTTCTGTCCAATCTCATGCGGGTATTTAAGACAGGCTGAGATACCATCCGTGTGTGGAATATTAGTAAAGATAGAAGTTATGTCCATTGTGGCTAATATGGTATTAGGTGGCAAGTCCTTATAACCAGAAAGTTTGCGCAGGAAGTGTGTAGTGTCCCGAATATACTGTAGCTGTCCCTTTCTATAACAAGTGGTTTTAAAATGGTTTCTACAAAACCTGAGATCCCCTCTGTCAGGGCACCATTGCCAGATATTATGGGTCTCCCTGGATTGCCAGGTTTATGGATTTTAGGCAGCATGTACAGTAGAAAGTCTCTGGCTTAAGTTCAACAGGGATGAGGTCAGTTAGTCTGTCTTGGACATGATTTGGGAAAGATTCAATTATGTCCCATAGTTCCATTGCGCATTGTGTAGTGGGATCACTCAGCAGTTCCCTGTAGTAGGTATGGTCTGTTAGCTGTCTGTTAGCTTCATAAACATAGTCCTCATAATTTAAGATCACCATAGCAGAACCTGTATCAGTTTTTTAATAAGGACATGCTACTCATATCACACAAGTGTTATACGTCAACATGGTGGCAGAGTTTGTAACAAATCTGAATATGACTGTTAACAGTAATATTAATATTAAAGTGAAATGAAAATATGGAAACACTTACTGGTTTATGTAGTATTCATATAAATATGTAATACGATCATTAAATAATGTGCACACGAGTCATATGACACAAATGGCATATGTAATCATGGGCATGGGGTTATATTCAAATAAAAATATGTTTTTACTTTTTATATTATAGATGGTAAACAAAAACATTATTCAAACATATACTTTTTAGGGTAGGGTTTGTAGACATTTAACTATAATAATTGAGAACTCCACACACACATACATTATTCGCCGCAAACATCTTACATCATCATGGGACAGTGTTGTTATTGAATAAGAATGTATTTGTTTAGATATACTAATATTTTGATATGGAAATGTTTACATTACACATGTAATGAATTATGTAATGCCCATAAAAGTACTGCACGTGTACAAGTAATAAGGACATGTCTCTCACATGACATAAGCATCAAATGTCAACATGGCGATGGAGTTCTAACAAATCTGAATATGATCATTAACAGTAATAGTAACATTAAAGTGAAACAAAAACATTATAGAAATGTTTACTTTTTTAATGTAGTATTCATACAAATATCGAGTATGTTTTTTGAATAATGCACACACATAAGTCATTCAACACAAGCATCATATGGCATCACCGTCACATAGCTATATTCAAATTATATGTTTACATTTATTATAATGTAGTTGGTAAAAAACAAGATTATGCAAATGTATACTGGATTATGTAGTGTTCATAGATAATGTAATATGATGATTGAGTAATCCGCACACATAAATCATACAATGCGCCATACATCATCATGGGAGAGGTGTTGTTCTCAAATCAGAATGTTTGCTTTTATTATGATGTTAAACTTGAAATGACCTCACTGTGAAAACATTTACTGGATGATCTAGCGTTTGTTTATAATTAAATTTGATTATTGAGTAATTGGCACATATAAATCATACAAGATACTGTAAGTGTCATACGGCATTATAAAATGCACATGAAAATCCCACAAAAGTCATTGGCTAAAACCAGTTAGCTGAACATGTATTAATAACGTGCAGTGCATGATTACCTTGGATTTAGCTACTTCACATACAGTATCAATACGTTAGCATACAATGTTATCAAATATCTGGCAGCCATTTTTATCCTCACCAAAACACTTCACTGTGAAACACAGAGATGTTAATGCATGCAATTCAGTATATTTAAGCAATAATGCCTGACAGGGTGTGTGTCGTGCTGGGATAACGTCACGCCTCAGGTAGTTGGGCACAAGGCTGCAGGCCGAGTGCGTCCAATAACTGAGGCATGACGTTATCCCAAATGACACACACCCTGGAGAGCATTATTGCTATTATACAATGGCTCGCTGTTATACAGAATAAAAAAAAATCATTTTAAAGATGTTTTTGTGTGGAAAAATATTTTGGTTTTTTAAAAGAAGATGAAACAATCAAGCACATCATCAGCACATAATAAAAGCAAAAAATCATCTGCAGGTTCACAGTGAGGCTGATACTAGACCTGTGATGTTGTACTGGGATAACATCACGGGTCCAGCCCAAGACTGACCAATCAGAGACCAGGATTTTTTCTTGCCATTGTATAATTAGTTAATTTCACATACCTCAGTTTGTCTCCCTCGTCTTGCTATAGTCACCTTCCCATCCCACCATCTCAAAACTTACAAAAAACATAAGTAATAATCGTAGAGTGGAGAAGGGAAGGGAAAAAGCTGACTGGGATCCATGTGACCAGCACTGTGCTCAGTAACAGTCTCTGCCCTGGTTCCCTGATACAAACAAAACACACATCCCTTACAGAAATACCAGTTCCACAGATATCCAGGCACCCAGTACAGCCTAACTATTGTCAGAAACGTCATGCATCAGTGGCTTGCCAGTTATCCTGGATGACTGCTCACATATTATGAAACTGAAGCCATCTCTTATCTCTCTGTCTCTCTCCCACCGCCAGTGGATGAATTCTGCTTGCTGCCATGCTGCCAACATAAAATGTAAACAAATAATAACTCCCCATGACTCTGAAATGAAATGTAAACTGCAGCCGGTATCTTATGCATTCATTTGTTTTCACCCACCCACCCAGTTTCACCACACATTCTCAGCAGCGCTGGAAACACTCACTCTTGAAGCTTGTATCTCTCTGTCGCCCTCAGCCACTAGAAGAACTGTGCTATAAAATGTAAATAAATAAGTAATAACATAAAGAGAAACATGTATGTTTGTAGTTTTATTGAAGGGGCTGAAATTTTATGTGTGAGAAGGGTGTGTAGAAATGGGATTGCCACCATGCTACAAAAAAAAAAAACTACAACTACAGAAAAACCTACCTAGGAAGCACAGTCAAACAAAAGTTGTAAATCAAAACAAAAAAAAGGCATCAACTTCCATTAGGTAGAAGAATTGATTTTAGGTGAAATCCGGTTAAACATTTTAATTAAATATGTGTTTATTAATGTATATTTTAAATATTACACACATCTAAATAAAAGAAACCCATTTTATAAGCACAATAAGGCACTCCGGGGGCCTTCAGTATCCTGAGATAACTGCACTTCCAGCGACTAAAGGTACTCGGCCTGTGGCTACATGCCTCACTTCTTCTCTGGGCATACAGTTCTCTCAGAGCAATGCACACCATGTCATGTCATGTCTTATTGCTTACTCATGGAATGGCATTGTTATCGAATAAGAATATGTGCACTTTTATATATGATTATTAATTTGACATTGAAATGAACACATTGCACAGTTACATAGTGCTCATAAAAATATTGTATCTCTATGAGTAATAAAGACACACTAGTCATATGATGGAAGCATCATATGTTAACATGGTTATGGACTTCATAACAAACGTTAATATGATTGTTAATAGTAATATTATTATTACAGTGAAATCAAAAAAACATTACAGGAATGTTTATGATTTCTATAGTATTCATATAAATATGATATATGATCTCTGAATAATGCGTATGCATAAGTCATATGACACAAGTGACATATTTCATCATGGGACAGCATTGTTAGCCGATAAGACTGTTTACTTTTAATATTATGTCAAACTGGAGATGTCTACATTGCACAAATGTTTGCTGGATTATGCAAGGTTCATTGATAAACAAATATGTTTTTTAAGTATCCATACACAAAAATGATATAACATAGGCATCATAAGTCATCATGTGACAGCATTGTAATTGAATAAGAATATATTTGTTTAGATGTATTATTATTTTGAAATTGAAAGAAAGGGCTCTGTTTTCAAAGGTTGACACATACTGTAGCTTGCACCAAGCCCTGCTTCAAGCCAGTTCCACATCAAGATAGTGAAAATTTAAGGGCGACAAGCAAAACAACTGCACATCAGTGCAGACATAGACAATGATCGCAAACAACAGCAATCACTGTCAACTGTGAATTCAATGCTGTACTATCTTTTAGCAGGGGGCTATGCCCCCCATACTCCCCAATGTGCCACTCTACCTAAATATAACTAATAACAAGACGACATATGATCCCCACACTGCACAATTGTGCCCACAGAAAAAGTCACCCTTAATGAAAGCATTCACCAGTAGTGCAGACACTATCATGTAATTGTCACTATTCTGACAAACACTCAATAGGAGTCACTCAAACAGAGTTGTTATCCTCATTGGATACCACTCAAGCCCATTCTTTGGTACAGCTGTACCAAACTCCTTTGACGCAACTGCACACAATTTTAATACATTGGGTGCAGTTGCGACAGTTTCCACACTTTATGGCAGCTTGCACCAAACATTTGGCACAAGCCCTGTAGAAAGGGTCCACCACATGGTGCAAGTTAGACCAGGAAATGCTTGTCTAACTTGTAGCATGTGGCCCTCAGGATTGAAAATCCCAATCATTGGCTAGATTAATGCCGCAAGCCCAGTGTGCCAAATGATTAGCGCACCAGGGGCTTGTGGTATTTTTGGGGCTCTGAAAATTGAGCCCAAATACATTACACAAACAGTTACTGTATTATGTAGTGCTCCTATAATTACTGCAAGAGCACAATGAATTAGGATACATCAACCATACAATGCAAGCATTATACGTTGACATGGCAATGGAGCTCATAACAAATGAATATGATCATTAACAGTAATAGTAACACTTTTAAATGAAACAAAAACATTTTTTTGGTTTATGTAGGATTTATATAAATATTGAATACAATCACTGAAAAATGCACACATGTACCTCCTATGATACAAGCATCAAGCACATAGTGTTGCATTTGAATACCAATCTGTTTATATTTATTATTATGTAGCTAGTAAACAAAATTATGCAAATGTACTGTGTACTGGATTATGTAGAGTTTGTAGATATTTTAATATGATCACTGAGTAATCTGCACACATGCATAATATGACACAAGTGTCATACATCGTCATGAGTACAGTGTTGTTAGTAAATATGTTCAGTTAGATATATTATTATTTTGAAATTGAAACAAATACTTTACACACACAGTTATTGTATTATGTAGTGTTTGTAAAAATATTGCATGTTCAGGAGTAATAAGGACATGTTACTCATATGACAAAAGAGTCATACATCAACATGGCATTTGTAACAAATCTGAATATGATTTTTAACAGTAATGTTAACATTAAAGTGAAACAAAAATATTACAGAAATGTTTACTGGTTTATGTAATATTCATATAAATATTGAATACAATCATTGAATAATGCACACACATAAGTCATGTGATGCAAACATCATATGTCATCATGGGCATGGCATTGTTCTGAAATAAGAATATGTTCATTTATGTAAATTATTATGTTGAGTTGGAAATAACAACATTACTCAAACATTTACTAGATTATGAAGTGTTTGTGTGAATATTCAAATATCATTGTTGAGTAATTCACACACATAAGTCATATGACATAAACATCATACATCATCATGAGCATGACGTTGTTACCAATAACAATATGTTTGCTTAGATTTATTATTGAAACAGTTATCGTGGCAAGGTGTTTGTAAAAACATTTCATGTGAAATAGTTGTAACTAAATGTAATACATACTAGGAATGATTACCATTTAAGCAGTGTTCCTTCAAATTAACTAATACCGTGAATAGTAACTGCACGGTATTCATACTATATTGCTGTCATATGGTAACACAGCACCTGTTTTTGTCTGTAATGCAACTGTATTCATTTCTAGTTGACATAAACAATCACATTACAGAAAGTGCTACAGTTTAATGTTTATAAATACAACAGTTATTCACATAAGGGTATACATTACATTATGTATAATTGTTAAACATGCAGGGCAGGATTCACAATCGGCTTGCGCTCGGTGCATCTTGGATGCCCCAGTGCAAGTGAGATGTGCCAAGTGCCAAAAGTGGTATTACAGAAGATGCACTGAGGACTGCCCATCCCCTCTATGAATACTACAGTTGCACCCAGCCCTGGATGTGCCGGTGCAACACCCTTGTTGGGCTGGGACTCCAATGGGGTAGCACATCTCATGATGCACTGTGCCCAAAATTGCCATTCAGAGCCAACAACATGCAAATGAGGCCATTAGGCATGCACAGTGCAATGCAGCCATTTGCATGTCATTATGCTGGGCACCCTGTTAGGGCTGAGGTCCACACTAAGAGTCCCAGCCAGTCCAGACATATCCTGCCCTCCCCAGGCAACCATATCCTGCACACACCTGGCCGAATCCATGGCAGTCCAGTGTGCCCCCCTCCCTGCCCACATCACTGTAATAATGCCACTCCCCACAGTAATAGTCAGTGTCAGTGGCTCAGTAGGTAGCACACTCGCCTCTGAGGCCAGAAGATCAGAGGGCTGTGGGTTCAGTTCCCACATCTGGCACTTGGGTTGATATCCCAATACTGACATTGTAGTGCAGCATGAGGGGGGTGCTGCACTTCTGAGGTGCCGTCTTTTGGATGAGATGTTAAACCAAGGTCCCATCTGCCTGGATTGGTGGTAGTTCAGGTGGATGTTAAAGATCCCATGGCACTTATCGAAAAAGAGTAGAGGAATTTCCGGTGTCCTGGCCAAATTTCTCCCATTCACTAAAAATACCACCAACAGCTTAATCTGGTTCAATTTCAGTTGCTTACCATCTGTATCCCCTTCCCCCTGGTCATCCCTAAAAAATGGACTTCTAGGCCCAGTGGGCTTACTGGGTCAACAAAATTCAATAAATAAATAAATAATAAACTGTAAAAAGAGAGACCCCTCCTCCCACACCTCCATTACGATGCTGCTCCCTGTGCGGCAAGTAAGTGAAACGTACAGAACTCCCCTCCCCATCCTAAGCCAAATGCACTGGCGCTGGCAGTCCAAATGACCCCCTATACCTCAGCAGACCCCCCACCCACTCAGGCACCCCCTATCCACCCAACTCCCCTCGCCCCAGCATATTTCTATCATCAGCGGGCAGCACAACCCACCTTCATACCACCACAGCTGCCCGCCAACAGAGTTGTCTCGCAAATGACAGCTACCCAGCATTCTGCAGCCCATTGGTGAACCCTGTTGACCAATGGGCTTGCAGTGTGTAATTTAAACTGTCATTGACAAAGTTGAGGGTGGTTGTGCTGCCCACCAACAGTGGGAATATGCTGGGGTGAGGGAGGGTGGGGTGGGGTAGGGGGTGTCTGAGTGGGTGGGGGAGGGTGGTCTGCTGAGCTACGGGAGAGGTTCTTTGGACTGCTGGCACTAGTGCATTCAGCTTGGGATGGGGAAGGGAGTTCTATACATTTCACTTACTCACTGCAGGGAGCGGCATCATAATGGAGGTGCAGGTGGGGGGGCATGCTGTACTGCCAGGGTGCACAAGCAGCCATGCAGCTGTCTGCAGTATGGCAGCCTGCATTTTGGTGGTCACCCACTTAAGTCTACTTAAATTAGACTCATCTTTGGGAGGCACATTTCTGGACAGGCCCTGGGGATGTGCCTCCAAGTTGGGCTGTGAATGGGACTGCACTCCATATGCATGGGCATTCCCCCTTCATAGCCCCTCCACCTACGCCGCATATCATTATGGGCAGCATGCGATGTATCTGCGATGCATTGGCACATAGGGGATGCGCCGGCACATCGGCCCCCTGCCAGAAGCCCATAAGTGTGCAAGTCAGGGATGCGCCGGTGCATCCCTTTTTAGAATCTTATCCCCAGTTCTTAGGAGCGGTTGTAAAATATACATACAAACAAGAGCGATACAAAGACACATACACAGTTATAAATGTCTTGAACTTTTTTGTTTGAAAAATAATTTAACTAGAAAACCAATTATTATATTGTAGGAAAAAATGTATTTATTTAAGAGTTTTACCAGGAAGGCATGCTGAACAGACTACCGCACGTTTCCAAACGCATCCTGGGGTGTAGGGAGTATGGGAGTAAACACAGATCATAATACAGTACATCAGATAAATGCTTGCTTACAAAAAGACAGTATGTACAGAGTATAAAAACATTAGTAATGCATGAGTACAAATCACATCATGTACAAAAGTACAGCCAGAGAATTAGATACAGGCAGTCTGTTGCATTGTGGAAGGAAATACTGGTAGAAATACAGTCAAGTAAGAGAGCAGGGGCAACACAGGAAACAACAACACAGCATATACCCTACCTCTACAATGACTAGTTTCAGCTCATATACATCAAGAATATGGTTGCAACAATAGCCTTAAAGAGCCTATAGTTGGGATATAGGCAGGAGGAGTGAAACAGCTAGTTTACTGCTGGACCATATCTGCATACTGACAGTGGTGTTATCTGTTATTTACAAGTCACTTTTGTGGGTTATCTGCCACCTAGGTACATTTGCAGGAGGTGCAGAAGTGGGCTTTGAGGAGGGAGTTTAGTCTGTGGGCAGAGTTGGTTTGCCAAATGGCCAGTGGTAGGGAGTTCCACAGCTTAGGCATTCGATAAGAGAAAGCTGCCTGTCCTGCAGGGGTAGCCATTCATGGGACACTCAGGTAGTGAGTGTCGTAATTTCAGAGAGAGTGCAAAGATGGGGAAGATGAGGACAGGGCACCAGAGAGGTATGGGGTAGGGACTGTTTCCCGTACTTGGCCATGAGCCTGGTGTAGTGGGACAACCACCTATCCTGCAGTGAAGGGAGGTGCAAATCCAGGTAGAGGTTACAGTGGTGTGTGTTGGGAGGACAGTCAAGGGCTAAATGACAGAAGCAGTGGAAGATGGTGTCCAGTCTGGTTAGGGTAGTCTTGGGAGCGGCACAATAGACTACATCCCCATAGTCAAAGACAGGGAGGATCATTTTCTGTACAATCTCCCACTGGGCCAGTAGCAGGATGCACCCTCAGTTATGGTACAGCACTCCAAGCTTGAGGTACAACTTCTTGTGGAGTACCTTGATGTGTACAGAAAAACTGAGGTGCTGGTTGAGCCACACCCTGAGGTATCTAAAGGAGGAGCAAGCCTCCAGCTTTGTCCCATCCAGGGTGTGGAAGGTTGGTATGGAGGGGAGCTGAGATAGTCTCTGCCTTATGCTAAAGGTCATGGAGACTGTTTTCTTGGCATTCAGGAATAGCTGATTTGAGTGAAACCAGAGCTGGACATCATTGAAGCCTAGCTGAAAATTGAATTCTACATCAGAGAGAGAACAGCCTGAAGTATACATTATATGGAAAAAGGCTAATTACCCAGAGAAGGTGAAACACTAAAGTATATACGATGAAGCACGGAAGCAAACACAGAAGCAGTGACTCAAATACAAACCTGAGTGCACATAACAGGGGCAAAAGTCAGTCAAGAACACAAAGGAGCTTGAACAGTGGTAAACTTTGAAATTGGTCAGCACTCCAACTTAGAAAATTAATATATAGCCAGTCAAAAAGCTGTGCAAAATTATTTAACATACCACATCAGTAGCCTTGTAGCGTATGTATCAGCCATTCCATACAGGAGTATAAGTCTTCAAAGCAGGCATTGACTCCAAATGTGACTGTCATTAACCCATCATTGATCAAAAGACTTTAAAAATACTTTATAGTTTATGAGGTCGAACATAATATCCTGTAAAATACTTAAGGAAGTATACTAGCAGACCGAGTATGGCTATCACATATGCTAATCTTCACAAAATTCATGAATACCAGCCATGCACAACATTGTAATAAAAAATGTAATTATTGTAGTATTTCTTAACTCAATGATCCCCTGTAAATGCCCGATGTTTCACCCACATTAGGCTTCCTCAGGGACAAGGATCTGTCAAAAATGCATAATTATATTACAATCTTTCCAAACAGCATTACTGTATAGTATTAGTACTTGCACTTTTACAAGCCAGTTTGATATATTGCACTCTTAGGACATCTATTATCACTCCATTTATGATGTATATCTGTAATACTACTATAAAAGCTTATTTTATTGATACAAATACTATTTATGGCAGTCCCCATCAGCGGTATGTATCCCTATATATTGATATCCCCACTAGTAATTAATATTCATTACTTGTGAGTCTCAAGTTGCATTATCAAAAATCAAAGATGATCTCCTTATTAGTGTGCATATTTCTTTGTGGTTTTCTTCCTATTTAGACACATAGTCCTTATTTACTTCCATGTAATTGTTTAGCATCATTCCTATTTCATACTCATTATGTTTTGCATGTTTAGTAAACTTCGCTTAAAGGGGAAGTCTCCTATAGTTCCACACCAATATTTTCCCAACTCCTTATTTGTAACTGTTTTGTGCCTCCTCCAGTTGCCAGCCATCCTACTGCTGTCCAGATCTAGATTATAAATAAAAATATACAGCCCCCAAAAGTTATCAATGTGTTTGTCCTCCATTTTACCATCAGTGCTGCTGGAGAATGATGTCATCAGAGCAACAGGTAATGGTGCTGCACTAAATGCAGTTCCACTAGTAGACCAAACCCACAATGTTTGGTTCCCACTTGAGTAATGAAGGAACCCTTTAAGTGTTGTGCACATCCTGAAGTGCAGGTCTAATTGGGACTAGGACCATGTGAGTGTGATGCAGCACTGATTTGAGGTATATACAGTATTCATATAAGGAAGTGCCTGTATGTGTTGTGTTACGTTTCTGTTAGCAAAAACAGTTTACCCAATAAATGACTCTGGGTACAACAAGAGTTTTAAGTGGTATTATGCAGCTGTTGTATTATGGCATATGTGTGTGTGTGTGTGTGTGTGTGTGTGTTAACATTCTCTGTTTTGATTGACACTAGCAGTGAGAAACAATCTTGCAAATAGGACCCTTTCCCTTTGTAACTAGGCAATCAGTGATTGGGTGGCTGCTGTAAGGCAATAAAGAATTCAGCTATGACAAGGAATAGGTTACCAGGAAAGCCCAGGCACAAGCACTGGGGGACTCTGGTTCAAATCCTACTAGAGTCCCTTACTCTCTAACCCTTAAGAAGTTCCCCAACCTCCTTAGAAACTGTGATGGCCCCTCAGGTCCATGACTTTAAAAGTGCCCCAATTCCCATTATAAATCATTAGCAGTGAGTGATGTGAGAGCTACAGCACTTCACTTTCAAGGTACTAAGGATAAGCTGTGGCAGCCCCCCCACCCCCTCCGCTTTGTAATGCCAGCTTTTGAAGTAGGATGTCCCTCACAAATCAGATGCTACACCTCAGCTGTTGTAGGTAAAGAAACTAATCAGTCTCTGTTTGTAGTGCTCTGTATTTATTTAGCTCACTCCTCCAATGTCATATGCATTCTGTGTCTTGGTATTTCCCAGGGATTTATTTAACTCTAAAAATTGATTAGCGTTTTGCTCATAAAAGTGCTAAAACTTTGTGAAAATGCATAGCTCTTGCCTCACTGTGTTTAACAAACACAGCACTTCTAGAAAATCTATATACTTTCTGTACAGTTAGTATAGTCCCAAGAATAAAAACTGCTAATCAATTATTTAAAACCCTGTTTCCAGTCAGAAACTCAGATTTAAGAAGCATTTGAAAAGTAAAACAATGCACTTTATAAAGTAAATGATCTAGCTGTCCACTTTCAGGCTGCTGAAAGGGGATGTATATAAGTCAGTCTTGTGTGATCCTTTGGTAAACTGCCCAGTGTCATCTTCTAACGAATCTTCTCAAGGGTGTTCACCTGCTTCAGTACAGAGTGACTGATTGACTGCTTGATTGATTGATTGGTTGGTTGATTGACTGATTCAGTCTACTGCTTTCCACAACATGTTACAACTGTCTCACAGAGAGAAATGAGCAGTACAGAGAAACAACTTTTGTTTCCTGTGAATGAAATACTATTACATGTATTATTTGCTCTACACATGCAGTATTAAGGCTACAAGTATCACTCCCTGTGTGAGTTGCATGACAGAACTGCCTTAAGCCATTGCAAACTTAAACTAAAATCAGGCTAGACAGCATTGATACCCTTATGTTTTGTTCTGCACTGTTGCTGCAGTGACATCAAGGAATGGAAGGGGCTGTATTACAAGTGACTCATTTGCATGTAAATGGAGGCTTGCTTGACATTTTACTACCTTATGTCAGAGCCTCAAACTCTAGATATGTGTTGCAACAGAAAAAATGGCTGATATCTTATTGACATACATACAGTACTTGATGTAATGTATAATAAATACAT
The DNA here is from genome assembly GCA_016271365.2 of Neoceratodus forsteri. Lineage (NCBI taxonomy): Eukaryota > Metazoa > Chordata > Ceratodontiformes > Ceratodontidae > Neoceratodus > Neoceratodus forsteri. Next base: position 454,247,407 of record CM057451.1, on the reverse strand, counting down.
CAGATATATCCAAATCATAAATATACAGGAGTCTTCTCCTTTAAAACTTGAACACATTCCTCAATGCATAAATTTATTTCATAATAATATGCAATGCATTTAATTATTATGCTTTTCTTTTCATTCGCTGACTAATTCGTTGACTAATTGCTTAGGTAACTAATAGTATTAAATTATTTTGTTTTAACTAAAACGAATTTTGCATTTTCATTATACCATCATTTTATTTTAACATTTCTCATTCCTCAAGTTTTTATTAAAGCTAATTTCACCTTGCCATTCTGTCAATACTACCATAAGGATACATTAAAAATGCAGCCCTGCAATTATTCTCAAGGCAGCATTTTTTTTTGTAAAAACAAGTCACATTCTTTTATACATTGAAAATGTTTGTTCCTTGCCCTTTAAAAAATTACGAATGAAATTCGCTAGAATACACTGTTTCTCCTTCCAAAATGTCATCTATACCATCTCTATTATTATAAGCTAGTATCCATTGCACACTATGGGTGGGATATTCAGACTGCGCCAGGCTGTGGCGCAAGCCTGGGCGCAGCGCAACTGGGACGCGCCAGGGCACTGACAGGGTGATATTCAACGGTGCTGCACCATGGCTCAGCACCTTTGAATATTGCTCTGTGGCCACCTGAACTGTGCATGGTGCAGTGGCACTGCACCAGCGCAAGTGGCCAGAGAGGGGCAGGGGGATGCGCTAGCGCAACTGCCGTTATGCTAGGTGCATCAACCGTGATATTCAAAGGTGCACATGCAAATGGGGCCATAATGCATGCAAGGCACAAATGGGGCCATTTGCATGTCATTATGGCCCCATTTGCATGCAAGTGCGCCCATCCCCGGTGACTTGCGCCTGGCACCTTGCCAGGCTTGAGCCATTGGGACTGATGCCCCCTGCACAAGTGGCAAACTGCCCCACAGCCCGATCTCAGACATAAGTATAAAAATAATAAACTCCTATATCCCTGGTGGTCCAGTGGACTGCTCGCAGCCCGATTGCAGGCAGAAGTGTAAAAAAAGACTAGATCCCATCCCTGGTGGTCCAGCAGTACCCCCCTCCCCACCCTCCTACTGAGCCCCACCACCCCACTCCCTCCTGGTCAGTGGCAGGTGGCAGCTTCCCACCCACAAGCTGCCAGGCCACCTGCCACCAACTGACTGTGTACAGTACAGCTGTACACCCATTGGTCCACAGTGTGGGCCAATGGGCATGCAGACTGTACCATATTACACAGTCCAGATATGTGAATGAATCCATTCACATATCTGGACTGTGTAGTACAGTATGGTCTGCATGCCCATTGGCCCATGCTGTGGACCAATGGGCGTATAGCTGTACTGTATGCAGTCAGTCGGCGGGCAGCCGGGCGGCTTGCAGGTGGGGAGCTGCAACCTGCTGCTGACCGGGGGGGCAGCGGGCTGGCAGGACTCAGTGGAAGGGGGGTACCGCTGGACCACCAGGGATGGGATCTAATCTTTATTTAGACTTCTTCCCGTGATCGGGCTGTGAGCGGTCCACTGGACCACCAGGGACACTGGACCACCAGGGATATAGGAGTTTATTATTTTTATACTTATGCCTGTGATCAGGCTGCAAGCAGTCCACTGGATCACCAGGGATATAGCACTGTTTAATTTCCTACTTCTGCCTGCGATCGGGCATGGGGGGGCGCTACCTGACGGAGGGTGCCACCGGAGCTCGGGTGGCCACCCACAGCTGGCAGCTGTCATGTTGTGCCCTGCAATACAGCAGCTCACCTGTGGGTGCCGGGCTGTTGCTTCTTTATTTTTGGAACTGTATGGTGCATGTACTGTAGGAGTTGGCTTCGGCATGGGCTCCACACATCCCAGGCTGAATATCAGGATGTGTGGGTATGCACTGGCACGCCCCACTCTTGTACCAGCACACACTGATGCACCCCAGCACAATGGGATTTGTGCCACACACTTTCCCCTTTTGAATATCATGCTGGGGCGCATCAGTAGGTTGCACATGGGGCAACTGTGTTGCGCCATGTGCAACCCTTCTGAATATCCCACCCTATATGTGTATACCCAAATCACAAGTATTTCTTAGGAAAACAACACAACCAAATGGCAGGATTTTTTTCCTTTTTTGGGCCTTAAAACGTGGCCTTGTTTTTTTGTCTGCCTGAGTAATTACTGGAGCTGCAAACACAAGTGCAGTTTGTTTAAAACATGGCTCATATCCACTATGGAAGACTGCTCCACAACAGTATTGTAATAATTGTAATTACATTATATGCTACCTTCTTGTATGTTGCAGCACCTAAAGTGTTCTTTACTTTCAGCTGAGAAGTTGTGGCTGATATAGGGCTGAGGCAAGGGGTGGTACTAGCAGACATCCAGTCTCCTGCTGCCACCTTAACCAGGTGTGGTGGTAGGGAGCCACCTTCTGGATGATATAAATAGCAGTTGCTAGGCAACCAAAGTCAAACACAGAGTCTTACCCAAATGGAGGTGGACACATGGGAGACTCTGCACCGGCTTTGCGCCCCCAGTGAATTGTAATCATGGTGACTAACCAGAAATTCACCCAAGCTGTTTTAGATGTTCTCTCTGCACATGATAAGCTATGCCCTAATGTTTCCATGTTAGCTATGATGTCTTCATCACAAGCGCAAACATGAGTGACTGTTGCTATAGCAATGCTCACTCTGACTTTTTTCTACACTTCTGAAGCCACCGAGACACTTGCTCTCATTGCTCTAAAGTCCCCAGCTTCTTTTATGAAAAAACAAGTAAACCTTGCATTAAAAAAACAGACTTTACATGGTTTTCCAGCAAAACATGCCTTATTTTAAAGCTTTGCCAGCATGTCCATTACTGCAGTGAACACTGTTCGATCACACTTCACTAAAACAGGAAACTGAAAAGGATTAAACTTAAGACAGTCTGATACTAGCAGACTCAACCACACAGTTTTTTTTAATTACTTTTGACCCATAAAAATCATGACAGGATCAACCAGATAATTGTATTTGGGTGGGACAGCTATATAGATTTACTTATGGTTGTGGGTGGCAGTGTGAGTGTGTGTGGGGGGGCAGCCTGTCTGTGCCAGGTGTGGAGTTACCGTACTGCTGTTGAGAAGGTTCTGGGAGATCGAAAGTAGTGCAGGCATGCAGTTGTAGTGGGAGGCATACAGTCATTGTGGGATAATGCACAGTCATGTGGTGTGTTTTATCCAGTCAGGGATCCTGATTTTCATTGATTTTTCCTACCCTTTTTATAAATAAATATATCTATACTTTATATGGGGGATATAACATGGCCTGACTGAAGATATCATATTTATCTTCATGAGAGGCCAATGATATCATGATATCTCACTTGTGTCTTCACCACTCATGGGATATCTTGATGTCACTGGCCTTAAGTGAAGATGCATATGATATATATTCAGTCAGGCCATACCATGTTCTTGTATATGCAATATGTTTTAGGACCCCCAACATAACCTGCCTCCACATCTCCCTCTCAACACAATCCCCACATAGAGATTCTAGCTCCCCTGTAATGACATTTACTCATGTTTTGGGCCCCCAGCAGAACCCCCATATCACCTCCCCCAGCACAACATGCAGCGCTTGTGATTTAAAAAACTTGTCTGGTTCTTCCAGCATTTTATGATGCCTTACAAACAAACATGTTCACGTTTCATGCTGTAATGTATTGTGACCGAGTGGTGCCAATAATGATAACTGATGTGCTGGCAGATATTTGCAATAAGGCACTCTCTGTTGAAAAACTTTAGAAACTGTGATGTTTTTCATAGTTTTACTTAGCTTTGTTTAAAAGAAACCACCAACTGAAGAGAGATGAGAGTGAGCAAGTCAGCAGCTTCAGAAAAGTAGATGCAAGCATGAGAATGTTGCTATAGCAAATGATAGAAACTTTTAAGTACCTCAAGGGAATCAACAAAGTCCAAGAGGGTGGCATCTTTAAGAAAAAGAGATGTGCAAGAACAAGGGCGCTCAATTTGAAGATAGAGGGGGGACGGCTCAGAGGTAATGTGAGGAAATATTTTTTCACATAGAGGGTTGTGTATACATGGAACAGCCTCCCTGAGGAGGTCGTGGAGTCAAGAACAGTGGGAGAATTCAAGAATGCATGGGACAGACATTAGGCAGTCCTAATGGGGGGTAGGATGAAGTAAGCTATTGGTTAACTAGGATCTGCAGCTTATCTGTTAGGTAGGAAAATGGGCAGACTAGGTGGGTCAAGCAGTCCTTATCTGCCATCAAATTCTATGTTTCTATGTTTCTACACACATATAGATGTATAAATACATACAGTTGTCAAACTATTGACAGGAAAGCTTTTGGGGGCCTCATTTACAAACTATATAACACATTTATTTTATACATACAGACTGGTGTAAATAGTACAAACTCTAACATTACTTGGAGTCAAATTCCTTTTCTAAATTGTGTATGTAACGGTTAAGAACATAACTTGTATTGCTTTGTAAGACATAAGATTCTTCCCTGCCAAATGAATTATGAATAACAATCTATAATTTAACATATTCTTTAAAGGGATATAGTAAGAATCCCCAAATGCCTTTTTCACATAGTATGCCACTGCCAGTCATGCTTCAGATATTGCAGCTGCAATTTGTTTTGTTAAAAAATCTGTCATAGTAATTTTTTTTTTTTATGTTTTATCAGCGTGTTGTCCTGCAGTTTTCTGTGTGTGGCCACACCCACAGAATGATGTCATACCAGGGAACTGTCAATGTTTTACATACAGCAACAAGGAATTCTGGGTAATTTATAACATCGACTTACATGTGCCATACTGAGAAGTACAGTCCCATAAGTTAATAGTGGTGAACACTTATATGTAAATGTCCATAGCAAAGCATTGGAGGTAAAATAAGAACCTGTTTTCCGGTTTGCTTACTGTGAGATGCTGTCTCATATTTTCAAAGTGGTGTCAACAATATAAGCTTTTGTATGTTTATTTTCACAACAATTCATTGTGCACACCGTATCTAGCTGCAAGACTCTATACTGAAAGATGTAGTCTCCTATTTCTGCAGTGTCACAGTTGGGCGTTGCAGCACTGAGAAAAGAAAGGTCAGGTTATGCAAATGAAGCAGAGCACCAAAATAAAAGAATTTCTTTCATGGAAAACAGTACTATTTGGCAGTTCGAATGGTAAGAGACTGATTCACAACACCTACAGTTTACTATTTCCATTTGTTATGGCAAAGGTTGGTAAATCCCTTTAACAAATCCACCCCTTAAAGCCTATGTGAGTTGTTACATACATTGCCAAATTATAGAATTAATTATATATATATATACATATTAAATTGGCACAAACAAAATATTTAGTATAGGATAGTACCTGGTGGAATCTTTGACTCATAATTTGTTACTAGCAATATGATATGTGTTGTGGTTTACATTTTATTAGACTACTCTTTAAACTGATACCTTTTTTGCTCAAGTAAAATTACATATGCATTCTTTATATTAGTAAGCAGCCTAGCTCTCAATGACTGTGGCCTATCCTTGCACTCAGTCCATCAATTATGATGTCTTAGCCATGCCACATACTGGTCAGAATACACTGTAACTCCATGATGATAAATGATGGAGTGTGTCTCATATTGGATTGATGAAACAATAACATTAGGACCATTGAAATCAGTCATGCCAGTGTTAACCTTTTTCCCACATATATGAAATCTATTAAGCATGAGTAGATGTTGACAAGTCCTTAGCAATTCAGTTGTTGCAGAGTACAACTGCACCTGCAATACTCAAATCCAGATTCAGAATTATGGGACGAATCATTGAATGTATTACTTTTTTCTAGGAAAATTGAACAATATCCACATCTAACTGTTGTGTCTATTCCATCTCTATGTCCCCAATTTTGGCATTCATATGTATTTAAATAAGTTACTTATAAATGCTAAAATTGGCATCTATATTTATTTAAATAAATTACATCAAAAAATGTGTTTAAATTATGCACCTTTGGTTTCAAGAGTATAAAAATTTCCCATGATAAAATTCTCTGACGTCCTGTTGATCATTAAGACCAAAGCACCTGTTTTCTAGGTAAGAAAATAGTGCACTCCGAACTGGAGTATATGTTTACACATTTTCTTTATTTCTATCAGCTTCATCTATCAAGTGTTGTCTATTATTGAATGTATTATGTGTCACACTTTTTATTTGGGATACAAATACACTCAGATGCAATAAGGTCTGCATAGAACCATTTGCATAACAATTCATGCCAGTAGTGTTGTCAAAACCTGGAACACGTAGAATACTCTCTGCTAATTTCTAAGCCAGACAGTAATTTGCATGTGGTCGGGGTGTGTATTTTGATCAGTAGTACTGCTTTGAATTAATGAGGTAACCTTTTGATGTTGTTTGGAAGGGTTTTGTTTGCATATAACATTCACATCTAACACTGTGTACACAGGGAACAGTAGAAGATGCGGTTGAAAAATGCTGTGTATTTCATTATATTCATTTATACATCTTTACTCAGTCCAGATGTTTTTGTAGTCTAAGGGCAGGATTTTCCAACATTTTAGATTGCCGCAAGCCCAGGTGCACTGACAATACAGCACATGGAGCTTGTGGTGATCAAATAGGATTTTCGGTCACGTGGGGCAACTGCCAAAAGTTAGACCAACTTTTTCTGGTCTAACTTGTGGCAATCCAGGGGTAATTTTTATGGAGCTTGAGCCAGATATTTGGCACAAGCTGCCGTAATTCATGGAAGCTGTCACAACTGCATCCGAAACTGTCAAATCAGGCACAGTTGTGGCCAAGGGTTTTGGCCACTGCCAGAACCTAAGTGCTGTGGTGCAAGGCTGGACCAAAACCTTGTGCCACACTTTGAAAATCCTGTCTTAAGTCTATTATGTGTGATCAATACAGACTACTAGCCCTGGATAAAGCAATGTATGTCATCCGGTCTTTGAAGATGGAACTTCTTATGTCTAGAATGGCAGTATCCAGTGTTAGTCCTTAAGACTTGTGTATTGAAACTGCATATGCTACACAAACTTGAAACTGTTTTAACATGACATGTATGTCTTCTATAAGTTGAAACCTAACAGAAATTCTTTCAATGAAAGAACAGTTACATAAGAACTTACCATAACAGTAGATCTTTGAGGGAATCTCTGTCATCAGGTCACACCTATGGAACTTATCCTTCAGGCATCAAGACCCCATGGAAGCTTTTCTACAGCAGCCTATTAGGGTCCACCCATGCCAACATCAGGCTCTGACGTCACACACTCTATATAAGCATGGGCGGCCCCTCTCCCTCCTCGTTCTTTCCCTAGCTGGAGGCCATAGGAGACAGAAGTCTTACCAGGGAACCGAGAAGAGAGAAAAGGTGCCCAGATAGCAGAAGGCTAGAGAAACAGGACAACTGAGCTGTAGAGAGAGAGAGAGAGAGAGACAAAGGGGGGGAATGTAGGGAAGGATGGCATGACCTGATGACAGAGTTTCCCTGGATGAGTTAGTGTTACAGTAAGCTCTTATATAACCGTCCTATCTTATTAAAAGATATCTCTGTCATTAGGTCACACTTATGGAACGAGCCCCAAGCAGTGCCAAGAACAAGGGCAGTCTGGGTAGCAGGAGGCTAGAGGCCTAAGAAAGAAGGCCCCAAAGTGCAGCAAGGCTGAAGCCTGACTCCACAAAGTTGGGGCACTTAGAAATGTGTGCTGGTGCCTACTCAGATACAAGAATCCCAATGGCAACAAGCTCAGTCCAAAAACGTGTGGAACTCAAGAAGAACAATATGAATGCTAAAATGAAGGCGGAAGGGTTTATTCAAGACATAGAGGACATCACCTGACTAGCCCCAGCACTTTGACCACATGGGTCTTTCTCAAGGGCAGGCAAGTATCTGATCACAAACAGGCAGAGCTCCCTTCTAAACCCCACCATTAAAGACATATAACACTAAATGCATGTGAAATACATTCAGTGACACCAACAAATATACACTGATTGAAAAATATTAGACATTGATTACTATAAATTACATATTTCTTCCTGTATACTACAAAAAGCATTACTGAGAGATATGTATAAATAAATAAATGTCCACCGAAGCTAAGATCAAGGAAAAACCCTAAAGGATCACATATATATGATTACTCAGTCACAATTGTTGCAGTTATTGCAGTGCTCAGAATATATTTCTCCTGCAAGCTATTATATTAAGTTCATACATAGTTATAAATTTAGCCATGGTTATGCTTGTTAATTTATGTTTCACAAAATATTGCACTTTAAAAAAAGACACAACTCTACGGGTCAGATACAAAAAACTTTGCGCCGGGCAAAAACTGTTTGCGCAGGTTTAGCGCAGAATTAGCGTGGGTCTGCTATATTCAAAAGGCCAAATAGCACGGGCAAACTGCATTAGCGCCGGGCAAAATCATAATGTATGCAAGGGGCAAACTGACATGAATACAGGCACAATGCTATATTCAGCGACTAGTGCCACGCTAAGTGGTTATGTGTGATTTAGTGTGACACTTAACGCGGTACAAATTACCACCCAGGAAAAGCTGGTCTTAACCCTGGGCAATTAGCTTTGTGCTGTGTTTGCATGGCTTTTGCACCCTAACAAATAAATATGACACATAGACAAAGCCAAACATAGAGGAAACATGCTGCTAACTGATGGCATCACAATGATGCCATCATCTTCCACCAGTCCCAGCCATGCCAGGCAGTAAGTGATTACCCTGCCACCAGTGGACAGCATGGCAGTGTGGCCATACAGCACACACCTGTGGACCACTCTTCTGTGGACACCAAGAGATGCCAGCACACACATGCAGCACTGTGGGCATAGAGGATGTTGAGGGGAGAGTGTATGGGTGGTCAGGCTGTGCCACAGACCAGGTGTGGCCACAAGGCTGGGACACATCATGCAGTGCACGTGGGCCAATATTGGGAATACCCCAACACCAGTGTGCCTTTCTAATAATATATGCCCCCCCCAGCCACATACCGCACAGCTGTACAACTGCCACAGTACGCAACAGTGTAACAGTAATGTCCACTGTCAGTAAACACCTGCAGGTTGGGCCTCTCACTGTGTATAATGCAGTTAACATCACTGCCCTACACACCATAGGCATTGCTGTGTCCACACACTACTGGCACCCTTGCTACTGTAGTGTCTGCTGTGCACTGTAGCATGACCTACAGTGTGACAGTTGCATGCAGCACCACCACCATCTGTGCCTATGCCATGTTGTCCCATTACAACTGCAGGCAGCAGCGCATGTGAAAGTACAGTGTTCAAAACTGTATAATATTCCCCAAACTGTTTGCGCAGAGCTAACACATTTGTGTGGGTTTAACGCAGGGCTAAACCATTAGCCCGGTGCAAACTACATGCAAATCAGGGCATAATGAGATGCTAATTTGGATGTTTGCCCAGAGATTACCTAAGTAGTCTCATTTGCATGTCACTTTTGAATATGGCAAAGTTTAGTGCTGGGCAAATGTGTTTGCACCGGACTAACGGTTTAACCCTGTGCTAAACCAGCGCAAACGTGTTAGCACTGCGCAAACAGTTCAGGGGATTATTTTACAGTTTTGCACACTGTACTTTCACATATGCTGCTGCCTGCAGCTGTACTGGGTCCACACATTTGCTGGCATACACATTGACCACATAGTTCACCTCTACCTACCTTCACATCACTGTGCACTGTGTTGCTGTTGTGGTTTGCACTTCCTGGTTGCCATATTCAGAGCTGTCTTATTCCAAGGCTAAGTTTGCCCTGCACTCCCAGCCCAGTTTGCCCGGCCTCATTCCCATGCTATATTCAGAAGCTGTTTGCCCTGGGCTATTCCTTTTGAATATGGCTTGCTTTGTGCTCCAGGCTAGTTTGCCCGCCGGGCAGTGCTAATTTAGCCCCAGGGCAAAGTTTTGAATATCTGGCCCTATGACTGTTAAGTGAAGGTGGAGGGGGGTAGAAACGATCAGACTTCAAAGTTATTTACAGAGCCACAACATAAAAACATTTATTTTTATTTATTTGTTTGTTTAAAAGTTGGCAACCATGAAAGACACACTGAGCCAAGGCTTGTTTCCCAGTGTGACCCGGGGATAGAAAAGTTCAGGGTAAAAAAGACAGTTGGTACAGTACAGAAATTAATACAAGTTTTTTTTGTTTTTTTTTGTTTAACCAGGAGTAGCACACTAAGCTGAAAGCTTTTTTACAGGAGCATCCTGTAAGTTAATAACAAGTTACAGAACAGAAGTAAATAGAGAGGCATCAGATTAATACAATCATGCAAGTTAATACAATAATGCATTTATGTACAAAATAGCAGTGCTTAGTCAGACAATGACAGTTGGGGACCTTAGTTAAGAGAACCAAATAATACATAGGAGGTCAGACCAGAGGGAAACTAAACAAGTCAAAGGGTGTCAGACCAGGGAGACTGGAGCTCCTTGCGTTGGCAAGGATGCTGTACCTATGAAGGGAGAGGGGCAGGAAAGGGGATGGGGAGGAGGGGGGAAGGAGGATGAGGATTGTCAGGAGCAAGTGTTAGCAGGAATAGTTTGGAGCAGGGATTTTAGGGCAGAGAAAGTAGGGGAGTAATGGGTGTCCCAAGGCAGTTGATTCCAGAGGTGAGGGAGATGGTAAGTAAATGCCGCCTGGCCTAAGCATGTGTGATGGTTGGGAAGGGAGAACTCTCGGGCATCCCTAGAGTGAAGGGAGTACATGGAGGAGCTAGCTGGAGATAGGTAGGAGTTGAGGTGGGGAGGAGTGTCCCAACCAGAATTTGCTGATGAAGATGAGGCTATGAATCTGGCACCTGGTGGGTAGAGGCATTAGGCAGAGGGAGGAGTAGAGGGTACAGAGGTGAGTGGGGGGGGAGAATGTGGCACAATGGCAAAATGAATCGAGTAGGGTATCTAGTCTTGCTAGGGAAGTAGCAGGAGCACAGCCATAGATTATGTCTGCTTAGTCTACTATAGGGAGAATGGTTTAGGCGATTAAATCTCAGCGAGTGGACAACGGGAGGCATTCTTTGTGTCAGTAGAGGGCACCAAGTTTAGGGTGACGTTTGGTGCAAATGGAGTCTATATGGGCTGAAAATTTGAGGCTGCTGTCCAACCAGACTCCTAGATATTTGAATGAATTGACTGATTCTAAAAGTAAGCTGTCCAGGGTGGTAAATGTCGGGGGGTTACAGGATTTGGACCATCTTTACCTTGATCCAAAGAACATTGATACTGTTTTTTTGGAGTTTAGTTTTAACTGGTTTTGGTGGAACCATATCTGCAGTTTGTCAAAGTCGCACTGCAGAGACAGAGTTATGTCTGCAGCTGAGGGACCGGAAGAGTATATAACAGTGTCGTTCACGTACATATGGATTTTAAAAGGGGGGCAGATGGAGGGGAGGCCGTTTATGAAATCTAAGAATAGAATGGGACCAAGAATGGAACCTTGAGGGACGCCAGCTAGGACTGGGATGGGGGGAAATACTTGTACAGATTGCTGTCTGTGCTAAATATATGACCGGGACCAATCAGTAGCAGCTGGAGCTAGACCAGAGGAATGGAGTTTATGGATTAGAAGAAGGTGAGAGACAGAGTCAAAGGCCTTTGCCAGGTCCAAGAAGAAGAACATAAAAACACGAGTTAGAATTCTGTTTTTTTTTTAAGTGCAGTTTATTGTGAAACATAAATTAACAAGCACCTCCATGGCTTAATTTATAACTATTTATGAACTTAATAACATAACTTGCAGGAGAAATAAATTTTGAACACTGCAAATACTTTATTTATTTATACATACAGTATATCTCATCAATTCTTTTTGTGGTATATAAAAAGAAATATGTAATTTATAGTAGTCAATGTCTATTATTTATGAATAAGTGTAAGATGTTTGTTGGCATCACTTTGAATGTATTTTCATCTGCATTTAGTGTTACATGTCTTTAATGGTGGGTTTATAAGGGAGATCTATCTGTCTGTGATCAGAGACATGCCCCCTGCGGATGACCCATGTGGTTGAAGCACCGGGGCTAGTCAGTCGGTGTCCTCCATGTTCTGAATAAACCTTTTGGCATTCATTTTTCCATTCATGTTATTCTTCAGTGCCACTCATTGTTGGACTAGGACAAAGCCTGCTCTTCTGGAGGCAATGTCCGGACTGCAGTGCTTGGTGAAGGTGTGGACAGTACTCCTGGTGGCAGCAGCGCAAATCTTGGCTGCAGACACATCCTTGAAACAGGCAACTGAAGTGGCCATACGCCTGGTGGAATGGTCCTTAACCTCAGGAAGTTCCTTACTGTACTCCCTGTAACAAAAAATAATTTAGTTCGCCAACCATTTGGACAAGCACTGTTGAGATATTGGAGCACCCTCTCTGCCAGTGGTGAAAGAAATAAACAACTGAGAGGATTTCCTGCAGTCTTTCATATGGTGTGTATATTTTATACTAACATACTAAAAATGCCAGCAGAGTAAGCCTCATGGTCTATCAAGTCTGCCGGGCCTCAGCACCCTGATTGGGTACAGTAGTCATCCACTTGGCTCCTTTCCTGCTTACCTCATTTCCCAATCTTAGCCCCCCCCCACAAGGCGTGCCATCCTCTGCTTCATCCCTTGCATATACCTGTCCCATCCTCTCTAAAACCCGTCCACCATAGTTACCTGTACCAGCTCCCTGGGCAGTGCATTTCATGGTTCCACCACTCTCTCAGTGAAGCACCTCCTCCTCCTTCCCCCCTAAGCTTTCCACCCACAATCTTCCAACTGTGCCCTCTGGTGACTCCACCCTCCTTCAGCCAAAGGATCCCATCTAGGCTTACCTTGTTTACTCCCTTGAGGTACTTGAAGACCTCAGTTATATCCCTCCTGTCCCTCCTCTCCTCCAGTGACAACAGGTTGAGCTCCTCCAGATGCTCCTCAAATGTCTTATTCCCCAGTCCTCGGATCATTCTAGTTGCCCTCCTCTGAATCCTCTCCAGGAGCTGGATGTCCCTCCTTAGGTGCGGCCACCAGAACTGCACAAAGTACTCAAGGTGTGGTCTAACCAGGCTGTTGTGCAGCAACAAAATTACCTCCCTGTTCCTCGAGGTAATCCTCCTGGTGATGCAGCCTAGCATCCTATTTGCCCTGACCGCGGCTCTCCTGTACTGCTCCGAATTATTCATGTTGACATCCACCAGGATTCCTAGGTCATCCCCCTCAGGATGTACACATATTTGGGGTTCCCTCACCCTAGGTGTAACACCTTGTACTTCGACGTGTTAAATTTCAATCTCCAGGTGCGTGACCACCTTTCCAGAGTATCCAGATTCTTTTGCAGGGCTGACCTCCCTTCCTCCCCCTCCACCATCACCCCGCTTAGTCATCCACAAAGAGACTCATTTCACAGCCAATATCTTCCCTGATATCGGAGATGTAGGCATTAAACAGGAGTGGCCCCATAACTGATCCCTGTGGGACCTCACTAATGACCTCCCTAGGAGATGAGACCCCCCCACCACCACCACTACTACCACTAGGTGCGCTCAGAAAGCCAATTTCCAATCCATCTAACCAGCAGCGGTCCTGCCCTCATCCTCGTTTGCTTCTCCAGAAGGACCATGTCAGGTTCTGAATCAGACACCTTGCTGAAGTCCAGGAATAGTACATCCACCAGTTTCCCCTGGTCGAGTGCTGATGTCACCCACTCGTAGAACTCCACAAGGTTAGTCTGAAACTATCTATCTGGCACAAACCCATGCTGCCGGCCATCAAGGTATCCCTTCTCATCCAAGAAACCCCCCATCCTCTCCCTAAGTATGCCCTCCATTAACTTTCCCACCACTGACATCAGACTGACAGGTCTATAGTTCCCTGACTCTTCCCTCTAACCCCCTTTATGGATAGGCACAATGTGTGCCTGCCTCCAGTACCTGGGCACCCTCCCCGTCTGCAGCGACATGTTAAAAAGATCCTCCAGTGGTGCAACCAAAACATCAGCCAACTCCCACAGTACTGTGGGATGAACAGCATCAGGACCCAGAGATTTGTCCTTTTTTAGGGACTTGAGGTCTATCCACACCCAGCTGATAGGTATATCAGCATCCGTTTTACTCCCCCCCTTGGCAGATCCAACCTGACACCTTCCCACCAGCCCTTATCCCCCAGCAGCCCTTTCTCCAGCAGGTACTCTAACAATCAGGTCTGCTGCCCCATCTGTTCCCTGCAACCCCTTTTCAGGAAGATCCCCAGCACCCTCCCTAGTGAATACCGAGACAAGGTACTCATTGAGTACTCCGTCTGCTCACCAGCCCCTTCCGCTCACCCCCCCATCCTCAACCTACTGAACTGGCCCTTGACTTTCCTCCTCTCACCAATATACCTAAAGAACCCTTTTCCCCACCCCATATCTCCTATGCCAGCCTCTGCTCTTTCCTAGCTTTTGCCCCCTCACTACTCTGGTGACCTGCCTGGCTGCAAAACGATAGCCCTCCCTATCTAACACCCTTGGCAATCTTTTGTACCTACCGTAGGCAGCCTTCTTCTCCCTCAGCACCTCCTGGACCTCCTTGATCCATCAGCATGGTTTTTGAGACCTGCCACCCTTGTGCCTCACTTTTGCACAGGACATAATAGCCTCCTGCAGCCCCTGTTTGATGATCCCCCACCGATCTTCTATGTCCATACCTGGTTTTATCTCCCTTAAATGCCCCTTGAGAATTTCCCCCATGCGTCTAAAGTCTGCCCCCTTAAAATCAACTGTCTCTGTCTTTGTATGATCCCCCTCTCCCATACACCCCCAAGCCGAGCAGAATCCAGACCATGTCATGGTCACTCACAGCCAGGGGATCCTCCACAACTAGTTCTCTTACCAGGTCCCCATCTTCCAGAACCACATCCAGGATATGACCCTCCCTTGTTGGTTCCATCACCTGCTGATTTAAGAATGCATCCAGGAAGCCATCCAGCAGCCTCTGCTCCGTAGTCACAATGGGCGTCATAGTATCCCAATCAGTAGCTGGCATATTAAGGTCCCTCATCAACAGCACCCCCTCCTCTTCCTGCCTGCATTGACTCTTAATGTTAGCCAGCAGACCATTCTCTAGCTCCTCAGCCAGCCCTGGGGGTCTATATACACCTGCATCTTGATCTTTTTCCCTCGGAGATTAGCAAGGTGACCCATAAAGCCTCCATGTTGCTGTCTGCTTCCTCTACTCTAATAATCCCAATGTTATCCCTAATGAACATTCCTACCCTTCCCCCCTTGCCCACCGTTCTATCCTTCCTAAGTGCAGCGTACCCCCTCAGATTAAGATCCCAGTCATGGCCAGGGGTGGCCCAAGTTTCAGTGACTTCTGCCACATCCACCTCCACCAGCATGGCCTGGAGCTCAGGCATCTTATTTCCCAGGCTCCTGGCATTTACTAGTACCACCCTCCAACCCTTGTCCCTACCCCCCTTTGTCTTATCCACCCCAGAGCTTACATGTGGCTGCCCACCAGCCTTCCCTAAAGCTCTGTCTGCCCTCTACTTTGTGGGGTCAAAGGCTAGTCCTACCCTCGATAGATATGGCAAGATCAGTCCCAGACCCTCCCTCCCCCTTCATTAGTTTAAACCCCATCTAGCCTGAATAAAATCCGCCATTCTTTGTTTGAGAACCTCCCTCCCTGCCAGATTAAGGTGAAGCCTATCCCTGGCATACAGCCCCTTGTCCTCCCAAATCCCTCCCCAGTACCCCAACACCCCAATCCCCCGTGCTTGACCCCACTGCCTGAGCCAGTCATTAATCTCCCTGATCTTCTGTTTGTTCTCCACAGTGGTCCTTGGTACTGGCAGAATTTCCGAGAAGGAGACTGTGTAACCATTGTCCTGACAGACTCTAGCCAGTTCCCGGAACCTTGCCTGAATTTGCAGCACACTATTCCCTTCGATATCATTTTTCCCCAGGTGTACCAAGAAGTCCGGTGATCCCCCACAGTCCTGCACCAGCTCATACACCAGAAACTTTGCCCTGTGCACAGTCAGAACGGAAAAACCCACTACCCTAACTTGGCTGGATTTTCCCCCACCCTGCCCCCCCAATGGATACTCCTGATCATGGAGTCCCCCAGCAGGAGTACCTTAGTGTCCCCTTGACCTTTGGCTTGCCTCCTTTTGGGCTCCAACCCAAGCCCCCACCTCTTCCCACTTCCCCAAGCCCACCTCCCTAGCTGACCTCCAGTCCCTTCTGAGAGAGAACCCCTTGCTGCCCTACTCCCTCTTGATGCACCTCAGATAACCGATTACCCTGGCACCCCACAGTTTAGCCTTCACCCCATTCCCTACCCCAGTCAAGCCTTCCACTCATGCATCCCCTCCCCTACCAGCCCAGTCCCTCCTCCCAAAACAGCACACCTGATGCCATCACCCCCACCTGCCACCTCCACTGTCCCCACTGTCCCCTTATCCCCCTCCATGCAATCCTGCAGGGCCACCTGCCCTTTTGGCCCTACTCTAGTAGGGTCCTCCACCCTCAAAGGATGACACTCATGGGCCTCAATTTCTCCTTTTTTAGCACTGATGGAGCTCTCAGCCCCCACATCTTCCTTCTGCAGATTGCCCCTCCCCCTTTTTGACAACAGACTTGCCCCAACCCCTGCTAGCTTGCTTATTTGAGTGACCTGTCTTCTCCACACTCCGATGTCCCATGTCATGCCCTCCTTCACCCTCCTTTTCTTCCTCTGCTCCCCATACCCCTCCTTCCACACCCAGCTTACACAGTGGCTCAAATTTGTTATAGCTCACAAACCCAGCCCCCTTCATCTGACCCAATTTCTCGAGATCTGTCCATCTGGTTGGCCCCTGGCTGGCCCCTACCCTCCTATCCTCCACCAGCCCCCTGTGTTTTTGATGTCCTCCCCAACTGATTTTCTCCCAGGTAGTCTCCCCTTGCCTCAAGTCTGCATACCATAACTCCTCCCCTCCTGTCTGATGAAACGAGCCCAGACCTCACACTATCACTGCCCACCTGCCCACCACAGCTCCCCCAGTTATGTTCAGCCCATCCCCAAACACCTCCAGCTGCCTTTGTACCCAGTCAGTCTCCCCCCTGAGTTGTGATAGCTGCCTACAGACTGGGCAACCTCCTTCCCTCCAAACCCAATTTAAGACCATGGCTGCCCCACAGCCAATGCACCCCACAGCCCTGCTAAAGATGCCCACCCTAGTAGCTGGGGGCCCCCTCCAGGACCTATCACCAAACATTTTCTGACATCCCCCCTGGTCCAGGGCCCCACACACAGGTGTAACTACCCACAACCCACTACAGTCAGCCATACAGGGACATAAAGACAGTGAATTTAGAACAGAGACTTTGTACCTAGCTGCCATGCAACATACAAGAATAAGAATAGAACTCCAGTCCCAAGCAGCTACAAGAAACAATCGGAGTAACATAGGTAGAAAGGGGAACCCCCAAGATCCCCCCCCTCCCAACTCCACCAACCCAGCACAGTCTCTCAGCCAATCAGTGAACTACCGCCACCTTGCCACCCCCGTGCATTTCATAGAGGTCGAGATTGAGATCAGGGCCGGGGTGCATGGGCGAGAAAAATACTGGCTCTCAGACAGTCAAAATAGCGGCTGGGCTCACTCCTTATAAATCCCAGTTGCGAGTCTCAAAAATGGCACCCTGCCTTCCTATTGAGTGCTCCAGACTGCAGTCCCTCCTTGCCGCTGAGATGCGGTCACTCCCCGGCTCCAGTTCCTCTCTTTTTTGGCCAGTCCTTGCTGCCACTGATGTGGCCAGCACAGTCCCCCTGCTCCTCCCGGGATCAGCTCTCAAGTCACAGTAGTGGCTGGGTTTACTCCTTATAAAGCCCAGTTGTGAGTCTCAAAAATGGCGCCCTGCCTTTCTATTGGGTGCTTCAGACTGCAGTTCCTCCTTGTCGCTGAGATACGGTCTTGGCCAGTCCTTGCTGCCACTGATGCAGCCAGTGCAGTCCCCCCTGCTCCTCCCAGGATCAGCTTGCAAAATTCAATGCACATGAAAAGTAAGGAGCAATGCTTCCCCTGGATTGGTATGCTCTAGAAAATAAACAGGCAGGTGGATGGATTGATTTAAGGTAAACTCAGGCACCACCTTAGGAAGAAACTTAGAGTTAGTGCACAAAGAGTCCCTGCCTTTGTGGAAAATCAAATAAGGCTGCTCACACATGAGAGCTTGTAGCTCTGAAATTCTTTGAGCAGAAGTAATGACAACTAAAAACACACTTTCCACAACAGAAAGCATAGCCCACAAGACCTGGCAGGCTCAAAAGGAGGCAGGAGCAGCTTCTCCAGAACAAAATTCAGGTCCCAAGATGGAACCGGGTTATGGATTGGAGGCTTTAAGTGAAGAATGTTGTACAGAAAAGTACAGGCCACGACCAACTGTGCCACAGTATGGCCATCAATGGGCACATGAAAGGCTGATATGGCTGACAGGTGCACATTAAGAGAGGAGTATTTGAGTCCTGCATCAGACAACATCAGGAAATACTCCAGAACCCAGTTCACTGGACATGTGAAGGGGTCCAGGCTATGAGAAGTGACCCAGATGACAAACTGCTTCCATTTCGTAGAGTAAGTGGCCCAGGTGGAAGGTTTTCTGGCACCCACCAGGACATCAGCCACCTTCTGAGACACACCAAAGTGAGTAATGGTTACATCTTCAGGAGCTATGCATCCAGGTGGAGTGACTTGAGGTCTGGATGGACCGGGGTCCCCAGAACCTGCTTCATCAGGTCCCTGCGGAGGGGCAATGGAACTGGAAGTTCCACAACCAATTTTTGCAGTAATGGAAACCATATCTGCCAAGGCCAGAATAAAGCCACCAGAATTAGGGTGGCCCCCTCCATCTGTAGCTTGACGAGCCCCTCTGAATCAGAGGAAAGGGTGGGAAGGTATAGAGAAACCTCCTTTTCTAGGAGAGGAGCAATGCCTCTCACCAGAAAACTCCAGGCCCTGGATCTAGAGTGCGGAAATGTGGCAATTTTGCATTGAGTGGGGATGCAAAAAGGTCCATCTCTGGATGACCACACCTGTCGAACAGGTCTTCAGCAATCAAGGTCAACAGCTCCTACTGGTGCTTCTGGGACTGTAACCTGCTTAGGCTGTCCGCCAAGGCATTTTGGGCATCTGGCACATGGATGGCTAATGGTTCTAGGCCATGGTCTACAGCCGAGTATCAGACCCTCATTGCTTCCCAGCACAGAGGGTAGTAATGGGTCCCCTCTTGCTTGTTAATGTAACAGACCACACCGAGACTGTCTGACTACACCAGTAGAGGGCCCAGAGAAAAACGGTTCTCAAGGCCTGGAAGGCAGACTGGACTGCCATTATTTCTAGGACATTTATGTGGAGGCAAGTCTCCCACTGGGACTAGAGACTCTGGGTCTGATAAGGACCTAGATGGGCTCCTCAACCATTACTCAAAGCATCTGTGGTAGGGAGTGGGATAGGAAAGGTGACTCCCTTTAGGAGATTGGCCGGGTCTATGCACCAGTGAAGCACTTTGCGTACTGGTAAGGAGACAAAGACCAGTTGGTCTAGATCATCTGAGCACTGATCCCACTGAACCCTGAGGGTCCAGTGTAGGATCCTCATGTGCAGCCTGGCCAAAGGAACTGTAACAGTGGCCACGACCATTAATCCTAGAAGCCGGAAAATGTCCTGGCTGGGACATGCCAGCTCTGAGCCACCTCCTGGGCCTGGGTAATAAGGCGGTCCGCCCTGTCTTGAGGGGGGAAGGCCTTGCCCTGAGTAGAGTCCAGGATTGCCTCTATGTACTGGAACCACTGAGAAGGGGTCAGCACAGACTTGGCCCAATTGAAAATGATCCCCAAGGACTGGAATAACTGTAGGGTGTATTCTACAGTCAACAACAGGAGCTCCCTAGACTGGGTGTTCAGTAATCAGTTGTCGGGGTATGGGAACACATAGAGGCTTTCACATCAGAGGGATGCTGCTACAGCTGCTAAACACTTGGTAAATACCTGTGGCACAGAGGATAAGCCAAAAGGTAATACCCTGAACTGGTAATTCTCCCCCTGGAAAAGGGACTGCAGATGACGTCTGTGAGGGGGGCAAACCATGCTATGCAAATAAGCATACTGCATATGGAGGGAGCATAGCGAGTCATCCTGCTCGAGCAGACGAAGAAGGCCACGCAGAGTGACCATCTGGAACTTCTTGTACTGGATAAAATGGTGGTTCAGCTCCCTGAGGTCTAGAATGGGCTTCAAGTCCCCTGTTCTTTTGGGAACCAAGAAGAACCTGGATTAGAACCCCTTGTTGCTCTGACACCTGAGCACTGGTTCTATGGCTCACTTGTCCAGTAAGGTGAGTACCTCCTCCATGTACACCTCTGTGTGGTCTGGGGGATAAGACGTGGGAACTGGGGGAAGGTCTGGAGGCTATTCTAGAAGTTCTAAAACACAGCCCTTTTTGATAATCTGCAGGACTGTAGGATACAAGCATCTGTTGCAATGGTTTTCCACTGAGACAGATGGAGGGAGAACCAACCTCTGACCACCACCTCTTGGCTTGGGGCAAGAGGAGAGGGGGTCTGTCAAGGAGTAAGGCAGAGGCTGAACTGGTGGCTGGGGCTGCACCTCCTCCTCTAGACTGCTTAGCAGAGGAGCCAGAGGTGGAGGAGGGGGAAAGCAAGGCAGAGCTGGCCCTGCTCTTACCTTGAAGCGTGGTTCCAGAACCAGGCTTGTGAGAGACCTGACGAAAGGAGGGCCTTGGTCTACTCCTACATCGGGTATGATAAATCAATCAATCAATCTTTATTTTACCAGGTGGAACACCGTTGAGCAAGCTGATTTCCATGGTGGGCCTGGTCGGTCATACAGAAATGCCAACAGATAAATAATACATATACAGGTACAGCATAGCTACTCCTATTATAAAGCAGTACAAATGAAAGAACAAATAGTGTATACAAAGCTACATCATGAGAAGGATAATCAAGCAGGATATATAATATTCACACATGTAATGTCTGTAATGACTATGACATTTCTATACTATGGCAGAATGAAGAGCAGTAAAGGTAGAGGAAAACCTAGGAAAGACGGGAAGTATGACAGGAAAGGATAGATCTAAAGAGAGCAATGAGGCGGTAGAGGTTGATCACAGGAGGTCGGAACCAGGCAGGGAACATCAGGAGTAACACTTACAATGCTCGGAGAAAGTTCTTGCATAAAGATTTTTAAATTCTGGGATTTTTATGGGGTTTGCTAATTTTAGAGTTTTTTAAAGCTTGTTCCATAACTGGGATAGGGCAAAGCTAAAGGACGATCTGCCATAGCGGGTTTTTACCTTGGGTATCACTAAGAAGATATAAGAATGACTTCCCAGGGCATAGTTACCCAAAACACACAGGGGCAAGCAGTCAGAGATATACTGTGGCAGCATCTTGGCAATTACTCTATATGTCTAAAGGGCTGCGTTCCTTTGTCTCCTGAATGTGAGAGATGACCGGCCCACTGCCGAGTACAGGTCAAAGTGGTGAGTAGAATAAGCTGCCCAGAAACAAAGCATAAAGCCCTGTGGTACAGAACGTCAAGCTTGGCTAAGGCTGTCCCTTGAACGTGACTGTAGATGAAGTCAGCATAATCCAATAGTGATAGAAAAGTAGCTTGAACCAACCTGCTCTTGGCCTCGTGGGTAAGGAGATGCTTGATTCTGTATAATAAGCTGAGCCTCTGTTTCAGCTTTTTTGTGAGTTCCTCTACATCATCCAAGAAAGTCAGGTGGCAGTCAATCCACATCCCAAGGTATTTTAATTTAACAACATAGTCGAGAGATTAGCCAAGCAATTTGGTAATAGCTTGCAGAATGCCTGCCATGGGTGACATAAAAGCAGAGCTATTCAGGGTCAGAAGCATAGCCTTAGTTTTTTGGCATTTAATAGCAATTTTTGTTTGAGTAAGTTGTACTGCAGGATATTAAAATCATTCTGCAAATCTGTACATGCCTGCTCAAGAGTAGGTCTAGACGTATATAGAACAGTATTATCTGCTAAAAGATGAATGTCTGAAGATGTGATCCCAAGGTTGATGTTGTTGATGTAAAGTGTGAAAAGCAAGGGACCCAGGATTGAACCCTGAGGTACACCTCTATTGATGGGTTTCAGTGAGGAGAGGTCACCCACAGCTTTTACCTGCTGAGTGCGCCCGGAGAGCTAGGAGGAGAACCATTTCAGAGATGTCTTGTCCATATCAAGAGTGCGAAAGGTAGTCAGAAGTAGGTCGTGAGCAACAGTGTCGAAGGCCTTACTTTGGTCAAGGAAGTCTGCACACACAGATAATTTATCATCAAGGGCTTTCTGCCAGTCATTCGTTACCTTTGCGAGAGCAGTGGTTGTACTATGGCGGGGCCTAAAGCCAGATTGAGCTGGGTTGAGCAGCTTAGTGGAGTCTAAGTAATCTCTAAATTGCAAGTTTACTACTTTTTCAAGCAATTTGAAGAGGATAGGGAGTAATGAAATAGGCCTGTAATTACTGGGGTCGGTTGGGTCATCAGATTTGAACAAGGGTATCACTCGAGCTGTCTTCCAAACTGTAAGAAGTACACCCAGCAAAAGAGATAAGTTGGAAAGGTGCATGACTGGTACAGCCAATACACGGTAATTGATCTTTAAGAAGTACGGCTCAATGAGGTCAGCGCCAGTACTTTTCCTGGTGTCCAGATGCAGTATTAGATCCTCTACCTCCTTGAGGGAGATGGGGTGAAAGGAGAAAACGGAGGCAGAAGGGGTATGGTAAGAGTTAGATGCTACCTATGCTAGGGATTGGGTGTGAAGATGATTGGACGGCGAAGAGTCAAAGACCAGTCCTGTGGTGGCAGAATGGTCATTCAATAGATCAAGGATCCCAGCTTTGTCAGTGATAGTTGTATCATCTTTCAAGATTTTTAAGGGAAGAGAACCAGCAGGAGCATGATCTTCGATATCTTTAAGCGTACTCCAGAATTTTGCAGGACAGTTAGTGGAAGAATCCAGAGATGTTCAGTAGAAAGATGCCTTTTTGGTTCTGATTAGTTTCATACAATAGCTCCTGGCATTCCTAAAGGCAGCCCTGACAGTTCTGGCAGTCCTAAAGGGAGCGGACAGATCGAATGGCTCTGCTGGAGGCCTGCAGGTCATTGATAATATCCTGCACATCAGGACCAGAGAGTTTGTGACCCACAAAAAGGGGCATTCAACACCTTTTGTTGGACATCAGCTGCAATGCCTGAGACTCTAAGCCAGGTGTGCTTTCTAAGGCAAATGCCAGAGGCAGACGACTGGTTCTGGTATCAGTATTATCATAGGTGGCACTGAGGAGATGCTTATTGACATCTTCTGAGGCCTGGAGAACCTTGAGAAGCTCTTGCTTCTGGAAACCTTCAAGAAGGGGCTGAGCAGCAGCTTTGTCCTTCCTCCAGAGGATATTCTGGTGCTTGATCAAGTGAGCCAATTAATTGGTAATTCTAAGGCCTAGGGTGGCAGAGCCAAAAGTCCTCTTACCCCAGATGTCTAGTCTCCTAGATTTCTGGACAAGCGGTAGGGAACTAAGGTGCTTAGGTTCCTTAGTCCTCTCATGAGTGGCCTTAATTACCACAAAATCAGTTTCTAGCTGGACTGCATGAAAGGGCAGCCCCTGAGGTGCTTGGTAAAGCTTATCAGCTGTGCTGGGCATGACTGGAACCAGGTTGGGCCTGTTCCAGGCAGCCATGGCAGCATCATTTAATGCTGGCAGCAGGGGAGGAATAACTTTGGGTGGAGATTCTGGGATCTCCAAGAAATTCACCAGATTCCTCCTTGTGACATTGTCTTCTGCAGTCTGGAACCCCAGGGAGGAGGAGAGCTGCTTCATAATGTTGAAGAAGGGAGGCCCTCCGGGGGGACCTGGGGGGGGGGATGTTTGACTGAGTCCTCACTCTTGGAGGAGACAGTGGACCTATCAGAGGATTCCACTTCAGTGTCTTCCTCCACATCCTCTTCCTAAGAGAGGATAAGGTCAGGGTGGTGTTCCTCCTCGATGTTGGGCTGCTCTGAAACAGGGACCAATGGTTGGAGTGCCGATGGCTATCTAGAAGGAGGAGGGCAAAATGGTTGAACTGGCATCGATGCTGAGGCAGCAGTCAATGGTGTGGGTGATGATGGCTCAAGTTGTGGAACAAAGTGTTGGAAGAGCAATGTGGTAATGGAGGAAAGAATAGCATTAAGGTCGATAACAAGAAAAGGAATCATTGACACCTGGACACAGAGCCAAGCTCCGACGACGCACTGCTAGTAATATAGGCAGTTGGGCCCAGTGCCTTTGGATCTCAATCTTTGAGACATCTCAATGGAAGGGGTGAGGCCAGTGACCAGAGGTTAACAGCCCCTCCGCAGCCCTATGATGGCTGAGAGAAGACTTCTCCATGGGGGGGCCTGATAGGAACAGAGGTCTGCAAGGAATGAGGCACTGACATTGAAGCAGTTGATGGAGCGATCCCAGCAGAAGAGAAAGAGGAATCCAATGGGAACCAGGATTGTCAATAGGGGGAATGGTCCTTAGGCTGATCCTTATCCTGATGAGAATGTTTCCCTGAGGATTTGTCCTGGGCCTTGGTGGCCTGAGAGCCTGAAGAAGATGCCAGCGATTTGGGGGGAGGGGACCCCCGCTCTCCGCTGGCTGCCTGTTGCTCCATTAGGAACTTCTGCAGGGCTTTCTTGCATTGTCGGTGGATGGTGAGGTTGAACTTGAGGCAGAACTCACAGGCAAGAATGCTTTGGCCAGGCCCAAAACAGCAGACACAGAGTTTGTGGTCAACAGTTGAAGAAATCTTCTTTCCACAGGGGCAGTGATGGAAAATAGCTGGCGAGGGATTAGTTCTCGACAAACAAAGGACAAAAGAATCACTTTAAACTAAAGTGATTCAAAGGCAAGTATAAAGAAAAAGGTAAGTAGTTCTGGTGATCGAACTGAGTGACAAAGCTTCCATGGAGTCCATGCGTGAATGGTCAATGGCGGGAAAGAACCAAAGAGGAAGCAGGGCTGCAAGCACTTATATAGGGTGTGAGACATCGGAGCCTGACTTTGGCATGGGTGGCCCCTAATAGACTGTTACAGAAAAAGCTTCCATGGGATCCTGACGCCTAATGGCTAAGTTCCATAGATGTGATCTGGTGACAGGGCTATCCCCAGATAAGATCTGGATAGTCTCAACTTTTTCAAACTTGATTACCATATTCTCAATAGGCGTATTGCATTGGTCAAACTAAAAATCAACAGTATGTCCCATTGCTCCATTTACTAGTCCAAGATCAATCAGTAGATTCCTCTGAAGCATAACACGTGCATGTCTACATATATGTAATGTGCTTTCAAGCCCAGCTGCCCTTGAAACATCTACATTCATCTCTCTTAGTTACTCTATCATATTTTTTTTCCATAAATATCCAGCCAATGCAGATTCCAGCAATTAAATCAATGAAAGGTAACATGAACAAACTGCGCCCCTCTCTTTGTACCATTATTTTACTGAATTTATCACAATCATTCAGCTTTTCCATAAGGCATAATCCTAGTAGAATTGGCAGTAGGTTCACTGAAAAGCTATGTTGCTGCATTAAGATTGTCACCTTCACTTTTTTTTATCAATCTTCTATTCAAAATCATAGCTGTTGATTGTGAAACTCTAACAGTTCTAGCCTCACTTAGAATGGTACAGTAGACAACATCCCCACTTTGTGTCAGCTCTTCATGTCTGAAGAAATTCCACAAATTGAATTCTTCCTATACAGCTTATGTTTTCTTAGCTTCAGCAGCTGTTAGGTTTTGGAATATTGGACTCCCATTGACAGGGGTAATCTGCAGTAGCTCTCCAAATGCAACTACATGCTTACCAGTGAAAAGCATATCCTCGTGTGTGCCAAGTACCTTCTGCAGGTGTAAGTGCATGAATGCTAGCATGACATACGAACATATGAAATTTGCCAGCAGATAAAGTCCTAGAGGTCTATCAAGTCTGATCGAATGTGCGACTAGCACCCCTTATTCTACAGCTGCCCCTCCCTTCCACCCTTCCTCTCCATTGACCCTCCCCCTTGTCCTGTCCAATCCTTTTTTGAAGCGGTCCACTGTTCTACTGGCTACCACTTCTGCAGGTAACGGATTCCACCCAGCTACCACCCTCTCTGTAAAAATATGTCTCCTCATCTCCATCTGGAACCTTCCTCCCTCCAGTCTCATATCATGGCCCCTGGTGTCCCTCCCCTCCCTTACTTTGAACAGCCCCTCTGTACCTGTCTTGTTTATTCCTTTCATGTACTTAAAGGTTTCAATCATGTCCCCCCTCTCCCTCCTCTCCTCCAGCGAGTACATGTTCAACTCTCTCAGCCTCCTTTCGTATGATGTCCCCCAGCCCCTTGATCATCTTTTTTGCCCTTTGCTGCACCTCCAGTAACTTAATGTCTCGCTTCAGATGTAGATTTGCTTGCCAGTGCTGCCTTGAGTACTCAGGTCTTGGTCTAACTAATGACCTACACAGTGGAAGAATCACCTCCTCCATCCTCGAGGATATACCCCTTGCAATGCATCCCAGCATTTTGTTGGCCTTTGTAGATGCTTTCCTACATTGCACTGAGTTGTTCATTTACCCTGTAATGAGCACCCCAAGATCCTTCTCCTCCTCTGTCTGGGCAAGCTGCACTCCCCCCAGCTGGTAACTCCTCCTTGGGTTCTTCACCCCAAAATGTAGCATCTTGCACTTTTTGGCATTAAACTCCAGTTGCCAGGTGTCTGACCAGGTTTCAAGCTTTGCCAGATCATCCTGTAACCCCTGCCATCCCCCTAGGTCATCCACCACCGCTTCCATCTTGGTATCATCAGCAAACAGACTGACCTTGCTCTTGATGTCCAATGATATGTCTGCAGTGAATATCCCAAACAACACTAATCCCAACACCGAGAGCCCTATGGAACACCGCTCGTCACTACACTTAGATGTGAGAGCTCCCCACCTACCACCATCCTCTGTTGCCTTCCCTGAAGCCAGTTCCCTACCCATCTCACCAGCTTTGCACCCACCCCTATGCCTTCTAACTTACTTCCCAGCCTCCCATGTGGCATCAAGTCGAATGCCTTACTGAAATCCAGATATAGGACATCCACTGCATGGCCCTTGCCAGTTACCCAGTGATAGAACTCCACCAGGTTGGTTTGGCAGGATCTGCCACATATGAAGCCATGCTGTCTGCTGTCCTGTAGTCCTTTGGCCTCTAGGAGGGCCACCAGCCTCTCCTTCAGGATAGTCTCCATCAGCTTACCCACGATGGATGTGAGGCTCACTGGTCTGTAGTTCCCCGGTTCATCCTTGGGGCCACTCTTGTGGAGGGGCACCACATGAGCCATCATCCAATCCTGAGGAACACACCCTGAGTGTAGTGAGGCATTAAATAGGTCTGCCAAAGGTCCCACAAGGCCCTCTGCCAGCTCCTTCAGTACCCTGGGGTGGATGCCATCTGGGCCTAGCGCCATGTCCAACTTCAGTGCCTTCAAACCCTCCTGAACTCTGCACTCCATGATTTCCCCCATCTGTCACCCACTCCCCCCCCCCTGTTTCTACCATTCCTCTCCCCTTGGGCATCATTCCCTATTCTCCTTAGTAAATACCAAGCAGATGTAATCATTTAGTGCTTCTGCCTTATCGCACCCTGCTTCCACCCAACCCCCTCCTTCCTAATCCTTACTGTGTGTTCCTTATAGCCCCTTTTCTCCCTGATATACCTAAAGAAGTCTTTCTCCCCCTTCGTGATGCCTTGTGCCAGCCTGAGCTCCGTAGATGCCTTGGCTCCCTTTGCTGTTCATGTCACCTCCTTCTATTCCATCAGATAGTCCTCCTTGTCCTCCTCCCCTCCCTGTTTTCTTGTACCTCCTAAAGGCAGCTCTTTTCCTCCTTACCTTTTCCATGACCTCCTTGCTCATCCAGCTTGGTTTCTTTAGCCCTAGCCTTCTTGCTCTGGGCTTTGCAGCAGGTTTTAGTTGCCTCCACTATCCCCAGCTTTATGAGCTCCCACCTCTGGTTAGTGCCCATACTAGGTTGAATTCTGGCCAGGTACCCTTTTACCACTTCCCGTCCTCCCAAAGTCAGCCCTCCTGAAGTCCAGCACTCTTGTGCCCGATTCCACTCCTTCCTCGCCCATATCCAATGTGAGCCACACTGAGTGGTGGTCACTCCCTGACAGCGGTTCTTCCACCATAAGTTCTCTCACAAACTCCCCATGTGCCAGCATAAGGTCAAGGGTATTCCATAACCTGGTTGGTTCACTGACAATTTGCAGCAGGATGCTGTCCTGGAAGGCATCCAGCAGTGCCTGCTCCCTTCTATTCCTGGTTGTTGGGGTACTCCAGTACACTCCTGACATGTTGAAGTCCCCCAAAATCACCACACTACCCTTCTCACAGGTCTTCCTGATCTGTTCCACTAGTTCCCTATCTAACTCTTCCATCTGAGAGGGTGGCCTATATACCACTCCCATTCTGAGAATCCTATTCTTGGAATCCTAGATTTGCATCCAAAGTAACTCCGTACTACCATCCTCCCCTTCCTCCCTTACACACTTCAGTCCTTCCTTCATGTATAGTGCCACCCCCCTCCTTTCCCATTCCCTACTAAATAAACTGTACCCTGGTACAGACAGGTCCCAGTCATTGTACTGGGTGACCCATGTTTCTGTGATGGCTGCAATGCCCACCTCTCCCTCTGCCATGCGCACCTGTAACTCTGCAGTTTTTCTCCCAAGACTCCTAGCATTAAGGGTAACCACCTTTCACCCTTCCCCCATCCCATCCTACCCTCCTTTACTAGCATCACCAATAGTACTTGCCATTTGTCCTTTGTCACTGTTATGGGGGGGGGTACACTCACATGGTTTCCCAGCCTGTGATCTCTGCATGCTTCTTGCCCACTTGCCACCCCCCGCTCCTAGTTTAAATTCCCAACTTCCTCTATGTACTCCTCCATCCTCTGTTTCGACACTTTCTTTCCCTGCTCACTCAAGTGTAGTCTGTCTTTGGCATAGAGACTACTGTCCTCCCAGGTTCCTCCCCACCCCCGCCCAACAGCCCATACCCTTTAGCACAACACCAGGTTCTTAGCCATCCGTTAAATTCCTCTATTCTCAGCTTTCTTGTTGTGCTTGCCTTGGGCACTGGAAGTATCTCTGAAAAAGTTACTGATCTTCCTGCCCCCTCACATAATTGTCCTAGTTCCTCAGACCTCCTCTGGACTATATCTACTGTCTTGTCAGCCAGGTCGTTCATCCCAAGATGTATAATTAAATGAGGCATGTCCCTACCCCTTCTAACATATTTCAGAATAGATTGTCCTACCCTTTCCGCTGTCATTCCTGGCATGGCCTCCACTCAAATGTGACTATGCCTCTCACCCTTGCTACCCCATCTGACACCTCTTAGTATTGAGTCCCTCAACACTAAGATTCCACCCATCTTACTCCCTGCTTGCTGCCATTCGATTGGATGCCATGCTCACTTTGTAAAATATGAGCAGTTGCATTTTTTAAATATCTCTCTAAGTTCAGTAGCTACTTCCCGTGATAATTCCTGGTATTCACTGGATTTGCCATATAAATCTGGTAGCACAAACAATCTATGCACACTCCATCAGTGTTACATACAGCCAGACCAATTGGTACTGTAACAGCACCTGACATTGCAGTGCCAGTGTGTTTCTAACATTGGTGCAAATAGAACTTTTACCAGTACCTGCTGTACCACCTGCATATAGACAGAGTAGCTCATAATGTGTACAGTTGCAGTCAAGTGTAAGACTTATTGAATTCAATGTCCTATACTGTACCTTTTTTGGTCCTCATTTAATTGTTTTTCTAAATCTGAGATGTTAATTTCAGAATAATACCCTAGTTCCATGACAGCCTCAACCTCTGCCTTTGCAACTGTGGCATCATTCATAGGAATTGGATCACCAAGAACTCCATATGATTCCTCATCACACAGTCCTTGTGAGTTTGTGGGTGTATCTTCATCTATTTGTGCCCTATTTTTTCCTCTAATTCCTTTTCTGCTTTTAGTTGTTTTATGTAGTTTTCACATCTTTCTGACTTATACTTTCAAAACTAACTTCCCAAAAGCAGTTTCATATTTTTCATAATCACCCTTAAGTTCAGCTTCTTTTCTCCACAGGTTAAAAATAAATAACAGCACAAAACTGTACTGCTCTTCCTTTTCTGGAGTCTTCAGAGAAAACTGGAGATGATCAATAAACCACAATTTTCTTTTTTTCAATAGAAAACCATGTACTCCTTTTACAGAGCAAATATCTTTCTGGTGATTCTCTTTAACATCTTGTTTAAAATCATACCACTATGCAATTTCAAACAAGCACTGGTTGCCAAGGAGGTCATATATTTTAGACTAATAAGAGTCAATCAAATTACTGTTGAGCATGTCTGTTGACCCACACTTGTGAGCTTGTCAATCTTATCATAGGTCTTTAATACCAATTTGCGGGTTTTTAAGCATTGACATATCTGATTGCAGTAGATTTTCCATACAGATTTGTTGCAGTCAGTTGACCACTAGCTTCATAGACTCCACATTCCCAAGGTGAAAGTGTGTGTGTTTTATTTATTTTTTGGATTTTGGTAACCAGGGTAGGCTCACTAAGACAAACTGTCCCGTTTCCAGGAGCAACCTGGAATTAATGACATAATATACATTGAAGGAATACATACAGACGATAATAACAAACTGCCTAAGTAAATAACAAAATACAGTGCAGACAATGGATACACATAAGGTTAGTGGTTAGATATAGGATACAGGTAAGTACTCAGAGGCACGTGGTTCAACAGAACATAGGCACTATACCTAAAGACCACAGGCTGGAATTTAGAGATCTTGAGGCAGACATTTCTTCCCACAGATAACTTTTGTTTGCAATAGGTGTTGCATTTGTGCTTCCCCCTCTCTTCAGGATAGAAAGCAGTCCTACTGCGCCAGGCTCACGGCTAAGTTCTGGACCCAGTCTCTGCCCCTCTATCTCTCTGCAGCCCTAACCTCACCCCCCCCCCGCACTCCCTCAGACATCACGACACCTGTGCCTTGACTGTTCCACACAGGTCCACCACTGCAGGCCAGGCTGCCTTCTCATATCACATGCCTAAACTGTGGAACTCACTCCCCTCACCCATTCGGCATGCCTCATCCACACACTGCCTCAACTCTCTCCTCAAAGCCCACTTCTGCTCCCCCTGTGCTTGCACTTAACCCTCCCTATCCCCAGACCTAGGCCAGCACACTTACAATCCAGACTGGGCAAGGATGGCAGTCCCTGCCGTCAGCTTGGAGTTGTTGGTGGTGTTATATTTATATTTGAATCGCTGTTAACATTGTGTTTGTAGTATAGCTTATTTAATCTATTGTATTGCTGTATCTTTGGTTATAATGCACTCCTATACATTGCTGTTGTTATTTATAATGTTCTCCCTATACATTGTTGTTGTTTATTATCTGTATTATCTGTGCTGTCTCCCATGCCACCCCCACCCCACCCCTCCAGATGCATCTGGAAATGAGAGGCTGTCTGCTCAGTACGCCTTTCCTGGTAAAACTTTTAAATAAATAGATATATTTGTGACTCTTGAACTGCTCAACCAATTTCCTAAAAGTAGGACTTACAAACTGATCAGGCAGTTGACATGTTACAGATTTTTGTATGAATTTTAAAATATCTATATTATCACCTTCACCAATTCTTGGAGCATTCTTGACCCACAATTACATATGTACATGTGGAGCTCCTTTGGACCGG
Organism: Neoceratodus forsteri; assembly: GCA_016271365.2. Taxonomy (NCBI): domain Eukaryota; kingdom Metazoa; phylum Chordata; order Ceratodontiformes; family Ceratodontidae; genus Neoceratodus; species Neoceratodus forsteri. The sequence goes on along the minus strand of CM057451.1, from coordinate 454,215,508 downwards.
TACTCTACTCTCCAGAAATGTTGGTCTACATTAGCTAAAAGAGGATTTTCCTGTGAAATGACAAATCTCAAAAATTCATGAAACCAATGATGAAAATGTCATGACACAGAAACATGATCAATAGAATACATGTCTCCAAGTGTCACTGAATTTATTCCACTGACATCTAAGTCTGCCCATTTGAGTAGATCAGCTAATTCATCCCAGCTGAACTCAGCACAACTCAGAGTCGGAAACCACGTAGGAGATCCATACTCTCTCAACATGCACATAACCTCAGAGTTTCTATGAAACCAGTACTCTCTAGTTAAGTACTGTGCACGTGAGCTAACACAGAGCCAAGATTAACCTGCAGTTCCTCATCTTTGTGTTTAAGTTTGTCTAAAAGACTAGCAGCTGTCATTCCATGAAGGTTGCTTGTCATATGCAACGTGTGTGCGATGCTAGCTGAAAGTATGCTATGTTTGCTTTCCCACAATAAGTGGAACAGATATAGAATATTGCATCTTAATTCTCTGTTACTATTTAATATTTTAGAGGCTCTGTATTCAGCACCAGGAAAAAATGTACATTACGAGTATCAAGTTGTCCTCCTGTGAATAGCAGGAACAAATCAGAAAAACACTGTGGCCAGATATTCAAAAGGGTTGCGCATGGCACAACATGCACCATGCGCAACCCACTGATGCACCACAGAGCGATATTCAAAAGGGAAAAGTGCATGGCACAAATCCCGATGTGCCGGAGCGTATCAGTAATGTATGCAGGCACAGGTGGGGGGGGGCGTGCCCATGCAAACCCTGCACAGCCCGATATTCAGCCCAGGATGTGCGGAGCCATGCATGCGCAACCCCTACCTGTGCCAGCACAAAGTTGATCCCCCCAAAAAAAGGAACAACTGATGGCCACCCAAAGGTGAGCTGCCGCATTGCAGGGTGCAACACGGCAGCTGCCACACTATGGTGGCCACACTCCGGCTGCACCTGGCAGCACCTCCATGCCCGATCGCTGGCATTTGTAAAAAAAAAAAGAAGAAATCATTCCAATATCCCTGGTGGTCCAGTGGACGCTGTCTGCCAATTGCAGGCATTTGTAATAAACACGAGATCCTGTCCAATATCCCTGGTGGTCCAGTGGACCCCACCCCACCTTCCACTGAATCCCCGCCCGCTCCCCAGTCAGTGGCAGTCAGCAGCACCCATCCGCCTACGCCGCTGACTGACACCTTCAGTAAGGGCTACATACGCCCATTGGTCCACAGTGAGAGCCAATGGGTTGTGCGGCCATGTACTCCTACACATTCAGATATGATGAATGGGATCCCATTCACATATCTGGAATATAATCTAGCCATGGCTGCTGCATGCCCATTGGCTCACGCTGTGGACCAATGGGCGCCTGACCCTACTGAAGGTGTCAGTCAGCGGGCGGTAAGCGAGATGAGTATGCTACACCCACTGAGGAGAGGAAGTCGAATGAGTGGGATGGGGTGGGGGATCCACTGGACCACTAGGGATACTGGAGATATAATTTTTTTTACTTAGCCCGCGATCAGGTGGGCAGGTCCACTGGACCACCAGGGATATTGGGGATGTTATTTCTTTACTGAGCCTGCGATCTGGTGGGCAGCAGTCCACTGGATCACCAGGGATATTGGGGATGTTATTTCTTTACTGAGCCTGCGATTTGGTGGGCAGCAGTACACTGGACCACCAGGGATTTCTGATTTTCCTATTTTTCACTGCAGCCCGCACTCGGGCTATGAAGCACATTGCCGGCTGCAGGGGGCATCGGTCTCTGACGGCTGCTGTCTGGCAGGACGCCAGGCGCAAGTCACCGGGGATCGGCGCACCTGCATGCAAATGGGGCCATAATGACATGCAAATGGCCCCATTTGCACCATGCATACATTATGGCCCCATTTGCATGCGCACTTTTGAATATCGCAGTTGCTGCACGTAGCGCAATGGAACTTGCACTATCGCATCCCCCTGCTCCACTCTGTCCACTTGTGCTGGCGAAGTGCCACTGCGCCATGCATGCTGCGGGTGGCCAGAGTATAATATTTAACGATGCTGTGCCATGGTGCAGCTCTGTTGAATATTGCCCAGTCCACACCCCTGCGCAGCCAAGTTGCGCTGTGCCCAAGCTTGCGCCACAGTCTGGCGCAGTTTGAATATCTGGGCCTGTGTATCAAAGTTGCATTCATATGCTTAAGGGTGAGTCCTTAGTCTGTCTCATTTGGTACAGTTCTAAGTTGTCAGCAACTGGATTCCTACCATGCAGTGGGTGTATGGTGTGTTGCTCATATGCATTTGTGTCCATGATACTATGTGTCTTTTCAATCATAGCTTTCTTACTACTGTCAGTAGTGCCCAGTGCTGGAAGTTTGACATACTATCAATGTTGATATCAGCATACAAAAGATTTTCTTTCCGATGTTTCAGTGCACCTTTTACTTTTTTCAATATTAGCAGCATCTTGTCAAATGTTTTGGTCTTTAGTTGGCACATCATTCACACTTACGACAATGCTGTTATCTTGGTTTAGCGTATCAATATTTTCTTGTACGGGTAATGGCAAATACCAAATACATATTCATATATCCTTTTGGAGTCTGACCAACTCTGTCTTGGGCAGATTTTTCATTTTTGCATTTAAACATACAATTCTCTGGAATGGTCTAGTTGTCTGAATTAACATTTTTTCTAACATATTTACATTTTTTCAGCACTGACGGAGCAGGAACTGTGTACATATTATTGATAGCTAATCGTGTTGGCATATTATCTGATTTAATTTACAAAAGCAGTACCTGCACAGATTAACAACTTCGACTATCTCTGTATCATGCCTAATCACGCAATAAGTGATCAACCTTGCTCACATTTCATTCCATGTTGTGGAATTTTAAATATCAGTTTTCACAGTTTTTGACTTATGAAACAACATTCACAGGAAATACAGGTCATATAAAGTTTCTCTTGTTTCTTCATTTCAAATTGAGCAGTATTCTGACCATAGAGATTTATAGTCTCACCATTGTGTACATTTGCAGATATACACAAATCAGTTTCAATACCTGCATTTTCCAAACCATGATCTGCATCATATTTTCAAATAAGTTGCATTTCCAGCAACTGGGCACCATGCATGTCTCCATTTCCGAAAAATAGCATTTAATTCTGCCAAACTATTTTTGTAACAACCTAGTGTTATAAATTTTTCTGACAGATCTGCACATTCCATTGTGATGTACTGCAATCACCTGCACGTGATGGAAAACATTTCACATGCCCCTGTATGTAGACATGCCAGTGATTGACCCATAAGTGTTCTGAGTGACCTGACATGGCAGTTGTCAAGGTTTTTCAACAGTAATAGCCTATATGTCCTTTTTTGCATATATGTGTAAATAGCTATTTATAAATTCCTTAATATGATCAAATGAAACAGTTCTTATATTGCAGGTTCTGGTACAACCCTGCTTTTAGCATATGACTTGGGGTCATTATATTGTGAAACATCACAGTCATCAGAAACTGAAAGATACCTAAAACAGACAGCTCGGTTCCATGTGTATCAATTAATAACTGCTTTTGAGCTTGTGTGGTATAAGTATTTTCCCAGAAGAATGCCTCATCATGCTCTGTATGTATCCACTCACCACCAAGACAGCAGTTAGGTTACGTCTATTTAACACTCCATCTTTTTCCATCTCTTTTCTAAGATCTTGAATTCTGTCAACAAATGCCTTTTTCTCTCCACAGTTTCTTTTGCAAGCATTTACAGACAATGAGAAACACAGAAACATAGAAGTTGACGACAGATAAGGACCGCAAGGCCCATCCAGTCTGCCCATTTCTTTTTCTACCTTATAAATGTGCTATCGGCCTTTGCTCTGTCAGTGGCCTATCTATTCATACTCATTTGTATTGCTCCCTTATGCCTATCCCATGCCTGTTTGAAGCCCTGCACTGTATTCATAGCCACCACTTCTTGTGGTAAGCCATTCCATGCATCCACCACCCTTTCTGTGAAAAAGAATTTTCTCACATTCCCCCTTAATCGGCCCCCCTCTCATCTCATGCTGTGTCCCCTTGTCCTGCTATTTTTCTTATATTTAAACATGTTAGACTCTTTCACCTTGTTAATGCCCTTAAGGTGTTTGAATGCCTCAATCATATCACCTCTATCCCTCCTTTGCTCTAGGGTATACATATTGAGCTCTGTTAATCTGTCCTCATATATCTTCTGATGCAGTCCCTGCACCATTTTGGTTGCCCTTCTCTGGACTGCCTCAATTTGGTTAATGTCCTTGTGAAGGTGTGGCCTCCAATACTGCACGCAGTACTCCAAATGGGGCCTAACCAGTGTCTTGTAAAGAGGGATTATTACCTCCCTCTTACGACTTGTGCTACCACTACTAATACACCCTAACACCCCCCTAGCCTTACCTACTGCTTTAGAGGTCTGCTTGGATCATTTCAGGTCATCAGTGATGATGATGCCCAAGTCTCTTTCTTCCTTTGTGACTGCTAGCAACTCCCCTCCCAGTCTATAGGTGGCTTCAGGGTTTCTCTTCCCTATGTGTATGATTTTGCACTTCTTTGCATTAAATCCCAGTTGCCACTTTTCTGACCATTTTGCTAGTTTATCCAGATCTCTTCTCATTCTGCCCACCCCATCTGGATCATCTACTCTGTTGCAGATCTTGGTGTCATCTGCAAACAGACAAGCCTTACCCTCTAGTCCATCTGCAAGGTCACTAATGAAGATGTTGAAGAGGACCGGCCCCAGGACTGATCCTTGGTAGATTTTTTGAGAGTTTCTTAAGAGAAGAAGAAAAAAAGAAAAAGGTGCTCTATGATGACAGCAAGCAAAGCTAATGCTAATCAATGACAGTGATGTTATACTCTAATATCATCACTGTCTCAGGCACACACTGACCAATCAGAATCCAGGATTCTTTCTTCCCATTGTATAATATCCATTATCAGTTTACACACGAGGGGGTGGAGTGCTGTTCTCCTTTGGCATACAGCATATGGCAAATCTTGGACCATTCTAATCCTTTTTCCCTCCCATTACAGCTCATGTACATTTTAATTTTTTTCCAGGATAGCGTTTATCGAGAAAATCTAAGAGTTTAAAGATAAGAGCCCATGGGGGGAAGCCAGGTTGGGGCACTGGATGTAGGGAGCGAAGGGCCCATTCCATAACATAGCTCGGCTTGGTGGGAGAAGGGCCCACTATTTTCTCACAGAACCTTTGAACAAATGAAATTGGGGATGTACCTTCCTTGCCCTCTGGAAGACCAAGAACTACCAAGTTGTTTCTCTTGGAACGGCTTTGCAGATCTTCCACTCGGTCTTCCATTTTCCTCAGCAGCTGTCGCAGAGTGACTATTTCTGGGTCAAGCTTGGCCTGCCAGTTATTGAGAGAGGCTATGTGGCTTTCATTGTCCCCTGTTCACCAGGCTAATGAGTCCACTGAAGTGTGCAGATTTTGCAGTTCAGATGCCAGGAGATGCAGCCTGTGGAGTAGAGTTGCTGGTGACACCATCTGCCTTCACCTTGGAGCACTTAGAGGATTTCTCTTGCTCCAGAGTGGGTGGTGGGGTATGTTTTGGGAGTGGCATCTTCATTTCTGAATCCATCGGTGAGTAAACATTGCTGAAAGGCTGAAAGTCACGTAGCAGTGTTCTTCTACACTAGAGCCCTTTAGATCAACACAGGGCTTGATGCAAGCCTAGCGTCACCCTTTGAAAATTGAGCCCCATGTGTACACATTTGTTCTGACACGTATACATGATATACAGACACCTTTCATGTTCATATGAAAACAGAAGGGGATGGTACAAATCAAATACATACATGTTGTTGCACATTGTAGTATGTGAATGTGCAATAAAATAATACTTTAAAAACAGTATTGAAGAACTCAGAATACCATTGTATACAAACATATATCAGATGTGTTTGAATATGTAAAGATATACTACAGTCATATTGAACATGAAGGTGTTCATTTATTAAACATATGTATGCAGGCAAACTTATGGCCAGAATAATATGGTCAAAACATTGTTGACTATAGGATTCATGTACTATTCACTCAGTATTATTCTCACATATTCATATGCATAGCAATGCCATTGTTTGGAATATGTATTCACAGTAAAATGAAAACATTGTTTAATTGCATAAGGATTTATTTCAAGCAACTGCTTTTGTTTAACTGTGAATACATATTTCAAGCAGTGACATTACTACATATACAAACACATAAGAACTATACTGATTGAACAGTATGTAAACACTATATCACATATTAAATATATGTATGCATTCAAAGACATGATCAGAATAGTACAACCACATCATTTTTGACTACAGGATTCATATACTTTCAGTCAGTATAGTTCTTACTTATTTGTATATACTGTATAGAGAGATCATCATTTGGAATATGTATTTGCAGTAAAATTAAAATATTGTTTAATTGTATCAGGATTTATTTCAAACAATTGTTTTCATAAGGTAGAAAAAGGTAGAAAGAATAGGCAGACTGGATGGACCTTGCAGTCCTTATCTGTCATCAACTTCTATGTTTCTATGTTTCTATTTCAATGTTATCACATATCCAAAATGGTGATGTTACTATGTATACAAATACATAAGAACTATACCGAGTGAATAGTATGTGAATCCTATATCATTTATTAAATATACTTATGTATACGAACACATGGCCAGAATAGTCTTCTTAGAAACTAGGAGGCTTAGAACCCACCACCACCACCATGGGAACATGCAGGAACATAAGTTGAATTCAGGAACAGCTAAAGCAAGCAGGGAGGGGCAGGCAGGTGAAGAATGTATAACGAGTGATACGGGGGAGAGCACATAGTAAAGCAAACCGGGGTGTGGGGAAGATGCTGGAGAGGGAGAACAAGAGTTGAGGAAGGGCATACTGTAAAACATGGAAGGTCAAGCTAATGAATGCCTAGGAAATACGGTTCCAGACCCAGAGGCCTTGTTGGCAGAAGCAGACCTTGACACAGCAGCAATAACAGAGACATGGTACTCTGCTAATCATGGCTGGGAAGTCAGTGTACCAGGCTATACACTGTTCAGGAGGGACAGGGTGGGTAACAAAGGTGGGGGAGTAGCCCTGTACATCAGAGATGGTATAAAGGCTACTGAAGTTCAGGGAAAATAGAGGAGGCCGAGGTAATGTGGGTCACCCTGGAGCCAGTGAATGGAACAGCAATATGCATAAGGGTGATCTACAGACCTCCAGCACAGAGGGAGGAAGTAGATAGGGAACTAGTGGAGAACATACACAACATGGCAGCTAAAGATGAAATCTTGCTACTGGGAGATTTCAATATGATGGACGTGGATTGGGCCATCCAGATGGCTGCTTCAGCCAGAAGCACAGCCATCCTTGAATCCCTGCAGGGGGTTGAACTCAGGCAGCTGTTGCATGAGACAACCAGGGACAAGTCAATTCTGGACCTGGTATGGACAAATGGGAACAGTCAAAGAAATACAGGTGGAAGGGCAGCTGAGGTCCAGTGATCCCCACATGGTGTGGTTCAACATAGAGACATGGACTCAATTAAGCCACACAAGGGCAATAGTATTAGATTTCAGGAGAGTGGATTTCACTGAAATGGGTAGATATATACAAGCAGTCCTGGGGAAGAGAGAGGTAATAGAGGGGGTGGAAGAACAATGGGAGAAACTGAAAGGAGCCATAGTGGATATAACAAACCAATGCATTAGGATTGCGGCCAAAGAGAAAAGAAGAAGGAAATCACAATGGTTCTCCAAAGTGGTGGGGGACAAAGTCAGGGCTAAAAGATTGAGTTTCAGGAAATATAAGGGAAGCCAAAGGGAGGAGGATTGGGAGGTATATCTTGAATGTCTAAGGGAAGCAGGGAAGGCTGTTAGGAGGGCGAAGCTGCAGGCAAAGGAGGGCTTAGCACAGTCTGTAAACAGAGGGGATAAGGCATTTTATAGGTACATCAGTGACAGAAGAAAAACCTGGGGTGATTGTGAGGCTCAAAGGGGAGAAACGACAGTGTAAGGAGGGGGATCTGGACAAGGCAGAAATACTGAACAAATACTTCTGCTCAGTATTCAATAAGGAGGGGGAGGGTAAAGGACCACAGTTGCGTTGCAGAGGCAATGGGGGAGGAGAGGTAGACACCAGTCCATTCACAGTGGCGAGAGTTCTGGAAGAACTCACAAATCTGAAAGTGGGTAAGGCCATGGGGCCAGACGGCATCCACCCAAGGATATTAAAGGAGCTATGAAGAGAACCAGCAGTGCCTCTGGCAGCTCTGTTCACAGAGTCACTCAACATGGGTGTCATTTCAGAGGACTGGAGGAGGGCACATGTAGTCTCATTGCACAAAAGTGGCAGTAGAGAGGAGGCGGGGAACTACAGGCCAGTCAGCCTCACCTCACTGATGTGAAAGATCATGGAAACACTGCTGAAAGAAAGGACAGTGGCACATATGGAATCCAGCGGTGCTCAGGATCTGAGGCAACATGGATTCACAGTAGGAAGGTCATGTCAAAAGAATCTAATAGATTTTTTTGATTGGGTGACTCGGGAACTAAATCATGAGGGGCGGTAGACGACAACGCCTACCTAGGTTTCAGCAAAGCCTTCTCAACTGTCCCACATACAGTAGAAGGCTGATTAGTAAGATGGGTAGTCTGGGCATGGGAGACAAGGTGGTGAACTGGGTTAGGAACTGGTTAACAGACAGGAGACAGAGGGTGGTGGTAAGTGGGGTACGATCTGAGGAGAGGGGGGTGACCAGTGGGGTACCACTGGGATCAGTACTAGGATTAGTTCTGTTCAATATCTCCATCAATGACATTGCAAAGGGGCTAGAAGGAAAAGTCTGCCTGTTTGCAGAAGACACCAAGATCTGCAACAGGGTGGATACTCCAGAAAGGGTGCAGAAAATAAAGAGGGACCTGGAGAAGCTTGAAAGATGGTCAGAGATGTGGCAACTGAGGTTCAGTGCAAAGAAGTGCAACATAATTCACCTGGGTAGAGGGAACCCTGGGGAGAGCTACAGGTTGGGGGGAGGAGCTGACTGTCACCAAGGAGGAAAGGGACCTTGGAGTTATCATCTCTGATGACCTTAAGGTATTAAAGCAGTGTACAAAGGCAGCAGGGAGGGCCAATGGCATGCTGGGGTGCATAGGCAGGGGTATCAATAGCAGGAGGTGGGAGGTGGTGATGCCATTGTATAAAACATTGGTAAGGCCTCGCCTGGAGTACAGCTTGCAGTTCTGGAGGCTACACCTGCACAAGGACATAGATAAGGTGGAGACTATCCAGAGAAGGGCAACAAAGATGGTGCAGGGCTTGCACCTCAAAACATATGAGGAGAGACTAAGGGACCTCAATATGTACTCACTGGAGGAGAGGAGACAGCAGGGGACATGACTGAAACTTTCAAGTACCTCAAGGGCATAAACAACGTGCAGGTGGGGGACCTGTTCCAATGTAGAAAAAGTACTAGAACAAGGGGGCACAATATGAAATTGGAAGGGGGCAGTTTAAGAGGTAATGTGAGGAAGTTTTTCTACACAGAAAGGATAGTCGATGCTTGGAACTGTCTGCCACAGGAGGTAGTGGGGGCAAGCACAGTGGAGGGGTTTAAGCATGCCTGGGACAGGCACAAGGGAAGCCTGAGAGGGGAGGGAGGGATGAAAAGCCATTGATCACATAGGGTCAGTGGCCACATACAATGTATAGGGCCTATGGGCAGACTGGATGGGCCTAGCGGTCCTTATCTGCCAACAATATCTATGTTTCTATAGTAAGATCACATTATTTTTGACTATGAGACTCCCATACTATTCAGTCAATATAATTCTTATGTATTCATATACATAGTAATGTCGCCTTTGGAATATTTATTCGCAATTAAACAAAAACATTGTTTAATGTGTTAGGATTTGTTTCTAACAATGTTTTCATTTAACTGCAAATACACACTCTAAACGGTGACATTGCTATCGATACAAATATGCTAAGAACTATACTGAGTGAATAGTATGTGAACCCTATATTGTTTATTAAATATTTGTATGCATATGGAACATGGCCGGAGTAGTACAGTCACATCATTTTTGACTATAGGATTCACATACTGTTCAGTCAGTATACTTTTTTTAATTAATATACTTTATCAAAAATGTTCAAAATACAGATAATACAAGACAAAACTAGAGCAACTGACAGTGTACAACCACAGGTTCAAAACACAGAAAACATAGAATTTGATGGCAGATAAGGACCGCTTGGCCCACCTAGTCTGCCCATTTCCCTACCTAATGGATAAGCTGCAGATCCTAGTTAATCAACAGCCTACTTTCTCCTACCCCCCCACTAGAACTGCCTTATGTCTGTCCAATGCATTCTTGAATTCCCCCACAGTTTTTGACTCTATGACCTCCTCAGAAAGGCTGTTCCATGTATCCACAACCCTCTCTGTGAAGAAATACTTCCTCACATTACCTCTGAGCCGTCTCCCCTCTATCTTCAAATTGTGCCCCCTAGTTTTTGCCCATCTGTTTTTCTGAAAGATGCTACCCTCTTGGGCTTTGTTGATTCTCTTGAGGCATTTGAAAGTTTCTATCATGTCCCACCTCTCCCTCCTTTCCTCGTGGCTATACTTCTTTAGTTCCTTTAGTCTTTCTTCATATGTCTTCTGATGCAGACCCTGCATCATTTTGGTTGCCCTCCTCTGGACAGCCTCCACCCTGTCTATGTCTTTGCTGAGATGGGGGTCTCCAGAACTATACACAGTACTCCAGATGTGGTCTTACCAACTGTCTGTGCAGAGGGCCAACAACTTCCTGTTTTCTACTGGCGATGCCTCTCCCTATGCATCCCAGTATCAACCCAGCCCTCCGTACTGCCTCCTCACATTGCTGGCCACCTTTAGGTCATCTGATATGACTATCCCCAGGTCCCTTTCCATTTTTGTTGTTGTCAGTATCTCACCCCCCATTGTGTACTCTTCCCCTGGGTTTTTGTTTCCCAGGCACATTACTTTGCACTTCTTTGCATTGAATCTAAGCTGCCATACATTTGACCATTCCTCCAACCTTGCCAAGTCTCTTTTCATCCTTTCCACCCCACCTTGTGCGTCAACCCTGTTGCAGATCTTTGTGTCATCTGCAAAGAGACATACTTTCCCTTCCAGTCCCTCTGCAATGTCACTTATAAAGACATTAAAAAGGACCGGCCCCAGTACTGAACCCTGTGGTACCCCACTAGTAACCCTCCTTTCTTCACTGTGGACTCCATTTACTATTAATCGCTGTATCCTGTTGTCCAACCATTTTTTTTTTACGCAGGCTACCACCCTAGGACCCACTCCCAGGCTGGCTAATTTGTTTATTAATCTTTTGTGCAGAACTGTGTCAAATGCCTTGACGAAGTCTAGGTAGGCCATGTCCACAGCCCCTCCCTGGTCTACTGCTTTGGTCACCCAGTCAAAGAAATCAATTAGATTTGTCTGATATGACCTTCCCACTGTGAATCCATGCTGCCTTGGGTCCTGTGCCCCACTGGCCTCTAGGTACTCAACAATTCTTTCCTTCAGAAGTGATTCCATCATTTTCCCTGCCACTGAGGTCAAACTGACAGGTCTGTAGTTTTCTGCCTCTGTCTTGCTCCCACTTTTGTGAAGGGGAAACACATCCACCCTCCTCCAGTCCTCAGGTACTGCACCATCATCCCATGATTTATTAAATAGGATAGTCAGTGGTGTTACTAGTTCTTCCCTTAGTTCTTTTAAAATTCTGGGGTGACTCCCATCAGGCCCCATTGCTTTATCCACCTTCAGTTTTAGGAGTTCTGTCAGAACCCTTTCTTCTGTGAAAGGACTAACATCAACCCACCTATCCGCAGTGCTTCTATTGACCGGATTAGGTATTTCCCCCTGCTTTTCCATTGTGAATACTGAGCAGAAGTATTTGTTCAGTATCCCTGCTTTTTCACTGTCGCTCTCTGCCCAACCACCTTCCTCTTTGTTCAGCCTCAGTATCCCTGCCTTAGTCTTTCTTTGATCCCTAAGGTACCCATAAAAGGTTTTATCCCCCTTCTTAACTGAGTTGGCTATCTTTTCCTCAGTTTTGGCCTTTGCTATTCTGACTGCCTTACCCACTTCCTTCTGCTTTAATTGATACAGTTCTCTGTCCTGCTCCTTCTGTGTTTCCTTATACTTCCTGAATGCTATCTTTTTACGCTTACCTTCCCCGCCATTTCTTTTGAAAACAATCCTTTTTCAGCTGCTCTAGGCTGTTTGGAATTCAAGATATCATACCCACCAGCCTGCTCCACACTTAGAATTATATATATATATATATATATATATATATATATATATATAAATTTCCTTGGGACTTCAGATTTTCAACTACGGGTTCAGTCACAGAAATCATAGAAACGGTACAAAACAAGCATTTGTCAATGCCGAATATTGTCTTGCTAACATTAGCATTGGTAGTGCAGGAGTTAGACAGATGCATAAAAGGAATGGCAGTGAAGAACAGAAGTGATGCCAACCTCACACCATCCTGAAGGGACTGACAGGCACTGAGGTGTGACTTTGGGTGTCAGCCATAACGCTCATGCGATTTCACCTCACCCTACCCTGCTGAGTCTAACAAGTATTGCGTTCTGCTTTGGGGTTCTCGGGCCTTACGCTCACCCCATTCCATCTGGAAATACATTGAGATGGGTGCAGCATAGGAGAATGGGGTGAACTTTGGGGCCGAAGAGTGCAAGGTACAGTTCGATGCCTGTCAGTGGCTGCCGGGTGGGGGTGGGGGTGGAATGGTGGGAGCATTAGAACCAACAATCTAAAGTCACACCCCTGATACTGGTTAGTCTCTACATGGTGGGACGTTATGGTTAGAAACCCTAACGCCCCAGGCATTTGTTGGTATTTGCACTCAAAATTTTCAACATGAGATTTTTCTCACCCCACCTCATAAAAGCATTTGGGAACTCTGCTCATGAACAGTGGCACTGTGATTTTGTTAATCTGTCCTGAACGTTGATGTCCCACAGTGATTGCACCTTTCTGCACCAGTAGCTTAAAACCACATTTTGGGCAGGATGTGAGAAATGACAACTGTACTGTTCTTAAGGAGCTGTGCAAAAATGACAATGTGGAAAATCTGGAGTGAAAATATTAAAAATTCTCCAAGTTATTTGTGCATGGAAACTATGCAATGCATGCTCGTAACACAGTCATTCTGTGGAATTTTCTCACCAAATTTTCAACATAGGCACTTTGGGACCTCCACTCATGAACACTGTCACAGTGATTTTCTTAATCTGTCCTGAACATTGATTTCCTACAGCGAATGTGCCATTGTGCACTACATATGCAAAACCACATTTTGCACAGCATGAGAAAAATAACAATTGTACTGTTCTTAAGGAGGTGTGCAAAAATGGCAATGTTGAAAATCTGGAGTGAAAATATTAACAATTCTCGAACTTACGAGTGTGTGTGGAAACTGCACAATGCACGCTCATAAATAAGGCATTTTGTGGAATTTTGTCACCAAATTTTCAACATATGCATTTTGAGACCTCTGCTCATGGACAGTGTCACTGTGATTTTCTTAATCTGTCCAGAACATTGATTTCGCACACCAACCATGCCATTGTGCGCCACATGTTCGAAAACACATTTGGGTGAGATGTGAAAAATAACAGCTGTACTGTTCATAAGGAGGTGTAGTAAAACAGCAATGTTGAAATTCTGGAGTGAAAATATTAAACATTCTCAAAGTTACAAGCATGTGTAGGAACTGCGCAACACACGCTCGAAATGCAGTCATTTTGGGGAATGTTTTCACTAAATTTGCAACAAAAGGTTTTGAGGAGCCTACCTCATGAACTGTGACACTGTCAATTTGTTAATCAGTCCCGAAAGGTGGTTCCACACAGTGACCGTGAAATCACCTTTTTGGGACTGAATAACAAAATGACAATGACTGAGTTCATGAGGTGGTGTCCCAAGAACCCCGTGTTGAACATTTGGTGAAAAAAGTCCCAAAAATGGCCAAGATATCCACCAAAGTTGAAAAAACCCTGTTTATGCCATTATACAGCTTACCAGCATTTCTTCAGTTCGCAGATCGGCTTTGAAGAGTGCAGGCGTGTTCCTGGTCCACGAAGATCAGTGTGCGGCCTCAGGAGGTAAGTATGGGGTGAGGGGTGGGGAGGTGGGTGCGCAGAGGGTGGGTGTGGGTTGGGGGCATGAGAGACCGCGAGGGACTGTTTTCTGTTTTAAACAGCAACGTGGGACGCTTTGGGCATGCTGGGGCGGGCTCCCAGCATGCCGGCATACCTGGGTGTTTCTTTGGGGGGCTGGAGCTGATGGGGATTGGGCACCCCATCGGCCATACAGTGTGCTGGGGGGGAGCATGAGCACACGGGAGTGGGCTCCCAGCATGCCACCTGGCTTTTTGTTTGGGGGGAGCTGGAGCCAATGGGGATTGGGCACCCCGTCAGCCGCACTGTGTGCTTTTTGGGGGGCAACATGAGCCAAGGGGGATTGGGCAGCCCCTCGGCACACAACACATTTTGGGGGGACATTATGACAACAGGGATTGGGCTACCCAATCGGCAAATGAAATGGTGAAGGCAAATGCCAACAGGGGGATTGGGCACCCCAATGTCGGCTGTTATGGGGACTGTGAGAGGTGGACGGCTCCACCATGTTTATTGAAATGTTACACCAGGGAAGGCATGCCCTGCAATGAGGAGGCACTCCCTCATTGCAGCGGCTAATTCCTTTCAAGGTGGTGGCACACTTTTGCACTGCTGTCATAGACGGCATGCAATCTAATTCATGCCACAGAGCCCAGCCTGAAAAAGCAGTAGTGCCACTGGCCACTACAGGACCACACCTCCAAAACCTGCTATTCCAAGTTACCGCACTATGTTTTTGCACATGCACAAGACAACATAAAAAATCATAATTCTGATGATGTTGTTTGGGGTGCTAGTCTCTTTCATCTATGAAGAAGCCAGGGAAATTGTTACATTGCTGAGGTCTATAAGGATTCTTTTTGTTTTCTTTCTCTGTGCATATAACAAGAAACTGAAAGGCATTCAGCTGTTTGATTCTGATTTTGTCATGCTTAATGCCAGTAATGCACAAAAATAGTGTAAACTGATCATTTTAGCCTGTGCAGATATTTGGAAGAGTAACAATTTGAGGTAAGGTTTGCAGACTCTGTAACCTTCTGTTTTGATGAAAGGCTTGAGTCCTATTGTCATGACAATGACTGCTGTGCTCATTCACACCTGACATTTAGTGGAGAATATTTCTCAGGATGGCATTAAAACAGTTATCCCATCACCCTGTAAAGGGGGGTGGGAGAAGTAATGCTGTTTTGATATTTTACTAAGAGTTTTTATGCACTAGTCAGCTCAGTGTTTTCTCCCTGGCAGGTTTTTACTTGACCTAAATTCAGGTTCAGTTATTCTTTACACCACATTAAAATTATCTTTTTACTAGGGCTAACACATCCATCCCTTGTAGGAATGAAAAGGAAAGTCCCCTTGGACTATTTCTGTATACCTGTGTAATGTGTAGGCATGAACAATGATTCCCTCTCTTGCATCCCCCTATTGTAATCCTAATTTAAATATAAATTAGATTGCTTCCCTCTGATTTGCCCTGGTGTGAAAATCTGTTTGTCTCCATTCCAAAGATCATGATCCCACATCATGGGAGCTGATGATGCATACATGCACAAGCCTGCAGAAGTTATACTCCCACTGAGTTCTGTTACATGTCTCGTGAAGTACTGTACCTGTATTCTCTAAAAGCATGCTTTTCTAACTCAGACACTTTGAAATATAGAGAACAGCAGGACACTTACTATGCATTGAAATGTTTAATGGCCAGCATAAGACTAGAACATAGGGACTGCATAGGACAGCAACAGCACTGACTAACAGTGCAACTACGGCAGGCTTTGGCACCAAAACATCATGAAATTCCAAGATGCCTTACATGAGTCAGGTCATGACCTTTGCAGTGGAGACAAGCAGTTTTTCACACCAGACTTCAGTACCTTCATTTACATTTAAATCCTAATGAAATTAGAATGGTGCAGTAGAGGCAATCATTGAGCATGCCTATGTAACCCCCTGTTACCCGGGGTTACTAGAATCCCAGTAAGACCTAGTGGTAGGCAGGGAAGGCAGCTTGTGAAACACCAGTTAAATGGATTTCACACTGTCTCACTCTGTTCTCAGTCTCAGCTGAGACTGAGGGATGACATCACCATAGAACTATCGCAGCTGCATGAGCCACATTGGAATCTGCAGAAGGGAGTTAGATTAGAATGTTGGGAGTTTTGAACAGTCAGTTGGAGTCAGTCTGTAGTTGGAGATTGTTGTGAGAGGAGCACAGCAGTTCTGTGCACAGGCTCTTGGAGCCTCAGCTCTGAAATAAAGCTACATTAAGGGAAATGTGTGTGTTTCCGTCTAAAAAGGGACACAGTAAGCTGTTCTTTAAAGTGGTGGAGATACGGGTCTCTGTGCCCCATCCCTGAGGGGATGGGGTGGAAGGTTTGCCTGCTATTCCAGGGGCAACCCCCTGGTTACTGCTAGAGAAGAAGCTGCCTTATTTTTCCCATGTGTGTGGGGTACAAGAAGATTTCAAGATTCGCCTGTGGGGCACCTGCAACTGAAGGGTGAGTTCTGCTCTTTCTAAAGGGCCCATGTTTCATCCTGAACTGTGTTAAAGTGGGGATTGGACTATTGAAGTAGTGGGAGGCCTAGAGTAATAGGCTTAGCCAAAAGTAAAAGTATGTTCAAGACCAGCACAAGGGAAAGTCAAGACATATAGAGGAGATGTGACATACGTCTACCCTGTAATCTACATTGCCAAGCTTTCAAAGAGTTGTTTAGTGTCCAGAGAAATGGCCGGGTATGGATTGTGGGAGCTGGAGGTGGGAGACCCCTCATCTTTAGTAACCAGGTCCTCCTCGTCGGATTTGCTCTGTGGATTTCTACTTTGCCTCATGCACTTGGCCAGTGATGAGGGAAGTACCCAAACGTGGGATTGGAAGGAAATTTCCCCTAAGGAGTCGAAGGCTCTAAGGTGGTTTGGGGAGCCACCAACAGGAAAATTGGTTCACTGCCATATGGACTGCGATCAAGTGGCCGGCGGGGGAACCAAGCCATGGGAAAAACCCAAGTAGTGTACAAGTCGGGTTGTGTACCCAAAGCTGCATGCAAGTCCGGGCTGTGTGCCTGGTAGGTTCAGAGCCTGAGGGTTGGAATAGTGAAGAAGTGTTCTGTGTCTCTGATCTGCATTACCAGGAATGTAGCCCCATGGGGGGCCGTCTATGCTTTGTTTGTTCAGTTTGGATGTGAATAAAAGCCACACTCTAGAATCCCATTCCTGGTATTGGACATTACCGTTATTGCTTCTTGTGTTTGGATTTACTTGGGTGCCGCTGTGCAGAGTAGCCAAACCTAGGCCCCCTGTGGCGAGTAACCTAGTCCTCCCCGAACCCAGTCTCCAGCAGGTACTGCTGCCAGCTTCAACAGCATACCACCTGTCGTTTTGCAAAAAGGCAGGGGTCCAGGGCTTACAAAATGGAGGCACTGCTTTGGATTTTAATTTTGGGAGGAAAGGTGCTTGTGCAAGGGGCTAGCGTTTTTGGCTATCTGGCAGTAGGTAGCCCAAAAAGCTGAAGCAAGTTAACTAGTGTGTCGCTGTGTGCTGTGGATCTTATGCTGCTGTTAAAATGACAACTGTTTACCAAGGAGCAGTAAAGCTAAATGAGCATGCCCTTGTCCTGCATCAAATGTTTACAGTGTTTTTGCCAGCTTTTTAAAAGAACTGTAGTGATAAAGAAAAGTGTGGAAGACTAGGGGTAGCAACAGGAAAATTGTGCCCTGGACGTTGGAAATGCTTTTGAGTAAACTGAGAAACTTGCTGTGTGAATGACCATGCTAAATGGCTGAAATGGGCTCCCGCCATGGAATCAGTTTAAAAAAAAAGTGGTTTCTGCAGTTTAAATTTGACTGCTCGACGATCACCGTGAAGAGAAGAGCACTCGCTAGGAAGAAGAGGCTCATTTGCATGGCATCGTGTGATTGGTGAGGCTACAGTCAGTCCTGCTCCTCAGCCAGCTCTACAGTGACTGCCCAGCATTCGAGAGGGAGTGTGAGTGGAGTGCGTGTACTGGCTTGGTGGAGAAGCATTGCAGTGATTAAAAGTGCTGTAAAACTTTTAAAAATAGACTGTTCTGTTTAAAATCGGGCTCAACCCGCATCTCGATCGGCTGAATTGCAAGTGTGGTAATCGGGGAGACGATCGGCAGGACTGCCCACCCGTTTTCTTTTCTGAGGCCTCCAAGACTGGCTGCAGGCCATTGTTCCATCGCAGCAAACAACTACTGATAACAGTGAGTACCAACAGTAAAAAATTGCTCAAACAGTGATTTTCTGCCAAAAGCCAGCTGAATATGTGTGCAGCAGTGTAGTCGCTTTGCAAATAAAGACTGTGTCAATTTTTACCAGCAAGTGCAAGTCTGCTAGACCATTGACTGTGAGCATAGTTATGGATTCAGCATCAGTTTAAAGTTTTAAAGCCAGAGAGACTGTGAGTTGTAGCCAAATGTGCAGCACTAGTTTACAGGCATTCCTGTGCTTGAAATCCTGAGGCTTTAAGGGACTGTGAACTAAAGAAATGTTTTCAGCAAGTGAAGAGTCCATGGCAAATCATGTAAATGTGTTAGAAAAGGAATAGTGCAAGTTTGTGCAGTTTGAGCAAAGTTATCAGTAGTGTGTGTAAATCAGATGCGCAGTGGCTTGACCCAATTTCTGAAGGTTGATGCGCAGGAATGCTGCCACTGCCATTACAGGGTGGGGTAGTAAAGTAAACACAGCAGCACAGGAGCCAATTTAAAAGTAAAGAAAGTGTTCGGTGAAGTGGAACTTTCAGTAACAGTGAGCATTTGTTTGTTTTCCCTGCAGTTACAGCCTCAGGACCAGCTCGCTACCCGGATCATGCCCGGGCTGCAGTAACAGCAGCAGTAAATAGGTTAAGGGATATTGAAAGGTGTTATTATAGAGGACAACTGCCTTCTCATGTGGTGATTCCTGGATATCCAGTGCAAGTGTGTCAAATGTGCTTAAATGCTGGAAGGGACATCTTCATGATACCTCACTGTTCTGGGTGCCTAGAAAAATATGGCTTGTATAAAGTACCCCAGATTTGTTTGGCTCCCACATGGACAAAGGTTCAGGAATCTGTAGTTGGCAGCACACAGCACCAGGTGGAGCCTGTTGAAGAAGGCCCCTCGGGGGAGTGTGGCACAAAGCTAGAGGGTGCAGGTTTAGAGACAGAACCAGATGTTGATGTTTTGGATGCTGGATCTCATAAGGAAAATTCAGACAAAGCATCAGTAGACCCCGGAGAGGGGGCCTAGCCCAAGTCTCATAGGAGAAGATGAGATGAGGGAGGCCTTTGAATGGGAGGTGTCGACCTCTGCGCCTAGTGATGAGTGGATAGTCTCAGGAGTGAGGACGACTGCTCACTCCTGGGCATAGATTCTCAGTGAGGAAGATGATGAGGGGAAACCTATGTGGCCTTGTGAAAAAGGAACGGGTACACAGCCTCAAGCTCTTGCCTCGGAAGAATGCATGGAAGAGAGTGGTGATGCCATTACCCTGGCTGTGCAAGAAGAAGAAGTCAGGGATCCGTTTTTCATCTTGTTGAGGATGTGTAGCTGGCAGAACCAGGATTGGCCGCCCCCAAGCCAGGCCAGTGGTCTCAAGTTGACCAAAGCTAGTAAAGAGGAGAGACTGGTTCGCAGGAAGGTGAATGAAGTGTATGGAATGTCCTTTCCTACCTTTCCTCGGAAAGTCTGGGAGGAGATTGAGAACAGCAGGAAATCCTGGATCTGGGCCGAAGCAATGAAATGTGTGCATCCTGGTGCAAACAAGCATGTCAAGAACAGACTGTTTCATGAGAAATATACCCAGGGGAAGAGAGGCAGGACACTGTTTATTGACACTGTGCGAATAGTGGATGGAGAGGGATGTGAAACTTTCTACAGTGTAAACTATATGTACCCAGATGGGGTAATAATTCAAGCTCCTGACCCCCTGTACTATTGACCTCAATGCAATGACCTCCCGGCAAATGTGCCCGTGCCTGCCAGATGGAAAGCCGAGCAGTGGTATTCAATACTGCCACACCAGCCTTTGTAGTGCCTTTATTGATCCGCCAGTATGGACATCCAGGACTCAGGTGCCCTACATTCATCAGTTCTACAGTGTACTGGCCTTTCCAGAATCCATCGACTGGCCCACCAGATGACTTGAGATCCAGAGAGGACACCAGCCCAGCTGTATCCTGATTCATCCCCTGGTAATCGGATGATGTCAGACCAGCTGTTTTCCTTTTTGTTCCTATTCTAAGGTTCCATCTCCAGAGATGACATCAACCCAGCAGTTCCCAGATGTGCCCTCCTGTAGTTCCCGGAAGATGTCCACCCAGCTGTATCGGAAGAAATGCTGCCAGGGAGAGTCTTCGGCTGAGGAGCAGGTCAGTGTATCTTAATCCTTCTACAAGGGGCTGGTAAGTCCGAACTTTTCTATCCTTGTGACATTGCAGTACACACCCTACACTAGCAGACTCCAGAATGTGTGTACTGTCCTCAACGACTCTCCCCTTTGGGACTTTGGCCTGCTAGAACTGTGCTTCACCGGGCTCCGGCCCAGTAAAGACTCTTTAATGGACTAGCCTTCGGGCACTGTGGTCACTAGATGGGACTTTTAGGGCACTCCATCCCCCAAAAGTGTATTGTAAATAATGTCATTGTTTTTCTACTCTTTTCTAGTGTATATACTGTTTTTCTACCTTTTCTAAAAAAATTATTTTTGGGATTCTCCAGTGTTTTGATGGTAGGGGTTTAGGTAGACTGTGTATGCAGATTAGGAGTGTGTGTTGTCTTTCTTTTTCTTGCAGGTGTTCCTGAAGAAGATAGAAGAGAAGACAAGAAGAGGAGGAGGGGCTCATCGGAGTTCCTCATTAGTACTTTAGTGTGTAGTAATTTAAAGTACTGTTGTTGTTATTGTTGTTGTTGTTACTGTATTAACCCTTTCCTTCCACAGGTGTGGTTGTGGGGGTAGGGAGGCAGTAATGTAAAGTAATGGTATGGTATTAGTTTCTTGGTATGTGGCTGCAGGGTGCCCAAGGTCAGGGAGGTTCCTGGGTTATTTTTGTTTTGGGTGTTAAGTTAGAGGCAGACAGATTTTCCCTAGAGGGCTAGGGGGGATAGACAGGCTGTGGTCCTGAAGGGCCCTAGGGACTGCAGTGCTGATCTATTAGGGCTATGCTCTGGACAGTTCTACCAGAGCCACTAGGCGTCCATAGTAAGTGGGTAGAGTAGAGGCTGAAATGTCAGCTAAAGGCCTGTAGACCCTTAGTGTTGTCTGCCTGTGCTCGCACATGGTAGGAGAGGGCCTGATCACCCCCCCTCCGCAGGCAGCACATAGGGTGGGATGGCCTAAGCCGGGTAAACAATGACTGTGGACAGTCATTTTCCTGGTCAAGGGCGAGTGTAACCCCCCTGTTACCCGGAGTTACTAGAATCCCAGTAAGACCTAGCAGTAGGCAGGGAAGGCAGCTTGTGAAACTCCAGTTAAATGGATTTCACACTGTCTCACTCTGTTCTCAGTCTCAGCTGAGACTGAGGGATGACATCGCCATAGAACTATCACAGCTGCATGAGCCATATTGGAATCCAGAAGGGAGTTAGATTAGAATGTTGAGAGTTTTGAACAGTCAGTTGGAGTCAGTCTGTAGTTGGAGATTGTTGTGAGAGGAGCACAGCAGTTCTGTGCACAGGCTCTTGGAGCCTCAGCTCTGAAATAGAGCTACATTTAGGGAAAGGTGTGTGTTTCCACCGAAAGAGGGACATAGTAAGCTGTTCTTTAAAGTGGTGGAGACCGCTGATACGGGTCTCTTTGCCCCATCCCTGAGGGGATGGGGGTGGAAGGTTTGCCTGCTATTCCAGGGGCAACCCCCTGGCTACTGCTAGAGAAAAAGCTGCCTTATTTTTCCCATGTGTGTGGGGTACAAGAAGATTTCAAGATTTGCCTGTGGGGCACCTGCAACTGAAGGTGAGTTCTGCTCTTTCTAAAGGGCCCATGTTTCATCCTGAACTGTGTTAAAGTGGGGATTGGACTACTGAAGTAGTGGGAGGCCTAGAGTAATAAGCTAGCCAAAAGTAAAGTATGTTCAAGTCCAGCACAAGGGGAAAGTCAAGTCATGTAGAGGAGATGTGACATACGTCTACCCTGTAATCTACATTGCCAAGCTTTCAAAGAGTTGTTTAGTGTCCAGAGAAATGGCCTGGTATGGATTGTGGGAGCTGGAGGTGGGAGACCCCCCATCTTTAGTAACCAGGTCCACCTCTACGGATTTGCTCTGTGGATTTCTACTTTGCCTCATGCTCTTGGCCAGTGATGAGGGAAGTACCCAGACGTGGGATTGGAAGGAAATTTCCCTTAAGGAGTCGAAGGCTCTAAGGTGGTTTGGGGAGCCACCAACAGGCAAATTGGTTCACTGCCATATGGACTGCGATCAAGTTGCCGGCGGGGGAGCCAGGCCATGGGAAAAACCCAAGTAGTGTACAAGTCGGGCTGTGTACCCAAAGCTGCATGCAAGTCCGGGCTGTGTGCCTGGTGTGTTCAGAGCCTGAGGGCTGGAATAGTGAAGAAGTGTTCTGTGTCTCTGATCTGCATTACCTGGAATGTAGCCCCATGGGGGTCCGTCTATGCTTTGTTTGTTCAATTTGGATGTGAATAAAAGCCACACTCTAGAATCCCATTCCTGGTATTGGTCATTACAGTTATTGCTTCCTGTGTTCGGATTTACTTGGGTGCCCCTGTGCAGAGTAGCCAAACCTAGGCCCCCTGTGCTGAGTAACCTAATCCTCCCCGAACCCAGTCCCCACCAGGTACTGCTGCCAGCTTCAACAGCATAACACCTGTCGTTTTGCAAAAAGGCAGGCGTCCAGGGCTTACACCTACAAACTACACAGGGAAACAGAACAAAAAGCTGAGGTGACTTTCCCTTTAACACAGATAAGGCCTCTATTAAAGCTTATTGTCAAGCAGACACTGACAAACAGCAATGAGGTTACCAACATTGCAATGTTAGTGGCCATACAGAAATGGATTCTGCCCCCCCCTCGGGCTCCCCATCCATCATCCCTGTCTACTCTCATGTACTTACCTCCCTATCTGCTCACACTGTCTCTCTCTCTCTCTCTCTCTCCCTTTTCGCCCCCCAACCTTCTGCGCCTAGTCCCTCCTGAGAATGAGTAACCACAACCTTCCCACACTTCCTGATCTTACCAGTCCCTGCCCAGATCCCATTCCCATGTGGGGCTAGCTCACATATCCTCCTGCCCCACTGCCCATCTACTCACTACTCCCCCACTCTGACCCCGGCCACTATCCCTCTGCCCCTTTATTTTTCTTCTTCCCCCCATTATCCCTGTTACTAAGTTCTTTCCTCGTTTTTCCTCTCCCCACCTTTTTGACAAGGCCCTTCAGGCCAGTTAATTGCTGCTTCTTGTCCTAGTAACTTAATCTTGCTGTCATATATGTATATTGCCTAGCTTAATGAAAAGATACCCTTGATGTATTGTGCATAATACTTGTCACCTTATTTATTGTAAATGTATGCCTATATTGTTACTCTGTATTCATGATGTGGAACCTTTGTAAAAGAGTTCATACTCAAAGTTGTTTCTGAATGCACAAATAAATAAATAAATAAATAAGTATCCATTGAACTTCTAAACAGGTACAGAAGAGTAGCAATCCAAATGACATCAGCAGCCTGATGGCATGCTGACTCAGCATCCAGCAACCTTGGAGAAATGTATCACACCAAAAAAGGCACTAAAGAGTATGAATTTGTTTACTTTTGTTACAAAACCTGGAACACACAGTTTTTATAGCAATGTTTATTGAGTGGCGGTGCCTGTTTTAGTTCTGAAAATTACTGCACATGATCTTTAAGCATTATTAACATGGATTCCCTATCTCCACCAAGGCATACATCAACTCCCATTGTTTCTTAAATACATGGTATCTATGCCGTATAGAGGCCAGCATTTTTTCCATACAAAGGGTTTGCAGAATTTTAGCATACCACTCTGAAAAAGTGGGTGACTCTTGGTCCACCCAATGGCTCAAAATAATTTTCTTGACCGGCATGGTGATCAGTATGAAATTATATTTTCTATGCCCCATCAGTTGCTTCACACCCAACCCTTGAAGGCACCGCTCAGGGGGTAAGGGTTTCTCATAATCCAAGAGTGGATCTAGAGACCTATATACCAGCTGCCACAGATGCTGCGTTTCAGTGTACCTAATGCAGTACCACATTTGGTGCATAACAGAGTGTCCAGGGCATGCCAGGCATGCAATTTCTCAGGCTTGTTATACACATTTTGTACTATCTTAGTTTGTATCAACCTGTAATTGTAAATGTTAACATATTTAAGTGTATTGGTCCAAATTATGTCCCATGCCTCATCTAAGGCCTCCCAAATGAGGACATCTGTTCAATATTTTGCTGGTTTACAAAATCTTTGGGGGAAGTAAGTGTCTTATGGCGCTATAAAGACATGAGATAGCCTGGGTTTCAGATGCCTGCTGTACCAAATGAGGCAATACTGGTGCACTCGAGTGTACAGAAGGTGACACCCTATTGCTTGCTCAACTGCATGTTGTGACATAGACAGCCAGCTCTGAGTGCTGTATCATCTTTTATTTCTTAAAAATAACAGAAATGCGGTATTGAATTTGTCTGTGGGAAATGCCAGTGTACTTGGAGTGACCTCCTTCACTCACACACACATCCCCCCATCCCCAGATCTCAGTATGTGAGATGACCACACACACAGGAACTTAGATAAAAAAATCTAACACCTGCAAGGCCAAGATAATTGCAGGGCTAAAAGGTACCTAAAATCAGGGACATTCTGTTTAGCTAGTTCTATTATCAGTAGCCGAGTTGGCAGAAAAGAACATATCCATTTTACAATGTTTACAGGAAAGGAAAGCAGGGCATGACACTTCTATGTGAAATTAGAAAGGCTTTGAAATCTGTGAAGATCAGGAAGACCCTTTTTCATCAAAGAGGTGTCATTTGAGAAAGGATGTTATGCTGAGAAAAACAGGACCTTACTGCCTTATAAGGATCCTGTTTCCTGTAGAGATATATATTTTTAGTAATAATATCCTGATAGGGAGGAAGTACAGTGACCTCATCCAGGGGGCTGGAGAAAGCAGCTTTTAAAACTATGATTCTGGTTTCATAGATTGTCTTCTTTACCTGACTTTGAAACAGCAACATCAAGCCTTTAGAAGATAAGTATTTTGTGGATAAGAAATATAGTTGCACTTTTTCACCTTTTTGTTTAATGAATTGTATGTTTTTTGTGATAAGAGTTCTGTATATTACTGTTTACTATTTTACCTTTTGTTTAGTAAAGATATATTTTAAAAACAGAAACTGCCTGGTGTGCCTTGAACCATTTCTTTGGTTTTAAGTGAAGTTAGATCGTTTTAAAGCTGACACGGTGCATGAGTTTATGGGTGTATCAAACTGGGAAACAGTTTAAGAGTTTCTCTGGGTCTTGTATAGAGTTCAAAAAAGTCTCATTTTGTAGTACCTGATTAGGTGCCTGTAGGCAAAGATATCTGGCCCCCTGAAGATGGAAGTATCTGAGCCTGACAATTGGGTATGCTAACAAGAGGTTAACAAGTTTGAATCCCTCCAGAACTTGGGACTAAGAGGACTCGAATCCACAAAACAGACAAGAGGGCTACCTTGTTCTATTCACTGTTCACAAGACTACGCTCAGAGGTTGGCACTTTGGGAGTAGAGGCTGACCTGCTGAGTGAATCTGTGACACATGTTTCATTTGCAAGAAAAAGAAAGCATCCTGAGTCTGATACTGAACTCTTGCCTGAGTTTGAGTAAATCTGGCTCAGCTACCCCATGAAATAATATGTTCTACTGTTGATACATCTTTCATGAGCCATGCCCTCCAGAAAATAATTTCACCCAATTCTGAAATTATTATTATGCCACAGAGGTTGTGAATTGACCACCTCTAGATGGATCTTAGCCAGCCTAGTAAACTGGGCATAGATATAAACAGAGGTAACAATGGGGAGGCTTTCAAGGCCTAGGGTAAAGTAGCTGCTATAGAGAGAGCCTAGGGAAAGGCCATGCTGCATACACAGGAATTCATCAATTTCTGGCTATTGTGGGTGATATGAAAAATCAGACAGATGCAGAGGTACTCCCCACTTAAAATGTTTAGTGTCCTGGGCTGCATGATAATTTAGTAGAAAGTCCAGGAGGTTGAGACCACCAGACTCTTTTTTTTAACTCTCTTTCTTCTAGTCAGCATTGGCTGGAGCACCATCAGTAGACCCCTCACCTGTTCCCGCCCAGCCTGAAACCTCCCCAGCCTGCAGTCCTGCTCCTCCATCCCACCCTTGACTCATCTGCAGGTTACCCCACAGTCATTGAACCCTGAAGCAGGGCCACCTTCTGCTCCACAGTGTTCCTATACACACATCAGAGGACCTGGCAGGCGAAGGTGAAGGACAGAGGTTGACAGAATCCAGGAGGGCAGGGTCCAGCGGTGGGCATGGTGGCTGAGGAGCAGTGTCTTCCTTCCAGCCAATGGAGTGTTTCCTCCTTGCTTGTTACATTGCCTCCACAGGTGCGGACCTGCAATGATGTCAGCATAGACCAGGCACGTACCCACATCTGACCTGCAGATGTCTGCCGTCACCTCCCCCATACTAGAGTGGCTCCGGCTGTTACATACCCAGCCTCTGCTGGGTGTCACTGGTAGCAGGAGAAACCACAACCATCATAGAAACATAGAAACATAGAATTTTGATGGCAGATAAGGACCGCTTGGCCCACCTAGTCTGCCCATTTCCCTACCTAATGGATAAGCTGCAGATCCTAGTTAACCAAAACCTACTTCCTCCTTACCCCCACTAGAATTGCTTTATGTCTGTCCCATGCATTCTTGAATTCCCCCACTGTTTTTGACCCCATGACCTCCTCAGAAAGGCTGTTCTATGCATCCATAACCCTCTCCGTGAAAAAAATACTTCCTCACATTACTTTTGAGCCGTCCCACCCTCTACCTTCAAATTGTGTCATCTTGTTCTTGCACATCTCTTTTTCTGAAAGATGCTACCCTCTTGGACTTTGCTGATTCCCTTCAGGTACTTGAAAGTTTCTATCATGTCTCCCCTCTCCCTCCTTTACTCAAGGGTACACATATTAAGCTCCTTTAGTCTCTCTTCATATGTGTTCTGGTGCAGACACTGCACCATTTTAATTGCCCTCCTCTGGACAGCCTCCACTCTGTCTATGTCTTTGTGGAGATGGGGTCTCCAGAACTGCATGCAATACTCCAGATGGAGTCTCACCAACTGTCTGTACAGAGGAATAACAACTTCCTGTTTTCTACAGGTGATGCCTTTCCCTATGCATCCCAGTACCCCCAGCCCTTCTTACTGCCTTCTCACATTGCTTGCCCACTTTTAGGCCATCTGATATGACTACCCCCAGGTCCCTTTCCATTTTTGTTATTGTCAGTATCTCATCCCCCATTGTGTACTCTTCCCCTGGGTTTTTGTTTCCCAGGTGCATTACTTTGAACTTCTTTGCATTGAATCTAAGCTGCCATACGTTTGACCATTCCTCCAACCTTGCCAAGACCCTTCTCATCCTTTCCACCCCACCTTGTGTATCAACCCTGTTGCAGATCTTTGTGTCATCTGCAAAGAGACATACTTTTCCTTCCAGTCCCTCTGCAATGTCACTTATAAAGACATTAAAAAGGACTAGACCCAGTACTGAACCCCCGGAGATCTGTCCATTGAATGCTCATCCTTCCTCTCCCCGGCCAACCCCCAGAGACATGAGCTCACTCCCAACCCCGGGTCATCGGCATGATAAGAGTTAAGGTGCAAGGCACTTCAGACATCTACACCACTGGGCTGGCTTGAGACCACTGGACTGTTTGGTGGCAGCCTATTTGGTGTGGGCACTCCTAGGCTGCTTTCTACAGTATGTCAAAGAAAATCCAAAATACTATGATGTAACTCCTGGAACCACTGGAGGAGGAGCTTAATTGAAAGCCTATTAAGAGGCTATAGTAGCCTAGAGAGGATGTTCATGTTGGTAATATTTATTCTATCCCATAAGGAAATAGGAAGGACTGACCATCTATAGAGATCCTGTTTTATTTTTGCCGAGAGATACAAGGTTATCCTTTATCATTTGGTACCAGGAAGTAGAAATGTGACTGCCCAAGTGTAACAGGGAGGTTGAAGGTGTAGGCTCTCCTAGGCCACTTACAATGCCAAACAAAGTCTGAAATACCATGATGTGATGCCTTTAAATCACTGAAGGGGGATTTAATTCAAAGCATGTTAAGAGGATATAGAAACCTAGGAAGGATGTTCATTTTGATAATATTTACTCTACCATATAAGGAAATAGAAAGGGTTGACCATCTATGGAGATCTTATTTTATTTCTGTCAATAGAGATGTAAGGTTATCCTTTATCATTTGGCACTAGGAGGCAGAAATGTGAATTTCCAAGTTTAACAGGTAGGTTGAAGGCCAAGTAAGACCTAGGTGCCCAGTAGCCTGGTTATACTAGTGAATAAACCTCACCTTTTCTTGCATATTGGAGTACTATTCAATGACATCAGTGACCACTGCCTTATTATGGGAATAAGATCAGCATGCAAGCCATCATCCTCCACCAAGTTCACAATGAGGAGATCAAAGCAAAAATTCAACATTGAGGCATATCTGGAAGAGATAAACCACTCCACACGATGGCAAGAGTTTTACTTAGCAAACACAGTGGAGATAGCGTACGAGGTGCTAAATGACATTATTACAGGTGCCCTTAATATCCATGCTCCAATTTCTAAGGTACGCATCAAAAATAAAACCTACCGTTGGTCCACTCCTGACCTTAAAGCCACCCTCCTTGACAGAGACAAGTTATGGAAAAAGGCACGAAAAACTAAGATATCAACTGATTGGGAGCTGTTCAAAAAAGCCAGGAATATCTGTACCAGAAAAGTACGAGATGCTAAGGCTGCTTATTATATGTCTGAACTAGACTCCTCCTGCCACAACCCTGCCAAGTTCTGGAACACCATAAAAGACATAACAGGATATGATCCAAGTAACACACTCCCAGCCAAAATACACAATGGCAAGGGAACTATCTCTGATAGACTGGAAGTCCTGGAATCATTCAACAATCACTTTACAACCGCTGGTCTAGCATTCGACACCTCTCCGGCTAGCAAATCGTTCCCAGTTAGGTATCAAGAACACTGAAGCACAGATGTGAGTCCACCTTCTCCTTCATACCAGCCACCCTGAAACAGGTGGAAGAATTAATATCACAGCTGGACACCAAAAAAAGTGCAGGTGCAGACTTCCTTGATCCCTATTTTTTAAAAATTGCCATACAAGTATTAGCAGTGCCAATAACACACCTATTTAACCTCTCACTATAACTAGGATCTATTCCATCAATCTGGAAAACAGCCCAAGTTATCCTGCTACTCAAAGCAGGGGACCCCATGGACCTCAACAACTACAGGCCAATCTCTATCCTCCCTGTGCTATCCAAGCTGCTAGAAAAAATTGTAAGCACCCAACTAAGAGGATATCTTGAAGACGTTAATCTTTAAACCCAGCACAATCTGGGTTTAGAACCAACCACAGCACCATCACAGCCCTGGCTAAAGTAACCAATGACTGGCAACTCGAACTGGACAAAATAAATTATGTCTGCGCTGTATTTTTAGACCTGAGTAAGGCATGCGATACAGTCGACCACGAACTGCTCCTCTCCTCCCTGAAATCCACAGGACTCGACTCAACCTCCATTAGATGGTTCAATAACTATCTCACAGGAAGGACCCAGCAGGTGAAGGCTGAAGGAGACCTATCACCACTCAAATCTCTCCAAAGAGGAGTTCCCCAAGGATCCATCCTCGGCCCAATCCTATTTGCCATCTATATCAATAGCATCGACAATAACCTCACAAGCCACTGTACACCTGTTTGCAGATGATACAGTATTGTATATCAGTCACCCTCTCCTGTAACAGCATGCATAGAGCTACAAGCAGAATTCAACCTATTACAACACCAACTACTGGAAAAAAAACTCCTGCTAAATGCAAAAATAACAAAGGCAATGTTTTTCTCCCCCCAAACACAAGCCAGACACTCCTTCCCAATCTCCCCCACTTATCCACTGTCCTTGGTGAAAATCTTGAATATGTTACAAAATTCAAATATCTGAGGGTCTGGGTAGACAGTAGACTCGACTACTTAGATCATCTCAAAAATCTGCTAAAAAAACTCCATCAGAGGCTTGGGCTCTATTACAGGATAAAGCACTTTCTCACAAGTGATTCTAAAAAGAAGCTGGTCCAGGCCACATTTCTATCAGTATTAGATTATGCAGATTTCCTCTATGGTCGTTGCCCCAACTCATATCTGAGCAAACTGGACACACTTTACCATACAGCCTTGTGGTTTATTACAGATCTTCCTCTCAGCACTCACCACTGCTCGCTTTATGCTGCAGTTGGATGGACCTCGCTCCAATTTAGAAGAGACAGGAATGCCACACTATGGACTTATAGAGCGATATCAAAGATGCTACCAAATTACGTCTCAGACTGCTTCACACAATCACATCAAGTAAATATGCCTAAAAGTCTAAACTTCATCATGCTTAAAGTGCCCAAATTCAATTCTCGATATGGTAGATCTGCTATCAGCTATGTCTTATCTGCCTTATGGAATACGATGCAGAAGACCCTGAAAGTGAACAGATACATCTCATTTACATCCTTTAAATATCTGTATTCGAGGCTTATCAAAGAAAAATGTAATTGTTTCCACAAACAGTAGAGTATTCCTAATCTTATCCATCTCCCTCCCCAGATAGCCAACTCATGGAAAGTATCCACCTTTACTAAGAGTCACCACCCCTCACACTCCATGCACTCCTCCTTTCCATGTGCCTCCCCTTAATCCCTTGTCATATATCACAGCCCTATACCCCTGTTATACAAACCCCCCAGTGCCACCTTCCTGCCCTCTTCATAAGGCCCACAGTTTATCCGTTCCACAGTATAGGCCCCCACCATCTTCCTCCTCCCCCACCAGCCAGGCACACCACTCCCACCCCTTCCCTCACCCCCCTTATTACCACGACACCTGAATTTAATGTATAGTCTGATTAGAATGTATCCTTAGACTGTGTGTATACTGAATATTCTATGTAGTATCCTAGAGTGTGTGTATATTGAATATTTTTTTATTTATCTATGTAAATTGAACCTTGACCTTACCAGGTCCATCTTGCAAATGAGCTGTGCTCAACGATGTTCACTTGGATAAATAAAGATTTGATTGATTGATTGATTTGATATGATTCTTCCCATGTGGAACATTTGAAAGCATACCATACAGTAGCAGCATGGGAAACTGACTCAGAATTTTTTCTCAAAAACCTTTCTGCAAATAATTTAAGACAGTCCATAAGGTTAGTATCCTGAAGAATGTGATTGTCTCCTTTCCAGGTACTATCTGTCTTAGCTGTACTGTCCAAGGTCAATGACAGCCACACCAGCAAATGGTCTGAAACTACTTGTGGAAGAATTTCAACTGCGCAGAGCCTCAGGACAAGGCTAAGACTAATGAGAAAAAAATCCAACCTGGAGCTCATTCTATGGGGCATACAGAAGGTGTATTCCTGCTGAGCTGGGTGTAATAAACTCCAGGGGTCCATGCAATTGAGAGAATCCTGCAGCTCTCAGAAGGCCCGCTGGTCTGGCAAGAGATCTTATTTCCAGGTACAGATCATATCCAAATCAATGTCCATTACCACATTACAGTCCCCCCAAAACCATATGATAATGAGACCAGATTAATAACTAAAATAATAAAAAGTAAAACAGGAGGGATTGCTAGTATCAGGCCCCTAAACATTTATCAACATCACCATAGTTCTATGCAGTATGTCTCGAACCATAAGATAACACCTTTGGGGATCTGAGATCTGCTCCTGCAGTGGAGATGGAGTATTCCTAGAAATAAGAATGGCCACTCCTGCTTATTTTGAGTTGAGACCCACCACAAACACCTGGCCCACCCAACATCTGTGAAGCAGTGATATGTGAGGAGTGCAGAGATGGGTCTACTGTAAAAAAAAAAAAAAAACTACCAAAGGGGGTGTATTGTTTTACATGTGCCAAAATCTGAGCACATTTCTGTGGTGAATTAGTCCCTTTTATGTTCCAGTTGAACAATGCTACCTGATTACTGGACATGGGTAAACTGTATGAAATATGCGGGATGCGCAGTGAATGATGGCAGAGTTGCCAGGCAAAATTGGGCCCCACTGAAGGAAATCAGGGAGGGCACTCATAAATAAGTGAAGCCTCAGAACCCAGCCTCATGAGCCCTTCTGTAATGCACTACCAAGTCTTCCCTTCCCTGTTTGCAACTCCCCCCATCAAATAAATAAATTGAACCTATCCCCAGAAACAAACCAAAAAACACATACCCCCCCCCAATCACACGCTCTGCCCCTCCCATGGTGTTTGGCTAGAAGAGCTAGTGTCTGAGCTGGACCTTTACTCCTGGCCCACAAGCATCCCCAGTGTGACATAATGATACCTGAGAGATAATCAATACCAGGTTCCCACCATAAATCCAGTTATACAGATAAATTCCTCCTTCAGTCCAGTACTCTGGATAATTACATGAAAACTCAGAAAAACTGGATCATCTCAAAGTATCCTCTGTGTTCTTTGTTTTTTTTCCAGGCACCAAAGTATTGATATCCAATGTTTCAAGAGTTAAGCTTATACTCTTCTTCTTCAGGGAACTGGCAATAAAATATATTAATTCATATTAGTATTCTTATTTAGTAAAATACAAATACATTTCTATTGAAGTTAACATCAAATGGAGGGGATCAGTCTCCAATTACCTATTAAAATGCACACACTGAGTTGTCAATCCAGAACTATTTAGGATTTTTTTTCCTTATATATACCAAACATCATCTAAATGTAAACAAAAAAATTACTTAGATTACGTATTAATTTCTTTAACTTTGCTATTATGATATTCATAACCGGCTTAATCAGATTCAACAAATTGTAACTATATTCCAGTAAAAAAACTTCTCCTTTTATACTGATTGCGTTTTATATGGACTTTATTTTTAGTCAACAGTATCACTAAACAAATTCCTTGAAGGCCATATAAAAGGTAATTAGCATACAATGAGAAGTTTTTTACTGGAATGTAGTTGCAGTTTGTTGAATGGGATTAAGCTGGTTATTCTGTACATAACAATAAGCAAATACATTTTATTGTTTATATAAATGCTGATATCATTAGCTATAAAGAGTATTTTTAGAACTTATAAAAAAAGAAAGTGTTTTTTAACTTGGAACAGAATTGCAAAATTAAAAAAAAAGTTTAGTCAGAAAAACACACCGGGGTGCATAACCAGTCTGGACTCGAATGGCAGCTTGAGCATCTAGCTCCATTTACCACAGTTACATTTATTACTTTAATAATCTGAAGTGCTTTGATTTTCATTCCAAACTGTGTAATAGAGAACTGGACTGTATCCTGCAAATTTTCAGTATAGAATTGTGGCTTTAAGTTTCAGTGGTGTTTTATCTGGACTTGCTGCATCATTTGGAGTGCTGGTCTGTCTCTGCTGATGATGGCGGCTCTGGAGACTCATGTGGTTGTGGGCCTGGCAGACCTTTCAGATATCAAGGCCTTGCTGCAGGCTCTGGACCAAGGCATTCCCACCATTAAGGAATTGGTGCCTAAGCTGAAGGAGAGGATGGAAGCAGTGGAGCACCGAATTGCAGAAATAGAGTTCCTTGCCTTTAAAGTGGAATCCAACAATGCTCAGCATGCAGATAGAATTACGCAGCTCAAGAAACATATAAAAACATTAAAGGCAAAACTGGAGGACCTTGAACATAGAAATAAATCTGTGGATTCTCAGGGTAACAGAGGGCTCGGAGGGGCCCAATATGTATCTCCTTCTGCAGCAATTTACCCCAAAGATTCTGGATTATTACTGGAACAATCCCCTTGAGGTGGAATAGACCCATAGATCCTTGGGCCCCAAGCCAGCAAGATGCTTACCTCCCTGTCCAACCATAGACTATTCCTTATGTTTTTCAGTGATGAAGCAGATACTGTGACTAACCAGGGAAGAGGGCTCACTTAAATGGAACAGATACACCATTAACATCTTTCAAGATTTTTCAAAAGATGTTGCATCCTGGAGGAAGGCTTTTGTGCCCATACGTAAAAAACTAGCACGGAAGATGGTGCAATATGCTATGAGGTATGATGCCTTGAAAAAGCGTCAGTGTGACATGAAATATTGGTGTCACATGACTGTGGGCATGCTGCTTCTCTACATGGTTTTTAACTTTTGAATAAAATGCCAGTTTAACTGAACCTAGTAATTAAGGTTCCTTTTGCGGTTTTTCTGAGCAGCCTGACTCCTTGCTTGTATGCTATGAGGTAGCCTGCAGTGTTAACCATTAATTGGGACAATCACTGGCTTCGGTTTGAAACCCCACAGGAAGTCCAACAGTTTCAGGTTTCTATGCATCACTCTCTGCAATCCTCCAGTACAACAGTTGGGAGCACTTTTAAATCCTCATGCCCTGTGGAACAGTTCTCATCTGCATCAAAACCTGCTGGAAATCCTCAGGATCCCCCTTTGGAATCTACTGGAACTCAAACTGCATGGAGCTCCGAGAATCACACCCAGGTGCCTGCCAAAGGGGATATGGTCCAGTCTGTTAAACCTAAGTGGCTTAGAGAAGTAAGAATTTCTGAAAGATGCTACTCTCTTGGACTTTATTGATTCCCTTGAATTGTATGAAAGTTTCTATCATGTCCTCCCTCTCCCTCCTTTCCTTGAGGGTATACATATTAAGCTCCCTTAGTCTCTCTTCATATGGCTTCTGGTGCAGACCCTACACCATTTTAGTTGACCTGCTCTGGACTGCCTCCATCTTGTCTATGTCCTTGAGGAGATGAGGTTTCCAGAACTGCATGCAGAACTCCAGATTGGGTCTCATCAACTGTCTGTACAGAGGGATAACAACTTCTGTTTTCTAATGGTGATGCCCTTCACTATGCATCCCAGCATCCCCCAGCCCTTCTTACTGCCTTCTCACATTGCTTGCCTACCTTTAGGTCATCTGATATGACAACCCCCAGGTGCCTTTCCATTTTTGTTGTTGTTAGTACTTCCCCCTATTGTGTACTCTTTCCCTGGGGTTTTGTTTGCCAGGTGCATAACTTTGCACTTCTTTGCATTGAATCTAAGCTGCCATACTTTTGATCATTCCTCCAACCTTGCCAAGTCCCTTCTCATCCTTTCCACCTCCCTTGTGTATCAACCTTGTTGCAGATCTTTGTGTCATCTGTAAAGAGACATACTTTTCCTCCCAGTCCCTTCGCAATGTCACCAATAAAGACATTCAAGAGGACCAGTCCCAGTACTGAACCCTACGGTACCCCACTAGTAACCCCCTTTTCTTCTGAGTGGACTCCATTTACTATTACCTCCTGCATCCTTTTCTCCAGCCAGTTTTTCACCCAAGCTACCACCCTGGGACCCACTCCCAGGCTGGCTAACTTGTTTATTAATCTTTTATGTGGGACTGTGTCAAATGCCTTGCTAAAGTCTAGGTAGGCCACATCCACAGCCCCTCCCTGGTCTACTACATTGGTCACCCAGTCAAAGAAATATATTAGACTCATCTGATATGACCTTCCCATTGTGAATCCATGCTGTCTTGGGTCCTGTGCCCCACTGGCTTCTAGGTGCTCAACAATTCTTTCTTTCAGAAGTGATTCTACCATTTTCCCTACCACTGAGGTCAAACTAACAGGTCTGTAGTTTCTTGCCGCTGCCTTGCTCCCACTTTTGTGAAGGGGAATCACATACTCTCTCCTCCAGTCCTCAGGTACCACAACACCCTCCCATGATTTGTTAAAAGTGGTAGTGAGTGGTGTCATTAGTTCTCCCCTTAGTTCTTTTAGAATTCTGGGGTTAATCCCGTCAGGCCCTATTGCTTTGTCCACCTTGAGTTTTAGTTCGTTCAGGACCCTTTCTTCTGTGAATGGACTGGTATTGACCCCCTTCCCCATCCTGAGTGCTTCTATTGTTTGGTTTAGGTAACTCCCCCTCCTCTTCTTTTGTGAATACTGAGCAGAAGTATTTGTTCAGTATCCCTGCTTTTTCACTGTCACCCTCTGCCCACCCCCTCCCCTTTATTAAGCTTCACTATTCCTCCCATGGTCTTTCTTCACTCCCTAATGTACCTATAAAAGGTTTTATCCCTCCTTCTTAACTGAGTTGGCTACCAAGCCCGTGGCCTCCAGAAACAGCCAGCTACAGCTCTAACCCAACACCCTGGTGAGTGCTTTCCATCTTTTCAGCAAGACAACCTGCACAACAATTTAACAGAAAATATACCCTGCAAAAAACAATTTCAGCTGCTGCTCTCTTGGTTTCCTTTTCTTCTCTCCTGTCTTCCTAGTTTGCTGCCTCTGTCAGAATTTAAAGGCTTTTTGGGTGGGCAAGTCCTGTTTTCAGTTGCTGCTCTCTTGGTTTCCTTTTTTTCTCTCCTGTCTTCCTAGTTTGCTGGCTCTGTCAGCATTTATAGGCTTTGTGGGTTGGCAAGTCTGGGCAAGTCCTGTTTTCAGCTGCTGCTCTCTTGGTTTCCCTTTCTTCTCTCCTGTCTCCAGTAAATAATAAAACCCATTCCCAGGAGGGAGTTGTAAAAAATATGTCCAAAAAATGATAAAATAAATCCCCAAAAGCTCCAGCAACTGGTGCTTTAATAGCTCAAGGAACTGGAATCTTCAAGCCAGTGGGTATAACCAGCCCATGCTCTCCCTCTCCCTAGCGGGCTTAAGGTTCAACATTACTTACACCATGGTCAGCAGGTCTATCATCAGACTAAGTGTGCTCCTGCTGCAGTGAGAGGTCCATGGGCACACATTTAATTACACACCCCTCCTGCTGTACTCTGTAGGGGTGTTTGATGACTTTAATCCCTCCTACAGTACCTGATTGTTTTTGTGGCTCCTCGACTGCACCTCTATGGATGGCTTTCCACAGCTATTTCACTGGAACTTGAAGGCTGTCTGACTGGACTGCATATGTGTTTATTTCACAGCCTGATTGTACTAGCTAGCCTTTTATCTCACTGCTCCATGATTTATTTCTAAGTGTTTCTATCAGCATACCTGTGCCTGCTTTAGCTACTAGCAACTCCGGTTTAGTATAGGAAGCATTGTGACACCAGTTTCATTATGATTTTAGCCTTACTGCACTCGTAACTGTTACAGCCTGCATGGTAGTGTTTTTAGCACCCTGCCTGTGTACTTGCCTTAGGGAGTCATGAGGATTTGTATCAGGGCTCCTCTACAAGATTCTGGCTAGTTCCACCACGCCAGGGTGGTTCTTTCCCTGTCTCCTCCACAGCCGCCATTACAATTCCTGCACATGTACAGTACAGCCGTCCCCCACAGCCTCTCTGAATACCCCGACCCCCTTCCCGCTGCTTAGTAATTAACCGTTTGTTCCTTCCCTTTATAGGATCCCCAGGAGCACTAACAGGCCTCACTTCAGCTGGCCTGCAGTACGAGCTCCATGGGGACACATAAGGTAATTACTCTGTAGGGGTGTTAGCCCACCAAACCCAGCCACCCTCCTACCCACCCAGGGTCATCCCTAACTTTATTGTCCCTCCCAGGTCATACTGATCAGTCACGTGATCTTCAGCTCCTACTTCTAAGTGTCCACTTCTCCCTTAGCTCATTATATTGCCTGGCCACTAGGAGTCACAGCTGCACCCTCACTTTCTCCTGTTCTCCCTACTCATACTCTTTAGTCTCCACCCCATTCTCCCCTGCCTTTCCTGCTCACACTTGGCCATTCCATTAGCTCCACCTCTACTTCTTCCTTCTCCCCTGCCCGGGCTCGAACCCAACACCCTTTATACCAAAGGCAGTGTCACCATGACAGCTTCCACTGTACATGTAGTACCTTTTCTACCCTTTATTATCCCCCCCCCCACTACCTGTATCCTAGCTAGTTACTGCCATGGGCACCTTCTCCCTCCTCTCCCCCACAGTATTCCTCTCACTGCTCCCATTACTAGCTCCTGCCCCAGTCTTGGCTCCCTCCTCACTCCACCCACCCCAGCTCCCACACCCAGCATTCCACCCACCACCAACACTGTGTTCCTCCCTGCCCCAACCCCCTCCTCGCAACCCCACCTCCACCCCTCCTACTGCCCCCGCCTATCCCTGTTCACTTCTCCCCACTTACTCTCCCTCCCCATCCCTGTTCTCTGCTCTACAACCCCCACCAAACCTCCTGAGGTCACTGCTCTCATAGGCAACTCCAGATGGCACTGCTCAGGCCCTTGCTTCTGCTCTTCTTACTAATGTCCAGCAATGTTTACCCCAACCCAGGTCCCCCCACACCTGCCACCTCCAGCCTCTCCACTACGGACGGCCTGAAAATAACGTCAGTTAACATCTGCAGCCTGCAGAAAAAATTGACTTCCTCCAAGTTTGGATTGCACAGCACCAACCTGACATATTCCACCTGGTTGAAACTTGGCTCTCCAATAAAACCCCAGATGTGGCCATCTCCATCCCAGGATACTCAGTCTTCTGGGCTGATAGGTGTGGAAAATGTGGTGGGGGCTGCGACATCTACCTGTGTGATTCTCTACAGTGCCTCACCCTCCCACCAGTTCACCTCGAACATGATGCCCAAGCCCTCACCTTGCAAATCACAGTCAATAAAGCCTCTTCCCCCCGCTGGTCACTACTGTCTACATTCCACCTAAGAACCAAAAATCTGCCTTCCTTGCTACCCTAACCTACCTCTCTCAGCTGGCCCTGAAATCTGAATGCCTAGCACGTGGAGATTTCAATGTTAACTGGCATTCCCTCTCAGCTGCCCCCCCTTAAGGGCACCATCACTGCGATGGACTTCACCCAAGTAGTCACCCCCCTCCAGACATAACCCCAAAACTGGCACTGCCACCCTGCTTGACCTGATACTATCCAACCACCCCTCCAGAATCTCAGGTGTAGCAGTGCATTCTAACGCCATGAGTGATCACTCCCCAGTGACCTGTATCTGGTCCTGTAAGATGCCAAAACCTCCCCCCAAACTCATTTTTCAATGGCGTCTCAAGCCAGGCATGCTCCAGCACCTCCAAATGCACCACAATTCCCTAGACTGGTCACCCATCAACAATGCCCCAATGTCAACCTGGCACTCGATAAATTTATATTCATTTTCACCTCCATCTGTGACATATTTGCACCTTTTGTGAAAAGTGTCATCAAGGGTCACACTTCCCCTTGGATTACCCAGGTCCTTTTGGACCTGATTTGCCAATGTGACTCCCCATGGCAACTTGCCCTCGACTCAGGTAGATCAGCCGATAGGCAAATGTATTGTGCCTTGAGAAACAAATGTACCTGGGAGACCCACAAAGCCAATGCCGAACATTACAAGTCCACCCTCACCTCTACCTGGGGCTCAGGCAGAAAGTTCTGGGATAACCTCAAAGAGCGGAATGGTAAACCCATGTCCCCACTTCCCTCATCGTTAACAACAGCACTGCTGTCTCTGACCCCAATCACATAGCTGATATCCTGAATACTTCCTTCTCAGACCTTAGCAGTACTCTCCCTTCTAACTTTTTTGACCCCCGCTTCCCCCCAGGCCACTTCATCCCGTGCCACCCCACCATTTCACCTCAAGATGGTCTCCCCGGCTGAAGCCAGGCCCTATCTTCAAAAAACCTTAGGGTATGCTTGCTGCAGCACTGACTCCCTCGACCTTAAGCTTCCACGCCTCACCCTTGACAACGTCCTCTCCCCCCCCTCACCTTCATCATCAATCAGTCCCTCTGTCATGGGACTTTCCCCTCCATCTGGAAGGCCATGGTCATCACGCCTATTCAAAAGGGTGGTGACCACTTCAACACAGGCAATCACCATCCCATCTCTATCCTCCCCCCCCCTTTTTAAAGCATTGGAAAGAATTGTTTCTGACCAACTGAATGATCATCTCTCCAAGTACAACCTGCTCTGCCAGCAGCAGCACGGCTTCCATCAGGGCCATAGCACCACCTCGGTGTTGCTGGAGTTCAAGTCCCCCCTCCACTCCACACTCAACAAAGGCCACCTCGCTGGGGTGGTCTTTGTGAACCTGTCAAAAGCTTTTGACACAGTGAACCATGTTCTCCTTCTAACTGCTTTAATCAACTCTGGCCTCTCCCTTGAAGCTACTAGCTGGTTCACCGACTGCCTCACAGGTAGAACACAGCAAGTCAGGATAGGCTCCATGCTCTCCTCATCTCTCCCTGTCAGAGCTGGGGTCCTACAAGGTTCCATCCTTGGGCCCTATTCAGCCTATACCTTAACACCCTCCCCATGGCATGCTCTGGGCAGCTGATACTGTAAGCGGACGATGCGATTCTGTTCACCTCCCACTCTGACCCCCAGCAACTCCAACTCCATCTTCAAAACACCTTCTCTAAAGCGGAGCTCTGGTTCACAGAACACTGACTTGTCCTTAACTACAAAAAAACAAAAGTAATGCTTTTTGCCAATCCACAGAGTCGACATAAGGACCATGCCCTCGGTATCCTCAACTCCCAATCCCTACCCCTTGACTAGGTTACCTCCTTCAGGTACCTCGGTATCCGCATTGACCCTGCTCTCAATTTCCACAGCAACATTCATCACCTCTGCACTGCTGTTAATACCAGAATCGGCTTACTCCACTGGGTCAAACACTACCTCACCCCGATGCCCTCCTCCTAGCAGTCTCCTCCTCCATCCTGGCCTTCATCGACTATGGGATACTAATCTATGGTGCGGCCGACACCACATCCCTCCAGAGAGTTAGAGTTACCTTCAATAAGGCCTGCTGCCTAATATTAAGCTGTGACCACTACACTCACACATGTTCCCTCTACCAGCAGTCCTGCTGGCTCAACTTCGACAACAAACTCAAATATCACACCTGTCTCATGGCCAAAAAGATTGCCACAGGGCTTCCCCCTCAGGCCTCACCCCCCTCCTGACTCTGGCCCCCATTAAAAAAAATCACTCGCAACTCCATTAAATCCCCATTTCTCATCACCCAACTCAGAACCTCACTTGGTCAATGAACCTTTGTCTACCGTGCCCCTCTCTGGATAAACACCACTCCTTACCCCATTACATCCAAACCAAAGCTCAGCCCATTTAAAACCCTCCTAAAGGAACACCTTCAGTGCAACAATGGATGTGACTATCCATAATCTCCTTATGCCCCTGACAATGGATTGTCCTCCTGCATCCCTCCCCTTGCCCTAGCTCTATTACCCCATTAATAGAGTTGTCCCCTGCTCTCTCAGTACTTTGTAGTACCTTGACATTGTCAGGCCTACATACTGGCTAAGACTGTTTTTTATTACCTATGTTTTATCTCATGTTATGAATTATATGCACTCAACCTATGTTTATCTACTGTAATCAAACTTATGCAACTATTGTACATACTCAACTTATGTTTATCTACTGCAATCTCATTTATGTACCCACTTAAGTATGTTGACCATACCTCTCTATATGTGTCTATGATGTGGTGCCTTTGTAAATGAGTCTCTGACTCAAAGGTTGTAAACCCGAAAGTTCAATAAATAAAAATAAATAAAAAATCAGTATGCAAGTGCTTTCTACAAAAAAGAAAACGGGAGAACCAGTAGTGAGGACTAGGAGTTCTCCCCCATAGTAGTGCCCTATCCAGCTAGTAAAAAAAATCCACCTGTCCTAGTGGGATCCCATGCCCTCCTGGATTCAGTATTCCAAGTGCACAAGAGGTCAGGGGGTCAAATTATATGAAAATAAACATTTGTATCCCTATACCACCATTATTCTGCCAAAAAACCACTCCTCAAGAGCGTATCATGCTGAAGATAGACAGGTTCTACCCTCTCTTATCAAACAACCGATCCCATTGTCATATTTCCCAAGAACTATAATCTTAGTCTGCATAAATAAAAATAATATCAGTCTAGCCGGATTCCTTAAAATCCTCATCACTGGTTATTGAT
Source organism: Neoceratodus forsteri (assembly GCA_016271365.2). Classification (NCBI taxonomy): domain Eukaryota; kingdom Metazoa; phylum Chordata; order Ceratodontiformes; family Ceratodontidae; genus Neoceratodus; species Neoceratodus forsteri. The sequence goes on along the minus strand of CM057451.1, from coordinate 454,173,078 downwards.
ACTTCAGTCAGGGCAGGTGGAGCCGGTCCAGATAAATAAGCTGCATGAAACTGTTTCTCCTGATCTTGCATGGCTGCTGTTGAAGTTTCAGGATAAAGTGTATCTGTCAGCACAGAAGCAACCAACTCATCATCCATGTAGTCCACCCAGTCCATCTCTAAAGGTGGATATTCCTTTGACGATAGTGTCGGTGAGTACCTGAGCACCGAGGGTGTTTAGGCTCAAGATCTTTAGATCAATCTGAAGGACCTGAGGCAAGAGTCAGGGAAGATGGCCCCTCAGGTCTGAAAGAAAGAGTGCCCTCCATTGACTGAAATAATGAACGCTGTACCCCGGTGCCAAGAGATGTGCAAGAACAAGGGGGCACAATTTGAAGATGGAGGGGGGTGTCTCAGGGGTAAGGTGAGCAAGTATTTTTTTCATGGAGAGAGTGGCAGATGCATGGAGTGGCCTTCCTGAGGGTGTCGTAGGGTCAAAAACAGTGTGGGAATTCAAGAATGCATGGGAAAGACATAAGACAATTCTAGAGGGTGTAGGAGGAAGTAGGCTGTTGGTTAACTAGGATCTGCAGCTTATTCAATAAGTAGGGAAATGGGTAGACTGGGTGGGCCAAGCAGTCCTCATCTGCCATCAAAGTTTATTTTCTATGTTTTTGAGTCTATATATGGAGTTTGCAGTTTATTTTACCTTGTATTACACTGTTATAGGTGTGTTTTGGCTTTCCTAATTTCCTTAATGAACCAAATGGGTATTTAGTGAGTTGTTATGACAATTCGATTATGTATGTGTTGCTGTTTTTGAATAATAGAAATAGAGATATTGGTTTGAATATACTTGCCACCAGTGTTATGGTTTGTTTTGTTAGCTCTGGGTTTAATAGGGTCGTAGATATAAAAACACCATCTTCCTCACTTGAATTTACTGGTTACTTTCTTTATACACTGACTTCCCTAGGACTTTTGCTGAAATTTCTTTGTGTTTATATGTATAGATGGGCAATTTAAAAATCATAACATGGAATGTGCAAGGTAAGAATCACCCCATTAAAAGTAGAAAGGCCCTCTCACTATCGGTCAAGAAGTGCCCTTCAGCAGTCATGTCTTGATCTTGGCCTTGTTGATTGCTAAGAAATCTTTCATTCAGGGACTTACGCATTTACTTCCTATTCACATCAATTCCAAACTTGCAGTCGACTAGATTATTTCTTTTGCAGCTCTTCCATTTTGGGAGACCTGTTAGATGTGGCTATTTTCCCTATAATTTTTTTTGATAATGCCGCAGTACATCTGGTGTGGGTCTCTAAAGAGAATGTACTTAAATCACCTAGATGGAGGTTTAGTCCAGCACTTCTATGCTCCAAAGAGTTTAAAAGTTGGCTGCAGGAGGAAATAACTTTCTATTTTGATTCTAATGCTTCCCCAGAGATTTTGATTTTTACGTTGTGGGTTGCCTTTAAGGCCTTTGTTAGGGGTCAGAGTATCTCTTATGTCTCAATGTTAAACAAATGATGGCGGCAGGAAATTGCACACCTTACTCGGCAAATTAAATTATTAGAGGAAAGCATATATGAATCCCACGTAAACCAAGACACCAAGGTCACAGAGGTTCTTACTCTTAAATTAAGTTGAGTGAGCTGGCCCGGTGGCGCTGAGGACTGAGGCACTGGATGCCACACCTCGCACCATGCAGGCAACCCAAGTTCAGGAACAGACTCAGGCTGCCGGGGGTCGGCAAGGAAGTGAGGGATTCAGCATCTGGAGGATGGCTCTCCCTTCCCGGAGGGGAAGGGATCCAGGCCTAGCTCCGTTCTTAGTGGCCCCTGATGGAGACTGGGGGCAGTGCAAAGAACATGCGGTGCAGTGGCTAGGGGCAGAGTGGTGGCGGACGTTGGCACATTGGTGCCTGGACATCATTGCATGATCACGCTCCAGGGAGAAACCATAATTCCAAAATACCCTGGAGGACCAGGGAGGCGACAAAGGCTCCAGGGACCTAGCCTACATCCCCAGCACTGGCCCATCACTTCAACTCTCCCCCAAGGGTCTCAACCAGGACTGACCCTCTAATCACAGAAAGGCCACCAGGAAGGTGGGGTGGGCCCAGCGGGCCCTCCCCTGGGGGGTACTCCAGGGGGCTGGAAGGTCCTGGATGTGGGTCCCAAAGGAGCGAGGTACCAGGTGGGAAGTAGAGGTGATGGTTGAGTGGGAACTTCTGAGAGATTCCCTGGTCCACCAGACTGAATAAAAATAATCTAAAAAAATATATACATATAAGTTGAACACGATTTATAATCAACAGACATCTAGGGCTTTATTTGTTTTTGAAGCAGTACTACTGGGGATCAGGTCATAAGGATAGGAAATTGCTGGCCTATCGGCTGAAGTGGAAATCTATGGAGACCCAGATCCCATATTTTTTATTGATTTTTTTAAATATAGGAGTTTATCGCCTTGTTCTCCTCTCAGCTTCCCCACTCTAACCGACCCTCCCAAGCCCCACCACCCCGGTCTCACCGGGACTTACCCAGAGCTCGCCCAGTTGCAGGTTGCAGAGCCTGCGAGGGGTCAGTCATCATCCTGCAGCTGGGAGGTGTTTTTCCTCCATTTTTTTGTCCCTTCCCTGTTGCTAGGGCGCACACACAGGACGCTCACATGTGGAGGCATACGTGCACCTCCAGAAGTCCCACAGCACCCTCCCTTCCATGGTGCCCACAGTCCTGCACTTCCACCAGGCCTCCACTTGTGGGTAATCATGTGGCAGGAGTGCCAGTCCTCCCTCCCAGGGACAGGAGAGTTGTCCTCCAGATGCTCGATCCTCTCCCTCCCCTGCTGACCCCTGACAGCCCATGCTCATTCCTGAACATGGGTCGTCGGTGCGGCGCCTCAACCCTCAGCACCACTGGGCCGGATCCCAGATCCTATATTTAAAATTAAGGGGTGCTCAAATAATTACTGACCCAATTCAAATGACCCATCAATTCAGAGATTATTATTCCTCTCTTTATAGTTGTTCTGTTTCCCCCAAATAATGAGGACTATCATTCTTTTTTTGCTGGGCTGAATATTCTCCCTTTATCCCTGGACATAGCCCAGACCTTAGAAGAAGATATCTCCCTAGCAGAAATACGAGTGGCAATCCGTTCATTGGCTCTTGGCAGGGCCCCAGGCCCAGATGGCCTTAGCGCAGACTTTTTTCACGCATTTGAACTTTTTTTTATCTCCCTGGTTACATAAACATTTTCAAGCTATTAAGGAATCCGGTGCCATGCCACCTTCTATGCAAGAAGCACATATCACTGTCCTGCTGAAGCCTAAAAAAGACCCTTCTGTTTGTCCAAACTTTAGGCCCATTTCTCTTCTTAATGTTGACTGTAAAATTTTAGCTAAAATTCTCACCTCCCAGCTAGAGAGGGTTCTATATTTATTAATCCACAAATCACAGGTGTGCTTTATGGATGGAAGGCAGGGCAGTGATAATATACATACTGTGCCAAATTTAATATAAATTGCTATTAAGAGCCCAAATTCCACAGCCTTAATAGGTATTGACACTGAAAAAGTGTTCAATTCCATTGAATGGATTTATTTGTTCTATACTCTTTCAGCAGTAGGTATTGGCCCGGTTTTCCAGACATGGGTATGAATCCTGTACTCTTCTCCGAAAGCAAGAGTGTCAGTTAATGGGGGTCTGTTGAAGCCTTCCTCATTGTTCCAGGGAATAAGGCAGGGTTTTCCGCTAAGCCCCTTGCTGTTTTTATTATCTATTGAATCCCTTAACATGGCTCTTAGACAAAACCTAAGGATCCATGGCATTCAGGTGGGGGGCAAATCATTTTCCACTTTATTATATGCAGATGGTTTACTTTTAACTTTGACTAGAGTATAGTCTTCTTTGCCTAAAGCTTGGGAGGTGCTTGATTCCTTTAGTGCCGTAACAGGTTTGAAAGTTGATTGGAATAAAAAAGAGATATTACCTCTTTATAATGCAAACCCTAACTGGATACTTACGCGACCACAGAAATTTGAAATGGGCCCCTAATGGTATTAGTTATCTGGGGATGCATATTTCAAATAATCTACATGATATGTGTTCTAGGAATTTACAGGATTTATTGAATGGCCTGTATACAGATATGAATAGATGATCCAAATTGAATTTATCCATCCCCGGTAAGATTGTGGCTATTAAATTGATGGCGTTTCCAAGGCCTTGTTTACTGCCTTAGAAACTTAGCAATGCCTGTTTCTTCTGGGTGGTAGAATAAAATAGGCAGGGTCTTTCTGAATTTTATTTGGGAAGATAAGGTTCCCTGTTTTATTAGGAAAGCCCTGCCAGCACCCAGAGGTTGGAATATGCCTTGGCCATGGGCTTATTATGTATGTAATGTATTCAAGAAAAGCCTGCAATGGCTTCATTCAGATTATAGTCAGGTACCACTGTGGGAGGAGTTGGAGCAATCTATTATAGGAAAAGTTCCATTATCCATGGTCCTAAGACATCCCCTTCCTGACTTAGTTCCCCTTACCCAACCTTTGTTATTTACTAGACAGGCCTAGAGGAAACTGATTCAAATGTGTGGGTGGAATTATAAATATTTTGGCCCTTATGGATCCCTGTGGAATAACTGTAACACACAAATTGGAGGCTCCAGGATTCAGTGGATTAATTGGGCCTCTAAAAGGATTTATTTAGTGGGTGATTTATTTGACCCACAGACTGGAATTTTACAATCATTTGACCGGATAAGAAACAGCTTTGGACTATCCACTCATTATATTTGGAAATGTTTTCAACTGAGACATCTCCTTGCAGCTTGGGTGATGAAAGATTATAAGTTGAGACACACATAATTGATGATTGATGGTCTAAGGGCCATACAAGTGTATTATATAAATTCTTTCAGAATGCCCACCTTCCAAATTGGGAATCCCACAAATTGAAATGGAGTGAGGAGATGCAAGAAACTTTGGAGATGAACCAGCAGGTACATTGCTGGGTAGAGACCCATCGTGCTTTTCCTGACCCAAAGACACAACCCCTCCAAAAAAGATTTTAGTTAGATGGTAAAGAACCCCAGTCAGGTTGATGAATATGGGCCTTATCACTTCAAATAGTTGTTGGAGATGTGGTTTAGTTCCTGGAATGTTATATCATATTTTATGGGATTGCTCTTTAGTAACGAACTGGTGAAAGGATATCTTTAGGACCTTGAGACTGATTTTGGACACAGAAGTACCAGGCTCCCCTTATTTTTGGATTTAATGTGATCCATCCTTTCTGAATGTCACAATGATACAGTTTAAGGTAATTATTTCCAAGGCTGCTTTGGAAGCCAAGAGACTTCTTCACTCTCACTAGCGAACTACCACTCTGTCTTCACATCTACAGTGGTGACAGGCTATGTCTAGGGCTGCATCCTTTCAGCATGTATTGTTTTGGAGGAGGAACGCTCTACTTAAATTTTATTTGAGCCTGGCACTTCTGATTGAGCTTTGTTGGAGTGGATATTTGAATATGTTTGAATATATGTAAATCTGAATATATTTTGAGTTTGTTATATAGATCCATCATATTTAGACAAGTTTATTTATGTTTTATATCTATTTTATTGTGATTCTATATCTACATACTTTAAGAGGAAGTAAGTGTCTTTATTATTTGGTACTATGAATGACATTGTAACCTTATTGTATACTAGCTACCTACTATTCGAGTATTGTATGTAAACTGTTTGTTATTGCTGTCATTGTCACTGTTTGACATGGAACCTTTGTAAAAGAGCTCTGAGCTCAAAGGTATGATCCGAATCCCTAAATAATAAAATTATACTGTAGGTGTTCCTTATGTATTTGATGTTATCTGGGGTAGATGGTGTAGTTGTAGTATTATTATCGCTATTATTTCTATTAGCACTGATCTGGTTGTTATTTTAGTCTTATTCTCTATTACTTGGGAAGGTTAATTTATGAATGTATATGTATTAGCCTCTAGATGCTTGCATGTTGTTGTATTTGTGAGATGATTTCTCGAACTTGGATTTTGATGATGTTATTGGTCATGTACTGCTTATTAGTTTAGAAACAATAAAATGATTATATAAAAAAAAAAAGAAAAACACACACTGAGAGGCTCAGCGAAGGACTAGAAGTGTACAATACCCTGGTGGAACACTATGTGAAAAAACAACCTGAAGCCAGTAGGCTAACATAAATAGGGGTCAGCACTGTCACTGCAAATAGTAACGTTCACAGTTCACAAATAAGCTCATACAAAGTTTTTTCCATAGAACTCTCGCATTTACATTTATTAGTAATTGTTTTACATAGTAAAAAACAGCTGTCATTACATTTCAGCTCCTCAGCTCAGCTCTGCAGCTTTGCATACAAATACTTCAAGAGAGTCACCTTGCTGACCTCACTGACCCAGGTGCCCATGTACAGCCACGCCCTTAACATTTTGACATCAGAGGTGAGCTGAGAAGCTGAAATTTATTGATGGCTGTTTTTTTCACTAAGGGGATACAATTTTTTCACCGTCATATATTGTGGACTCTGGACCAGCCTGTTGACTGTTTGAAGCTGTTTAGGGAGCAGTATGTTGAAAATAATTACCAATAAAAGCAAATACGAGTGCTCTGTGGAAAAGACTGTGTATTAGCCTGTTTGAACTGTGAGTGTTTCTATTTGCAGCAAAGGCACTGATCCATTTCTGTAAGCCTACAGGCTTTTTTCTTTTCATAAAAAAAAATTATTTGTAGTTTGATGAGAGTCAGAAGTGAATAGGACAAGTGTTAATGAATGTGTCTCCCTGGAATAAAGGTGAGTTTTGCACCATACTAATAAATAAGAATATTATAGCAGTGAAATTAGTGAAATTATTATGTAATCTCAATATTTGTTTTGTTTACATTTGGATGATGTTTGGTCTATATAAGAGAAAAAATCCCAAATAGTTCTGGATTGACAGCTCAGTGTGCATTTTAATAGATAAATGGAAACTGATCCACTCCATTTAATGTTAACTTCAATAGAAATCTATTTGTATTTCACTGAAACAGAATGTTAATATGAATTAATATATTTTACAGCCACTTTCCTGAAGAACAGAGTAAGTTTACCTCTTGAAATGCTGGATGTTAATACTTTGGCATTTGAAAAAAAAATAAAAGAACACTGGGGATACTTTGAGATGGTCCAATTTTTTTGAATTTTCTCTTATTTCCTTATAATGCTATCTGAGTCCATAGGTCTGAGACTCGGTTTGCTGGCAAAGGCACCTAGCTTCACCTGAGTTCTTTTCTTCTAGGTTTACTTGTAAGGACAGAGCAAGGAACATTATCAGAGCAAGGAAAAAGACTAAGGCTTCTTTTGGCTAGGCAGATTTACTGTGTGTTACTATTTTCTTTTGTACTCACAGGGTTTGTTACTGATTTTTGTTAACGTTTTACTGCTTTATTGTTCTCTGATTCAAATTGCTCTTGCAGGGTATACTTTCTGCTGCATTATTACAGGGTGTGCTTACAAGTTTGTTACTGTTTTGTGCTTACAGATTACTGCTGTAATCCTCTCTGATTCAAATTGTTTTTTGCAAGGTATATCTTCTGTTACTGCTTTATTTTTCTCCATAGCAAAGTGTTTTTGCAAGGTATATCTTCTGTGAAATTGTTACAGGTGGTGCTTACATTTTTGTGACTTTTTTATCTATCATTTGGCTAAGCAAAATTACTGTTTGCTACTATTTTATTTAATTTTTTTGATGAAAGGTTTTTGGTTCAGTCTCAAAGGTGTTGCAGTCTCCTTCTCATATTGAAGGAGTTAATGTCTTTCCTCCCACAGCTCTTCCAGGGGATTAGGTGTGTAACTGTGGGGTGGACCAGGTTATAAACCCAGCAGCTCCTCTGGAATTGATATTATTAACTGCAGGCACTATGGGACACTTTTCAAAAGGGCAGTTATACAGGATTTAGGACACTGTCCTACATTCTGGGCCACTGGAGGTCTAAGGGCAGCATGGGCAGAGATTGCATGCCTCAAATTGCATATTCATGAGGAAATATATAATAAGAACCACCCGCCATTTCCCCAACATCCAGCTGAAGCACCTCGAGCACAGTGGGTAGTTGGTCTGGGAGGTTGGCAGGTGGTTAGGAAGGGCAAATCAGGTGCCTTTTCACTCAGTGTTCTCCAACATATCACCTTCACAAACCATATAAAAACTACAAACAGGTATCTGCCTCTATCTCTGAAATCAAACAAAGGGGCAGAAGACACTGCAGAGCAGGACACTGTAGCACAGGAGCTAGTACAACAAAACTCACCCAAAACAGAGACCAAAACAAAAGAAAGCAAAAAGGAAATCCGAAACACTTCTGATCATAAGAGACTCCATGATTCAGGGAGTTGATACTTACCCCCAGTTGGGGGTAATGTCTCCCAGGTACATCAGCATGGAGAGACACTGACCGCATTGCTAAAATCATGCAGAAAGCAGGAGAAAACATCAATGTCCTGGTACACATAGGGACTAACAATCTCACCAGCCAGTCAGTTGTGGAGACCAGGGAACACCTGACCAGGCTGGGAGACAAACTGTCATCCATTTTGTCTGGCATCTCCTTCTCTGAGATCCTGCCAGTCTGGGAGAGGGGGGCAGATGGACAGAAGGTCAAAGAGGGGGAGTTAGGGGAACTAAACATGTTGCTCAAGGGCTGGTGCCAGGAAAAAGCACACAAATTTGTAGGCAACTGGCAACAATTTTGGGAGCAGAAGTTCTTTAAATTCAATGGGCTGCATCTGACTAAGTAGGGAGTCAGTGCATTGGGGCAGAAGTTTGACATCTCTGCAGAATATTTAAACTAGCAAATGGGGAGGGGTGCCTCACCTGACACATCAAATGGAAAGAACACTCCCCCCCAGCTAGTGATCAAACAGGAGTTCAGCATGTTTGTAGTTCATTTGCATCACCAGGTAAGGAAAGAAGTCCAGCTCCCCATACGATGTGCAGGGGAAATGCCGGACCTTGCCCAACAACTAACACACCAAAATCTGACCAATGGAAAATCATGTACACAAATGCCCACAGTCTGGGAAACAAGATCCAAGACCCGAAGGCAACAATGACAGAGGCTAAACTGGACATAGTAGCCATTAGCGAGACATGGTTCACCAGTAACCACACTTGGAAGACTTCAGTACCCGGCTATGTACTGTTCAGAAGAGACCGAGATGCAAAAAGAGGGGGGGAATGGCCCTTTACGTCAATGAAAATATCAAAGCTACAGAAATTCAGAATACACATAAGGAGCCAGAAGAACTGTGGGTCACCCTGGAAACAGGAAATGGGACAGCCATAAGAACTGGAGTTGACTACAGGCCTCCAGACCAGGGGGGAGGACATAGACACATTACTGTTAGAAGACATACAAAACAAGACAGCTAAAGGGGAGTTTCTGATAATGGGAGATTTAAACATGCCAGATACATTTTTTTTTTTTTTTTAGTTTTTTGTTGACCAGGTAAGTGCACTAGACAAATCCTGCCTATTTTCAGGCACGACCCGGGGGAGAGGGATACAGATGAATGCCAACTGACCTTGAACCAGATTAAGCTGTTGGTGGTATTTTCAGTGAATAAGGGAAATTTGGCCAGGACACTGGGGAAATTCCCCTACTCTTGGCCAGTAGGGGGACAGGCTGTCTGCATGATGTCCACTCCGAGCGGGATGTTGGAGGAAGAGGATGCCTGCACAGTGGGGGCATTTGCCTCGGCTCCCACTGTTGTTGAGCTAGAGGCTAATCCAGTGGGTATCGCTGACTTTGATTCAGAGGATGAATATCATGAGGCTCCTATTTCCAGGGGAGGAAATGGAGACTGCAACTGTTAATACCATGGATAAGGTAATCCTGCAAAAAGTTGCTGTGTGTACAGAATACGGAGGTTCAGAAGAGAAGCATGGATTGACACAACTAGGAACGTCAAAGTCAGTTAAGCAGCTGCAGAGTTCTGAGGCACTCCCTGTCATCTGCTCAGTGCAATCTGTTAGCGTGTCAGCTGTGGAACAGTCTCCTGCAAGCCCTGCGGAGTGTGGTGAGTCAATTAATTCTTTCCCTGTTAAACCCAAAGCTATCGATTCAGACAGTGTAAAAAAAAAGGCTGGCAGTAGAATCGTTGAAAAAAATGAGCACCTAAACCCTGAAGCTTCACAATATGAGGAAAATGATGTTACTGACTCTGTGTGTTCAGCTAAATCACAAGGAATTGTTTTGGCTCCAGTTTCTTCTGATTTTGAACTGAAAGTAACTGCCCCACTAAGCAAAGCGGCAGGCTTTGTATTTAAAAAGCCGGTAGGGGAAGAGACTGGGTTTTCTTCAGCAATTATCTACCAATCTAAAGCAGAGTCACAAAAGGGTGTTACGGAGTTTCTTTTTTCAGACATTCACCTTAAGCAGCTGGGTAATAAGGACTCTGTGTATGCACTTGTTAATTCTTCTGATCTAAAACCTGAAACAGAGTTGATTCCTCCTAATCCTCTGGGGGAACTCTGGACGCCAGGGAAGGCCCTAGTTGGGGCTGGTTGGAAACAGTCTTCATCTGGTATTTGGTTACCTGACCCAGAGTGGGATTCTAGTCCAAACTTCTCACAAGAATCCCCTGCCTGGAAGCCAGGCTTGAACATTACTTGTGGTCCAGAAGCTGTGTTGCAGGAGGCCAAACCCAGTGACCTTAGGCCTGACGCCTCTCCTATACCCGAAAACCACTGACTTTGCAGGACAATGTTCCTAAAGGAGATTCTAATCTTCAGGCTCCAGCTATCCCACTACGTTTGGAGATTTTTGATCCACCTCAACAGAAACCCCTTTGTCTGAACTGTTTTCTAATGTTAAGAGGGAGGCCGCTCCAAGAAGAAATGCTGTGCGGAGTCATTACAAAGGGGGGTTGGAGAACAGACCAGACAGATATTATCTTGGGAAAACTCTTCTTAAGGACTCCCTTCACTTCTCTCCAAAAGATGTATTCACTTTTATAAACATATCTGGACAGGATAACTTTGATGTTAGCTTTAGGACTTCCTATGCTTTGGATCTTTTTTGGGAAAGGTATGGGCAGATCAAGTTTTCTCCCACATGGACCCCTTTTCTCGTCATTCCCCTTACTAGGCCCTTGATAAAATTTGTAACTGTGATGTTCCGGAATGAGGGTGTCCATGTGGAAGACATTACCTTTTGGTGATCACAGAAATGTGAAGTTTTGAGCTCTCCAGAACCCATTTTAGATTCTGAGCAATTCTGGATGGGGGGGTTGGAAGTACAAAATTAAGCTAACGCAGACAGACTCTGGTATTGAACATATACCTAACTCTTTTTTATTGGGCAGGGATAGAGGGGTATGCTTTTATGGGGGGCAGCCTAGAGCATGTTATGAGTGCGGCTCAAGGACTCACCTGTCCAGTGTCTGTGATCAACCCAGGTGTGACAATTTGGGGGAAATTGGGCATGGCACTATGCAATGTGCAAATCACACCAAATGCGACCTATGTGAGGAATATGGGCATGTTTTTCGGGATTGTTCTTGGGCTGCAAAAGTAAAGCATCATGTATCAGTCCTGAGCTTTTGATTCAGCAAGCTCAGGATGTTGTGGGCCCCATCCCCCTGCCTCTCCCCCCTCCCGTGATTGTTACACACAGTACTCGGGCTACTTCCTCTATTAGGTCCTCTACCCCAAGGCCTTTAGTGGAGTTGAAAGCTATAGCTCCACAAACCCATGAGGAAGATAAGACCTGTGAAGTCCCTCTGGTAAATCCGGAGATGGTTCCAGTGTGCTTTACAGATCCGGTGGTCTCTGAGAATAAGATTAAGGTAGTAACTCCTTTATCCCTATTACGCAGAAGGAGATCCTCCAGGAATTTACCACCAAAATCTCCCCCTTCTTCTATTTCTATAGAATCTAGCAGTTCCTATGCGGCCTTGTTCACACATGGGTGGAGACTGAAATGGAAGTAGGGGATTCTGATTCTCAAATATCTTCTTTGTCCACCATTTCTCAATCTGTGGATAATTACAAATAAAAAAAGATGAAAAAAACGGAAAAAATAATGGATAGTGGTTTTTAGCTAAACTTTTCAATGCTGACAACATGGGGTTCTTTGAATACTCATAGCTTGTTGAATACTGTCAAAAGGCAGGCTCTATTCCAATATATTCATGATAGCAAAATTTCAGTCAGTTTTTTTACAAGAAACCTGGATGTATTCAATAGAGCAATTATCCACTTTCAAGAGAGAATGGCCCTGGGTCCCTCCTACTGGTCCTTTGGAACAGATAGTGCAGATGGGATAGGCATTTTATTCAACTCCATTGATTTTTCACTCCACAATTTGATAGATCTCATTCCCGGTAGGGTCCTGATCTTAGATGGGAAATGGCAAAATATTTGCTATAGATTTATTAATATCTACAACCCTCAATCAAAAGCTAATAGAGTAGCTTACATGAAGGCAGTGTAACCATATTTGGTCACTTCTGTAAACATATTTTGGGGAGGGGATTTTAATTGCAGCTTAATTAATACAACCCAGCAGAATAAAAAAAAAATTATTGTGACTCCAATGCACTAGCCTCAATAATTAAGTCTGCCAGTTTACTCAATTGCATGTCTTTTCTTTCTCAGGGTCCTAGGTTTTCATTTCTAAAAGGGAAACCACACTTTCTCATTGATTATATGTTAGTTTCTCCTTTCGTGCTGGTTAAAGGTTTTCAAATGGGTCCTATAGAGTTTTCTGATCATCTATGTTTAATATGCTTCTTTCAAACTGAAGGTCCGACCTCTAAAAAACAGGTTCAGTGGAAACTAAATACTTCCATTTTGGATTCCCCTCAAATAAAATCAGGTGTCAAATTGATTTTACAGGCCCATTTATCAGTGGCTTTTCTGTACACAGATAAGGAGGCATGGTGGTCAGATACCAAATTAGTTCTTCGGAGTTGGTTTAAAAAACAAGGAGTTGTGGCTAAAGATCATAAATTTTTAAAATACTTATCTTTAAGACAGCAGCTTCAAAGGCTAATGTCACTCACATACATTTCGAAACAGAATTATTCAGAGCAACTTAATGTGCTTAAAAACACTATGAAAGCATATCAATATGATAGAGCAAAGACATTCCAAGCCATTTTTTCTAATGGTATAACGAAATCCCCTATAGGAGACCCATTTGAGGCTTGCAAATTATTAAAAGAAACTTCCACTATTGATTTTCTAATCAATGCAGATGGTTCCAAAGCAGTGAAAAAGATCAAATTAGGGATTCCATTAGACAGCATTATCAGTTATTGGAACCTGAGTCCCGTATCTTAGAGGAAACAGTTACTAATTTTTTAAATTCCTGCAGCCTACCCTCCACACCAATAGAGGCTTTAAATTTACAAGGACCTATTACCAGTACAGAGATAAAGGAGGTTATTGAAAAAATGAAGCCAAATGTGTCACCTGGGTTAGACAGTCTTCCTAGCCAACTATATAAATGTTTTTTGCAAGAATTCTGCGAATGTTTAGTAATTCTATTTCAGTATTTTTTGGACACTAATTCTATGTTCCCATCCTTTTTTTTTTTTTCCATGTAAAGTTTATTAATATTTTAACCATACATGACAGATGGCCAAGAGCAATATCATTATACATTGACAATACACAGTAGACTAAATCTGTCCCCCACCCACTCGTCACACAACTACTTCCCCCCCCTTTCTAATACAGCTTTATTCTAACCATACACACTACAGATCCTTCAGCACAGATATCTCGATATTGACAGGATGTGCTAGGTACAAAGGCCCTGCAAATGAGAGTCCTTAAATCGAAAATAGAGTGTAAAAGGGGTCCCATATCTTCTTAAACCTCCCTAACCTATTATTTAAACTTGCAATAGCCTTCTCCGTTCTGAGATTCGCAAGAAGCTCGGTTAACCATTCTCCATATGTAATTTCAGATTGGTCTTTCCAGTGTCGTAATATCACTTTCTTGAGTGACATAGATATCAAGGCCATGTAATATTTCCTATTATGAAATCTGATGCTAGAGAAGTCACCTAGGATGCATATTTCCAGTTTAAAAAGATCTTCCAGCCCCAAAATGGAGTCAGTCTTGTTTTGAATAGTGGTCCAAAGAGGTACTAGTTTGGGGCAGGACCAGAAAATATGATACAGGGTGCCCTCATAACCAGAGCATCTCACGCACTGGGAGGAGGGTGTTAGGCCAAATTTTAACATTTTTTCAGGGGAAAAATATAAATTATGCAGAATATGCATCTGCATCAGTCTTAATCTATCTTGCGTTATGAATTTGTGACAATTAAACCAGAGGTCGGCCCAGTTAATGTTGTAACCAGGAAAGTGGGGGGACCAATAATGGGTCAGACCATAACATTCTGGGTATAACCAATCGAACAAGATACCGTAGATTTTGGAGACAGCTTTCTGCTGGCCCACCTGGTGTATCATATCCACTAGAAGGGAAGGGCCTGTATATGAGTCTAACGTATGCCCAAATACTTTGACTAATAAGTGTCTCACTTGGATGATTCTGAAAAAATGCTTAACCGGGATCTTAAACTTTTGCTTTATACTTTGGGCTGACAACCAGGTATCATCTTCACCTGTTAAAGTATGCAATGGGATACCCTTCAACTGGGGTAACCAATTTGAGGGAATATATTTGTCATCAATTTTAAGATTAGGATTACCGAACAGGGGTTGACTTAAGTCTTCTGTATTATTATATTTGAGAAAACGACATAGTTGAGAGTGGACCCTGATGGACAGAGATGTTCCCATCCTTTACTGCAGGATTGCTGATACATTTATTCAAAGCAGGGGATAGGAACAATATTAAGAACTGGAGGCCTACTACTCTCTTAAACTCTGATTATAAAATATTTTCCAACATATTAAACAATAGACTTGAAAGGTACGCAAAGCTGGTAATATCCCCATACCAGTTTTGTGGAATCCCGGAGAGAAGAATTCAATCTGCCTTAATGATAATACGAGATGTGATTGAACAGTTATCTCTTACTGGTAAATCTGGATGTATAGTAGTTGCGGACTTCGAGAAAGCTTTTGATAGGGTGTATCTTCCTTACCTTTTTTCAGTATTGAAAAGTTATGGGATCCCAATTAAACTGATCAAGATTATTACATTTCTCCACCTTGCAGGGAGACCGGAGCAGCGCATGGCACGACCGCCGTTAGCGGCGCCCTATGGCCGCAACTTCGGCCGCCGTGCCAGACCCAACCAGCCATCCAAGGCCACCCTTCTGGAGCCCTACACTGGATCCCAGCACCAGGGAGACCGAAGCAATGCATGGCACGACCGCTGTTAGCGGCGCCCTACAGCTGCAACTTCGGCCGCCACGCCGGACCCAACCAGCCATCCAAGGCCGCCCTCCTGGAGCCCTACACTGGATCCCAGCACCAGGTACAACCGGTCACTTGCCACTGAGCCTGGTTCTCCTCTCACAGCCTCCTGATAGGTCACCGCAAATCCTAGCGGCCTGTGATTGGGCGCTACGGAAACTGCCAGCATGATCATTGGAGCGCTCCTTTGCCCTACTCTGCCGACCTGCTGCCTTGTCCTTGGCTTAGTAAATCGGGTTAGTATTTTGTTGTATTGTTGGAGCAGACACTAAGCCTGCCAAGATAGAGCCTGAAACCTGTTTCCACAGTTAATTTGACTCACTGTTTTTACTAAATCTTGTGATGCCTCAGATTTTACCACTGAAACTGTGATGCTGATATTTTTACTGACTGTGTTTTTTCTGTTTGTGCTCTAGTCAGCCTGATCTGCTGACAACCCCCCCATCTCTGTCTCTAAAGATTTTTTTAATTTCTCTTTCTCCCTGCCTAGACTCCTCCAAAAGACTCAACAAGACCACCATCCCCCTATCGATTCAACCCCTGCAGTGCTAAGTGCTGCCGATCACCTCCCAGTCTCTGCCTCAATCCCACCCACAGACTAGCTAACTAATCTATTGTCTCCTACTGCACTCCCGGCCCCAGCTGACGCTCTGCCGCCAATTCACCCCCCCTCCGTCTTTGTTCAAGTAATTACTCTGCTGTCTCTCAACCTCTCTCATTTCTCTACCTTGCAGGGATACCGGAGCAATGCACGGCATGACCACCATTAGCGGCGCCCTACGGCCGCAACTTCGGCCACTGCACTCACCCAACCAGCCATCCAAGGCCACCCTCCTGGAGCTCTACACCAGATCCCAGCACCAAGTACAACCGCTCGCTTGCTGCGGAGCCTGGTTCTCCTCTCACAGCCTCCTGATATGTTGCCGCAAATCCTAGCGGCCTGTGATGGGGTGCTACGGAACCTGCCAGCACGATCATTGGAGCACTCCTTTGCCCTACTCTGCTGACCTGCTGTCTTGTCCTTGGCTTAGTAAATTAGGTTGGTATTTTGTCTCACCCCCACTGCCCCCTCCCAGGCCTCCTTTAAATAGGCTTGTCGCCCCTCCCACTCTGGGTGCTGCCCTCCCATTGGATTAGCCATCCACGTGTGCTGCCCTCCCATTGGAGTAGCTAACCCTGAGTGCTGCCCTCCCATTGGATTAGCTATCCCTGTCCTTTGTCACTTATCCTCCTCAGCTTAACATCACAACATGCCCTGACTATCTGATACTTCCTCTACATAGCCAACCCTTAATAAGCAAACACCCTCACCCATCCTTTAGATCCCTTGGACCCTGATTCATCCTCTGACTGAATAATGCTCTTCCAGGTCTTTTTACTGGCTATGTGCTTTACCCCCTGTTACATTTACATGGGGAGCAACCCAAAACAATCTCATCATCATCAAGCGCCCCTCTTTACACCGCATAATAACCTTGGCATGACCACAGGGATTTATATCATAGACAGTTCAAACCTCTGCTCCCCTCTATGGCACTTTGGCTACCTTCTGATATTAACTGCTCACTGCCCACTGATTATCCCCCTGACCAAGTTAGTACTCTACAACCTATCCAAACAGTGGTGGCACTGTAGCGACGGAAGGCATAGGAGCAAAATAAACAGGCAAATCTACAAGATGCTGAAATCCTTTCTCCCACAAATTCTCCTTATGCTGCTCCTGCTCTCAGGAAATGTTCACCCCAACCTAGGACCACCTGGGCAGCCAGCAGTGGCACCAAGCAGAAGGACAGGGACACTCACCATGGCATCCATCAACACCTGCAGCATCCTCAACAAACTTGATTCCCTCCAAACATGGATCCTACAGCACAACCCTGATGTCCTCTCAGTTGTGAAAACATGGCTAAACCCTAAAATCCCTGATACCTCAGTCTCCATCCCTGGCTACTGCATTTTCAGGCAAGACAGGATTGCTAAATGGGATGGGGGCTGCGCCATCTATCTTAAGGATATCCTTATGGGTCACATCATCCCATCCCCTAGCCTAAGCAACTCCTCTCAGGTCCTCACAATCAAAATCCTCCTTGGTGCACATAACAAGGAACTCACTATCATCTCAGTTTACCTACCCCCAAGAGACCAGGCCGCTGGCTTCCATAGTATCATGGAATACCTAAGGGTCCAGCAACATAATTCTGAAACCATAATCATGGGTGATTTTAACATTAACTGGCTCTCCGCTGAGGCCGCAACCTATAAGGATGCAGCTGTGGCACACCACATCACTCAACTGGTCAATGCACCCACTAGGTGTAACTATAGGACAGGCTCCCTTATGCTTCTAGACTGGATTCTATCTAACCACCCTGAATGCATCTCCAGTGTTTCTGTACTCCCGGATACAATAAGTGACCACTCGCCTGTCATCTGCTCCTGGTCAAACAAAATACCACAAGCCCCCTCCCAAGCTTATCTATTCCAGGGTTATCAAACAAGGGCACCTCCAGCTGTTAAAATCCCATCTAACCAGGCTGAACTGGGCAGTGCTTGACTCGCTCAGTGACACCAACAAAGCTCTGGACCTATTTATCAAACGTTTCAATGAAGCCTGTGACATCTATGCACCAGTGAAAAAGATGAAGGTCAAAGGACAGACCAACCCCTGGGTTACTACTGACCTTTTAACTCTACTCAAGCACAAAGACCACCTCTAGCATTGTGCTCGTGCAACTCCGATGCAAGTAAACATACAACTATACAAAGCAGCCAGAAATGATTGCACTCGAAAAATACGGAATACTAAACGCAGCTATTACAAAGAGGCTCTGACTAACTCTTGGGGCCAGGGAAAAAAATTCTGGAACAACATGAAAGAACTCACAGGAAAGGATCCTAAAGCATCACCCACTATGCTCAACCTTCATGACACTCCTACACTCGACCTAGGTACCATCACCAGCACTTTTAATAATGCATTTACAAACCTGGACAGTGTCCTTCCACCAAAATTTTTTGACGACCTCCCCTCCAGCTCCTCCCAAGTTACCCCCCAACTAGAATGTACAACCCCAAAGTTTTTTTTAAGGAGGTCCCACCACAAGCAGCTAGAAAATACATTCAAAAGGCAATCTGCAAACAAGGGTACAATGGTGACTCCCTTGACCTGAAACTGCTGGCACAAGTCCTCGATGAAATCTTAGAACCACTTACAAAGATCTTCAATCTCTCGCTTAGATTCGGCCATTTCCCCTCTCTCTGGAAGAAAGCCACTGTCACACTGGTTCACAGAAGCGGAGATAGGATGCTCCACACCAATTACAGACCTATCTCACTCCTCCCCCCACTATCTAAAGCACTGGAGTGAATAGTGTCGGACCAACTAGTTGAATTCCTGGAAAATTACAATGTACAGTGCCCAGAGCAGCATGGCTTCAGAAAAGGGCACAGCACCACCACTGCACTACTGGAATTTACAGCCTTCATCCATGCCACGCTTGACAAAGGGAATTGTGGATGGGCAGTATTTATAGACCTTACCAAGGCATTCAACACAGTTAACCACCCCCTACTGCTCAAGCAACTGTCCTCCATTGGGATCTCCAGCGATGCCCTTCCATGGTTCACCAGCTACCTTGATAATTTGATCCAATGTGAAAGGCGTGCAGGGATCTCTTCGGATGAGAAACTGGTCCACTCCAGAGTGCCCCAGGGGTCTATTCTGGGCCCTCTACTCTTCTCCCTCTTCATCAACAATCTCCCCAGTGCCTGCCACCAAAAAATATTACTTTACACAGATGATGCAGTCCTGTTTTCCAGCCACCATGACATTACAGTCCTTGAATCCCAGCTGCAGCTTGACTTCAAGCGCATCGAAGACTGGTTTAATTCTCATAAACTTGTCCTGAACCACAGCAAGACCAAAGCCATGTCCTTCTGTAACCGATAACCAACGGAGTAGACACAACTCTCTGTCCCTCACCATCAAGAACCACACTGGGAACCCACGCGAACATGTCAAGGAGTTCAAGTACCTTGGGATTAACCTGGATAGTAACCTCTCCTACACTCGGCATATTGACACTGTTGCCACGACCACCAATATAAGGATTGGACTACTATACAAACACAAGCACAGCATGCCTGCAGATGCCCTTAAACTACCCATCTACAGCTCTGTCACCTCTATCATTAACTATGGCCTTGCCATCTATGGCTCTGCCTCAACAAGTGCCCCCCACAGGATCTCAGTTTCTCTCAACAAAGCCTGTAGACTACTAATGGGTGCAGCCTGACAAACTCACACCTGTGACCTCTATGCACAGGCCAGCTGGCTACCCCTACTCAGCAGAATTCAATACCAGACCTGCTTACTTACCAAAAAGATTCTCCTCAGTCTCATGCCACCTGGTGTTAGCTCACTCCTTACTACCTACAGTGGCACTCAAAAAACACGTGGTGCCCAATCTCTAACCTTTCAGGTTCCTAGATGTCATACCTCCATGGGTCAGCGGTCCTTTATCTATGGAGCCGCTCAATGGTTCAATTCCCTCAATAAAGAAGCACTTTCCTCTACTACACTTGGACCCTTCAAAAGGAATCTCAGACTTTACCTCACCTCTACCACTCAATGTAACTGCTTCTCTGAACAGAGATCTCTCTAAACTCCTCCCAGCTCACTCATGTCTCACAGCCCGCCCTTTCCCAGTCTCATTCCCTCTGGCACCGGGTCTTCCTTGTGACTCCTCCCCTGCTTTGCATCTCCACTGGAACAAGACATTTTCAACCAGCATCTGACAGTGGGCCATTAGCCTGCCAACTTCCTCTCCCAGTCACACGCCTGCAATACTAACTGCCTATTGTGCCCTCTATCTCTTATTGTTACCGCAGTCAG
The DNA here is from genome assembly GCA_016271365.2 of Neoceratodus forsteri. Lineage (NCBI taxonomy): Eukaryota > Metazoa > Chordata > Ceratodontiformes > Ceratodontidae > Neoceratodus > Neoceratodus forsteri. Next base: position 454,152,774 of record CM057451.1, on the reverse strand, counting down.
CTGCCTACTCAAGCTGCTCGTTATATGAATATTATCTCAAAGTATGTTATAACTGAATATCTTTATTTTTTCTTTTAGTTGTTTTGGTTGTTTATTGTGCATTCTTTTACTACCTCTGTATGTATGTTGACCCGCGTCCTTTGACGTGGAGCCTTTGTAAATGAGCAGTTTTTGCTCAAAGGTATTTGTAATCCGAGAATTTAATAAATAAATAAATAAATAAAATTACTGTATCAGCATAATACAGTTTATCCCTTTTTACAGGGGAGTACTGTTCAATGCTTCCAATTAAAAAAAGGAGTCTGGCAAGGATGCCCCCTGAGCCCTCACTTGTATATTTTTTCATTAGACCACCTGTTACAGTTTTTAGTTAACTTGCCGAGATGGGTAGGTATCATTGGGGATACTCCTGCTAATCAGCTCCACTTACAAGCCTATGCTGATGATTTAAACCTATATTTCTCAGACCAGGCACAAATCCATTAATTTTTGAAGGTATTTAGCTTTTCTCAGCAGCTTCAAATGCAAAGTTAAACTTCCAGAAAACCAAAGGCTTATTCATTGGGGCACTAAGCCCAGTTGAAATAGTTCAGGATAATATTATTATTTCTAGAATACCACTGAAAATTTTAGGCATTCTTTTTGGACCCCAACATCTGCCAGTGGAAAATTGGGAGCTAGTATTGGGAATGGTGGAGAAAAAAGTGAATAGATGGAAACAGTGGAAATACTCTAAACTTAAAAGGATACATATATTAAAACAATTTATTATACCCTGTCTACAGTATATAGCCATGATTTTCCCTGTACCATCACAGCTTGAGACTAAACTTTACAGTGTATTTTTTCAAACATTGTTGGAAAATCGCCTGAACCCAGTAAAAAGACATTTTACTTATCTGGAGAAGAAATCTGGTGGTTTGGGGATGATAGATCCAATTGAGTTTATGTTTTCCCTTTTTTTTATGAATACCATTAAATGTGGATTGGAACAGGTAGAGAGTGTTCAAAAGAAGTGGGTGGTTAGGGCATTGAGCCATTATTTTAAAGTATGGCAAAATTTAGCTCCCAAAATGAACCCTCATTTACACATACCCTCATGTTTTAAACTGGCAGTGCAAAAATTGTTTAGATGACAAATTACTAAAACCATGATTCAGAATAATAATATGCAGTCCATGTACAGGTCGCTCCTGTAAAAAAGCTTTCAGCTTAGTGTGTTATACCTGGTTAAACAACTAAATAAAAAAATTAAATAAATAAAATTATGGCATCAATTTATCCACAAACTCCTTGTTTTAAGAATTGTCCCTCTGCTATGAATCACATGGTGACAGCTCAACTGAATAATCCCAGGTTGCCTCTAAATCAATGGGAAACTTATTATGTATGGCTGCCTCAATGTTAGGGGGAACACAAAATATAAAGATAAAGAAGAAGGAACTGTCCTTATATTGAGTGCATAAATGTTGAAGAGACTATGGAACATTTTTTCTTACATTGTTCCTACGCAAAACAACTGTGGGTTTATTTAGCAAATATGTGGAAGTTGAAATGGTTTCCTATGATTACATATGAAATATTGGTGATAGGGATTTATTCCCCTAGTTTTGCCCCCTATCATACCAGTACTTTGCATTTATTTTTTAGTTGTGTATGATTTTTCTTATGGCAGGCTAGATGCCAATAGGTCCTTTATCAGAGGAAAATGGCTTATGAATGTTATGCTTGTCTAGTATCAAATGAACTTTCAAGAATTTACTCACAGGAAGCACAGGTGTGCACCTCACTTAAAGTTAAGAAATGGTGGAAGGGCTTTACACATTTTATAAAGTTAAGTAGCCTTATGTATGTAAAATAGGAATTGTAGAATTGTAGTGAGTTTTTCTTTTTTGTTATAAAGTGTTAAATATCTGGGATACTTTGTTTTACTGTGTTGTGATTTATGTTTCTTATTACAATAAAAACTCCCCTACTCTTTTCGATAAGTGCCATGAGATCTTTAACATCCACCTGAACTACCACCAATCCAGGCAGATGGGACCTCGGTTTAACATCTCATCTGAAACACGGCACCTCAGAAGTGCAGCACCCCTCTCATGCTGCACTACAATGTCAGTACTGGGATATTAACCCAAGTGCCAGATGTGGGAACTGAACCCACAGCCCTCTGATCTTCCGGCCTCAGAGGCGAGTGTGCTACCTACTGAGCCATTGACACTACCAGCAGGAACATCTGCCAGAACTAGACACATAGTTGATTCCCTGCAGCAGAGGGCCTCAAACAATGGGTACAACAACCCACAAGAGACAGGGCTATCCTAGATCTATTACTGACTAGTGGGGAAAGGATCACAGATCTCCAAGTAGATGGTCACCTGGGGCCAGTGACCATCACATGGTATGGTTCAACTTGGCCACTAGAACTAAATCATCCCATTCCAAGGCACAAATATGGGACTTCAGAGGAGCTGACTTTGATAATAAGTTCAACAGAGTTGATCTAGTCCTGGCAAGAAGAAATACAGGTGAGGGGTACAGGCAAAGTGGGCAAGCATTAAGGATGCAATACATGAAGCAACATCCCATTGTGTTAGAAAGAAAAGCAAGAGCAAAAGAAGGAGGAAACCACTTTGGTTCTCCAAAACAGTAGCAGAAAAGGTCAGAGCCAAAAGGCTGGCCTTAGGGAAATATAAGGGAACGCTGTGGGACGAAGATAGGGAGGCATACCATACTTCCCTAAGGGAAGCAGAGAAGGCAGTAAGGCAGGCAAAGGCCCAAATTGAGGACACACTAGCACAAATAGTAAAAGAAGTGGACAATATTTTCTACAGATACATTAGTGAAAGGAGAAAGTCCAGAGGGGGTGTTGCTAAGATCAAAGGGGATAAGGGGGAGTGCGTGGAGGAGGACCAAGGAAAAGCATCTATCCTAAATAGATACTTCTTTTCAGTATTTACTGAGGAGAAGGTAGGGCAGGGCCCACAGCTCAGCACCATGGACACAGGGGGGAGGGAAGTATGCACAAGTCCCTTCACACAAGCAAGAGTCCTACAAGAGCTCGCTAAGCTCAGGGTGGACAAGGCAGTAGGACCTGATGCCATACATCCCAGGGTACTAAAAGACCTAAGGGTGGAACTAGCAGAGTCATGAGCAGAACTATTTAGTGAGTCTCTGAACACAGGAGAGGTCCCAGAAGACTGGAGAAGGGCTCATGTGATCCTGCTTCACAAGATTGGTGGCAGGGAGGAGGCAGGGAACTACAGACCAGTCAGTCTTACCTCAGTAGTGGGCAAGATTATGGAGGCACTCCTTAAGGAAAGGATATTGCAACACCTGGAATCCATAGACACACAGGATCCAAGACAGCATGGGTTTACAACAGGAAGGTCCTGTCAATCTAGTCTTATAGATTTCTTTGACTGGGTAACCAGAGTGGTGGACCAAGGGGGTGCAGTTGATGTCGCCTACCTTGATTTTAGCAAAGCTTTCGATACTGTTCCACATAGAAGATTGATTAATAAGCTGGGCAGGCTTGGGTTGGGTCAGAAGTTGGTCAACTGGGTGGCAAACTGGTTGGCGGGCAGAAAACAGAGAGGGGTGGTAAATTGTATACAGTCAGAAGAGATGCAAGTCATAAGTGGGATACCTCAGGGATCAGTCCTTGGGCCAGTCCTCTTCAATATCTTCATCAGTGACATTGCAGATGGACTGGAGGGTAAGATTTGTCTGTTTGCAGATGACACCATGATCTGCAACAGAGTAGATGATCCAGATGGGGTGGGCAGAATGAGAAGTGATCTGAATAAACTGGTAAAATGGTCAGAAGAGTTGCAATTGGGGTTTGAAGCAAAGAAGTGCAAGATCATGCACATAGGGAAGAGAAACCCTGAAGCCATCTATAGGTTGGGAGGGGAGTTGTTGGCAATCACAAGGGAAGAAAAAGACTTGGGCATCATCATCACAGATGACCTGAAATCATCCAAGCAGACCACTAAAGCAGTAGGTAAGGCTAGAGGGATGTTGGGGTTGTATTAGTAGGGGTATCGCAAGTCGTAAGAGGGAGGTAATAATCCCTCTTTATAAGACACTGGTTAGGCCCCATCTGGAGTACTGTGTGCAGTACTGGAGTCCGCACCTGCAAAAGGACATTAACATAATGGAAGCAGTCCAGAGAAGGGCAACCAAAATGGTGCAGGGACTGCATCAGAAAACATATGAGGACAGATTAACAGAGCTCAATATGTATACCCTAGAATAAAGGAGGGAGAGAGGTTATATGATCGAAACATTCAAACATCTTAAGGGCATTAACAAGGTGAAAGAGTCTAACAAGTTTCAATATAAGAAAAATAGCAGGACAAGTGGACAAAGCATGAGATTAGAGGGAGGCTGATTAAGGGATAATGTGAGGAAGTTCTTTTTCACAGAAAGTGTGGTGGATGCATGGAACGGCCTACCTCAGGAAGTGGTGGATATCAATACAGTGCAAGGCTTCAAACAGGCATGGGACAGGCATAAGGGAGCAATACAGATGAGTATGAATAGACAGGCCATTGACAGAGTAAATGCCTATGGCACATCCATAAGGTAGAAAAAATGGGCAGACCGGGTGGGCCTTGCAGTCCTTATCTGCCGTCAACTTCTATGTTTGTATGTTTCTGTGTTTCATAGTAAATGCAGGACGATTACCTGCCATCACCCAGTAAGCACCAACTGGGGTGGACCCTCTATGTCATTACCACTCTAAGGTCAGGATCAATGATGTTGAAACCACTCATAAAAAATGGCATAGCTCCCTTCCCCTTGTTCTATCGGATAGCAAAGAGCACTGAATTACCCCAGCAAGGTGCTGAACTGGCTATCAAACCCCAAAATAGACAAAGTAGAAAACTCAGTATGAAATAGTTAAATGGTCTAAGCATAAACATCCCTTCAAGTCAAACTTTGAACTTGTCCATGTAACAGATGGAAGTATAATATGTAACAAAACCAGGAACAATAACGAGTAACTGATAACTGGGCTGCAAATTGCATACAGAAAATAGGATAGTCTAATTCTACACCATAGCAAGAGTGCTATTTCAGTGTCTTCTTTGCTTGTGATAGGGATACTATGACAGAAGCAGCCCCTGCTGACTCAGTGTGCATGCGGCAGCTTATCCCCAAGGCATGCAGCACCCATGGTCCACCACGCCAGTGAAGCAGCATACATAAGCAGTAGGTAGGTACTAAGTGGAGGCATGCTGCTAGCAGGGTGTAGCTGTAACTGTGGACAGTGTCCAGAGTCCATAAAAAGCAAAGCAAAATTCACAGCCTGCAGTGGAAGAGGGCCACTACCACTCATTTTTGTGTCCACATGATGGTCCAGTGCAGACGCTATTAATAGAAGATGCTATGCAGAGCTTTTCCTCAAGGTGGTGTAGTCTGAGCAAGGGTGCACAATGATGAGGTCAGCACAGAAGTGGTAGTGGAGTGACCAGGGTTGCCACACAACCTTACTGCTGAAAAATGTGAATAACGGGAGCAGCTGGCAGTAAGAAGTATGATATTGCAATACAGTATGGCACAATCTAAAGTTAGGCAAAACCAGCCCAAGCCCCAGCACAAACTTTCCAAATACTTACATCCTCCACATCATGGCTCCCCCTCGCAGATATATTATCCCCTGCAGAAGATAGTCAACTTAATTGGCCACTCCAGTAACCACCAAACAGACAGGCACACTTAATTACTAACCTGAAGCAAGGTTGCATCCACCAATGAGAGTCCTACAATAAATGCAGGAATGAAATAACTGCCTGAGGGCTTCTAATGTTCCATATCAGTGGGTGGAGGTGAGGGTGACTTGCAAACAAATAGTTTGGGAAGGATCTGAGGTAATTGTTGGGCTGAAGCTGCAGTCAAATCAAAGGAATGGATGCCAGTAGAGAGCTGGATTATGAACCGAGCAGGAGACACAATCCAAAACTTTACTTGGTCAGCATGCAGTTTCTGCTTTATTTCTGTATGAGCCCATTGCGTCTCCTTGACAGACTGACTCAGATCATTGAAAATAAAATATCCTGAGTCCTTCAATTGAAGAGAGGGCTAATTCCATGCTGCCAGTTGGATCTTCAATTTATCCTGAAAATTAAGAAGATTGCATATGAGAGCTTGCGGTTGTTCACCTTTCAGAGGCGTGGGCCACAGCACCCTATGGGCTCTTTCAATTAGGTAAGAGAGGCTGTTGCCAGTGGCACCTCAAACTGGAGGAAAAGAGGATTGAAAAAATGTACGGGATCCTTTCCCTCAGCCAGCTCAAGAATCCCAACTAGGAAAAGGTACCCAGGCCAATGCCGCTACCTTAGAGGTTGCCAAGAAAGAAGAGCAGTTGGACCACAGTGGGCTCAGGGAGGGTTAGGGTTATAGATCAGAGATGCATTTCTCTCCACAATTAATACGCCATTTTGGCGGACTGTGGTTCCTCAATGGAGGCACCCACAGTAGAGATCAAGGAGGATGATGGGAACCTCCAGAAAGGAAACCCAGAGTAAGGTGGCATGAAACTCCACAGGGAAAGGAAACAACTCCTGGTGGGGGACTCAGTCATTAGGAGGGTAGAACTGGGGGGGAGGGAGAGGGAGGTAAGGTGCCTGCCCAGTGCCATGGCTGGGAGGGACAGGAAGTGAATCCTCAGGATTGCTGGAGCAGCAGCACGGGAGAGGGAACTGGATGTCATTCTCCACCAAGGGACAAATGACCTTGCTCGGAATGGGATTAGAGCAGTACAGGAGGAGATTGTAGAGTTGGGGAGGGGCCTTAGACAAGTGGCACACACGGTAACCTTCTCGTAGGTGCTGCCTGTCTATGGCATGGGTGAAGCTAGAGTACTCCACACCATGGGATTCAATGAATGGTAGAAAAACTGGTGCAGAGCTCAGAGTTTTGGCTTCATTGGGGACTGGGGGTCCACCTGTAGTGATGCAGGCCTATATTGGCACAATGGTCTGCATGTGTCCGGGAGGGGAACCCGGATCCTAGGTGATAGGTTTAAATGCTTCATTAACAAGCATTTAAACTAGTCAAGAGGGGAGACACTGAAAAGAAGCATGGAAATCCCTGCCCCCTTCACGAAGCAGGGCAGTTAGTAAGGTAAACACCAAGGCAGAGAAGTTGATAGGGAGCAGGACAGGGGTCCATGGAGAAAAAGGCAAAGACAGTAAGGACAGAGATGGGGCTAAAAAGGGTAAGGCTATCAAAAAATGGAGGGCGATGAGTACCAGTGCACATAGTCTGGGTAACAAGCTCCCTGAATTAGTGGCCTTGATGGAAGAGGGACACTTGGATATTGTGGCAGTCACAGAAACGTGATACACAGAGAACCATGACTGGGATGTCAAGATACCAGGTTACACAATCTACAGGAGGGACAGGGAGGGTAAAAGAGGAGGAGGAGTTGCTCTCTATGTAAGGGAAGGAATGAAAGCAACAGAACTAAAGGGTAAACAGGGAGAAGAGGAGGTGTTCGTGGGTCACCCTGGAGACAGGAAATGGCAGCACAAGCCATACGGGTGTTGTATACAGACCCCATCTCAGGGAGAGGAAATGGACAAGGAAATGATAGAAGGCATCCTTAGAATGGCAGAAAAGGGGGAGATATTGTTGATGGGGGACCTGAATATGTTAGATGTTAACTGGAGCACCTCTGCTGCAGCCTCATTCAAGAACAGGGTAACTCTCAATGCCTTACATGGGGCATGCCTCAGACAGCTAGTGCTGGAACCCACTCAGGAGGGAGCAATCGTAGACCTGATACTCTCAAATGGGGACAGAGAGAGGATCTCAGATTTAGAAGTTGGTAGGCATCTGGGAACAAGCGACTACCAAATAATGTGGTTCACGATAAACTCAGTTGTAGAGTCAAGTCACACAAAGGTGAGGGTATTGGACTTTAGGAGGGCTGACTTTGGCAAAATAGGAGAGCCTCAGAAAAGCACTAGCAAATGGGCAAGAAGGTGAGGTGGAGGAACAACGGGGAAAAATTAAAGCTGCCATCACACAGGCAACAAGCCTTTGTGTGAAGCAAATAAAACAAAAAGAAGGAAAAAAACACTATGGTTCTCAAAAGAGGTGGTGGGGAAGGTTAGGGGGAAAAAGACAGCATTCAGGAAGTATAAGGAAACACAGAAGGAGCAGGACAGAAAACTGTACCAGTTAAAACAGAAGGAAGAGGGGAAGGCAGTCAGAATAGCAAAGGCCCAAATAGAGGAAAAGATACTCAACTCAGTTAAAAAAGGGGGATAAAACCTTTTATAGGTACAGTAGGGAGTGAGGAAAGACCAGGGGAAGGGATAGTGGGGCTTAATAAAGGGGAGGGGGTGGGCAGAGGGTGACATTGGCAAAGAAGAGATACTAAATGAATACTTCTGCTCAGTATTCACAAAAGAAGAGGAGGGAGAGGTACCTAAACCAAATAATAGAAGCACACTGAATAGAAGGGTCAATACCAGTCCATTCACAGAAGAAAGGGTCCTGAAAGAACTCATAAAACTGAAGGTGGGATTCATCCCAGAATTCTAAAAGAACTAAGGGGAGAACTAGTGGCATCACTGACTGCCCTTTTTAACAAATAATGGGAGGATGGTGTGGTACCTGAGGACTGGAGGAGGGTGGATGTGATTCCCCTTCACAAAAGTGGGAGCAAGGCAGAGGCAGGAAACTACAGACCTGTTAGGTTGACCTCAGTGGTAGGGAAAATGATGGAATCACTCCTGAAAGAAAGAATCATTGAATAACTAGAGGCCAGCAGGGCACAGGACCCAAACCAGCATGGATTCACAGTGGGAAGGTCATATCAGCTGAATCTAATAGACTTCTTTGACTGGGTGACCAAATTAGTAGACCAGGGAGGGGCTGTGGATGTGGCCTACCTAGACTTTAGCAAGGCATTTGACACAGTTCCACACAAAAGATTAATAAACAAGTTAGCCAACCTGGGAGTGGGTCCCAGGGTAGTAACCTGGGTAAAAAATGGGCTAAACAACAGGATGCAGAAGGTAATAGTAAACAAAGTCCACTCCGAAGAAAGGGGGGTCACTTGCGGGGTACCATAGGGTTCAGTAATGGGACTGGTCCTCTTTAATGTCTTTATAAGTGACATTGCAAAGTGACTGGAAGGAAAAGAACGCCTCTTTGCAGATGACATAAAGATCTTCAACAGGGTTGATACACAAGGGGGGTGGAAAGGATGAGAAAGGACTTGGCAAGGTTGGAGAAATGGTCAAAAATATGGCAGCTTAGACTCAATGCAAAGAAGTGCAAAGTAATGCACCTGGGAAACAAAAACTCAAGGAACAAGTACACAATGGGGGGGAGGTATTAACAACAACAAAAATGGAAAAGGACCTGGGGGTAGTCATATCAGATGACCTAAAGGTAGGCAAGTAAAGTGAGAAGGCAGTAAGGAGGGCTGGGGGGGATACTGGGATGCTTACGAAGAGTTACCACCAGTAGAAAACAGGAAGTTGTTATCCCTCTTTACAGACAGCTGGTGAGACCCCATCAGGAATACTGCATGTAGTTCTGAAGACCCCATCTCCACAAGGACATAGCATGGAGGCAGTCCAGAGGAGGGCAGGTAAAATGGTGCAGGCTCTGCACCAAAAGCCATAGGAAGAGAGAAACGAAAAGAGCTTAATATGTATACCCTCGAGGAAAGCAGGGAGAAGGGGGACATGATAGAAACTTTCAAGTATCTCAAGGGAATCAACAAAGTGCAAGAGGGTAGCATCTTTCACACAAAGAGATGTGCAAGAACAAAAGAACAAAATTTGAAGGTAGAGGGGGGACAGATCAAGGGCAACTTGAGGAAGTATTTTTTTCACAGAGAGGGTGGTGGACTTATGAAACTGCCTTACTGAGGAGGTTGTGGGGTCAAAAACAGTCTTTTTTTTAAAGATTTTACTTCCCGAGTCAGAGTGGCAATTTGGTATGTGGCGATGTGGAAGAGCAGTGGCTGTGGCTGGTCATGCACAGAGCGAGGAAAATGCGGCGCATGTTTGTCATAATGAACACTCCTTTATTATGGCAAATGACGCTATGGGTTTCCCATTGAAAAAACATTAAACACATTAATTATTAAGCAATAATAATACATCACAACCATTAAAATACGTAAACTACTACTTATGTAAAAAATTGTTAGCAGGGGAAGGCATGCTCAAACAGGTAAGTTTTAAGTGATCTTTTAGAGGCCTCCACCATGCCAGAAGAGCAGATGCTCCCGAGAAAGGAGTTCCACAACACTGGAGCTGCTACCCCAACAGCTCTGTCCACCGACTGCCTCAGCCGGGATGAGGGAACAGCAAATATGCCAGCATCGGTGGAACAGAGGAGGTAGGTTGGGAGGAAAGAAACCATCAGATCTTTCAAGTAGTCAGGTCCCAAACCGTGCAGAGCCATGTATGTTAACAAGGATATTTTGAAGGTCATGCACTACCGCAAAGGCAACCAGTGCAGCACATGCAGCACTGGTGTGATGTGGTCCCTCCAAGACGTTCCCATCACCTGCTGAGCAGCAGCATTCTGGACTAGTTACAGGTGTCACTTTAAACCTCCAGATAATCCTAAATACAGAGCATTATAGTAGTCCATCCTAGAGGTAATGACAGCATGAAAGATCGTCACAGTGTCAGCAGGAACCAGATATGGCTTGATCCTGGTGATATTTCAAAGATGATAAAAACCAGATCGGACCACCACCATCACCTGCTGGTCTAGTGTCAGCCTCCGGTTCAAAATTACCCCGGGGGAATCACATGATGGAGCTCACTGGGTAGACACGAGACTCATTGCTCCATCCAGATTCTTGGGATAGTTCTCTTTTATTAGTAACACAAATGGTACAGACAACATTATTGTCTTTAGTTTGATGGGCTTTTTTTCATATTTCTGAACATCCGTCGAGGTAGTGTGTGGCAGGGAGTGAGTTTATACAGGCATAACAGAAGAGATGGACCACACACATTCTCCAGAACTTTCCCAGATTTACACTCCACTGATGATGATGCAAAAGTCATGGGAGTCCAAACATTTGAAAAGAGATAATTCTGCTGATGTTGGCACTCCGCAGAAGGATGAAGAAGATATCATGGCTGGATTTTGTCAGGACTTACAAACCATTAAGTCTGTTGTTTTGGAACTGGTTGAGAGCATGAAACGACTCTCCCCTGCATTGGATGCTTTAACTCACCAGATTGGTGAAGCAGAGATAAAAATTAGTTCGATGGAAGATCGCCAAGCTCAGGAGGAAAAAGAGCTTATTGTATTAAACAAAAAGTATCAAAACTAGAATCCCAGGTCAAGGCCCAGGAGGGCCGTAATCATTGTAATAAATTAGTGTTGGTAGGGATCCCAGAATATGAAGGAAGCTCCAATATGTTGGGCTTTGTCCAGCAATTATTACAAATGGTAGCCGGTCCCTCACGGCATGGCCCTGAGTATATTGTAGAAAAAGCTAACCTCTCCCTCTGATCTATCCAGGACCATCCAAGCAACTTTGAAATATTATTTTAAAGCTCTTAAATTGCAGGAATAAACTGCACATTCAGCAGAAGGTAAGGGAGAAGGAAGAGCTTCTCTGGCATTCCAGAAGGTTCTATATATTTAATGATTACACCCCACTCATCCAACAGCTATGTGGAGAATATAGGGGCATTATATCAAAATTAACTGCTGCTGGACTTCAGTACAGAATGTTATACCCTGCAAAATTATTAGTTATCACTAATGGTGGAAGCAGTTTGAGTCAGCAAAAGAAACCTAGGACAGGCTCCCTGTTTTTTTCCCAATCCATTTCCTCTACAGAAAGCGTCCACTACCTTGAGGTATTGAGACTTTAGCATTTTGGTTTCAACCTATAGTTGCCACCTTTTTTCGGATGTTTCTGCCCGGTTCTGATGCACATAAGTTTGTTACCATGACTGGAAGTTGTTTCTTATTTGCTTGTTTTATTGACTGTCATTACCTCTGACTAAGCCCTGTATAGCTGATTTTGTAATTTTACATGAACAACCTATGGTCTGGTAACTTGTTAAATGTGGTTTATATGTCTTAGTATAGCTTGTATTTCAGGACTGGAGAGTTTCTGCTTGTGGAATGACAGACTATATTTATGATTACCTGACCTGCTGATTTTTCAGATCTGTAATAATTTGCATGCAGATATATGTTACACTCTCTGACCTGCCTTTTCTGAATAGGTTTTGTGTTGTTGCTTTACAATGTATAGCAATATTGGTGTTATATTAGTATTCTTTTACAGTGATTACCTATACAAAAATATTTGGGGGGAGTTAATTGTTTCTGCACTTGATTGGATTATTAGGTAAACTGTTCCTCTCTTCCCTTAGATTACAGCACTTCCAACTGCCAAGCTATAGCTTTTGTCCTTACATTTCTTTTCTTGCCCGTTATGGTTCATGAGTTTTTCTGTGGGAGCTCACCTATGTGCCTGTCATTTTCAGGGTCATAATTTTACCGATTTCACCATTTTGCATTTTTTTTCTTTGATGGATACTGAGGAGTGCTATTGGCATGATATTTGTTGTTTATTATATAATTCACCATGCCTGCCCCATGGCACTGAGCGATGGGTGTTCACTTGGCATGCTGGTAACCCGAGTTTGCGACCCGAGCCTGGAATGTCAGGAGCAATTGTTGGCAGGGAGGGATCTTAGGGCATCCTATGGACACCTCCCTCCCCGGGGGTGAAGGTACATTGCCATCTGTCTAGCAGCTCCTGGTGGCTCTGAAGTGGCGTCCCAGGTGGTATGGGTGACCATGCACTGCCAGACATCCCCACACAGGATGCACACTGCGGTGCACCTACAGTGGGTGGGCCACACAAGGAAAAACAGGAAAAAGTCCCCTTACTGACCGGATGATGGCCACTGGTCCTCGGCATCACGGTAACTGGGATAGTGCCATGCTGACCCTCCACTGGCCCTAGACTAATTGGATATGCTTACGGGCACTTCTCCCACGGAATAGGGGGACCTGTCTGATGAAGGTATACATCAGGTCACCTGGGGATAACCAACAGTAGCAGGGGCAGTGGATGGTGACCAAGGGCTGTGGTGGTGGCTGAGGGTCCTAGGTGACCCGAAGCAGTGGCCAGTCAGGGGGTGGAAGGAGCAAAAAAAAAAAAAAAAGATAATTCACCACAATATTTTAGCTCTATCAGCTATAGAGTCTTAAAACATTTTTTTTTCTGTTGTCCTTTTTCCTTTGAGATGTCTTTTCTTCTTATTTGATTATTGACTCTCCGTGCCAGTGGCTGTCCCTGTCATTAAAGTTTACCTTTTGTGTTCTCTAAGATACTATTCAATATGCTGAACTGGGAATTTGGGGAGCATGGACTGGTCTTCCACGCTGGTGATATGTGTCTTGGTCCAGATTTTTTTGTCTATGTTGGGGGCTTGTCTCACTTTTCTTTGGGGGGGAAGAGCCTGGGTTGGGAGAGTGGTTTGTCTTGAAGTTTCTCTTTTGATGTTGTGGGGGTTTTGTATGGCTTGTTGAGGGTTGGGATGGTGTTTACTCTGGAGCACGAAATTGATGGGTTTTGCTCTATTATTGGGGCACCTTGTGTTCCATATTGATATTTGTTTGGTTATTTGACTATGGCTCAAGTTTATCAGTTTTGTAATTTGGAATATAAAAGGTGCCCACATGCCTGTCAAATAATATAAGATTTTACTTCATCTTAAATGGCTGCAGATAGATATAGCAATGTTGCAGGAGACTCATTTACTCCCTGCCCAACTTGTCTTATTTCACAGAGACTGGGTTGGCCATCTTTTGAGTGGGGAACGATAGCTGTAAGAGGGGAGTGGCTATTTTGGTTGCATGGCGTATACTGTTCTGTCACCTGCAAGAGATTTCTGACCCACGAGGCAGGTTTATTTTTGTTAGGACATTACTGGGCCATCAGGAGGTTGTGTTAGGCTCTATTCAAGATCTAAGTTATGATGACCCCAGTTTTTTACAGGCCTTTTAAACTTTTTGTCAGCTTGGACAGCTCTTCTCATTCTCTTAGCAGTGGATTAGAATATAATATTTAGTAATGATCTAGACAGATCAGGCAACCAGAAGCAAGGGCTGACCCTGGCACAGCATTCATTGCAAGAACTGATGGACACAGCAGGGCTGGTAGATCCCTGGAGGGTGTTGAACCCCTCCCAGAGGGAGTATACTTTCCACTCGTTACCACACAATACGTTTTCTAGAATAGACTTCTTTCTGGTTGGGGATGAACATCTACAGGGCATCGGGCTATGCAAACAAAGTCCTTAAATTCTTTTGGATCATCATCCCACTGTTCTTCAGCTTGTTTTTTTCCCCATTCACAATATAGGTAAATGTTGGCATTTCAACAACCAGTTATTAAAATCCCTTGAAATCTTTGACAGAATTAAAAATGTTTTTTTCTACTTTTTTAGAGCTTAAAGATCATGAGCAATATTTTTTTCATATTTTTTATAAAAGTTTGAAAAGCTGAAATTCAAGTCTGTGTCATGATTAGTGTTTCCTGAAAATGTAATGCTGTTTGGTTTTGTGGTTTTCTATAAATCAGCATTTGTTAACTTGCTCTACAGTGGCTGAAAACAGTGGAGTTATTTCTGTCCTCTCAGTCAAACTTAGAGTGCAATGACATCATTTTGGAGTAGCTTGCTGTTTCAGATTCCTAATCAGAGCAGTAGTTTGTAGGGTTAATGGTTTGCTGAGCTCTCCAGGTTTCTTACAAACCCAGTCGCTGGTTTGTGTTTCAATAGATCAGCTTAGCATATATCATTATGTGTGGTTCATAGCTCAGTGCTTATGTAGCATATATAGTGGAATGATGTAGATGGTTGTTGGATACAGAGGCCAGCATTAAGAGGACAATGTTTACTAGGTAGTAGTATAGAATGATTTGTGCTTAGGTACTTGGATGCTTGAATTGAGTCATTTGATAATATTTGATGGTTTTGGCCTTTCTCTGTATCCCACCTGTAGGAAGGAGGCTTGGTTTAGAATTATGAAAACCCCCCGGTGGGATAAGAGTGCCGTAGAAGGAGGAGGTGTCGGGGAGGATGGTGCATGAGTGCGACTCACTCTAAGCAGAGCGGCAGTCAGCTGCTTTAATTAAATAGGCTGTGGGGGAGGAGCTCTTCCCCCACATAATCCCGGGCTAATCCCTTCAATTATGCGTGGTTCATAGCTCAGTGCTTATGTAGCATATATACTGGAATGGTGTAGATGGTTGTTGGATACAGAGGCCAGCATTAAGAGGACAATGTTTACTAGGTAGTAGTATAGAATGATTTGTACTTAGATACTTGGATGCTTGAATTGAGTCGTTTGATAATATTTGATGGTTTTGGTATTTCTCTGTATCCCACCTGTAGGAAGGAGGCTTGGTTTAGAATTATGAAAGCCCAAAAAAGTATATAATATCAACGATTGATCTGTAACTGAATGCTGAAGAAGTCATGCCTGAAACACCTACTAATGATATGACTAGGTGATCACCTCCTCCAACTCCGGAGAGTGTGACCAGTAGCACTCAGGAGAGAAAAAAAAACCTTGGTGGAAACCTCTGAGGACCCATGGCTACTGACCTGCCTGTCCTTCTGGGCATACTAAAGGAGAGAGATCCTAATTAACAAATTGAATTAATCAGCTAATCTGAATTCTAAATGAAGAACTTGATCCAGGAAAGAACTGAATTGTAACATGTCCGGTGAAGCAATCTCCTTCTAGTAAACTCCGAGTTCGAGTATCCATATACACTTCGGAACGATGGATAGTGGATATATTGAAAAGACCATCTTCCAGACTTCAGTTGATAGAAGGCATGAGAATCCAGGGAATTGTATGATGGTGGAGATGAAGCTGATGACTGATGAACTCAATACAGGTGACCAGATGAAATAGTTGTATCCAAGTTTTGACGCAAACGAGGCAGGATGAATAGAAGTAGTATGACTTCCATGTTTCTACTAACAGAGGGCTTGTATAGCATATGGAATGGAGAAGGCTTGGAGCCAGGCTACCGATTGACAAATTCAGTTCTGGTAAATACGATAGGAGTAGAGTATAGTCTTAGGAAGTGATAAAAAGGCAACGGCTGTAGAGCAGAGCTGGAATAATGGCAGGCTGTAGAGGATTAATTGGAGGCACTGGTGCGAGGTTAGGAAGCACCCAAGTAGTAGAATATGGCGAGCCCAAAAGTAAGCAAGGTGGGTGGACTGCAAATTTGAAGAGAGAGGAGTAGGTAGCAAGGAATGCACCAATGTAGGCAGATGAGAAGGAAAGAGACATGGCAACCAGCCCCTAGTGAAAGCGCAGCTTAACCGACAGCTAGTGAGGTAGGAGAGAGAGGCAGCTGATTCAAGGTATGGGAAGCGCAGTCAGACCCATGGAAGTCTGCTGCCAGAACTAGAGCATGGCAGATAGTTCCTCGATGATGCACAGCAAATCCATCAGTTGATGAGGTAAATAGAGAGGCAACTAGCTCCAGGTAACAGGAAATGCAGCTAAACTTATGGAGGTCGGCTAAATGAATAAGTGTGGCATAGAGCTTCCAGGAGACGTATCTCGAATCAGTTCAGCACAGTAGTATTGCAGTTGTAAGACAGACCTAGAGAATGGAATGGCACTGAGGACTAATGTATCCAGTAGATCAAGGATGGCAGGGATCGCATTGACGAGACCGTGGCTGAGATGGCAATTGGACAAGATAATAACATCCGAAACTGTAGGTATGCAAAGTTCAAGGTAGAAAAACCAGACAAGACCGAAGAGTCCTAGATGGAAATAACTGAAGAGGCTGAAGCAAATGAAGCAGCACTGGCACAGGGTCCAAAAGCGGTAGAGCAATCAAAATATTTAAGGTCAGCAGGAGATGCCAACTAAGCGTCCTGGAAAGGTGAAGCAACAGTAAGTCCATGATGGAGGCAGCAGGGCAAAACATCCAATAACAGATGATAAACGAAGAAACGTCCAGATGAAAACCAGACAGGAGCTTTTGGCTGGCCGACCAGCAACAGGTAGGCATATAATAGAATGTGTGAATCTCCAGGCCCCTAGCAGGGCGAGGCAGAAGAGCAGAAGGAGGAAACCCCCAGCCTGATGGGCAAAGGCAGGTCATAGAAGCAGACGAGTAGGTAAACCTCCCAGCCCGACGGGCGAAGGCAGGTCACAGAAGCAGGTGATTAGTAGGTAATCCTCCCAGCCTGATGGGCGAAGGCAGGTGATAGAAGTAGGTAATTAGTATGTAAACCTCCCAGCCCGATGGGCGAAGGCAGGTCGTAGAAGCAGGTGATCATGGAACATATAGGAACAGAGGACCTCCGGGTCCGTAGGGGCACAGGCCTGACGAAATGCGATAGCTGAATGTCGAACTGCATGCAATGCAGAGGGTCATGTCCTGGTAGATAGGGATCTCAGCAAATAAGGAAACATAGGTGAGATGTATGCCTGCTCAGGAGGAGCGCAGTAGATTATAATGGCAGGTTAGTTGTGAGGACCTCCAAGTCCTGGGAGGGCGAAGCAGGTAATACGAGCAAGTAAGGCAAAGAAGTGAACCTGTACATAAGTTGTAGTAGCAAGCATGCTGCATGATGCAGACATAGTAGCAGGGAAGCAGGGCAAAGCATCCAAAGAAGAGAAGATTGAGTGCGGTGGTTTGAAGATCCAGGAGTAAGTCCATGGTCATGCTGAACATTGAAATGAGCAGTAAGTGCTGAGGCCATGCAAGGCCGGTGCAGAACGAGTGCAGCAGAATCCCAGAGGCCGAAGCCATAGGATTGCAGTATGCATAAAGCGATGGTTTGCCAAGGTGAGAAGCAATGATAGCGTAAGCAAGTGTAGACGTCATGCAGGTCAGCAAGCAGTAGTAAATAGTGGACTTGCACGGAGGTCAGTAGAACGCAGGATGGCGTAGGCATGTGCGAATGAAGGCAGGAACAAGTAATCAGGGACTAATAAATTTGCAGAGCGTGAAAGCAGCTATGGCACAGTTGATTGCAGGGCGATATTGGAAAGTGCAAATTGCCACCTGGCGGCTGTAAAAGGCAACGCAGAAGACACAGGTCTATCCTAAAGAAAACAGATCCAATACCGAGTGCTAGTAACAGTTGGAAGGATTCCAATGTGGTACAATGTCAGTAGTAGTACAATAAGTGCCATAACATCCCATAGCCCAGTAAGAGGAGTTGGAAAATGACCCGGTGAGCTGGAAGCTCAGCTGAAGTACAGTGTCATCTAGTGAAGAAAAGTAGAATACCCATGCGGCGATGGCCCGCAATAAAATGGAAATGAGAGAGTAATGCTGCAGTGGATATATGAGTACTGTTCTATACAGGGAACAGTCTGATTCCTGTGTAAAGTTAGATCTGGAAAGAGCCCCAGCCAGGGAGCAAGGACTCGTGGTTACAAATTCCACCATAGGGCGAGTCTGTAAGCTAGGAAGCAGAGCAAGCAAATTAGCAGATGGGTCGATTCCGCTCGAGTCGGACATGGCTGACAAGTGAGGAGCCATGAATACAAACCAGGAAGTAGTAGTGCAGGAGCCGATCAGTAGTTTGTCACAGTGAGTAACCAGAACCCTGCACTGCACAAATGCACTCAAGCTGTCACGAGCTATGGGTATGGAAATGCTTACAGTTCAATGGAGTCTGGAAGAACTAGCTAGGTAGGACCTATGAGCACAGAATGAGTTGCGGTACAGGTCGTTTGAGTTAAGCAGGAAGCAGCTTGATGGGGGTAAGTGAGGTCGATCTGGCAGCAGCAGCTGGAGCAGGAGGAGAATCCAATGGACGCAAACTAAGAGGTGGCAAGGAGGTGGCGGTTGCAGGACAAAGAAATCAGCTGAGTAAGCAGCAGGAGAAATAAATAGATGCGGCTAACAATGGCCACCTAGGTAGAGGAATGAAGAAAACTGAGGAGGCAGGAGCAAGGCATAACCCCCCCCAAAAAAGCAACACAAACAAACAAGCAGGGCAACATACTAAATGGAGGGAGGGGAGACAAGATGGAGGGCAAGACAAGAGAATGAGCAGAACGGGGGGGGACACAAAACAACCACAGCCCCAAGCACGACAGCGAGCACAGCGAGGGTGACTCGCTCAAGCAGAGCGGGAATCAGCTGCTTTAATTAAATAGGCTGTGGGGAGGAACTCTTCCCCCACATAATCCCGGGCTAATCCCTTCAATTATCTTCTCAAAAAAAGCTGATCATTTCAGTTTCAATGCTGAACTGAAGTAGCGGAACTCTTTCTCTGTGAGAAATCAGCTTGTCTGCATCACAGCTTTGAGTTCATTCTAATTAAAACTCAGATTTTTTTCTAACTATATAACACAGGGCTATTTAATGAATACAAAATAAATATAAATTTTGTTCATTCACAGAAACAGTTTGTCTTTGATGCAGTCTTGATAAATACATTCATGTAAGAAAATTTTTTTTTATGTCAGAATGACAAACAGTACATGTGCTTGAAATACTGTAGCAGAGTGTGAAAGGCAATTTCAGTTCTTTGGTGGTTTTTGTGTGAAAATACATCATGTATGTGTATAACTAGGAACAATATGCGGCATCCCGATGCACCATGTTTCTGACCCCACATTCAAGGCTGCTGCCCACTGTCTTCTCCCACACAGTCAGGGATTGTGCAACCTGCTGCCTCCATCCCCTGCCTAAAGAATCACAGCTGCTCCACCCTGCTACCCCCTACCCAAATAGTTGAGGTTGCTGCACCCTGCTGCCCTCTCTCCCCCACTATCACAGGTAGGGAAGCTGCACCTGTTGCCCCTGATCCTGTCTCCACAGTCAGAGCTGCTGTGCTGTGCTAAGCCCTAAAGTGCCAGGATCCCTGCCTCCACAGCTGGGGCTGCTATACCATGCTGCCCTAGCCACCAGAGGTGGGGCTTCTGCTACACCCTGCTACCCACTTCCATTGCCCCAAATGGACAGGGCTGCTGCACCATGTGTACCCCATCTCACAGTCAGGGCTGCTGTACCCTGATGCCCCCTGTGTGCTGCACCACAGTTGATACTTCTGCATAATGCTGTCCTCTATCATCTGCCACCAAAGACAGAGCTGCTGCATCCTGCTCCTTTCTACACAGCTGGAGTTGTTATGACCTGCTGTGCTCTAGAGCCCCATTCCTCTGCAGTTTGGGCTGCTGCACCATGCTGCCCTTTGCCACAAAATTCAGGGCATTTGCTGCACCCTGTTGCATGCCTCCACAGCTGAGGCAATTGCACCCTGCTGTTCCCCTGCCTCCAGCATTAGATCCTTTGCTACACCCTGCTGTCCACATCCCTTGTCCCAAATAGGCATGGCTGCTGCACCCTCAGTTTGGGCTGCAGTATCCTGATGCCACCCCTATCTCCTGCCTGAACATTCAGGGCTGCTGTACCCTGCTGCTCTCTGTCCCCACCCCCACAGTCAGGGCCACAGCACCCTGTTGCCCCCTGTTCCTATCTCCACAGTCAGGGTTGCTGTGTTCTGCTACACTCTAGAGTCTCATGCCACATGCATCCACAGTTGGGGCTGCTGAACCCTCCTATGCACTTCCATTGCCCCAAATGGGCTGGGCTGCTGCACCCTGTGCTATTGTCAGGGCTGCTGTACCCTGATGCCCACCTGTGTCCTGCCCCACAGTCAAGGCTTCTGCAGCATACTGTCCTTTGTCCGCTGCCACCATTGTGCCCTGCTGCACCACAGAGCCCCTTGCCTCCACAGGCAGGGGTAGGGTGCAGCAAATGCCCTTATTCTTATGCTGAACCCTTCCCAAACAGTTGGGGTTGCTGCACCCTGCTACCCTCTCTCTCTCTCACCCTCACATTCAGGGACATTGCACATGTTGCCCCCTGTTTCTGTCTCAGCAGGGTGTAGCAAGGGATCTGACTCTGGTGGCAGGGGGACAGCAGGGTGCAACTACTGTACCTCAACTGTGGAGGCATACAACAGGGTGCAGCAAATGCCCTGAATCATGTGGCAAGTAGCAGCATGGTGCAGCAGCCCTAACTGTAGAGGCATGGGGCTCTAGGGCACAGCATGCCACAGCAACCTCAACTATGTAGAAAGGAGCAGGGTGCAGCAGCCCTGTCTGTGGTGACAGGGGATAGAAGACAGCATGGCACAGAAGCCTCGACTATGGGTCAGGACATATGGGGCACCAGGGTATAGTAGGCCTGACAGGGTTACACATGGTGCAGAAGCCCTGACCATTTGGAGCAATAGATGTGGGTTGCAGAGTGCAGCAAAAGCCCCACCTCTGGTATCTAGGGCACCAGCATATATTGTGGACTCTGGACCAGCCTGCAGACTGTTTAAAGCTGTTTAGGGAGCAGTATGTTGAAAATAATTACCAATAAAAGCAAATGCGAGGGCTCTGTGGAAAAGACTGTGTATTAGCCTGTTTGAACTGTGAGTGTTTCAATTTGCAGCAAAGGCACTGATCCATTTCCGTAAGCCTACAGCCGTTTTTTGTTTGTTTTTATTTTCACAAAAAAATTATTTGTAGTTTGTTGAGAGCCAGAAGTGAATGGGACAAGTATTACTGAAGTGCATCACTGGAATAAAGGTGAGTTTTGCACCATACTAATAAATAAGAATATTATAGCAGTGAAATTAGTATGTAATCTCAATATTTGTTTTGTTTACATTTGGATGATGTTTGGTCTATATAAGAGAAAAAACCCAAATAGTTCTGGATTGACAGCTCAGTGTGCATTTTAATAGATAAATGGAAACTGATCCACTCCATTTAATGTTAACTTCAATAGAAATCTATCTGTATTTTACTGAAACACAATGTTAATATGAATTAATATATTTTACAGCCACTTTCCTGAAGAACAGAGTAAGTTTACCTCTTGAAACGTTGGACGTTAATACTTTGGCATTTAAAAAAAAAATAAAAGAACACTGAGGATACTTTGAGATGGTCCAATTTTTTTGAATTTTCTCTTATTTTCTTATAATGTTGTCTGAGACCATAGGTCTGAGACTATGTTTGCTGGCAAAGGCATCTAGCTTCACCTGAGCTCTTTTCTTCTAGGTTTACTTGTAAGGAGAGAGGAAGGAACATTATCAGAGAGAGGAAAAAGATTAAGGCTTTTTTTGGCTAGGCAGATTTACTGTGTGTTACTATTTTCTTTTGTACTCACAGGGTTTGTTACTGATTTTTGCTAACATTTTACTGCGTTACTGTTCTCTGATTCAAATTGCTGTTGCAGGGTATACTTTCTGCTGCATTATTACAGGGTGTGCCTACAAGTTTGTTATTGTTTTGTGCTTACAGATTACTGCTGTAATCTTCTCTGATTCAAATAGTTTTTTGCAAGGTATATCTTCTGTTATTGCTTTATTTTTCTCCGTAGCAAAGTGTTTTTGCAGGGTATATCTTCTGTGAAATTGTTGCAGGTGGTGCTTACATTATTGTAACTTTTTTTTATCTATCAATAGGCTAAGCAACATTATTGTTTGCTACTATTTTACTACATTTTTTTTGATGAAAGGTTTTTGGTTCAGTCTCAAAGGTGTTGCAGTCTCCTCCTCCTCCTCATATTGAAGGAGCTAATTGATTTCCTCCCACAGCTCTTCCAAGGGATTAGGTATGTAACTTGGGTGTGGATCAGGTTATAAACCCAGCAACTCATCTGGAATAGACATTATTAACTGCAGGTGCTGTAGGACACTTTTCAAAAGGGCAGTTATACAGGATTTAGGATGCTGTCCTACATTCTGGACCATTGGAGACAAAGGGCTCAGCTCCAGACAGCATGGGCAGAGATTGCACACCTGAAATTGCATATTCATGGGGAAATATATTATTAAAACCACCAACCATTTCCCCAACATTCAGCTGAAGCACCTCGACCTCAAAGGGTAGTTGGTCTGGGAGGTTGACAGCTGGTTAGAAGGGGCAAACCGGGTGCCCAATCACTCAGTGCTCTCCCATGTATCACCTCCACAAACCATATAAAAACTACAAACAGCTATCTGCCTCTATCTCCGAAATCAAACAAAGGGCAAGAAGACACTGCAGAGCAGGACACTGCAGCACAGGAGCTAGCACAACAAAACTCACCCAAAACAGAGACCAAAACAAAAAAAAGGAAAAAGGAAATTAAAACACTTCTGATCATAGGAGACTCCATGATTCAGGGAGTTGATACCTACCCCCAGTTGGGGGTAATGAACAGATGTCTCCCAGGTACAGCAGCATGGAAAGACACTGACTGCATTGTTAAAATCATGCAGGAAGCAGGAGAAAAATCAACATCCTGGTATACATAGGAACTAACAATCTCACCAGCCGATCAGTTGTGGAAACCAAGGAACACCTGACCAGGCTGGGAGACAAACTGTCATCCATTTTTTCATGCATCTCCTTCTCTGAGATTCTGCCAGTCTGGGAGAGGGGGGGCAGATGGACAGAAGGTCAGAGAGGGGGAGATAGAGGAACTAAACATGTGGCTCAAGGGTTGGTGCCAGGAAAAAGGACACAAATTTGTAGATAACTGGCAACAATTTTGGGAGCAGAAGTTCTTTAAATTCAATGGGCTGCATCTGACTAAGTAGAGTCAGTGCATTGGGGCAGAAGTTTGACGTCTCTGCAGAATATTTAAACTAGCAAATGGGAGGGATTCAGCACTCAATACATCAAATGGAAAGAACACCTCCCCCAGCTAGTGATCAAACAGGAGTTCAGCATGTTTGTAGTTCATTTGCATCACCAGGTAAGGAGAAAGGTCCAGCTCCCATATGACATGCAGGAAATGCGGACCTTGCCCAACAACTAACACACCAAAATCTGACCAATGGAAAATCATGTACACAAATGCCCACAGTCTGAAACAAGATCCAAGACCCGAAGGCAACAATGACAGAGGCTAAACTGGACATAGTAGCCATTAGCGCGACATGGTTCACCAGTAACCACACTTGGGAGACTTCAGTACCCAGCTATGTACTGTTCAGAAGAGACTGAGGTGCAAAAAGGGGGGGGGGAGTGGCCCTTTATGTCAATGAAAATATCAAAGCTACAGAAATTCAGAATACACATAAGGAGCCAGAAGAACTGTAGGTCACCCTAAAAACAGGAAATGGGACAGCCATATGAACTGGAGTTATCTACAGGCCTCCAGACCAGGGGGAGGACATAGACACATTACTGTTAGAAGATATACAAAACATGGCAGCTAAAGGGGAGGTTCTGATAATGGGAGATTTCAACATGCCAGATACAGACTGGTCAATACCAGCATGAACATCCGCCAGAACTAGACGCATAGTGGATTCCCTGCAGGAGGGCCTCAAACAATTGGTACAACAACCCACAAGAGACAGAGCTATCCTAGATCTAGTACTGACTAACGGGAAAAGGATCACAGATCTCCAGGTAGAAGGTCACCTGGGGGCCAGTGACCATCACATGGTATGGTTCAATTTGGCCACTAGAACTAAATCATCCCATTCCAAGGCACGAATATGGGACTTCAGAGGAGCTGACTTTGATAAGATGATCAACAGAGTTAAACTAGTCCTGGCAAGAAGAAATACAGGTGAGAGGGTAAAAGCAAAATGGGCAAGCATTAAGGATGCAGTACTTGAAGCAATATCCCATTGTGTTAGACAGAAAAGCAAGCGCAAAAGAAGGAGACAGCCACTTTGGTTCTCAAAAACAGTAACAGAAAAGGTCAGAGCCAAAAGGCTGGCCAAAAGGAAATATAAGGGAACGCAATGGGATGAAGATAGGGAGGCATACCAAACTTCCCTATGGGAAGCAGGGAAGGCAGTAATACACTCAAAGGTCCAAACCGAGGAAACACTAGCACAAATAGTAAAAGAAGGTGACAAGAGTACAAGAGTTTCTATAGATACATTAGTTTAAGGAGATAGTCCAGAGGGGGCATTGCTAAGATCAAAGAGGATAAGGGTACGTATGTGGAGGAGGACCAAGGAAAAGCATCTATCCTAAATAGATATTTCTGCTCAGTATTTACTGAGGAGAAGGTAGGGCAGGGCCCACAGCTCAGCACCATGGACACAGGGAGGAGGCAGGTATGCACAAGTCCCTTCACAAAAGAAAGGGTCCTACAAGAGCTTGCTTAACTCATGGTGGACAAGGCAATAGGACCTGATGGCATACATCCCAGGGTACTAAAAGAGTTAAGGATGGAATTAGCAGAGTCATTAGCAGAACTGTTTAGTGAGTCTCTGAGCACAGAAGAGGTCCCAGAAGACTGGAGAAGGGCTCATGTGATCCCGCTCCACAAGAGTGGTAGCAGGGAGGAGGCAGGGAACTACAGACCAGTCAGTCTTACCTCAGTAGTGGGCAAGATTATGAAGGCACTGCTTAAGGAAAGGATAGTGCAACACCTGGAATCCATAGGCGCACAGGATCCAAAACAGCATGGGTTTACAACAGGAAAGTCCTGTCAATCTAATTTTATAGATTTCTTTGACTGGGTAACCAGGGTGGTGGACTAAGGGGGTGCAGTTGATGTCGCCTACCTTGACTTCAACAAAGCTTTCGATACTGTTCCACCTAGAAGATTGATTAATAAGCTGGGTAGACCCAGGTTGGGTCAGAAGTTGGTCAACTGGGTGGCAAACTGGTTGGTGGGCAGAAAACAGAGAGGGGTGGTACACAGTATACAGTCAGAAGAGATGCAAGTCACAAGTGGGGTACCTCAGGGATTAGTCCTTGGGCCAGTCCTCTTCAATATCTTCATCAGTGACATTGCAGATGGACTGGAGGGTAAAGTTTGTCTGTTTGCAGATGACACCATGATCTGCAACAGAGTAGATGATCCAAATGGGGTGGGCAAAATGAGAAGAGATCTGGATAAACTGGTAAAATGGTCAGAAGAGTGGCAACTGGGGTTTGAAGCAAAGAAGTGCAAGATCATGTACATAGGTAAGAGAAACCCTGTAGCCACCTATAGGTTGGGAGGAGTTGCTGGCAATCACAAGGAAAGAAAAGACTTGGAGTTCATCACCACAGATGACCTGAAATCATCCAAGCAGACCACTAAAGCAGTAGGTAAGGCTAGAGGGATGTTGGGGTGTATTAGTAGGGGTATCGCAAGTCGTAGAGGGAGGAATAACTCTCTTTATAAGATACTGGTTAGGCCCATCTGGAGTACTGTGTGCAGTACTGGAGGTCACACCTGCACAAGGACATTAACAAAATGGAGGCAGTCCAGAGAAGGGCAACCAAAATGGTGCAGGGACTGCATCAGAAAACATATGAGGACAGATTAACAGAGCTCAATATGTATACCCTAGAGCAAAGAGGGAGAGAGGTTTATGATCGAAACATTCAAACATCTTAAGGGCATTAACAAGGTGAAAGAGTCTAACATGTTTCAATATAAGAAAAATAGCAGGACAAGAGGTCACAGCATGAGATTAGAGGGAGGCCGATTAAGAGGTAATGTGAGGAAGTTCTTTTTCACAGAAAGGGTGGTAGATGCATAGAACTGCCTACATCAGGAAGTGGTGGATATGAATACAGTGCAAGGCTTCAAACAGGCATGGGATAGGCATAAGGAAGCAGTACAGATGAGTATGAATAGATAGGCCATTGACAGAGTAAATGCTTATGGCACATTCATAAGGTAGAAAAAATGGGCAGACTGGCTGGGCCTTGCGGTACTTACCTGCCGTCAACTTCTATGTTTCTATGTTTCATAGTAAATGCAGGATGAATACCTGCCATCACCCAGTAAGCACCAACTGGGGTGGACCCTCTGCGTCATTACCACTCTAAGGTAGGGATCAATGATGTTGAAACCACTCATAAAAAATGGCATAGCTCCTCTCCCCTTGTCCCATCAGATATCAAAGAGCACTGAATTACGCCAGCAAGGTGCTGAACTGGCTATCAAACCCCAAGACAGACAAAGTAGAAAACTCAGTATGAAATAGTCAAATGGTCTAAGCATAAACATCCCTTCAAGTCAAACTTTGAACTTTTACATATAACAGCTGGAAGTACAATATGTAACAAAACCAGGAACAATAATGAGTAACTGATAACTGGGCTGCAAATTGCATATGGAAAATAGGATAGGCTGATTCTACACCATAGCAAGAGTGCTATTTCAGTGTCTTATTTGCTTGTGATAGGAATACTATGACAGAAGCTGCCCCTGCTGAGTCAGTGTGCATGCAGCAGCTTGTGCCTAAAGCACACAGCACCTATGGTCCACCACACCAGTGAAGCAGCATACATAAGCAGTAGATAGGTACTAAGTGGAGGCATGCTGCTAACTGAGTATAGCTGTGACTGTGGACAGTGTCCAGTGTCCATAAAAAGGCAAAGCAAAATTCACAGCCTGCAGTGGAAGAGGGCCACTACCACTCATTTCTGTGTCCACATGATGGTCCAGTGCAGACGCTATTAATACAAGATGCTATGCAGTGCTTTTCCTCAGGGTGGTGTAGTCTGAGCAAGGGTGCACAATGATGAGGTCAGCACAGAAGTGGTAGTGGAGTGACCAGGGTTGCCACACAAACTTACTGCTGAAAAAGGTGAATGACGGGAGCAGCTTGCAGTAAGAAGTATGATATTGCAATACAGTATGGCACAATCTAAAGTCAGGCAAAACCAGTCTAAGCCCCAGCACAAACTTTCCAAATACTTACATCCCCCACATCACGGCTCCCCCGCCCGCAGATATATTATCCCCTGCAGCAGATAGTCAACTTAATTGGCCACTCCAGTAACCACCAAACAGACAGGCACACTTAATTACTAACCTGAAGCAAGGTGGCATCCACCAATGAGAGTCCTACAATAAATGCAGGAATGAAATAACTGCCTGAGGGTTTCTGATGTTCCATATCAGTGGGTGGAGGCGAGGGTGACTTACAAACAAATAGTTTGGGGAGGATCTGAGGTAATTGTTGGGCTGAAGTTGCAGTCAAATCAAAGGAATGGATGCCAGTAGAGAGCTGGATTACAAGCCCAACTGGAGACACAGTCCAAAACTTTACTTGGTCAGCATGCAGTTTCTGCTTTATTTCTGTATGAGCCCATTGCTTCTCCTTGACAGACTGACTCAGATCATTGAAATCAAAATATTCTGAGTCCTTCAATTGAAGAGAGGGCTGATTCCATGCTGCCTGTTGAATCTTCAATTTATCCTGAAAATTAAGAAGATTGCATATGAGAGCTTGCGGTTGTTCACCTTTCAGAGGCATGGGCCACAGTGCCCTATGAGCTCTTCCAATTAAGTAAGAGGGGCTGTTGCCAGTGGCACTACAAACTGGAGGAAAGGAGGACTGAAAAAATGTATGGGATCCTTTCCCTCAGCCACCTCAAGAATCCCAGCTAGGAACAGGTACCCAGGCCAATGCCGCTACCTTAGAGGTTGCCACGAAAGAAGAGCAGTCGGACCACAGTGGGCTCAGGGAGGGTGAGGGTGGTGGATCAGAGGTGCAACCCTCTGCACAATTCATATGCCATTCTGGCGGATTGTGGTTCCTCAATGGAGGCACCCACAGTAGAGATCAAGGAGGATGATGGCAACCTCCAGAAAGGAAACCCAGAGGAGGGTGGTATGAGACTCCACAGGGAAAGGAAACAACTCCTGGTAAGGGACTCAATCATTAGGAGGGTAGAACTGGGGGGGGGGCCGGTAAGGTGCCTGCTCAGCACCATTGCTGGGAGTGACAGGAAGCGAATCCTCAGGACTGTGGGAGCAGCACCACGGGAGAGGGAACTGGATGTCATTCTCCACCTATGGACAAACAACCAAGCTGGGAATGGAATCAGAGCAGTGCAGGAGGAGTTTGTAGAGTTGGGGAGGGACCTTAGACAAGTAGCACACACTGTAACCTTCTCAGAAATACTGCCTGTTCATGGCATGGGTGAGGCTGGGGTACTCCATACCATGGGATTCAATGAATGGTTAAACAACTGGTATGGAGCTCAGGGTTTTGGCTTCACTGGGGAGTAGGGGTCCACCTGTAGGGATGCAGGCCTATATTGGCACAATGTTCTGCATGTGTCCAGGAGGGGAACCAGGATCCTAGGTGATAGGTTTAAATGCTTAATTGACATGCATTTAAACTAGTCAAGAGGGGAGGCACTGAAAAGAAGCATGGAAATCCCGGCCCCCTTCACAAAGCAGGTCAGTTAGTGAAGTAAACATCAAGGCAGAGAAGTTGATAGGGAGCAGGACAGGGGTCCATGGAGAAAAAAGCAAAGACAGTAAGGACAGGGATGGGGCTAAAAAGGGTAAGGCTATCACAAAATGGAGGGAGATGAGTACCAGTGCACATAGTCTGGGTAACAAACTCCCTGAACTAGTGGCCTTGATGGAAAAGGGGATACCTGGATATCGTGGCAGTCACAGAAACATGGTACACAGAGAACCATGACTGGGATGTCAACATACCAGGGTACACAATCTACAGGAGGGACGTGGGGTAAAAGAGGAGGAGGAGTTGCTCTCTATGTAAGGGAAGGGATGAAAGCAACAGAACTAAAGGGTAAACAGGGAGAAGAGGAGGTGCTGTGGGTCATCCTGGAGACAGGAAATGGCACCACAATCCATATGGGGGTTGTATACAGGCCCCATCTCAGGGAGAGGAAATGGACAAGGAAATGATAGAAGGCATCCTTAGAATGGCAGAAAACGGAGAGATATTGTTGATGGGGGACCTGAATATGCCAGATGTTAACTGGAGCACCTTTGCTGCAGCCTCATCCAAGAACAGGGTATTTCTCAATGCCTTACAGGGGGCATGCCTCAGACAGCTAGTGTTGGAACCCACTCAGGAGTGAGCAATCACAGACCTGGTACTTTCAAATGATAACGGAGAGAGGATCTCAGATTTAGAAGTGGGTAGGCATCTGGGAACAAGCAACTACCAAACAATGTGGTTCACGATAAACACAGCTGTAGAGTCAAGTCACACAAAGGACTGGAGAAGCCAGCCGGCCACGCTCACTCTGCCTGCCCACCGAGAAACCTCCTGACCAGCTCCAAGAGCCCTGATTGGGCTACCGCGCCACACGCCTTGCGGCTGCAGCAGAAGAAGCCACCCAGCCGCTCTCACTCTGCCTGCCCGCCAAGAGACCTCCTGACTGGCTCCAAGAGCCCTGATTGGGTTACCACACCACACGCTTTGCAGCCGTGGCTGGAGAACTCAGCCAGCCACGCTCACTACGCCTGCCCACCGAAAAACCTCCTGACCGGGTAAGCCTGCCTGCTCTCCTCGAGGAACATCTTGGAGCCCTGATTGGATCTTGTCCCCTTGGGATTGCCAGTGACTGGCTGCTGCCTTTACCACTCTGCCTGCAATTGGCTGCACTGAGACTCCACTCTCAGCAGCTTTATTTCGAACTGTACCCTGCTCTGGGTGCTTCCACCAGCCCACTCGCTCTGTTTTCTTTTTGGTTGTTAATTTTCTTTCCACACCACCCACCCTGACCCCGGCCTCTATTAAATGCTCTCCGATTGAGCTCTAGGCCAGCCCCCTGCCTGCCTATTGGTCTGATAAGTTCAGCCATGCCCATCGACCAGCCCACATCCCCAGACAGCTCTGCCTTTTAAGAAAGCTGTTATTAAACAGGCCTGTCATCTTAGGCAAGATACCAACACTAAGAGATACCCTCTAGTAAAAATGCCACATATCGATGATTTTCTATATAGTTGCCTTTTACTGCTAATTTTTGCACCATTCAAAGTATCAGTTCCCACCCTGTACCAAAACCAAAATTCCATCCCTGGTGAATACCAAAGCTTGCCCCTTCTCAATGAAATGTGGCATATCAAAACGGGAACGTCTCCCTTATGGTTGTGCCCCACCTCACATCAGACAATGACCAGAGACCACGCGCGAATGCCTACTACATTGTCGGCCGCAGCAATTATCTATGCACTTTTCCTTTCAAAATGCGATAATACGAACACAAAAATAACCATCTCTAAACCATCCTACATCAAACGAAGAAACAAAAGACTGCTCAGCAGATTAAGTCACTACCTCAAAAAACTTCTGCTGCTTCTCCTACTCTGCTCGGGAAACGTTGAGCTAAATCCAGGCCCACCCACTCCTCTGGCCACCCCTGAAGACCTCCTGCAATACAGAGGTCTTAGCTTTCTTCACGTTAATACTTGCAGCTTACTGAAGAAATTAGACCTTATACAGACCTGGGCTCTTCATGCAATTCTCGATTTCTTCATGATAACTGAATCCTGGCTTACTCCTTCGACCCCAGACAATTCTATCATCATTCTGGGATACAATATCTACCAGTGTGACAGACCGTCTAGAGGAGGAGGTGTCGTAATATATGTCAATAACAAGTTTATAGCCACAGTCATTGACTGCACCTCGAAGGCTAAAGAGTTTGACTGCCTAGCACTAAAATTATCCATTTCCAATGAGAAGACACTCCTTATTGCAGTCTGCTACTGACCACCATCAGGTGGCATGGCCCTCCTACCGCACCTTCAAAGCCTAATTAAATCATTTAACATGGGGTGCGTTTTACTGGGCAATCTTAACCTAAACTGGAATGATGATAGCTCCAAGGAATTGAAGGATCTTTGTGATACAGTTAGATTAGTACAAATGACACCTGCAAATACCAGACCTAACAGGAAAAATCCAGAGCGTAGTTCTTTTCTGGACCTCATGTTAGTAAACAAGCCTCATAACATCTCACACACCGGCGTGTTCTTTAACGATATTGGCAATTACTGTACTACTGCCTGCATCAGACACTCTTCCCAAATAAAATCGGCCACCAAAGTCAAATTGAAACGATGCATGAAAAAATTCTGCCAGAACACTTTCTTGAAAGACCTAAGTAACATCAGATGGCAGGATTTCTATCCTTCCCCCTCCATTAGCGAGGCATTTAATATCTTCCATGGCCTCTTAATGGGGCTGATAGACAAGCATGCCCCACTAAGACTGATCAGATCTGGAAAAAGACCCCCTGCCTGGTTCTCCCCCATCCTGAAGAAAGCACTTAGAGACAGGGACTACTGGTGGAAAAGAGCTAGAAAATCTCATCTAGAGACAGATTGGTTAGCATTTTGCACCACTAGAAATGCCTGCACCAAGCTAATCAGAGCCGAAAAAAACTAGATATTTTGAAGCTGAACTAGAAGCCAACAAAATCGATTCATCCAAATTCTGGAACATCCTCAGAGAGATTGAAGGACACTTTGCTGACAAATCTCTCCCAACCAAAATTATGACCAATGGAATCACCTACACGGACAGAGCTGATATACTAGAACAGTTCAATGAGCACTTTGCCACTGCAGGGCTAGCTTTCGACTCCTCACCTATCAGCAAGCTCATTCCCCTAGGGGACTCCGCTTCTGACCCTAATGCTAATCCTTTTACTAACCAACCTCATCCCACCACCTTCAGCTTCTAAACAGTCTCATTTAAACAAGTAGAGGACCAATTACTATCTTTGGACACCAAAAAGAGTGCTGCTGCTGACAACATCGAGCCCTACTTTCTAAAGCTTGGCCATTACTACTTGACCGCCCCCATCACCCACTTATTCAACACCTCTTTGAAGCAAGGGGAACTACCTATGCAATGGAAAACTGCTCACATCCTTCCACTATTCAAGTCAGGGGACCCTTGCGACCTGAATAATTACTGGCCTATATTATCCGTTCTGTCAAAACTACTTGAAAAAATTGTCAATACCCAAATCAGAGAACATTCGGATTCAAAGGAATTGTGAAATCCTGCACAATCTGGCTTCAGAGCCAAGCATAGCACTATATCTGCACTCGCAAAAATTACCACAGATTGGCAAATTGCCCTGGACTCTAAGAAGCATGTGTTTGCTCTTTTCCTTGACATTATCAAGGCTTTTGATACCGTAGATCACAACATCTTGCTTACAGCACTGAGTAATATAGGTCTCGGTAGCCCCGCAATCAAATGGTTCGCCAATTACCTCACCAATAGGCTACAACAAGTCAAGGCGACAGGTGACTTGTCTCCACAAAAAACGCTCCTACGAGGTGTCCCCCAAGGCTCCATACTGGGTCTAATCCTCTTTGCAATCTATATCAACAATCTGGACTCCCATCTACATGCAGCTAATGTTCATTTATTTGCAGATGACTCTGTACTCTGTACTACACATGCCTCACTGGATGTGGCCCATGAGAACCTACAACAAGACTTCATTACTCTCCAATATAATCTTATCAAATACAAACTCCTCCTCAATGCCAAAACACCAAATCCATGATCCTTTCACCAAAAGGCAGTCCCTGGACCAACACGCATTCCTCAAATTCTAACACTTCTAGATTAACCCCTTGAAACAGTTGAAAACTTTAAATACCTAGGGTTCTGACTGGATAATACGCTTAACTTTTGTGCCACCTGAATGAAGTCTTAAGGAAGCTAAGGCAGCGGCTAGGCTTATTCTACCGTATTAAACATTTGCTTACCTCAGAAGCAAGAAAGAGGCTAGTACAATCCACATTCCTACCCGTACTGGCCTATGCTGACTTCCTTTACAATCATTGCCCCTCATCGGTGCTCAATAAGCTAGACACCCTTTACCACCGGGCCTTAAGATTTGTCCTCAACCTACCCCTTCACATTCACCACTGCCTACTGTACCAAGAATCAGGTTGGCCCTCACTCTCAACTAGGAGGAAAAGGAATGCTGTCCTCTGAATCCACAGAGCACTGTCTGTTAATTTTCCTGACTACATCTCATGCCTCTTTGAACGGGCAAAGGGATCCTATGGCCTAAGACGATTCCCTATATTCTGTCTCCAGATTCCCAGAGTGAAAGCATGTTATGGCCAGGCCGTAATCAATTTTTCACTCCCCTCACTGTGGAATACCATGCAAAGCTCATTAAAGATCTCCTCACTTCCAGGCCTATGCTCATTCAAAGCCCTGATAGCCGACTTCCTAAAGGAAGCATGTGATTGTTTTAGATGACTCTGAGCCTTTAGCCGCTGATCTCCTCATGAATCCCGTGACCAGAAACTCATTCACCCTTCTCCTCAATCAAGGGAAAATCATCTTTTTCTCCACCTTTCATTCTAATCCTGGCCTTACTTTCATTATATCCCCTCCTACTTACACATTCCCTGCTCTACCTACATTCTGCCAATAAGCTAACGATAGTTTAGGATTGTTGGCTCTTCCTCTCTCTCTGTAAACCTATTCTATGAATTGTAGCTGTTTACAGTTCCAGCAGACCATTATGCACTGATTGTATTGATGACTACCTGGACATTGGTCTAGCATCACTGATTTATTGTACCTGTGATTATGTATTGTATCTATGTCCAGGACCACCTTGAAAATGAGCTTGCTCAATGGTGTCCATGCCTGGTTAACTAAAAAAAGTTGATTGCTTGATTGATTGATTGATTGAAAAGGTGAGGGTATAGGACTTTAGGAGGGCTAACTTTGGCAAAATGGGAGAGCCTCAGAAAAGCACTAGCAAACGGGCAAGAAGGTGGGGTGGAGGAACAATGGGGAAAAATCAAGGCTGACATCACAGAGGCAACAAGCCTTTGTGTGAAACAAATAAAACAAAACAAAGGAAAAAACCACTATGGTTCTCAAAAGAGGTGGCGGGGAAGGTTAAGGGGGAAAAAGACAGCATTCAGAAAGTATAAGGAAACACAGAAGGAGCAGGACAGAAAACGATACCAGTTAAAAGAGAAGGAAGAGGGGAAGGCAGTCAGAATAGCAAAGGCCCAAATAGAGGAAAAGATAGTCAACTCATTAAAAAGGGGGATAAAACCTTTTATAGGTACATTAGGGAGTGAAGAAAGACCAAGGGAGGAACAGTGGGGCTTAATAAACGGGAGGGGGTAGGCAGAGGGTGACATTGACAAAGCAGAGATACTGAATGAATACTTCTTCTCAGTATTCACAAAAGAAGAGGAGGAAGAGGTACCTAAACCAAATAATAGAATCACACTGAATAGGAGGGTCAATACCAGTCCATTTACAGAAAAAAGGGTCCTGAAAGAACTCCTAAAACTGAAAGTGGGATTCATCCCAGAATTCTAAAAGAACTAAGGAGAGAACTAGTGGCACCACTAACTACCCTTGTTAACAAATAATGGGAGGATGGTGTGATATCTGAGCAAGGCAGAGGCAGAAAATTACAGACCTGTTAGGTTGACCTCAGTGATAGGGGAAATGATGGAATCACTCCTGAAAGAAAGAATTGTTGAGTAACTAGAGGCCAGCAGGGCACAGGACCCAAGGCAGCATGGATTCACAGTGGGAAGGTCATGTCAGCCGAATCTAATACATTTCTTTGACTGGATGACCAAAGTAGTAGACCAGGGAGGGGCTGTGGATGTGGCCTACCTAGACTTTAGCAAGGCATTTGACACAGTCCCACACAAAAGATTAATAAACAAGTTAGCCAGCCTGGGAGTGGGTCCCAGGGTGGTAACCTGAGTAAAAAATTGGCTGGACAACAGGACGCAGAAGGTAATAATAAACAAAGTCCACGCCAAAGAAAGGGGGGTTACTAGCGGGGTACTGTAGGGTTCAATACTGGGACTGGTCCTCTTTAATGTCTTTATAAGTGACATTGCGAAGTGACTGGAAGGAAAAGTATGTCTCTTTGCAGATAACACAATGATCTTCAACAGGGTTGATACACAAGGGGGGGGTGGAAAGGATGAGAAAGGACTTGGCAAGGTTGGAGAAATGGTCAAAAGTATGGCAGCTTAGATTCACTGCAAAGAAGTGCAAAGTAATGCACCTGGGAAACAAAAACTCAAGGAATGGGTACACAATGGGGGGGAGGTATTAACAACAACATAGAAACATAGAATTTGACGGCAGATAAGGACCACTTGGCCCACCCAGTCTGCCCATTTCCCTACCTACTGGATAAGCTGCAGATCCTAGTTAACCAGCAGCCTACTTCTTCCTACCCCCTCCCCCTAGAATGGCCTTATGACTGTCCCATGCATGCTTGAATTCCACCACTGTTTTTGACCCCACAACCTCCTCAGGAAGGCCGCTCCATGTGTCCAGCACCCTGTCTGTGAAAAAAATACTTCCTCCGTTGCCCTTGATCCGTTCCCCCTCTATCTTCAAATTGTGTCCTCTTGTTCTTGCTCATCTCTTTTTCTGAAAGATGCTACCCTCTTGCACTTTTTTTTTTGTTAACCAATTGTTTAACCAGGAGAGACACACTAAGCTGAAAGCTTGTTTACAGGTGTGACCTGGGAGCACAGAGAAGTTAAGTGACTTGCTCAGGGTCACACAGTATGCAAGTGGGGGCTGTGGGATTCAAACCCTGGTCGGTTTGCAGCTCAGAGCCTTAAGCCACTGCGCTATACTGCCTCCGTTTGTTGATTCTCTTGAGATACTTGAAAGTTTCTATCATGTCGCCCCTCTCCCTCCTTTCCTCGAGGGTATACGAATTAAGCTCTTTTAGTCTCTCTCTTCATATAGCTTTCGATGCAGAGCCTGCACCATTTTAGTTGCCCTCCTCTGGACTGCCTCCACACTATGTCCTTGCGGAGATGGGGTCTTCAGAACTGCATGCAGTATTCCTAATGAGGTCTCTCCAACTGTCTGTAAGGCTGTTCCATAAGTCCACCACCGTTTCTGTGAAAAAATATTTCCTCACGTTGCCCCTGAGCTGTCCCCCCTCTATCTTCAAATTGTGCCCCCTTGTTCCTGCACATCTCTTTTTCTGAAAGATACTCCCCTTTTGGACTTTGTTGATTCCCTTGAGGTACATGAAAGTTTCGATCATGTCCCCCCGCCCCCCCCCTTTCTTCAAGGGTATACAAGGCTCAAGACTCTTTCAGTCTCTTTGTATGGCTTCTGTTGCAGACCCTGCACCATTTTAGTTGCCCTCCTCTGGACCACCTCCATCCTGTCTATGTCCTTGCAGAGATGTGGTCTCCAGAACTGCACGTAGTACTGCAGATGGGTCTCACCAACTGTCTGTACAGAGAGATAACAACTTCCTGTTTTCTACTGGTGATGCCTCTCCCTATGCATCCCAGTATCAGCCCCAGCCCTCCCTACTGCCGTCTCACATTGCTTGCCTACGTTAAGGTAATCTGATATGACTACTCCCACGTCCCTTTCCATTTTGTTGTTGTTAGTAACTCCCCCCCCCACACACACACACACTGTGTACTCTTCCCCTTGGTTTTTGTTTCCCAGGTGTATTACTTTGCCCTTCATTGCATTGAATCTATGCTGCCATACTTCTGACCATTCCTCCAACCTTGCTAAGTCCTTCTCATCCTTTCCACCCCCTTGTATATCACCCCTGTTGAAGATCTTTGTGTCATCTCCTGATCATCTATGTTCTCCCTGAGATGGGCTATCTTCCTTTGTAAGGCCACCACTTTGTTCTATTCCAGAGCAGCCCTATCTTCAAGGGAGCTACCCCGGACCTCCAAGTCCCCCCCATATGCTGAGTCAGAGAACTGAGAGAGGATTTAACTATTTTGATGTCCTCAGTGCTGGCTTGCAGGATCATTTTGATAGAGGTGAGTTTGGCTAAGAACCTCTCTAAGAGGGTTTCATATTTGGACCCCAGCAGTGAAAGGCAAGCGAAGGCAATTTTAGTTATAAAGCACCCTTTCCTGAGGGCTCAGAACATGGTATATAATGTAAAATTATAAAACAACAAATCCTATGAATGATAAAAACATAAATATAGGATAAGGTATGGGGTTGTGTGTGCAAGGAGAATTTTACACACACACACACACACACACACACACACACACGAGGTGTTGGATGCCACATAACCCTGAGAGAAAAGCTTGAGGGTTTATCTTGGCATCTAACACCGAGGGTGTATGTAAAATTTGAGTCTACATCCACCCCATATTTTATTTTATATAATTGTTGGGTTTATTTTCTTCTACCACTGCAATTATATAAAATAAATAGAAGATGTCTCCATGCAGTTGCCATCCGACCGGGTTTCAGCCGGGTCAGCGGTCGGACGTGGCT
Organism: Neoceratodus forsteri; assembly: GCA_016271365.2. Lineage (NCBI taxonomy): Eukaryota > Metazoa > Chordata > Ceratodontiformes > Ceratodontidae > Neoceratodus > Neoceratodus forsteri. Next base: position 454,114,738 of record CM057451.1, on the reverse strand, counting down.
GCTAGAAAAAAAGGCTTGGTTTTTTTTGTCTTTTTTAGTTGCTAGGATGCACTTTAAAATACTTTGTGCTGCCATTTCTTTCTTTTTTTTTTAAAGATTTTACTTACCACTGAGTCAGAGTAGCAGTCTGGTCTGTGGTGATGTGGAAGAGCAGTGGCTGTTGCTGGTCATGCGCAGAGCGAGGGAAATGCAGTGCATGTTTGTCATAATGAACATTCCTTTATTACAGCAAATGACACTATGGGTTTCCCATTGAAAAAAAAAAATTAAACACATTAATTATTAAGCAATAATACATCAAAACCATTAAAATACATAGACTACTACTTATGTAAAAAATTGTTAGCAGGGGAAGGCCTGCTCAAACAGGTAAGTTTTAAGTGATCTTTTAGAGGCCTCCACCATGCCAGCAGAGCAGATGCTTCCGAGAAAGGAGTTCCACAACACTGGACCTGCTACTCCAACATCTCTGTCCACTGACTGTCTCACCCGGGATGAGGGAACAGCAAATATGCCAGCATCAGTGGAACAGAGGAGGTAGGTTGGGAGGAAAGAAACCATCAGATCTTTCAAGTAGTCAGGACCCAAACCATGCAGAGCCATGTATGTTAACAAGCATGTTTTGAAGGTCATGCACCACCGCAAAGGCAACCAGTGCAGCACATGCAGCACTGGTGTGATGTGGTCCCTCCAAGACATTCCCATCACCTTCTGAGCTGCAGCATTCTGGACTAGTTACAGGTGTCACATTAAACCTCCAGATAGTCCTAAATACAGAGCATTATAGTAGTCCATCCTAGAGGTAATGACAGCATGAACAATCGTCACAGTGTCAGCAGGAACCAGATATGGCTTGATCTGGTGATATTTCAAAGATGATAAAAGCCAGATCGGACCACCACCATCACCTGCTGGTCTAGTGTCAGCCTGCGGTTCAAAATGACCCCGGGGGAGTCACATGATGGAGCTCACTGGGTAGACACGAGGCTCATTGCCCCTTCCAGATTCTTGGGATAATTCTCTTTTATTAGTAACACAAATGGTACATACAACATTATTGTCTTTAGTTTGGTGGGGCTTTTTTTCATATTGCTGAACACTCGTCGAGGTAGTGTGTGGCAGGGAGCGAGTTTATACAGGCAAAATGGAAGAGATGGACACCACGCATTCTCCAGAACTTTCCCAGCTTTACACTCCACTGATGATGCTGCAAAAGCCATGGGAGTCCAAACATTTGAAAAAAGATAATTCTGCTGCTGTTGGCACTCCACAGGAGGATGGAGAAGATATCATGGCTGAATTTTGTCAGGACTTACAGACCATTAAGTCTGTTGTTTTGGAATTGGTTGAGAGCATGAAATGACTCTCCCCTGCATTGGATGCTTTAACTCACCGGATTGGTGAAGCAGAGATCCAAATTAGTTTGATGGAAGATCGCCAAGCTCAGGAGGAGAAAGCGCTTATTGTATTAAACATAAAGTATCAAAACTAGAATCCCAAGTTAAGGCCCAGGAGGGTGGTAATCATTGTAATAAATTAGTTTTGGTTGGGATCCCAGAATATGAATGAAACTCCAATATGTTGGGCTTTGTCCAGCAATTATTACAAATGGTTGCCGGTCCCTCACGGCATGGCCGTGAGTATATTGTAGAAAAAGCCAGCCACTCCCCTGATCTATCCAGGACCCTCCAAGCAACTTTGAAATATTATTTTAAAGCTCTTGAATTGCAGAGATAAACTGCACATTCAGCAGAAGGTGAGGGAGAAGGAAGAGCTTCTCTGGCATTCCAGAAGGTTCTATATATTTAATGATTACACCCGACTCATCTGACAGCTATGTGGAGAATATAGGGGCATTATATCAAAATTAACTGCTGCTGGACTTCAATACAGAATGTTATGCCCTGTGAAATGATTGGTTACCCTAATGGTGGTACGAAGCAGTTTTAATCAGCAAAGAAACCTGGGACAGGTTCTTTGCTTATTTTCCCAATCTGTTTCCTCCACAGAAAGCGTCCACTACCTTGAGGTATTGAGACTTTAGCATTTTGGTTTCAACCTATAGTTGCCACCTTTTTTCGGATGTTTCTGCCCATTTCTGATGCACATATGTTTGTTACCATGGCTGGAAGTTGTTTCTTATTTGTTTGTTTTATTGACATTACCTCTGACTAAGCTCTGCATAGCTGATTTTGTGATTTTACATGAACAACCTATAGTCTGGTAACTTGTGATATGTGGTTTATATTTGTTAGTATAGCTTATATTTCAGGACTGGAGAGTTTCTACTCATGCAATGACAGACTATATTTAAGATTACTGGACCTGCTGATGTTTCAGATCTGTAATAATTTGCATGCGGATATATGTTCTACTGTCTGACCTGCCCTTACCGAATAAGTTTCATGTTGTTGCTTTACAATGTATGGCGATATTGGTGTTATATTAGTATTCTTTTACGGTGATTACCTATACAAAAGTATTTGGGGGAGTTAATTGTTTCTGCACTTGATTGGATTTTTAGGTAAACTGTTCCTCTTTTCCCTTAGACTACAGCACTTCCAACTGCCAAGCTATAGCTTTTGTCCTTACATTTCTTTTCTTGCCTGTTATGGTGCATGAGTATTTCTGTGGGAGCTCACCTATGTGCCTGTCATTTTCAGGGACATAATTTTACCGATTTCTCCATTTTGTGTTTTTTTTTTTCTTTGATGGATACTGAGGAGAGCTTAGGCATGATATTTGTTGTTTATTATATAATTCACCATGCCTGCCCCGCACTGAGCGATGGGTGTTCCCTCGGCACGCTGGTATCTCGGGTTCACGACCTGAGCCAGGGATATCAGGAGCAGTTGTTGGCAGGAAGGGAGCTTAGGGCATCCTATGGATACCTCTCTCCCAGGGGGTGAAGCTACATTGCCATCTGTCTAGCAGCTCCTAGTGGCTCTGAGGTGGCATCCCAGGTGGTGTGGGTGACCACGCCCTGCCGGACATCCCCAAGCAGGATGCATGCTGCGGCACACCTACAGTGGGTGGGCAGGGTGAGAAAAACAGGAAAAGGCCCCCTGACCGACCAAATGATGGCCATTGGTCCTTGGCATCATGGTAACCGGGATAGTACCATGCTGACCATCCACTGGCCCCAGACTAATTGGATATGCCTACGAGCACTTCTCCCCCAGAATGGGGGGACCTGTCTGATGAAGGTATACCTGGGGATAACCAGCAGTAACAGGGGCAGTGGATGGTGGCTGAGGGCAGTGGTGGTGGGCGAGGCTCCTAGGTGGCCTGAAGCAGTGGCCGGTCGGGGAGGTGGGAGGAGCAAAAAAAAAAAAAGATAATTCACCACAATATTTTAGCTCTATCAGCTATAGAGTCTTAAAACATTTTTTTTTCTGTTGTCCTTTTTTCTTTGAGATGTCTTTTCTTCTTATTTGATTGTTGACTCTCTGTGCCAGTGGCTCTCCCTGTCATTAAAGTTTACCTTTTGTGTTCTCTAAGATACTATTCAATATGCTGTACTGGGAATTTGGGGAGTATGGGCTGGTCTTCCACGCTGGTGATATTTGTCTTGGACCAGATTTTTTTGTCTATGTTGGGGGCTTGTCTCACTTTTCTTTGGGGGGGAAGAGCCTGGGTTGGGAGAGTGGTTTGTCTTGAAGTTTCTCTTTTGATGTTGTGGGGGTTTTGTATGGCTGGTTACATTGTTGAGGGTTGGGATGGTGTTTACTCTGGAGCACGAAATTGATGGGTTTTGCTCTATTATTGGGGCACCTTGTGTTCCATATTGATATTTGTTTGGTTATTTGACTATGGCTCAAGTTTTTCGGTTTTGTAATTTGGAATATAAAAGGTGCCCACATGCCTGTCAAACAATATAAGATTTTACTTCATCTTAAATGGCTGCAGATAGACATAGCAATGTTGCAGGAGACTCATTTACTCCCTGCCCAACTTGTCTTATTTTACAGAGACTGGGTTGGCCATCTTTTGAGTGGGGAATGATAGCTGTAAGAGGGGAGTTGCCATTTTGGTTGCATGGGGAATACTGTTCTGTCACCTGCAAGAGATTTCTGACCCACGAGGCAGGTTTATTTTGTTAGGGCATTACTGAGCCATCAGGAGGTTGTGTTAGGCTCTATTTAAGATCTAACTTATGATGACCCCAGTTTTTTACAGGCCTTTTGAACATTTTGTCAGCTTGGACACCTCTTCCCATTCTCTTAGCAGTGGATTAGAATATAATATTTAGTAATGAACTAGACAGATCAGGCAACTAGAAGCAAGAGCTGACCCTGGCACAGCTTTCATTACGAGAACTGATGGACATAGCAGGGCTGATAGATCCTTGGATGGTGTTGAACCCCTCCCAGAAGGAGTATACTTTCCACTCATTACCACACAATACTTTTTCTAGAATAGACTTCTTTCTGGTTGGGGATGAACATCTACAGGGCATCTGGCTATGCAAACAAAGTCCTAAAATTCTTTTGGATTATCATCCCACTGTTCTTCAGCTTGTTTTTTTACCCCATTCACAATATAGATAAATGTTGGCATTTCAACAACCAGTTATTAAAATCCCTTGAAATCATTGATAGAATTAAAAATGTTATTTCTACTTTTTTAGAGCTTAAAGATCATGTACAATGGTTTTACATATTTTTTATAACAGTTTGAAAAGCTGAAATTCTCTGTGAAATAGCTGGGAGGCAGTATAGCGCAGTGGTTTAAGGCTCTCAGCTGCAAATCTGGGGACCTCAGTTTGAATCCCACAGGCCCCACTTGCACACTGTGTGACCCTGAGCAAGTCACTTTACTTCCCTGTGCTCCCAGGTTGCACCTGTAAACAAGCTTTCAGCTTAGTGTGTCTCACCTGTTTAAAAATTGGAAAAAAAAAATTCAAATCTGTGTCATGATTAGTGTTTCCTGAAAATGTAATGCTATTTGGTTTTGCGGTTTTCTATAAATCAGCATTTGTTAACTTGCTCTACAGTGGCTGAAAACAGTGGAGTTATTTCTGTCCTTGCAGTCAAACTTAGAGTGAGATGACATCATTTTGGAGTAGTTTGCTGTTTCAGATTCCTAATCAGAGTAGTAGTTTGTAGAGTTAATGGTTTGCTGAGCTCTCCAGGTTTCTTACCAACCCAGTCTCTGGTTTGTGTTTCGATAGATCAGCTTAGAACATATCATTATCTTCTCAAAAAAAGCTGATCATTTCAGTTTCAGTGCTGAACTGAAGTAGTGGAACTCTTTCTCTGTGAGAAATCAGCTTGTCTGCATCACAGCTTTGAGTTCATTCTAATCAAAACTCAGATTTTTTTTCTAACTATATAACACAGGGCTATTTAATGAATACAGAATAAATATAAATTTTGTTCATTCACAGAAACAGTTTGTCTTTGATGCAGCCTTCATAAATACATTTATGTAAGAACATTTTTTTTCATGTCAGATTGACAAACAGTACATGTGCTTGAAATACTGTAGCAGAGTGTGACAGGCACCTGTCTGAACTCATAAAATTCAGTTCTTTGGTGGTCTGTGTGTGAAAACACATCATGTATGTGTATAACTAGAAACAATATGTGGCATCCCGATGCACCATGTCTCTGCCCCCACATTTGAGGCTGCTGCACCCTGCTGCCCACTGTCTTCTCCCACACAATCAGGGATTGTGCAACCTGCTGCCTCCATCCCCTGCTTAAAGAATCACAGCTGCTGCACCCTGCTGCCCCCTGCCCAAACAGTTGAGGTTGCTGCACCCTGCTGCCCTCTCTCCCCCACCATCACAGTTAGGGAAGCTGCACCTGTTGTCCCCTTTTCCTGTCTAAATAGTCAGAGCTGCTGTGCTGTGCTTAGCCCTAGAGTGCCAGGTTCCCTGCCTCCACAGCTGGGGCTGCTATTATACCCGATCACCATGTTGAATCAGTTTATTCCACAGACATGGTTTACTAGGTTGCATAATTTTATTTCTCATTTTATTTGGAACGGTAAAGTGGTTAGAAGGATATTTCATAAACTAACAGCTCTTAAGGTAGATGGGGAACTTTGACTACCTAATTTTTATTTGTACTATTTGACCATACATAGCAGTAAATATCTTTATTGGTATAGGGATACTTTGGAGGAGGCCACCATTGCTAATATCCGTCAATGGTTAGATATTGAACTTTTTTTGTGTAGACAGTTGAAAATCAGTGTTGCTTCCTTGTTACATATGCCTATCCACCGTATTCCCTGCATCTGTCATGCCACTCCCATTGCCACTTCAGTGTGAGTTCAAAGGCAATTATGTAAATTACTTCACTTGGATCCCGTGAGGAATACTGTTCAGCCTATTGTGGGTAATCTCAGTTTCAAAGTAGCAGGTCAGGTAATCACCCTTCTTTTTGGCCCTATCCTGATATTAAACTCAGTTATAGTCACTGCTTCCTAATAAGGTAGTGGGTGCTGCTGTATATTGGGAACAGATTCTTCCTGCTCCCACTGGAAGATATGATTGGCCTACTGTATTGGCAGATCTGTATAACTATCTGAAATACGATATATATCTGCTCATGCAATTAAAACTGCTGCACAATATGTGCTACACACCTGCTAAATTATGTAAAATAGGTTGAGTGACCTCTGAGTCTTAAAGTCATTGTCAGAGCAGCCCGAGACATGTTTCTACCCCTGACTCTCACTCTTTCCCTATTAACTCTTCCTGCTGCACCCACCCTTCCCTGTCCACTCCAGCCTGGCTAAAGTCCCACCCCATCCATATCAGTGTCCCAATTATCTACCCCTCCTCCGTCATTATCATAATAAACAAGTACATGACAGCCATCATCACTTTCTGTGGTTTTATCTCACTTTTTCCCCCAGTCATCAATAATATAACCCTTCTCTTCTTTACCTCTCTAACCTGCCACCCCATACACGGCCTCTTTCCCCTTATATGTGTAGTTGCCGGCTACCTCACTCAAAAGATCTCTGCTTATAACCCCTGTATGCCTATGGTTGATTGTACATCTGCTGACTTATTCAATTGTAAAATAATGCTGTTTTTTTTATTTTATTTATTTCAACCTTGTACTGTACTGTATACACTGTATATACTTTTTCTTCCTTGTATATTAGTGCTTTTTGTATACCTGCTTCTGTACTGTACTTTGATGTATTCATGACCAGGTCCACCTTGCAAAAGAGCCTTGCTCAATGGTGTCCGCCTGGACAAATAAAGATTTTGATTGATTGATTGGCATATTATATGGGAATGTTGTAAAGATATACTGTACCTTTTTGGCAGAGCATTAGATCCTAGCTTGATTCTCTTTTGGGTTTGGATAAAGCATTTACCCCAGATATTTGCTTAATCAGGGATTATAAAGATAAATTAATGGGGACACAGAAGAATCATATGGCTTTAATCTCCGCTTGGCCAAAAATATATTTTTTAGACATTAATGTGATAAAAATACCCCACTTACACTGAGTGGTATAAATAAATTGTATTTGCCCTTCGAGCAGAGAAAATGATTGCTAGTATGGTGGACTGGCTGACTGCTTATCAAAAGAATTGGGAACCTTTGCACAACCTATTGATGTTAAGTGCTTGACTTGGAGGTCTCTCATCTCAACTTTAAATTCAATTACTTTAAATATTTCACTTGATTTCTATTGGAATGAATCTGAGACCTATTTCTTTCTCTTATTCTTGGGTTTTTCTGGCTTCCCAATTACTTCAATATTTATGTTCCTGGAATCCCTTTCCTCTTTTGCACTCTGGAGTATGGATGTGGGAGGGGAGGTAATACATAGGAGATTTTTGTGGCTGGATTTTTGTTTTATGTAGTTCTCTTTTGTTCTTGTTCATGTTCCTTGAATGTTATAATATTGTTGTTGTTCTTTTTTTCAGGTTTCATTAAATTTTTAATGAAGTGTATTAAAATTTTAAAAAATGACCCCAAGATTGTTAACCACATCAACAGCAACAAAAGGTTGAACACTCAGTGCAGGAAGGGCTACCACATCTCTTGTCAGTGCCATATCCTGTTGACTTGTCTTGATCAATATGACCTCTGTCTTCTTGGGGTTGAGACATAACCAGTTTGAGGCCATCCAGTTGTTTATCTCAGCAAGACATCACCCCAGCACCGAAGCTGTATGATCCCTGCAAGGAGAACAAGACAGGTGCAGCTGAGTATCACCTGCATAACAGTGAAACTCAACCTCATACCACTTAATGATCCCCCCCAGGTCAACATGTACACTGAAAACAACACAGAAACAAGGACTGAGCCTAGAGGGACCACACAGAATAGTGCAGAAACCCCAGAGATGACATTTCCAAGAGTAATTTGCTGGGTTCTCTTGGTTATGTAAGATTCAAACCAGCACAAAACAGTGCTGATGAGATCCACATAGGTCATCAAGCAATCCAACAGCACCCTGTGGTCAACCGTGTCAAATGCCGATAAGAGATCAAGAAAGACCAAGATGGAACAATGTTCTTGCTCCCTCTCCAGGAGGAGATCATGAGTCACCTGGACAACTGCAGTCTCAGTGCTATGGTGGGGCCAAAAACCTGACTGAAGAGGTTCATATATATTATAATTCTCCAGGTGATTCACTAGTTGATCAGCCACCACCTTCTTGATAACCTTCCCCAGAAAGCGAAAGTTCAAAACAGGTCTATAATTCACGAGAATGTCAGGGTTCAAAGAAAGCTTTTTTAGAAGGGGGTCTAACCACCATCTTTTTCAGGGCAGATAGAAAAACACCCTCCCTCAAGGAGCTGCTGATGATCTCAGCAATCACCAGACCCATGGATTCGCTGCAACTCAAAAGCAGCCAAGTTGGTCCTGGGTCCAGTATACAGCAGATGGGATGCAAACTAGAGATCACCCAAAGTACCTCATCCTCCAAAACTGGTCAACTCTCAAACCAGGCAGGCAGATCTACATTACCAGAAGGCAGACCACATCCAGGGTGTGACAGACAACTTGAAGAGATACCAGATCTAATGGAGGAAGAATTTATCAGACTCCTCACACTTATCTTTATTTATTTATTTAGCTTTTGTTAACCAGATAAGCACACTAAACAAAAACAGATGCCTATTTTCAGGTGCGACCCAAGAATTTACAAGGAAATAAGGAAGCAAATTACAAAACAGATTGTGCAGAGCTCAGGTAGACAATATACATACATTTCAAAATGAGGTAGAGAGACAATTCAAGATATCATAGAATACATAACACATGGAACAGGTAAACAATATACAGACATTTCAAAATGAGACAGAGAGGCAGTTTAAAATACCATAGAGTGCATACACAAGTAACGCTGTGAACAGGTATGGCTGAGAGGGCAACCAAACACAGAGCTCAGGTAGGTGCCCCTCAATGAGGACCAAGGTATTAGGTGTGACATTTGTTTAGGAGGGCCATTGACATCTTAAGTGCAACTGCAGGCCAAGGAGAGCAGCAAGTGATCCCAGAGAGAGTTATGGAAACAAGTATGGGAGGGTGTAGTACAAACATGAGCAGGAAGGGAATTCCATAATCTCAGAGCACATGTAACAAATGTTCTTTCACCCAATTGGGTGATGGTATTGGGAACCTGGAATATCACAGGACCATGCAACCTTAGGGAATAAGAGGAGAGGGCAGGCTTGAGGAGCTCTGCCAGAACAGGAGGAGTGGCTGTTCTTACCACCTTGTCAGTGAAACAACCTAGGACAATGCTCTGATGCTGGCCTGGTGGAAGCCAAGTAAGCTTATTGTAGAGGTCGCAGTGCTGGGTGAGACGATGGGCTGCAAGGGCAAAGTGGCATATATTATTGTAAACCACATCCCACTTGGAGAGGTGAGTTTTAGCAGCATAAGCAAATGTGATGAGTCCATAGCAGAGCGTGGGAAGAAACACCCCTCTCGCCAGGGCAATATGCATGGTGTGGGTAAGACTGTTTTTTGCTCTGTAAGCCAGGCCCAACTTACTATTTACACCTCTGCATACACGGTGAATATGCTGGGAGAGGTCAATTTGAGGGACAAGGGTAACTCCCTAGTATTTGACAGAGTTAGCAACCATCACGGGGGATCCATCAGCGCCGGTAATATTCAGGGGCACAGGGGACATTTTTAACTTTGCCTGGGATCCAGAGAGCATGGCCTGTGCTTTCCTGAGATTGAGGGCAAGTCTATTTTCTTTTAGCCAGGATTGTATATTGCTAAAATCAACGTTTGGGTGCTGGTCAATGTCACTAATGTCACGGAAGTGGGTAAGGATGACCAGGTCATCTGCATATAAGGTAGCACTGCAATGGGACAGGACAGTACAGTGGGGAGATTGTTTACAAATAGGGAGAAAAGGATGGACCCAAGGACAGACCCCTGAGGAACTCCAGATTTAACTGGGGTGAGCTCGGAGAGGACCTTATTGAATTTTGTGAATTGCTATCTTCCTTGGAGGTAGTTGGAAAACACCCAAGGACGGGGGTGGACAAGCCAATGGGCTGGAGGTACGAGCCCAGAAGTACATGATCAACCAGTCGAATGCCTTGGAAAGGACAATGAAGATGGCTTCAGTGAGTTTACCTTGATCCATGGCAATCCTGACCTCAGAGGTAACCTTAGCAAGGGCAGAGGAGGTGCTGTAGCCCTTACATAGGCCATGTTGAGCTGGGGTCAGCAACTTATGTGACTGGATGTATTCAGAAAGTTGGGAAGCAACAACTTTTTCTAGGAGTTTACATAGAAACATAGAGTTTGACAGCAGATAAGGACCACTTTGCCCACCCAGTCTGCCCATTTCCCTACCTATTGGATAAGCTGCAGATTCTAGTTAACTAACAGCCTACTTCCTGCAACCCCCCACTATAATTGCCTTATGTCTGTCGCATGCATGTTTGAATTCCTCCACTGTTTTAGACCCCACAACCTCTCCAGGAAGGCGGTTCCATGCATCCACCACTCTCGCCATGAAAAATAATTTCCTCACATTACCCCTGAGCCGTCCCCCCTCTAACTTTAAATTGTGTCCCCTTGTTCTTACACATCTCTTTTTCTGAAAGATGCTACCCTCCTGGACTTTGTTGATTCCCTTCAGGTACTTAAAAGTTTCTATCATGTCCCCCCGTCCCTCCTTTCATCAAGGGTATACATATTAAGCTCTCTCAGTCTCTCTTCATATGGTTTCTGATGTAGACCCTGCACCATTTTAGTTGCCCTCCTCTGGACTGCTTCCATCCTGTCTATGTCCTTGCATAGATGAGGTCTCCAAAACTGCACACAGTACTCCAGATGGGGTCTCACTAACTGTCTCTACAGAGGGATACACCACTTCTCTTTCTCTACTTGTGATGCCCCTCCCTATGCGTCCCAGTATCCCCCTGGCTCTCCTTACTGACTTCTCACATTGCTTGCCCACCTTTAGGTCATCTGATATGACTACACCCAGATCCCTTTCCATTGTTGCTGTCGTTAGTACCTCCCCTGCTATTGTGTACTCTTCTCCTGGATTTTTATTTCCCAAGTACATTATTTTGCACTTCTTTACTGACAGCTGATAAAATGGCAATGGGCCAATAGTTTTCAAGGTTTTTTGGGTCACCTTGTTTGAGAACTGGGACCACCCTTGACACCTTCCAGAGGTTAGGGATATCCCAAGAGGAAAGTGATGAGTTAAAGATATGGGAGATGGGTAAGGCAATGAAAGGGGTACCAAGGCAGAGGAGTTTGGGCTCCAAGTTATCGTGCCCAGCACTAGAGTGAGGGGAGAGACCAGAGAGTAGTCTCTGCATCTCCCACTTGGACACAACCTTGAAATAAAAGGGGGGGGTGAAAGCCAGATTCCGAATGGGAGCAGTGAGGCACACCTTGCTTATCAAGATCTGGATGAGGAAAAAGGGAGGTGTATGCAAGCAGGTCAGAGAAGTGAGAATTAAAGACATTAGCAATTGTGAGTGGATTGTTACAATTTGTACCACCTATAATCATGTCTGAGAGATCCCATTTTGAGGAACCACTAACTATGTTCTTGATAGTTCGCCATAAATTTCTAAGGTCTCTGGCTGTGGCTAACAAGGCAGATTTGCAGAAATTACTCTTTGCAGACCTAATAGCTTTATTGCACACATTTCTGAGACATCTGTATTCTTGGAACATAGATATGTCGTGCGAGGCCTTGAAACTAGCCCAGCATTTATCCCTAGATTTCATAAGGGCAAGTAGGCTACCATACATCCATTTTGTAACAGTATCCCTTACTCTCCTTTTAATAAGAGGGGCATGTTTGTCTTGCAGGGCTGTAAAGATGGCAAGAAAGTTGTTTAAGGCAGTAGAAGTGTCAGGAGAATCAAGTACTGAGGACTAATCTGTATGTCCCAGGTCTGCGTGGAAGGCTTCCAAGTTAAAGTTGGAGAAATCCCTCATAAGGAGAATTTTGTATGGAATCCTCGGAGGGGAGACCTTTCAGACACAGAAGATAGGGGTGTGATGTGAGATCGAGTCCGGGAATGTACCAGAGTAGGCCACCCTCTCCGGTCTGTTTGGCATCACCCAATCAAGGAGAGTACTTTCCCCCCATTGTAAAAAGCCTAGTAGGCTCCCAGATAAATTGAGAGAGGGAGACCCCAGCCAGCAGGGGCTCATATTGTCTAGTGTTGTCCCCTAATCAATTGAGGTTAAGGTCACCTAGTAGCAGCAACTCATTCTCACGGACCACAGGAGTTATGGAGTCAAGGAGGTATGTTAACCTTTGCACACCACCCTTGGGAAGATTGTATACACAAATTAATGCAGTTTGTTTGTATTACCCAGCAGAAGAAGTACATGAAGGAACTCACATGAGGGCAAGGAGGATAGCTGGTGGGATACAGAGGATACATTTAGGTGATTTTTGTAACAGAACAGTATCCCACCCCCTCGTTTTTTCTCAGCGCGGTCAAGCCTGATAAGGTTGAAACCAGGAAGAACACACACAGAGTCAGGGATAGTGGACTTCAACCACGTTTCAGTAACACCAAGAATGTCTGACTTATAGTGACCAACCCGAGCAGTAAGTTCAGCTAGGTTTGGCATGAGGCTACGAATATTTAGATGTGCCACTCTCAAACCTTTTGTGGATGGCCGTCTAAGGGGAGTGGAGAAGTTAGAGGAGACAGGGGGGCAGGGTTAAGCTCTATTTCTCCTGCGAGGATGAGGAGTAATAATGGAAGCAATACAATTCATGATAGGGAGTGACGACTCCTGGGGCGGTCTAGTTATACCCAGGACACGTTTGACCAACTTTGTGGAGAACAAGACAGACTTGAAATTCATACACCAGGTAATCCAGAGTTGAAAGTCCACCATGGCAAGGTGGTTAAAGAATGTAAAATCAAACTCTGGGAGCTGCTCTGGACTACCCCTGGGGCCCACTGGGAGGTGAAAGTAATCTAAAGTGAGTAATATCAGGAGCAGGGAGGTAATAACACAAGTCAGGGGGATGTGAACAGCATAGGGGAGCACTGGCGCTGTGTAGACACAACTCAAAGAAGGCATGATTAGGAACACACCTAGGCAGCTGATTAGGAAGTCAAATAGGTCCAGCGGAGGAGCTAAGTTTGAACTTTCAGGAACAAGATTGGCAGAGACAAGCATAAAATGGGGCCAGGTAATAATAAAATAACCTACATGAGCCACAACTTCAAGCTACTCGTACCCAGTTTCCAATTAGAAATATTAACAAGACCACTGCTGCCTGTAATTGAGCGCTTGACCATTAGATAACAGCACTAAAACCTGTCAGTTCAAAAAAACAGCACCAAAGTCCATCCCACTCAGTCTCTTCCTGTCAGTGAACAGATTCAGGTCTAACAAGTTCTATCTGCCAGGTTTTTAATGAGGTTCCCTTCACTACAGGGTTACTAAGGGGGTAGACTACTGCTGGAAAGGTCAAGTACATAAACCACTTTAGGCTGCATCACTAACAGAAAATAAAATAAAAAAAAACTTGCAAGTTTTTTAACTACAGTCAGATCTAACTCAGGTACCACTGGAAAGCCTCACCTTTCCTCTTCACAGCAGCCAACCACAGCCTTGTCAGGGGCATTTAAGAGGTTGTGGTGAGTGTGGTGAGTAGGGTGGGTGGGAGGGCATTTCCATCACTGCAGCGGGCTGGCTCCAGCAAAACAGGAGTGCACCAAAGATTTTGCCGGTGCCACCTTGGATGTCTGCTGCTGTGGCAGCGGAGCAGAGTCAAGGTTGTACCAGGAATTTCTTACGTAAGAAAATAAAGTCCTGCAACAGGCTGGGGGAGGAGGGGGTCCCAGCGAGGACCAGTCCAGACCTCCTACCCTCCAATGTCCTCCATGAACTAAAGCTGGCACTGCTGCTTTCGGACCAATTTAAACTGCTCCAGCAGTTTAAAATTGGCACCTTTTTTCTGTCACTGCAGTGGGCTGGCTCAAGCAAAACAGGAGCACAACAGAAATTTCGCCGATGCCTCCTTGGATTTCTGCTCCCATGGCAGTGGAGCAGAGTTGGGGTCATGCCAGGAATTTCTTGTGTAGGGAAATAAAGTCCTGCAGCAGACTGAGGGAGGAGGGGATCCCAGCAAGGACCAGTCCAGGCTTCCTACCCCCGATGTCCTCTGTGAACTAAAAAAAAATCTGCTGAAAAGGTTCTAATGAATCACAGATAGGGAGGATTTAGCAATCTGTCTACAGTGGGAAAGAGCTGAGCTGGACGACTCTTCCCTGCAGCAATCAACCTTGACAGGAACTTTGTCTTTTTCATGTCCATTGCCCACTGATACTTACCATAGTGAGTTTTAAGAACCAACCTGTCCTCCTCAAACTGTGACCTTCTCAAAGAACACTCCAACTTCTATCCCTTAGTCTTCAACCGATGCAACTCATAACAGTACACAGTGAACTGTGGTGGGATGTCAAGGGATGAATGCGATAAAGTGCTAGGGTGTCTAAGGCAGCCATGAGACCTGTATTTCAGTGCTCCACAGCTTTCTCAGCACCCTAGGCACAATCAAGCATCATATCCAAGATGTCTAGTACCTCCTGGATCTTGTGAAGCTCCAAATTATGTTTTGGACAGTACCAGACAATCTCCACAGAAGGTATATTATAACAGGGGGCCCCACAAATGAATGACACCAAATGATGATCTGACCAGCTAACCAAAACAAACTTGACCACACTACCATCAAATCACAATGAGAAGATCTGGTCCAAAATGTGACCATGTTGATGTGTTCCAGAGGCAACTGCCTGTGCTATTCCCAGTGATGACAACAACTGGAGGAATTTTTTCCAAAATGCAAGCATTCATCGTAAACCCCAGCATTGAAGCTCCCCAGCACTAACAATCTGGAGGTATCCAACAACTGTTCAGCCATGAAGTCCACCAGCTCCTGCAAGAAGTCACTCCCATACCCCAGAGAACGGTATATGAGAATGACCCTGCCACTAACACCCAGAGCACATCTAACTGTCACATATTCAAAGGACTTGAAAGTTCCCATGGGGGGTGCAGTGAGTCCCAAAGTAGATTTAAAGTAAATGGCCACCCCACCCCCCTCTGTGATCCCTCCTTAGGCAATACACCACAGAGCAACCTGGCAGGACTGATGCCTCCAGAACAGGCACAGAATCATCACCCAGCCAGGTCCCCATGATGAAAACAAGGTCAGCTGAGGAATCCGTAATGATACTGTCCATCGCCTCTGTTTTATTCGTCAGTAACCTTGCGTTACAAAGAATAAACCCAAAGGGATGGAGTAGAGCTAGCTGGATAGACTACTTCCTGCTCAATGACATTTGGCAGGGCTCTGCGGAGGGGAACCAGACAGAGTGGCTCACTTTCCAGGTTCCATATCCTCCCCAGGCATCTCCTGAATCTCACCACTCCAATCTGCCCCACCAATCATCATACCCAGGACCTACACTACAGATGTTGCCCCACCCTCAAAGGATCCCCAGCCCCCTGCAGTAGCTGAGAACCTCTGCAGGGAGAAGTAATGGCATTCCTTCAAAAGGACAGAACTGTCTGAGGTAGTCACTGGAGTAGATGATCCTATCTGCTCTCAAGCTTTTATACATACTACACCCCCAGCAGGCATAAAACACAGAAATAACCAACACCCCACCACCAATTAAAATAAGTTAACCTAAACCCTAACAACAGCTGATGTTCTGAAACTTCCCCCCAAAAGAAACATACACACCCCAACTCACTCACTAAAAACAAGTTTAATACCCTACCAATTATACCCCAACTCATACTTAATACACCCACAAACCCAATAAATTAACAACACTAATAAACTGCATACTCCCACTCACTAAGCAAACACTCTGGAACACTCACACAAATAAACAAACTAAACTAATTCACACACTCCAACATTCACCTAAACTACACTCAACCAATCATATAGCCCTATCCCACCCCAAAACCCAAGCAGATTAACAAGCAGTATAAACAAAATAGCACAGGAAAACCCAAACTAATACAATGAAGAAAATAAAATTCCAGTTTAAGGTACGAACAACACAGATGTGATCACAGGTTCTTTGACTTGGTTAGTCCAGACTGTTAGGCTGTGGAATGTTATTTTTCTCTGCTCTCATGACAGAAAAAACTCAGGTCTCTAATAACAGAACTAGGGAGCATTTTGCTGCTGTTTCTCAGCTACTCAAGCAACAAAGTAACCAGTGATTCAGAAGAGAAAAGGAGAGGAAATAAAGCATGAACCCATGGGTTCTCTCACCACCCACAGCCTCCTGCTATGGTCCCAATTTCTAGGTTGCATCACCACAGGCAGTTCCTCCATTGGGAAGTCTCCATCAGAGTCTGGAGACCAGATATATTACAGTGGCCATGGAAGAAGTCCCAATCTGACAAAAATCAAACAGTGGCTCCCAGCTGCCACCCAGCAACCCCAGCTGATCCCTAGAAGAAGCACCAAGCCGGCTTCCACCAAATCATGAGTGGACAGGCTAAGATGGGCCACCCAACCATGTAACATCAGCCCTGCTCAGCCAGCAGTACCCTCCAGGACCAACTGGGTCAGTCATCAAGCAGACTCTAGCCAGTAATTGGGATCTTCTCCCTTGTGGCTACAACTGCTAGGCAACCAGGACCAAGCTCCCTCTCCCTCCAGCTCCATTCAGCTCCATACCACTCTGAGCCAGAATGGGCCCAATACTGAATACGAGTGCCAATTACACTGCCAGAGAGGGGGTTGACACAGAAAGGGGAGTAAATAAGAATTTATGGCATTGTGACTGGAAAATTCCTGGCCTACAAAATAACAAACCTAACACTTCTAACCATGCCTCATTTGGGACTTTAACTAATCTAATCTAACCTTCTTGCATTAATTGTAGATTATTTAATACATGCTGGTTCGGCCACAAAGATGCTGGCTATGGACAAAACATAAACGTGGCTACTTCCTAACTTTGGAGGTTGGATAGTAAAATCTCCAGAATTTCCGCTTCGAAATTTTAAAAGGGTCCTCTTCTTTCACAAATGTTAAGCTATTTACTCAGCATATCAGCATTTGTCAGAGCTCAAACAGAGCTTTGACAAGCAGCACACCCAACCTGGTGGCCATCTTTTTAGTGCTAAACACACTTGGGGGGAATCTGCTGAGGGACCTGTGAGTATGCTGGAAGAGGTGGCAGTTGTGAGAGATCCAGGTACAGCTCAATTTGCTGAGGATCCATGTCGCCAAATAAGACTTGAATAGGACCGAGGGAGGTTCACTCTGTGCTGGAACAGGACTAGAGCAGGTTTTTTTTTTTTTTTTTTTTTAACTTTGTTTATTTCCATGACCTGGAGAACTCCTTCCGGCATCCTCGGGGCTCCCAGCCTCTAGCCCCCTCCATGACTTCTAGGTCCTCTCCACTCATGATACCCAGCACCACCTCTGGGTCTGAACCCTCTGGAGGTAGGGCTGCCCTATCCACCCAGTATGCTCTATCTATAGGGCAAAGTGCTAGGCACATGAGTCGGCCCGTGGACAGGAAGTCAGTCTGGAATTGGGAGTGTGGGCTAGGAGGCCGAGGTGCCTTCATCTATCCCCAGGAGTGGGATTTTTCTCTTTTTTTTTTTTAGTTCCTGACCCTCTCGGAGTGCAATTTAGCAAGGCAACATAATTTATTTAGTTTTTGTTGACCGGGTAAGTGCACTAGACAAATCCTGCCTATTTTCAGGCACGAGCCAGGGGAAGGGGATACAGATGAATGCAAACTGACCTTGAACCAGATTAAGCTGTTGGTAGTATTTTTAGTGAATGAGGGAAATTTGGCCACGACATCGGGGAAATTCCCCTACTCTTTTTGATAAGTGCCATGGGATCTTTAACATCCACCTGAGCTACCACCAATCCAGGCAGATGGGACCTCAGCTTAACGTCTCATTCAAAAGACGGCACCTCAGAAGTGCAGCACCCCTCTCATACTGCACTACAGTGTCAGTACTAGGATATTAACCCAAGTGCCAGATGTGGGAACTGAACCCACAGCCATCTGATCTCCTGGCCTCAGAGGTGAGTGTGCTACCTACTGAGCCACTGACACTAATGCCCAGCTCTGCCCCTTGCATCCGCAGCATCGCTACACCGGGCACCTCCGACCACCACCAGAGGCCACTCTAGGAGCAACTGCTTTCCCGCAAACCCACCCTGAGAAGAGAGAGCAATCTTACGGATCGGGATCTCTTCCCTGACCCCTAGGTGGCCTGGGCCCATTCTGAACCGTGGTCGCCGGGTGTGGCGGAGGTGTGTATGCACAAGGTATGGCATCAGCGCCTCAAGCCTCAGCGCCACCGGGCCGGCTGGGACTAAAGCAGGTTGGATGCCAACTTAAATAAATTTAAATAGATTTCAATGCTGCCAGCTCTGGAGTGCACTCAGAGAATGACTGCTCACATCGGGTATGTTGCCAGAAGTCCCAGTAAGTACTATGAATTTATATACATATTAACATCACCGTTTGGAATATGTATTCGAAGTTGAAAGAAAACATTGTTTAATTGCATCAGGAATGTATTGTTTTTGTTTCAATTGTTGTGATAATTGTTTTATTATATATTGTGTATTAAATATATGTATACACACGAATATATGGCCAGAATAGTATGATCACATCATGATTTACTATATGATTTGCATACTATTCAGTCACCATAGTTGTTTTGTTTGTGTGTGTATATATATATATATAGAAACATAGAAACATAGACTTTGACGGCAGATAAGGACCGCTAGGCCCATCTAGTCTGCCCATTTCCCTACCTACAGGATAGGCCGCAGATCCTAATTAACCAACAGCCTATTTCTTCCTACCCCCCACAAGAATTGCCTTATGTCTGTCCCATGCATTCTTGAATTCTCCCACAGTTTTAGACCCACAACCTCCTCAGGAAGGCTGTTCCATGCATCCACTACCTCTCTGTGAAATAATACTTCCTCACATTGCCCTGAACCGCCCTCCTTCTATCTTTTAAATTGTGTCCCTTGTTCTTGCAAGTCTCTTTTCTGAAAAATGCTACCCTCTTGGACTTTGTTGATTCCACTGAGGTACTTAAAGTTTCTATCATGTCCCCCCTCTCCCTTCTTTCCTCAAGGGTACACATATTAAGCTCCTTTAGTCTCTCCTCATACGGCTTCTCTTGCAGACCCTGCACCATTTTAGTTGCCCTCCTGTACTGCCTCTATCCTGTCTATGTCCTTACGGAGATGGGGTCTCCAGAACTGGACACAGTACTCCAGATGGGGTCTGACCAACTGTCTGTACAGAGGGATAACAACTTCCTGTTTTCTGCTGCTGATGCCTCTCCCTATACATCCTAGTACACCCCCAGCCCTCCCTACTGCCTTCTCACATTGCTTGCTAACCTTAAGGTCATCTGATATGATTACCCCCAGGTCCCTTTCCTTTTTTGTTGTTGTTACTACCTCCCACCCATTGTGTATTCTTCCCCTGGGTTCTTGTTTTCCAGGTGCATTATTTTGCACTTCTTTGCATTGAATCCTAGCTGCCATACTTCTGACCATTCCTCCAACCTTGCCAAGTCCCTTTTCATCCTTTCCGCCTCCTGTGTATCAACCCTGTTGCAGATTTTTGTGTCATCTGCAAAGGCATACTTTTCCTTCCAGTCCCTCTGCAATGTCACTGATGAACATTAAAAGGACTGGACCCAATACTGAACCCTGTGGTACCCCACTAGTACCCCTTTCTTCAGAATGGACTCCATTTACAATTACCTTCTGTGTCCTGTTGTCCAGCCAATGTTTTATTTGCAGGCTACCACCCTGGGTCCCACTCCCAGGCTGGTTAATTTGACTATTAATCTTTGTGTGGACTGTGTCAAATGCCTTGCTAAAGTCTAGGTAGGCCATGTCCACAGCCCCTCCCTGGTCTACTACTTTGGTCACCCAGTCAAAGAAATCTATTAGATTCGTCTGACATGACCTTCCCGCTGTGAACCCATGCTGCCTTGGGTCCTGTGCTCCACTGGCCTCTAGGTACTCGACTATTCTTTCCTTCAGAAGTGACTCCATCACTTTCCCTACCACAGA
Source organism: Neoceratodus forsteri (assembly GCA_016271365.2). Lineage (NCBI taxonomy): Eukaryota > Metazoa > Chordata > Ceratodontiformes > Ceratodontidae > Neoceratodus > Neoceratodus forsteri. The sequence continues at coordinate 454,094,161 of CM057451.1, read as the reverse complement.
GGTCAGACTGACAGGTCTGTAGTTTCCTGCCTCTGTCTTGGACCCACTTTTGTGAAGGGGAATCACATCCGCCTTCCTCCATATATATATAGTAACATTACCATTTGGAATATGTTTTAGCAGCTAAACAAACTCATTGTTTGAAGTAAATCACAACACACTACTTATGAATAAATACTAATATATGTTCGCTCAAGAACAGCCACATATGTTATTCAGTCATGGTTAAATTCTATATGAATACTATATACAGCCAATAAGAACTTATTTCATGATAACATAGTGTGTTTCAAATTTGCGTACAATATGCATGTAATTGTTAACAAAAGGTAATACAAATATACAAATACACATAGGCCCAGATATTCAAACTGCACCACAAAGTAGCGAAATAGCAGGAGCAGGCACAAGTGCAGTGCGCCTATGCACAACACGCACGATATTCAAACACAGCACAGGCCAAGATGCGCTTGCACAACACAACTGAATATCGCACTAACCGGACCATGGTGCAACCAGGGATGCGCAGTGGCGCAGATCTGATGTACAGTAGCACAACCAGGGATGTGCAGTGGAGCAAGGTAGCAGCGCATCAGCACAACCAGGGATGCGCAGGGACAGGATGCAGGGGTTCACCACCCATGGAAGACATGGGCATAGGAGCATGCAGCAGAACAGACAGCGCCCCCCACACCCCATGAACCGCACAACCTGAGGTGAGCTGGAAGAACCACCAGACCATGGACACCAGCAACAATTCCACAGCCAGGGCATGGTGCCCCAGCACACCCCCTGGCAAGCTGCGACCAGGACACAAGGAGGTACAGCCACCCCATGCTACACCATCCCATCAATGCAGAGCACACCCTGCACAGTGATCCCCAGACACCCTGCCCAGGAGCAGCGCCCATCAGGGCATGTCACCCTATGCATGTCACCACCCCCACTGTGACAATGCAACCCTGTGCACCATGGAGCCATGCAAGGCAGGCCCACCATGAGCACCCTGCAGTGGGCAGCAGCAGCCACCGACGCAACAACTGCAGACACAGTGCCGCCCTGCACGGCCTCCCTGAGGCACAACTGAGAGATCGACCCTGCATCAGCACACAAGGTACCCCACATGTGACAGGGCCTTCCCTGGACCCCACCACCAGTGGTACAGCACCCTGCACACCCACTCAAGCACACACCCTGTACCAGCACTGGCCCCAACAGCCAGCACAGATGCCCACAGTGGTGCACGGAAGCATGCGCCACACAGGATGCAACACAGTGCATGGACAAACACGCACCCATACCCAAGGGCACACCAACACAGGGACACAATAGCAGGGCAACAAACCCGCTGGCAAGTGGCCACAGCAGCTATGTACCCATGGCCAGCTCCCCTCCATGGCACCGGTGTACCAGCCACCCTGCGCATGCACCATGAATCCATCTGCCACCAGCATGTGGCCGGACCACAAGTGACAGACATCGGAGCACAGTTCCTGCAACAGACACAAGTGACAGCATGAAGGGGGGACAACAACAGCAGAAGCCACAGTGCTACTCGAGGCAGATGTGCACCATACCGGTGACAGGAGGCAATCTGGCATTGTGCTGGGTACAGGGGGTGGCCAGCATGGACAGCCACCACTGACATGCCAGCAGACTGTGCATAGCACAGACATGCAAGGGTGTGAGCTGCACAGGCCATGGACAGTCTGACAGGGGCGCCATGGACACAGTGCATGCACCATGGACCACTGCACACAGGCGTCCAGTGCACAGAGAACAACACACATACCACAGACAGTGACCGAGTCCCCCGCCCACACCATAGGCGGGTCCCTGCCAGACACACACACACGCCCATACCTGCACCACCCCTGACGCCATGAACACCACTGCAGCCAAGCACCTGTAGCCTTCTGCAAATCAGAGACCACCACAGTTGTCATAATAAAATGTGTGTATTGAACAGTATAAACAATAAAACATATATACAATTACATACAAGGGTGGGGGGAAAGGGCCACAAACCAGGTGGGTGCAGGCATGGGGCAGGGATGAACAAATGGGAGAGGAAAGAAGGGGTGTGAGGGTGGGTCCAGGGAGGTTAAGTCACTCAGGGTGCATGGAGGGTCTATTGCCTGCCCCGCTCTCCACTCCTGTGGCGCCGCCGACTACTGTGGTGCCGGACCCCGTCCCGCTCCATCCGCTGTAGAATTGCCAGGGACACTCATGCTAGCTGCAGCAGCTCCTACACTCCACATTCCATCGCCATCCAGCAATGTCCACCTAGGACAAGGGAGCAGAGTCAATACGTGTGACTGTCCATCCCCCTGCAGCCCACCCATTGTGCATGGCATACAGCCATGGGCCACACCCCTTAGATGGTGTGCGACCACCCACAGTGACCCCATCCACAAGACCTGCCTACCCAGGCACACACAGCCATGCGGACTGCTGTACACACACACCCACTGCCCATGTCCCGCACAGCACCACCGTGGCCATACAGTGACATTGATGCAGTGCGAAGGCAGTGGCACAGCCATGTACCCAGTGCATGCACGGACCAACAGCGATGCCCACCCACACATGCAGTGCCACAGGACAGTGCTGAGTGTACCATGTGGCTTGCACGGTGGTGGGGCCAAGGGCTGGTGGCCATGCCCGGCCGCCAACCCTGCAACATAGCATGAACAGATGTTATTGGAAAAAAAGGCACTCACCTGCATTCATAACAGCCGGGTATTGCTGGCCCATGGCCCCTCCGCCACGTCCCTGCTGCTGCGCATCATCCCTGTCACGCTGAGCTCTGGCTTCCCTAGCTTGACATCACTTCTCAGGGCCTAGGGTGCAAACACGGAGAGGGGAACATCAGTACAAACCAGCAGCAAAGCCCCCCCCACCAGTGTGTGTAATCCCGCACAGTCCAGCCATGCTGCAACCCCACCACCACCACCACCACCCACACTGGATGGCCCCCACTCCCCTGCATAGTGGACACATGCACACCGCGATACCTGGATGGACAGATGCTACCAATGTATAGGTGGAGCACCTGCCTGGCTGTGGCATGGCGTCTCACCTGGCGTGTGCCTGTAGTCACCCCAGCCTATCTGGGTCACTCCACTGGAGGTCCCCATACTGGTGGCGACACTGCTCAGCGCTACGGGCAATCCCTGTGGCCTCCTCCATGGCCTCTGCCACCCCCACACGGTGCTTCGTTGCCTATCTAGTGGATTCTCTCCAAACAGGGCCCCAGCATGGGGCTCAACAATAGCCACAAGGTTAGCCAGCTCTAGCACACTCCACTGTGGGGCTCTCCTGCATGCCATTATCCATGCAGGCCAGATAACAAAATGGCATTCTGTAGCACATATCCCCCGTGTGCAGATGCTGCACGGTACAGGGCTGCCATTCCCCATTGCGCTGTCACCGAACAGTGTGATAGGGGTGCACCCATGTGGATGCATGGTGTCTAGGGGGCAGAGGTCGACTGCAGGGTCAAGGGTCTGTCATGCACGGACTGCCACAGTCCTATTGGGACTCCCTGCGTGTAGCGCATTAGGGTGCCTGTGTGTGATGCCCTGCAGTGGCCTACCATGCTGTGGCACCATGGCTCCTACGGCGCTCCACGGCATGAGTGCCACACACGAGAACAGTGCACTAGCACCACTGGCACAGTGGAGGCCGTGCCCTGCACTGCCTCCTGCTCTCAGCACATCATCAGCGCAGCAGGCAACAGTGTCAGCACCCCGGGCATGCACCGTGCAGTGCCTACTGCGCATGTCACAGAGCTGCGCCATTGCCTGAGCACGCTCAACACCATTGTGCAAGGTGCAACAGTGCGATATTCATCCAGCATATGCAAATCAGCTCATCAGCAATTCCATGGCACAGCCACTGCATTAGCATCCACTTAAAGTTGCGTCTCGCCTCATTTGCATGCCTTGCGCTATATAAATGTGACATGGGGCTGCAGAGGACATAGTTTGGTATTGCAGTCTATTGTGGTGGGTTGCATGCTGTTTGGAAGTGTGGACTGTGGTGTGTGAGATGCATGGGACTGGACATTCAAAGGTAACACCTGTCATTCCCACAGGCTCTATAATGACAGAACGTGAGGAAGAGGAGGAACAGGAATGTGGGAGAAGGAGGAGGCCCAACTTCACCCGGGTGGAATCAGATGCCCTATTCGAGGCCTATCTTGACAGGGAACCAATGCTCAGCGGACAGTGTGGAACACCACAGGCCCATGCTGCGGCATGGGGTGAGGTTGCACGTGCCATGAACCAGCATGGCAGCCACCAGCAGTTCGTGCAGGAGTGTAAAAAGAAAGTCAGCACGGACAAGAGGAGGATAAAGGACAAGGTGGCTGCCATCAGGGCAGCACGTGCTGCAACCAGTGGTGGACAGCCAGATGTGCCACGCCTGATGCCACAGGAGGAGCGGGTGACCAGCAGCATGCGGTATTGTGCCATAGATGGCATTCCAGGTGGTGGCTTCCAGATGGGTGGCAGCCTGTCACTGCATGGTAGGTCCTGTGCTGTCACTGTGTGGGAGGTGGGGGGGAATGCCACAGGGTAGGGCGAAGACATTAATGCTACTGTGTTCCCTTACAGCTCCTGAGTGTCTACATGGGTCAGCAGTGGTGGGTGTGTCCACCAAGGGTAATGCCCTGGACACGGAGTAGCACCCATCCACCTCCACAGGTGTCTAAGGGACAGGACCACCGCATACCTGCCTATCTGCCTGGACTGAAGATGGTGGTGCTGGTGCGGACGAGGCCCTGCCTGTGTCCCAGCGTGACAGCACCCACAGACTCCAGCATGCTGGGACATGGAATGGTGCCAGATCCGGCACTGATGATGATGGATCACATGTCCCAGACAGTGATACGTGTGGGACGTAGGATGGTCACACAGCATGAAACGGCATGGGCGTAGCTGTGGGTGGTGCCACCTTGGAGGCCTGCATGACATCTCAGTCCCAGCCTGTGCCTGTATGCCCCAGTGGGGCAGCACTGGTGTGCGTCCAGGCCAGTGGAGCTGTTGAGGCTGCTGCGGCAGCACTGGTGAGCCCTGGCAATCGGTGGCCGGAGGGGCAGTGCCAGCAGTCGGCCAATGGCGACTGGGGGAAAGTGTTGGGGGGCAGCAGCAGTGCACCGTGTGGATGTGCCCCGGCATGGCTCTGGTGTGCAGCACCCATCATCAAGGTGTGCTGCCCAGCAGGGCCAGGAACACCACGAGAGACAGTAAGCCGAACCGGCGGATGACCTCTTTGATGAGCACAGCCACCTACTCCAGGCTTCAGTGGATCAGTAGTTGCGGCTTGTGACTGCGGTGGATGCACTCAGTGCAGTTCTGCGCCAGGCAGAGGAGCGGCACAGCAGAGACCATGGTCTGCTCATGACAGAGATGGCCCAGCAGCGGGAGGATGTGACCACTGCCATTGACAGGTAGACATGTGCATTCACAGCTGTCATGGCCACATTCGGTACCCAGTTCATTGCCCATGCGCCACAGACACTACGCAGTGTCATGTCCACCCCCCGTTCCCGTCATTGTGCGACACCTTCCATGTTGACACCGGTTCCGGCTGTGGGCATACCGAGCACGCCTGGCATGGGCATGTTCAGTGAGCTGTAGACCCCTGTGTGAACATGGTGGCATTCCCACAGCGTCACCCCTGGGGGACCGTCGGTGCCACCCCATGAGGCCAATGGTCAGCCTGGCATGGCTGGCAGGTCTCGGTGGGGCCCACATGCATCTATGGTGGCCATGGCACTGTGCCACGTGACTGATCTGTCTCCCACCATGGCCACTGTCTGCCACTGCCCTGTGTGCAATGTGTTGTGTATCATGCGACACATGGGTGGGGTACGCGGCCCTGCACACACACTGTCCCTGTGCACACCATCCTGGCCACTGTGGTGTCTGCATGATGATATCTGCTTTGCAGTGTCTGCCAGTGTGCAATGGTGCCCAGCGTCTGAGACACGCACAGTGACGGCCACTGGGCATGGTCGTGTGTGGACCTGTGTGTGGGTTGGGGTTGTATTCGGAGTTAGCGTGCCTTCTACCCCTTGTGCATATCTTGTGGTGTGTGTATGTGTGTGTGTGCGTGTGTGTGTGTGTGTGTGTGTGTGCATGTCGTGTTTTGCCCTGCCCATCCCTGACGGCGTGTGCGGTTACACGCTCAGACCCATTCCCTTGCTGCCATCCACCCCTGGGGTTCATCCATGCCTGCCTGTGGGTTGTGCTCTTGCCATTGGTGGTTGCACATGGCTCCGTGACCTACCTGTATTGGCCAAAGTGCTCCTCTGTGATGGTGTCCCGGTGCAGCTGTGACATCCGGATCAGGCGGGGGTCCCTTCACCGAGGGGTGGCTGTCCATCACCGTCTGGACCGGTGTCCTCATCGTCCCCACCGCTGTCCCCCTCTTCGACCTCTACAGCTAGCCCACAGTCGTTGGCCATGTTGTGCAGGATGCTGCAGGCCAGGAATAGCCCACAGGCCTTCGAGGGGCTGTACTGTAGGGCACCGCCAGACGTGTCCAGGCACTGTAAATGTGCCTTCAGCATCCCGAACACCCGCTTGTTGACATTCCATGTTGTAGCATATGCCTCATTGTACCACAGCTGCGATGGGGTTGTGGGGCACCGGTATGGTGTGAGCAGCCAGGGACGGGGTAGGTAGCCACTGTCACCTGTGTGTAGAGGGTGGACATTAGTATTGTGGTCTGCATCACTCTGCCATGGGCCATCAAGGCCGGTACCCATGGCACCTCTGACTATGCACCCCTCCCAATCTGCTCATGTCGTCCCGTGTGATGTGCATACTCCCCCACTAGGTGGCAAGTGGGGATGTCTCCACTCTCGAACCTGTGGCACAGTGCGGACTGTTGCCAGATGAAGGCATCATGTGCTCCCTCGGGGTGCATGGCACAGACATTGATTATGTGCCCCTGGCATCACACACTACCTGGCAGTTGATGCTGGCATACCCCTTCCAGTTTATGTAGGACACACCATCCGGGCCAGGTGGTGTGCGGATGGCTACATGGGTGCAGTCAATGGCCCCAAGCATGCCAGGCCTATGTGCTACCCTGTGGAACTCTTGTATGTGTGCTGTGTGCTCTGCCTGTGTGCTGGGGAAATGGATGTACTCCGCAGCATGTGGCAGCAGTGTGCTGAGGAATTGTGTGAGTAGACGTGATGTGGCCAACTGGGTTATACCTGTTGTGTCCTCTGTTGGTCTCTGGAAGGTGCCCGTGGTGAGCAGGCACATGACAGCTGTCACCTTCATCTCCACTGACAGAGCATGGCTCCATCGTGTGAGTGCCTGCATCTCATCACTGCACAGCTCACAGAGATGCCTCAGGATCACCCGGTTCAGGTGGTACCAGCCCACAATCTCTGTGTCAGAGTAGTGTTTGAAGGTGGTGCAGACTCGTTACCGCCTGTTGGGGGCATAATGCTGATGGGCCCTTCCATGACCTCGTCGCCCTGCTGCCTGCCTTCTCACACCCCTCATTACCGCCTCCATGTGGAAGGTGGAACTGGGCATGTCCCTGGCTGGTGTCCCCCGCAGCTGTTATCCTGCTCCCCGCCTGCACGCTTTCAGGATGCTCCTGCACTGGCACACCGGCCTTTGGCTGTCCTGCTCACTGCCACTGCCCCTCAGTCCCACTGTGGCACTTCTCTATCACTCCTGCACAGCGGCACAGGCTCCACACTCCTTTCCTGTTCCTAGTTGATTCCAGGTGTGCTCTGTCCTGCTCCTGCCCAGTCCTGCTCACTGCTACCCTCTGCCTTGTTCCTGTCACCTCGCTCCCACCTCTGGCTTCCCTGTAGTGTTCTTGTGCCTCTCTTGTTCCTTTTATTTTGATCATTTCGCTTATCGCAGCAACTCTCCACTAGCTCCCCTACTGAGATGGCGATGCTGTTGAAATATCGCACTGCACATTTTATTCATGGTTCCACCCCCTACGGTTACACATGCATTCATTACTATTGTGCTCCTGTGCATTACAACTTGCACAGCACAGCTGCCTCCCACTGAATATCGCACAATGGCGCATTGTTGTACTTGCGCTGGTGTATCTCTGTTGCGCATGGTGCATCCCTTTTGAATATCTGGGCCACTGTGTATCTGTATTATGTTTTTTTCTTTCACATGCATGGAAAGTATTTAGTACCAAAGGCAAAAATAAATGGCTAAGTCCTCTTTTAATGATATAACAATAAAGTACTGTGCACACAGTGGCAATATCAAGAAAACAATGGACAAATTATTAATTTCAATTTGCAAAGTATTTAAATACATTTTTTTCACTTCAATACTGCAGTATAAATTCACATTTTGATAATAATAACACAGCAGTGTAATAATAATGTTCCTCACATGGGACTAACAGTACAGCCTAGAAGTTAGAGTAACACATTGTAAATTACCTTGTTATATCCAGCAGACCTGGGTTTGATTCCCACAGCCTCCACCTGCATACTGTATGACTCTCAGCAAGTCACTAAACCACCCCAGTGCTCTCAGGCCATCCCAGAAAACAGGCACTTGTCCCTAATGTGCCTTACCTGGTTACCATAAACATAAAATAATAAAATAAATTTATGATTTGTGAGGACTAAAAATGCATTGCCTGCAAAATATTTTTTTTCTGTTGAACCAGACTTTGAGTGAGATAAAAGCAAGCAAATCATAATATGAATATTTAAATTTTCAACATAAAAATAAGTATTAGGGCCCTTACTTTTTGCAATCTACATTAATAACATCGACTGCTGTATAAAAGAAGCCAACATCCATCTGTTTGCAGATGATACAGTTCTCTACGTGAGTCGCCCAACATCTGAAGCTGCCTGCAATGGCCTACAGTCAGAATTCAACCTTTTGCAAAGCCAACTCCTCCAAAAAAAGCTACTCCTTAATGCCAAAAAAACTAAAGCAATGGTCCTCTCCCCTTTTATCCGTACAGCTAACCCTACGTCCAGTGGGACAGTTCCCCAAATTACCACAGTTCTAGGTGAAAAACTAGAATTTGTTACAAAATTCAAGTATCTGGGAGTTTGGATAGACCAAAGACTCTCCTTCATTGTGCTCACGTTGGTGTGGTTAAGTCCAGAAGACGCCTTGGGGCGAAATGGAGTGCTGAACATGGTCCTTCATGTTTGGTCCCCATACCCAAGGGCACCATTACTTCTTTAAATGATGGGCAGGTGGTCCGGGCTTCCCGGGAGTCCTATCCAACTCGGGCAGTGTTGTGCAATGCCAGGTCCATTGTGAACAAGACTGCTATTATAGTGGACTTGGTAGGCACAGCGGACCTGGTTTGCATCACCGAAACCTAGCTGGATAGTAATGCTGCCCCAGTTTTGAAGGCAGCAATTCCAGCTGGGTATTCGGTGATTCACCACCCGAGATTGGATCGCAGGGGTGGGGGGGTTGCGGTCTGTTTCAAGACCGAATTGGACCTCGCTAGTATTCCAGTGGAGGAGACCAGATCCTTTGAATGTGTTGTGGTGGCATGTGAGGGCTATAGAATGGCACTTGTCTATCGTCCACCCGGTGACGAGAAACTATTTCTAAAGGAAGTGGCGGATTTCATCGTCGACCTGGTATTTGAGTCGCCCAGGTTGATGGTGCTGGGTGATTTTAATGCCTGGATCGACGACGAACTCTCGCAATTTGGTCAGCACTTCCTCCAATTGATGTGTTCATTGGGCCTCTCACAGGTGGTTACCTCTGCCACTCATAAACATGGCCATTCTCTCAATCTGGTCTTCCTGCTAGGGTTGGAGGCCTCCGATGTGGGGGTGGAACCAGTCGGATGGTCTGACCACCACACTGTGAGGTTCAATTTTTGCACCCCCATGCGTAGACCTACCCCAGTGGAGATGGTCAAGTACTGCCCTTTACGGGATGTTACTCCCACTGGTCTAACTGTGGTTCTTGACCTATCAGAATTTCCTGGGTTGAGCGTTAATCCTGAAACAATGGTGCAAGCCTATAATAAGGCTGTCACCTCCGCTTTGGATTTAATTGCTCCCACCCGTGTGCGGCCTCTCTCCCTTCGCCCCCGATCCCCCTGGTTTGATCAGGATCTGAGGGAGTTGCGGAGATTAGGTCGCAGGTTGGAGAGATGTTGGCGGAAGTCCGGCTTAGATGCCGACCATCTTAGACTCCTAGAGCATTATAAACTCTATCAGTCTGCAATTACTCATAAGAAGGCAGTGTTCCTGTCCGGAGAAATTGCTGCTGCTCAGAATTGACCGGCCCAGCTCTTTCGAACCGTAGACAGGCTGTGCAAACCAGCCTGTCTGCAGGTTCATCATGCTTTTTCACAGTTGCAGTGTGTGGAGCTTGCTCGATTCTTTGCAGATAAGGTGGCCGACATCAGGGCCGAGATTTGTGCCAACTCCTCCATTCGAGTTGTGGTGGTTCAGCCTATGATTACAAGCACACCGTTCACCTGGAGTTCCTTCATAAGGCCAGAAATCGAGGATGTTATGAGGATTGTCCAGGGTACGTACTCACCAGCTGTAGTTTAGACCGGGTCCCACAGGTCTGATTATGGGCTGTGGGAGGTTATCTTCCCAGTTCTAGCCAGGATAGTCTGGTGTTCCCTAGACACTGGTGAATATCCCCGCTCCCTGAAGGAAGCGGTGGTGACACCAGTGTTGAAAAAGGCATCCTTGGACCCTGACTCCCTGGCAAACTACAGACCCATCTCGAACCTCCCCTTTGTCGGGAAGGTAATCGAGAAAGTGGTGACAGCCCAGTTGGACAACCATCTTACCATCCATAACATCTACGACCCTCTTCAATCAGGTTTTTGAAAGAGGCACAGCACTGAGACTGCGCTGGTTCGGGTCTTCAATGATCTCCTGATGGCTAGAGACCAGAAAAAATGGTCCATTTTGGTCCTTCTGGATCTGTCAGCAGCATTTGACACCATAGACCATGGGGTGCTGCTTGAGCGCCTGAGATGTATCTGTGGGCTTTTGGGCCTGGTACACCATTGGTTTACTTCTTTCTTCACAGGTAGAACTCAGAGGGTGGTATTGGGAATTTTTTCCTCCGATCCCACCGCTCTGATCTGTGGTGTGCCTCAGGGCTCTGTGCTGTTCCCCATGTTGTTTGCGGTGTACATGCTTCCCCTCGGAGACATTGTAAGACGATATGGGCTGGAGTTTCATTGTTATGCCAATGATACCCAGCTCTATTTGTCCTTTGTACCTGACCAGAATAGGGCACTCTCAGTGTTTAATAACTGTCTCAGTGAGATCCAGGATTGGATGAGGTCCAGTTGGTTGAAGTTGAACTCAGGGAAGACGGAGGTGCTGGTTGTGGATCATGGCCGCGGTTGGAGAGGTTGGGGCACCTTAAACCTCTGTTTATTCCTGGGGATATGGAGCTCCGACCTCTGAATGGCAAGAGACCTGGGGTGATCTCGATTTATCAGCTGACATTATGCGCATGCAAGTGTCAGCGGTTGTTAAGGTATCCTTTACCATCTTAGGAACATCGCCAGGATCAAGCACCTTGTTCCATCCAGCGACCTACCCATCCTGATCCACACCTTTGTGACCTCACGTCTGGACTACTGCAACTCCCTCTACTTTGGGCTGCCTGGTGTTGATATCCGCCACTTGCAGCTAGTGCAGAATTCGGCAGCCCGGTTGCTAACAGGGTCTTCCCGTTCCTCCCATATTACACCGGTGCTCCGAGATCTGCACTGGCTGCCGATTCAGTGGCGGATCACCTTCAAAGTCGGACTTCTGACTTATAAAGCCCTACACGGTTTGGGCCCTGATTACCTGAAAGAGCTTCTGGTGCCTTACCTACCGACACGACCACTCCGCTCAGCCAACGAGGGGTTGCTAGAGGTCCCGAGGGTAATTTTAAAATCTTCCGACACCCGAGCTTTTATGTTCGTGGCGCCAACCCTCTGGAATTCTCTACCACGTTGGATTAGATAGTGCATGAGGGTGGAGGGTTTCAAAAGGGGCTTAAAGTCTTTTTTATGGAGTAAGGCATTTGCAGATAACTTGGAGGCAGATTAATTGTTTGTAGTCAACTGAGTTTTTTTTTTAAATATGTTTTAGTATGTTTTTATTCTGTATTTTATTGTAATGCACCTTGGTTTTGGGAAAGGAGCACATAAATAAAGTTTATTATTATTATTATTATTATTGAACATATCGAGGACTTGCTAAAACGACTTCAGCAAAGACTTGGCCTGTTTTTTAGAATCAACCAATTTCTCACCAGAGATGCCAAGAAACAACTGGACCAATCCATTTTCCTATCATCGGTTGATTACGCTGATTTCCTCTACAGCCAATACCCCAACTCTTACATGGCTAAACTGGACACACTCTACCATTGAGCATTGAGGTTTATAACGGGACTCCCCTTCGACATGCTTCACTGCACCCTATATGCGGCAGTGGGGTGGACATCATTAAAGTTCAGGCGCCACAGAAACGCCACTCTCTGGACCTATAGAGCCATCTCTAATAAACTGCCTTACTATATCTCCTGCTGTCTTCCCCTGAGTATAATTGGGAAATATGTGTTAAGAAGTTACTCAGCTATTACACTTAAAGTACCCAAAGCAAAATCCCGCTTCAGCAGGGCAGCCATAAGCTTCATGCTACCTACCTTATGGAACGATCTACAAAACACCCTCAAATTAAGCACTCTAATCGGTATAAATGCCTTCAAGATGCTTTATTTCCGTACAATCAGAGAAGTATGTAACTGCTTCACCCACTCAGACCCAGTACCGGTGTCTGCACTGGTATATAGCTATGCCTGGACCCAATTTTAAGTACTGACCCCCCAGCTTGCTCCTCACCAGCCTAATTGTTCTCTCTCTCTCTTTCTCTTATCCCTCTGTCTTATCAACACTAGGCCCGTCCATCCCCTTATTCTTCCTTTCCCAACCTCAGATAGGAGCTCACTACCATGGGTTGTGACATCCTACCATGCCCCGTACTTTATAGCATTCAATCCCGGGGCTCACACATACCATTTTCTCCATCCACCTTCTCTACATCCTGTTTTACCAACTCCTCTCTGTGCACCGTGCCCTCCTAGCCTTTCTCCCCTACCTCCTCCCTCCCCCTACCTTCACCTCTACCTGGTGTATATTTTTATTTTTTTCTTCCGTTACTTTCTCCTGCAACCTTAGATAACCTGCTTTATCTTCCTATAGACACTTCTATGTATGTAAATACCATGTAATCTGTACAATATCTGTATAATTCTATGTACATATGAACTTCTTTTTCTTCCTCTCTGTAAAGAGTATTATCTGTATTGCCATGTAAATACCTGTGTTGACCTGTATATACAATTGTTCATGCTCCACCCAGGTCCATCTTGCAACTGAGCTTCTGCTCAACGATGAACGCCTGGTTAAATAAATAAATAAATAAAGACTCGAAGTGTCACAGTAAATTAAAAGAACAGCTATAAAAACACTCAATAAATTCTGATGTTTAATGGTTTTTCAATTTTCTATTATTCAAACACATATTCCATACCATACCAAAAAATTCTTTAGAAGTCTCATTTCTTATAAAAGAAGAAAATGTGTGACCATTGGCGATATAATTTAACCATTTACAATTAATGACCATCCTGTCACACAAAATTAATAAACTTTCAAACAAATTATCCCATTATAAACCTATGACACATAAGGCAGACTTGCCTCCTAAGATTGCAGTGAGAGACAGAAGTCAGAAAAAAGTAAGGGAAGCTTACTGATGAAACAGTCAATGAAATCATTGAGCTGATGTTGCCATAAAAGATGTCTTTCAATCAATTCAAAAAGTAATCAGTATGACACCATGCACAGTGATGTAATGTTTCCACAATCTGCCTAGCTAGCCATGAAAACAACCAATCAGGACTGTGCAATCATGTGATTACCATACTGTCTCTGTACAACCAATCAGTGATAGTATACACGTATTCTAATTATTAGTAATACAGGAAAAAGAGAGGAAACTGTGCAGTGAGCAGTTAGTCTGACATTCTGAAGATGAGTTTCAATAAGAAATCAATGTGGATTGTTGGTAGTTCTCTTGTGAGAATAGGTACCGAACATGCCTGGCAATCTAATTTTAAAAGTAATCTGGGACTAGTTGGCTATGAAATAAAATAGTTTGACAAAGGAGGAATGAGATGGGCTCAATTGCTGCCTACTTTATACAGGTTAGGTACTTGTAAATCACAACCTGATGTGCTTGTAGTCCATGTTGGTGGAAATTATTCCAGCTATAAAAAGGGTCTTTATCTTAGTCTGATCTCTCTCAAATTATAGAACTTTTTCCAAACTGCAAGATTCTGTTTTCAGGCATTATACAGTGGACGTTTTGGAAAGGACAAAGTATACACCTAGCTTAAACAAAAATTGCAAGAATGTCAATATTCAAATCTCTGGCTTCCTCAAAGATCATAAATGGGAGCGTAAGACATCCTTCAATGAGACCTATCCATAATTGGGGAAAAGTACCTGTTGCCACGCTTGGGAATGCAGTGCCACGCTATTTAAACAGTCACACTAAAGCAATAGAGTAGCCGGCACCTGTACACTGCAATGACATTACTGAACTGGAAATTGCTTTTACTTGCAAAATGAAGAAACAAGCGTAACTTGTGTAGTTATCCTAAAGTGCTTTACTCTATTGAATCCGTGATTGCAAACATAATTCATGCATAAACAGACCAGCAAACAGACATAAAATCCACAAAACAAGGATCCCATCTGTCTTCCTGCTTTCCCCTCCACTCACAACACGTCACCATATCACCTGATGCATTTCACAGTGCCATGTCATAAATTATCACATCAAATTTGGGTGACAAGTGGGTGGGTCGAGGCACCTCAGCCCATCCCATCCATACATGGGTGGGGTGCCGTCTTCATATCCATACAGCTGATGGGATAGGACCTTCCCGTTGGTGGAGGCATTTAAGAGGGCTCTGAAAACTTACCTCTTTAAGAAAGCATATCCTGAAAATTGATGGTGCTTTTAATAGTGATTAATTTATTATTTTAGTTAATAATTTATTGTATTTTATAGCCTGTATTTTTATACCCTGTATGTTTGTATGTTTGCTGTTAACCCTGCTTACTCTATGTATTTTCTGTAAGGCACCCAGACCCTCTGGGATTGGGTGCCATATAAATAAATAATTACTTACTTATTTACTTATATTGTGATTATTTTCTCTACCCCAACTCTGTCAAAAACATTATAGGCTCAATTTTCAAAGAGCCCTCAGAGCTATGCAAATTGTGTTGCTCTAGGGCTGCAGCAAACTCAAGGTACATCAGGGACCCTGTGCCCAATTTTATAAAAGGCGGGTCCCATCCCTGCACAAAAAAACAGGAGTTGCTGCAGCCACACATTCAACAAAAATCCAATTAATCTTTAATAAGAGAAAAAAAAGAAAATAAAACAAAAAAGAACAGTCATTTACACTTTCTAACAGAAAAACACACCATGAGTAAGCACAGTTTTCACTATTTTTGCTTTTTTGAAAAGAGCAAGTATTCAATGTTTTTATGTGTTCGCATCAATAACTCATACAAACACCTACAGTATGTTTAGCACATGACAACACTGTTTCCAGATGCAAACACATGACAATAATGGCTATGTGTTTGTATCATGCTATATTCAACAAAAGCCAAAGTAATGTAAAAGTACTAGAAAGATGCAGTTGAATAGCACAAAATTACGTCATTGTAACTTTTTAATACAACCAAACACCATGGTAAAACAGTTGTTTGTTTGTTTTTTCCCAATGAACTTATATTTGCATTTCCTTGTGTTCACATTGCTAACTTATATGAACACACTCATTAACCAATACAAGCTCATGTTTTGTGATACGAACACAGAAAAGATGTTTTACCGAATTTCAGGCATCCTTAGAAAGTGTAGTTTTTAAACTGTGCATGTTCAGAAATAGAAAAGCTTTTCTTAAATATTTAAAAAAAACTATTTTAATCTGAGAGAGAAAAATAAAGTACCGTTGGCCAAACTCTATCACACCTGCAAGTTTTAGGTTTCAAATCCTCATAGTTTGTTAGTTACAGGTGAGCAAAAAAATTCTTAATTAATGTAATTTGGGGGGGGGGGGGCCTCTGTAACTTTGCCCCTGGTGAACCAACTGAAATGAAATTTCAATATCCACAGATCCTGGCACTATCTCTGCGTATTCAAAATTTCAGGCAAATTGGTTCAATGGGGAAGTTATTAAGGTGCAAAAATTGGGGTTTAACATTAAAGTGTTTAATCAACTCTAATATACAGGCACTACCGGTGGTTTGTGGGATAACTGATTTATTTGCACTATTGCAGCTTGGTTCCATGCATTAATATTGATGGAAAGATAAAGGATAAAAAATATTGCAGGCAACTCATCGCGTGCAAACAGGTCGCCCAGTGCAAAACATCGCTGAGTGAAAACACTGCATGCGCACGGTGGAGTCTAGCAAAAGCAACAATGCACAGGTCTGCACCTTCTCCCCGCAGAGTCCAAGTGCGTTTGTGGATATTGTAACTGCAGCTCACCGTAACGTATTCTCTCCTAGAGAACTAATAATCTACAGGACGTGTAAAACCTAACCCTACCAGCTGTGATGTCCTGTCATATGCTGAGGCTGTGAAATGATAGCTGTGTGTGGCCAGGGTCCATGCAGCAGATGCAGGAGTAATATTAACACACAGAACCGTGCAGTTTGACATCAAGTAACCTCACGGTTGGCATAAGCCACAAATGATATGCCTGTGGTCAAACTGAATGAGTGCAAATAAATCAGTTATCTCACAGATGCCCCCATTACATAGTCGATTTATGCAATAATTCGCAATTTGTTTGTGTATTGGTTTTTGTTTTAATCTCATTGGGTTTTTAAATTAATAAGGAATTTTGGGGTGATTTGTGTGGCATGGCTCCACATTGTACAGCAGGTTAGTAGATATGCTGTACTGATTGCCAGGAACATGACATCCCTAAGTTCTTAGTGTGTGATTTCATTAGATGGAATAGAGTGAGTGGGTGGGGCTGGGCAGGCTGAACAAGGGAGAAAACATGGTGACTGCATTTTCAATTTACTGAGAGCAGTGGCTGCTCAGTTATTTACTTATTTATTGAGACTGTGTATATTTTATCTGGCTGTAAGACTATATATTATGTATCTGGTTGATCCTGCTTTGCCAAGATTGGTTGGAAGAGTTCAGAGCCATATGTTTTCAGAGCAGGTGTCTTGGGGTTTTTAGCTGCCTTATGCAATGCTGCACATTGTTGTTTTTTTCCACTAGACAGCAATGAGTGAGTGGACAGAGCAGGAGTACCTCAGGTGTTTAACTTAGAGGTTAAGCAGCTATAGCAGTTCAGGTTTCTTATTTAAAAGAGGGACAAATAATTAACTGTAGGTCATGTTTTCAGTGACCAAAATGTATACAGACATGAGTGTCAAGGGCAAGAGGAAACGGGGTCAGCTTTAGGACTGATTACAGTGTGGATGAACAAAAATAAGGTATTTAATAAAGGGGGAAAAGAGTTTTAGGAAGAACTGGTACAGTTTGTATGCTTAATGAAGTATATATGGATTAGTTGAGTGCAAAATTGCCCAGCTTCGCTTTGCAGGTAATTTTGCGAATTCGCTCAAATTCACAAATTTATTATGCTGGCAAATTTGTAGCTGCAGTTCAGGCTAACTTCGTGGATGATGGATTTGGCAACTTTGCCAATGGAGTGGGTCCCACAGGAGAAGTTTGCAATGTACCACTGGATTGGAGGTCACATGGTACTAAAATGATCTGTATATCATGCAAAAGCTGTGTCTAGTGCAGTCTTATGACAAGTGAGTTGGAAAGACGTCTGTCCCTGATTGTCTGGTCAAACAAAATTTAAAAGTACTTCAAACACTAAGTATTCAGAACCAAATTGCTCTGAAAAACATCTAGAGTACCTTGTGCAGCAAGATTTCTGTTGTTTGTAATTTTGCAGATTATTTTAACTTTGTTTATTAATGTTTTCTTAGAAAATGCAAACAAGATGATGAACATTAAACGTAACAACAACAATGGCTGCTGTCTGAGGGATAAAAATATGACACAAGTAGTGAAGCAGATATAAGACGTCACTAGTAAGATGGGGATTACATTGCCTGACAACTATAGAAAAGATCAAATCTTGATGGAAATCTAGGTAGAAGGAAGGTTTCGAGCATAAGTCCCTAAAATTATGCCACTCCATTAAGAGAGTGTTCTGTCTAGGGTGTGCAAAGGGGGTGGGCCCTCAACTTATAAAAGTAAGAGCCCAGGTGATGGTCACAGAGCAAGTAGACTAGGTCAATGCATCTGATACATGTTATCAGCATACAGGGCTGATACCCAACTGCTCTGTACCAGACACATGCACAAGAACCTATGGAGCATGCCTCCCCCATCCCAATGAAACCAGACTCATACCGTGTCAGGGAACAAAGTCCCTTGTATGTCTCATAATATACAATACCTTTCGCCTCCACAAGATCTCAAACTTTTCAAGCTGATGAATTACCTGTGTGGTTAATTTTTCCATTTTATATATTCCTATCACAATATCTTACCAGAGAGAAAAACCGAAGAAGTCATATATATGAGACAGTTTTTCATGATGGCTTTTTTTTAGACTGTACCCCGCCTTCTTAAAACTTATCTCCCCTGCAATTGTTAAACCCCTCACTTTCATCTTCAACCTTGCCCTTACTACAGCTACTGTGCCCGACTTCTGGAAACATGCAAATGTGGTACCAATCTTCAAAGATGGCAATCAGATCTCCCCCCATAATTATAGGCCCATCTCCCTCCTCCCTCACCTAAACAAACTGCTTGAAAAACTAACCACTCAGCCAGCCCAGTGGCGCTGGAGGTTGAGGCGCTGGTTGCTACACCTCGCGCCATGCCAGTGACCTGGGTTTGGGAATGAGCCTGGGCCACCGAGGATCAGCGGGGGGGGGAGAGGATTGAGTATCCGGAGGGCTGCTGTCCTCTCTCGGGGGAGGGAGACTACTCGTCCTGCTTGTTGACTGCCCTCTGGCAGTGGCTGGAGGGCAGTATGGGTAAAGAGGCTTGATCCAACGTCCTCACATTGGAAGGGAGGGGAATGGGCAAAAATGGAGGAAAATGAGCCTGGCAGGCTCAATGATGGTCCGCCGCTCCTGGGGGTCATCCCCAGATTCTGGATTGGGTCTCCTGGGGGGGGAGCCAGCAACCTCCTCTTGGCCCCACCATGGGGGGGGGCAATCCATTAAGGGAACTACCGGAGACCACAAGTACAGGAGTGTGGGACTAGAGAGAGAGTGTGCCTCCATCAGGAGGGCCAAAGATGCCTGCCAGGGCTCTGGAGGATAAAGAGAGAATAGAAAAAAAAATCTGTCCACTCCTAGCTATCAGATCATCTGGAAAAGCACAACCTCCTATGTCCTCTCCAACATGGCTTCCGCAAGCAGCACAGTACCTCCTCTACTCTGGCCTTTTTTTCTGACCATGTACTAAGAAACATGGACCATGGCAAACCCACAGGTGCTGTCTTCGTTGATCTGTCACAAGCATTTGACCTTGTTGACCACCACCTCCTCCACTCAACCCTGTTTCTTTTTGGCTGCTCTCCTGGACCTGCTGCTTGGTTCCTCAACTATCTATCACAAAGGTCTCAGTCTGTTATCATTGGTAATGCATCCACTGCTCCCCTTCTTGTACACACTGGAGTCCCCCAGGGTTCCATACTTGGGCCTCTGCTATTTTTCATGTTCATTAATACTCTCCCCAGGGATAGCCTCAACTGTAAAACTGTTCTGTATGCTGACTATCAAGTCCTCTACAATATCAACAAATCAATTGAATCCATCTCCTCTGCCCTCACACAGAATTATGGCTCCGCTCACCTATGGTTCATAGACTTTGACGGCAGATAAGGACCACTTGGCCCACCCAGTCTGCCCATTTTCCTACCTACTGGATAAGCTGCAGATTCTAGTTAACCAACAGCCTATTTCCTGCAACCCCCCACTATAATTGCCTTATGTCTGTCCCATGCATGTTTGAATTCCTCCACTGTTTTAGACCCCACAACCTCTCCAGGAAGGCGGTTCCATGCATCCACCACTCTCTCCGTGAAAAAGAATTTCCTCACATTAACCCTGAGCCGTCCCCCCTCTAACTTTAAATTGTGCCCCCTTGTTCTTACACTTCTCTTTTTCTGAAAGATGCTACCCTCCTGGACTTTGTTGATTCCCTTCAGGTACTTAAAAGTTTCTATCATGTCCCCCCTGTCCCTCCTTTCATCAAGGGTATACATATTAAGCTCTCACAGTCTCTCTTCATATGGCTTGTGATGTAGACCCTGCACCATTTTAGTTGCCCTCCTCTGGACAGCTTCCATCCTGTCTATGTCCTTGCGTAGATGAGGTCTCCAAAACTGCATGCAGCACTCCAGATGGGGTCTCACCAACTGTCTGTATAGAGGGATAACCACTTCCCTTTTTCTACTTGTGATGCCCCTCCCTATGCATCCCAGTATCCCCCTGGCTTTCCCTACTGACTTCTCACATTGCATTACCCACCTTTAGGTCATCTGATATGACTACACCCAGATCTCTTTCCATTATTGTTGTTATTAGTACCTCCCCTGCTATTGTGTACTCTTCTCCTGGATTTTTATTTCCCAGGTGCATTACTTTGCACTTCTTTGCATTGAATCTAAGTTGCCATATGTCTGACCATTCCTCCAACCTTGCCAAGTCCCTTCTCATCCTTTCTACCCCCACCTTGTGTATCAACTCTGTTACAGATCTTTGTGTCATCCGCAAAGAAGCATACCTTTCCTTCCAGACCCTCTGCAATGTCACCTATAAAGACGTTAAAGAGGACTGGACCCAGTACTGAGCCCTGAGGTACTCCACTAGTAACCCCCCTTTCTTCAGAATGTGTTCCATTCACTATTACCTTCTGTGTCCTGTTGTGCACCCTACTAGTAACCCCTCTTTCTTCAGAGCGGACTCCATTTACAGTTACCTTCTGTATCCTGTTGTCCAGCCAATGTTTTAACCAGGCTACCACCCTGGGACCCACTCCCAGGCTGGCTAACTTGATTATTAATCTTTTGTGCGAGACTGTGTCAAATGCCTTGCTAAAGTCTAGGCAGGCCATATCCACAGCCCCTCCCTGGTCTATTACTTTGGTCACCCAGTCAAAGAAATCGATTAGATTTGTCTGACATGACCTTCCTGCTGTGAATCCATGCTGCTTTGGGTCCAGTGCCCGCAGCCTCTAGGTACTCAACAATTCTTTCTTTCAGAAGTGATTCCATCATTTCCCCACCACTGAGGTCAAACTAACAGGTCTGTAGTTTCCTGCTTCTGCCTTGCTCCACTATTGTGAAGGGAATCACATCTGCCCTCCTCCAGTCCTCAGGTACCACCCATCTTCCCATGATTTGTTAAAAGTGTGGTTAGTGGTGTCACTAGGTCCTCCTTAGCTCTTTAGGATTCTAGGGTGAATCGTCAGGCCCATTGCTTTGTCACCTTGAGTTTTTAGGAGTTCTTTCAGTACTCTTTCTTCTTTAAATGGACTGGCATCAACCCCACTATCCAGAGTGCTTCTACTGTTTGGTTTGAGTAACTCCTCCTCTTCTTCTTTTGTGAATACTGAGCAAAAGTATTCATTCATTATCTCTGCCTTTTCACTGTCTCCCTCTGCCCACCCCTCTCCTTTATTAATCTTCCCTATCCCTCCCTTAACCTTTCTATGTTCCTAATGTACCTATAAAGGTTTTATCCCCTTCTTAACTGAGTTGGCTATCCTTTCCTCGGTTTGGGCCTTTGCTTTTCTGACTGCCTTCCCACTTCTTTCTGCTTTAATTGATACAGTTCCCTGTCGTGCTCTGTCTGTGATTCCTTATACTTTTGAATGCAGCCTTTCTCCTTAACCTTCCCTGACACTTCTTTTGAGAGCCATAGTGGTTTTTATTCCACTTTGTTTTCTTTATTTGTTTCACACAAAGGCTTGTTGCCTCCATGATGGCAGTTTTGATTTTTCTCCATTGTTCTCCCACCCTCCTTTCTGGCCATTTGCTAATGCATTCCTCAGGTATTCACCCATTTGCCAAAGTCAGCCCTTCTAAAGTCCAGTATCCTTGTATTTGTATGGCTTGTCTCCATGGTTGTGTTTATTGTGAAGCACACTGTGCAGTGGTCGCTTTTCCCAGGCGTCTACTGACTTCTAAGTTTGTGATCCTCTCTCCATTTGAGAGTACCAGGTCTAATATTGCTCCCTCCCGTGCGGGTTCCACCACTAGCTGTCTAAGGCATGCTCCCTGTAGGCATCGAGAATGACCCTGCTCTTGGATGTGGCTGCAGTCCATGTTGCCCAGTTAACATCTGGCATATTCAGGTCCCCATCAACAGTATCTCCTTTTTCAGCCATTTTGAGAATGCCTCTATCATTTTCTTGTCCATTTCCTCCTTGAGATGAGGGTCTGTATACAACCCTGCAGGATTGATGCCATTCCTGTCTCCAATGTGACCCAGAGTTCCTCTTGTCCTCCCCTTTACCTTTTAGTTCTGTTACTTTTGATCCCTTCCCTTATGTAGAGAACTACTCCACCTCCTCTTTACCCTCCCTGTCCCTTCTGTAGATTGTGTACCCTGGTATGTTGACATCCCAGTCATGGTTCTCCGTGTACCATGTTTCTGTGACTGCCACAATATCCAAGTGTTCCACTTCCATCAGGGCTACTAGCTCTGGAAGCTTGTTTCCAAGACTACGGGCATTGGTACTCATTGCCCTCCATTTAATGTTGGCTTTATCCTTTTTTACCCCATCCCTGCTCTTATTGCCCTTGTCCATTTTTCCATTTACCCCTGTCCTGCCCTCTGTCAAGCTCTGTACCTCAGTGTTTACCCTACTACCTGCCATGCTTTGTGGGGGGAGGCTTGAACTTTCCTGTTTCCTATCAGCACCTCCCCCCTTGGCTAGTTTAAAAGCTTGCCAAGGAAGCCTTTAAATCTGTCACCTAGGAGCGTGTTTCCCTTCCTGGACAGATGCAGACCATCATGCCAGTATAGACCTTCATCTTTCCAGGTGGACCCCTATTCCTCAATGAAGCCAAAGCCCTGTGCTCTGCACCAGTTTTGCAACCATTCATTAAACCGCATGGTGTGCAGTACCCTAGCCTCAACCCTGCCATGGACTGGCAGCACCTCTGAGAAGGTTACCGTGCTTGCTACCTGTCTGAGGCCCCTCCCCAACTCCACAAATTCATCCTGCACTGCACTGATCTCATGCCTAGCTAGGTCATTTGTCCTGAGGTGGACAATGATATCTAGTTTCCTCTCCTGTGATGCTGCTTCTGCAATCCTGAGGATTCGCTTCCTGTCCCTTTTCTGTCCTGGTTCCTTTCCAAAAAGCTCCTAGTCAATGAAAAAAAAACTCAATCCATGCTCTTTGGCTCAAACCCCTTCCTAGCCAAAGCCACCCAAACCAACTCCTCCCTCCTTGTACTCACCCCAGCAGGCCCTCCCCTTGAAAATGTCCTATCTTTCAAATACCCTTGACCCCTCCCTTTCTTGTTCTGAACATGTCAATAATATTGTTTGGAGGATCCACCAGAAGTTAGACACTGCATACTGACAAAATCATTATCTGTCTACTGAAGTTCGCCTTGTCATCACACGTGGAAACCTACTACCCCTCTTTGATGATTGCTCCCCTGTCTACTCTCACATATCCTTTACCATACACTCACAGGTAAACACTACATATAACTCTATCTGTCGATTTGTCCTTCAAACTCCCTACCATTCACATCACTGCACACTCTATCAGTCTCGAGGGTGGCTGTCTCTACACGGACGTTTTGATTATGCAGTGGGCTGTCTGGTGTACAACTGACTCTGAAACCAACACCTGTCCCCCTACTCATCCCTCCTGACAGATAGAGTGGTCTCTAGAAATCTTAGGGCATCCTCAGTCCCCCCACTAGAAGTACCCCACATCACCACAGCCATGGGAAATCGAGCTTTCTCAATCTCAGCACCCTCCCTATGGAACAAGCTCCCACCATCTGTCCACACATTCCCCCACCCACCAAGCTTTTAAGTTAAACCTGAAAGCCTGGCTCATTATGACTGCAAACTGTCACTGCACCATACAGAAATGCCAGGGCCTACAAACCGCCCATGCTCTATAACGTACAGGCATCCTTACTGCCTCTACCTTGCCTGTCCCTCCTTTCTCACCTCAGTCTTTCCCTTATCCTACCTTGCCTGCCCCTCCTTTCTCACCTCTGCCTTTCCCTTACCCAAACCTCCCACACCCTTTGAAACCCTCTAACCTACCCCTGACCACCTTGATCCTCTTTTGATCTCCCAAATGAACAATGAAAATATTGGTTGTCTGAAACTGCACAGTTATTGTTGCTGAACCTGTATGGAGTTGGACCATGTAATTGTACATTGTTATTGTATGAATTTTGCACTATCTGTCTTAATTGCGCTTGTCTTGCTTATGTACACTGTCATAGTATAATCTAGCTTATCCACTGTACATTTCTTTCCTCGCCACCACATACTGGGGTGTGTGTGTTTACTGTACCTTGTATGTATTATTGTTTCTGTGTTGTTTGCCAACTTGTGGCCCAGGTCATGACTGAAAATGGTCCTCTGGATCAGTGCACCTACCTGGTTACCAAAGACATAAATAGATAAAAAAAAAAAAAAATAACCAAGAATCAAATATTAAGTAGTTTCCTAGTGGGATTTCTAGGTACCCCCATACTGAGAAAATAGAAAAAAGTCTATGGTCGGGTCATCTGATCACCAAACAACTCTGGTATCTCTGTGGCAAGTGTAGTCAAGAAAGGCTTTAGTAGTGGGCAGTCCCAGACAATATGATCACATGTAGCTGAGGCATTTCCACAGCCCCTCCAACAGGCAGCCCCCCCGTCCTGGGGCATATTTTTATTGAATGGCTTGTACCCAAAAATATCGAATAGTGACTCTCCATGAAAACTCCTTCCACCATGAGATCCTTAGAGTGCAGGAATTTGAGATGGTTTTGCCATGGGCTGGTGTAAGTCTACCTCCCAGGCTGTTCTTACACTATCAACCAAATCTGCCTGTAACTGGAGGAAGGTATCATGAATATAAGAAATTATATGGGAAAGAGGAGCTTCGCCCTCCAGGGCTGACAGCAGCACAGATATCACTGGAAGGACAGCTACATCAGGTGATGGTGGAGGTACCAATATTTTAATAAAATTTGCACTTGCAGTAATGAAGCTGATCTTGGGGGCACAAAGAGTACCGCTGTTGCATTTCTCAAAATTACAATACCTGACCTTCTTTGAGAATATGGGCCATCAAATGGAGGCCCAATCATTCCAAGTTTCAAAATCCATGGTCCAGAGAAGCTGAAAGAAAGTTTGTCATGTAGGGGAGAGAGTACAGGAGATATCTGAACTGATTTTGAGAGAGGTATTCTAGTAATACCCTCCAGTGTCAAAGAATGCCACTAGTGTAAGGATTTTGGGTTATGTCAGTGAGGGAAGGGGGTGGATGTGCAAGTAGAACTTTATTTAAGTGGTGTAGATCTTCTTCCTGCACTTCCAAGCTTTTCTAGTGTGCTTAGTAGGTAGCATTAAGCCAATATAATATAGCATGTAATTGAGCTGCCTGATGGTATTGGACTAAATATGGTAAAGCCTATCCCCTCCAGCATTTGGGGAGCTGCAAAATAGAAAATGGGATGCAAGGGTTTTGATCACTCCAGATATAACTAGAAATCTTTCTGTTCAGAACCCTAAAAAAAGTAATGGGGGGGTTACCAGCAGAGTTTGGGCGAGATATAGAAACTTTGGAAGCAGATTTATATGTACCACATCAATTTGTTGTATCAAAGGGAGATAAATATTCTTCCAGGATTGCTTCAAGAGGGGATCATAATTACGTGACCTTAGGTAGGAGTGTTCTCTCACAAGATAAACCCTTAAATATTTAAAAGCCATAAGGTCCCATCTGAAGGAGAAAGTTTTCTGTATGTGAGGGGAGGGTGTATAGTGCACTTGAAGGACCTCTGTTTTTGTCATATTTAATTTATAACCAGCCAGTTGTCCAAAAGAGGTAAAGGTATGCCACAGGTGAGGGAGAGCCTGATCTGGAGAAGTTAAATATACAAGCAAATTGTCCACATATAAATCCAGTTTTTGATGCCATCCCCCCAGGTGGATCCAGGTGATCACATCACTTTGACAGATGGCCTGAGCCAGGTGTTCCAGTTAGGTGGCAAACAACAAAGGTGAGAGAGGGCACCCATGTCGAGTGCCACGGAAGAGAGGAAATGGTCAAGATATGAAACCATTTACCTTGACATATGCCATTTCGGCCTCATATAGACTGTGTAGGATTTTATCAAATGATTGGGGGAACCCATTTTATCCAGGGTCGCTGCAAGAAAAGGCCACGCCACCCAATTAAGAGCCCTCACCGTATCTAAACCTAGTAAAAGAAAGGGTAGTTTCAACTGGGTGGTATGGTGGAGAATGTGCAGGGTTAATTTTATATTATCTTGGGTTTGTCTGACTGAAATAAAACCAGTTTGGTCCCCATTAACAATGGAAGGCAATATGTCTTCTAAGCATTTAGCTATTATTGCTGTGAGCAGTTTATCATCTATATTTAACACTGATATCAGATGATATGATGAACAATGTGTAAAGTATTTTCCTGTCTTAAGGATAGCGGAGATGGTGGTGTATCTCCAAGTAGGTGGAGTAGACTCACCTGCCATTATTTCTCTACCAGTGTTCAGTACGGGTGGGACCAACAGTTCCCAGAAGAAGATTCCCCAATGCAGCCATCTGGCCCTGGACTCTTACCAGATTTAAAGTTCTGAATGGCTCCTTCCACTTCCATTTAAGTAACTGGGGTTTTAAGTAGGGCCACTTGGTCAGGAAGGAGGTGCAGGTTGACTAGGTATGCATTCTGTTCCATGAGGCCAGAGGTAGATTCAGCAGCATACAGGGCTTGGCAATAGTGTATAAAGGCTTGCAAGATGTCCATAGGGTGTTTTAAAAAAGAGCGAGGGATAGGGCATCAAATTTGGGAGATTGTTGTCTGAGCTATTCTTTGTCTAAGGTGATAGGCAAAAATGTGGGTAGCCCGAGAGCCCTCCTCGTAATACTTCTGTTTTAAAAATTGTAGAGCTAATTCAGTTTTGGCATCTAAAATACTTTGTATTCTCTGTCAGGTGACTTCTAAAAGAGGGGCCACAGCTTGATCTCCTTGAGCATGTTGATCTTGAAGAGTCCGTAATTGTGTCTTTAAAAAGTTTAATTGTTCCACCTGTTTTTTTTATAATGGGCAGAGAACTTTAGTGCAGATTTTTTTTTAGTTTGAGGTAGAGGTTTTATGTATTGAAGAAGTGTTGTTGGGGGGTGGGAGCTTTTTAGTTAGCAAGCAAGGCTGGCCTGTGAACAATCTGAGCACTATTCTTATTTGTTTTCTCCACCCTTTCTTCTTTATTTTGTCTGTGCATTGTGGTTTGTTATTTTATTGCTGTATCAAAATGTGTGTGTTTAACTGAATTATTTTGCTTTGTTATTATATTGATTGTAGTTCTTTTGTTTAGTTAATTAAGGGAATGTGTTACTTTAATACTTACAGTCACATGTTTAGAATCACCCATCTTTGATGCTGTGTGTGTAACCCCCCTGCAAATGGGGGTTCCCAAAAGACTTCCAGGAGCTTGCTTCAATGCTCCAAGCCTGAATGGTGTTTGGCGTTTAAGCCATTTATCTGTGAGTGTTTTTAGAGCCTCTGGTACTGTCTCTTTAAGAGCTGTCTGCTTGCAGACATAATTAGTTTGTATGGGGGGACTGTGTGTTTCTCTGCTTGAGTATCACTCGAGCTGCTGCCAATTCACTCCATTTTTGCAGTCACTGGGAGTGCAAAGGGAACCTATCTGAAAGATATAACTGTTTGCCAGAAATCATTTAGAGTAATAATGAAAATACAGTTTGTCTAACCTGCTTTCTTTGTGGTCAGAACTGTGTTTGCCTAGTTCCCCATTCTAGTTTTGAACTGCTGAACTGGACCAATCAGTGTGGGTTAAGGTAGCTCTAAAATGGTGCCTTGGACAAATCAGAACTTGGACTCGTAATCTGAGCCAGCCACAAGAGGATTGTATGGGCAGTGACTCTGGGAGATGTAGTTTGGACTTCGGTGCCTTTTTGGACCAACAGAGGCAGTCTATTGTGAGTGACAGCCAATCCAGCCAAGAACTGGGAGGAACTCAAAGGACGTGCCCGGTTTTGTCTGCTGGAGTTTCAGTTGAGCTCTGGCAGTGAAGAGGAAAGGAGCCCTGTGCTTTTTCGGTGTGCAGTTTTAGTCGGGAAATGTGTGTAAGGCCCTGAGTTCCGGTCTGCAGCTTGTGTAACTGCTTGTTAGGACTGAATCTGTACTGTGAAGAGAATCAAAGGATATCTGAAGAGTAGAAACCAGGCTCAACCTGTAGAAGACTGGAGAAATTGCTGAATTGCGCTCGGTCTGTCAGGAACTGAATCTGCTGTGTGTTCTCCCGGGTATTGTACAGTAATTGCGATCGGGATAGAGAAGCAGCCTGCCTGGTATAGTACTTTCTTTTTACCATATAAATGTGTGAGGAGGCTTGTGTAGCTCAAGTGACTCCTGCTGCCATTAAAGGACTTTGCCTGTTACTGTTTACCATATAAATGTATGAGGAGGCTTGTGTAGCTCAAGTGAATCCTGCTGCCATTAAAGGACTTTTGCCTGTTGCAGTTTGTCATATAAATGTGTGAGGAGTGCTGGAGCTCAAAAGTAGCCCTGCTGATGTTGAAGGACCATATCTTGTTTGGAGGTCGTGAGTACTAATTCAGGGTCGCTCCCTGTTGAATTGCCACATTGAATCCAAATGGAATTACTGTACTGCTGACTGTTTAACAAATTTTTCTTTTCTCTGTGTTTAAGGGCCCCCTACCAGCTGCCATGGTTTGGACTAGCCACTAGGGCTTGGGTACCCAGGGACAGTAACTGGTAGGGATAGGCCTGTGCACAGAGCCATAGGTAGATGAGTAAAGTGATAAGCTAATTAACCTGATTTCCCTGTCCTTGCTATATCCCCTAAATAAATCAGAGCTGCTTGTTTCAGCAAAGTTATACTGCCTGAGGTATTTGTCTATGTTAAAGTATTGTACTGTGATTGTTGCACTGTATCTTCTTATTTTACAGGGGGTCCCAGTGCCTGAACCAGTCCTGGGGGTAAGTGTATACTGTGAAGGTAATTCTGATATACTGTGTGGGCCACTAGTGGGAAGAAAGGGGGGTTGCAGTGTCCCAGAGGGCTGTGACCAAGTTAGTTTAACTATTGCAAACTCTGACCTCTGGGTGGAGGCACCCGCCATCAGATCCAGGCCCCTCAACCTGTTAGTGGCAAATCAGGCAGGAGTAGTAGCCCCTGGGATAGTGCCATCTAGGGGTTACATGTGTCTTGTTAATTCCACATCTACCTCATCCAAGATGAGGTGGCAGAGGAGAAAGAGACTGCCTACTAGAGCCCTCCAGGAATTTTTTTGTTGTTGTTAATCTTTATCCCCTCCACTCAAAAAATGACACTCTTCATCTTCATGAAGTATAATACAGAATATGACTGGGTTTAGTGGTGCCTAATACAACCTATAATTGTACAACAGTTACTTTTAGCAGTGATATCTTGACCTGCTTTGACTTGCCCTGCCTAGCATACTACACTATTTCAGCTCACTAACGGTAAATAATTAAGAAAAGCTGGATTGCAGGTTAGGCCTGATACCACAACAGGTGAAGCAGGCTGGGTGCAGCGAGGGAACCAGGGGAAGTCAGAAGTGGGAACAAACAATAAGAACAAAACTTCAATTTACTCTGCTCACTGCCTACTTAGCTCATTCCATTTAGAGGTACTGGTGCTGCTGACTGTTGCAGATCACATCACTTTCTCTTTCTGCTCCTGGCTGTTCCAGC
The DNA here is from genome assembly GCA_016271365.2 of Neoceratodus forsteri. NCBI lineage: Eukaryota > Metazoa > Chordata > Ceratodontiformes > Ceratodontidae > Neoceratodus > Neoceratodus forsteri. The sequence continues at coordinate 454,064,056 of CM057451.1, read as the reverse complement.
CTGACTCTAGTCCACACTACTCACCTTTCAATCTTTGCCGCTCCTCAGACTAGAGCACAGCCAGTGCAGTATTGCCACTGATGATAGCTGAGTGATGGCAGCATCCCCTAAACCTCCCATTGACCACAACAGCTCCTATCCTCCTCCTGGCTCCTACGGCATCTGTGCTCTGCTTCTCTTAGTGTTGAACAAATACAGAACCATTAGATATTGGGGTGCACAGAGGGAAGCTTACTGCCTGCCAACACATGTGCTGTAATCTTACTATTGGCTACTGCTGAGTGTACAGTGCAGCATTCAGTTAGCAGATAAAGTAGTACAGATTTCCTGTTTTTTAATGAAAAAAACACTGTTAGTCACAAGCAAAGTTTTATGTAAGCGATAATACCTAACAGGGTGAGAGGTATTGGGCTATACTGTACCACCCAATGCCTTATAGCCCCTGGAAGGTCTTGTATACCCATACCACCCACCCTGGAGAGTATTATTGTGCTTATAAAGTGGGTATTTTGAAAATTCATTAAAATTCATTAAAATGTGAAAAAAATGCAAAAATTGATAAAATAAAAAAAAATGAAGTAGAAAGTGTTTACATGTAAAGTAGTCCCTCCAGTGATAAAATTACCAGTAGATGGCACTGCTGTGTTTGACACGATATTTTTCTGCTGTGTTCTCAGCTCTTTGTTTTACTGTAACAATTTATAAGCAACTGGTGCAAATTAGGAGTGTGATCAGGACTGCAGTGAGTGTGGTCTGGCAGAGCGAGTTGTGATCGTGGTTGGGACCATACTGAATGCAGACTGGCAGAGTGGCTGTGCCATGCCACCTGGACTCCAGGAGTAAAAGTCAAGGATCGGCAGCACTAAAGTCAGTTTCTCTTTGCTTGTTTTTTCTTTAAACTGATTTCACAAACCAGTTTCTTTATTCTTCACAGAGGGAGCCAGGAGCATGTTGTGGGATGTGATGGGAAAGCTGTTAGTATGTAGTGAGTATACCACTGACAGGTAAGCATGCAACTCTGCTGGTGATAGTTTAAACAAAACTGTTTTGTGTGGCAAGGGAGAACATTTTTATTCAAATAAATTGCACAGTTTTGTTACCTGACTAGAGGGACTGCAGTTGGGATGGGGGGGGGTCTCATTCACATGATAAGCAAGCAAAAAAATGACTGCCATTTGTTTAGGTTAAAAATTGTCATTGGGGCACAGTGATTCTAGTTGTGTTGAGGCATGTTGCAATGGCACTTGTTTTGACCTGGTCTCTGCAGCCACATAAATGCATGAAGAATTTTTATGAAAAGACTCAGTTTTGTTACCTGACTAGAGGGACTGCAGTTGAGATGGGGGGAGGTCTCGTTTACTTGCTAAGCTAGTAAAAAAATGACTGCCATGTAGGTTAAATATTTTCATTGGTGCACAGTGATTCCAGTTGTGCTGAGACAGGTTGAAATGGCACTTGTTATGACCTGGTCTCTGTAGGCACATAAATGCACCCAAAGTGGGATTTTTCTAACCCATTTTTTAATGGAAAAATGGAACTCTGTTTTTGGCAACCCCATTTATGGGTGCCCTAGGTGCCTCCCTAGTTTGCCTATTCTTAAAGTCGGCCCTGCTTTCTAGCAGCTTTTTTACTGTCTTTTTCTCTCTTGTTTTATTACTTTAGTTAGGGAATACTTTTATTATTGTTAATATTTGTTTGAAAAATATTTTTTGACTTATTTGAGAGTCTCCTACTTCCTTCACAGTCATGTTAAAAGTCACAGTCAAGTTAAAATAAATTATAATTTTCCATAATGATTTAAAGAAATACACAGTATGTTTACTTGCGTTGACTCCAAAAAGATATACCTCATCCAAAATGAGGTGGCAGAGTCTCCTCCTTCATGGCCACAGTCATGTTAAAAGTCACGGTCATGTTTATGTTAAAATAAATTTAATTTTACTGCTCTTTTAAAGAAATATGCATTTACTTGTGTCGACTCCAAAAAATACACCTCATTCAAAATGAAGTGGCAGAATCTCCTCCTTTCTTCATGGACATAGTCATATTAAAAGTCATGGTCATGTTAAAATAAATTATAATTTTTCTATAATCATTTTTAAAAATATATTTACTTGTGTCAGCTCAAAACATATACTGCATCCAAAATGAGGTGGCAGAGTCTCCTCCACCTTCCTTCACAATCACAGGCAGAGTAACATTAAAAGTCATGGTCATGTTAAAATAAATGTAATTTTATTGAATCATTTTAAGAAAGTGGCATAGTCTCTCCACCTTCCTTCACTGTCACCATCACATTAAAACTTATAAGTCATGGTCATATTAAAATAAATTTGATTTTACTAATAGGCTTAAAGAAATTAACTTGTGTTGACTCTAATATATCTATTTAATTAAAAATGAGATTGCAGAGTCACTTCACCATCCTTCACAGTCATGGTCATGTTAAAACTTAAAAGTCACAATCACGTTAAAATAAATGTAATTTTACTGAATTATTTAAAGAAATGTAAATTTACTTACCTCAAGCCCAACACACCTATTTAACTTAAAATGAGCTGGCAGATTCTCTTCACCTTCCTTCATGGACACAGTCACATTAAAACATCAGAGTCACATTTACTTTAAAATCAATTTAATTTTACTGAAACATTTAAAGAAATATACATTTACTTGTGTCAACTCCAAAACATACTGTATACCTCATCCAAAATAAGGTGGCAGAGTCTCCACCTTCCTTCCAAGTCATGATGATGCTAAAATACATTTTATTTTACTTAATCATTTAAAGAAATATAGTATATATTTACTTACATCAACTACAACACATCTATTTAATCTAAAATGAGGTGATAAGAGCGTCCTCCTCCTCCTCCTCCCTCCATCAAACTTCAGTCATGTTTCCCTGTTAGGACTGTTGATCCAATCATGCTGCATGAGTCACCTTTGTCACAGTGCATAAACCATACCCCAAAACACCCATTGTCATTCCTCTACTGTCCCAATATCAACACCGTGTAAATTCAAGGGCTACAAAATCCATAGTTCAGTATCTGTCAGCATCAGGACTGCCACATCTTTGGGTATTGTGGCAGATGCTGTTAAATGTACAGCAGGTATAGGAGGAAAGTGGTGATGTGAGAAGCTGTGGTCTAATGGTACACATGCTCTATGCTCACATCCATACTCATGTCACACACATGGTCATGATCATGTTAAAAGACAGTGTCATAATAAAATAAATTATAATCTTCCATAATTATTTAAAGAAAAATACATTTACTTGTGTCAACTCCAACACATCTACTTCATCCAGGATGAGGTGAGAGAGCCTCCTCTTTCCTTCACAGGCACAGTTATGTGAAAATAAATTATGATTTTCATTAATCATTTAAAGAAAAATACATGTACTTGTGTCATCTCCAACACATCTACTTCATTCAAGATGAAGTGAGAGAGTCTCCTCTTATCTTATAGTCACAGTCATGGGCATGGTCACATTAAAATAAATTATAATTTGTGTTAAACATTTAAGGAAATACCCATTTACTTGTGCCAACTTCAACCCTTCTATGTATCCAAGATGAAGTGAGAGTCATCTTCTTCCTTCGCAGTCATTGTCACAGTTACATTAAAATAATTGATCATTTTCATTAATCATTTAAAGTAAAATACATTTACTTGTGCTGACTCCAACCTGTCAACTTCATCCAAGATAAAGTGAGAGAGTTTCCTCCTTCCATCACAGTCACAGTCATGGTTACATTAAAATAAATTATACTTTTCATTAATCATTTAAAGAAAAATGCCTTTACTGTACCTGCATCAACTCCAACCTATCTACTTCATCCAAGATGAAGTGAGAGAGTCTCCCCCATACGTCATTGTAATGATCATGGTCAAGGTCATGGTCATGGTTACATTAAAATACGTTATAATTTTCCTTAATCAATTAAAGAAATATACATTTACAGTACAAGAACTGTAACATGAGTACGGAAACACAGTGTGCACCATGTAACAGCATGCAGCAGACTGCTATATTTTTTTCAGGGACCTCAGCTGCTTGAAAAGTTGGTGGAGCTGAAGTGGGAACTGGTGGAGATGGAAGCTACTGCATCTCTGGCAGCTGTGGAGGGGCTGCTGGACTACCCAGAACAATGTATGCTGAAGGTGTATGGCACCCAGTCCATCACCATGAGTCCTCACATGACCCACACAAGAGGAACACTTCATTTTAAAATGAGAAAGAGACTTACTGACAGAGTAGATGGGGAAAAGTTAAAAACAGATGTCTCAACTTAAAAAATATAGCAAAGAAAGATCAGAATTACTACAAAGAATTGATAGACAATGGAAAAAAATAATAAAATAATTCCAGGAAAGTTTGTTCTCCTCCACTGACTAATAATGCAAAATTGAAAATGAAGCTGTCCCACTTTGGACAGAGATGTGCCCCATGACCTGCAGAAGCTCTTCAATGTGACTTCACAAAACACTTGTTTACCAGTATGTGCTAATCCCTGTCTTGGTAACAAATATATAAAATAAAAGTAAAAAAAAAAAACATTTTTGGGTGGTTTTATTAGCTACTACTAGTGCAGTAAACTTTTTTTTTTACTTTTTTATTTTTCAGACCACACTGCTAGTCCCTCAGTGAAGGTGATGTCTGCTGCTGCTAATTAGTTGTACTGCAGGCTTGCTTTAAATTTTTGTCATCACAATATTATAACTCTAAATATAAAACAAATGACTGGAAAGAGATGCTGTACTAAAGGGAAAGGTGCCACTCTACTAAAGGGAAAAGTGCCAGCGAGGCAGTAAAGAAGTGTAGAAGTTCTGTGAGGCAAGAGGGTGTTGCAACTAAAACAAACTACATCACCAGCAACATCTTCTATGGGTTCTTAGGATGGTTGTAGTAGTAAAGGAATAGTTGGAGACAGTGACAGTGGAATTAGTGTGGCCAAATGTTTCCGTGCTACATCTGTGACATCCATGTTACTGGTGGGTGTTGAGGGAGGTGGCGGCAAGAGGAGCAGTACACGAAGTAGAAGAATTTCTGGCTCAGGCACAGTGGTTGAGGAGGATGTTGTTAATGTCCCTGTGAATCCTGTTGGTCGTGACACTAAGCCTGATCTTGGTGATAGTTTCCCATATCATCAAAGACAGCTGCCATTGCTAATAACAAAAGAAACCCCCAACTGTGTGTACTTTAAAAAAAAAAATCCATGTCCAATTCTATCCTCTCTCTCAGGAAGGGGCATGACTGTGTCTCGCTATTCATCTGCCACCTGGAGATGTCTGGGTGACAGCAATGTGAGATCAAACATGAAGAGGCACCCGACATGCAGGGCAGCTGGGGTGTGAGTGTGGAGGCAGAGCCATACATCACAGCCATTGCATGTGAGTCAGTCTGGGGAAAAAAACAAGGTGGAAAAAATCTCTGACGACATGATAAAGGCCTTCACATACCCTGCATTGGGCACCCCTCACCCACAATCCTGTGGCAGAGGACAATGGAGGGAAGGTAAACCTGGAAAAGCCAGGCAACAATACCAGAGGGAGAGGTTAGAAGAGGATGGGCAGGGCAGACAAGGCAACAAAAACTGTAAATAAAAAATAATGCAGATACTTTTTAAATATTATTTCAACTGTTTCAGTAATATTACAAATGCAAAAATGTAAATAGTTTTGTTATGTTACTACATGAACAAAGGTGGAGTTCGCACTTGGACAGTGGTGCTCCAGACAATAAGAAGTTACTTTTTTACACAAAAGTTGGGCACACACAACCTCCAATACAAGGGCACCAGTCTTTAAATAATTAAAATTATTTATTGTACCATGGAAATAAAAAATAAAATAGGCAATGCCCGCATGACGAGTTTCAGATGATAACATAGCCTTTATCAAAGGCTAAGGCACAAATGACTAAAACAGCTGTTAAATACAGGCTTCAAATGATGTCACAGTGACATGGCAACAGTTGAAATACACTTCCATTGGTTAAAAAACTTTTTTAAAATCACTCTAACATTTAAGGAATCGGAACTCCCTCTACATACAAAGCATATTAGAAACAGTACAATAAACATGCTGTAATTTCATATCTGCAGCACATAGATTTTGAAAGCCATTGCGCAACATGCAGATTTTGAAAATTGCCATACGGAATAAAGAGTGTGAAAACCATAATATAGATGTTAAAATATTCATGCAGCATGTAGACTTTTGAAAAATGTGTAAAGGATTCCTGTGCAAATGTTTTGATTTTTATTTAAAGATATATTTTGATTTTTATTTAAAGATACATAATTACTAATTAAATAGAAAAAAAAAACACGTACACATTGGCCCTCAAATTCAGTCATGGTCATTTGTGTTGCACCAGCCCAGTGCTGCACTAAAAAGCACTTGGCTACCAGGGAATAATATTCATAGCGGCCCCAATGCATTAATGGGGCAGAGTGGATACGCACATGTATCTGGGGCATGCAACCACTCCGCACCAATTGTGCCACCCATATGGGCAGCTGAGGGGTTCACCTATGGGGCACACAGCCCCACCACCAGACTGCGCGGAGAGCAACATGGTCGGGTGGGAAGGGGGCATGCCGGGGGTGTGACTGCACTCCATGACATTCACAGAGTCATGGAGCGCTGGGCGCAGGGGGCACACAGTACGCAGGGGGAACCCCTGCCATGAGGTCTGCATGCCCCTTGGGATATCATCCCCCAGTTGCTGACAGATAGGCAGAGACTGTCATCCCCAACACCATGCCACCCCAGACCATGGACAGTGAATGGTGGTCTGGGGATAGCCGACCAGGCATCAGCCCACCTCTCGGATTCCATGCACTGCATGGCAGCAGCCATATCTCCATGCCTGTGGGTGCAAGGGATCCACCAGCGGACCGGGTCGGGCATCCCATTGGATGCCCGCTTGGTCCCTGTATGTTTCCTCCATGCTCCTGCATGCTGGGGGATGGGCCACCAACAGGTAGCTGGTGATCATGAATATCACAGTGCACACCTGTCCCCAGGTACACAGCTATGCAGGCGGGGTGCAGGAGGATTCCGCATACCCACACTCCATTAGTGCATAGGGGCCATAGAGGTCATGCCCTCTCTTTCCTGCTATGCCAGTCTCAATATTGGGCTTTTATATAGCTCCTCATCCCAAAGGCTTGAAGCTCTGTATAAGCAATTTCATTTAAAATTATTTATAAAATCAAACAAAACAAGCCCAGTGGAACCTCTCTCATTCATAACATATTTAGAATGAATCCTCAAATGCCAGGGAAAGGGATGAGTGTTAAGGGCCTTTTAAAAATCTTCTACAGTGGGGATCTGACAAAGCTGACTTGGCAAGGCATTCCACATAAGTACGGTGGCCACAGAAAAGGCTCTTACACCAAGGATTTGCAAAGTACACTGGAAACCACTAGCAGATTCTCCACTTTTGAGCAGAGAAGCCAAACAATTGTATCTAGAAGCATTAAGTTTTTATGTAGTCAGGATCCAACTTTTACAAGAGCCATGCATGGTGCATATGTGCATCACTACCACATCCCCTACTGGCAACAGGCTCCCAGTAGCAAAGAAAGATAGCTGGTCAGAAATGGAACAGTACCATTACTTCCAGGGGCCATATTCTGTGGCTAGCATGCAAAAGATGATAAACTTATAGCATTCAAGGTGCTAAGGGGCCATTTTAATGTCATTTTGTGGCCATTAGAAGCTCGGCACAATATGTCCATGCACAAATCTGGGAGATTTTGTACAAAGCCTCAACTGCCCTCTATGTAGGAGCCCTATCCACCTATGCCATCCCTGGTAGTCTAGCATAGCCTCTCCCTCACTGGATTCCTGTCAGCATTGTAGAACTGTATTAAAAGCCTTCTCTGTCCATCTAGTGGACTCCTCTACCTCAACCAATCCCTGTTGGCATAGTGAAACTGTACTAAATAATTTCCCATGCAGTCTAGTGGACCCCACCCTCACCTGATCTAGTGTTGTGGAAATGTACTGATGCCCTTCCCTGGTATTTTGGTGTTATCCTCCAACCAATCACTGTCAAAGCTCCCCAGCCCACCCACTGAGCAACCACCATCTCCACTGGCTGTCATTCCCAGCTTTCCCATCCATCCATCCATAGGTGAGCTACCATTAGGTTCTCAAACATTGACCGGCATATACACTTGCACACCACCTCAGCCATCTGCCATCTGCATCTTGACTGATAGGTAGTGAGCATGCGCATATTGCAGAAACACATATAGAATGTGATGAGAGATAAGGACCGCAAGGCCCACCCAGTCTACCCATATAATCGTTGTTGGGTTTTTTTTCTCCTTCACTTTTTGCTGTAGACCTCACTTGATTTATGGTGCTAGCTCTTCCTCCCATACCCCTACAATTCCCTTGTGCCTGTCCAAGGCATTTTTGAATCCCTCCACTATTTTTTTTTTTTTTTTATAGTATAAGATTTTATTGAGTTTTGAGTTTGTATAGCACACAGCGGACAGCATACATCAGGACTCAGACAAAGGTACACATAGATACTGTACCTCAGTATAACTGCTATGATTCCTCAGATCTAAATTTGGCTAATATCGTTGCAGAACAACATAATTCAATATACAATAATAGTCGTATCTGATCAGTCAAAGGCTTATACCTTCTATGAGCGAAAAACTGGGGGGGGGTTGCAGATGGACAAGGGAGTTTACAAAGATCAGATTGCAAATATGGCTCCCATTTGGAGTGATAATATGACAGATTTTCCGCTTGTATGTATGATAATCATTCAAAGAAAGATAGTCTTGCAAGAGGTGCAGGCCATGCCTTCCGAGTAGGTAAAACCATTTGGCGCCAATGCAAAAACAGCAAACGTTTAGCTTCTAAAAGGGCTGAAAAATCCGGTCTTGGAGCAGCTTAGGGAGGAGCGACAGAGAGGTAACATCTTCCAGTAATAGTTTAGGGTCATTAAGGGCCACTGGCATCTTAAGCACCTTGGAGAGATCAGAGGCAATCATGTTCCATAAGTGTATAAGATAAGGGCATGTCCAGAGAATGTGCAAGAGGTGGGCATTGGGTTGTGAACATCTCCAACAAATTGTATGGTTAAGCAAGCATCGGCCCTGTAAGGCCACTGGGGTACGGTGCCAAAGCAGCAACATTTTTAATTGAAGAAATATGACTTTTTGTATCCCTGTGTACCCGATGGGTGTTTTTGAGGTAGAGATCCTACTGAGTCTGTGAAATGGGGGATGCCAGGTAAGCCTCCTAGCATTGTTTGCATGTCAGTGTAGCCACTGGTTGAGCATCTCTCCATGTTGTATAAAAGTGCCTGAGTAGGCCTTTAGATGAGGGGTGTTTATGTAAGGTATTCAACCATTGCCAGGGTGCAGCCAAGCATTGATTATTGAGGAGAAGTTGCAGGATGCTACGAATTTGGAGATATCTCCAAAAGTCTTTTTGTGGGAGAGACATTTGGTTTTAAGTTGTGCAAAGGACAGCATGTGCCACGCCCCATGTGAACATATGTCCTGAACTATTTATATTCCATGTCTCTGCCAGGTAGGCCAGTGGAGCAGGGTTCCATCGATTTGGAATAGAGCATTATGCCAGAGTGGGGCATATCTAAGCAGAGGAAGCCAGGCCTGTCTTAACGTGTTAGCTTTGAGTCTGAGTATTTTCCATGCATTAACAGTGCTACTAATTGTGGGAGGTAGGGATTGTGACAGAGGGGATTTAAACATAAGAAGCGAAAAGAGAAAAGCATCTTTTGCCATATCTGCCTCCAGCTGCACCCAGGTTGGTATGCTTGTTTGGTTGGGTGTAAACCATTTTGTCACCTGTGCTGCCATGCAAGCAAGATGGTAGCCCAAAAACCAGGGTGCATTCAGGCTCCCACGCGACCAGTGCGCTCTCATTTTTTGTTTGCTCCGCCTAGGGGATTTGTAGTTTAATAGGTAGGCTGAGATTCAGCGTTCTATTAAGGCAAACAATTTTGGGGAAAATTAAATGGGCAAGTTGTTGAAGAGATAGAGGAGATGGGGAAACAGGAGCATACGAATAGCAGCCACCCGACCTGGAAGAGATAGCTGCAGTTTATGCAATCCCTCTATCTCTGTTGTGAGCTGAGTGAGTAAGGGAGAAAAATTGGCAGATTCGAGTTCAGACCAGTTAGTAGGGAGTCAAACACCGAGAGAGATAAAACCTTGGGCTGCCCATGCAAGATTAGTGCCTTGCAAGCAGGCATTTGTACACCCTGAATTATGAGGGGCTACCGTAGTTTTCCTATGATTGACCTTTAGGCCAGATAGAGCAGCAAAGTCCTCAAGCACCTTGAGGGTGGCAAGGACCGACTGGGTGGGATTGGGCAGGGTCAAAAGGAGGTCATCCGCATAAGCTGCCACTAGATATGAATGCCCTGCAACCTTAATACCATGAATCTGAGGAGATGATATCAAGACCTGGAACAAAGGATCCAGGGCTACCAGAAAAAGGAGGGGAGAGGGGGGCAACCTTGCCTTGTACCTCTATTAAGTGAGAAGGGGGGGATATGTCACAATTAGTTAAAATACGTGCTGTGGGGGAACAGTATAGTGTCTGGATCCATTGCCGGAACTAGGTTCCAAAACCATAAATATTGAGTATTTCATGGAGATACAGCCATTCTATTGAGTCAAATGCTTTTGAGAAATCTATGGCCATGGCTGCCAGGGGAGGTGCCGACCTGGATACAAACCATTTAAGATTAAGTAAACATCTGGTATTGTCAGTTCCTGACTTACCTTGCATAAAACCTGCTTGTACGGAATGAATGACAGCTGGGAGGATGGAAGTCATTCTTGAGGCCAACGCTTTGGCTAATATTTTAGTATCGACTGATAACAAAGATATCAGCCTATAATTAGCACAATCCAAGGGATCAAGCGATTTCTTTGGGAGCAAGGTAATCAATGTGTCCCATATTGAGGCTGGGAGAGATCCGGCAGCATGAGAAGCTTGCAAGACCAACTTAAGGGGTTGTAATATATCAGGTCCCATGGTTTGGTAGAGTTCCAAAGACATTCCATCTGGTCCTGGGGCTTTCCCATGGGCCATATTAGAAAGTGATACACGAAGCTCTTCACAAGTAAGAGGGGCATCAAGGAGAGACACTTGGTCTGGGGTAAGAGCTGGCAGGGGGGTTCATTGCATGAAGGCGGAAATGTCTTGTGAAAGTTGAACACCTGCTGTGGCTGTCTGAGACTGGTATAAAGTTTCAAAGAACGTTTTCATGACATCATTTATGCTTTGTGGGCTCAAGACAGTGGCTCCAGAGGGACAGCGAAGGGAGTGAATTTTGGTTGCCGCACATTGTTAATGGAGCTGAAAGGCAAGGAGTTTGCTAGTTTTCTCTCCACTTTTCCAGTCTGCATGTTTGGACTGGAGTAGGAGCCATTCTGCTTTCTGATGAAGAATAACGTTAATCTGATACTTTAGCCCTATAATATGTCATTGCAGGGCACTGTCTACTGTGGCCAGTGTAGCTCTTTTAAAACGTTGTTCTAACACACTGTTTGCAACTTAGCTAGCTGTGATCTACGGGCCTTATCTTGGGCTGCTGAAAAGGAGATGATGTGTCCCTGAATAACAGCCTTAAATGCCTCCCATACTGTTTCTTGGGTTACCCTGCACTCAGAATTAAGGGTGAAGTAATCTTTTGTTGCTTGTATAAGCATAGGATGGAAATTAGGATCTTTGAAGAGGAGGGGGTTACAACACCATCTAACCCAGTGAGGAAGGCTATTAGGGGGGTATAGGATATTTGGATGGGTACATGGTCTGCAATAAGGATTGAGCCAATAGACAAATCTGATATACCCTGAGCTGCCAGATCATTGGCTAGCCAGAAATCAGTACGACTGTGGGAACCATGGGGTGTGGAATAGAAGGTATAATCCCAGCCAGTGGGATGATCTCTATGCCAAATATCGATAAGAGCCCATTTCTCCATCATGTCCTGTAATGACTGTCTACCCTTAGGTGTAACATGGGGTGTGAGGTAGGATTCATCAAGAAAAATATAATTGATCTTATTGAAGTCCTCACCAAGTATTATAGGAATAGGTATGCCATCAGGGTTTAAATCAGAACGGGCTTGACTGATATCCGGGAAAAACTCAATGTGGTCAAGGTTTGGGACATAGATATTCCCTAACAACATAGTGCACCCTAGGGAGGATAGCTTATCCACTACCCAACGTCCCTGGGTATCTTTCCTGACACTCTCCACCTTCCACAGGGAAGCACGCCAAAAGAAGATAGCCACCCCTTTAGTTTTATTTACAGCAGAGCTGGCTACCACTTCCCCTACCCAGGATTTCTTGAGGCACAAAATGGCACGGGGCAGAAGATGTGTTTCTTGCAATAGTGCGATATCTGCATGAAGGAAACGCAGGTGTTGCAGTACTTTTGTGTCCTTAACTGGGTGATTCGACCCTTTTACATTCCAAGACACCCAGCAAGACGCACTTGGTACTGAAGCATCTGCTGCCATATTCCAAAATGAGGGATGAAAAGGTGTACTTACAGTGAGGGAAGAGATGAACTAACCCAGGTTGTCGTGGGGTAACAACATCCGAACCAAAGTACCACTGCTGATCCGTAGACCCCGCAATGTGGAGGTGTAAGCATTACTGAAACAATAGACACACACTGTCTGAAGTTCCAAATAGACTGTATAAACACAAGGAAAAACAGTAAGTGTACAAAGTGGGACTAATATGTCCAACAATCTATTTCAACAATGAACACGCTATGAGTTTGTAGGTCAAAGCAAAAGAGGGTAGTGAAGCTGCCCTATAGCTATGCTCGATCCAACACTTGAATTGGGGTATAATGTGGAAGGCCAATCGAGGAAGTCCTTCTACACCGAGAACCCTCCAAGGTCAGACCTGTCGAACTCGGGGAGGGGGGGAACAGGTGAGGAAGGGAGTTAGGGACAGGGGAGTGGGAGGGATTGCTGGGCTTGCCCACCTACCAGTACTATTCTAATAAAATAATGAGGCAACAGGCCCCGTATCACCCTTCGTTCTGAGCAAGATGGGCACCATACAGGTAGCCACCCTGTCATAGTATGGGGGGGGGGAATTTTCCTGCTGGAAGAGATAAGGAAGCCTGTGAAGGTGTCAACCTTCCAAAGATACTTAGCTGGGAGGGGAGGTAAGATAGATTAACAACCAGAAGGAGGTGCCCGAAGCTGCTCCAAAAAATACATAAACAAGAAAACCTTACAAACTGTGTGACTAACCCTACAGTAGAGATACAAAGTCCATCAGGTGGCTAGTCCTTTGGCCTGCTCAGGAATAGTCTGAGTAAAGGCTCCAGAGTTTGAGGTAGAGTTCGCAACAACCGCAACATAGGTAATAAGTCCAGGTTTGATTGGTGTAATTTCGTCCAGCACTTCAATCAATGAGGCATCTGGATAGTCCGCCCAATCTACTGAGTGTGTGGTATCCATGTCCTGCAAATCCATATCCCCTGGTGTCAAGGCAGAAGAAAGATCTTCCCTACTTATTTTTGCAGGAGGAGCTGCAAGGCACTTGCTGGGTGAATTCTGCAGTCCACTTCTCGCACATTGGCGAGATCTGGTGAAATTGCAAGCATCTCGCTGGGGAAGAGATGCTAATGAAGACTGTTCCGGTCTCGATGTAGCCACTGGAGTAGACAGCCTTGGAGAGGAGCCCATTAGCGGTGGGGGACCAGAATGAGGTGGGACTGGATTAGCTGGTCCATCAGGAGGCCCTGCAGGAGGAGAACTGTTCCTACTAGATGCACCAGTAATCGATGGTTCCCATAGCCTTCTGGGAAATGTAGCAGGGAATGGTAAGGAAGGCCAAAACCTTGCAAGCCAGTGCTCCAGCTCTTTTGGGTGGTCCACAGTCACTTCTGGCCCCTCCTTGGAAACCTGTAGCCTGGTAAGATTCTTAAATTTAAACTTGAAATTGTGCTGGTACAGAAAACGTTTCAGAGGGCCAAAGGATCTCCTCTTTGCTGCAGTTTCCTGTGCAAAGTCCTGGTATATTGAAATTTGGGCCCCTTGCCAGCAGAGCACCCCGACATCTCTGGCTGCTCGAATGATCCGTTTGTTTGTGGAATAATGAAGCAAGTAGGCGACCACTGGTCTCGGTGAACTCACAGACTTGGGCCGCATGTACACGGTGTGCCTGTTCTACATCTATAAGACCCCTCCAGCTATCCCCTAGCATAAGGGGGAGATTATCATTTAGAAATGTTTCCATTGCTTGTTCCTCAGCCCCTTCGGGCAGAAAGATAATTCTTAAATTGTTGCGCCGGCCTCTGTTTTCCTGGTCTTCGGCCCTATCCCAGAGAGCTGCCAGGCGTTCTTCTTGTTGATGCAGGCGTTGCCACATTTGTTGCTGCTGAAGCGTGCATGTTTCTATTCTTTGTTCAGAGACGCTCATGCAATCTTGAAGTTGATGAACCTCAGTAACAGTGGCTGACAAAGTTAGGTTAATATATCAATGCGTAGAAGGACTGTTCCAACATTTTAGTTATATATTGTAGAGATTCGCCTACCAAGGATGGTTGTGACATCCCTGAGTCAGTAGGACCAGCAGGCTTAATGGCTATCGTATTTGTTGGTGTAGCCATGAATGCAGAAGGCAGAGGTTGTGTGGAAGCCCACTCTGTGTCCGTGCCTGGACTACCTTCAGGCAGAGGACTAGGTAGCAGTCATTAGCACCTGTAGGTTACAGGGGCGGTCTGTGCGGCCTAGCTAGGCCAGAAGTATAGCAAAAAATAGCACTACAATCTGCGGTGTAACATCAAGATTGTTTGCAAAGGAAGGCAATGACTGGTATGTGAGACTTTACCCATGTATTAAGTTACATTTAGGGGGAAAAACTCCACAGGATCACGACGACCAAGCACAGATAGGACTCAGGCAGGAGACAGCTCGCAGATTAAGCTGCCATCATGTCGGTGGCTAGACAATGCCCCCCCTCCACTGTTTTTGCCACCACTACCTCCATTGGAGGACTGTTTCAGGGATACACCACCCTTTCCATGAAGAAGTACTTCCTCATATCCCTCCTGAATTTACACACCCTCCCGCTTCATAGCATATCCTCTTGTCCTAGAGCACCTTTTTATTGCAAAATACTCCCCTCCTGTATCTTATTAATCCCCATTGGGTAATTAAAGGTCTCTATCATACCTCCCCTCTCTCCTTCCTCTCCTCCAGGGTGTACATGTTTAGGTCCTCAAGTCTCTCCTCATAGAGCTTTTGATGCAGACCCTTCACCATTTTGGTAGCCCTTCTCTGGACCGCCTCCACTATGTCTATATCCTTCCTGAGATGTGGTCTCCAGAACTGGACACAGTACTCCAGGTGAGGTATTACCAGTGATCTTTATAGAGGCAGCACCACCTCCCTCTTCCTGCTGGTAATATCCCATCCTATGCACCCCAGCATCCCAGTTGCCCTTCTGACTGCTTTGTCACACTACCTGGCCACCTTTAGGTCATCTGATATGGTTACTCCAGGGTATCTTTCCTGCTTGGTCTTTATCAGTATCACTCCACCAACTTTGTACTCCGCTCCCAGATTTCTATGGCCCAAGTGCATTATTTTGCACTTTCACATTAAAACCCTGCTGCAATATCCTTGACCACTCCTCAAGTATTTTTGGATCCCTAACCATCCTTTACACACACACACACACACACACACACACACACACACACGGAGTCTCCTCTTTGTTGCAGATCTTGGTGTCACCCACAAAGAGGCAGACCTGTCCTTCCAGTTCCTCCACTATGTCACTTATAAAGGCATTGAAGAGGACCAGTCCCAGCACTGATCCCTGAGGTACCCTGCTGGCCACCCTCCCTCCCTTCCTTGGAGAAAACCCCATTTACCACTACCCTCTGTGTCCTGTACACTAACCAGTTTTTTACCCAGGTTACCACCTATTACACAAACCTAAGCACTCCAAGTTGATTACCAGTCTCCTATGTGGAACGGTGTTGAAAGCCTTGTTGAAATCCAGGTAGTCGATATCTACAGCCCCTCCCTGATCCAACTCCTTGGTCACCCAGCCAAAGAAATCTATCAGATTTGTTTGGCATGACCTTCCCCCTGTGAACTCATGCTAACTAAATTTTCCAAACTGCTGTTTAAATAAATAAATAAATAAAACTTGGATTCAATAATCTGTTGGATACAAGATATTCCACAATCCTTTCCTTTAGGACCGTTTCCATTAACTTAACTACCACTGATGTCAGGCTGACAGGCCTATAATTGTCTGCCTCTTCCCTGCTACCACTTTTGTGAAGTGGGACTACCTCTGCCCTTCTCCAGTGCCACGGGACCATGCTGGTCTCCAGTGATCTGTTAAACAGGTGTATCAGAGGTGCAGCCAGTATCAACCTGAGCTCCATCAGCATCGTTGAATGTATCCCGTCTGGTCCCATAGCTTTGTCCACCTTAAGGTTAGCAAGCGCTTTCCAGACTTTCTTCAAAAAACAGACCGGTGTCCACAAACCATCCCCCCCAAAGCTCCTGATGCCTTTTCAAGGCCCCCCTTCTACTGTGAACACTGAGCAGAAGTATTTGTTCAAGATGTTTGTCTTTTCTTGATCCCCCTCCATACAGTCACCCCTTCCCTCTTTAACTGTACAATTCCTCCTTTTGCCTTCCTTTTCTCGCTAACATACCTAAAAATGTCTTGTCCCCTTTTGATACTCCCTGACCTATTCTTTCCTCAGTTAGCGCCTTTGCACTCCTTACTGCTTTGTCTGCCTCCCTCTGTTTTACCAGATACACCTCCCCATCCTCCTCCCTCTGGGTCCCTTTATACCATCTGAATACTATTTTTTTAGACTTTACCTTTTGTGCTACCTCTTTTGAGACCCATAGTGGGCTCCTCTTTCTTTTACTTGTGTTTACCTGCTTGACCCAGAGGTTTGTTGCCTTCACTATGCCCAGAGGTTTGTTGCCTTCACTATGCCCTTTTTTAGTTTGGCCCACTTTTCCTCCACCCCTCTAGGTCCTCTCCCCATGCCAGGTCCTTCATGAGGCATTCACCCATCTTTATAAAATCAACCCTTCTGAAGTCCAGGACTCTCACCACTGTGTGGTTGGATTCTACAGCAGTTCTTATGCTGAAGCACACTGCACGATGATCACTAGTCCCAAGATGGCTTCCCACCTTGACATCCTCAGCACTGTCTCTGTTTGTAAGTATCAGATCCAGTATTACCCAATCTTGAGTGGGTTCATTGATTAGTTGCCTGAGGGAAGCCCACTGCACGGAGTCCAGGATGCCACTGCTCCTAGCTGAAGCTGCCACAGGCAGGCTCCAATCCACATCAGTAGATTAAAGTCCCTTACCAGCAACACTTCCCCTTTTTTGGCCATTTTGTTAATTACCTCTAACATTTCCTTGTCCATGCAGGCAGTCATTCCTTGTCAGTCAGACAATGGCCTTCTGTGATGGTGACAGGAGGGTCTGTGCCAGTTGTTATCTGAGGATGAGATGGCAGCTCACCTATGGACAGGTGGGTAAATAAGGAGCCAATACAGGGTGTTGGTTGTGGGTGCTCAGTGGCTGAGCTGGGGGGGTCTTTGACAGTGATCCATCAGGGGATAACACTAGATTCCCACAATATTGGATTGGGTTGGGGGTCCACAAGACTGCCAAGGACAGGCTTTTGTACAGTTCCAAAATACTGATAGGGATAAGGTGAGAAAATAGGGTTCTCTAGACTCCAAAGGTTGGGCTTTAATGCAGTTCCACAACACTGACATGGTTCAATTAATGGGTTGTCCACTAGATTGCCAGGGAAGGGTTTTAGTACAATTCCATAATACTGTCAGAGACTGGGTGAGGAAGCAGCGTCCATTAAACTGCAAGGGTTTTCATTTTCAATATTGCACAGTACTGACCAAAACTGAGAGTGGGGTAACCACTAGATTGCCAGGGTTGAGATCTGCAATACAGTTTTGTATTAGCAGGGATGTGGTGGATGAAACCGGGGGTCACCAGCACCAATGTTGTTGGAGGGGCAGGGGTCACACACCACTGTATGCATTGATAAAAGCAAGGCTTCATAAGAATTAATCAGGGATGCCTCAGCTGCCTGTTGTCACATACAAAATCCTTTGAATATACCACTGAATCCTGTATGCAAGAGAGCACCCTGATTTACAAGGCTGCAGTGGTGTTGTCTGTATATCAGCACTATCAACTGTGCGCAGTGCCAGGTACCCTTTTGATTATGATCCCCACCCTGCCCAGATGCACTGAGTCTGGTTAACTTGGCAGTATGCTTTTTAATGCTGTGCTAAACTTTATAATATGGGATCATTGTGTGTCTCATTGTACCACTCCCTCGCAAACACTAAAGTATTTACCTTCGGGAAATGCCTATAAGTGACAACCAAAATTACCCCTTTTGTCTCCCTCAACAACTTGAATTGGCAGCAAAAGACTTCCCATTTGCCCTGAACACTTCTGTGGCCATTGCCACTATGTCTCTGTATTACTTGCCAGCCAATCAAGATAGGGCTTACTGAACAAATATTATGGTACCATATACTAAATTTGGTGTTGATATGTTACACATTCTCCACCAAGAAATGGTTTATGCTGCTTTTTTTTTTACTGCAAAAACACCCTTTTTGTGGTATTTCAGCTTGTATAAAAAATAAACTGAACTGATTAGAATTGATTGCATAGCACTGTTAGAAAGGTAATTTTGTGCTGAACAACTTTGCCACTCATACTTTGTATGTATCATGTATACTTTAGGAGTTATTCACATTTGTTTATGGTATGATGTGTATGGCTAACATTTGTCCCGCAAGCCTTACCAAAGCACCTTGAATAAAACTGAAAAAAAAAAAATTTATAGTACAAAATTGCTTTTTAGTAGAAAAATTACTTTTGTACCTGCTTCTAATGTATGGGTACTTATTTTGGTGTTGATATGTTACATATTCCTCCCCCCCAAAAAAAATGGTTTACATTGCCTTTTTATTGGGAAAAAACACTTTTTTTTGCTATTTCGACTAGTATAGAAAAAAAGGAATTGCTTATAATTCATTACATAGCACCATTAGAAAGGTAATTTTGTGCTAAATAACTTTGCCACTCGTATGTTTTGTGTAGCACTTACGATTCATGAGGTATTTGCATTTGTTTGTGGTATGGTGATCATGGCTTTATTTTGCTTAGAAAAGCCCAGGATGTAGTGTTAAGAGTACACAGGGCACAAGTGGTGGAACTCTCAAAGAGCTGCTGTGGTGTGAAGGAGTTAACATTTAAGTATTTAATAAGTTATCTTATGTTAAAGTTTGTAGTCATGTTGAACTTAAATACTGACCAAATCCTTCACACAACAAGTAGATCTTGAAAACCACTGTGCAGCACGTAGATTTTCACAAACCATCACACAGGCTGTGGATTTTCAAAACCTTCATGTAAGATTTCTAGTTAGTGAAAGTCATTGCGCAGCAAGTAGATTTTGAAAACCATACTGCAGCACAAAGATTTTGAAAACCATTAGGAAGATGTTCAAAATATTTATTCAGCAGGTAGATACCTGTGCAAACATTTTGTTTATTAATTAAAGATATCTAAATACAGGACAACCCAATGGTGTGGGACCTGGAATCGGGGACGGTCTCAGATTGCTAGGGGTCAGCCAGGGAGAGAAGATTGAGCATCAGGGAGGGAGGGAGGGAGGGCTTGTTGGCACTGCCACACAGCACTGACACCAGGTGAAGGCCTTATGGTAGTGTGGGCCTGAAGTGGCATGAAGGGAGGGAGCTGCAGGACACTGAGAAGAGTGCATGTCTCTATACGTTTGCAATGACATACGTGCCCCAGCTACAGGGAAGAGAGAAAACAGCAAAGGAAAATGGACAGTGGTGCAAGCATACATAAAGTTCTGTGTGTCGTTTCCTCACCCCCGCCACCACCACCAGGACCTCTGTCAACAGAAACTGGATGATACTCTCTGGGGGGAGAATGGCCCTGCCCCCTTCTGACCCTGCCATGGGGAGGCCATACATCGAGGAACATGTCAGAGAGGTTAGTCTTAGGGAGGTGGTTATCAGTGGTGGGGATGACAGGAACAGAGCTGAAGTGAGGCAGTCTGCCCCAACCATGGAGAATAAACACCTTTATAGAAGAAATAATAATTTTAATGAGCAGCTGACACATTCTGGGCAGGCAACTCATATCAAGGAGCTGCCTGCCTGAGGAGCTAATTTAGCCCAGTATGAAATTTTTGTATGCAATAGTTAATTAAGGACTTACATCTTGTTACCCTGCTCATAACTTCTAAGTACGAACTGAGTGGCCCTGAACACTGCAGCACTACCCCTAAAAAACAGCACTTTGATGATGCATTGCTGGGACTGAGTCTGCAGGCACTGTAGATCGGGATCTGTGGTATTGGTGGAGGTGAGCCATCTAAATATGCCTACAGTGTCTTTGATTGCAGTTATACATCTATGGGGCTGTAATATACGTATATATTAGCCCCATACATGTATAAATCCAAAGACACTGTAAGCATATTTAGACAGCCCCCCTCCATACCGGGTCATAATGTCGCATGCATAATAGCGTACAACATTATGGCGAACCCGGACCTGTGCGCTCTCTGAGTTGGACCCCCCGAAGTTGAGAATCTTTAGTGGGGGGGCTAGGGGTGCAGCCTCCCATCACAGGGGATGTGAGGGCGGAGCCCCCCCACAGAACAAAACAGGCAGAAATCGTGCAATGCGCTTGTGCCTTGCGGCATTTTGCCGTGTGACATAATGACCGCGTGCCGCCCCCTCCGCTAATATCAGATTCCTATGTAGAGTGCCTGCGGACCCAATCTCAACCACATGTCATCAAAGTGTTGTTTTTAGTGGTGGGGCTGCAGCATTCAGCAGCCGCTTGTCTCATGCTCGGAAAGTTACAAGTCTGGCAATAAAATGTAAGTCCTTAATTAATTACTGTATACAACAATTACATACTGGGCTAAATTCACTCCTCAAAGAGGCAGCTCCTTTGTATGGTCTGCCTGCCCAAGGGATTAGATCAAGTCAGCTTCTCTTTAAAACTTAGCATTTTTTACTTGTGGCTTATATTTGTGAGCAGCTTGTTTTGAAAAAATCAAATGTTTAAATTCTAAAAATAAAATATTACACATCCTTGATTTGACCAAGTTTATTGCTATTGGTCTACTTCATATCAAAATAAGTAAAAGAATCATCAATTAAAACTACCTCACTCCAGGCCATTTGGTCTGGCTTGTTGCTACCGCCCCACTCCCTCCACCCCCCCAGGAATAACCCTTGGGGAATAGCTCTGTTAGAGAATGTGCTTTCCTCCTGTGTGGATTGTGGATACTCATGGAATTATCTGCATTACAGTACAAAAAGATGAGACTTCATCTGAACTCTTCACACACTTACAAAGGTAGCAGCAGTCAGGTTATTCAACAGAAGCAAGAGGGTAGGGAAAGGGTGGTACTATTTAACAGGGAAGGGGGGACGGGGGGAGTACTCTGGTTTTGGAGTGGGGTGGAACCTAAGGGGTGGAGAAGAATATTATTTGCATGCGATTAATCAAGGGGAGACAGGCGGGAAGATGGAGTGGATGAAAAACTTTGGTCTAAAGGAAGTGGTAAGGGAAATAAGAGACAGCACTTGAATGAAGGTATAGTATGGAAGTTTTGTCCATGGCCTCTGGCAATAGGGATAGCAGCGAGGTACCCATTTCTTTTCTCTTCCTTCTTGGGTCTTCCTACTGTTAGCCCAAAGGGCCGAACTGTTTTAGGCCCTGGTCTTGGGACCGACACTGACTAGTGATTAACACTGGTCAAGCTTGCTAACTTCCGCAAGCATTGTAGCATTTGCAAAATTATCCCTGTCTATACAGGGAAGAATATTAAAGAATACTGTAGAAGTTATTGTGTTACATTTAATTAGTTGACATGTACTTTATCACCTACAAGGTTGCACCTGTTGTGCTTGGTTTGGTTCCACCAAGCTGCATCGACAACAAAGTTGTTGAAATGTGGTTTGGTGACAGAAACAATGTCAACAGGTGAAATTTTGCCTGTTGACATTGAGTGTTTTTTAATAAGGGGAGCTTTGCTCACCCCACACCCCCCCCCTTCTTAAAAATAACAAACTCCAGGTCAGAGTTTATTTGAAGGGGGACTTAAATTACAACATTTTGCCATCGAGTCCAGTACAGCGACAACCTTGAAATTTCGACATCGCAACATGATACGGCTTGGTTTTCATATCATTTTAAATGTGGCTATTTAGGATAAAGTGTTACACTGGCACTGTGTGAACACCCCGGGTGTCTCTCCAAAAAAAGGGGTTCCAACAGAATTGAGGCTCCCAGAATTGAATATGACTTAGGAGGCAGACTAGCTAAAAACATCCAGTATAATGGGGTCTATTAAAATAACCCTGAATGTTCAGGGTATAAACTCACCTGTGACATGCACAAAAATATTAGCCTATTTAAAAAGGCTGAATACAGGTATTTGTTTTCTTCAAGAGACTAGACTCTCTACAGAACAGCATATTAAACTTCGTAGGCTGTGGGTGGGTAAAGTGATCTATGCCTCATACCCCACAGGTAAGAAGGCAGGGGTAGCCATATTATTGTGTAGAGACCTCCCATTAGAGGTTGTTAGTGAGGAAGTAACAGAGGACAGCAGGATGGTAATTCTCTCAGGTGTCCTTTTCTCTTAGAAAATACATACGGTTAACAAATGTGCACCATACGAACATATGAAGTTGCCAGCAGATAAAGACCATCTGGTCTATCAAGTCTGCTCAATTGTGCAGCTAGCAACCCTTACACTGCAGCTGCCCCTCCTCCCCTACCCATGACCCTCCTCCTACCCCTTGCCAAATGCAGATGCTCCTGTTTTTCCACAAAGTCTTCCAAGATAGCAGACTTAGGAGAAGATATGATTTTATTGGGAGGGGACTTCAGTCATGTGGTGGACCCTCAATGGGATCGAATCTTGCAGTCCATCACAACAAACTGGTTGATGAGTCTGGCTGTGTGAACAGAGATGGAGGAGTTAGCATTGGTGGATGTATGGTGGGAGTGTAACCACTTGACTAGAGATTATACTTGTTATTCAAACCCACATGACTCGTACTTGAGAACAGATTATTTTCTAGGAAGCATGCTGGATCTTTATAAAATTAAACTATTTCAGATACAGCCTAAGGTCATATCAGACCACTCAGCAGTTATTCTAGAACTCTGTTTGGGAGACTGGAATAAAACTACTTTTTGGAGAATGAACACCTCCCTCATAGCCAAAGACAAGAGACGATTGCCAATTATCAGTGAAATAATCAGGATACAGTGGTAGAGCCTAAATGGCCATGGGATGGTTTAAAGGCAGTGCTTTGGGGGGTTATTATATCATATGCATCTTGGCTTAAAAAACAGAGAACCGAACAACAACAAAAATTAGAGCAGAAAGTAAAAGAATTACAATAAGAACATAAATGGTCAGGGTCCTCAGTGGTATTTCAAGAACTGCAGCAGATTAGACAAAAACATCAAGCATTATGGGACACACAGATTCAAGGTAAACTATGATGCTTATACCAGCAGTATTATGAGCATAGCAATAGAGCAGGTAAGCTCCTGGCCTATCACCTGCACAAGGCTCAGGCCGAGAGACATGTTACAAGTATCACAGAAGGCCAGGGGAATACTAAACATTCAGTCTTCACCCCAAAAGCTATTATGGAAGCCTTTAAAAAATACTATATGACTATATAAAGTCCAGCCACACCAACACCAGTGGCCAAGGCACAGCTTCTGGAACTCCTATCAGTTATAAAGTTACCTCAACTAGACGAGTTCAAAAAACAAATGTTAGATGTGCCCATCAGGCAGGGAGAAATTAGTCAAGCCACAGGGGACATGAAGGCGAGTAAATCACTGGGTCCGGATGGTTATAATGTAGAGTTCTATCAGACATTCCAGTAACAGTTATCTCCCCTTCTAGCTCAGTTCTTTAATTTCCCAGAGGAACAAGAAAATTTATTGTATTCATGGAAAGATACATGTATAACGGTAATCCCAAAGCCAGATAAACCCCGGGACAAATGTAATTCATACAGACCAATCTCATTGCTAAATGTTGACTCAAAAATTTTTACAAAAATATTTGCCATGAGGGTTAATTGGATACTGAAGAATTTGGTTCACCTAGATCAGGCAGGGTTTGTTCCAGACCATCATCTGATGGACATCAGATGATGTTTAAATATCTTACATGAAGGTAAAACATCCAAAGACCAACAAACAGCAATTACCATAGATGCAGAGAAGGCATTTGACCGCCTTAACTGGAACATCCTCTTTATTGTTCTGGAACTCTATGGATTTGGGGCACAGTTGTGTAAATGGTTACATGATCTGTATAGAGCACCAACAGCAAGGATAAAACTCAGTTCAACTCAACCTTTATTTATAAAAAGGACCTTTCTAAAACCAAGGTGCTTGTACATCAATAAATAATTCAAATACAACAATAAATAAAAACAACAGGTTAAAACCAATAAACAATAGCGGCATTAAAAAATCAGAGTACACTAGGCAAAACAAATGAGTTTTCAGGGCAGCTTTAAAACTTAGGATGGTCAGGCAATCTCACACCCGATGAGGTAGAGAATTCCACAGGGTCAGGGCCATGAAACTAAATGACCTGGCCCCAGATGTTTTCAAACGGACCCTGGGAATCTCTAGCAATCCCTCAGCAGTGGATCAGAGAGGATGGGAGGGACTGTAGTGGTGAAGGAGATCTTGCAGGTAACTAGGTCCCTGGTCATGTAGAGCCTTATTGGTCAGCAAACTGACCTTGAAGGTGATCCGCCACTGTACTGGCAGCCAGTGCAGTCCATGCAGGACAGGTGTTATATGACTGGTCCTAGAGGTACCAGTCAAAAGCCTGGCCACCGCATTCTGCACTAGCTGCATACAGTGGATATCAACCACCAGTAGCTCTAGGTAAAGGGCATTGCAGTAGTCAAGGCAGGAGGTAACAAAGACGTGGACCAGAGTTGGAAGATCATCAGAAGGAACCAGGTGCTTCACCCGGGCGATATTCCTCAGATGGTAAAAAGAGGTATTGACAACTGCCAACACCTGTAATTTAAAGGTCAGGCAGTCATTAAACATAACACCCAGGTTCTGCACCCAGTCTGAGGTAGTTAGCTGAACACCCCCAAGCCAAAGACCCAAAGGTAATCCTGCCAACAAACCCGCCTCCTGATGACCTGGGTCCACAGCCAACACCTCATTTTTTTCTGGGCTTAACTGCAGCCAGCTCACGCTCATCCAGTCCTGGATCTCAGTGAGACAGTTGTTAAACACTGAGACAGCATCACCCTGGCCAGGCACGAAGGACATGTACAGTTGAGTATCATCTGCATAGCAGTGGAAACTCAAACTGTACCGCCTAATAATCGCTCCCAATGGCAGCATATACACTGCAAACAACATGGGTGCCAAGATGGAGCCCTGTGGCACCCCTGAGGATGGGGGAGTGGTGATGAGGAAAAAGTCCCAGACACCACCCTCTGAGTCCTACCCTTGAGGAATGATTGAAACCATCTGAGGACCATACCAGACAGTCCAAAGATGAGACAAAGGTGCTCCAACAGCACACCATGGCCCACGGTGTAAAATGCCACAGAAAGCTCTAGAAGGACCAAGATGGAACGGGTCTTTTGATCTCTTGCTATTAGGAGGTCATTTCGTACCCAGACAAGGGCTGTCTCAGTACTATGTCTCTTCCTAAATCTAGACTGGAGAAAATCATAGACATTGTGGCTGGTCAAAGGATCATTCAGCTGCGATGCAACCACCTTCTCAATAACCTTACCCACAAAGGGTAGGTTAGAGACAGGCCTGTAGCTGGCCAGACAGTCTGGGTCCAAGGAGGGCTTTTTAAGAAGGGGCTGAACCATGGCTTCCTACAGGAGATCAGGAAAGATCCCCCTCTCCAAAGATATCCAGACTATCTTGGCAAGGACCAGGCCGATTTTATCCACACAGCCTACTAAGAGGCATGTGGGGCCTGGGTCCAAACTACAGTTGGTCGGACGCAGCGACTGGACGACCATCACAATGTCATTGATTGTGGGAAGGCAGAAGTCACACCACACAAACTGGGTTTCCGACATCTCCTGCCGATCATCACAACTCCCATTAGAAAGGATCAAGTGGACATCGGATCTGATTGTGGCAACCTTATCCACAAAGAATCGAGCAAACTCCTTACACCGTTCTTGTGAAAAAACACTTCCAGGCTAAAGACAGATTGGATTGCACAATCTTTCCACAGTCTGGAAGAGCTGGGCTGGTCGATTCTGCACAGCAACAATTTCCCTGGACAGGAATTCTGCCTTCTGATGAGTAATTGCTGATTGATAAACCCCATAATGGTCCATCAAACTAAGTCTGTCACACTCCAGGCCCAACTTCTGCCAACATCTGTCTAGCTTTCATCCCAATCTCCTCAACTCCCTCAAGTAAAATTAAAATAAAAAAGTAAAAGTAAATGACACAGTGTCAGATCCCCTACATATACAATGTGGGACTAGACAGCGATGTCCTTTGTCTCCCATACTTTTTGCCCTTAGTATAGAGCCACTGGCTAAAAAGATTCAATCTCATCTGGAGTTGGAGGGAATTAAAATAGGGGAAGAGAACAGAATATCACTGTATGCAGATGATACCATGTTACACCTTCATAATCCCATCAAGACATTCCCCATTCTTTATAACATTTTACAACAGCATAGTCAAATCTCGTGGTTTAAAATAAATGTGCACAAGACAGAGGTCATTATGATTAGCAGTACCTGAATGCTGGACCCAGTGCAGCTGATTCTGTTTTTTTATTTTTTTATTTATTGTGCTTTATTAAGTTTCCACACAAATAACAATACCAAACAAGACATGATGTCCAACATGTTACTAACAACAGCAAACATACAAAACAAACCCCTCCCCAAAAAACCCTCCCCCTCTCATGCTTCAGAGGTTAAAGTTGCTAGACAAGAAAAAGGCAGCCCTTGCAATTTGGACATAGGTTATACAGTTCAGAGTACCAAAAGATTAGCAGATGAAATCTCTATAAAAAAACCCATCAAACTCTGTTGCTTTGCTCCATGGGAGGAGTTAGTGAAAATAAGGTATGTAATTTACCCAATTTCCTATTATAAACTTGAATATGATTATGCATATTGGCTATCATCTTTTCAAGTCTGAGGTTATACAACAATTTGTTAAGCCATTCAGAATAGGGAATTTACACCTGGTCTTTCCAGTGGCAAAGTACTACCCTTTTCACTGAAAGGGAGATCATGGACATGTGGTACCTTCTTTCTTTTACTGGTGCTCCAGGGTAATCTCCCATAAGGCAAATTTCAGGAGTGAAGTACTCATCCAACCCTAGCAGAAGATCTATTTTTTGTTTAATCTTTTCCCAGAGGGAGGCAACTTTTGAACACTTCCACAGTACATGAAGGAGGGATCCATCTGCCTGGTCACAATGTGTGCATAAAGGAAATGATAACTTCCCCATCCTAACCAAGTGTACAGGAGTAAAGTATTTGTTGTGTAAAACTAAGTAAGTCACAATTTGTCATTAGACACATAACTGTATAAATCCAGCCATATGTGATCCCCCAAAAAGTTAGAGTCGGGAAATAAGGAAGACCAATCAGTGGACTGGCCCAAAATCTCAGAAACGTTTAGAAAATAGCATGTTTGTTATCTGGGAAACCAAATGCGGTTGCCATGCCAGGTTTTGGAGTATTTAGAGAAAATCCTTCTGATTAGTGGTCCATGATGTCATGCCAAATCGACTAATCAGCAGATGCGGAATCTGATAAGCTTTAAATATAAATTTGCTCAGTAAATTGAGATGCGCTAACATTTCTTGGCTGGTAATTAGATGGTCTCCCATGAAAAAGTCCATGACCCTCTTCCCTTCTAGTGTGGGCATACCTCTGGGGGACAGCAAGTGTCCTCCAAGTTGGAAATTAAGATTATGGCACAATGTTTGGGAGACGTCCTTTACATTATCAGGTAAGGTTCTACAATCCCAAGATGTAATCTCAATATTGGTAAAACAGTGGTCCCCTTTAGAGGGATGACTCTTTGGAATAAAATTCCTGTGTGTTTAAAGGATGAGACTTTTCTGATCTGTATAAATGGTACTAGGGATGGGCCAGTAGTCAATTTAATTGTAGACAGTGTGATATTGATTAACCAACTGATTGATTATATATATTGTTCCTTGCTGTATAATCATATATTTTTATATTGTAATGTGATTATGTTGATTGTTATGTCTTTTGAAACTGATATTTGATGTTGTTTGTTTTTTGATACCTGGGACTTCATTGTAAATGAGTTACGCTCAATTGAATTCTTCCCTTATTCTTTATGAATAAAAAAAAAGATTTACTACTACTGCTACTACCACTACACAACTGAGCATGAACTTTTAATGATGTAAAAATAATCGATATTTGAAGTTGCACTGGCAGTTGCTTAGGCGGGATGAAGTTTAAACTGTCAGGAGATAAACCAGATTCTGCAATCTGCATTCTTTCCAATCATAGCCATAAGGGAATATAAGTGGAATTACCTTGCAACACTTCTGAAATGAGCCATCTAGTATATTTGGCTATATGACTTGCCAAATAATAGGTAAAAAACTTCAGTAATTTAAGGCCTCCTAGGTTTTTCAGTGCTCCTAGTCGAGTATAGGCCCTACGTGGTGGTTTACCTTTCCACAGGAACACAAAGAGAATACTGTGTATTCTCGTAAACCATTTCAGGGGAAGCAAAAGATTAAGCATATTCAATGGATAAAACAGCTGGGGAAGAATATTCATTTTAATTATATTGATTCTCCCTTGGAGAGATATTGGTAATGAGATCCATCTATGCAAATCCTGCTGGATATTACCAACCAGTTCATCTAAATTAAGTTTCTTTATTAAGGTTACCTTCTGGGAGAGGATAATACCTAAATATTTAAGTTTGGTGGCCCACTCTAATCCAAGATGAGCTAGATTTGATTTAAAAAAAATTGAATTTAACGGCATTACTACTGTTTTATCCAGGTTTAATTGTAGTTAGAAAACCTACTAAAATCCTGAATGATATGCAGAGTTTACAGAATGGAATTAGCAGAGTCTGAGAGATGTAGCAAAATATCATCTGCATATGCAGAGAGTCTGAGATCAAATGGTCCAATGGGAATTCCCCTAATAAGGGGGGAGAGCTTGAGAAGATGCAGCAAGGTCTCCAAGTAAAGATTAACTAGAAAAGGTGATAAGGGGTAGCCTTGCTGGCTGCCCGAGTGCAAAACAAACCCATTTGCCAGTATACCATTACAGTATATTTTTGCCCAGGGCTGAGAATATAACACACGAACCCAACTTATAAAAGTAGAGAGAAAGCCAAACTTCTCCATGGTTGCAAATAAAAAGGCCCAATTAACCCGATCAAATGCCTTCTCCTCATCCAGGAAGATCAGGACCATAGGTTGACTGGCCTCCCTGGAGGTGGAGAAGATATGTGATAATTTCCTCAGGTAGTCCACTGAGGAACGTCCTTTCATAAAACCCACTTGCTGTGGTCCAATCTATGTCTCCCAGACTTGCAGAATCCTGCTAGCCAATATTTTAACAAAGATTTTAACTTCATAATTCATGAGAGAAATGGGACGGTAGTTGGTTACTCTATCCGGGGGTCTACCAGGTTTAGGTAGCACCAGTATCAGGGCTTCTAATACAGAAACATCTGAAATACCGTCCTCACAAAAATAGAAGAATAGTTGCTAGAGAATTGGGGCTAATTCCTTGGCAAATACCTTATAAAAGTTAGAGGGAAAACCATCTGGTCCTGGGGATTTGTCCAAAGGGAGGGACTGGATGGTGGTTAAAATTTCCTGAAGAGATATGTGGCTAACTAGGAAAGACTGCTGATCTGATGTAAGTCTAGGGAGCTGAATGGAAGCGAGATAGTCTTGTAATTCTGAAATGGAGGGAAAGTTGGCAGGCGGGCTATATAAATGTTGATAATGCGCCCCAAATTCTTGGGCTATTTCTTTGGGGGAAGTTTTACGAGAATCATCTGTTAGGGAAGTAATAGAGAGGACCAAGAGGGAGGACTCCTGCTTCCATAGTCAGAGAACAAGAAGGTGCCCCGCTTTGTCTCCTTGGTCAACATAGGAGGCATGTGTTTTAAGAAGGGCATACTCAGCTTGTTCCCCCAGACTTTCTGCATATCTATTTCTAAGAGATGTCAATAATCCTTGTTCTTCATCAGAATGTACAATGGAGGGGGCTATTCTCCAGGGTTCGAATCCTGTCTGAAAGGTAGCATAGAGCAGCTTCTCACTTCTTCTTCCTAGTGGAAGCTTACCTAATAAATTCCCCACATATAACACATTTTTTTTTGGATGTTATTTTCTTAGGAGCTCGTGCTGCCAGGCTCCATTTTTTCCGGAATTTTTCTCCCGGGCGGGCATGGTACAATAGCGCTGGCCTTGACTGATCTTGGCATAGCTCCTGTTACACACCAGTCAAGCATCCACCACGTCCTGCCACCCCTGTCTCTGCGGCTGCGTGCTGTCGATCCTCAGCCTCCGCTTAGGGGTCAGGCAAGCACCGCCGCTTGAATTTCTCTCGCCCGGAGATGGAGAAATGGTCCTCCGGACACTCGCCCATCTCCTCCCACGCCGACCTCGACAACCCGCGTGCTCGTTCCTAACATGGGTCACCAGCATGGCTGAGGTGTAGCACCACATATAACACATTTAAGAGAGCACCAAAGTTTATCTACTTCAGGGATCAAGCTCTGGTTACATTCCATAAAGTGGGTGATGAGGTCCTTAATTTTGAATAATACCCAATCCTCTTTAATGAGCTGAGCATTCAGTTTCCATATCTTATCCTGATGGGAGGTTTTGGAGAGGTCACACTCTAACCAGGTGGGCGAGTGATCAGATAGTATTCTGGGGGTAATCCTTCCATCCCTAACACTGGTTAGTATAGTTTTGCTAACTAGAAAATAGTCCAGTCTGGAGAAAGTCCTGTGAACTGAGGAGTAAAAAGTATACATCTGATCTGAAGGATGAAATATCCACCAGGTATCACACAAGACCCCCAGTTCTATGACTTCATGAAGAGAGCGTTGAGCTGGGAAAAGTCCCAATGATCTGTGCCCAGTCCTGTCCAGATCCAAGGTCAGGGTTAAATTCCAATCCCCAGCCAGAAAGATTGAGATATGGGCATAAGGGGCCAGCTGGGTCAACAGCTCAGAGAAAAAATTCAAGGGAATCAGCATTAGGCCCATGTATACAACCTAAAAGAACTTCAGAGTGGTCAAGCATACCTTTTACTAATATGTAATGACCATGAGAGTCCTCTATGCTCTGTAATTCCTGAAACCTAGATCCTGTAAAAATTAAATTTGCCACTCCCCTCTAGGTTGTGGAGTTTCCTGCTGCAAATACCTGACCTACCGATTGTCTGCGGAAAAGGACTCCTCCTGCAGAGAGAAGATGGGTTTCTTGAAGAAAAGCAACCTGACAGTGTAACAGTTGCAGGTGTCTCAAAATGTGATATTGTTTTACCCTGGAGCAGGCACCCTTGTATTCCAGGTAACATACTTCATAACGAGCTGCTGGAACTTGAGGTTTAGATGACCAAATTAAAGTAGCTTCAAGGAATAGGCTGCCAGAAATTAATAGTGAATCCCCCTTCTGAGCCCCCCCTCCACAGTTCCCACCCAATGCAGCCTCAGCTCTCAAAAGGGAGAGATATATAGTGCCATTGTAATATCCTAGAGTATACCTAAATAGAAAATTAGGAGGAGGGCCACTAGCCTCCACCTTCTTGGAGATAAGAAAGGAAGTCGAGCCAGCATGGGTTCCCCCCTACATCTCTGAATAATACTGAAGTCAATATCTTAAGGCACAAAACATGAACAACAACCTCCCTTCCACCACCCCCATCACAAAACCCTTGTAAACAACTGTATCCCCAGTCCTAACGACTGATCCTCCACTCCTCCCCGGGTCTTAATGAAATTGCACTACCCACAACATATGCCCTTCCTGCACCCCTACCCATATACCATATATCCTACAATAAAATCCTCACTAACCCAAAGTGAGAAATTAAAATGCAAACAAGGGTCCAAAGGGACCAACAAGTCTTCTGACAAATAACTCATTAAATAGGAGTTAAATGTATAAACACAACTAGTAGTATGTATAACAGAGAAAATCTTAATGTTAGGTCAGTCACACTATTTCCGAGGAAAAAGTAAATATAACTTGTAGTGACCAATAGTGTTCAGTCCATTTCCAGATAATTATAAATAGTAACTAAAGCCTACTAGGTTAGTAGTTATGCCACTTCTCCACGTGGTGTCCAAGAAACAAGTTGCTTTTTAAGCTGTAAAAGAAAAAATTGAAATTAAACTCAGAATCCAGTGGTAGTCTACATTGATTCGCAAGAGCAAAATATCAAATGCAGTGTCCCAACTGGCCCGTGTATCGCCACTAGATGGATCATAATAAGGAAAAGTTTACTTGCTACCACCAGTGGAGCTGTATTCCTCTTCAGGGATCCAAAATGTAGTTTGAACAACCTCTTGAATAATCTAAAGCGTTTCTAGTCCCATGACCACCATCGCAAACTCTTCCAGCTTACAGTACATCCACTTGCTTCCCACTCTCTCCATAAACTGTACACTTTCCATAGAGAGTGATTTGTAACACTGGAGAATTGTAAAAGAGAAGAGCATATTTAAGAGAGAAAAGGTGAAATAAAGAGGAGTGTACTTTCACTCTAATATAACCAGGAATCCTCCTACATGAGTGGGATCTGTATTTAATTTAGATGCTCCCAAGGTTTAAACCAAGTTACGTATTCCAACACTTGTTTTGTTAATTAACAGAAAGGCCCCTCAGAGAAACTTACAAGCTTTCTCATTTGAACTGTTCAGGGAATATGCTTTGAAGGGCAATTCTCACTTGTTCAACTGAATCATAGTTATGCCATTGCCACCCTGGCAGGTCTGAAGGAGAGCTGGATATTTAACTCTAAATTTAAATCCTGCCACAATGAGCTTAGATACAATCGGATGCAATGCAGATCTCTTCTGCCTCACAGAAAATGGTAGATCTTGTGCAACCTAGATCTTTTTGCCCTCCCATTGCACTTCTTTTACCTCTTTGAGTGCCCCCAAAATATGCTGTTTATCAAGGAAATTCAGTAGTCAGAATATTAAGGTCCATGGAGGGTAGCCTGGGGGGGCACTGGATGAAGAGATCTATGGGCCCACTCTACAATATATGTAGTGAAGAAAGGAGGGTAACTAGCAGGGTACCACAGGGTTCAGTACTGGGACCGGTCCTCTTTATTGTCTTTATAAGAGACATTGGAAAGCACCTAGAAGGAAAGGTATGTCTCTTTGCAGATGACACAAAGATCTGCAACAGGGTTGATACACAAGGTGGGGTGGAAAGGATGAAAAGGGACTTGGCAAGGTTGGAGGAATGGTCAGATATGTGGCAGCTCAGATTCAATGCCAAGAAGTGCAAGGTAATGCATCTGGGAAACAAAAACCCAGGGGAGGAGTACATAATGAGGGGTGAGTTAATAACAACAACAAAAATCGAAAGGGACCTAGGAGTAATTATATCAGATGACCTAAAGGTGGACAAGCAATGTGAGAAGGCAGTAAGGAGGGCTGGGGAAATAGCGGGATGCACAGGGAGAGGCATCAATAGTAGAAAACAGGAAGTTGTTATCCCTCTGTTCAGACAGTTAGTGAGAACCCATCTGGAGTACTGCGTGCAATTCTGGAGACCCCATCTCCGCAAAGACATAGACAGAGTGGAGGCTGTTCAGAGGAGGGCAACCAAAATGGTGCAGGGTCTGCACCAGAAGACATATGAGAAGAGACTAAAGCAGCTTAATATGTATACCCTTGAGGAAAGGAGGGAGGGGGGGACATGATAGAAACGTTCAAGTATCTCAAGGGAATTAACAAAGTACAAGAGGGTAGCATCTTTCAGAAGAAGAGATGTGCAAGAACAAGGAGGCACAATTTGAAGATAGAGGGGGGATGGCTCAGAGGTAATGTTAGAAAGTATTTTTTCACAGAGAGGGTTGTGGATGCATGGAACAGCCTTTCTGATGAGGTTGTGGAGTCAGGAACAGTGGGAGAATTCAAGAATGCATGGGACAGGCATAAGACAATTCTAGTGGGGGGGTAGGAGGAAGTAAGCTGTTAATTAACTAGAATCTGCAGCTTATCCATCAGGTAGGGAAATGGGCAGACTAGCTAGGCCAAGTGGTCCTTATCTGCCATCAAATTCTATGTTTCTATGTTAGACCCATTTGGAGAAGGGCCAATTACCTTTTCACACAGTTTTTGAATGAAGGTAATGGCTTCCAAGCCCTATTCTTTCTCTGGCAAGCCAAGTAAAAGTAAACTAGGTTATTCTGGCGAGAACGCCCTTCCAAATCCTCCATTATTTTCTTCTATTTTTTACTTGATGTCTCAAGGTCGTCAATTCTGGCTCAGTACAGGCACGCCAATCATCCAGAGATGAGATTTTGGCCTCGTTGTCTCCCATTGGGATAGCAAGCTGCTCCACCGTAGACTTCTTGGTTTGAAAGTCCAATGACAGGTTGGTTAACATTTCCTTAAGTTGGGCTAGGCCTTCAAAGAACTTTCCTTCTGTTAATGTGGCCTAGGGAGTTGCCTGGTTGGATGCACCAATAGGTTGAGCCTTCATCACTTTGGCATTCTTATCCTTTGTTGGGGTGGGTGGCAGGGTGTGCCGGGGCAAAGGATCATGCATTTCAGCCTCCATCATCACAGTTTTGCCTTAAAAGGTACTTCCTTTATTAACAAGGCTCAGGATTAGTTAGAACAGTTAAAATAAAATCTGGTGAGTGAGAAATTAAAAGAAATTTAGGCAAGGGTGCAGGAGCTAAAGTTAGGCACCTCTGCTCAGGCAGCAATCACGTGACCTCCAATTGTTTCCATTTAAATGGGTTACAACACAAATTAGATATTTGGGAGTGCAGCTCCCCATGGACTTGAAATAACTGTATCAGGTCAATTATGGCAAGCTAATTAAAGAGATCCTAATGGATCCTAAGAGATGGAAAACACTCCCATTATCATTGCTTGGTAAGGCAGTCTATTAGAATGAATGTCTTACCTAGATTCTTGTTCTTGTTTCAAATTCTTCCATTGTACTTACCAAGACCGTAGTGGAATAAAATTAATATGGCACTACACAATTTTATTTGGGGAGGCAGAAGAGCAAAAATAAAATGATCAGACTTCCAAAGGCCCAAAGACAGAGGGGGAATAGGACTTACAAATCTGAAGTTATACTATCAGATGGCCCAACTGTTGCTTTGGATAGCTTATAAAAAGCAGGACCCAGAGAATGTATGGGTAGCTCAGGAACTAGGAAGTACTCATGGCATACAGCCACTGGAGGACTTCGTAGCCTCAGTTGAAACCCAAAATAAAATAAAAACTACTAACCCCTGGAATCAACAGGCATATAAAATATGGGAGATGATTAAAAAGGAATTTAAAAAAAACGGGTTCACTTACCTCTCATACCCAGATAATCCAACGTAAGTTATTTACGCCACCTAAAACAGATAATACATTCTCTCGATGGAAAAGACAAGGATTGACTTTTTTCTCACAGCTTGTACGGCAAAGGGCACTTAAATCTTTAACGGAGATGAAAGCTGAATTTCAGCTGAAACACATGTATTTGTTTTACACTTATAGGTCACCTCTTTCCTTAGATCATGAACTCACTTGCAGGAGGCTCAGTGGAGCCCCACCCTTTAATGTTAGTATTTAGCCAGGCAGCAGAGGGGGGCAATTATTAAAAAAAATTATTTCTAAGCTGGTAAAAGTGTATCTCACACAAAAGGAGCAACTTCCTCCTCATTACCTGTCAGCATGGGAGATAGAGTCAGGGTTGACACTTAGTCCTGAAGAATGGAAAATTATGTGGGAGGGATTTTTCCAAACCTCAGCTTTAAATATTTGGAAGGAATTTCAGTGGAAGACTTTGAACAGTTTTTTTCTCACACCCACTAGCACAAAATATTATATACAAGATCACCCAGACAGATGCTGGAGGGGGTGCAGCAAAGTGGGCACCCACTATCATATATTTTGGAGCTGTCCAATCAAAAAACCCTTCTGGGAAGAGATAGGGCAAAGCTATAGGCAGCTGGTGGACATGCACAAAAATGTAGGGTTTGAACATTTAATATTAGGTAAACTGCCTAGGGGAAGAAGATCAAACTACCAAAGATCTTATGATGGAGAGTTGCTCACAGCAGCTAGTAAGACAATCATTAAGAAGTGGCTGCACCCGCAACTGCCTTCCCTGTAGAAATGGGTACATATTGTTAAGAGTATCCACCGGATGGAAAAAATCACAGTGGACTTACAGTACATATGCAGAGAAATTTAAGGGGACATGGCTTCCATTTATGACTCTTATTGAAGACCTGGAAGGTATTTCAATCTTTTTGCAACAGGCATGAGGGTGCTAGGTTTAAATTCAGGGGAGGAGCCATCCAGGGTAATACAACTGAAACACACAAGGGGGAGAAAGCATGGGAGGTAATGATGCCAAGGTATATGAAGTAACCTATAACATAAGCCACACATAAGTTTTTATTCTTTTTTTCTTGTTTTTTATTTATTTTTATTATTATCAGTTGTATGTATTTTTTTAAACTGGACTGTTTTGCTGAGGGAAAGGAAAAACAAAAGTCATTGGCTTAAAATAGTGTGTGTCCTTTCTGGAGTTACACTTGGGCCAGAAAGTTTCCCTGGCTCCAATAGGATAGAAATATAATAATGGGTCACCATTAAGTTTATTATGCAATGTATTCCCAAATAGGGGAGCAAAAGAAACAGCAGTGTATACTTGTTGAATCATTACAGGTAATGATATTTTATGTAAAGGCCTTGTACACTATTCTCCTGATGTGGGTGTGATCCATTCAAAAAAGAAGTTTAAAAAAAGAAATTATCTGCATTAGGGATTTTAACTTTTAATGGGTTGACACTGCAGAGTCAGGTATAATAAAGCTTATAGCAGAAAAAATCAACGTAGAGCAGTTCATATTGAACAATACTAGGATTAATTTGGTGAACCCTTCAAAATCTACTATTTAGGATCTTGTTTTTGTACATTGCCTTGATTTAATTTTACTCTCAGGAGTGTTGCCAGATAGTTTCTCTACTCATCAGGGTGTTTTTTTTTAATATAATGAATTATAGGAAGGTTAGGAAATAGATTCCAAACTTCTATTATAGAAGTTTTAAAGGGTTTGAGTATTTGTCCTTTATGGTTGATGTGGAAGGAATAAACTGGGACAGATTTAAGATATTCCATTGGTGAATGAGCCCTGGAATAATTTCCAGACTGAATTTAGCAAGGTGTGTGATGAACATGCCCCAATTAAATGCAGGAAAGGTGAGTGTGCAAAGTCTCCATGGTATAACAAGGAATTACGTTTGTTACAAAAACAGCAAGATAAAATATATATAGGAAGAAGTCAGAATGATAAATAATCTTGCAGCCTTGAATAAATTTAGGGCCGTTTGAAATAAATATGTTAAAGAAATTAGGACAGCCAAAAGTCAGCTTTTCGGAAATACGTTTGAAGAGGAAAAAGATTCTCAACCAGACAGCTTTTGGAAAACATTTAAAGAGTTGTCTTGTTGTAAAGGTAATGAGTTACCCGTCATTTCAAATTGGTGATAGTTTAATTAGTGATCCTGGGATGGTCAGTAATGCCTTTAATGACCTGTTTCTTGCGGCTGGTAGCTGTTTTCATGATGCACCAAAAGTGGTGAATAATCAGCATAGCTTTGGAACTCCTAAGTAAGATGGGTTTGAGTTTAATGAAATTGAAGAAGATGAAGACCTAAGAGAATTTCTTTATTTAAAAGTTAATAAAGATAGTGGATTGGATGGGCTAAGTGGTAAATTGTTGAAGAATGCAGCACTGGGTATTTGTAAGCCACTGACATACCTGTTTAATTTTTTACTAGCAACTAGTATTTTTCCTTGCAGTTGGAAAACTGCAAAGGTTTCTCTGGTTTATAAAGGTGGGGCTCTAAATGTTTTGTCTAACTATATGCCAGTTTCCCTATTGCCAATTGTATTGAAGGTCCTAGAGAAGTTAGTGGCCAAGCAAATGGCTGGCTACTTTGACACACATAAACTGCTGAATAGCAGACTATTAGGATTTAGAACAAGGTCCAGCACTAACACTACAGCTCTGAAAGTGGCTAATGATGTTCAGCTGGCCATGGACAGAGAGAGCAGTGTTTATTGGCCTCTGCAGCATCTTCAACACAGCCAACTATGCAATTCTGCTGGACAGATTGAGTGTCATGGACTTTCAGGGTAAGGTGAATAAATGGCTTGTTAGTTATCTTGAAGAGAGGAAGTAGACAGTGGAGTATCA
Source organism: Neoceratodus forsteri (assembly GCA_016271365.2). Taxonomy (NCBI): domain Eukaryota; kingdom Metazoa; phylum Chordata; order Ceratodontiformes; family Ceratodontidae; genus Neoceratodus; species Neoceratodus forsteri. The sequence continues at coordinate 454,025,394 of CM057451.1, read as the reverse complement.
TGAGATGAGATTGGATGTTAAGCCAGTTCTAAATGGGGTTCCCTAGGGTTCAGTTCTGGCCCCACTTCTGTTCTCCCTGTTCATCATGATATTGACGAGAAACTGCAGAAGGCGAATGTACATCTTTATGTGGATGACATGGTTATTTACTGTGTTAGGGAGAACAGGGGTTTGGTCCAGGGGTTACTACAAAATAATTTTGCTAAGATACACAATTACTTGATTAATAGTAAACTTTTGTTAAGTTCTAAGAATTTCCATGTAATGATTTTTGGTTCACCCAAGCAATTTTGGAACTTGATCCCTTTGTTTTTGCACCCCCATTATGGAGACCCAATCTCTTTGATTAATATTTTGTTAGAACAGTCATGGCACTCCATCCCTGCTTCAACAAATAAGGCCACATTTCTCACTATACTGTCCATAATGTTCTTATTCCAGCATAGCAGGGCCCTGGCCGAGAAACAGCATGCCCACACAGAGTCTCTGTGTGGACATGCTGGTTCTCTTGGCCATGGGCCACTGCTTTTGCTTGGAATAAAGGACATTATGGTGAGAAATTGTGTATGGTCTTATTTGTTGAAGCAGGGATGGGAGTGCCATGACTGTTCTGTGCTTGCAATAATCTGTCACTGAGCACCCCTCACTTGTGTGCAGCTCTTTTGGTTCTGTTAATATTTTGCAGTGGTTGATGACAACAGAACAGGAAAACTGTGGCTGTGGGGGATAGATTAAGGGTATTGTTAGTTGGTGTGCTGTAACTGGGATAGTTTCATTTAACTTTGTATATTTAATTTGTTATATTGTAATTGTCACAGTATTTTATCCATATGAAATGTTTGTATTTTGTATGTTTATTATTTATTGAAGGCTATGTGAGATATCTATATGATGTCACAATAAACAAGCATGATAGCTCATATGATGTGACATCATCCTGTTTATTGCTTTTAATAAATAAAATTGAAATGAAATGAATGAAATTAAGATAACCAGTTTCTAGAAACTGCATTAATGATCATATTTACAGAGTAGAAATCAGAGTCCCAACAACAGTGTTTATGCTGACATGACTTCAATCCTGACTAAAAGCTACAGCTTGTATTTGAGGGCAGCTTTTATTAAAAGTATTCATTTTGACTTGCAGATTGCATTTGAGGGTGGCTTCTATTTGATGAAATACGGTATTTAGGGTGTGTGTGGGAGGTGGGGGTATATATGTATATATATACTGTATTTCACTGACCTGAGCATATGAGAACAACAAATCATTAATGACTTAAAAATGAATTAACATTTTTTCACCAAACCATAAGGACCTATGACTCCATAACATCTAAAAAAAACAGTGTCAATGCATAATTCTTTGCAGATCTTTTGCCTGCTAATGTTTCAGCAAACTGAGCATATATGAACAAATATCTTTAATAGCTACAAAACAAAGTAACGGTTTTTCACCAAACCACAAAAAGAACCTATTATTCCTCCAGAACATCTACAAAACCTTAAGTTTCATAACTTAGATACTTGTAGTTTTTTGGGTTTTTTTTCTCTATCTTTGGGCAAGACGTTTGGTTCAAAAACTTGCAAAAATACATAAATTCAACACTCTATAAAGTCAAAAGAGATAAACAGATTTCTATAAAATGTGCACATTAATAGACCTTAGGACCGAGATGATGCATGACAAATTTTTCAGTCCTACGATCTACAGCTGGCAAGTTGTAAAGTTGTAACTATTTGAAAATCATCTTTTTTTTTAAAAGAGAACACCAACACAACCCTACTACACAAGCACTAACATGCCTGTATAAGACACACACGCACACATGCATGTATATATATATATATATATATATATATATTGCAAAAATCTTCATTCATGCTCTAGTTAGGGTCAAGGCGACAAAAGTTGGAAAATGAGACATTAGGGTTTCCTTAACACCCCACCCTCCCAAACCAGGCAGGAGAGCAGGTGTGGGGTGTGCCTTGGGCTTCTCGAGCCTAACACTCATCCCATTCCATCAGTAAATAAGGTCAGATGTGTAGACTTTATGACAATAGGTTTTTTTGCAACTTGTTTCCTTTCTTTTTGAGATAGTATGATAGTATCCTTATTTTACCGTGGGAGCGAAGGGTTAGAAAGACCCTGCGCTCCCATCCATCTGTAGATGCATATATGTATGTAGCTGTGGAAGCACAGGGTCTTCTGGGCCCTGTGCTTCAATTTATAGGACAACAGTGATCAAATTGTCAGCATAGCCATCTTATTACCCCACCTCATGTACCCGGTACAGAAAATGTTTGAATCCCTGCCATAATGTAATTCTGAGCAACTGCAACTCCAATCCATGCCACAGGTGCAGAACTACATTTTGGGCAGGATTTGAAAAAATGACAGCTGTGACATACATGAGGTGGGGAAATAAGAAGGCTATGTTGAAAATCTGGGGTCAAAATATTTAAAAGTTCCAAAGTTATGAGCGAGCATAGCGAAATTGCAATGAATGGCCATAACTGAGAAATCATCATATCTGAGACCTGGCTAAACCCCAGCCTACCAGATAACTCTGTCGCTATTCCAGGGTTCACCATCACACGGCAAGACCGGCCCTCTAGATGTGGAGGGGTGGCTATCTACATCAGATCAGCCCTACACTTCACTGTGTCTCTTACAAAAACTGAACCCAAAGCCTATGAGCTTCTCATGGTAAAACTGTCCCCTCCATCCTCACTACCTATCTTTGTGGCTGGTATCTATTGCTGCCCAGGCACACCAACCACAACAGTCACTGACCTTCTGTGCCAGCTGTCATCTCTTGCACAGTCGGGTGAACTATATGTCATGGGTGACTTTAACCACAACTGGTTAGCACCCACTTTCAACAAAACTCAAACTGAGATAACCGCTTTCAACCTTAGCCAAACTATTACGGAACCTACGCACTCAAACCATAAGTCCGGTAATCACTCCCTCCTAGACTGGGTGCTTACATCCCATCCACAAGGCATTGTCAGTTCAGGCCTCCTCCCTGATTCCATCAGTGACCACCACCTAATCTACCTGGTCCGCAAAATTCACAGAGTTAAATCCCCTCCCAAATTCATATTCCAATGGTCATACAAATCCCTCAACCTCTCCCCCCTGCTGGAAGATCTATTTCACTCCAATTGGGTCCCGAGCTCAACCTGCTCTAACATGGATTCGGCCCTTACACACTTTCAGAACACCTTCCTCACCGCCTGGGACAAACACACCCCCCTGCACCAGGCTAGTGTCCGTGGGTCTCACCTACCCTGGATATCCCCAGAACTGATAGCTTGTCAACAAGGCCGTGACAAGGCCTGGTGAAACTACAAATCCATGCCCCTCCCAGGCAACTATGTCACCTACCACATGCTCCGCAACAAGTGCACAAAGGTAATCCAATTAGCCAAGGCTGAATATTTCAACAACACCCTAAATGCAAATCTTGATAGACCCTCTAAATTCTGGAAAGTAATTAACTCCTTTTTCTCCACACAAACAGCAAGCCCCCCACCTCTCCTCCTCGGCCAAAGGACTCTCCTCTCTGACCCTCTGAAGGTAGCCTCCATGTTTAATTCATATTTTACTACTTGCGCCCTGGTCCTCCTTGATTCCCTACCTCCTGCACCCACTCCTGCTCCCCAGTCATCTACCCCCCTACCGACTGGTAGGAACCCCTTCTCCTTCAGACTCATCTCCCCAACCGAAACCCTAGATGCCCTTCACTCCCTGAACCCCTCCAAAGGCAAATCCCCTGATGGTCTTGATAACAAACTCCTCTTCCTATCTTCCCCCACCATCGCCACTCCCCTCGCGGCCCTACTAAATCTTTCTTTCTCCACCGAGTCACTCCCCACCAACAGGAAGCATGCCATTGTCCTACCCCTTCCAAAAGGTGGTGATCCTACCTCCACAACTAACTACCATCCCATCTCCCTCCTCCCCACCCTCGCCAAGCTCCAGGAACACCTAGTGCTATCCCAACTCTCTCACTTTCTCTCAGAAACTAACTTCTTCACCCCATTTCAGTCCGGCTTCAGAAAACACCACTCTACCACCTCCTCCCAACTAAGACTCACAGACTCCATCCTCACTGGGATGGACAAAGGGCTAATCACTGCCGCTATTTTCATTGACCTAGCAAAAGCCTTCGACACAGTATCCCATTCCCTCCTACTGTCCTGTCTATCAGGGGCTGGGCTAGCAGCGTCCGCCACAAACTGGTTCAGTGCCTACCTTCTAAATAGAACCCAATCCACTAAAATAGCTGACCACACCTCCCCCCCCATCACCACCGGCGTTCCCCAAGGCTCAGTTCTTGGCCCCATCCTTTTCTCCATCCTTCTAAATGATCTGCTTAACTCTTGTTCCACTTCCGCAATCCACATGTACGCTGACGACACGGTCCCCTTTACCTCCGGCCGGACCCACGAGGAAGTCTCCTCCAAACTTCAATCCAATTTCAACAAAATCCAATACTGGTTCAATACCAACCAACTCTCCCTAAATGCCAAGAAAACTGCCTCTATGTCTTTCGGCACTAGACAGCGCCTCTCCAAACTCACCTCCCCTCTAATCTTCCATACCCTAAATAACACCATCCTTGACGAAGTGCCCTCCTTCAGGTACTTAGGGGTTTGGCTTGATCGCCACCTCTCCTTTTCCACACACGTGGATGCCATTATTTCAAACTGTGCCCAAAACTCAGAGCCCTCTATCGAAACTGCACCAGTCTCCCCCTACCTGTCAGACGTGAACTAGTCCAGAAAATGATTCTACCCTCCTTCGACTACTGAGACATCGTTTACAGCTCTGCCTCTAAGTCCGCCCTAGCCAGACTTGACCCCCTCTTTAATGCTTTCTGCTGCTTTGCCCTCGATGCCCCCCCACTCACATCACTGTGAGCTCTACCGCTCATTGGCCCTGCCATCCCTGAGTAACCAGCGCCTAATACATAGTGTCAAATTCACCTCCAACTACTGGCTCAACTCCCTCCCTCCCTATCTTCCCCACCTATCCCCACCCATGCCCTCAGGTCTACTGACACTAGGCTATTAGCCATCCCTCACCAAAGAACCACCGCTGGCCAATCAGCCTTCTCCTAACTCTTCCCCAAACTCTGGAACGGCCTGCCGGCTCAGATCCATCATTCTTCATCCAAACACTCCCTATCCTCTGCCCTCACTAACTTCCTTGCACCAAATTGCAACTGCCCCGACCTCTCCCCCCTGATAGCTCCTCTCCCACCATCCCCCCATGGTGCCTGACCAGTGACTCAGCCTTCGCCTAATAGTCTGACTTATACACTGCCGTACACACTTATACTCTCTCTCTTACTCACTCTTATTCACTCCTAATATCTCCTTTCCCTCCTACCTACTAACCTTCTGCCGTACTCACAGCTACTAACCCCTCTCCTACCCCATCCCCTCTAACTCACCCCCCCTACACTCTGAGTGTTCTAGCCCACTCCTCCACACCCCCTATCCTCGCTCTCCAACTCCTACTGTTAACTTAGTGCAGCTTGCTTCAACTCAAGTTCTGTTACTGGCACTGAAGTTCTGCTACTGGCACCTATGTAACCATGTATTACCCTCGATGTGTACCATGATATGTATACCCTGTCCTTGAAGACCATGTTCTGTTCTGTTCTCCATATGTAACATGTTCAAATGTAATCCCTCCCTATTCTGTACATTATCTGTATTGCTCTACTTCTATAATTAATTATTGTCTGTATACTTTCCTCCACTGTAACCCCTCCTCCCAGGTCGCACCATGAAACAATCATCTTCTTGCTCAGTGTGCCTTTTCTGGTGAAAGATTTTCAATAAATAAATAAATAAAATAAACAACTTTGACATTTTTTCATATTTGACCCCAAATTATCGACATGGTCTTCTTATTACCCCACCTCATAAACCCCATAGGTGAAAATGTTCAAATCCATGCCAAAATGTCATTCCACACCACAGGTGTGAAAACACATTTTGGACAGGATGTGAAAAATGACAAATCCAAAATTAACAGCTGCTGCATGCAAACAGCTCTGGACGGTGCTCACTCAAGGCCCGTGAACCTTGATTAACTATGAACCAAAGGTGTGGCACTCAGAAAGTTGCAGCACAAAATCACACTGTAAAGTATTTCCCCCTTAGAAGGCTGGGTGAGCCAAAGTTCAGGGGAGAGCACCACAGTATTCCAAACCTCCACAGATGTGTGCTTGTTGAACCCCAGTGCAGAGCAAGGGGTTGCTAGCCCCAAAAGACAGAGAACCAAAATCCAATTAAGCTCTGCACTCATTGTGCCAAATGAATGGCAGCTAAACACCAACCTCTCTTCCAAATGAGTATAAAGATTATTTATTGATATCTGGTGCCTGGATCCACAATTGTGTTCTCCTTCAGTTTTAAAGTACAGCCAATATCATTACATCTAACAACAAGTACTAAAGTTAGTGCAGAGCTTCATTGGCTTTTGAGATCACGATAGTGTCTGCTGTTAAATTTGCTTTAAATAAACTACAATAATTTGAAACTTGAAATACTTTGCAGTGTGATTTTGTGCTGCAACTTTCTGAGTGCCACATGACTCTGTTGAACATCTGGAGGCCAAATATTGACAATTATCAAAGTTATGCACGTGCATAGAAAAATTTGACTATCTGCATCAGAGGAGGAGAAGGACCTGGGAGTGATGATCATGTTACACGAGGTCCTTGCACTCTTATTGGTACCCCCAGAGGTACACCGTACACAGCTACCACTTAGGTATATGTTATACTAACATATAGGGCTAAGGGCATCTACCATATAAGAGTAGATGTCAGGTTATGAATGCATATTATTGTTATACACTTTATTTTCTAATACATATACGTATTTCTTGCTTGCAAGATGTTAGGACACCTGTGTCCTTGTAATGATTATGATATATAAGTCGGAATTGCCATCTTCTGATGATTTGTATTATCACACTGCTACATGCAAACTGTACTCCTTTGTCTTTACAAAGTGATGACTACTACAAAATTGTATAATGTTATCTTGGACTGAGGAGCCACCTCTAATTTAGCTAATAAGGCTCATCTCTGTAACTAGAAATGTTTCTATCTTACAGTAACGATGGTAATTATCATAGGTATACAATGTAAGACATTACATCTTCTACCTCAGAGACCCCAAGAGACACGAAGAATCCTCGAGGTATAGGGAATGCTTAGCATTGGCCCCTAGTTCGTATTGGTAAGAACTGCTTAGGGCAACTGTGATTATCCTTTCGGTAGTAATAAACAAGTTTATTACTCTTATACAATGTGTCTGTGATTCCTTGCATGCCCATTATTGCCAAGAACCTGAGAATGAGGTTTAGACCTCCTGACAATTGGCGACTGCATGCAGGCAATATATGGTGTTTGCAAAGTTTCACTTGTTGCTTACAATTTTTCCCTTCCCAACGGGGACTGTAGGTGTGCATTCCCACATCACCTCTCCCATTCTACGACCACTTTGTAGTTACTTGCAAAGTCTGGCTGCTTCTTGAATGTGGTCAATGTTGACTCAACCCACCCCATAGCAGTTTTGAATTGCTAGCCTACAAGTGCACAGTAACACGACTGTGAATAAATGCTCCTGTTGTGGATCAATACACAGCATGGTGCCAGTTTGATTTTTCATTCCCTCCCACACAATGGCCACCATATCAAATATCTGCGCAGAACTGAGACTCGATGTCTCAGACTTCCTTGCCTCCCATGGAGGATGGGCTGACTTCATGCAGGATGCAAGTCAATCTGAAAACCCTGTACTGGGGAGTTCAACTCAGTAATCAGAGACAAGACAAACAGCCAGAAAGCGAGAAGCTAAAGCCCTGTTGGTCGTAGCTCTCTATGCTGCTCTGGAAGCCTCCGAAGTGAGGTTTCAAACCCTTGAACTGCAAATCTCATCTCTTAAGCAAGAGATGGGGTTGCAGAAAACTGAATGATTGAGACGTGAGCAGGATTTGGAATATGAACTCCAAACACTGCGAAATGAAAAGGATTCCCTTTTGCATCATTCTGCATAGGCAGGCGAGCAAGAACTTTGTATGTTGAAGCAGAAGTGTGAAAGTTTGAGACAGGATAAGGGTCAGGCTTTGCAAATGAATGATTTGTTAAGTAGAATGAATGAACAGCTGAGTGAGGAGTTGGGAGAGTTGCAGGACAAGATAAACCAGGTACATAATGACTTAGAAGTGGTTATAGGGACAATCGTGAATTGAGTGCCACGTATAGAGTGTTACAGAAACAGATGCAGGATGAGGTGGATGTGAATGTTGTAAATGTGAATCATGCTGAATGTCAATCCAAGATGGCCAAACTGCGCCATCAGCGAGAGGTGTTAGCTGGACATGTCAAGGCAATGGGAGGTGTAGCCCCACCCTTGCCAACATCATCTGAAGGGGAGGTCTCAGATGATGACATCTCACAGTACAATGCCCAGTCACACCCCTACTATGGCCCAGACATCCCACCCCACCATCCACAACATGGCGGACACCCGTCGCACGTAACTCATGTCATACGTCATCGACGCCATGACACACATCATGGGCGATGCCAACACAGCGACCCCCATGATGGGGGGGAGCAGGCCCAGGCTTAGTCCCGACAGCACCACTAGTAGCCATTATTAATGTGGAAGACAGGCAGGAGATAGAGAGAATGATTGGAAATGCGGTAAACAGTGTGCCAATTACAGAGAGAAATAAGTGGGTTTTAAAAAAACAAATAAGGCAGCTTATACATGAAACTGGTACTCAGGAGGGCATAGTCCATTCAGTAGCACAGGCCACAGCTCAGGCAGCCCTGGATGGTGCCCGAGGCAATCCACCTCCACCTCATAATCCCACTAATCCCCTACAAATGGCCTATTCTGTTCAGCGAATAGTTGATAGTATTGGTTGGATGAGCCCGTCCGACAACCTCAAGTTGCCACTTGGAAAAGGTGGGTGCTAAATATGAAATGCTTAGTCTCACTGCAGACTACCAGGTCCATATCCTATGCCAGACCATTGATCCTGGACTGTGGGCAAAACTCCCCTATGCCATTCGCCAGGACTGCACCGCCACCTTTGATGAAGTTGCAGCTGAACTCATTTCTGCACAAAGCCCAGGTGTAGTAGGAGTGATGCTTGCATACCCTGTGAAACAGAACATGAAGGAAAGTCCATCAACTTTCCACCAGAGGCTATGGATGGCCTACTGGGCAGGGACGCATCTTGCACAAGAAGCCGCAGATGTGGATCTTATTGAATATAAGACCTTGTTCTTAGGAACATGATCCCTGCAGTAAGAGAGAAGGTAGAGACAACTACCTATCCCACCACGGAGAGGTTTGCTGGCATTCTTCAGAAAACCAAGAGAGTTTATCAACTCTACATCCATGATCTGGGCTCCGGTTCCAAGAAAGTAGCTGCTGTGGAGACTACTCTGGAGGCCACAACGCACTACATGGTGGAAGGGCAGGCCCAAGAGAAACAGACCCTTCCCACAGACAACCAACCCCAGCAGGCCCAACAACAACAGCAACAACAACAACAATCCTGGGGTGGGAACCGGAACTATCACAAAAACAAGAAACACCATAAGAACAATAAGGGCAAACAACAAAGATCAGGCCCTTCATATAGAGAAATAGCCGAAGAGAACCAAAAATTTTGAGAACTTCTTGGGCAAGTGTGCCCCATAACAGATGCTGTTCCTGCTCGGGCCTTTGCTGCCATACAACCGGGAGAGCAGGCCTCAACAGGCCTTGGAGACACCGGAAGTAGAGGCCCTCAGGCCCAAACAGGCCTGAACCCAGAATCAGCTCCCTATATAGCATCAGTGCAGCATGGTAAAGTGGTTCAAAGATGCCAGGCCCAAACTCTCCATGCTTCCACTGGTACAGATTGACAATTACAGGCCCCTGTCAATATTGTAAACATGCTAGTCTTGGATACAAACGGAAGGCCCTGCACTGAGGCCGAGGTCGGGGGCAGCCTACTGACAGTACTACTGGATACAGGTGCAGCTGTGTCTGTATTACACGACAACCACCCAGAAACATCCCCTTGGTCCACCAGATGGAAGACCAATATATTGGGGGTAGATGGAACTAGGTTACCTGCATACTATTTCCTGCTACTACCTGTGGAACTGGGACACCTAAAGGCCTATCACACCTTTCAGCGAATGGTATTGCATGATCACCCTAGTATAACTGGAATTGATTTCCTAGCACCACACGGCTGTGTGGTAGATCTAGCCAACATGTTACTGATACAGATTCAGGGAAAATGCCACACCATCATGATTCCTGATTCACATGTGGTGGCAACAATCTCAGTTAACAATAAAGAGTATGACTTCATAGATTTGTTCAAGAATCATGAGCTCTTCCCAATGCTCCTCCCTATTCTACAAAGGCATCTGGAGGCATTTGCCACCAACAAGCATGATTGTGGCAGAATGCACACTGTCATTGAAGTGACAGGCCCAGCACATGAGAGGCAATGGCAATACCCCTTTCCATCTGAGGCCTTACCTTCTCTTAGGGAAACAGTAAAATCACTCCCCAAGCAAGATGTGATCAGGACATGTGTTTCTACTGCCAACTCCCCAGTGTGGTCTGTGAAGAAACCCACAGGTGCCTGGAGACTTACTATTGACTACAGGAGACTGAACCAGGTCAACCCAGTTGTGCCCCAACTGTGGCATCAGCACCTGATGTACTGCAATTATTGACCCCTGACCAAAAATGATTCAGTGCCCTGGACATCTCCAATGGTTTCTGGTCATTGCCATTGGCCCCCAAGAGTCAGTATAAGTTTGCCTTCACCTTTGAGGGTAGGCAGTACACGTTGACCTGCTTACCACAGGGATTCCATAACAGCCCCTCCCTGTTCCATTTACACATTATGGATGGCCTTGAGGTGTTTCTGTACACCCCAGTGTCTCTTGCAGTATGTGGATGACCTGCTGTTGGCAACAACCACACAGGAACAACACCTGGATCTCTTGGACAAACTACTGACCCTCATTCAGTGGGCAGGCCTCAAAATGTAATACAGCGAAAGTACAACTATGTCAGAAAGAGGTACTCTTTCTAGGCCTGAGAATAACTGACCAAGGCCGAAGCCCTACTGGGAAGAAGATACAAGGATTGCAAGACTTGCCATTGCCCACCAGCGTGGCCACTCTTAGGAGATTTCTAGCTATGGTAAACTTTTCCAGAGATTTTATTTGTGATTTTGCCCAGAAGGCCGCACCTCTGTATGAACTACTGAAAAAGGACATTTCCTGGAATTGGGGCCCCATTCACACCCAAGCTGTGACGTCATTGAAACAGGCCTTGGCCTCAGCTCCAGCTCTGGTCAACCCCAATCCAGCTTTGCTTTTCCATCTGGAGTGTGCCACCTCCAACATTGCTATGTCAGCAGTGCTGGCCCAGAAGGTCGATGGCATCCTGAGACCCATTGCATATGTATCACAGCTCTTGACCCCAGTGGAACAGAAATACAGACTTTGTTAAATGAACCTTCTGGCTACCTACTGGGCTGTCAAGCACTTCTTGTATATCATTGGGTACTCTCCTCTGATCATCAACACAAATCACACACCAACTATCTTTTCGCTATCAGACAGGGTGAAGGACGGGTCAGCCTCCAACACCAAACTGATACACTGGTCCCTCCTTCTCCAGGATAGAGATATCCAGGTTCACACAACCAAAGTGCCATCTATGCTGGCGCATGGCCTCCTATTTCAAGGAGAACCCCACGACTGTACACTGCAGCCACCTGATCTTCCAAATCCAGGTCCTTTCCTCCCTGCTACACCACAACTACTTGAGAACTCCTCATTGTGTTGTATCTTTACAGATGGCTCAGCTTCCTATTATCAGGGAGAACAGGTTGCAGGGATGGGCATATTAGTGATTTATCCTTATGGTAACACTGTTAAAATTTCTAAGCATTGCAGTGTGGTATCATCACAATATGCTGAGATGGCAGCGTTGGCCTGTGCCCTCGAGTTCATCCAGCATGGAACCAAGGACACCATCATCTTTACAGACTCTAACTGGGTTTGTTGTTCTCTTACAGAATTTCTTCCCTTCTGGCAAAAGAACTCCTTCCTCTCCTCTGATGGCAGCCCAGTGAAACACAAGGAACTGGTAATATACATTCATTCACTGGCGCAAAAGTTTGCACATAAACTCTGTGTACAAAAAGTCAAAGTTCACTCCATACATGACCCCTATCATGCCTTCAATGACACAGCAGATACCCTTGTAAAGGAAGGGGCACGAGGGGGGGCACCTGGATGATGGACCATCCAGAGGCCAGAGCGGCTGCACACTTTGCAGTGGTCAGGAAAAAACCTGAACCCTTTTCCCCCTTGGACCTTTTGGCAGCCCAGCATACTGACTCTGAGCTCAAAGATGTGTTCAGATTCCTTGACAAGGGTACTGAAAAGAACCTAACTACTCACAACCCCTACCGGAGGCATAAAGGTAAGTTACATCTGTCCCCTGATGACAAGCTCATCTGGTATCAGCCAGATGACACCCCCACCAAATTGTGGGTGGTTCCCAGACATCTTAGGCCCAAATTTCTGCACCAAGTGCATGACACCCCCACTGGTGGATACCTGGGAGTGGAAAACATGCCCCAAAGGCTTAATACCACTGTCTGGTGGCCTGGTGTCACCAAAGATGTCAAACAGTACATAGATACAGTAACTGCCTTGTTTGTGCACAAAATAATCCTATCCCTACCAAACGAAATGCCAGACTGCTACCACAAAGGCACTCCGGCCCTTGGCATGCCATCCAGATTGACTTCATTGGTCTTTTAACCAATACTAGCAGAAATAACAAGTATGCCCTTGTGGAATCTTTTTTCTAAGTGGGTTGGGGCTTTCCCTACTAAGACATGTACTGTTACAACCATTGCCAAAATCCTGGTGGAACAGATTTTCTCCAGGTGGGACCTGCCTCTTAAGGTAGACTTCGACAAAGGAACCAGTTTTACAGGTGAGTTGATTAAAGAAGCAGTTGAACTCCTTCTTGTTCATCAGAAATTCCACATACCTTACCACCCACAATCTTCAGATCAAGTAGAGAGAGCCAACAGACAGATTAAGCAAATGCTTTCCAAATTCATTGAGAACAGTCCCAAAACTTGGGATTCCCTATTTTCATTACTCCTTATGGCAATCGGGGTACACCCACAGCCACCACCTAGTTAACACCCTTTGAGGTAATGACTGGTAGACAGATGAGACTATATGAGCACCTGTTGTTTGACCTGCACACCTCTACTACAGACCTTGTGCCTGTAGACCAATATGTGGAAAAACTTAGACAAGACGTCATACACACTCATTTGTATGCTGCCAACTGCATGGGCAAGGCCCAGCAACAGTCCAAAATACAGTTTGACAAGCATGCACAAGAAGTGGATTGGCAAGTTGGAGATCAAGTAATGGTTCTCAGATTTGCACACCCCACACACTCCTTCTCCAATAAGTGGTAAGGTCCCTACCCCATTGTCAACAAGTTCAGTCCAGCAATCTATCAGGTTAGACTCATGCAAAACAACAAACTGACTGACAAGTGGTTACATGCAAACCAGCTGAAACTGTTTAAGCAAGCAATAATACCCGACAGGGTGGGCGGTATTGGGCAATAGCGGACCGCCCAGAGGTGTAGTGAGGCCTGAAGCTGCAGGTGGAGGGCCTTATAGCCTCTGGAAGGTCTGGTATTGCCCAATACTGCCCTCCCTGGAGGGTATTATTGCACTTAGAAAATAGGCTACATGTGGCATTTTTTTATGCAGTAAGATTTATTTATAAATAAATAAATAAAAAAAGTAAAAATGAAGTTGAAGTCTTCTTGTTGTAAAGCAGTTCCTTTGTGTCTGTGCTGTTCTCGCTCCTGGTGCCCTCCCCTGCCCGCCTCACATAATCGTTCTTTTCTAACCCACCCCCCTCCAGAACAGGACAAGACAATTTTTGCAGTTATTAAGAAAAGACAAAAAGAAGCAGCAAGTTGCGATCTTCTGTAACCCTGCCAGGTACAAACAGGAAGTGTTGAATGAGCGGTGCAATGTGGCAGGACAGCGGATAACCAGTAAAAGTTTTTTCACCCATGTTAACAGCACAGTTTAAACATAGTGCCATGACAACACAAAAAATAACAGACCAGAGTGAGGCAACAGTGACACTGCTGCAGCTGAGATGGGGATTTTTAAAAGTGCATTATAAAAATGCAGTATCAAAGTCACAGCAGTCTGCTATGCTGTGCAGAAAATCTTCTGGCTCTGTGGCTGTCAGTCTCACTCTCGCCTTCATTATTAACTCCAAGCATGTTTAAAGAAAAAAGACATTGAGGGGCATTTAGCACTTACCAGCTTTAGCCCGCATCAGCGGTTGATGCAAACTGGTGAATTGCAGAGCAGTACGGGAACTGGATCGGGTGTATGTGGATTCAGCTGAGAAGGAAGCAATACACTTACCAGCAGGAAATTAAAAGCTAAAAAATTCTACACCATGAGAGTTTTGAACACAATACCATTTTGTATTTTTTTTTTTTTTTTTTGCATACTTATTTGTGTTGAGTGCTACAATTTATATGGGCTTTTCACCCATGTTGCAGTTTACCATGCAGCTGTTGCAAGTGTTGAACTGCAGAATGCGGGGGTGTTCGGTGATTATTTGTAATGGAAAGCTGATGGAGTAGTGGTTTTGGGCATAGGTGAATCAGCTGGCAGATGCGATGTTTATCTGACTTTACAGAATGCAGTATTTTGACCATGTTGGGTTTGTTTTGTTTTCTACTATTGTAAAGTAAAATAAGCATTTGTCAATGCTGAATGTTTGCTTGCTGGCATTGGCATTGGTAGTGTAGAAGTTACAGAGCTGCAAAATAGGAATGGCAGCGAAGTATTGAACTGAAGTCAACCCCACCACCACCCTGCAGAGAGTGACAGGCATTGGGATGTGCCTTTGGGTCGTCAGGCATAACAACCACGCCATTTCACCACACCCTACCCTGCAGACACTGACAAGTGTCACTGTGTGCCTTGGGGTCTTTGGCCCTTATGCACACCCCATTCCATCAGGAAATACGGTGAGATGGGTGTGGTATAGGAGAATGGTGTGAAGTTTGGGCCTGAAGAGTCCGAGGCACACCTTGATGCCTCTCACTGGCTGCAGGGTGTGGGTGGGGGTGGAATGGTATGAGCATGACGGGCAAGAATCCCAAGTCACACCTCTGATGCCTGTCATTCTCTACAGGGTGGGGCATTATTGTCGGAAACCCTAACGCCTCAGGCATTCGTTGATATTTTCACTCCAAATTTTCAACATTTTTTTTTGTGACCCCCACCTCATGAACAGTGGCAATATCAGTTTGTTTGCCGAAAACTGCTTTTGCACAGCGACTATGGCATTTGGCACCACAGGTGCAAAAACACATTCCGAACAGGATGTGAAAAATGACAGCGGTACTGTTCATAGGGAGGTGTAAAAAATGGCAATGTTGAAAATCTGATGAGAAAATCTTAAAAAACTGGTGAAGTCACGAACGTGCGTAGAAACTGTGCATCGCACACCCATAATGTAACTAATTTGGGGATTTTTTTACAGCAGATTGTTAACACAGGTATTTTGGGACCTCCGATCATGAACAGTGTCAGTGTGATTTTCTTTATCTGTCCCAAACAATGATTTCCCACAGCGACCACGCATTTCTGTGCTGAATGTGTGAAACCACATTTCGGCCATGTTGTGGAAAATGACAGCTGTACTGTTCATAAGGAGGTGTGGAAAAATGCCACTGGTGAAAATCTGGACTGAAAATATTACAAATTCATGAACTTACGAGGGTGCGTGGAAACTGCACAATGCTCACTCATAACACAGTCATTTTATGGAGTTTTGTCACCAAATTTTCAACATAGCCATTTTAAGACCTCTGCTCATGACCAGTGTCACTATGATTTTCTTAATCTGTCCCAAACATTGTTTTCGCAAACCGACTGTACCATTGTGCGCTACATGTGTGAAAACACATTTTGGGCAAGACATGAAAAATGGTAGCTGTACTGCTCATAAGGAAGTGCGGTAAAATGGCACTGTTGAAAATCTGGTGTGCAAATATTACAAATTCGCAACTTCAGCAGCTGCATAGGAATCCGGCGCAACGCAGCGCCTTGAAAACAGTCATTTTGGGAATTTTTCACCAAATTTTCAACTATAGCCATTTTAACACCTCTGCTCATGACCAGTGTCACTGTGATTTTCTTAACATGTCCCATACATTGATTTCGCACACCGACTCGCGATTTAATAAGCTACATGGGCAGAAACACTTTGTGGGCGAGAGGTGAAAAATGACAACTGTATTGATCATAAGGAGGTGTGGTAAAATGGCAATGTTGAAAATCTGGAGTGAAAATATTGAAAATGTGCAAACTTACGAGCATGCATAGGAACTCTGCAACGCACGCTCGTAAAACAGTCATTTTTAGGAATTTTTACACCAAATTTTCAACATAGCCATTTTAACATGTCTGCTCATGAACAGTGTCACTGTGATTTTCTTGATGTGTCCAGTACATTGATTTCGCACATCGACTGCGCCATTGTGTGCTACATGGGCGGAAACACATTTTGGGTGAGATGTGAAAAATGACAGCTGTAGTGCTCATAAGAAGGTGTGGTAAAATGGCAATGTTGAAAATCTGGAGTGAAAATATTGAAAATTCACGAACTTACGAGCGTGCATAGGAACTGCGCAACACACGCTCGTAAAACAGTCATTTTTAGGAATTTTTCCACCAAATTTTCAAAATAGGCTTTTTGAGAGCCCACCTTATGAACACTGTCAGTGTCATTTTGTTAATCATTCTGGAAAGGTGATTTCATGCAGTGGCTGTGAAATCACCCTTCGGGCCTGAGTAACGCCATGACAGTGACAGCATTCATGAGAAGGGGTCCCAAAAACCCCATGTTCAAAATGTGGGCCCAAAATTCCCAAAAATGCCTGAGATATGCAACAAAGTTGAAAAACCCCTATTTATCCCATTATACAGCTTACCTGCATTTCCTCAGTTCACGGTCGGCTTTGAAGAGTGCAGACGTGTTCCCGGTCCACCGAAGATCGTTGCGCCGAGCTCTGGAGGTGAGTATGGGGTGGGGGGTGGGGAGGCAGGTGCGCAGTGGTGGGTGCGGGTTGTGGGAGGGGGGCAGGGAGAAGCACCAAGGGACAGTTTTTGTATTTACAGGTTTTGTTTTTTTTTCTAAGACTACGAGGGATGTTTGCCACACTGGGGTGGGCTCCCAGCATGGCAGCTGGAAGGCTGTTTGGGGGGCTGGAGCCCACAGTGGATTGGGCACCCCCGATGGCCATAAAACATTTTGCCACGTTGGGGTGGGCTCCCAGCGTGGCACCTGGATGCTTTGGGGAGGCGTGCAGCTGACGGGGGATTGGGCACCCCCATCAGCCATAAAACATTTTGCCATGCTGGGGTGGGCTCCCAGCGTGGCACCTGGATGCTTTGGGGGAGTGGGGGGGCACGTCAGCACACAATATGTTTGCGTGCGTGTTGAGGGGGGGAGCTCTGCTCACTGAAGCGGAGCTCTCCCTTTCAACTGTATGCCACTGCATTTTCAGCTGTCATAGGCAGCTGGAGCAGTGATTGGCACACTGCGACCGCGCCTGCAAACACACTGACTGAATTGGAAGAGGCTGACACACCTCTGGAAAACTCGGATAATGGCACTATGTTTCTTGCACATGCGTGCAAGCAAACATAATGAGGGAGTGTGTGGACAGGAATGCTGGGGTAACACTGTTAAATGGTGCGCTCTGACTGACTCGCTCTTTGCTATGTGGAGGTGGTGCAGATGAGCAGTTGCATTTTTCAGGAGTGAGTGGGCCAGCAGCTAAAGGAGGGTGTCCAAGAGTCGTACAAGAGTGTACACTAAATGAAAAATAAAAAAAGAGAAACAAAACAAGCAAAGGTAGCCAGAAATGTGCTCAGTGGAGGTTGATCTGCGGTTCTATTAGGCAGTTGGAACTGAACTAGTGAGAGTTGGGGGACAGTATCTTTCACTAAACAAGAGAAAAAAATGTCTGCGATTTGAAATCAAATGAGGTACTTTGGCCAATTAGGGAGCAGGGTGGGCATTAGGATTCTTTAGTGGGTGAAGGGGCACTAGGCTGGTACTTGTTATTTCCTGGGCATCTAGTGAAAGTTAATGTACCCCCTTGGCAAGGGTACTAGCCAATCAGATGCCAGGAAATAAAAAGTCCATTTTCTAAAGGAGTATAATTACTTTTCCTTACCCCATTGGGTGGAATGGTACTAACTTACTAATGTTTGGTTTTCCTTTACAGATACATTGACAAGATGGCTTTCTTGTTCTGTTTTCTCCTCATCTCAGGAGTTATCCCATGCATACAAGGCACGGTAAAGCACCTCCTTCCTCACCTGGATCCTCCAGCATCTACCCCAGAGGGAATTGCCATCAATATACCCGACAATTTGATTACTGTCCAGGAAGGTTCAGATGCCTACCTCACTGCCTCGGTTGTTGCTCCTGATAAATCTACCCTACAAATTGAGTGGCAAACCACGTCGCAAGGACAAATTCTCCCTGTGGCCAAGCTTTCCAAGGGAACTTTCCATGGTTGGCCCAATGCAAAATTATCCCCCAATGGTTCTCTGTCCTTGCTCCAAACTGCTCTTAGACATTCTGGTTTATACAATATTACTGCCTTAATTGATCCCTCATATTGTAATTCCTTGTCTAAAGACTCTGCCAGGAAATTCTGCACTGTACACAGTATGGCCTCTGCTGCCATGTACCTTTCTGTATTATCCCCTATGGATAAACAGCTTTTGCAATGTCCAAAACATACCCCTGATCCTCGTAGTGGTCTAACAGCTACTGCCTTACCTGGTACACTTATTAACAACTTACAATTTATGCATATACCTGTCTTGTTTAATTTGACTTACTGGAATATGAAAGAATTTGATATGTGTCATACTAGTAACACGTCAGCATTTTGTAGTACTTTATTACTTGATAACTTTGCAGCTTTTCAAATCCATAGTCAAAACCCTATTGCCGGGGTACATACCACCGAGCATAGAGGCAATTTTAGGAGAAAACCTAATCCTGATGATCAAAGTCATAAGCGTAACACACGTGAAGTTGACAGTTCTGATCTTATGGGTGCCACAAGCACCATTACAGGTCTTTTTGGTAGAGCCATGTCTATTTGGAATAAGGCTGACATTGCTGCTATCAAATCACATTCACAGAAATTCCAAACTAGTTTGGTAAATTATATTTTACCCCCATTATTGCATGGTGTGGATGGCCTTAGTCAGGAAGAAAGATACACTGTACACAACATGCACGATATTGCTAAGGCATTTACAGATTCTAAAGATAAGATCAACGCTCTCATTGCACAGAATAATAAAGAAGCAGATAAACAATACATTGCCCAAGAGATACTGTGTTCAGCCTATGGCTCATACATTATCACTACCATCAATAATCTTTTCCACGATCTAGAATCTGGAAGAATCCCTGATATCATACATGATAGATGTATCTCTAAATGGTATTGTCCTCCATGCAAATCTTCCAGCTGTATTGCCATGTGTATGCAACAGACTCTAACTATAACCCTTTCCACAGCTAGGAATTTGGGTTTTGTGACTAGACACCCTAATACTGGTCCATGTTTTACTTCTAAGAAATGTTCCATTAAGGATACAATGTGTGTTTCTTTTACTGTCTCTTTACCACGTTTTGATCCTGCTACAGCTTTATTCAATACACTTGCAACTGTTCACTCTATTGGGCACCTTGATGAAGATATCTACAGAGAACACCTCAACTTGCCTCCTCTATTGGTCTTCCATCCTCTTCTGGACGCTTGGGTCTCTCCGCACACAGATTGCTGTGCGAAGAAAGGTTGTATTTACTTGTGTCGATGTGATGTATATGATGTTATTAAACCTGTATGTGGCTATTTCCCAGACAGTATTGATTGGTCCTTTTCCATCTTCCAGGACTCAATATCGGCTCCAGACAAGTTCTACCAGTCTTATCGAGAGGAGGTTCATCGCCTGTCAACACGGATTTCAAAGACTACCTACACCTGCCTGGTACAGTTGCAAAAATGGAGACTTCCCACTACTAAAATGCAATATAAGGGGGGCGTGGCCTGACCAGGCAGAAGATGGCAGCATAGTTCAGAATCTCTGTAGGAATGACTGCAATCTAACCTCATCAAGCCTTCGCCAGAACTTTCTTTGGTACCAGCTCCTGTGACCATCTTGTAATCTTACTGCCTGACACAGTTTGTAAGTCATTTTTGATCCATCATCTACTGATATTCAATTATTCTACACTGTACTGCAGCATACTAGTCCTCATCCTTCAGTATTATGGTAGATCTTCAAGTACAGCAAAGCTCACTTGATAGAGTAGAAGTAATGTTTTCCAAACTGATGGCTGAGATTAATGATCTAAAAACCTCCACCCAACAGAATGCGACCACTCTTGAAACTTTTAACCAGAAAATTGCATTTAATGAGAAAACAACAGCCTGTAACACCATTACTATTCATGACCTCCAGGCTACTGTCTGCAATCAAGATTGAACTATTAAATCCTTACATGCCAACATTGACGATACTGAAAATCGTAATCGTCGCAACAATTTACGATTTTTTGGCTTCCCTGAAGGTGTAGAATTTGGAGACACTATTGCACTTTTATTACATGTGCTGTCTGCAATGCTTAAACTGCCTCCTGACCTAATGGTAATCATTGAGCAGTCTCACCACACTCTGGGTCCCAGGCCAACATCAGACCAGCAACCAAGGCCTATCATTGCTCGCTTCTTGAACTATCCCTATACAGAATTAATACTGAAACGAGCCAGAGAAATGGGGAAACTTCAGTGGCAAGAGTTTAATATTTCCATCTACAGAGACTTTTTAAAAGATTTAACCAACAGAAGGAAGGCCTACAATCCACTTAAACAAATCCTCCACCAAAGAAGCATTAAATTTGCTCAACATTACCCTGTGACACTATGCCTTTTCTCAGGCTCTTCCTTCAAGAATTTTGAAACCCCTGATGCCTTAGCCAACTATCTGGAGGTGCCTCTCTGTAATCTTATCCTGGGAGGTTCAGCAGCAATTAGCAACCCAAACACAGCTTTGGTATCTGCATGGAGAACGGACGACGAGGTACAGGAACGTGGGGAAAGTGTTGCAGAACTTGCAGCCCCAAGCAGCAACGCCGCAACTGATTTGACCCCAAGGCAATCAACACGGCTGCAAGAGAAGCTTCTGTTGAGGCATTATTCTTCAAGACTTTCATGCTGTTCTAGCGAGGTTTCACCCCAAACACCCCAAGCTACAGCCTCTCACCTTCAAATCAACCCCTCTATTCCCTTGAGCAATAAGTTTGCTCTCTTGGAGGATGACATGCACTCCTCAGAGGAGGATCTTTCCCAGCAAATTTCAGACGAACATCCCTCTGATTTGGGCCCTGTGCCTCAGGGATGTATTTCTGCTGATACTTCATGGGCAGAAGTTGTTGCAAGTTCCCCCCTCAAAGCTATAGAGCCACCCAAAAAGAAACGTAGGGAAAAGACCAAAAGCAAGAACATCAATAGTCACAATCCTGCTAATAAATCTAAGGTGTCATAAGCTTATATGGTCAGTAATATGGTTACAGTTGCTATAGCTTGGTAGGTTTTGTTTCCAGGATACTTAAAGGGAGTGCCAGTACACTTTTTCTGCCTAGCTGCCCGCTCTATAGCTATGCTACTTGGTTGCTTTCACTCCCAGCGGGTGCAGAAAGCAAAGGATGTACATCGCGGTGCGATCAATTTACTTTTTGTTGCAGTGTTTAATCGAGCATCTTAAAGGTCTTCAAGGGAACTTTAGTATATCAGCAATGCTTTTCTAACCCATTATTTTAGTGTTAGATCTTATACATTACCTCACTAAAAAGGCTCTCTGTAGCTAGCCTTTTACTCTCCAGTTTAGCAGTGCATCAGGTTTATAGTCTTTTGGCTGTTCAGTTGCATATCTTCAATCGGTATGCATCCTGATTATTGCCTTTTCTTTTTTCATATGTGAATTATTATGCATTACAAGGCAATTAACCCCTTCCCTCTCCTGATGACAGTTTCTTAAGTATTATTGGCAATTACATTTAATCAATCTCCTTCCCTACGCTCCATTATTCTTACTACCTCCTGTTTACAATATGGAACTATCATTAGCACTCAAAGAGGTGGGCTATGTTTGGTGTACTGTTGCAAAGGATTGTCCATCTATATCTTCCTTATGCTCCTTATTTTACTCGAAGCCTACAGATATTATAGAAATCCACTGCTGTGTGGTCCCTCCTGTTTTGGGGCTCAGTGGGCCTAGTCTTCTAGACCTAGTCACCCCATATAATACCTATTTAGGTGATTTTCAAGTAGTTGGAGCTGATCTTTACTATGACTATCTCTTCTGTCTACAGTTATCACCGAAGCCTATACCTCTCCACATAATCTCGATTTGCATTTGGCTCAGGGCGTAAGGGTTTAAATTGACCTCCCCTTTCTTCTTTCCCCTTTAATATTGTATTTATTATGTACTTATTTTGTTGCACTGCAAAG
Source organism: Neoceratodus forsteri (assembly GCA_016271365.2). Classification (NCBI taxonomy): domain Eukaryota; kingdom Metazoa; phylum Chordata; order Ceratodontiformes; family Ceratodontidae; genus Neoceratodus; species Neoceratodus forsteri. Next base: position 454,002,627 of record CM057451.1, on the reverse strand, counting down.
TATACTCAGAGTCACTCTAATGTGGTAATAATCTACTTTTACTTTTATATTTGTTCATTTGCATTCCACCTGGCTCCCTGAATTCCTTGTTCTATGTCTAGACTATACTGGCATCTCATATATGGTTCTTTAATTTACTGTTATTTCGAGTTGGTATATCTTGTACTATTACTACTAATGTTTATAAATAAGTTCTGGTGTTTAGCTTTATCCTTATACCTGGTCCTGTTAGCTTAGAATTAAGCTGAAGTTATTATAGTCTCCTGCCTTTCTTGGTATTATTCCCTTTCAGTTTCGCTTATCAGGAATACTTACTTTATTATATTATTGGGATCAGACTTAGGTTTGGGCCGATATTTATAACCGATCCTCCTAGTCTCCTCCCTACATTGATGCCCCAGAGTGTGGTGAAAGAGTTTCTTAGCCAGTTGGCTGACTCATATCTCCTCGCACCCATAAAACATTTTCTTTGTTATTTAGCTTACTAGTATTGTTGTTGTTGTTAATGATTTTTCTCCTTCCCCATCTCTATTCTAACTTTAATAAGATATCTGTGCTACTTATGAATCATACATCTCACTTTTTTTGGCTTGAATGTTCCTGCCACTCTCTGCATATATGTAAGCTCTCTGTATTGTATTCTAATCATCCTCTGCTTCATTTATTTGTCCCTTCACACTCCAGCGATTATTCCCTTTCTTTAACATTAACAATATGAGTGACATACTTTTATATACATGGAATGTGAAGGGACTTAATTCTCCTTGTAAGTGGAAGCAAATTCTTTCACATTTCAAAAAACATAAAACACAAATTGCTTTCCTTCAGGAAACAAAATTATTAGCAGAGGATGTTCATAGACTTAAAAAAGATTGGGTCGGTCAGATCTACGAATCATCCTATACCTCAAAAAAAAAAGGAGCTGCTATTCTTATTCATAAGAGTCTCAAATGGTCCCTTGTAAACTCTGTTTCCGATACTGATGGCAGATGGGTGATGGTCAAACTGAATACCAACTCTGGTCCTCTTCTGCTTGTTAATGTCTATGCACCCAACTCCGATTCCTCTGAGATTTTTCATAATTTAGCTCAACAGATTCTATCATTTAACACTGATAATACACCAGTTATTCTTGGAGGGGATCTTAACTTAACTTTAGAAGCCAGCATTGACAGAAGTAGCCCCACTACAGAGGCCCACTCTAGAAGTATTAAAGCCCTCTCATTACTAATGCAAGATGCTGGATTAGCTGATGTATGGCGCCTCCTTCACCCCCGTGATCGAGAATTTACTTTTTACTCCTCTCTACATAAGACATACAGTAGAACTGACTGCTGGTTAACATCTCCTGTTATAATGGAAAAAACTATTGATTCATCCATATCTTCCATCATAATCTCAAACCATTCCCCTGTCAAATTGCAACTTTTGTGGTGCCCATTAGCACCCAAATCTTCTTACTGGCGGCTGGACCCTCTCCTTCTCAAGGATCCCAATTTCTTACCCATGATCAAAGCACAAATTCAGGATTTCCTCTTTCACAATACCCCAACCAAATCTTCTATGTCCTCTGTATGGGAAACTCTTAAAGCTATGATTCGAGGGAAAATTATCTGTTATGCTGCACAAAGGAAAAGAGTAAGGGAACAACAGCTTGGAAAAATCTCCTAAGGCTAAAGAGAATTTACACTTTTCTTCTAATAAGCACTGTCCTGATTCTCAACTTCATCTTGAAATTCTTCAACTTAGAGTTAAAATTAACAAATTAATTTCTCGTAAAACCGAACTGGCCTTGTTTAAACTTAAATATGAGTTTTGGGAACATGGCGATAAAAATGGGAAACTCCTCTCTTACCAGTTCAAAGCACAACAAATGGAATGACACATCCTAGGCCTAAAAGATGAACATGGTACTTATCTACCTGGACAACCCCTCTATAAACCGTATCATGAAAACCTTTTATCAAAAACTATACTCTAACACAAATCCTCCATCTACTTTACAAATTCAACAGTTCCTTAAATAGTTACATCTTCCTCATCTTTCTACTCTTGAAACAAATTCTTTAGATGAACCCTTCTTTATTTTTATTTATTTATTTATTTAGTTTTTGTTGACCGGGTAAGTGCACTAGACAAATCCTGCCTATTTTCAGGCACGACCTGGGGAAGGGGGATACAGATGAATGCCAACTGACCTTGAACCAGATTAAGCTGTTGGTGGTAATTTTAGTGAATGAGGGAAATTTGGCCAGGACACCGGGGAAATTCCCCTGCTCTTTTTGATAAGTGCCATGGGATCTTTAACATCCACCTGAACTACCACCAATCCAGGTAGATGGGACTTCGGTTTAACGTCTCATCCAAAAGATGGCACCTCAGAAGTGCAGCACCCCTCTCATGCTGAACTACAGTGTCAGTACTGGGATATTAACCCAAGTGCCAGATGTGGGAACTGAACCCACAGCCCTCTGATCTCCCGGCCTCAGAGGCAAGTGTGCTACCTACTGAGCCACTGACACTGACTTCTCACTTCAGGAAATCCAGAAAGCTTTGTCTTCCTTGAAATCCGGCAAATCCCCTGGGGGTGACGGATTCCCTGTCGATTTCTATAAAATGTTTTCTGACACCTTATGTCCCCTTCTTCTTAATGTTTATCAAGAAGCTTCCAGTACTGGCAAGCTTCCCCCATCTTGCACCGAAGCCATCATAGCCCTAATCTCTAAGAAAGAAAAAGACCCTACTCACCCCTCAAGTTACAGGCCCATCTCTTTATTAAACACGGATGGAAAGATATTTGCTAAACTACTAACTTCTCAATTTGAATCCTTGATTCCCAAGCTAACTCATTGTTCACAAGCTGATTTTATTAAACATAGATCTGGTTCTGTTCACCTACGTTTCTTATTTAATTTAATTCACAAAGCCAAATCCCTCAAGACACCAGCTGCAGCCATAGCTATTGATTTCGGGAAGGCCCTTGATTCCTTAAACTAGGACTACCTTCATCAAGTTTTATCTTATTTCGGTCTTTCGCATACCTTTTGCTCCTTGATAAAGCTATTATATAACTCCCCTGTTGCTAAATTACTTACTAATTCTACCCTTTCCTCTTACTTTCATCTAGCAAGGGTAACTAGACAAGGCTGTCCCCGTCACCTTCCCTGTTTATTTCAGCCATGGAACCACTGACTGTTTGTTTACGTCAATCTTCTGGCATTATGGGCATACCTGTGAGCAATTCAAGATATGTTTCTCTCACCTGCACGGATGACCTCTTAATCTTATTCAAAAACCTGAATGAGGCTGGGCCCCTGTTGGTTGATTTGCTTAATAATTTTACTAAAATTTCTGGCCTTGCTTTGAATTATGGAAAATCACAAACTATGCCCCTTAATGACCACTGTAAAGCCTTTATGAACATACCTCTTGGATTCCGCTGGTCACCACAGGGTATAACATATCTAGGAATCAAAATTACAAGTAACTTAGGAAAGATATGGGACATTAACTTTAACCCCTTATTTGATAACATCAAAACAATTCTGGACAGATGGAAGCTTCTTAATCTCTCTTTCATGGGGAAAATTGTAGCCATTAAGATGTCCATTTCTCCCAAGATTCTTTACCTCTTTGCCAATATTCCTTTAGTCTTACCATCCTCCTTTTTTTTGCTAAAATTGATAAATTAATGGGTAACTTTATCTGGGATGGGAAACCACTGAGATTCCACCTCAACAAACTTCGATCATATTGGAAAAAAGGGGGATTCGGACTCCCCTGGTTCAAAGGCTATCTCTGGGCTTTCTGAATAGCCCAAACCATTAAATGGTTTCAAAAACCCTCCCCTCACTCACCACTATGAGTTGCAATGGAATCTGCATTGTGCCCGGGAGGAGTTCCCACTTCCTTCATTTTTAATCCCATTTCCTGTAAACTAAAATTTCACCCGACTATATCATCCTCTGTTCTTTATTGGAAACTAACCCACAAATTCCTGAAATCCAATCCAACACCCTGGTTTTATGCCCCCTTATGGGGCAATCCACTACTCACTCTAGAAGGTCACCCAATTTTCTGTCATACATGGAGGAACAAAGGCATTTTCTTTCTCAGAGATATCTTGGACCAGAATTCACTCACTCTGAGATCATTCTCAGACTTGCAGGTCACATGGAAACTTCCTAAACAGGGCTTCTGGAAGTTTTTACAAATTCAGGCAACTTATAATTCTCTCTCTAGTTTAGTGTATAGGCATACTCTTCTAAACCCATACATCTCGCACTGGACTAATTTATCATTAAAATGAAATAGCTCCATTTACAAAGACATTATTGATAATCTACCTGATCAGTCTATACAGGCCAAAAATAAATGGAGTACTCTTCTTAACTATAATATTTCAGATGCACAATGAAGTAATTGTTGGTGTATTGCACATAATACCTTTAAAGATGCCCTTAGTTCTTTAATACAAACTAAAATCCTAAATCTATGGAATAGAACCCCCTCTGTGCTTCAATGAATGGGCCTATTAAATTATAATAATTGCTGGTGCTGCAATTTGGCCAATGGGGAGTTACTTCATATCATGTGGTCTTGCGCTCCCATTAATAAGCTCTGACATAAAGTCTGTTTACTTGCCTCCAGAGTAACAGGACAAAACTACCTTTGACCCCAAGCTAATCCTTCTAGGCATCCTTACCCCAATAGCTCTCTCCTCTCACATGCACATTTTAGATGGCTAAACACACTTTCTCTTCTGGTCAAACGTCTGATTCTTATGAAATGGAAATCAACTCTGGTGCCTTCTCTTTCAGATGTTCTTCAAAGCCTCTCTCAGTATGCCTCTCTAGACCAATTATCTCATGTTACTCATAACCGACTCACTGTATATGACAGATGTTGGCAGGATTACTTCAAGTACATGAACCTAGTTCTTCTAGACCCTAATTCTTAGAGATATTTAGCCCTCCTTCTTATATTGCTCTCAGATTAGGTTTTCTTGAAACTTTTGTGCACAGATTTCTCCTCTTTTTTCCCTTCTTCCCTGTTTTCTCCCTCTCCCCTTCCCCTCTTCCTTGCTTTCTTCTCTCTTCTTTCTTTTCTTGCACACTTTTCTCTTATCTTCACCTCTTCATTACTGAACATTGTTCATATTACTACATTTATCACTTTTTGCAATTTACTGAATGCCTTGCCATAGCCTGCCCTAGCATGTATTTCGTACATGGTTGCTATTTCTAATCCTATAATACCCTATTGATTGTAACCCGTCTGCTCTCCACTTGCATCGTGTCTAGGTTTGTGTTTTATTATCAATACATGTGTATAAGGCTTCTCCAATATGTTTACCCTAAATAATGTGTTTTGTTAAGTGATATTTTATACCTTACATGGAGGATAGTCTTCTATTGTATAAGATGTGTGCTTTCTTATATACTCGAATTTCAATAAAAAGATAAAGTGAAAAAAAAATACAATATAATTCTAATCGGGAGTACTGTGTTGTAACTAATTTGAAATCTTATATGTATGGCATGCGGACATGTGCTAAAGATAGTCCTAATTTCTGTTTCATACCCCACCAGAGGTCAGTTATTGGGCACACTATTATTACACCCGTCCCTCTCATGGACGCTGATATTATTGATGGTAACCTTTTTTATCTGCTTACCCTTTCTGAGTATTTGCCTTACTTTAATGTACATATTGACCCCCTCACATTGACATTGCAATCACTTTTAGAGAGGAAAGACACCCATCTCATCCACATCAGTAATAATATTTCTAAAGCTAATGAAGCTGTCCTTGCACTTATTAATGATGGTGATATGAACAGTGCACTTACTAACACTTGGTTAGAGATTACTTTTAAAGGTTTTGTTATTATACAAGCATTTTTGATATTTTTTCTTATTATTATGCTTTGCTGCCTACAGCGCACACTGCATCAACACCAAGAGCAGCTGGAGTTCCTTTACAAGGCTCACGCGTCGGGTCTGTAAATGATCCCTGTTCCATATACACTTCCCTATTTTTGCTGTGTTGCCCTTGAGAGGCAACAAGGGGGGAATGTTACACGAGGTCTCTGCACCCTTATTGGTACCCCTAGAGGTACACCGTAGACAGCTAGCACTTAGGTATATGTTATACTAACATATAGGGCTAAGGGCATCTACCGTATAAGAGTAGATGTCAGGATATGTATGCATATTATTGTTCTACTCTTTATTTTCTAATACCATATGTATTTCTTGCTTGCAAGATGTTAGGAAACCTGTGTCCTTAAAATGATTATGATACATAAGTCGGCATTGCCATCTTCTGATGATTTGTATTACTACACTGCTACATGTGAACTGTACTCCTTTGTCTTTACAAAGTGATGACTACTACAAAATTGTATACGGTTATCTTGGACTGAGGAGACACCTCTAATTTAGCCAATAAGGCTCATCTCTGTAACTAGAAATATTTTTATCTTACAGTAACCATGGTAATTATCATAGGTACATTATGTAAGACATTACGTCTTCTACCTCAGAGACCCCAAGAGACACGAAGAATCCTCGAGGTAAAGGGAATGCTGAGCATTGGCTCCTAGTTCATATTGGTAAGAACTGTCTGTGCTGTTCTTGCTCCTGGTGCCCTCCCCTGCCCGCCCCACATAATCATTCTTTTCTAACCCACCCCTCTCCAGAACAGGACAAGACATTTTTTGCAGTTATTAAGAAAAGACAAAAAGAAGCAGCAAGTTGTGATCTTCTGTAACCCTGCCAGGTACAAAAAAGAAGTGTTGAATGAGCAGTGCAATGTGGCAGGACAGCAGACAACCAGTAAATGTTTTTTCACCCACGTTAACAACACAGTTTAAACATAGTGCCATGACAACACAAAAAATAACAGACCAGAGCAAGGTAACAGTGACACTGCTGCAGCTGAGATGGGAATTTTTAAAAGAGCATTATAAAAATGCAGTATCAAAGTCACAGCAGTCTGCTGTGTTATGTAGAAAATCTTCTGGCTCTGTGGCTGTCAGTCTTACTCGCTCCTTCATTATTAACTCCAAGCATGTTTAAAGAAAAGAGACATTGTGGGGCATTTAGCACTTACCAGCTTTAGCCCGCATCAGTGATTGACGCAAACTAGTGAATTGCAGAGCAGTTCAGGAACTGGATCAGGTGCACGTGGATTCAGCGGGAAGGAAGTGATACATTTACCAACAGGAAATTAAAAGCTAAAAAACTCTACACCGTGAGAGTTTTGAACACAATAACATTTTGTATTTTTTATTTGTTTTTTGCATACTTAGCTGTGTTGAGTGCTACAATTTATATGGACTTTTCACCCATGTTGCAATTTACCATGCAGCTGTTGCGAGTGTTGAACTCCAGAATGCGTGGGTGTTTGGCAGTCATTTGTAATGGAAAGCTGATGGAGAAATGGTTTTGGGCATAGGTGAATCAGCTGGCAGATGCGATGTTTATCTGACTTTACAGAACGCGGTATTTTGAACATGTTGAGTTTGTTTTGTTTTCTACTATTGTAAAGTAAAATGAGGGAGTGTGTGGACAGGAATGCTGGGGTAACACTGTTAAATGGTGCACTCTGACTGACTTGCCCTTTGCTGTATGGAGGTGGTGGTGCAGATGAGCAGTTGTATTTTTCTGGAGTGAGAGGGCCGCCAGCTAAAGGAGGGTGTCCGAGAGTCAGACAACAGCGTACACTAAATGAAAATTAAAAAAAGAGAAACAAAACAAGCAAATGTAGCCAGAAATGTGCTCAGTGGAGACTGATCTGCAGTTCTATTAGGCAGTTGGAACTGAACTAGTGAGAGTTCAGGTACAGTATCTCTCGCTAAACGAGAGAAAAAAATGGTGGTGATTTGAAATCAAATGAGGTACTTTGGCCAATTAGGGAGCGGGGTGGGCATTAGGATTCATTAGTGGGTGAGGGGGCACTAAGCTGGTACTTTTTATTTCCTGGGCATCTATTGAAAGTTAATGTACCCCCTTGGCAAGGGTACTAGCCAATCAGATGCCAGGAAATAAAAAGCCCATTTTCTAAAGGAGTATAATTACTTTTCCTTACCCCATTGGGTGGAATAGTACTAACTTACTAGTGTTTGGTTTTCCTTTTCAGATACATTGACAAGATGGCTATCTTGTTCCATTTTCTCCCCATCTCAGGAGTTATCCCCTGCATCCAAGGCACGGTAAAGCACCTCCTTCCTCACCTGGATCCTGCAGTATCTACTCCAGAGGGAGTTGCCATCAATATACTTGACAATTTGATTACTGTCCAGGAAGGTTCAGATGCCTACCTCACTGCTTCAGTTGTTGCTCCTGATAAATCTACCCTACAAATTGGTGGCAAACCACGTCGCAAGGACAAATTCTCCCTGTGGCCAAGCTTTCCAAGAGAACTTTCCATGGTTGGCCCAACGTAAAATTATCCCCCAATGGTTTTCTGTCCTTGCTCCAAACTGCTCTTAGACATTCTGGTTTACATGATATTACTGCCTTAATTGATCCCTTATATTGTAATTTCTAGTCTAAAGACTCTGTCATAAAATTCTGCGCTGTACACAACATGGCCTCTGTTGCCATGTACTGTACCTTTCAGTATTACCCCCTATGGATAAACAGCTTTTGAAATGTCCAAAACATATCCCTGATCCTTATAGTGGTCAAACAGCTACTGCCTTATCTGGTACACTTATTAACAACTTAAAATATATGCATATACCTGTCTTGTTTAATTTGACTTACTGGAATATGAAAGAATTTGATATGTGTCATACTACTAACACTTCAGCATTTTATAGTACTTTATTACTTGATAGCATAGCAGCTTTTCAAATCTGTACTCAAGACCCTATTGCCGGGGTACATACCACTGAGCATTGAGGCAATTTTAGGAGAAAACCTAATCCTGATGATCAAAGTCATAAGCGTAACACAAGTGAAGTTGACAGTTCTGATGTTATGAGTGCCACAGGCACCGTTACAGATCTTTTTGGTATAGCCATGTCTATTTGGAATAAGGCCGATATTGCTGCTATCAAATCACATTCACAGAAATTCCAAACTAGTTTGGTAAATTATATTTTACCCCCATTATTGCATGGTGTGGATGGCCTTAGTCAGGAAGAAAGATACACTGTATACAACATGCACGATATTGCTAAGGCATTTACAGATTCTAAAGATAAGATCAACGCTCTCATTGCACAGAATAACAAAGAAGCAGATAAACAATATATTGCCTGAGAGATACTGTGTTCAGCCTATGGCTCATACATTATCACTACCATCAATAATCTTTTCCACGATCTAGAATCTGGACGGATTCCTGACATCATACATGATAGACGTATCTCTAAATGGTATTGTCCTCCGTGCAAATCTTCCAGCTGTATTGCCAAGTGTATGCTACAGACTCTAACTATTCCCCTTTCCACAGCTAGGAATTGGGTTTTGTGACTAGACACCCTAATACTGGTCCATGTTTTACTTCAAAGAAATGTTCCATTAAGGATACAGTGTTTGTTTCTTTTACTGTCTCTTTACCATGTTTTGATCCCGCTACAGCTTTATTCGATAAACTGGCAACTGTTCACTCTGATGGGCACCTTGATGAAGATATCTACAGAGAACACCTTGACTTGCCTCCTCTTCTGGTTTTCCATCCTCTTCTGGACACTTGGGTCTCTCTGCACACAGACTGCTGTGCGAAGAGAGGTTATATTTACTTGTGTCGATGTGACGTATTTGATGTTATTAAACCTGTATGTGGTGTGGCTATTCCCCAGACAGTATTGATTGGTCCTTTTCCATGGACGATGACATCAGCTCTAATGGCACAGACTTCCAGGACTCAACATCAGCTCCAGACAAGCTCTACCAGTCTTATCGATAGGAGGTTCATCGCCTGTCAACACAGATTTCCAAGACTACCTATACCTGCCTGGTACAGCTGCAAAAATGGAGACTTCCCACTATTAAAATGCAATATAATTCTGATGGGAAATACTGTGTTGTAACTAATTTGAAATCATATGTGTATGGCATGCGGACATGTGCTAAAGATAGCCCCAATTTCTGTGTCATACCCTCCAGAAGTCAGTTATTGAGCACACTGTTCTTACACTCGTCCCTCTCATGGACGCTGATATTATTGATGGTAACCCTTATTATCTGCTTACCCTTTCTGAGTATTTGCCTTACTTTAATGTACACATTGACCCTCTCACATTGACATTGAAATCACTTTCAGAGAGGAAAGACACCCATCTCATCCACATCAGCAATAATATTTCTAAAGCTAATGAAGCTGTCCTTGCACTTATTAATGATGGTGATATGAACACTGCACTTACTAACACTTGGTTAGAGATTACTTTTAAAGGTTTTGTTATTATACAAGCATTTTTGATATTTTTTCTTATTATTATGCTTTGCTGCCTATGGTGCACTCTGCGTCAACACCGTGAACAGCTGGAGTTCCTTTACAAGGCTCACACGTCGGGTCTGTAAACAATCCTTGCTCCTTATACACTTCTCTATTTTTGCTGTGTTGCCCTTGAGAGGCAACAAGGGGAGGAATGTTACATGAGGTCCCTGCACCCTTATTGGTACCCCTAGAGGTACACCGTAGACAGCTAGCACTTAGGTATATGTTATGTAAGTAATACTACCCAACAGGGTGGGTGTTATTGGGATATAACGGACCGCCCAGGGGTGTAATGAGGCCCGACGCCACAGGCGGAGGGTGTTATAGCCCCTGGAAGGTCCGTGGTATCCCATAACACCCACCCTGGAGGGTATTATTAAACTTAGAATATGGGTATGTAGTTTGAAACAAAAAAAGTAGTAGACGAGAAGTTTGCAGAATTATAACAGTATATTTATTTAAATTGCAATGTGTTTAAATAGGGAGAAAAAAGTTGTTTGGGGAATGGAAAGGAGAAATAAACTGAAACGCAGTTAAATCGCGGGTTGTACTTTTTGTTTAATGAACTGTGATAGAAAGATTGTCTTCTACTTGGCAGTTGATGAAGTTCACTGGTCCTGTGAAACTGCAGTGCATCAAGTTGAAGGGATTTTGTTGTAGTGCTGAAAAAAAAAATATGGGTTATTATAGTGAATGCTGCAGGTAAAATTACAGTATAAAAGGTAGAAAAGAATGTTTATTGGTGACTGTACTTGTTGCTGAAGGTGGTGTTTCTACGCTGGTCCCTGCAGGTGGCAGTGTGGATCTTTGTAGTGATGTGCTAGGCTGCTGTGGTTTGTATTCCTTTGGTATTGTGGTGTGTTGTCATCCCAGGATACTGCTCCAGTGTTCTCTATCTTCTGTGGAAGCTGTCCAGTAGCTTGCTAAGCTTGCTTCAGAACGATGTCCTGTGACAGAGACAATCTCTCGTGGAGCTAGTCCTGCATTGGATAATAGCTGTACTGCTGTTGCTCGAATACTGTGGTTGGTATACTTTTGGGTTAACTGAGCTTCAGTGCTTAACTTTGCCATTAATGAACCTAAATAGTTTTTTCCCATGGGTTCATGGGTATACCATATTTTCTCATGTTGTAGAGATTCTTGTGAGAGCCTTCTAGGGTGCATGTAGAAACATTGTGCATCTTGTGGTATTTCACTGAGGTATTTCAGGAATGACCTGACAGGGCACAGTGGGTCATCTGGTCTCTCAAAAATAAAACCCCTTTGTGATTCTTTGTTAGGTTCCAGGGGGGTTTTATGATTTTTAGTTTCAGGATTGTGAGTTAAAGTTACATATTTGTGCCCCATGTCACTGATTTTCACTTGAAATGAATGTGGTGTGAGTTGCCTCAAGCCCTCTCGTCCTCGTCTAGCCATATGAATTTGAATATTGAACCAGACTTTCTTTACTAATCCTGGTGCAGTGTTTGGTGATAGAGCTGAGGAAGCTTTAAGTTTCTCTAGGTCTTGTAATGTGATGGCTGGGTGATGAGTAGCTGTGTCTTGCTGATTTTTCCTAAGTTGCTTTAGGATTGCAGCAAATATATTGTTGGAAGTTTTGAATGCAGGGTCTGTTATGAGAGAGATGTTGCGACCAACCTCAGGAGAGTTCAGGTGTCTTGTCAGACCAGCACGGAGGGAGCAGTAGCCGCTGACAGAGTACTGTTGTCCTGTTTCAGTTCGGGCTTCAGTGTAAAACTGCCTGAACAGGTTATTTAGTGTGGTACTGGAGTCTGTTTTTAAATTATATGTATATTGTTTTGTTTCTGCCCACTGCTGAAATACTTGGAGTGCCCACTGTGTCTGACGTTTTGTGGCAGGCTCTTGCCATTCGGCTTCTACTTTGTTTAAGTCAGTCATGGTTAAGGAAAGGAAACGCTGACTTACTTTGCGAGGTTTTTTGTTGTGTGGAGCTGTGTCCGTGTCGGCTGGCATTTCGGTACTGTTTTCAAGCATGTTTTGGAAACCACGCTTATTAAGCAAGTTGAAATTCACTGTTGCGGTCATTGAAGTGCTGTGATGTGCGTTTAGTGAAAGGACGAAGTCGAATATGCATGCTGGACTAAACGTGGACATAACGTGGGCATAGCATGGAAATATTGGGAACAGGTGGGTGATTTTGCTAATGGGTACAGTGCGTGTCTAAGCGGGCATTGTTGAAAAATAATGGCCCGCTTGTGTGGTGTTTAAACCAATGGGAGAGCAGCTTTTGTTAAGCCCATATTCTAAACTAACATATAGGGCTAAGGGCATCTACCGTATAAGAGTAGATGTCAGGATATATATGCATATTATTGTTTTACTCTTTATTTTCTAATACATATATGTATTTCTTGCTTGCAAGATGTTAGGACACCTGTATCCTTAAAATAATTATGATATATAAGTCAGCACTGCCATCTTCTGATGATTTGTATTATTATACTGCTACATGCGAACTGTACTCCTTTGTCTTTACAAAGTGAAGACTACTACAAAATTGTATAATGTTATCTTGGACTGAGGAGCCACCTCTAATTTAGCTAATAAGGTTCATCTCTGTAACTAGAAATGTTTCTATCTTACAGTAACCACGGTAATTATCGTAGGTATATAATGTAAGACATTACGTCTTCTATCTCAGAGACTCCAAGAGATATGTAGAAGCCTCGAGGTAGAGGGAATGCTGAGCATTGTCTCCCAGTTCGTATTGGTAAGAAATGCTTAGGGCAACTGTGATTATCCTTTTGGTAGTAATAAACAAGTTTAATACCCTTATGCAATGTGTCTGTGATTCCTTGCATGTCCATTATTACCAAGAACCTGAGAGTGAGGTTTAGACCTCCTGACAATCACTAGTGACCTGAAGCACTCCACGCAGTGCAAGAAAGCAGCAGCAAAGGCAAACAAGATGTTGGGATGTATATGCAGGAGGATCAGTAGTAGGAGAGAGGCAGTTATACTGCCCTTGTACAGGTCACTGGTAAGGCTGCATCTAGAGTATGGAGTTTATTACTGGTGCCCAGACCTCGAAAAGGACATTAACCTGCTGGAGAAGGTCCAGAGAAGGGCTAAAAAGATGATAGTGAGTCAGCAGGGTAAGGCATACAAGGAGAGGTTAAGGACACTGAACATGTGCTCCCTGGAAGACAGGGGGGAGAGAGAGAGAGAGAGAGGGAGAGAGGGGTTATGATTGGGACCTTCAAGTACTTGAAAAGGATAAATAAGGCTGATAAGGACAGTCTCCTTAAGCTCAGTGGCAACCATAACACTAGGGGGCACAGTCTTAAGCTGGAGGGTGGGAGGTTTAGGAGGGATGTCAGGAAGCACTTCTTCACAGAGAGGGTGGTGGACACTTGGAATGCACTGCCAGAAGAGGTCATCTTGTTGAAGACAGTGGGCAGCTTTAAGAGAGGCTAGGATAGGCATGGGGGAAAGTAAGGTTCATGGGTAGGGAGGATGAGAGGAGTGGGGAGGAAGAGCAGGGACATTGGCTCAAGCTGTGGACCCTGCAATATGAGCAGACTTGATAGACCAAATGGCCTTCCTCTGCTGGCTTCTTCATATGTTCATATGTAATTTCAACAAACGCTTATAACTTGGCCATTTTTAGGAATTTTCTCACCAAATTGTATACTAGGCCTTTTTGGGTCCATACCTCATGAACACTGGTGGTAAATTGTTATTCAGTACCGAAAGGTGGTTTCATGCAGCGACCGTGAAATCACCTTCCAGGCCCGACTAATGAAATGACACTGCTAGTGTTCATGAGGTTAGGTCCCAAAAAGGCCATGTTGAAAATTTGGTGAAAAAAATTCTTAAAAATGGCAAGGTTATGAACATAAGTTCAAAACACCATTGAAATACATTATAAGGCACTTACCTTTATCCCTCACTTCAAGGTTTGGCTTTGAAGAGTGCAGACATGTCTCGGTCAAAAGAAGATGACACAATTCAACATCAGCTGGTAAGTATAGGGAAAGGGGCACATTGGGAGGTGGGTGCTCAGTGGGAGTGTCGGGATGGGGAAGGGGGTCAGCAGCAATGACGACGGACCATTTTCTTTGTTTCAGGTTTAAAAAAAAGATGCTGGGGGACAGTTTTCCTATTGCAGGTACCAATAAAATTAATAAACCATGTCGGGACACTAGGGGTGCGCTTCTCAGTATCCCACACTGCTGGGGGGGCCACTAAATGCCAACGCAGGGATTGGGCACCACGATGTCAGCTACAATTAATAAAACAACAGGCTGGGAGGGGGACATCTGACACCGGGGGGTGGGCATCCCGGTGTCAGATTATATAAATATAAAAAAAGGGAGTAAAATAAAGATTATGGGGATGGTGATCAGAGGGTGGGAGTGCCACTAGACACCAGGGAATATATATTTTATTTAGGGGGACAGTGATCAGGGAGTGAGGGGTGCCACTAGACACCAGGCCAAGGGGGTACAAGTTCAGCTGCAGCTGCAGAAGTCAAGAAAATCTGCAGCCTCATACAGAGAATGCATGGGAAGGGTTCTTCTCACTAAGCTGGGCACCCAGAATTTCAGGTGCCCAGAAAAAGTATTTCTTACCATAACTGTGAAAATCATACACCAGAATCTAGCTAAATTGGAACTGTTTAGCTAGGTTCTGGTATTTGATTTGTAAAATACTAACATACAGAAATGCCAGCAGAATAGGCCTAATGGTCTTTCACGTCTGCTCGTTTGGTCAGCCCCCACCCTGGGAGCTGACCTTGCTGCCCTCCTTGCCCTCTCTGGTTTCTCCCTTCCCAGCCCTGGATATTCTCACTGCACAGGACTTTGCTTCCAGAATCCTTCCCCTGTACCTGCCCCACCCCCTCTTGAACTGCTCCACCATCTCTGCCTCCACCAGACCCCTGGGCAGCACATTCCATGGCTCCACCACCTTCTCAGTGAAGTAGCACCTCCTCCTTTCTCCCCTGAATCTCCCCCCCTCCAGCTTCCACCCATGCCCTCTAGTTGCCCCCCTTCCTTCAGAGCACCCTGACTGCTCCTCCTATTTATCCCTTCTTGTACCTGAAGACCTCTATCATGTCCCTGGTCCCTTCTCTTCCAATGTGTACATATTTAGCTCTTCAAGCCTCTTCCCATAGGTCCTGTCCCCCAAGCCCCAGATCATTTTGGTTGCCCTCCTCTGGACCCTCTCCAGGAGTTCGATGTTCCTCTTTGAGTGTGGCCTCCAAAACTGCATGCAGTACTCGAGGTGTGGCCTCACCAAGCAATTATACAGAGGGAGTATCACTTCCCTCCTTCTGAAGGTGATCCCCCTAGCAATGCATCCCAGCATCCTGTTGGTCTTGGACAATGCCCTCCTACAAGTCTCAGAGTTGTTCATCTTGACATCCACCACCACCTCCAGGTCACTGTCTGCCAATGAGACTTGTAGCATTCCCCCCCCCCCAAGGTGTACACTTGGCCCGGGTTTCTGGCTCCCAGGTGCAGTACCTTGCATTTCCCTGCATTGAACCTCAGCTTCCACTTTCTAGACCACCTTTTCAGAGCCTCCTGGTCCCCCTGTAGTGCCACCCTCCCCTCCTTTCCATCCACCATCGCCCCCAGTTTTGAGTCATCTGCAAACAGACTCATCTCACTCCTGATACCCTTCCTTATGTCAGAGACATAGGCGTTGAACAGGAGGGGCCCAAGGACCGATCCGTGAGGGACCCCACTAATGACCCTCCTTGGGGATGAGACTATCTCACCAACCATGACCCTCTGGGTCCAGTTCTGGATCCAATTTCCTATCCGTCTGATTATCTGGCTCCCCACCCCCATTTCTCCCAGCTTATCCAACAGGCCCCCGTGAGGAACAGAGTCAAACACCTTGCTGAAGTCAAGAAAGAGGATGTCCACCGGGTTACCCAGGTCCAAGGCACTTGTCACCCAGTCATAGAACTCCACAAGGTTTGTCTGACACGATTCTCCCAGGACGAATCCATGCTGCCTATCATCCAGGCACCCCGACTTTTCCAGGTCTCCCCCCAGCCTCTCCTTAATAATGCCCTCCATCACCTTGCCTGCCACCGATGTCAGGGCTGATGGGCCTGTAGTTCCCTGCCACCTTCCCTTGATCCCTCCTTGTGGATAGGCACCTATTGCCACCTTCCAGTCCTGGGCACCCACCCTGTCCTCAGAGATGCTGAAAGCTCCGCCAGGGGTTTTGCCAGGACATCCGCCAGTTCCTTCAGCACTCTGGGATGTAATTTATCTGGCCCCAGTGCTTTCTCTGTCTTAAGGGACCTGAGGGCTTCCTCACTCTCTCTGCCGTGATTTCCACCTCCGCACCTCGCCCCTGCTTTGCCTCCTCCTGCCAGTGATGGCCCCTCTCCCAGACCCACCGTTTGGTAAGGCCCCCTCAGTTTCACTGTCTCCTCCCATGTATGATGCAGCCCCCCTATTTTCCTTCGTGAAAACTGAGGCGAAGTACTCATTTAGTACCTCAGCCTGCTCCCCCAAGTCTTGTGCCCATCCTTCCCCTGTTTTAATCCTGCTAATCTGCCCCTTCACCCTCTGCTTTTCCCCAATGTATCTAAAGAACCCCTTGTTCCCTCTCTTAATTTCCCTGGCCAGGTTCTGCTCCTTCTTTGCCTTAGCTTCCCTTACCACCCTAGTGGTCCTTCTGGCCATCAACTCGTACTCCCCTCAATCCCTTTCACTCCTTGAGCACTTGAAATGCCTATAAGCCGCCTTCTTTCCCCTCACCACCTCCTGAACCTCCCTGGTCCACCAGCAGGGTTTACGGGCCCTACCACATTTTCGTCTTACTCTTGTACACGTGCTGGTAGCATCCTGCACCCCCCTCCTGATGATTTCCCACCTACTGTCAGCGTCCATGTCTGGCCCAATCCCATCCAAATGCTTCTTTAGGATCCTTCCCATTTCCTTGAAATCCGTCACCCTGAAGTCAGTTACCTCCATCTTTGTGCAGCCTTCAACCCCTCCTAGGTCCAGGCAGAACCAGACCGTGGCATGGTCAATCCCCACCAATGAGTCCCTTAACTCCAGGCCCCCAATCTGGTCACTGTCTGCCAGGACCACATCAGTATCCTTGCCTCCCTGGTCAGTTCCCCCACCTGCTGAGTTAGGAAGGTGTCCTGAAAGACATCCAACAACCTCTGTTCCCTGGCCACCAAGGATGTCATAGTCTCCCAGTCCATTCCTGGCATGTTTAAGTCCCCCAACACCACCACCCTTCCCCTGCCCAAACTGCAGTGTCTCCCCACATCTACCACCAGACTCTCCTCCAGCTCCTCTGCCAGCATGGGCGATCTATACACCGCTCCTATTTTTACTCTCTTGCCCCCCTTGTTATCAAGGTGACCCAAATCGCCTCCGCAGTTCCCTCCACCTCCTCCACTCCTCCTATGCCAATGCAGTTTTTGACTATTATTGCTACCCCTCCTCCCCTTACCTCCCCCTGTCCTTTCTGAACATGGTGCAGCCCTCCAGGTTCAGGTCCCACTCGTTCCCTGTGGTGGCCCAGGTCTCAGTGACCACTGCCACATCCACTTCCCCCTCAGTTAGCATCGCCTGGAGCTCAGGCATTTTATTGCCCAAGCTCCTGGCATTTAGCAGGACTACTTTCCACCCTTTCCGTATACTTCCATTTCCCCTGCTCGCGTTCCCATGGGGATTCGGTCTTCCCGCGGTCAGCACCTTACCAGTCAGCCTTTTCCCACATTCCTCCAGCTCCCAGGGAGGTGGAGAAAGATTCTCTCCTTTATCTGACCCCCCAGACAGCCTTTTCTCCCATCCCTCCCCCCTCACAAGTTTAAACCCCACCTTTCACCAACGAACCCCTCTATTCTCAACTTAAGGATTTCCTCCTTCCAAACTGGAGATGGAGCCTATTCTAGCATATAGCCCTTATCCTCCCAGGTCTCCCCCCAATCCCCCATCAACCCATACCCTCTGGCCCCACACCACTCCCTGAGCCACTGGTTTATCTCCCTAATCTTCCTCTTGTGTTCCCCCCTAGCTCTTGGCACCAGCAGGATTTCCAAGAAGGAAATTGCACATCCTATGTCATGGCAGACCCTGGCAAGCTCCCTGAACCTTGCCTGTATCTCTAGCTCACTATTTAGCTCAATGCCATTGGTACCCAGGTGGACCAGTATGTCCAGGCAACCTCCACAAACCTTTGCCAGCTGATATACTTCATGCTTAGCCCTGTGCACCATTAGTTAAGGGAAGCATTTTGTTCTAACTGGGCAGGCTTCCCCCTCCCTATACCATTTGATACCCATGATCATGGAATCACCCAACAGGAGCCCTCTGACCTCCCCTTTTCCTCCATTCCCCCCTTCCATGTCCCTCATCCTTTCTGCCAGTCCCTCCACTCAGCCAGCTCCTTGCTCCTCCCCCTATCTGGGTGCCACCTGCTGCCCCCTCCTTACCCTGGCCACCCCTCCTCTGATCCTATGCCTCTCCTCCTCCTGAGTATCCTTCTGTACCCTGCTACCCCCCCCCATTACTGCTCGTGTCTGGTCCTTCCCCCATCTGCTAAACTTGCCTGGCTCGTCCTCCCTTCCTACCCGTCTCTGTTCAGCCCCTCCTTGCCTGTCGCGCTCCCCTGGCCTAAACCCTCTGCTCCCTTTGCTGTATCCTCCTTGTACTTCTGGTCCATCTCCTTGCCCTTTCCTCCCAATAGGTCCTTTTCCTTGCACTTTCCTCCCTCTACCCCCTCCTCCTCCTGCTATGATCCCCCACTCCCCCCATTTTCCCACATTC
The DNA here is from genome assembly GCA_016271365.2 of Neoceratodus forsteri. Classification (NCBI taxonomy): domain Eukaryota; kingdom Metazoa; phylum Chordata; order Ceratodontiformes; family Ceratodontidae; genus Neoceratodus; species Neoceratodus forsteri. The sequence goes on along the minus strand of CM057451.1, from coordinate 453,983,392 downwards.
CAAGTTCCCCTGTTCTTCCTGCTATCCTGCCCCTGCCTCCTGCCCCCACTCCCTTTCCATCTCTAACCACCCCTGTCATGGCTACATCACCCTCCTCATCATCAAGCAGATGAAGAGAACTGAAGTGGTTACCAAGCTTAAGGTCCAATCCACCTCCCCCACTGCTTCCTTCTGTCCAGCCCCAGCCATCTGCCTACTTCCCTGAGAATGTCCTCCCTTTGCCCCCCCCGTGAGGGTCCCCAGATACCTGCCTGCTTCCTTGGTAGTGTCCTCCTTTTGGGCCCCCTCTGTCAGGGTCCCTATGCAACCCCAGAGTACTCTCCTGCACTCCTTTCCCTATGCCCCCACTCCTAGTGCTTTGTGCAACCCCATGGGAGAGCCCCTGCCCTATTCTCCAACCATACCTCCCCTCTCCCTCCAGCTGTCTCCTAATCCCCTCAACCTCCTCCCTAAGCTGTGCCAGTTGGTAGCACACTGAGCAACCACTGAACTTCCATGCCCAGTCCAGTATCATGGCCACCTCACACCCTGTGCACCCCGCCACCCTCCCAAAGATGCTGGCCCAAATGATGTGTGGTCCCATCACCCTCCAAGTAAGTTTCCTTGGGTGAACCACCAGGTTCCCCACCAGTCCAAGATACACCCCTGCCCACTAATCAGGTCACCCACTAATCCTAGATACTGTCCCACAGTAAACAGTTACCCCAATTACTAGGTGCAGTACTACACAGTAAACTTATAGGGGAAGTGTACAACTCCTTAAGCTCCTCTGTCTCAGCCTTTAAACCCAACCCCCAGTGGCTAGAACTACATGAGCTGCACCTGAAGCCTTTTCCTCCAATTGCAGGGCAGGTGTTCCCCTATAAATGAGCCAAGCTCTGGGGAGGGAGGGGTGGGGAGGTGGGATTAGGGCTGACACATGACTCTCACGAGAGTCTATCAGCCCTGTGTCTGCCCCTCACTGCACCTTCAAGCACTACCAGCTAAGAAAATATGTCAAGTCTACTTACTCTCACAGCCTCCAGCTAGAAGCTTATTCCCCCTTCACTAACTGAAGGCTGACTGAGCTGGCAGTTACACTTTGCATTCAAACAGCACTAATCCTCTGTAATATGATGCCTGCACTTACAGGCCAGATAGCAACTTTTAAACAGACATAAATACCAAATTGTCTGCTTGAATCCCTTCCTCCTGCCCAAACGAAATGCAAAAGCAATAAAAGGCTGCCCAAACTAAATGAAAAAGCACAATAAATGACAGTTAAGAAGAGCCCTCAAATACAATTACAAACACACAAAATACCAGCTAAGAAAATCTTTCAAGTCTACTTACTCTCCCAGCCTCCAGCTAGAAGCTTATTGCCCCTTCACTAACTGACAACATTTTTATGTATTTTCCAGGCATTTTAGTTTGTGGGGAAAAAAAATAATATGGCGGCTCACGTAAAATAAATTCTTCTGATGAAAAAGGATTGGCTCTTCGCAAAAAATAATCCTTTTTTGTGAGGCCAAATTCTTTGTTGAACTTTCTCCCTCTCCTGGAAAGTGATCTTCCCATTGAAAACAATGGGAACTTAAAAATGGAATAACTTTGCAACAGATTAATATTTTTTTCACCAAACAAATGCATGGCAGATCAGTTACCCAAGCTGTTTCTACCATAAAAAAATTACATCAAAATTCCACACCATCTGTGTGCAAGTCGATGAGGAAAAAACTGCAAAAAATGGTGACTTCTAAGGTTTTTGCACTATCCTGATCTCAGAATCTGTACATCTGACCAGAGCAAAACTTGCCACCTCAAGAGAGCTACCCCATGGTACAACACATGCCAAATCTTGTGCAAATCCATTGATCGGTTGCAAAGTTATTAAAGTGCAAAATTTGAGGTTTAACATTAAACATGCTACTCAGTCCTAACTATAAGGGCGTGACCGCACCCCTATAATACAGTATATACAGTATGTTCTTTGTACAAAAACTTCATTAATGCATCAGTTAGGCAGTTAGGGTAACTTAGCCCCACACAAGTAGGGAAATGTGGTGTTAGGGTTTCCTCGACCTCAGCTCCCCACCCCACCCCACCCCACCCTCAAGCAGCAAAAGGAACAACATTAGGGTTTTTGGGTCTCTGGAGTCTTGGAAAATCAGTGGTGGGGTCTACCTTGGGATTGTCAGTCCAAATGCTCACCCCTATCTCCCCCAGCCCATAGGCACTAGTCTGAGGAACAAGTGCAGTTCCAAAACAGTGCCTCATAGTGATACACTCTTCAAAGGTAGAGAAGTATGTCTCACCACCTGTTGCCAACACAATTTGTTGTAGCTTTCTTGGGTCCTGTATGAAGAAAGGAAATCATGTGTGATGTTGTTTGCTCAGGGAATGGGGTGGACATTAGGGTTGACAATCCCAAGAAAGACTCCACCACTGATTTGACAAGACTCTGGAGACCGAAAACCCTAATATTTTTTTTTTCCTTTTGCTGCTTGGGAGGAGTTAGGGCTGGAAATCCTAATGCCAAATTTCCCTACATTTGTGGCATTAAGTTACATAAACTGGTGCAGTAATTAAGTTTTTTGCAAAGAATTTCCTTTCTTTTTGAGAAAGTGGAATTGTATCCTCAGAACAGGTGCTGGTGTGCAGGGCCCTTTGAACTGTGTGCCATGGGAAGACAATGTCTGCCTGCAGAAATGCAGGGCCTGGGACATTCACTCTTTACACATTCGTTCCTTACATATTCACTTTTTACACATTCACTCTTCACACATTCACTCCTTATGCATTCACTCTTTTTTTATTTAATTTTCTCCCCAAGTTTTCAAGATAGTCACTTTATGGTTGCCCTTATAAATGTGATATGTAGCATTTATAGTATATTGGCCTAAATGTCATTTCACAGCACAAGTATGAAAAGTATACATGGGCTGCCCGATGGGTAACTGGGTCAGGTAGTGCAGGTATCACCTATTTTTGGACAAATAGGGTAGTTCAGTTGCTGTACTACCCTTCCCAACATAACAGTGTAATTCTTGGGTCAGGTAGTTTGAGATGGTAATGGGTAACAAGTAATTAGGACTTCCAGGCTGGCAACAGGCATTAAAAGGGCAGCCTGTGGGGTCCTTCATGGAGCTTACAGCAGAATAGGAGCACATGACACTAAGCTGACAACTGATTGATCAGTAGTGTCTAAAGGGCTGTGCTCTGTCTGCTGTGAGCCTATGTGGCACGGGCAGCAGTCTGGAAGCAGCTCCATGAGCACTCGCTCTGCAGCACAAATTGCAGCCATTAAGACTTGTTGTGAAAATTGAATAAATCAATAGTTGAAACCTACACTGCATGAACTCGAAGGAGCAAAGGGACAAATAGTGTGGGACTGAAACTATCTCAGCCAGGGGAAGGGGGTCTGCCTCAGTCGAGGAGGTGGTGCTGAGGAGAGAATAGAGAAGAAGCAAGGTGGGGGAAAACAGTAAAAGTTGATAGTACACTGTTTGTTTGGTGCCCCTGAGCCCTGTCATTTATTACTGTGACATAGTCAGATACACTATCTGTCTCTGCAGCAGTTACTGAAAGCCTTTTATTGCTGTATTATACTTTGTTAGGTACCCCAGAGGCCCAGGCCCTGTCATTTATTACCATGACTTAATCAGCTACATAGCTGTCTCTTACAGCTGGCATAGTTCATTTTGTCAGTGCTAACAAGCATCCTCACAGGTGGCAGGTGCTGGCTACCTCCATATTTCTTGCAGTCCTGATAGGACTTGCTAATCTGAAGTTAGACAAAGCAATAAGGGCCAGATGGGGTGCATCCAAAGGAATTGAGGGAGCTCAGGGAAAAACTGGCTGCACCTCTGACAGTTCAGTGTTACAGCTTACCGGAAACAGGAGTGGTTCCCGAGGACTGGAGGAGGGCAGATGTAGTCCCACTACACAAAGTGGTAGCGGAGAGGAGGCTGGCAATTATAGGCCAGTCAGCCTGACATCAGTGGTGGGAAAGTTAATTCAATTGTTGATGAAGGAAAGGATTTGTGGAATATCTTGAAAATCCAGTGTGTTACAAAACCCTAGACAACATGGTATAATGGGGGGGGGGAGTTCATGTCAAATGAACCTGATAGATTTCTTTGACTGGGTGACAAAGAATTTAGATCAGGGTGGAATGGTGGACATGGCCTACCTAGGTTTCAGTAAGGCTTTCAACACTGTTTCACATAGGAGACTGGTAAGCAAGCTGGGTAGCTTAGGGGTGGGTCCAAAGGTGGTAAACTGGATCAGAAATTGGTTATGGCATAGATTATAGAATGTGATGGTAAACGGATTTCACCCTGAGGAAGAGAGGGTGATGAGTGAGGTGCCTCAGGGATCAGTGCCGAGACAGGTCCCCTTTAATGTCTTTATAAGTGACATTGCAGAGGAGCTCGAAGGGAAAGTCTGCCTCTTTGCATATAACACCAAAATCTGCAATAGGGTGGACACTCCAGGGTGGGTGGAAAGGATGAGCAGAGATCTGAGAAAACTAGAGGAGTGGTTAAGGGTATGGCAGCTGGGTTTCAATGTGAAAAAGTACAGAATAATGCACTTGGGACACAGAAACCCAGGGACAGAGTACAAAACAGGTAGAGTCTTATTGATGATAATCAAGCAGGAAAGAGACATGGGAGTAATTATACTGGATGACCTAAAGATGGCATGGGAGTGTGACAGTGGAGTAGGGAGGGGTATCACCTGCAGAAAGAGGGATGTGGTATTGCCTCTGACTAGATCGCTGGTAAGACCTCACCTACAGTACTATGTCCAGTTCTGGAGACCACATATCTGGAAGGGCACAGACAGAATGGAGAGGGTCCAGCTGAGAGCAACTAAAATGGTGCAGGGTCTGCATCAAAAGCCCTGTGAGGAGAGAATAAAGGCTCAGTATGCTCTCCCTGGAACAGAGGAGGGAGAGGGGATATGACAGAGACCTTTAAATACCTCATGGGTGTAAATAAGGTACAGGAGGGAAGTATTTTTCAGAAGAAAAGGTGCTCAAGAATAAGGGGACATGCTATGAAGGTGTAGGGGTAGTCAGGAGAGATGTGAGGAAGTACTTCTTCACAGAAAGAGTGGTGGATTCCTGGAACAGCTTTTCAGCAGAGGTGGTGGAGGGAAAACAGTGGTTGGGTTCAACAATGCATGGGATAAGCACAAGAGAATCACAGCGAAAAGGAAGGGAGGAGGGAGAAAGAGCTGTCGATCTGGCATGGTCTGATGTAATACCTTGTTTTTTTATTTGAGACCCACCATGACCCAAACTCATAAAACCACATACGGGCTAGTTCATTTTCTCCTGGGGTGAGATACAGATGAGGCAGACTGGTAAGTGCTAAGTAGGATAAAGCACGCATCTGTGTCTTCTGTTTTTAGAGTTTTGCAAAAACAGAAAGGACTTTGCAGATTGTGTGAAGCCCTTTGACACCATGCATTTTGTTCAGTTTTCACTACGGAGAATAGTGGGTCTTTGGTAGAGAATGGAATCAAAATGGTCACTAAGGGAGTCCCAGAGATGAGACAGCCAATATTTACTAGAGAAAGGGTCTTGAAAGGGCTGACTGCCTTAAAGAAAGATCAGGCCCCAGGACCGGATGGGTTACATCCGAGGATACTCAGGGAACTAGCAATAGAACTGGTTGAACTCCTAGTGGGTCTGTTCAACAGTCCACTTAGAATGGGAGAGGTTTCAAAGGATTGAAGGGCAGCGGATGTAGTTCCACTTTATGGGGGGGGGCAAGGAGCAACCAGGGAACTACAGACTTGTCAATCTAACCTCTGTCAAAGGGAAGTTAATGAAGTCCCATGTCACCTGCCATGTTCCCCCTCTGCCTTACCCTCCTCTCCCTGCTTTTTACCCTGTCATCCGGCCCCCCTTCTTCACTGTCAACCCTTCTGCCCACTGACCCCTCCTCTGCTATCCCTCCTTCTCCCCCACCCTCACCTCCTCCTGTCAGCCTCTCCTTTTACACTACCCTGGCATCCTGCAGCCTGCATCCTCCCTCGAACTGGGTCCAACTTGGCTCTCCTATGTACCCTTGCTTTCCACTACAGTATGAATACCACTAAAACCAACCCAGCCACCCCTCACTCTCTTCTGCCGTCCAAAAAGTGGCAGGTCATCCTTACCAGATCGCTTATTACACTTCTGTTTATCACAGCAGGTGACATCGAAACAAACCCCAGTCCCTCCACTTCTTCTCTCCTGAATTGCCCAAAAGACTTAGCCTCCTGCACCTTAATATCTGAAGTCTTCTCCCCAAAATCGACCTTCTACAGCCACTTATGTTATACCTTAAACCCTCTCTCCTCATCATATCTGAATCATGGCTCAACTCTAAAATTCTTGATTCAGCTATCTCCATTCCTGGTTGCTCCCTCATCTGTCAGGACCATAAGACCCAGGGCAGTGGAGTTGCCATGTACATAGCCACAAATATCACCTACTCTGTTTGCCTCTCTGAGTCCTCCCGCTCTGCCTACGAACTCGTACTAGTAAAAATGTCCCTCCACTTCTCCCTTCCTATCTTTGTAGGTAGTGTATGCTGCTGCCCAAGCCTCCCGGCCTCCTCACTGTCCTCCGTCACTGATCTCCTCTCCTCCATCTCCACTCTTACTGCCTCTGGTGAGCTTTTCTTCCTAAGGGATTTCAACATTAATTGGAGTCCAGTCCACTGTCCAAAGCCTGCACCCATGTCTCCTCACTTAATCTAAAACAGCTTATTGCAGTCCCTACATACCTCAATCACAAGTCAGATAAGCACACACTACTACACTGGATACTGACCTCTCACCCACACTGTGTCGCACATTCTGATTTACTCCCAGATGTCCTCAGCGACCACCATATGGTTTTTGTGTGCGAAAAATTCACCGTACTAAGTCCCCTCCTGTCATCCTCAACTTTCACTCTTTCCACTCCCTGGACCTATGTGCCCTCCACCATGATCTATCCAATATTAACTAGTCCCCAATCACATCTGCTGCAACTGTCAATTCTGCACTGAGCTACTTCAGCTCACAGTTCCTTAATGTTTGGGACCAGCATGCACCATTTAGAAATGTTGGGGTCCGAGGCAACCATCTCCCCTGGGTCTCTGCCACGCTTATCACATGTCAATGAGCTTGGAACCAAGCCTGGTCCATGTTCAAAACTTCAGGCAACCCACAAGACCATCAACGATACCGCACACTCCGCAACGCATGTACCAGAGCCATTCGCCTCATCAAGGCTGAGTACTTCCAAGCCTCCTTCCATGAAAATATCAACAATCCATCCAAATTCTAGAAGATTATCCATGCCCTTTTCTCCCCCCATCCACTACCCCTCCCCTGTCCTAAAGGTTGGTGCCCACACTTCAGCTGACCCCCTATCCATGGCTTCTGAATTCAACAACTATTTCACTTCTTGTGCCACCTCCTTTCTTGCTTCTTCCCTCCACTGACTCTGGCACTCCCACTACTCCCACCTTCCCCTTTCCCTCATGCTCATACTCCCCCCACCTCATGCTTTTCCTTTAAGCCGGAACTCCCTGAGGACACCCTGCATGTGCTGTTAACACAAGGACAAAAGCCCTGATGGCCTCAACCCCAAGCTACTCCATCTTTCAGCTTACTCCATTGCTCTTCCTTTGTCCTATCTATTGAACCTCTCCTTCCTACATGCATCTGAACCTGATGTCTGGAAATATGCTACTCTAATCCCTCTGCCTAAAGGTGGGGACCCCTCCAACCCTGGCAACTTCCATCCCATTTTATTCCTCGGCCCACCTGCTGATTAGACTGTTCTCTTACTGCGCTTCTTCAAATCTACTATCTTCTCTTCCTGCCTAAAACACCTGGCTGGATCCTGTGTTTAGTGCATTGCTTTGCTCCTTCCATGGTCCCCCCTACTCCATGCATCCTCACTAGTTTCTCTGACCTGCTCCCATAACCCCAGGCAGTCTACCATGAAGCCCATCACTTTACCACTTCTCCTTGCCTCCATACTGCTACTGTTCTCTTTACTGTGCTACCTGTCCCCAGTGCTGCTAAAGCTCCCCCCCACTACACACCCAGAGATTTTAATTTTTCAAATCTCCTTGTTCTGCCTGCTCCTCACTATGCCACTACTCCCCTTCTAGCAAGCAGAACTTGGATCCTTATGATTACACATGCCCACAAAAATTGCCGCCCCCCTCGTTTACACACCCTATGCTCCTACATGTGCAAAAGGCTGTGGTATCTACTGTTTCTAGCCATACTATTCTCAGGTGCTGTCCAACTTAACCCTGGCCCAATAAATTGTAAAACCAACCCCAGTCTAAATGCTAGAGGTCTTACAATCATCCACCATAACATAAGGATCCTTGAGAAACACTTGGCTGAACTAGAAGCATGGACCTCCCTCTACAAGCCAGATATAATCTGCCTCACAGAAACCTGGCTCAAGACGTCCACCCCTGACTCTCTGTGTACCATCCCATCCTATAACCTCCTGAGACTAGATAGACCCCCCCAAAAGAGGTGGGGGCACAGCAATTTACTTTAAAAGTCACCTCCAACTTTCTGCTATTATCTCGTCCCCCCTTAACCACTGTGAAGCGCTTCATACCCTCCTCACTCTCGGCTCTAAGAAATTACATATAGTCTGTGTCTACAATCCCCCCAGGAGCGGTCATAAAGGACTGGAGGAACTGCTGGATCAAACCACCATTCACTCTGGAAGAAATTAAGTTCTTATCCTTGGGGACCTAAATATAAACTGGTTGGGTAGCTCTCAACCCACATCTCTGTCAAGTATCCAAAGCCTTAATCTCCACCAGCTGATCCTAGAACCTACTAGAATTTCCCCCCACTCTAACACTGACACCCTGCTCGATTGGATTATGACTAACCATCCTAAGCACATTGTCATCTCAGGTGTACTAGCTGATGCTATTACTGACCATTCACCCACCTTCTGCATTTGGGGCAAAGGGGAGCCTTTACTAATGCAGCCCCGCTTCATTAGCTTTTGTGAGTATACTAATTTCAACCCCCAAGCTTTTCTTCAAGACGTTGCTTGTACTGATTGGTTCTCTCTCTCTTAGGAGCTAATGATGCTCCGTCTTCTTTAAACATCTTCTTATCCCACTTCCAAGCACTGCAGAAGCAACACTGCAAGTTGGTAACACTCCGAGTAAAAAACAGGCAAACTAGATGGCTAAAATCTGGACTGCTCAGAAAGCTACATTTAAGAGATAAAAGTTGGATCCACTACAAGAGATCGGCCATACAGCAGATCTAAACACCTACCGAGCCCTGCGCAACTCCTGTAAAAAGGATATCAAACAGGCCAAAAGCTCTTATTGCAAAGATCTTTTAACCAATTCCTATGGAGATTCAAAGAAATTCTGGTCCCACATTAAATTCTTTATGGGCTCACACACGTCATACTCCCCTAATGACATGTCTCTCAATGGTGTCCACTGCAACAATCTCCTTACCATAGCTAATTTCTTCAATAATCAATTCTCTGACCTAACAATATACACCTCCTCCTTCCGTGCCAAGTTGTCCCCTCATATTCCTACAAATGTTAATCATCCAACCTTCTATTTCAAGTCTGTCTCACCCCAGGAGGTACAAAAATTACTTAATAATATACCTGAGGATGCAGCAGTGGGCTCAGACAATCTCGAACACAAATTAGTAAAACTAGCTGCCCCTTTCATTGCTGCCCCCCTAACCAAGATCTTTAGTGTCTCGCTATGTCACAGTCATGTCCCTGACATATGGAAGATGGCAAGGATAGCCCCTGTTCTCAAAAAAGGTGACCCCAAAGACCCACTCAATTATAGGCCTATTGCAATCCTGTCTGTTCTTAGTAAAATTCTAGAAAAACTTGTAGCTACCCAAACTATTGAATTTCTCCTTAAAATTGACCTCCTAAATCCAGCTCAGCATGGCTTCCATAAGGGACACAGTACTACAACTGCCCTAATTAAGCTTACCTCTGATATCCTTAAGGCCATGGATTCTGCTCTCCCTACTGGGTCCATCTTTATCGATATGACCAAGACCTTTGATCTGGTTGATCACACTCTTCTTGTTGCTGCACTCAGATCTCTTGGTTTCTCCTCTAATGTAGTAAACTGGTTCGGTAGCTATCTAGCAGACTGAACTCAATTCGTAACATACAGCTCTACCTCCTTGGCTACATCTACAATTAACATAGGGTTCCCCCAGGGGTCTATATTAGGCCCATTGCTTTTCTCTATTTTCCTAAACAATATCAACTCTAACCTGTCACAGACTGCCTCCTTGCTGTATGTGGATCATATTGTGCTGTACACTAGTGCCAAATGCATTCATGATACCAATGAATGACTCTCCCATGACTTTCAACTCATCCAACAGTGGCTGAATTCTCATAAACTTGTCCTAAATGAGTCCAAGACCCAAGCTATGCTATTCAACTCAAGCTGTAAGCTCAAACAAGCCCAAAACAATTTTAAAATTTCCACATTAAGTGGTAAATCCATTGGGGTGGTCAGCTCCTTTAAATATTTGGGTATCACACTTGATTCCTCACTAACGTTCGAATCCCACATCCTGCAAACCTGTAAGTCGGTAAATACCAGACTTGGTATTACCTATCGAACCAGCTATGCTCTCACCCCCTCATCTAGACTTGCCATATTCTGTGGAGTTCTACTGCCCTCACTAAACGATGTAGTCATCACCTATACATCTGCAAGCAAATCCAGTCTTCAGAAATGGGATGTCACCTAAAATAACATCTGTCGGTATGCACTCTCCTCCCACCATCTGAAACACCACTGCACCCTCTACTTTGACCTTGGATGGCTTCCACCCCACGAGTCTCGGTCTGATACCTTTGGATCCATAATTGACAGCATTATCAGATCACAAACTCCTCAATTCCTTTCGGGTCTCTTTCAAACACAGTCATCCCTCTATGACCTTCGCTCAGCAGTCTCTGTCCCTGTTCTCGTCCCCAGGCAGTCTACCTCTAAAGGCGCCAGTACATTTGCCTGTCTCACCCCCCAACACTAGAACTCCCTACCACTAAACATTCACCAGGCCTCATCCCATGTTGCTTTCAAGAAGGCATATCGTAATCACCTAATCCTGTCCTGTATATGTTCCTGTTTCAAACCACCCTGGACCTGCTGACCCCGATTTTCTCAACATATTTTCTCCTACTCTTAAATTGTTTCCTCCTCCACATCAACACCTCCTTCTACCTATCTTTCTTGTTACAGCTGATCATCTCCTCATCTCTCTCTCTCTCTCTCTCTCTCTCTCTCCCCATTAACCTTATTTTTGGACCTAACCCTGTCTCTCCTCAGGTTGAATCCATGATTCCTCCACTTATTATTAAACTTTTATGCCATTATTTGTCTTATGTTTGCAAATATTTTGTAACTCCTACTTATTGTTATCCTTGTATTATCGCTTTACTGTATTCCTCTACTTGTTATTACTGTACCCATGTGTGCTGTCGTTCCACTGTTCTTTGTTGTACTCTCCCGGGTCATGCCTGAAAATAGTTATTTCATGGCTACTGCACCTACCTGGTAAACAAAAACTAAATAAAAATAAAATAAAAATCTCTCTTATCCCCACTCTAGCCAAGTTCCAAGAGCACCTGACTCTGGAACAACTCTCCTCTTTTCTTGACTCCTGCTCCTTTTTCACCCCTTTCCAGTCTGGGTTCTGTAATGACCACTCCACCATCACCACCTCCCTCCTTCAGCTCACTGACTCCATTCTCATAGGCATGGAACAGGGATGCATCACCTCTGCCATCTTTGTTGACCTGGCAAAAGCCTTCGACACTGTCTCCCATTCCCTTCTCCTGAGCAAGCTAACCACAGCTGGCCTCTCAGAATCCACTACAAACTGGTTCCAGTTCTACCTCATAGTCCACTCCCAGTCTGTCAGAATTGGTAGCTCTACCTCCCTTCCCCATCAACACAGGTGTCCCCCAAGGTTCAGTACTTGGACCCATACTGTTCTCCATTTTCTTGAACGACCTCTCTTCTGCCTGCACTTCTTCACGTATACACATGTACGGAGACAACACTGTGCCATTCTCATCTGGGAACTCCCCCTCAGAGGTGGCATCAAACCTGCAGCAGGATTTTAACAATGCCCAGCGCTGGTGTTCCTATAACCAGCTCTCAATGAATGTCAATAAAATGGTCTCTATGACCTTTGGCTCCAGACAAAACTGTCCAGACTCGATTCCACCCCAACCTTTACTACCCTCACTGGTTCAACAATAGATGATGTCCCCTCCTATAAGTACCTTGGACTACGGCTTACAAACACATTGACTCTGGAGTGCACATTGATGCCATCGACAAAAAACTACTCCCCAAGCTCAGTGCTCTGTACAGACATCGTAGCTGCCTTCCTCAGCATACCAGAAAGAAACTGTTCAAAAGATGATTCTTCCTGTCCTTGACTTCAGGGACATAGTGTACAGTTCCACCCCTAAAAACCACCTTCTCCAGACTGGACACCCTCTTCAATTTCTTCTGTTGCTTTGTTCTCAACTGCCCTCCACTTACTCACCACTGCAGTCTTTACTCCTCACTCTCCTTTCCCTCTCTCTATGCCAGATGCATCTCACACAGCACTAATATGATTGGAAAGTTCTGGCTTGGTTCTCTCCCTTCATATCTTTCCTGCCTTCTATCAGCTCCCCCCCTTACTACACCCACTGTGCATCTACATACAGAACTCTTGCACTGCCCCCATGGCGCACTTCTTCTGGTCATGCTGCATTCTTGTACAAGTTCCCTGGCATCTGGAACTCCCTCCTGCTCGATATTCACTCCGCTAGCTACCGTCACTCGCTTTTGCTCCTCCTCCGGAAGCACATTGTACATTGTTGCAATTGCACTTAACCTGCATCCTCGCTTTGTCCCCCCCTTTCAAGACTTATAATGCCTACTGCTCTCCACCACCCCTCCCCTACTCACCTCATGGCCCCCATTCCTCATAGTCTCTTCTCTCCCCCATCCGGTGACAGACCAACACCCCTCGAGAGGTCTCTGTATCCTGGAGGGTGATTGTTCTACATGTCTTTCTCCCCATGCTCCCCCATCCCCACACTCAGTGCTTGGCCTTTCCCCTCACAGGGTTCTCTGCATCCTGGAGGGAGGTTACTCTCAGCATGCCTCCCTTTCCTCCCTTACGTCTCTCCCCCCTTCACCTTCATTCAGTGCTAGGCGTATCCCATTGCAGGGTTCTCTGCATCCTGGAGGGAGGCTGTTTTTCAGCATGTCTCTTTTCCCTCCCTTACCTCTCTCTCCCATCCCTCCCCTTTCTGTGTCCTCACCCCCCCCTTGGGATTCTCAACATCTGAAGGGTCATGGTTCCCAGTTTGTCTCCTTTTCCCTTCCCCCTCCAACTCATTTGTCGGGCCCCTTATCGCTTTGTAGGGTTCCCAGTATCTATGCCTTCCCTCCCCCTCAACCATTCCCCTTGCCTCTCAGTCTTCTAACTAGAATACCTGAGTACTTCTCCTCCCCTATACCCAGCCCGTCCCCCCTAGCACTTTAAGGTGTACTCCTACAGCTGGTCTATACCTTCCTAGTTATATTTGTTCCCTGATGCCAGTATGGGATAGGAAATTGTCCTGTATGTCTCAGCTATCTGTCTAGTATAGTAATCCACTGTTCTGTGTGTGCACTTTTTGTATATCTGCCTGTATAATAGCCTATATACTTACCTGGTTGTATATCGCCTGATTTCGTTACCTGGTTGTATATTGCCAGATTTTTGTTCTGCTTGCTCTCCCCACTATGTATCCCCCCCCATACTACACAGATAGCTGAGACATACTGGACATTTACCTATTCCATACAGGCGTCAAGGAACAAATATAACTAGGAAGGTATAGACCAGCTGTAGGAGTACACCTTAAAGTGCTAGAGGGGATGGGCTGGGTATAGAGGAGGAGAAGTACTTAGGTATTCTAGTAAGAAGACTGAGAGGCAATGGGAATGGTTGGGAGAGGGGAAGGCATAGACAAGATAAGGGGCCTGGCAAATGAGCTGGAGGGGGAAGGAAAAAGGAGACAAACCGGGAACCATGCCCATTCAGGTGTTGAGAATCCCAAGGAGGGGGAGGACATTGAAAGAGGGGAGGGAGGGGGAAGAGAGGTAAGGGAGGGAACAGAGACATGCTGAAAAACAGGCTCCCTCCAGGATGCAGAGAACCCTGCAATGGGATACGCCCAGCACTGAATGAAGGTGAAGGGGGAAGAGAGGTAAGGGAGGAAAGAGAGACATGCTGAGAGCAACCTCCCTCCAGGATGCAGAGAACCCTGTGAGGGGAAAGGCCCAGCACTGAGTGTAGGGATGGAGAGGGAAGCGTGGGGGGAAGAAAGACATGTAGAACAACCACCCATCAGGATGCAGAGAACCCTGCGAGGGTGTTGATCTGGCACCGGATGGAGGGGGAGGGAGAGAGAGGCTATGAGGAATGGGGGGGCATGAGATGAGTAGGGGTAGGGGGTTGTGGGAGAGCAGTAGGCATTGTATGTCCTGAAAGGAAGGGACAAAGCGGGGATGCAGGTTAAGTGCAATTGCAACAATGTACAGTGTACTTCTGGAGGAGGAGGAGGAGTGAAAGCGAGTGACGGGAGCTAACGGAGTGAATATCGAGCAGGAGGGAGTTCCAGATGCCAGGGAACTTGTACAAGAATGCAGCATGACCAGAAGAAGTGCGCCATGGGGGCAGTGCAAGAGTTCTGTATGTGGATGCACAGTGGGTGTAGTAAGGGGGGGAGCTGATAGGAGGCAGGAAAGGTATGAAGGGAGAGAACCAAGCCAGAACTTTCCAATCATATTAGTGATGTGTGAGAGGCATCTGGCATAGAGGGAGGGAAAGGAGAGTAAGGAGTAAAGACTGCAGTGGTGAGTAAGTGGAGGGCAGTCGAGAACAAAGCAACAGAAGAAACTGAAAGGGTGTCCAGTCTGGAGAAGGTGGTTTTTAGGGGTAGAACTGTACACTATGTCCCTGAAGTCAAGGACAGGAAGAATCATGATTTGAACAGTTTCTCTCCTGGTATGGTGAGGAAAGCAGCTACGACGTCTCTACAGAGCACTGAGCTTGGGGAGTAGTTTTTTGTTGATGGCATCAATGTGCACTCCAGAGTCAATGTGTTTGTCTAGCCATAGTCCAAAGTACTTATAGGAGGGGACATCATCTATTGTTGAACCAGTGAAAGTAGTAAAGGTTGGGGTGGAATCGAGTCTGGACAGTTTTGTCTGTCATAGAGACCGTTTTATTGACATTCATTGAGAACTGGTTATAGGAACACCAGCACTGGACATTGTTAAAGTCCTGCTGCAGGTTTGATGCCACTTCTGAGGGGGAGTTTCCAGATAAGAATGGCACAGTGTTGTCTCCGTACATGTGTATACATGATGAAGCGCAGGCAGAAGGGAGGTCGTTCAAGAAAATGGAGAACAGTATGGGTCCAAGTACTGAACCTTGGGGGACACCTATGTTGATGGGGAGAGGAGGTAGAGCTACCAATTCTGACAGACTGGGAGTGGACTATGAGGTAGAACTGGAACCAGTTTGTAGTGGTTAGTTTGCTCAGGAGAAGGGAATGGGAGACAGTGTCGAAGGCTTTTGCCAGATCAACAAAGATGGCAGAGGTGGTGCGTCCCTGATCCATGCCTGTGAGAATGGAGTCAGTGAGCTGAAGGAGGGAGGTGGTGGTGGTGGTGGAGTGGTCGTTACAGAACCCAGACTGGAAAGGGGTGAAAAAGGAGCAGGAGTCAAGAAAAGAGGATAGTTGTTCCAGAGTCAGGTGTTCTTGGAGTTTGGCTAGAGTGGGAAGAAGATAAATTTTTATTTTATTTTTATTTAGTTTTTGTTTACCGGGTAGGTGCACTAGCCATGAAATAACTATTTTCAGCACGACCCGGGACAGTACAACAAAGAACAGTGGAATGACAGCACACATGGGTACAGTAATAACAAGTAGAGGAATACAGTAAAGTGATAATACAAGGATAACAATAAGTAGGAGTTACAAAATATTGGCAAACATAAGACAAATAATGGCATCAAAGTTTAATAAGTGCAGGAGTCATGGATTCAACCTGAGGAGAGACAGGGTTAGGTCCAAAAATAAGGTTAATGGAGAGAGAGAGAGAGAGAGAATTGAGGAGATGATCAGCTGTAACAAGAAAGATAGGTAGAAGGAGGTGTTGATATGGAGGAGAAAACAATCTAAGAGTAGGAGGAAAGATGTTGAGAAAATAGGGGTCAGCAGGTCTAGGGTGGTTTGAAACAGGAGCATTTACAGGACAGGATTAGGTGATTATGATATGCCTTCTTGAAAGCAACATGGGATGAGGCCTGGTGAATGTTTAGTGGTAGGGAGTTCCAGTGTTAGGGGAGTGAGACAGGCAAATGTACCGGCGCCTTTAGAGGTAGAGTGCCTGGGGATGAGGACAGGGGCCGAGACTGCCGAGCGAAGGTCATAGAGGGATGACTGTTTGAAAGAGACTTGCAAGGAATTGAGGAGTTTGTGATCTGATAATGCTGTCAATTATGGATCCAAAGGCATAAGACCGAGACTCGGAGGGCGGAAGCCATCCAAGGTCAAAGTAGAGGGTGCAGTGGTGTTTCAGATGGTGGGAGGAGAGTGCATACCGACAGATGTTACTGTAGGTGACATCCCATTTCTGAAGACTAGATTTGCTTGCGGATGTATAGGTGATGACTCCATAGTTTAGTGAGGGCAGTAGAACTCCACAGGCTATGGCGAGTCTAGCTGAGAGGGTGAGAGCATAGCTGGTTCGATAGGCAATACCAAGTTTGGTATTTACCGACTTACAGGTTTGCAGGATGTGGGTGTCGAACGTAAGTGAGGAATCAAGCGTGATACCCAAATATTTAAAGGAGCTGACCACCCCAATGGATTTACCACTTAATGTGGAAATTTTAAAATTGTTTTGGGCTTGTTTGAGCTTGCAGCTTTAGCCGAATAGCATAGCTTGGGTCTTGGACTCATTTAGGACAAGTCTGTGAGAATTCAGCCACTGCTGAATAAGTTGAAAGTCATGGGAGAGTCATTCATTGATATCATCAATGCCTTTGGTACTAGTATACAGGACAATATCATCCACATACAGCAGGGAGGCAGTCTGCAACAGGTTAGAGTTGATATTGTTTAAGAAAATAGAGAAAAGCAGTGGGCCTAATATAGACCCTTGGGGGACCCTTATGTTAACTGTAGATGTATCTGAGGAGGTAGAGTTATATTTTACGAATTGAGTTCAATCTGCTAGATAGCTACCGAACCAGTTTACTACATTAGAGGAGAAACCAAGAAATCTGAGTGCGGGAACGAGAAGAGCGTGATCAACCAGATCAAAGTCCTTGGTCATATCGATAAAGATGGACCCAGTAGGGAGAGCAGAATCCATGGCCTTAAAGACATCAGAGGTAAGCTTAAGTAGCGCAGTTGTAGTACTGTGTCCCTTACGGAAGCCATGCTAAGCTGGATTTAGGAGGTCATTTTTAAGGAGAAATTCAATAGTTTGGGTAGCTATAAGTTTTTCTAGAATTTTACTAAGAACAGACAGGATTGCAATAGGCCTATAATTGAGTGGGTCTTTGGGGTCACCTTTTTTGAGAGCAGGGGTTATCCTTGCCATCTTCTATATATCAGGGACATGACTGTGACACTGCGAGAGATTAAAGATCTTGGTTTGGGGAGCAGCAATGAAAGGGGCAGCTAGTTTTAGTAACTTGGGTTCGAGATTGTCCGAGCCCACTGCTGCATCTTCAGGTATATTATTAAGTAATTTTTGTACCTCCTGGGACGAGACAGACTTGAAATAGAAGGTTAGATGATTAACATTTGTAGGAATATGAGGGGATGACTTGGCAGGGAAGGAAAAGGTGTATTTTGTTAGGTCAGAGAATTGATTATTGAAGAAATTAGCCATGGTGAGGGGATTGTTGCAGTGGACACCATTGAGAGACATGTCATTAGAGGAGTATGATGTGTTTGAGCCCAACACTGCAGTCGAGGGGGGGGGCACTAATATGTGCTATGTTTTGTTCCTGTTGAATATGTGAATTACAAGATTGGTATAGAGCATTTTTAGGAAAATTGGAGGGGTCTTTTTTTTTTCATTACCTAGCATCTAGATGGTTTGCAATTTTGGTCTAAACTTTTCAGGGTAGAAATGGATTGCACCCGAATGGCGCCTTTCGGTGGTTTGGTGAAAAAATATTAATTTGTTCTCAAGTTATAAGCATTTGAAATTTTGGTTCTGAGCATGCTCAGTAGGGTCTTTTGGATAGATGTTTGATACCCTACTGAGCATGCTCAGAACTGACATTTCAAATCCTTATTAGGAACAGATGAACATTTTTTCACAAAACCAACAAAAGGCACCATTCTGGGTCAGCCCTTTCCATCCTGAAAATGTCAGTCCAAAATTCCAAACCGTCTTGTCTGTATTATAGTGGCACTGTAGCGCCACTGTAATTAGGGTTCAGTAGGACGTTTAATGTTAAACCCCATTCTTTACACTTCAATATGTTTGCCCTCACGCAACGGATTTGTAGAAAATTTTTCATGTGGGGTCTGGGGGGCAAAGTTTCTTGACGAGCCAAGTTTTGCTCCAATCGGATGTGAAGATTCTGAGATCCATACAGTGTGTTTTTAGGACAAAAACATTTTTTATTTGTTTGTTTTTGTTGCTTTTTTTGCCATCCACTAGTGCACAGATTGTTTGGAATTTTGGTTTGAAAGTTTGAGGGTAGAAAGGGCTTGCATCAGAATGGTGTATTTTGTTGGTTTGGTGAAGTGAAAAATTTTAATCTATTCCCAAGTTATAAGGATTTACAATTTTTGGGTCTGAGCATGCTCAGTAGGGTCTTTTGGATATATTTTTGATACCCTACTGAGCATGCACAGAACCAAAATTTCAGACCCTTATCACTTGGGAATGGGTTGATATTTTTTCACCAAACCAATGAAATGCACAGTCTGGCTCAAGCCCTTTTTACCCTGAAAATGTCAGACCAAAATTCCAAACTGTCAGGGCTATAAACACATAACACATTGCAGTGGCATTGTAGTGCTACTGTAGTTAGGGTTAAGTAGCCTGTTTAATGTTAAATCCCTAACTTTGCACTTTAATTGCTTTGCCCCCATTCAACAGAGTTGCACAGAATTTTGCATGTGCAGTCTAGGAGGTAGAGTCTCTTGACATGTCAAGTTTCATTCCAGTCAAATCTGAGGATTTTGATATATGTGTAGTGGGTTTCTAGGATGTGCCAGATGTTATTATGTTTGCTTGCAAGCATATGTGCAAGAAACATAGTGCCATCATACGAGTTTTCCAGAGGTGTGTCAGCCTCTTCCAATTCAGTCAATGTGTTTGCAGGCGTGGTCGCAGAGCGCCAATCACTGCTCCAGCTGTCGATGACAGCTGAAAATGCAGTGGCATACAGTTGAAAGGGAGAGCTCCGCTTGAGTGAGCAGAGCTCTCCCCCCCCCACACACACACACACACACACGCCGCACATGCATGCACACTGTATGCTCATGCGCCTTCCCCCCCACACTGTACCGCCGATGGAGGTGCCCAATCCCCCATCGGCTCCACGCCCCCCAAAGCATCCAGGTGCCACGCTGGGAGCCCACCCCATCATGGCAAATGATGTTATGGGCCAACGGGCGCCCAATCCCCTGTCGGCTCCACTGTCTCTCCCCTGATGCTGTCGCCGACAGGGTGCCCAATCCCCCGTCGGCTCCACTGTCTCTCCCCCAAGCATCCAGGTGCCACGCTGGGAGACCACCCCAGCATGGCAAAACGTGTGGCAGCTGACGGGGTGCCTAATCCCCATCGGCTCCAGCCCCTCCCGAACAGCCCTTCAGCTGCCACGCTGGGAGCCCACCCCAGCGTGGCAAACGTCCCTCGTCGTCTCTAAATAAAAAAACACCTGCAAATAGAAAAACTGTCCCTCGGCGCTTCTCCCTGCTCCCCTCCCACAACTCGCATCCACCCACTGCGCACCCTGCCTCCCCACACCCCCCACCCCATACTTACCTCCGGAGCTCAGCGTGACGATCTTTGGCGGACCGGGAACACGTCTGCACTCTTCAAAGCCGACCGCGAACTGAGGAAATGCCGGTAAGCTGTATAATGGAATAGATAGGGTTTTTTCAACTTTATTGCATATCTCAGGCATTTTTTGGAATTTTTGCACCAAATTTTCAACATGGGGTTTTTGGGACACCTTCTCATGAATGCTGTCACTGTCATGGCGTTACTCGGGCCCGAAGGATGATTTCGCAGCCACTGCGTGAAATCACCTTTCCGGAATGATTAATCGAAACGACACTGCCAATGTTCATAAGGTGGGCTCTCAAAAAGCCTATTTTGAAAATTTGGTGGAAAAATTCCTAAAAATGACTGTTTTACGAGCGTGCGTTGCACAGTTCCTACGCACGCTTGTAAGTTTGCGAAATTTCAATATTTTCACTCCAGATTTTCAACATTGCCATTTTACCACACCTCCTTATGAGCAGTACAGCTGTCATCTTTCACATCTCACCCAAAATGTGTTTCTGCCCATGTAGTGCACAATGGCGCAGTCGGTGTGTGAAATCAATGTACGGGACACATTAAGAAAATCACAGTGACATTGTTCATGAGCAGAGGTCTTAAAATGGCTATTTTGAAAATTTGGTGAAAAAATTCCTAAAAATGACTATTTTACGCATATGCGTTGCAGATTTCCTATGCACACTCGTAAGTTCACAAATTTTCAATATTTTCACTCCAGATTTTCAACATTGCCATTTTACCACACGTCCTTATGAGCAGTACAGTTGTCATTTTTCACATCTCGCCCACAACGTGTTTCTGCCCATGTAGCTCACAATGGCGCAGTCGGTGTGTGAAATCAATGTATGGGACACGTTAAGAAAATCACAGTGACACTGGTCATGAGCAGAGGTGTTAAAATGGCTATGTTGAAAACTTGGTGAAAAAATTCCCAAAAATGACTGTTTTAGGAGCACACGCTGGCAAGTTTGCAAATTTGTAATATTTGCACACCAGATTTTCAACAGTGCCATTTTACCGCACTTCCTTATGAGCACTGCAGCTACCATTTTTCACATCTCACCCAAAATGTGTTTACGCACGTGTAGCGCACAATGGTACAGTCGGTGTGTGAAAACAGTGTTTGGGACAGATGAAGAAAATTACAGTGACACTGGTCATGAGCAGAGGTCTTAAAATGGATATGTTGAAAATTTGGTGACAAAACTCCATAAAATGACTGTGTTATGAGTGAGCATTACGCAGTTTCCATGCACCCTTGTAGGTTCACGAATTTGTAAGATTTTCAGTCCAGATTTTCACCAGTGTCATTTTTCCACACCTCCTTATGAACAGTACAGCTGTCATTTTCCACAACATGGCCGAAATGTGTTTTCACACTTTCAATGCAGAGATGCGTGGTCGCTGTGGGAAATCATTGTTCGGGACAGATAAAGAAAATCACACTGACACTGCTCATGCTCGGAGGTCCCAAAATGCCTGTGTTAACAATCTGCTGTAAAAAAATCCCCAAACTAGTTACATTACGGGTGTGTGTTGCACAGTTTCTACGCACTCTTGTGACTTCACCAGTTTTTTTAAGATTTTCAGATCAGATTTTCAACATTGCCATTTTTTACACTTCCCCATGAACAGTACCGCTGTCATTTTTCACATCCTGTTTGGAATGTGTTTTTGCACCTGTAGTGCCAAATGCCATAGTCACTGTGCAAAAGCAGTTTTTGGCTAACTAACTGATATTGCCACTGTTCATGAAGTGGGGTCACAGAAAACCATGTTGAAAATTTGGAGTGAACATACCAGCGAATGCCTGAGGCGTTAGGGTTTCCGACCATAACGCCCCCACCCTGTAGAGTATGACAGGCATCAGGGTGTGACTTGGGATTCTTGCCTGTCATGCTCATACCATTCCACCCCACCCACATCCTGCAGCCAGTGAGAGGCATCAAGTGTGCCTCGGACTCTCGGCCCAAACTTCACCCCATTCTCCTATACCGCACTCCATCTCACCGTATTTCCTGATGGAATGGGTGCATAAGGGCCAAAGACCCCAGCACACCGTGACACTTGTCAGTGTCTGCAGGGTAGGGTGTGGTGAAATGGCGTGGTCGTTATGCCTGATGACCCAAAGGCACACCCCAATGCCTGTCACTCTCTGCAGGGTGGTGGTGGGGTTGGCTTCAGTTCAATATTTCGCTGCCATTCCTATTATGCAGCTCTGTAACTTCTACACTACCAATGCCAGTACCAGCAAGCAAACATTCGGCATTGACAAATGCTTGTTTTTTAAATCCTGGAAACGTCTTTTCGTTAGTCATCGGTGGGTAGTAAAATACACTACCCATGGATACCTCCAAACTACTTTAAATTACCCTAAAAATACCCTAATGAAAAACGGGTAGTTGGTTAGGGTCAGGTAGTTACTACCCTAATCATTCTACTACCCTATTACTATGCCCTGACAATAACAAAATGTGAAAGACTTTGTTTTTGACTGCCCTAAAGACAGAAAACTACTCAAACGAATCTGTCTTGAGTCAGATAAGATAGATCCAGCTGCTCTGAGCACCTGCTACTGTTTCCAAAAGTTATACCCCTGGCGGGTGTTGCTGAAGCAAGTATGAGAGGTACAAATGCTGTGAGTGAGCATGCAGCTGTTTCAGAAAATTATACCCATGGTGGGCATTGCTGAGGTAGGTATGAGAGGTGCAGCTGCTCTGATTGAGCCTGCTGCTGTTTCCAAAAATTATACTCACGGCAGGCATTGCTGAGGCAAGTACAAGAGGTGCAGTTGCCGTGAGTGAGCCTGCTGCTGTTCCAAAAAAAATCATCCCCATGGCGGGCATTGCTAAGGCAGGTATGAGAGGCACAGCTGCTCTAATTGAGCCTGCTGCTGTTTCCAAAAATTATACCCATGTCATGCATTGATGAGGCAGATGTGAGAGGTGCAGCTGCTCTGAGTGAGCTTACTAATGTTTCCAAAAATTACACCCATGGTGGGCATTGATGAGACAGATGCAAGAGGTGCAGCTGCTCTGAGTGAGACTGCCAATGTTTCCAAAAACTGGACTTTGATGAGGTAGGTATGAGAGGCACAGTTGCTCTGAGTGAGGCTGCTGCTGTTTCCAAAAATTATACCCATGGCGGGCATCAAACATATTAAACTGATGATTGACAAAACTAAGAGTAGCGTGGCACATGTGTCTGGCATGGTGGCAGTGGTGATGGCATATTTTGTTAGAAGTATGTGTCTAAGGAGAATGACAGTAAAACTGAGGGAAAGTGATCCCAGTGGAAGAAAGTGTGGTAACAACTATGATATAAGGTCTCTAAGTTATTAGCAACAGTCCTTCCAGAATTTGTGTAGTGCTCATATAACATAGGACTGGAACAGTGTGTGACATGAGGAACACATTTGATGGGAAAATGTAAAAAATTAAAAAAGTAAGTGAATTCAGATTTAAATAACAGTGCCAACATTGTCAGAAAAATGACAAACATGCCTGTTTGTCCATGAACTGTCTGTGATCATGGCAGGATTTATTTCAGAGGGACTGTTGCAACTGCTGAGAGAGAGATGTTTTAGTAAAGTTAAGTTACCAAATTTGGCAGTACGCCACTCCACACAGGATTTTCTATGTGTTTCATACACAACCTAGTCATCATATTCAGCATCACTATTTGCAGTTGTTCATGTTCAGGGTCAGAATTGCATAATTCAGTGTTTGAGACAATTGGGAAATTCTCAGCATTCATTTTGAGAAATGTAAGCCATTCCACATTTACAGGACATAGCAGTGTTCTTTGGTCAGTGACTATTCCTTCAGCTACACTAAATATGCATTCTGAATATATGCTTGAAGGTGGATAACTGAGCTACATTATTGCTGGATTTGCTAGATCTGTCCATATTGTTCTCTTTTGTTTCCAATACAGTAATGGATCTTCCTCGAGGCCAATCACAGTATGGTATGCAAAATACTCCTGGATCATTGTGCTGTGTAAGATGGTTACCAGTCTGGCAGATGAACCAACTGCACTTTCTTTACACGATACTAGTCCATGTTGTTGCAGGCAACTCAGAATTGATTTGCCTTTCTGACCCTGAACACAGGATGCCTGAGAAGTAGCTGTATATGTCCTTTCCTTTGCTGATGACACTGGTGATTGTGAAAAACTAATAGATGTGCTATTGTCTGCACCAGAGGCTCACTCTGATGGTTCGGCAGTGTTTGACTGCTGTATATCAGTTAATGGTATTGGTGGAGCAATATCACATTTGGTTAGCAGAAGATCTCACCAATACTCAATGTCATCCCCAGCAGGAAGGATGCTTCAGTGTTCCCCTTAAAATGAGGATCTAGCAATGTAGCCAACACATAGGTGTCATTCTGGGTCGACTGTAGGGCTCCAGGTTTGGGCCATGATCTCCTGCAGAGCATGGGGGCCCTGAGTTTGATGCAAAGTGTAACATCTGCCACTCACTTGAGTGGCCACACACTGGATTTGGTCTTTCCTTTGAATCTTGAAATAAGACATTTCAGGGTTGATCCAGTAAGTTGGTCGGATCATGGCTCCGTGGGTTTCATGTTGGCAGCCCCCCCTTAGAAGGTCCTGCCCCTGTGGAGATGGTCCTGTACTGCCCTTTGAGAGGTGTTTCCTCTATGGGACTGGTGGAGGTACTGGACCAATCGAGTGTGGGAGAGGCTTGTGCAATGGGGATGGAGGAGGCTGTGGTGGCATATAATAGGGCCGCTTCTGCTGCCATCAACTCCATCACACCCATTTGTGTCCGCCCTTTGTCTACATGTTGTAGACCTTTGTGGTTTGATGAAGATCTGTGTGGCTTAGAGACAAAGGGGCAGAGGTTAGAGAGGCACTGGAAGAGATCTCAACTGGAGGGGGACAGATTGGCCCTGAAGTCACATTATGCTGACTATCAGGGGGCAACCTCTCGGAAGAAGGCAGAATTTCTGTCTGCAGAGATTGCGGCAGTGAGGAATAGACCAGCTCAGCTCTTCCGCATGGTGGACAGGTTGTTACACCCTGACTGACTATGTGTTGGGGAAGTGGGTTCAGTTGATAGGTGTGAGGAGCTGGTTCTATTCTTCGCCGACATGGTGTCCTCCATCAGGGCAGAGGTTTCCTTGGGTGTCTCTCGAAAGGACGTCAGTGGTCTATCTGAGAGGTGTAGAGGCACTCCTCCTGTCTAGGAGGAGTTTGAGCTAATTGGGGTGGAGGAGATGGTGAGGATACTCTCTAAGCTATGACCTACCCAATGTGATCTCGACCCAGGACCAGCCCAGCTTCTGGTTGTATGTTTGGACCTGTTTGGACCTGTGGTTGCTAAGATTGTCTGGAGTTCCTTGAGCAGTGGGATCTTTCCACAGGCTTTGAAAGAGGCCTTGGTTAGATCCCTTTGGAAAAAACCTCCTCTGGATCCGACTGACTCAGCAACCACAGGCCAGTGTCGAATCTCCCATTTTAAGGGAAGGTTATTTAAAAAGTGGTGGCCGTTCTGCTTGAGAGATACCTCTCTTCCTCGTCTTCCTATGAGCCATTTAAGTCTGGTTTTCAGGTGAGGCATAGCACGGAGACCGCCCTAGTGAGGGTGTTGAATGACCTCCAGATGGCAAGGGATAGGAGAGACCATACCATCTTAGTCCTCTTTGACCTTTCTGCAGCATTTGACACCATGGATCATGAGGTGCTGCTTGATTGTTTGAGGTTCTGGTGTGGTCTATCTGGCATGGTCATCTGCTGGTTCAGGTCATATCTAACAGGGAGAGTGCAAAGGGTAAAGATAGGGCTTGCTTCATCTGCCCCGAAGCCTCTGTGCTGTGGTGTTCCTCAAGTTTTGGTTTTGTCACCCTTGTTGTTCACAGTGTACATGTTGCCGCTGGGAGACATCATCAGGTGATACGGACTGGGTTTTCACTGTTATGCAGATGACACCCAGCTGTATCTGTCCAGTGCACCCAAGAACCAGGTTTTGGTTGCCGCATTTAACAACTGCCTCGAGGAGATCCAGGCATGGATGGCTCAAAATTGGCTTAGACTAAACCCAGACAAGACTTTAGGTACTGGTGGTGGATCCAGGTTGTCGGGGGGAGGGAGTGCAGGAGTACCCTCTGATCTAGTGTTAGGTGGTGTTCCTCTTGTCCCCTCCAGACAGGTGAAGGATTTGGGCATGATCTTGTATGATGGACTGACCATGGATGACCAAGTGTTGGCCACTGTCAGGAGTGGTTTTTATCATCTCTGAAATATTGCCTGAATCCAATCCCTGATTCCGCCTGATGACCTGCCACATTAGTACATGCCTTCGTTACCTCCAGACTGGACAACTGTAATGCCCTGTACCTAGGGTTATCTGGACAGAGGCAATCTCTGCAGACTACAGCTGGTGCAGAATGCGGCAGCAAGATTATTGATGAGTGCTCGGAGATATGAGCATATCACCCCGGTTCCCCGCAAACTGCACTGGCTGCTGATCAGGTGGAGGATTATCCTCAAAGTAGGGCTCCTGACCTACAAAACCCTACACAATGGGGAGCCTGTTTATCTGCAAGATCTCCTTGTCCCCTATTGCCCCTCTCAGGCACTTCGTTCTGCTGGGGGAGCCCTCCTTGAGGTTCCCAGGGTGAGGCTGTGGCGTTCCGGAGATAGGGCTTTCTCGGTTGCCGCACTCACTTTGTGGAACTCTTTGCCTGAGAATCTGAAGGGGGCTCCCTCAGTTGAAGCTTCTAAAAAGGGCCTCAAAACATATTTATTCTGGTTGGTCTTTTATGACTAACTGTCAAAAGGAATTGAACTATTGTGATTTTAATTATAAGTTGTATATTGGCTGGTTTTATTAATGAGCTTATCTTATTGTGGTGGTTTGTTTAGCACCCAGAGTCTGCAGAAATGGGAGCTTAATAAATGATCTATCTATCTATCTATCTATCTATCTATCTATCTATCTATCTATCATATCTGATCTATGAATCAGTGTCAGTGGCTCAGTAGGTAGCACACTCACCTCTGAGGCTGGGAAATCAGAGGACTGTGGGTTCAGTTCCCACATCTGGCACTTGGGTTAATATCCCAGTACTGACACTGTAGTGCAGCATGAGAGGGGTGCTGCACTTCTGAGGTACCGTCTTTCAGATAAGACATTAAACCGAGGTCCCATCTGCCTGGATTGGTGGTAGTTCAGGTGGATGTTAAAGATCCCATAGCACTTATCGAAAAGAGTAGGGGAAAGTTTTATTGAGACAAAAATCGTACAATAGTACACAAAGCATAATAC
This sequence comes from Neoceratodus forsteri, assembly GCA_016271365.2. Taxonomy (NCBI): domain Eukaryota; kingdom Metazoa; phylum Chordata; order Ceratodontiformes; family Ceratodontidae; genus Neoceratodus; species Neoceratodus forsteri. The sequence goes on along the minus strand of CM057451.1, from coordinate 453,955,963 downwards.
AAAAAAAAGGAAAAACAGGATAAGTATTATACAATCATTCGGGTAACTGCAAAATCAGAGTCAGTGATCCAAGGAAGAGCTTTCCAAAGTTCCAAAAGAGTCATATCTGAATATAGAGTACGTTCATGCTCATAAAGTTCTTTTAAATCTTGTACAATCTTTTTTTCGAGCTCCAAATAGGAGCAGTCCTTTTGCTGTAAAGAAAACATGCAACGCACCATCCAAATATTCCATTTAATGCAGACAAAAACAAGGTTCAAAGTGTCCTGGTGCCATTTTGACCACTGGGGAGAAAAAAACCCGTATACAAGATTCAAATAAGTAACCAACTGAAGCAAGGGGGTATCCCACACCTGTGCCAAAAAGGACCACCAATTTTTGATAAAGGAACAGTCAAAAAATAAATGAGGGATAGTTTCAAGTTCTGTAATACATAATAAGCGAGAACACATTCTATCTTGGGACTGCTTATGTTTATGATTTGATTTTACATTAATCATTTCATGGCATGAAAGCCAATGAAAATCCCACATTTTGGCTGGAACCCTCTTACATTTCCACAATAACAAAAGGGAAGGGAGGTGTTGACTAGGACACTTATCAAAGGGTACTGATACAGCACAAACCATCAGGAGTAAGTTCTTATATAAAAGTTTATGTGAATGGTTTAATAACATCTGAACAGACACCTTCCATTGTTTGAGACTTAAAAACATATGTTTTACGTAAGTTGGTATACCAACAGTTTGTCTTAACACAGTTAAGGAATTAGTTTTCTATTGATGAAACCAAATCCTGCAAGAGTCATAAAACCAAGGTTCCCACCCCCTTTGGGCATGAATCAACAAAGGCCTAAGGTTTGCAGTGAAAAAAATACAAGAAAAAAATAACAAAAGGTTAACCATACAAACGTCACCCTCAGGGATAGGTAAATAAGTGATATTCCGTTTTATCGGGTTTAACCTACTACCCCAAAAAGCCTGAAAAAACAGGCTAAAGGCAGCAGTTTCTAGCTGTCGTGGAATAGGGAATACATAACTCAGAAAAGGAAAGTAGAGATCAAATAGTTTTTAATTAAGAAAACACGTTTCTTTTTCCCTATCTGCCCCCGGTTCCAGGAGGCCACCTGAAGTTTACCTTGTTGCAGTTTAACATTCCAGTTAAAAAAATCTGAATCCTGTGTACCAAAAAAAATTCCAAAAATGTGAATAGGGCCCTCAACTAAATGTAACGGGCCAATACAGTCCGAGGAGGAGGTTACTGAACCGACTCGAATAACCAGACTTTTAGTGTAATTTAAAACAGCACCAGAGAAGTTTCCAAAAATAGAGCACTCATGGAAAGAATGAACCACTGAGGCTGCATCAGCTACAAGAAAACAAACATCATCTGCATATGCAATCGCCTTATAAGGCAAGCATAAGGCACAACTAGAAATAGCACGAATCTGAGAATTAGTATTCAACCGACGGAGCAAAACATCAAGAAAAAATACATATAACAACGGGCTTAAACGACAGCCCTAACAAACACCCCTTTTTATGGGGATCATGGGTCCTATCCAATCATTCACTACAGGCACAACAGTAGCCGTTCTATAGAAAGCACGAATCCAGCATACCACAACATCAGGTACATGCAGAAAATGAAGTGCTTCCCATAAAAAAATCATGCCTAACCGAATCAAAAGCAGCCTTCTGATCTACAGAGACAACAAGTCCTGAAGCCAGACTTGCATAGCCATGAGAAAATAATTCTCGTAAGAGGATCAAATGATCAGAAATTCTCCTTTGAGGCACAGAACAGGATTGGGCGGGATGCAAAACCACCTCCGCTATCCTCACCAAATGCTTTACAATAATTTTTGTCAAAAGTTTAAAGTCGGTGTTCAACATACATACATAAAGGTCGCCAATTCTCTAGAGAATGGATATCACCTTTCTGTTTATAAATGTAAATCAAAGTACCCTTAGTAAATTCCAAAGGGAGAGATTCACATGTTAACAGAGAATTAAATACAGATGTAAGTTCTGGGGCCAAATGTTCACCCAGCACCTTATATAAGCCAGCAGGGAGACCATCCGGGCCAGGAGTTCTCTGTACAGGTAATGAAAAAATAGCCAATGTCAAATCCTGCTCCGTGATAGGAGAACAAGCCTGGTCCTGACATAGCTGTGAGGGAACTGGGATATCAAGGCCACTATACAAAGTCGCACTGTTACCAGCCACATCAGGAAGGGGAGAAAAAAGGGCTGTAGTATACTTTGTTACAATATGACAAATCTCAGTTTGTGAGGAACATAAGGTCCCTTCTGAATTTAGAAGACACGCCATATTTTTTCGGCGGTCTGATGGGAATTAGATTCAAAAGGACAAATAACATCACGTGTTCCAACAGTACAGAATTTATGTTGGTAAAAAGTTGTTGTGATTGTCGTGAATTGGAAAGTCAACATATCATTCTGTAGGACTTTTATTTGTTGAGTAAGGTCTTGCCCCGTCGTGTACGCTATGGTTAGTAATGACTGAAAATGTACCCTCTTCTGCAAATAGTCTAGGTATTCCCTCCTACATTTTAAATGACTGTAAGTTTTTAAAAAAGTGACCAGATCATGTTTCGTGTCTAACCACCACTGAACAGGATCTTCATAACAAATAAAAACAGATTTACGGGCTTGTATGAAGGACAGAAGGGACTGCATAAACATCAGAATCTGCAACAAAGATGTGTTGAATTTCCAAATACCTGGACCTTTACGGGAAGAGACAACTGAACCAAAACCAACAGAAAGCAGCTTATGATCAGAAAACTCAACCGCTTGAACTTTGGCAGAAATAATTGGTACTGTAGGAGAAGAAAACACATAATCAATACGGGTGGCTAGTTTACCCTTTTGGAAGGTAGGGGTATGTTGTGTAGTAAAGGAGAGATAGGAGTCCTTTAAGTGGGTGGCTCGAACCAATTTACCCAATTCGTGGGAATCACAAAACAGTTTCTTTGTAGCAGCAAAGGAGCTCTTATCTTGAAGACTCAGGCCACAATTAAAGTCACCAGCAAACAATACCTGAAAGGAAGTGTGCAAATAAGGATGAAGCAAAGTAAATAAAGCTATGCATTCAGTTTTGATTTGAGGGGCATAAATGTTTATCACCCGGTAGGGACAGGACCCAATGACAAAATCTATAATAAGCACCCTACCAGGGGCTACATAAAACAATTTTAGCAAACAGAAGTCTGGGATATTAATTAAAATTCCCAGTCCCGAACAAGAGTCCTGACTAATCGACCAAAAAGAAGGACCCAGTAACCAGTCCTGTTGTGCTTGTCGGATCTCATGTGTAGTATGAAGTCTTGTATCCTGTAATAAAATTAAACTCAAAGGCAAAAGCTGTAGAAAGGAAAAAATCAATCTCCTTTTAGCCATACGCTTCATACTATTTACATTAATAGTATGGCAAACAAAGTGAAACATAGCACCAAAAAATAGGAAAACAGACAAAAAATACATTTTACAATTTCCTTTTCCCAACCACCTTCCTCCTTTTAAGTTTTACTCTGGTCTTTCGCTTCTGAGAAAGGCCAGTACCAAGTTACAACTCAGAGTCAGTGGTACCATCAGGGAGAGAAGAAGCTATGGAGGAAGAGTCCGACTCACCTCCAGCGTCATCAGAAAGGGGTTGGAGAAGTTCAAAAGAATTAGATAAGGGCACTGGCGGGGGTTCCGGACCACTCACAGGAGATGGTGCAACCCGAGGGTTATTTCTCAGTGACCTTCTACGTATGACACTTGTAAGCACTCGGGGGGGGCATAGTACTTGGACCTGGGACCTGGTCCTGAACAGGAAAATTAGACTGGGCAAGATCAGGGACAGGAGAAATCTCAAGCAAGGGGTCATCCGTGAAGGAAACTATCTGAGGTATGACCTCAGAGGATACAACAGGCACTGAAGCCTGCAGTAAGGGCTGGGCTGCCTTAGGGGGAGGTGCAGCCAAGGTGGTCCGGAGACGGGCCTTCTGCGCCTGTGTAATAATAAAGCGCTGGTCCACTCCACCATCATGAAATTCCTGGTTATGCGCAGCCCATTTACAATTCTGAAAGGTGTGCCCCTGTTCATCACATAGGTTACATCTACATTTATTCAAACAGTGTGCCCCTACGTGGCCCAATTCCCCACAGACGTTGCATTTCAGTTTATCACATACATTACTAAGATGTGCAGGGTCACCACACCGATAGCAAGCCTTCGACTGACCCGGGAAGAACAAGACCCCCCTATCTCGGCCTATGAAAAAAGAGTTAGGCAAATGTACAACCCCAGAATCATTAGATCGTAACAAGACTTTAAACTTCCAGCCCCCAGTCCAAATGTTCTCAGTATCCAAAATGGCTTCAGGCTGTCCCTGGACATCACAATGCTGTTTCAGCCAATACACAACATCCTCCACCTCAACTCCCTCATTTTGAAACAGAATAGTGATCATCTTAAAAGTAGGTTTAGAAAGAGGAATAGCCTGAAATGGGGTCCATAATGCAGTAGTCTGCAGAGAATTATACTTTGACCAAAAATGCTCCAATCCCCTAGATGTTTGGAAACTAATGTCAAACGTGGTTTCACCAGAGATATGAATTAACGCATATATTTCATGGGAAAAGAATTTTAAAGAATCCTTTAGAAGCATACGTGCCACATAGATCTGATCAGGTGGCTCAGGTAACCCCCCAGGTATGCCAGGCGAACAGCATTGTGTCTCTTAGCAGCCTGGATTGGAAATTTAAAAAATGAAGAATATGAACGGCTTGGTCCTGATATTTTGGGGGGGGGACTGTGGTGGTAGGGGAGCCAGAGCCTCTTTAGAAATAGTAGAAAAAGGAGTCTGGGGTGGAGAACCCTTCAGATAATCCAACACAGGGTTCTGAGTAAGCTCCAGTTCTTGAGGGAGACACAAAGGGTCAGTAGTGACTTTTGAAGTGCCTAAAGTGCTCTGTAGCTCTGGAAAATCTTCAGGGCGGAGGGACCGTATTGGAGATGGACCCGACTTCCAACTTCCTGGGACAGTACCCTGAACCCAGCCAGCACCTCTCAGAGCCAATTCAACAGTCCAGGTAGGCACTTTATTAATATTGACAGCAGATAATTCTTGTACATGTAGGGAGCTCTGCGAGTTAATGGAAGCAGGTAGTAAAAAGGAAACTGAATCCGTTTGAACTGCAGGCAGCAGGGGAGCATTTACTGTAGAGGAGTCCTGTCCATGTGGGGAACTCAGCGATGTAATGGAAGCAGGTTCTGAGAAGGAAACCAAATCCGTTTGTACTGCAGGTGGCAGGGGAGCAGGCAGTAGGGCTTCAGCTACCAACACACAGGTCGGGTCACAGCCTGTCACAGCAACAGGCAGGAAAGGAGACAAGTCAGGTAAATCTTCAAGAGCTTCCACCTGAGTGGAAGATGCATCTGTGCTGTCGGTTCTCAGGTGTTGCATATCTCTATGCATTTTCAGTTTTGCACTAGCAAAATGGCACTCCGCCATTGCAAAATGCTCCCGAATCTCTTGTGCTGTCAAACAGTGATTTTCAGAATCAGAGGAAGTAAAATCCTCTGGTAAGTCGATTGTAGGTATGCAAGTCAGCAAGTCAGTTCCATAAGAAGCAAGCAGAGGGCTACGTATAGCAGCCTTAGTATGAGCAGCAAAACTTAAAGTTGTAGTAGGAACATCAACAGGCAAAACATCAGTTGTTGGCATCGTGGTCTCCATTCAGTCAGATGTAGGAGCAGAGACCAAATCTCCCACCTCCATAGCTCCCTCCTCAGAAGGCAAGGGTGCATCTGCCATCTTGGACAGAGGTTTCCCCTCTGATGAGTAGGGGAATTTCCCCAGTGTCCTGGCCAAATTTCCCTCATTCACTAAAAATACCACCAACAGCTTAATCTGCTTCAAGGTCAGTTGGCATTCATCTGTATTCCCCACCCTCGGGTCATGCCTGAAAATAGGCAGGATTTGTCTAGTGCACTTACCCGGTCAACAAAAACTAAATAGATAAATATCTATTCTTAAATGTGGCATTTATTCTCTGATCAGTTGACAGTCTGAGACTCAAGTAATCTGGAAGTCTTTCTTTATATCATCAAGGATAATGTGAATAAATCTTATTTGAGGAAGAATCTGACTCAGAGTTGCATTGTCCACACTGACATCATGTGTGGCAGCCTCAAATGTCTCCAATAAGGTGACAATGAGTCAAGTAGATTCCAACTGCTGGAACTGAGCATGATATCTACTTTACCTATTTGATCCTCCATGGTGAAGTCATGTACAGCATTTTTCTGTTCAAGAAGCCTTTCCAACATGTAAAATGTTGAATTCCAGTAGGATGGAACTTACTGCTTTAATATATGCAGTGGTACTGTAAGTTGTTTGACCTCTGCAGTCCATTCAGGATTTATTTGTGTTTTCACAGAGTAGCTGAAATGCCCACATATTTTCCTAGCAAGACCTAAGAGGTTTTCAACATTTCTGTTTCCATTTAAGAAATTATGGATGAGAATATTTAAACAATGTGCAAAACAAGGTATGTGTTGGTAGCTGACATTTCTAACATCTTTGACTATGTTGGCACCATTATCTGACACCATGAACCCTGGAGATAAGGAATACAGAGCAAGCATTTCTGGAATTTGTTTTTCCCAGTTCCTGCAAAGTATTCACAACAGTGTGGGTTTCCTCAAAATTGGTGACACATAATGTAGCCTGCTTCCTACTGCTTACAATAGAATGGGGATTATTACTTTCTGACTGAAAACTTGCCCAATGAGCTGTAACAGTCATGTAGTCAATTTTTTGTTTGCTGGTCCATATATCTGTAGTTATGCAAACCTGCTTCACCTCAGAGATTTCAACAGCTTAAAGGTCACCTAAACTGTATTTTTATACATTTTTTTTTTAAAAATGACTCCATAGGCTTGTAAAGAAGAGGCTATTGTTTACATTTATACTGAAACTGCATTTATTAAAGTAAGATAAACGCATTCATAGCATCCAAAAATCCTGCTCTGAAAACCCTAAAATGGATGCCGTGATGATATCAGTGAAGAGCGACATGCCTAGCTCTGCATGTGTATACTAGCAGTACTAATCATATTCAAATGCAAATAACTTTAAAACAGAATAATACCTACCTCTACCCAGCTAGAACAGAAAACACACCCATACCCAAAATTAAGGAATCGTTTATATTCAGCTTATTACCAAAAAGCAAAAAAATTTTTAAATGCATCACGATTAAAAATACTATTACTTGCTGGACTAGGGCTCAACATATAATAAAGGAACAGACCACAATCTCAAAATGTATGCCTATTTATAAAAATTATAATTTCATACCATCAACACATGGAAATAACTTTAAAATATGGCATGACAGGGGCATTATAGAAATGGGGATGTTATTTGGTAACAATAACCTAAAATCCTTGAAACAACTACAGCAATAATATGGATTACTACATACACAAAGATATCAGTATATACAAATAAAAAATTATATCAAGAGTAATAATGGTGCAGTAAATTTAGGGGAGGACTCAACTCTAATAAAATTGCTGCAAGATAAAATGGATACGAAAAAATTAATATCTGTGATATATGAAACAATTATGAGTAAGAATAAAAATGTTATGAACAAATTAAGTGCTAAATGGGAAAAAGACAGCAGGATTAACATTGCAGAGGAGTTATGGTGATACATAGTTGTTACTTATACAACAAAAGTAAAATCCTCAAAATTACAACAGATTCAAATGAACACAGTACATGGAACTTACTACACCCCATCAAAACTGCATTACTTCAATAATTCCATTCCAGATAAATGTCCCAGATGCACCAGCACATCAGGAACAGTGATTCATCTAATCCTCTTCTGTCTCTACCTTACAAATTTTTGGACTAAAATTGTTAAAATACTAAAACAAAACACAGGAAGAACAACTGCTTTAGCTCTGCTATTAACAATGCTAGATATATCTACAGTTAATAACCACTGGATGAACATCAACAAAGATGTATGACCATCATGTCTATTATAGTTAAGCAGTGTATCCTCCTTAAACGGAAGAATGCTACCCCACCAGTTTATGAAACCTGGCTGACTCAGATGATAGATGTTATGAGATTGGAACAAACCTATTACATTAAAAATGACCAAAAGGATAAATTTGAAAAAAATGTGGGTACCATTCCATGTCTTAATACAACAAGGCCAGATTTAAGAGAATATCTAGGATAAGGTAAATATAGAATTATTTCCTGGACCCCAAGTTTGTGATGATATATATGACAGGGACTCTGATCGCAACATCAGATAAGAAATTGGTCTCAATTATTTATCCGAACCTTACAAAAAAAAGTAAAAAATAACTTTAAAATGGACAATGATATCACAGTACTGTGAGCATGAAAGTTGTTCAGCATAAAAATATCTACAAAATGAGAGGTGTTTCATTTATAGCCACATTTCATTTTTTTTTTTAGAATTAGCAAAACAAAAAACTGCAGAAAATTCCATTTGTTTTTTTCATTTTTCCGGCAAACAAATGCAAATAACTTTAAAACAAAAGATAATAGCATGGTATTGTCAACATGAAATTTGTTCAGCACAAAAATATCTACACAATGAGTGGTGTTTCATTTTTAGATACTTTTTTTATTTTATAATTAGCAAAAAAACAGCTGAAAAGTAATTTCTTTTCACTTTTTCAACAAACAAATGCAAATAACTAAATAAACAAAAAATAATAGCATGGTACAATGAGAACAAAATGTGTTCAGACAACAATATCTACAAAATGAGTAGTGTTTTATTTATATCTACCTTTTAGTTTTTTTTATAATTAGCAAAAAACTGGAGAAAATTCTGATTTTTTTTCAGTTTTTGAACAAATAAATGTAAATAACTTTAAAACAAAAAATGATAGCATGGTACTGTGAGCATGAAATGTGTTCAGAAACATAGAAGTTGATGGCAGATAAGGACCTCAAAGCCCATCCAGTCTGCCCATTTCTTTTTCTACATTATGAATGTGCCATAGGCCTTTACTCTGTCAATGGACTATCTATTCATACTCACCTGTATTTATTTATTGAAATATATCGGAATTACAATCCTTTGAGTCATAGACTCCTTTGCAAAGGCTCCACATCAGTAAGAACATACACTAAGTATCACAAATTAAATATCTGGTACAACTGTCCTACATTTGGCACAGTACGAAACTTAAAATATTGATAGAGGATTTAAACATTTGTTGCTCCCTTATGCCTATCCCATGCCTGTATGAAGCCCTGCACTGTATTCATATATACAACTTCCTGAGGTAGGCTGTTCCATGCATCCTCCACCCTTTCTGTGAAAAAGAAGTTCCTCACATTACCCCTTAATCGGACTCCCTCTAATCTCATGCTGCCTCCTCTTCTCCTGCTATTTTTCTTATATTGAAACATGTTAGACTCTTTCACCTTGTTAATGCCCTTAAGGTGTTTGAATGTTTCGATCAATTACCTCTCTCCCTCCTTTGCTCTAGGGTGTACATATTGAGCTCCGTTTATCTGTCCTCATGTTTTCTGATGCAGTGCCTGCACCATTTTGGTTGCCCTTCTCTGGACTGCCTGATTTTTTTAATGTCCTTGTGAAGATGCGGCCTCCAGTACTGCATGCAGTACTCCAGATGGAGCCTAACCAGTGTCTTGTAAAGAGGGATTATTACCTCCCTCTTACAACTTGTGATACCCCTACTAATACACCCCAACATCCCCCTAGCCTTACCTACACTCTTAGTGGTCTGCTTGGGTGATTTCAGGTCATCTGTGATGATGCCCAAGTCTCTTTCTTCCCTTGTGATTACCAGCAACTCCCCTCTCAACCTATAGGTGGCTTGAGGGTTTCTCTTCCCTATGTGCATGATCTTGCACTTCTTTGCATTAAACCCCAGTAGCCACTTTTACAACCATTTTGCCAGTTTATCCAGATCTCTTCTCATTCTGCCCACCCCATCTGGATCATCTACTCTGTTGCAGATCTTGGTGTCATCTGCAAACAGACAAACCTTACCCTCCAGTCCATCTGCAATGTCACAGATGAAGATATTGAAGAGGACTGGCCCCAGGACTGATCCCTGAGGTACCCCACTTGTGACTTGCATCTCTTCTGACTGTATACCATTTACCACCACTGTCTGTTTTCTGCCCATCAACCAGTTTGCCACCCAGTTGACCAACTTCTGACCCACCCTGAATCTACCCAGCTTGTTAATCAATCTTCTATGTGGAACAGTATTGAAAGTTTTGCTGAAGTCAAGGTAGGCGACATCAACTGCTCCCCCTTGGTCTACCACTCTGGTTACCCAGTCAAAGAAATCTATGAGATTAGTTTGACAGGACCTTCCTGTTGTAAACCCATGCTGTCTTGGATCCTGTGCTCCTATGGATTCCAGGTGTTGCGCTATCCTTTCCTTAAGGAGTGCCTCCATAATCTTGCCCACCACTGAGGTAAGACTGACTGGTCTGTAGTTCTCTGCCTCCTCTCTGCTACCACTCTTGTGGAGGGGCATCACATGAGCCCTTCTCCAGTCTCCTGGGACCTCTCCTGTGCTCAGAGACTAACTAGATATTTCTGATAATGGTTCTGCTAGTCCTACCCTTAGCTCCTTTAGTACCATGGGATGTATGCCATCATCAGGTCCCACTGCCTTGTCCACTCTGAGCTTAGTGACTGTAGTAGGACACTTTCTTTTGTGATAGAACTAGTGCATACCTCCCTACCCCCTTTGTCCATGGTGCTGAGCTGTGGGCCCTGCCCTGGGAGAGGTAGTAACAACAACAAAAATGGAAAGGGTCCTGCAGGTAACCATATCAGATGACCTTAAGGTTAGCAAGTAATATGAGAAGGTAGTAGGGAGGGCTGAGGGGATACTGGGATGTATAGGGAGATGCATAACCAGCAGAAAACAGGAAGTTGTTATTCCTCTGTACAGACAGTTGGTGAGACCCAATCTGGAGTACTGCATCTAGTTCTGGAGACCCCATCTCTGCAAGAACATAGACAGGATGGAGGCAGTCCAGAGGAGGGCAACTAAAATGGTGCAGGGTCTGAAAGAGAAGCCATACGAGGAGAGACTAAAGGAGCTTAATATGTATACACTTGAAGAAAGGGGGGGGGACATGATAGAAACTTTGAAGTACCTCAGTGGAATTAACAAAGTCCAAGAGGGTAGCATATTTTTGAAAAAGAGATGTGCGAGAACAAGGGGACACAATTTGAAGATAGAGGGGGCTCAGGAGCAATGTGAGGAAGTATTCTTTCACAGAGAGGGTGGTGGACACATGGAACAGCCTTCCTGAGGAGGTTGCAGGGTCTAAAACTGTGGGAGAATTCAAGAATTCATGGGACAGACATAAGGCAATTTTTGTGGAGGGTAGGAAGAAATAGGCTGTTGGTTAAATATGATCTGCAGCTTATCCTGTAGGTAGGGAAATGGGCAGACTAGGTGGGCCAAGCAGTCCTTAGCTGCCATCAAAGTCTATGTTTCTATATTTCTACCTTCACCTCAGTAAATACTGAGAAGTATTTATTTAGGATAGATGCTTTTCCTTAGTCCTCCTCCTCACATTCCTCCTTATCCCCTTTGATCTTAGCAATACCCCCTCCAGACTTTCTCCTTTCACTGATGTATCTATAGAAAGTCTTGTCACCTTCTTTTACTGTTCGTGCTAGTGTTTCCTCAGTTTGGGCCTTTGCCTGCCTTACTACCTTCTCTGCTTCCCTTAGGGAAGTTTGATATGCCTCCCTATCTTCGTCCTGCTGCATTCCCTTATATTTCCTGAAGGCCAGCCTTTTGGCTCTGACCTTTTCTGCTATTTTTGAGAACCATAGTGGTTTCCTTCTTCTTTTGCTCTTGCTTTTCTCTCTAACACAATGGGATGTTGCTTCAATTATTGCATCCTTAATGCTTGCCCACTTTGTCTGTACCCCCTCACCTGTATTTCTTCTTTCCAGGGCTATTTTAACTCTGTTGGCCATCTTATCAAAGTCAGCACCTCTGAAGTACCATATTTTTGCCGTGGAATGGGATGATTTAGTTCAGCACAAAAATATCTACAAAATGAGTGGTGTTTCATTTATAGATACCATTTAGATTTTTATAATCAGCAAAAAATGGCAGGAAATTACATTTTTTTTTCACTTTTTCGGAGATATGACATAAATGAAATGTGCTACTCCCCTACTGTAAATAATGTTGATGTAGCCATGGATACATATGCACACTTGCACACCACCTGGGAAGTGTAGTAAAAAATTCCCATAAGATCACATTGTAGATTGCAAATAAGGAATAACCTCCACTCCTTTTGTGACCTCCCCCTCCCTGCTGTCGCTGTTAGGTGTTGCAGGGAGGTGGGTATCTGTAGGGAGAAGGGAGGTTTATGGCGGGTCACTGGGGGCTCAGCAGAGGTGAGGGGGATTTGGGTGGTTAGGGTCAGAAGGCGCCCTGGGATTAAACAGAACCTTGAGAGAGGCCCAATGTGTTTGGTCTTCGTTCCCAAGGTTCCCAACAGACCGCTTGGGCAGGCAGCTAGAGGGCCTACATCCTCCACTGATCCCATCCAGGCAGTGTTGTGCAAAGCAAGTTCAATGAGAAACAAGACCATGATTATGTCAGACTTGATTTCTTTAGTTGACCTGGTGTGCATCATGGAGACCTGGTTGGGGGACGATGCTGGTCCAATTTTGGAGGCATTAGTCCCTGCCGGGTACTTCGGGGTTCACTGCCCGAGGGGGGATTCCGGGGGGGGGCATCTGTTTTAGATCCAGCCTCAATTTCTCTGTACATCCAGCAGGTTCCACCTCATCATTTGAATGTGTGGCAGTACATGGGGGTTCAGGTGCAATTGCACGATTCTCGTGGTTTAATGCCCTCCAGGGTCAGGCAGAGAATTTCTGCAGGAGGCTGCAGACTTCATCGCTGATGTGGTGTAGGAGTCACCCAAATGGACTGGTTGATTCTGGGGGACTTCAATGCCTGAATGGATGATGAATCATCGCCATTTTGTTGTAACCTCCAGTTGATAACATCACTGAGCCTTGTACAGGCAGTTGCATCTGTGACCCATCATCACGGCCACACCTTAGATTTGGTATTCTCACTGGGTTTAGGGATCACTGACCTCAAGATAGATTGGGTCACTTGGTCTGATCACTGTATGATGAAATTTTCATTTGGTGCACCTCTCAACAATCCCTCCCCTGTTGAGATAATCAACTATTGTCCTTTAAGAGGACTGTCCCCTGAGGGACTGATGGCGGTAGTTGATTTTTCCAGTGTACTGTAAGTGCTGCTTGTGTGGTTGGCTTGGGTGAGGCAGTGGTAGTCTATAATGGGTCTGTCTCCAGGGAACTTGATGCCATCACACTGGTCTGTATATGACCTAGGTCCTCTCACTTGAGACCCCTGTGGTTCGACGGAGCTCTCAAGGTGTTGAAGACCACGGGTTGGAGATTGGAGCATTGCTGGTGGAGGACTTGATCAGAGGAAGAAAGACTGGCTTTGAGGAACCACTATGCTGATTATCAAAGGGCAATTGACCATAAGGAGGCAGAGTTCCTGTCCAGGGAGATTGCTGCAGGGTGGAACAGACCAGCTCAGCTCTTTTGGATTGTGGCCAGATTGCTTCATTCAGTCTGTCTACAGCCAAAAAGAGCCTTTTCAGTAGCATTTTGTGAAGAGTTTGCTCTGTTCTTCTCTGACAGGGTATCCTCTGTTCGGGCTGTGGTCTTGTCAGTGGGTCTAGTTCAGTACCACAGGGTGCGGCCTGAGTGGAACAGAAACACTCCAATTGTCTGGGTAGAGTTTTAGCCTGCGGAGCTGGCTGAGGTCTCCAAGGTGATTTTGAAGCTGCAGCCCATTTGTTGTGAACTGGACCATGGCCCAATGTGTCTCCTAGTGGGTTGCATTGAGGCCATTGGTCCAGTGTTCACCAGGACAGTTGGGTGTTCACTTTTGGAGGTGGTCTTTCCCGACACTTTGAAGGACATGCTGGTGAAGCCTCTTCTGGAAAAACATCTCTCAATTCTGACGTCCTGGCGAATTATAGACCTATCTCCAGCCTCCCATTCTTAGGGAAGGTTGCTGAGAAGATAGTGGTTCTGCAGGTCGAGTAACACCTGGACACTTTTGACATCTACAAGCCATTCCAGTCCAGATTTAAGTGAGGCACACACAGAGACAGCACTAGTCTGGGTGCATAATGATCTGCTCAGGGCTAGAGATCGAAGGGAATTGTCAATTCTCATTCTCCTTGATCTGTCATCAGCTTTTGACACCGTGGACCACATTGTGTTGTTGGATTGTCTTAGAGAGTATTATGGACTTGCTGGTACTGTTATCAACTAGTTTGAGTCCTTTCTCTGGGGCAGGAGGCAGAGAGTGATGATGGGGAATTTCTCCTCCTCCCCAATGCCCATGACCTGTGGAGTTCTTCAGGGTTCAATCCTGTCACCAGTGCTGCTTGCAGTGCACATGCTGCCTCGGTGCAGACTCATTAGACAATACAGCTTGAGCTTTCACCGTTATGCAGATGATACTCAACTGTATATGTATTTTGTACCAGGGACAACTGGTGCCATTGATGTGCTGAATAAATGCATTGTCGAGATCCAGGATTGGATGAACTCTAACTGGCTGAGATTTAACCCGGACAAGACGGACATAACATAGAAACATAAAAGTTGTCGGCAGATGGGGACCATACGATCCACCAAGTCTGCCCTTGGCTTCCTACCCCCCTACTTAGCTGCCTGTCTGTGTATCCCACAGTGTCTGTCCCATGCCTAGTTGAATTTCCCCACTGTCTTGGCTCCCACCACCCCCTCCGGCAGGCTATTCCATGGTTCCACAATGCACTCTGTGAAGAGGAATTTCCTCATATTGCTTCTGAACTTTCCTCCCTTAAATTGAAGGTTGTGCCCTCTAGTCCTGCTGTAGTCATTTGCCTGAAAGAGGTTCTGCATGTTCACCCTGTTCTTGCCTTTAAGGTATTTGAATGTTTCTATCATGTCCCCATGATTCCTGCGCTGTTCTAGGGAGAACAATTTGAGGTCATCAGTCTTGCCTCATACAGTTTCTGATGCAAGCCTTGCATCATCTTTGCTGCTCTTCTCTGTACCATCTCCAGCCTATCCATGTCCTTCCTGAGGTGTGGCCTCCAGAACTGGACACAGTACTCCAGGAGAGGCCTGACCAGGGACCAATACAGGAGCATGATTACTTCATGCCTTCTGCTCGTGATACCCTTTCCTGTGCATCCCAGGATATGACTAGCCTTTAGTGCTGCCTTTTCACATAGTCTACTGACCTTGAGGTCATCTGATATGATCACCCCTAGGTCTCACTCCTGCCTGGTAGCCACCAGCTGCTCCTCTCCCATTAAGTAGTTTCCCTGGGTTATGCTTTCCCAGGTGCATGATCTTATATTTGTTGGCATTGAATTTCAATTGCCAGGTCTTGGACCACTCCTCCAGTTTTCGGAGATCAGCTTCCATGCTTTGCTGTCCCTCTGTTGTGTCTACCCTGTTGTCGATTTTGGTGTCATCTGCAAACAGGCATACCTTTCCCTGCAGTTCATCCACAATGTCACTGATGAATATGTTGAAGAGGATCAGCACAGAACTGAGCCCTGCAGGACCCCACTAGTCACCCTCCCCTCCACAGAGTGCCATTTATTAATATTCTCTGAGTTCTCCTATGAAACCAATTTCTAACCCAGTTTGTAACCTCGGGCCCAATTCCCATGTTCTCCAGTTTTTTCACTAGTCTCCTGTGCAGAACGGAGTCAAAAGCTTTGCTGAAGTCCAAGTAAACCACATCCACTGCCCCACCCTGATACACTGTTTTGGTGACCCAAAAGAAAAAATCAACCAGGCTTGTCTAGCAGGACCTCCCTGATGTAAAACTGTGTTGATTTTTGTCGAGCTGACCAGTTTGCTCCAAAAAAGCTATGACTCTTTCCTTCAGCAGGGACTCCATCAGTTTTCCCACAACTGACATTAGACTAACCAGACGGTAGGTACCTGGCTGTTCCTTGCTTCCACTCTTGTGGAGTGGTACTACTGTTGCACTCTTCCAATCCTCCGGTACCTCCCCGCTGCTTAATGATTTGTTGAAGAGCACTGCTAAGGGGGCTGCCAGTTTCTTCCCTAGTTCTTTCAGTATTCTTGGGTGTATCTCATCTGGCCCCATAGCTTTATCTACCTTTAACTTGTCTATTTCCTCCAGGACCCTTTCCTCTGTGAAGGGACCCATGTATATGCCTTCAATCGGGCACTTCTTTATGCTTATTGTTGGTCCATTACCGTCTGCTTTCTGTGTAAAGACTGAGCAGAAGTACTTATTGAGTGTCTCTGCCTTCTCCCCGTCTTGCTTTGTGGTTTGTCTGTCTTTTTTTTTGTGATTCTAACAATGCCCCCTTTGGTCTTCTTTTTTTCACATGTGCACCTGTAAAAGGTTTTGTTACCCTTTTTTACTTCCTGAGCTATCCTAACCTCTGTTTGAGCCTTTGCATTTCTATCACTTTCCCTGTCTCTTTTAGTTTCTGTTTATATTCTGTTTTGTCAGCCTCGTTCCCAGACTCCTTGTACTTTTTGAAGGCTATGCACTTTTGTCTCACCATGGTTGCCACCTCCTTGGAACACCATAGTGGGATTTTCCTCCTTTTGTTCTTACTAACCTGACAGGCACACTGTGATGTGACCATGGTTATTTCATCCTTCAGTCTTGTCCAATATTCCTCAACAGTCTCGTCTGTCGAGTTATTAAGGTTGTCTCTTAGGCAGACCTTCATGTCTGTGAAGTCTGCCCTCCTAAAATCAAAGACCTTCAGTTTGGAGTGTGTGGAGTCTACAGTCCTTTTTACCCTGAACTATACCATGTTATGATCACTGTTACCCAGGTGGTTCCCTGCTTCGACACCCATAAGCCTATCGCTATTTGTGAATATCAGATCTAGAACCATGTTACCCCTTGTGGGTGATGTCACTAGTTGACTTAGGCCTGCTTCCTGTAGTGTGATTAGGAATTCCCTGCTCTTCTGTGTTGCCGCTGTGTAGGTATTCCAATCTATGTCCAGCAGATTGAAATCCTCCACCAGCACCATGTCCCCTTTGCCTGACATCTGGAGGATGGTTTCCAGAATTTCCTTATCTCTGGCTTCTTCCTAATTTGGGGGTCTGTAGATTATTCCTACCCGAATAGGTTTCCAGCTCCCAGACCCTACTGTGATCCATAGATCCTCTGTTTCCCCTAGTGCTTGCTGCATTTCAGTAGCATTGATGGTATTCTTAACATAAGTAGCTACCCCCCCTCCCTTATATCTCTCCCAAACATGTTATACTCTGGGATAGTCATCTTCCAGCCATGATTATTTGTGAACCATGTTTCGGCCCTGGCCACCCAGTCTAGATCTGCCTCAGGTATTGTGGCAGTGAGGTCAGTCATCTTGTTAGCCAGACTGCGTACATTGAGGCATAGTGTTGACCACTCTTGCTGTGTCACTTTGTTTGTCATGCCTCCCTTGATCTTATTGTTTATCCCTTTGTAGTTTTCCCTGTTTATGGTTCCTCCCTTTCCATTGTGATGGTCAACACCAGAGTCGGAAAGGGTTTTATGTTACCGGCTATCTACTTTTGCTATCCTGGAGTGTGTAGATTTGGTGCTAGCTGGAGGGGGAGAGACAGTAGGCTCAATGTGTGCTTCTCCTAGAGCTACCGTCATGTCCCCTCCCACTAGTTTAAATGTTCTACGTGGACATCAAATTTTTGGTCCAGTGCTCTGTCTCCCTTTTTAGTCAGGTGGAGGCCATAGAATTTGAAGAACTCCCTTTTGCCAGATGTTGCCCCAGTTTCCGATGAAGTGGTGCCCCTTTGTGTGGTGCCTGTCCTTGAGCCATGCTTTGAGCTCACTTATCTCTTTCTCTCTGATTTTCTGCCTGTTCTTTCCCTTTTCCCAAACAGGCAGAATCACAGAGAATGTAATGCTAGCCGAAATGAAACCCATTTATCACCGAGCTGCGCAATGTGCTCCTTAACCTCCTCGACCGACTGGCTAAAAATGTCATTGGTCCCTAGGTGGACCAGGATGTTTGATATCTCTTCTTCCTTTTTACCTGTGTTGACTATTTAGTCAGTGTCCCTCCAAGCGGATGCTCCTGGGAGACACCTGACCTGCACATCTACACGTTTGTTTTGTCTCAGGTGGGGGTCCATACAATGAATCATGGAGTCCCCTATAATTATGATTTTTTTCCTGTTGAGGTTTTGTTTATGATGTTGTTTTGCTATCCTGTTGCATTTGGCATTATTTTGGCCCGAGACATCCTCTGTCATTACAGATGGTATGGACGCAAGAGGTGTGTACCTGTTTGCTGTGTTTAGAGTGCTTTGTTGGTTTGTGAGAGTTGCCCAAGCTCTGCCCCCTTTTCCTGCAACCAGTTGACATCCCCCAGGCCTGGTCATTCTCTGGGGGAGAGGTGTGCTGATTTGGTGTTGGTGCTGTGGAGGTGCACTCTTAAAAGAAATGTTTCCCTGTAGGTGGTTATGCAGGATGCTGATCTCACCCCCATGCCTCCTGCAGCTGAGCCCTGAGGTGAAATATTTCCAAACATATGGGACAGTGTCCCTGCCTTTGGGCAACATGACCATTGAAGAGTGTCCCACAGTGTTGGCAGCCAATGATAACCATGCACGTGCCAGTGGATAGAAAGAAAGAGTACATAATTATTCAAATTTAGAGGAAGATGATCTGTTCCAGGTGGATGAAAGAGAAACAGGCTTTTTTTGTCTTTTTGTTATAATCACATAGACCCCTCCCTTTCCTGTTCTTTAGGCAGGAAATAGGGATAGGTCAAACCCTATATAAGTAGATGACCAGGGGAGGTGGGATGGGGGAGGGAGGGTTGGAGAAACCCCTGCTGAAAAGAAAGAGAAAGAAAATGCACAAATGAACAAGCAGGAAAAAAAAAAAAACAATCAGCCAAAAGGTAATTTCACTGCCCCTTCTGGTTTCAGTCCTCTTACCTCAGTACTGAGAGCCAAGAGTCAGAGGAAGCAGCTGTGATTGTTACAGCACTCCCCAGTGACATTTCCACTTTGCCCTAACAGCCATTGGGAAGCACTGCCTGTATAGACGAAAACATCCTATATGGATGAAAAGCTTTATGGAGTCCCTGCTGCTTGAGGTAAAAAAAAACTGCCTATGGTCCTTGTGTCCCAGATCCCTGCTGCTGTGAGGGAGAGGAGACTGATCCACTGGCTGCAGGATAATATCCACCCTTCTCAAATGCTGGAGAGCTCAGGGAACTGCTGCAGCAGAAGCCACTGATGAGATTAGAAGCCACCGACGAGATGGAACCTGGATATGGCTATGCTGCTGCAAGTTCCGCTTTTAGCACTTCAGTCGGCAGACCTGCAGGTAAGACCGTGGGAGAATTTAAATCTTTTACATGAGCTCTCCTCAGGTGAAGATCAGTGATGCTCAGCAGATATTAAGGCTAGGGGCTTGAACAAACTTGGAGTATGCCTCCTAGGGTTTCTCTTTGTGTCTGAGCTGTTCTGCTGTAGAGAATTGAAAGGTAGTTACTCCTTCCTGCTGAAAAAAACAATCAGTTTGTTAAGGTCTGCCACTTAGTAGCACAATTAGAGACTGGAGGAGAGAAGGTCTCATTCCCAGTCAGTGAAGATCAGTGAAGCTCAGGAGATAGTAATGCTAGGGGTTGGACCGCACTTGGCATATGCCTCCTAGGATTGCCCTTTGTGTCTGAGCAGTTGCATCTGGGTGTTTCTGTCTGAGAGCTTTATATTAACTAACCACTATTTCAGTGGTGGGTACAGCAGACAGTACAGCTAGGGGCTAGACCGCTCTTGGGGTATGCCTCCTAGGGGTGCCCTTTGTGTCTGAGCTGTTGCTTCCAGCTGAGAGCTTTCTATTAGTTGACCACTATTTCTGTAGTGGTACTGCAGTACATATGCTGATTGACATACAGCAGCTAGGAATTCTGAGTAAGCGTTCCATCTTCTTCTTATGCTGAGAGAGAGCAGCCACTGTTGGGTCTGAGCAGAGCAATCGAGGAGCGAAATCATCTCAGCAGAGCTAGAAACCCAGACTGTGCTTTCCAAGGGGGATTCAGCCAGGTAGAACTGCTGTCAAGGAATCCCTGCTTCTGCACCTGTCAGAGTCTTCCTTCCCTCTGTGACTGGTCTATCTCCCAGTCTGTGTAGATCAGTGAATCTCAGCAGAAAAGAGAATCTGATGGCTGGGTCTGAGCAGAGTGATCAAGGAGAGAAATCACCTCAGAGGAGATAGGAACTGGAGTCGACCCCATTGATGGCATCCTATAGGGTGAGAAATCTGGTTGTAGTCCTTGACGACAAGCTGACATTTGAAGCTCAGGTGTTGGCTGTCATCAAAAGTTGTTTCTACCACTTAAGAAACATCACGCGGATTAAACCCCTAATTCTGCCTAAAGACCTGCCATCACTGGTACACGCCTTTGTAACATCCAAACTCAGCTACTATAATGCTCTCTATCTTGGGACCAGTGGAGGGAACCTCTGTCATCTGCAGCTGGTGAAGAATGCAGCGGCCAGGTTGCTGACAGGACTACCCAGATCCTGTCATGTGACCTCAGTCCTGTGGGGTTTGCACTTGCTGCTGGTCAGGTGGAGAGTTCTCTTCAAGGTGGGCTTGCTCACCTATAAGGCCCTATATGGATCAGGCCCTGGTTACATGTTAGACCTCCTTACCCCTGCCATCCCAGCACACTCCCTTCGTTCCTCCACTGACGACTTCCTGGCTGTTCCAAAAACCAGGCTGAAAATCTCAGGTGATCATTCATTTGGGGTGGCTGGCCCAGTCCTCTGGAATTCGCTGCCAAGACTTTGAGGGAGGCTCCTATGGTAGAGGCATTCAGGAGGGACCTAAAGACTCATCTTTTTAATTTAGCATTCACTGCTGATGCCTTTTAACTTGCTTGCAGAAATCTTAATTATTTATATGCTATGGTTTTATTTATGTAACCAACTGCTTTAATGTGTTTGTTATATCTTCTTTCATTGTATGGTGCCCAGAGCTGCCGTGATTCGGCACCCAACAAATAATAAAATTGGTCAATTGATTGATTGAACACATGATATAGTGTGTGGAAATGCTAAATTACAGCAAGCCACAGATGGGTTATGAGGCATGAAGTGTACCCAAGTGCCTTCAGCCACTAGGGAAGTGCGGTATATGATTCTCATGGGATCACATTGTAAATTGTGAGTAAGGAATAGCACATGACAGGGTGTGTGGCAGTGCTAAATTACCACACGCCCCAGGTGGGCTGTGAGGCATGAGGTGCAGCCGAGTGCCATCAACCACCTGAGAAGTGCAGTATATGATTCCCATAGGATCACATTGTAAATTGTAAGTAAGCAATAACACACAGCAGGGTGTGTATGCTAAATTGCTGCATGCCCCAGGTGGGTTGTGAGGCAAGAGGTGCAGCTGAATGCCTTCAACCACCTGGGAAGTATGATATAAAATTACCATAGGATCACACTGTAAATTGTAAGTAAGCAATAACACATGACAGGGTGTGTGGTAATGCTAAATTACTGCATGCACCAGGTGGGTTGTGAGGTGGCGCCTCATGCCATCAACCACCTGGGAAGTGCGGATATCTTCACTCAGGTGCTGAAGGTACCTATGCTGCCACAGAAGCACATGCCAAGGACTTGGGAGAGTCAGCAGGTGGCTGCTCTGAGGAGAATGAGGCCCCTGGCTTCTTCGCCTGGAAACAGAGGTAACATTCCAACTTAAATGGCACACAGCTGAATGACACAAAATGAAAAATTAAAAAAAAGAAAATGGCAGCAGAGTAAGATGTAGCACTGAGTAGTATGGAGAAGGCAGTTTTCATGTGCACTGGCTAAATGCTAGGAAGAAAAGGAAGTGTCAGTGAGTGACTACGTGAGAAATGCAGTGTGCCCTAGATCACTTTGCCTGATAATGTAAAGTGGGAATATGAGAATCTGTGGCTCACACTGCCTCATCTCAGTGATTCCTATTTCATAAGTGTAATTTAGCTAAGGCATTTGCTCGTGTGTGTATACTCTCCACTCCCTGTTCCTAGTTTGTCATGCAAGGGTGTCAAAAACAATCTGAGGATCCCTCTCCTCCAATTAGCCAAATTGCAATTTGCTTTTCAAATAGCTCCCACCTCCTGCCTTCTGAATGGGGGAAACAGGGTGCAAAACTGTTACACGCTTAATGTTTCCATTTCTGTTTTCTCCTGCTCTGTCAATGCTGCCTCGCCATGACAGTTTGAGCCACATATTCTTGTATCCCCACTTTATGCACCATTTAAGTTGGAATGTTGCCTCTGTTTCCAGGCAAAGAAGCTAAGAGTCTGGTGCTCCTCAGAGCAGCCACCTGCTGACTCTCCCACATCATTAGCATGCACTCTCATGGCAGCATAGGTGCCTTCAGCACCTGAGTGAAGACATCTGCACTTGCCAGGTGGTTAATGACACTGAGCTGCACCTCATGCCTCAGCAGCCTCCTCAGAACCCATCTGTGGTATGTGATAATTTAGCATTGCCACACACCCTGTTGTGTGTTATTGCTTACTTAACATTTACAATGTTATCCTATGGGAATTTTATATCGCACTTTCCAGGTGGCTAAGGGCACTCGGCTGTGCCTCATGCTTCACAACCACCTGGGGCATGCAGCAATTTAGCATTGCTGCACACCCTGCCATGTGCTATTGCTTACTTACAGTTTACAATGTGATCCTATGGGAATCATATACCACACTTCCCAGGTGGATGAAGGCACTTGGCTGGGCCTCATGACTTGCAACCTACCTAGAGCGTGCAGCAGTTTAGCCTTGCCACACACCTTGCCGTATGGTATTGCTCACTTAAAGAGGATGGGAAATGATTTCTGATTAGTAGCTGTTTATAATGTTCCTAGATTCAGAAATTATATTCATACCCCTAAATGATCCATATGTAACTGTACCTAAATAAAACGTGATGTGAAAAACTGTATTTTGCGTTTTGTTTTTATGGGCAGTATCCTGTTACAGTTCTCTTCATAGAACCAGTGATCTGGAATTTTAACTATGTCACGGTTTGAGCTAAGAACTCGAAACATGTTTTTTTTTTGTTTGTTTATTTTAACGCTATTATGCGCCTACCGCTCCACCAAAATCTCTCCAGTGACCTCCGGTTCCAACGTCTCTACCTCCTTGCATGACCGGTTGCCCCTACAGCTCCTCTCTGGCATGGGGCATCCCCTGGGTCTGCCCTCTGGGGAAGGGTCACCCCCGCCCAGGGTGCTCTTTCTCTAGTATTGAGCCAGCAGGCCAGAGAGGTGGGACCAGCAGAGGGGGCTGATACCAACATCAGGAGTGTGGACATAGGAAGGAGGCACCATTGCCTATCGGTGAAGGGAGGGGTTTTTACATAGTTAGGAGTCCCCCTGTGGAGCCCGACTTGACATGGCAACATTCTGCCATGGCTTCTTCCCCAGGTACTGCATCGCGCCATTGCTGTTGGCTACCCCTAGCCACTGCCAGAGGTCACTCCTCAAGCGAGCGTTGTGAATTAACCCTCCCCGGGGAGAGAGAGCTGTCCTCCAGACACTCAATCTCTTTCTTCCCCTGCCAACCCCCAACAACCCAGGCTTGTTCCCGAACCTGTGTCGCCAGTGTGGTGCGAGGTATGGCATCCAGTGCCTCAACCTTCAGCACCACCAGGCCAGCCTCTAAACATTTATCTCATAGGACAATAGCTCATACTCAGCATTCTGTACACAAACCGTGACATAGTAAAAACTCCAAATTACTAATTCCATGATAAGAACTGTAACAGAATGATGTCCATAAAAAGGAAACAATTGAAAACACAATTTTTCACATCAGTGCTTATTCAGTTGCCGTTTAATTGTGGATCATTTAGAGATGTGACTTTAATTTCTATAAATAGGAGCATTACTAACTGCTGCCAATTAGCACACATTTCCTGTCCCCTTTAAAAGTTATAATGTAATCTTATGCAAATTATATACCACACTTCTCAGGTGGTTGAAGGCACCCAGTTGTGTCTCATGCCTTACAACCCACCTGGGGCATGCAGCAATTTAGCATTGCTGCACACCCTGCCATCTGTTACTGCTTTCTTAAAATTTACAGTGTGATCCTATGGAAATCATATACTGTACATCCCAGATGGTTGAAGGCTCTTGGGTGCATCTCATGCCTCACAACCCATTTGGGACGTGCAGTAATTTAGCACTGCCACACACCCTGTCATGTGTTATTCCTTACTTACAATTTACAATGTGATCCTATGGGAATTTTTTACCACACTTCCCAGGTGGTGTGCAAGTGCATCCATGGCAACAGAAGCATTAGACCACAATAATGGATATCTCTTGTGTCATGGGGAAAGAGTTGTATGTTGTTTGTCTTACCTGATGATGGATGTCTGTGGTTGCTTGTGTTGCCTTGCCCCTGCTGGGGGGGGGGGGGATGTGAAGTTATGCAAAGTTAGGGTTGAAAACCCTAACACCACATTTCCATATTTTTGTCACTTTAATAGCAACCCAAATTGATGCATTAATGGAGTTTTTTTTTTAAATATATAAAAGATCCCATTTATGCCTTACCTCCAAAAAGTGAGAAAAAATTTAATTTCCAGCTGATTATTAAAAAGTTAAACAGTATCTATGAATGAAACACCACTCCTTTTGTAGATATTTTTGTGCTGAACAAATTTAATGCTCAACATACCATGCTATCATGCTTCGGTTTACAGTTATTTGCATATGTTTGTTGCAAAAAGTTAAACAAATGGAATTTTCTGCTTAATTTTTTGCTAATTATAAAAAACTAAAAGGTGTACAAAAATGAAACAGCACTCATTTAGTAGATATTTTTTGGCTGAACAAATTTCATGCTCGTAGTATCGTGCTGTTATTTTTTATTTTAAATTTATTCACATTTGTTTGTTGAAAAAGTGAAAAAAAAGAATTGTTTGCTTTTTTTTTGCTAATTACTAAAAAACTAAAAGGTATCTATAAATGAAACATCATTCATTTTGTGGATATTTTTGTGCTGATCAAATTCCATGCTGACAGTACCATACTATTGTGTTTTGTTTTATAGTTATTCACTTTGGTTTATTGAAAAAGTGAAACGAAAATTAAATTTTCTGCTGGGTTTTTTTTTTTTTTTGCTAATTCTAAAAAAAAGGTAGCTATAAATGAAACACCATTCATTTTGTAGATATTTTTGTGCTGAACAATTTTCGTGCTCACAGTACCATGCTATCATTTTTCATTTTAAAGTTATTCGCATTTGAATACGGTTAGTACAGCTAGTATACATATACAAAGCTGGGCATGTCTCTCTTCATTGATATCATCAAGGCAGCCATTTTAGGGTTTTCAAAGCACGATTTTGAATCAGGAGAGGCTTTATTTACAATTTTCAAATGCACCAAAGCTGCATTTGTCCTACTTTAATAAATGCAGTTTCAGTATAAATGTTAACAACAGCCTCACTTTTACAAGCCTATGGAGTCATTTAAAAAAAAGTGTAAAAAGACAGTTTACATGTCCTTTAATGACTTCAGTACACACCAACTTATACAACTGTGGAACAGCCTTTTTTCAGAAATATGTTTGACAGAGAACTATGTGCCGTGGTTCTTTACTACTGTGACATAATCAGCTACACTGTTTGTCTTTGGCACTACATGAAGGAGCAACGGGAGAAATAGTGGGGGACTGAAACAATCTCAGCCGGGGGAGAGGGGATCAGCCTAACTCAAGGAGATGGTGTTGGGGAGAGAACCGAGAAGGAGCAAGGTAGGGGAAAAGACACAGACAAAAACACAGAAGGCAGCTGATTTTAAATTAAAAATTGAAAGTATTACACTGTTTGTTTGGTGCATCTGAGCTGAGACGAGAGAGCAAACCTTCTGGATGTTACCAATGTGCTTCACTTTATTTACATACAGATACACTGTGTTGTTTGCAGAGACAAACTTTCAAGAACAATACAACAATCCAAGGGGCTCCAAATCTTTTCCAAATCCCCCACCACTCTCACACAGGTATCATGTCACAGTGTTTCTGCATGTAAATAAAGTGAAGCAGATTGGTGACATCCAGCAGGCTTGCTCTCTTTTCTTTCTCAATACTAGTGTTTTTCAAGTGTTAGAACTGACATAGTTCATTTTGTGAGTGCTAACAAGCATCCTGGCAGGTGACAGGTGCTGGCTACTTCCATATTTCTTGCATCTTGAACTTGTTAGCATGGCACTGCTTTTTTTCTTGGTGCGTTCTCTACCCTATGTTCTGCACTTAATTCCTTCAGGACTCTCACCTCCAAGAAAGGACTAGTGTCCTCCTCTTCCCTCAAAAGCTTCTGTTACTTTTTTGTGACCACTCCCCTTCTCCTTCCTTTGTGAACACTGAACAAAAGTATTTGTTCAAGATGTCAGCCTTTTCCTGATCTCCCCCATGCCTATTCCCCACCGCTTACCTTTTTAACCTTACAATCCCATCCTTGCTCTTCCTCTTTTGACTTGCACACATAAAACATGTCTTGTCCATTTTCGTTACCTCCTGGGCTATTCTCTCTTCAGTTTGTGCCTTTGCACTCCTTACTGCTTTCCCTGCTTCCCTCTGTGTCCCCTGATACACCTCCCTGTCCTCCTCCCTCTGTCTCCTTATACCTTCTGAATGCTACCCTTTTGGCCGTTATCTTTTCAGCTATGTCTTTGGAGAATCACAGCGGTTTCTTTTTCTTCTTGCTTTTGCTCACTTGTTTGATGTAGAGATCTGTTGCCTTTACTATGCTCTCTTTTATCTTCACCCACTGTTTCTTCCCCCACCAAGGCCATCCCACCCATCCCCCCACCAGATCATCCCTTAGGCATCCACCCACCTTTGTAAAATCTGCCCTCCTGAAGTCCAGGACTCTCACCTTTGTGCAGTTCAAATCCATAGCCGTCCTTCTATTGAACCACACTGTACAGTGATCACTGATCCTTAAGTGGCCTCCCACCTTGATATCTGCAACACTGTCCCTGTTAGTAAGTACGAGGTTCAGTATTGCCCCATCACAACTTGGTTCACTGACCAGTTGCCTGAGTAATGCACCCTACAGACAGTCCAGGATGTCCCTGCTTCTAGTTGAAGCTGCTGCTGGGAGGCTCCAATCTACATCTGGCAGGCTGAGTCCCCAACAGGTAGCACCTCCCCCTTTTCTGCATCTTGACAATTGCTTTCACCAATACCTTTATCTAATTCCTCTCCCTGTGCTGGAGATCTGTAGATCACTCCAGTGTGAATAGTGACTTTATTCTATGTGTCCAGGGTGACCCACAGAACCTCCGCCTCCTCCTGTATTTCCTACATCTCCATTGCTTTAATGCTTTCCTTCACATAAATCACCAACCCCCCCTCCGTTCCTTCCCACCCAGTCCTTCCTGAACAGAGTATAGCTTGCTATGGCCATGTCCCAGTCATGGTTTTCGGTGTACAATAACTCGGTAATGGCCACAATATCCACGTCAGTCTCTAACATGATGGCCTCTAGGTCTGGAATCTTATTTCCTAGACTTCTAGCATTTCCACACATGGCCTTCCAGATTTTGTTTCCACTCTGCTTGTTGCCCCCCACCTTTTTCCCTTTCTGTCCTTCCTCCTTCCCTTTCTCTTTTTAATGCCCCTGTTCCTTACCCCCTTTATCTCCACCACCCTGCTTCTTTTATTAATTTGCTCCTTGGGGGATTCCTTTTCCCTCGGGTTCTCCTTACTCTCTACTTCAGTCTGTGGGGGGAGAGGGCAGTTCTGATTCCCTGATTCCTTCCACCACCCTCATTGTTTAGTTTAAATGTTCATCAAAATAACATTTAAACTGTCCACTGAGGACTGCGGTTCCCTACTGGATGGATGCAGGCCGTCACCACTGTATATGCCCTTATCCTCCCAGGGGTCCCCAGTGTAGTCAAACTCTTTCTCACTGCACTGTTTTTTCAGCCATGATTTGAAGCTCCTGGTGCACAGATTCCTCTCCTGTCCCCTGTCACAAAGAGGCAGCACTTCAGCAAAATTAATTGAGCAAGCTACCTGTTGAAGGTCCCTCCCTAGCTCCCTAATCTCCCCCTGCACTATTCTAGCCCCATCCTTAGCCAGGTCATTGGTCCCTAGGTGGACAATGACATCCAGCTCTCCCTCCCATCCTACTGCTCTAATGATCCTCCAGATCTACTTCACACCCCTCCAGGCCATGGCACTGGGTAGGCACCTAACCTGCCTCTTGACTCCCCTTTCCTATTCCCAAATCTATCCCCCTCACAGTCGAGTCCCCCACCAAAAGTTGCTTCCTCCCCCTTCTCCTCTGGGGTTCTCTACCACCCTCCTTGGGGTCTCCACCATGGAGGATCCCCACATCCTCTCTGGCCTCTACATAGTCTGCAAAGGCTGAGAACAGAAGACACAGACATGTGTTTTGTCCTACTTAGGACTCATCAATGTGCCTCATCTGTAGTTCACCCTGGGGGAAACTAACCAGCCCTTATTTTGTATTTCTTTGAATCCTGGTTTTGTAGCCAGAGCTCTTGTTGGGTAATCCTTTCCTCAGTGCTTTTTTTGCTGAGTTTCTTTGTTTTTCTAGTTTGCTTTCTTATTTTGGGTGCACCATGACCCAAATCCATAAGACCATAAAAGGGCTGGTTCATATTCACTGGGGTGAGATACAAGGTTGAAGAACACAAAGTGCATGAAGTATGAAAATGAAAAACATTCTGGTTTGTAGTCTTAGGAGGCCCCCATCCAGATCTAGGACCCAGAAAATGGTAGACCTGTGAGTTGTTTGCTTGCTGTGGAGGAGCACCATAACCAATATTATTGGGCTTGACTGTGTTTTTGTAAGGTATACTATTGTTGTCTACAGGGTTAAGCCCCTAGCAATTTAATGTGTGTATGAAGGATTATTCTTGTCATTTTTTTTGTGAATGTTGGTCTCAGCTGTGCCTTGAATGAATGCTTGTCTCAGAGAAGTTGAATACACTTAATTCTAAGGAAGAAGCAGCACAAAACTGAGACACTATTTTAGATAGTCATAATGGAAAGAAATGGTGGGGAGCTAGAGAAACCAGTTACTGTTAGAAACTGGGATTTTGGCCTCATACCCAGTGCTCACACTGTAGTGCAGGACAAATGGGGTACTGCCCTGTTAGAGGTGCCAGTCTTGAGATGGCATGCTTAACAGTGTTCTGTTTCACTCATATCTGGTGGTGATCAAGCTAGAAATCAAACATCTTATTGCACTTTACTAAGAAAAGGAGATTACCCCTATCCTGACTAGCATTTCCCTATCTATCGAGTAAGCTGTACTGCAACTGTGCATGTTTGAGGTGGTCAAACACAACAGAGAAAAACTGCAGTACTGGCTGTGCCATCAAGACAACTGCAAACTTGGGATTCCAAAAAGCACCTGACTCTTTCTCTGATGCACAGCTTGATACTGCACAGGCAATTCCCTGTTTTATTCACAAAGAGGTGGTGTGCATATATATGAAACCCAAATAAACAGATTAGAAAGAAATAAGTGCCTTAGCTGGTTTAGGAAAGGAGTAAGGTGCTTCTAGGAGTTCCAGGCATCCAGTTGCCTTGGTTGTGCAGCTGGTAGCACAACTACAATGGTATTCTGGGTGGCCTGGGTTCAAATCCTGACTAAGGTCCTTATTTCCATATCTCTTCAGTTTCTTTAGTTTCCATATATATGCACACCAAACCCCTGTGAAGGAAAGATATTTGAGGTGGTATAGCCCAGTAGTTAAAACAAAGGCTGAAAATTAGGAGATCCAAGTTTAAATCCTCCTCCTCTGGGGTCCTCTACCACCCTCCTTGGGGTCTGCACTATGGAGGACCCCACATCCTCTCTGGTCACTACATAATCTGCAAAGGCTGCGAAGAGAAGACGCAGACATGTGTTTCATCCTACTTAGGACTCATCAATGTGCCTCATCTGTAATTCACCCTAGGGGGAAACAAACCAGTCCTTATTTTGTATTTCTTTGAAACCTGGTTTTGTTGCCAGAGCCCTTTATGAGTAACCCATTCCTCAGTGATTTTTTGCTGAGTTTCTTTGTCTTTCTAGTTTGCTTTCTTATTTTGGGCCCACCACGACCCAAATCCATAAGACCATAAAAGGGCTGGTTCATTTTCACTGGGGTGAGATACAAGGTTGAAGAACACAAAGTGCATAAATTAGGAGAATGAAAAACATTCTGGTTTGCAGTCTCATGAGGCCCCCACCCAGATCTAGGATCCAGAAGATGGTGAACCTGTGAGTTGTTGCTTGCTGTGGGGGAGCACCATAACCAATATTATTGGGTTTGACTGTGTTTTTGTAAGGTATACTATTACTGCCTACAGGGTTAAGCCCTTAACAATTTAATGTTCGTATGAAGGGTTATTCTTGTCATTTTTTTGTGAATGTTGGTCTCAGCTGTGCCTTGAATGAATGCGTGTCTCAGAGAAGTTGAATACATTTAATTCTAAGGAAGAAGCAGCAGAAAACTGAGACACTATTTTGGATAGTCATAATGGAAAGACATGTTGGTGGGCTAGAGAAACCAGTTACAGTTAAAAACAGGGATTTTGGCCTCATACCCAGTGCTTACACTGTAGTGCAGGATAAATGGGGTACTGCCCTGTTAGAGGTGCCAGTCTTGAGATGGCATGCTTAACAGTGTTCTGTTTCACCCATATCTGGTGGTTGTCAAGTTAGAAATCAAACATCTCATTGCACTTTACTAAGAGAGGAGATTACCCTATCCTGACTAGCATTCCCTATCTATCAAGTAGGCTGTACTGCAACTGTACAGTTTGAGGTGATCAAACAGAACAGAAGAAAACTGCAGTACTGGCTGTGCCACCAAGACAACTACCAAACTTGGGATTCACAAAAGCACCTGACTCTTTCTCTGATGCACAGCTTGATACTGCACAGGCAATTCCCTGTTTTATTCACAAGGAGGTGGTTTGCATATATATGAAACCCAAACAAACAGATGAGAGAAATAAGTGCCTTAGCTGGTTTAGGAAAAGGAGTAAGGTGCTTCTGGAAATCCCAGGCTTCCAGTTGCCTTGGTTGTGCAGCTGGTAGCACAATTACAATAGTATTCTGGGTGGTCTGGGTTCAAATCCTGACTAAGGTCCTTACTTCTATATCTCTTCTGTTTCTTTAGTTTTCATATATATTCACACCACACCCTGTGAAGGAAAGATATTTGAGGTGGTATAGCCCAGTAGTTAAAACAAAGGCTGAAAATTAGGAGATCCAAGTTTAAATCCTCCTCCTCTGGGTCCTCTACCACCCTCCTGGGGTCTCCACTATGGAGGACCCCATCCTCTCTGGTCAGTACATAATCTGCAAAGGCTGCGAAGAGAAGACGCAGACATGTGTTTCATCCTACTTAGGACTCATCAATGTGTCTCATCTGTAATTCACCCTAGGGGGAAACAAACCAGTCCTTATTTTGTATTTCTTTGAAACCTGGTTTTGTTGCCAGAGCCCTTTTTGAGTAACCCATTCCTCAGTGATTTTTTTGCTAGTTTCTTTGTCTTTATAGTTTGCTTTCTTATTTTGGGCCCACCATGACCCAAGTCCATAAGACCATAAAAGGGCTGGTTCATTTTCACTGGGGTGAGATACAAGGTTGAAGAACACAAAGTGCATAAATTAGGAGAATGAAAAACATTCTGGTTTGCAGTCTCATGAGCCCCCATCCAGATCTAGGATCCAGAAGATGGTGGACCTGTGAGTTGTTGCTTGCTGTGGGGAGCACCATAACCAATATTATTGGGTTTGACTGTGTTTTTGTAAGGTATACTATTACTGCCTACAGGGTTAAGCCCTTAACAATTTAATGTTCATTATGAAGGTTATTCTTGTCATTTTTGTGAATGTTGGTCTCAGCTGTGCCTTGAATGAATCGTGTAGAAGTTGAATACACTTAATTCTAAGGAAGAAGCAGCAGAAAACTGAGACACTATTTTGGATAGTCATAATGGAAAGACATGTTGGTGGGCTAGAGAAACCAGTTACAGTTAAAAACAGGGATTTTGGCCTCATACCCAGTGCTTACACTGTAGTGCAGGACAAATGGGGTACTGCCCTGTTAGAGGTACCAGTCTTGAGATGGCATGCTTAACAGTGTTCTGTTTCACCCATATCTGGTGGTTGTCAAGTTAGAAATCAAACATCTCATTGCACTTTACTAAGAGAAGGAGATTACCCCTATCCTGACTAGCATTTCCCTATCTATCAAGTAGGCTGTACTGCAACTGTACACGTTTGAGGTGATCAAACAGAACAGAGAAAAACTGCAGTACTGGCTGTGCCACCAAGACAACTGCAAACTTGGGATTCACAAAAGCACCTGACTCTTTCTCTGATGCACAGCTTGATACTGCACAGGCAATTCCCTGTTTTATTCACAAGGAGGTGGTTTGCATATATATGAAACCCAAACAAACAGATGAGAGAGAAATAAGTGCCTTAGCTGGTTTAGGAAAGGAGTAAGGTGCTTCTGGAAATCCCAGGCTTCCAGTTGCCTTGGTTGTGCAGCTGGTAGCACAATTACAATGGTATTCTGGGTGGCCTGGGTTCAAATCCTGACTAAGGTCCTTACTTCTATATCTCTTCTGTTTCTTTAGTTTCCATATATATGCATACCACACCCCTGTGAAGGAAAGATATTTGAGGTGGTATAGCCCAGTAGTTAAAACAAAGGCCTGCAAATTATTAGATCCAAGTTTAAATCCCAAGAGAGTCACTTTAACTTTGTGTTCAAGCAAGCCATTTGCCCTGTACTTCAGCCCTTCCAGTAGAACTGGTAACAGTAGGTTCCTACTAAAAATTAAATGTTTCATATTGGTCTGTCACGGGTCAATGAGCTGTAAAATAAAATGTCTATGTGTGCATACCAAGCACTTAAGAACTGAAAACAACCGCTGAAATCTCTATACCACCAGTACCTGGCTCATTGCTTTTTAATGCACTTTGAAATGCTTTCTGAATGAAGGTGCTATAAGAGTCTAAACATGTTTTCACTCATGCCTTCATTCATACATCTTTTTTCTCACTGTAAATCTGCCGGCACAATGACAAAAAGGTTAACCTCTTCTGTTATGGATCAAAGGAAAAAGGAGCAGGAGATAAAACATAGAGCTAATTTAGGTTTAAACAGTAGGTTGAAAGCATCAAGTAAAGCTGTAACATCCTTCATCACCCTCCCCTGCCCTGTCACCAGATGATGGACAGTGTCTGGGCAAGAGAACTTAATATACAGTGTATAGCATATTTAACAACCTCCCTGTTAGAATCCTCTGCTTGGAAACACTTTAAGGAGCATCTTTACAAGAAGCCATGCACTGCAAAAGGCAGATTCACTAGCTTGTATGAACACCCTTGAAACTATTGGCTACATTTGCTGATCAAAAGGGGGTTTGAGGATAGAGATGTTGCAAAGTTTCATTCTGTGGGCAAAGTTTTGGTGAAGTTGCAGAATTTGCCTCTGCAGATACTTTTGCGAAGTTTTCCTGAGCAATAGGAATTTCACTCATACCGACTTCGCCTTTCAACTTTGCCTTAATACTTCACCTTTGCAACACAAAAGTGAAGTTTTTTTTTTATACTTTCTATTTATTCCTCCTCTCCCCTCCAGCTCTGGTCTCCTCCAGAGCACCTAGGAGTCATCCCTCTATGGTCCGCCCTATCTGGTCAACCTTCTTCGCCCATGTAGCCATGCCTTATCTCTCGGTGGGATGAGGTGCCCCAACACCCTAACTTTTCTGTGGTGTCGGTCGTCGGTGCCAGGAGGGTGGCCACAAATCAGTGCAAGCTCCAGTGCTCCATCTCCACCAGAGCTGAAGGGCATTTTCCCTGTCCTAGGAGTGGCTAGTGCCCTGACATCAAGGCATTGCCACCTATGTCTGCCACTCCCTGCCCCTTCTCATGCTCCAGCGCTTGCTGTTTTCTCCAGGCTTCTAGCCAGAAGGTGTCAATAGCGCCGAGCAGAAGAACCTCTCCCTCTCAGAGGAGGAAAGCTGTCCTCTTGAAGCTCAATCCTCTCCTCCCTTCCAACCCCCAGCAACCCGGGCTCATTCTCGAACCCAGGTCACCGGCGTGGTGCGAGGCGTGGCATCCAGCGCCGCAATCCTCAGTGTCACTGGGCGGGCCACAAAAGTGAAGTTTAGCAAAAAAGCAAAAAGGCTTGGTCACATGAGAGAGCATTCTGCAGGTCACATGGTCCTTTCCCAGGGCAGGAGTGCAGTTTCTCTGCTGCACACAGGCTGTGTATGGTGTACAGAAGCAACACAGTTTGAATTTAATAGTTAAAAATACTTAATTTTCAGTCTCTTTCTGTTTATTCTTCTGTTCTTCAGTCCCTTTCTACTTAATTGTTATTTTTAATAGTTTTTGAACCTCTTTTTTCTGTCTCTCTGTGTGTCTGTGTGTCTGTCTGTCTGTCTCTGTCTCTATCACTTTACTTCTTGTGTTTTTCTAACTTCAGTAAACCAAATTAATTGAATGGAGCAGCAGGATATTTGCAGAGTCCGTGGACCTGACTATCGTGATGTGTAGACCCATGGCAGGTCCAGGAACATCTGCCTGAATCATGCCTGAATCGACCACAGTTTTTGGCCAGGCCCCCCACCCACCCACCAAACCATACCTCAGTGTCGCCCAGGCCCCAGTGAAGCAGCAGCAGTGGCTCCAGTCTTGGAGTGTCAGAATGAGGAGGAGGAGGATGAGCAGCAGCAGAAGCAGAAACAGCCTGAGCCCCCCCCAAGGTTGCAGCATCATTGACACCTTCTCCACCCCACCCCACCCCTGAGAAGCCAGGTCCCTCACAACCCAAGACCGCCCCTATCTGGGCATTTTTCACAAGTGACCCAAGTGGAGTGTGGCCACTTGTAATGCTTGTGGCAAGCAGGTCCACAGGAGGGAAAGTGGAGCCACATTAACACTGGGGGGCAGAGGACCCACTTAAGAATACACCCCCATGTGGGTGTTGGAGGCCAGGCTTTAGGAAGCAGCAAGCGGGGGTAAGGAGGATGGTGGCCCATCTGTGCCTGATCAAGGCTGTGGTGTACAGTGGCATGCAACATCACATGCCACAGTGGGACATAGAAACATAGACTTTGACAGCAGATAAGGACCACTTGGCCTACCTAGTCTGCCCATTTCCCTACCTAGAGGATAAGCTGCAGTTCCTATTTAACCAACAGCCTATTTCTTCCTACCCATCACAAAAATTGCCTTATGTCTGTCCCATGCATTTTTGAATTCTCCCACAGTTTTAGACCCCACAACCTCCTCAGGAAGGCTGTTCCATGAGTCCACCGCCCTCTCTGTGAAAAAATACTTCCTCACATTGCCCCTGAGCCGTCCCCCCTCTATCTTCAGATTGTGTCCCCTTGTTCTTGCAAATCTCTTTTTCTGAAAGATGCTACCCTCTTGGACTTTGTTGATTCCACTGAGGTACTTAAATGTTTCTATCATGTCCCCCCCTTCCCTCCTTTCCTCAAGGGTATACATATTAAGCTCCTGTAGCCTCTCCTCATATGGCTTCTCTTGCAGACCCTGCACCATTTCAGTTGCCCTCCTCTGAACTGCCTCCATCCTGTCTATGTCTCTGCGGAGATGGGGTCTCCAGAACTGGACACAGTACTCCAGATGGGGTCTCACTAACTGTCTGTATGAGGGATAACTACTTCCTGTTTTCTGCTGGTGATGCCTCCCCCTATACATCCCAGTATCCCCCAGCCCTCCCTACCGCCTTCTCACATTGCTTGCCAACCTTAAGGTCATCTGATATGATTACCCCCAGGTCCCTTTCCATTTTTGTTGTTGTTACTACCCCTCCCATTGTGTAATCTTCCCCTGTGTTTTTGTTTCCCAGGTGCATTACTTTGCACTTCTTTGCATTGAATCCAAGCTGCCATACTTCTGACCATTCCTCCAACCTTGCCAAGTCCCTTCTCATCCTTTCCACATCTCCTTGTGTATCAACCCTGTTGCAGATCTTTGTGTCATCTGCAAAGAGGCATACTTTTCCTTCCACTCCCTCTGCAATGTCACTTATAAAGACATTAAAAAGGACTGGACCCAGTACTGAACCCTGCGGTACCCCACTAGTAACCCCTCTTTCTTCAGAGTGGACTGCATTTACAATTACCTTCTGTGTCCTGTTGTTCAGCCAATGTTTTACCCAGGCTACCACCCTGGGACCCACTCCAAGGCTGGTTAATTTGACTACTAATCTTTTGTGTGGGACTGTGTCAAATGCCTTGCTAAAGTCTAGGTAAGCCATGTCCACAGCCTCTTCCTGGTCTACTACCTTGGTCACCCAGTCAAAGAAATCAATTAGATTCGTCTGACATGACCTTCCCACTGTGAACCCATGCTGCTTTGGGTCCTGTGCCCCACTGGCCTCTAGGTACTCAACAATTCTTCCTTCAGAAGTGATTCCATCACTTTCCCTACCACAGAGGTCAAACTGACAGGTCTGTAGTTTCCTGCCTCTGTCTTGCTCCCACTTTTGTGAAGGGGAATCACATCAGCCTTCTTCCAGTCCTCAGGTACCACACCATCCTTCCATGATTTGTTATAAAGGGTAGCCAGTGGTTTCACTAGTTCTCTGCTTAATTCTTTTAGAATTCTGGGGCAAATTCCATCTGGCCCCATTGTTTTGTCCACCTTCAGTTTTAGGAGTTCTTTCAGAACCCTTTCTTCTGTGAAAGGACTGGGATCGACTCCCTCTCCAGAGTGCTTCTGTTAACTGGATTAGGTACCTCCCTGTTTTGTCCACCTTCAGTTTTAAGAGTTCTTTCAGAACCCTTTCTTCTGTGAAAGGACTGGGATCGACTCCCTCTCCAGAGTGCTTCTGTTAACTGGATTAGGCACCTCCCCCACTTCCTCTTTTGTGAATACTGAACAGAAGTATTTATTCAGTATCTCTGCTTTTTCACTGTCACTCTCTGCCCACCCACCATCCATTCTATTCAGCCTCACTATCCCTCCCTTTGTCTTTCTACGCTCCCTGATATACCTATAAAAGGTTTTATCCCCCTTCTTAACCGAGTTGGCTATCTTTTCCTCAGTTTGTGCCTTTGCTATTCTGACTACCCTCACTGCTTCCTTCTGCATTAACTGGTACAGTTCTCTGTCCTGCTCATTCTGTTTCCTTATACTTCCTAAATGCTATATTTTTCTCCCTAACCTTCACCGCCACTTCTTTTGAGAACCATAGTGGCTTTTTCTTTCATTTTGATGTATTTATTTGCTTCACACAAAGGCTTGTTGCCTCTGTGATGGCAGTTTTGATATTTGCCCATTGTTGCTCCACCCCTCCTTCTAGCCTATTTTCTAGTGCTTTTCTAAGGCACTCTCCCATCTTGCCAAAGTCAGCCCTCCTGAAGTCCAGAACCCTCACTTTTGTATGGCTTGACTCTGTAGCTGAGTTTATCATGAACCACACTGTTTGGTGGTCACTTGCTCCCAAATGGCTACCCCCTTCTAGATCTGAGATCCTCTCACTGTCCCCATTTGAGAGTATGAGGTCTAAGATTGCTCCCTCATGACTAGGTTCCAAAACTAGCTGTCTGAGGCATGCCACCTGAAGGGCATCAAGAATGGCCCTGCTTTTGGATGTGGCTGCAGCAAAGGTGCTCCAGTTAACATCTGGCATATTAAGGTCCCCATCAACAGTATCTCCCCTTTCTCTGCCATTCTAAGTATTCCGTCTATCATATCCTTGTCCATTCCCTCCCCCTGACATGGGGGTCTGTATACAACCCCTGTGCGGATTGTGGTGCCATTTCCAGTCTCTAAGGTGATCCAGAGTGCCTCCTCTCCTCCCTGTTTACTCTTTTGTTCAGTTGCTTTTATCCCTTCCCTTACAAAGAGAGCTACCCCCCCTTCTACCCTCCCTGTCTCTCCTGTAGATTGTGTACCCTGGTATGTTAACATCCCAGTCATGGTTCTTGTGTACCATGTTTCTGTGACTGCTACAATATCCAGGCATCCTCTTCCATCAAGGCCACCAGTTCAGGGAGCTTGTTGCCCAGACTACGGGCATTGGTACTCATTACCCTCCATTTCTTGATGGCCTTACCCTTTTGCCCCATCCCTGTCCTTATTGCATTTGTCACTTTCTCCATTTGGCCCTTCTCCCTATTGACATCTCTATGTTGGTGTCTACCTCCACTTAGTACCCTGATTTTTGGTGGGCTAAGATTTTCCTGCTCCTTTCAGTGCCTCCCCTTGGCTGAGTTTAAATGCTTGCCAATGAGTATTTAAACCAATCACCTAGGATCCTGGTTCCCTCCTGGACAGATGCAGACCATCATGCCAGTATAGGCCTGCATCCGTCCAGGTGGACCCCCAGTCCCCAATGAAGCCAAATCCCTGAGCTCTGCACCAGTTTTTCAACCACTGATTGAATCCCATGGTGTGGAGCACCCTAACCTCATCTGTGCCATAGACAGGCAGCACCTCTGAGAATGTTACCGTGTGTGCTATTTGTCTAAGGCCCCCTCCCCATCTCCACAAATGCTTCTTGCACTGCTCTGATCTCTTTCTTAGCCAGATCATTTGTCCCTAGGTGGATAATGACATCCAGCTCCCTCCCCTGTGCAGCTGCTCCTGTGATCCTGAGGATTCGCTCCCTGTCCCTCCAAGCCATGGCGCCAGGCAGACACTTTACCTCCTTTTCCCCTTCCTCCCCCAGTTCTACATTCCTAACAATGGAGTCCCCCACTAGGAGTTGTTTCCTTCCCCTGTGGGGTCCCATGCCACCCTCCTGTGGGTCTCCTTTGTAGAGGTTCCCAGCATCCTCCTTGGTCTCCGCTGTGGGTGCCTCCATAGAGGAACCACACTTTTCCAGATGGCATAGAAATTGTGGAGAGGTACAACTGGAGGGATGTGCCTCTGTTCCACAACCCTCACCCTCCCTGAGCCCACTGTGGTCCAACTGCTCCTCTTTCTTGGCAACCTCTGAGGCAACGGCAGTGACCCTGGCAGTCCCTGGGTGGGAGAGGAGGTCCCACAAATCCTGGCCAACTCAGCCTGGAGATGAGCAACCTCCTCCCTCAGCCCAGAGAGGTGCCTGCAGATGGGACAACACTGCATCC
The DNA here is from genome assembly GCA_016271365.2 of Neoceratodus forsteri. Lineage (NCBI taxonomy): Eukaryota > Metazoa > Chordata > Ceratodontiformes > Ceratodontidae > Neoceratodus > Neoceratodus forsteri. Next base: position 453,916,651 of record CM057451.1, on the reverse strand, counting down.
TCCAGAATGTCTCCCGGAAAACTGCTGCTCCACAGCCACTGCACTGCACCACTCCCATCATGTCTTTTTTCTGGCCCCCTAACTGTTGTTTGGAATACCTATTCTTTCCTCTGTTGGTTTCTTTTCTTTTTTTTTTTTTCATTTTTTCTTCCCCTACTTACTTACTGCTTCTGTGCCCTTTTAGCTCCTGATCTTCCTGTTCTAAGACAAGAAGTTCCTATATTTCTCAGTAGTCTCCTTACTTGCTCAGAGTCAGACCTCCAGCAGCTAGGGGGGAACGGAGAGCTACTCTTGCCCTTCTAGGATGGTGAGTCTTTGGTGGCTCTGTGATCACTCACTTCCTGCTCCCAAACAAAGTTCCTGTTGTCAGTTAAATCCTGTGCTTATAAAAGTAGAACTAGTTTAGGGTGGGGGGTGGAGGGAAGGGAAGGAGGGCAATATAGTCCCAGTAGAGAAGTTTTAGTTATACCAGTAGCTCCTTCCTCCTGGTGTTCTGCCTGTTCTCTGATAGAAAAGGAAGCTGTACCCCCTACTGTTCCAGTTTCTCCACATGTGGAAATAGCAGCAACACCCACACCATCACTAGCAGCAGCTGAGCTGGCCTCATTGCGTGAGGAAGTTGGCAACCTCCATTGCCAGCTGACTGAGGTCCAGCAGGTCATTAAAGTGATTCTCGCAAACCATGAAAAGCTGCTGGTGGTCCTGAAGGAGGTCCGCCGTGGTGGTGTGGGTGGTAGTGGTGTTAGACATGGGGCTGTGTGATCTCTTTCTAGCTGGCTGCTACATCATGCTATCACACCTGAGTTCATGCTATAAGTTTAACTGAAAATCCTAAATGCTTTGCTGCTGCTAGGTGCATGGTGCTACTGTTGAGAAAATGCAGGAGAAAAGTGGACCAGAAGGAAAAGGTCACTATCTTGTCTTGGGAAATTCTGCTGCTGCTGTTGAGAACAAACTCTGGACAGAAGTAAAATGGCTATGGAGAGCTTTTGGGGTGCTTTTACCCATTATTGTTAATGAATTTGTACACTGGTGGACAGGTGGGAGAAGTATTGCCAGTGTCTCCAACATAGGGAAGTGGAATAATGCCAAGGGACACAGAGAAGACAAGGTGCAATTAATCCCATTATGGCACAAGGTAAACCTGAAAAGGGGAAGGGTAAAAAGGCATGTACTGTATGTAAAATGTACACAGAGGCTGCTGTTTGCAGTGAGTTCACATGTGAAAAATGTCAGTTGGTGGTTACACTGCAAGGGGAAATTCAGCAGCTTATGCAGAGACTTGAAACTCAGAAAGAGATTGGGAGGTTGGAGAGTTTTATTGATGAAGTAGCCAATAATATTAGTGGTATGGGGGACATGGTTCAGAATTCTGGGGGTAGGGGTGTCTGTTCTAGGACTATAACATGGGACGAGGCAGTAGAAACTAAGGAAACAACCACACACTCACAAATGAACTCCACGGTGGGCTCACCATTAACACTGACCCTTCAATGGTCTAACAGATATGAAGGCCTACAATTGGAGGGTGAGGGAGTTATGAGGGCTCACTTAGAACAACCCGAAGCTATAGCTCCCTCTCTGCCAGAGGTTACACAGGGTCAGATTAATATAGAACACCCCAGTAATGAGGGAATGGCAGATAGAGATGTTGTAGTGATAGGGGACTCTATTATAAGAGGGATAGATACTATAATATGTTGGGGGTGAAAAGAGCATACAACTGTTAGCACATTACCTGGAGCTACGCTACACGATATTTCAAACCTTCTGTATGGGCTACTAGAAAACACTAGTGAACCACTGGTGATTTTGCAGATAGGAACAAACGATGTAGCAAGAAGTAGAATGGAGGACATCCAGGCTGAGTTCAGGGATATAACAACAAGGATCAAAAACAGAAATGGGGATATTATAACATTGGGGATTTTACCCACTTATGGCTTACATTCACATAGAAACAATGGACTTATTATGCTAATCAACAGGTGGCTGAGACAATTCTGCAAGGAGGAAAAATTTGATTATATGGATAATTCCATAACATTTACTAGACCAGTTTTGTTTAAAGCGGATGGCCTGCACTTAGCTTCTGCAGGTACTAGGATTCGGGGGGGGGGGACTGTTGAGGTAATGCGATTCTATTTAGACTGGTAAAAGGGGGGGAGGGTCTGGAAAGTGGCCTAAGCAGGGGTACTAATTCCAAGACAAATCCCCAAAGAAACCCTTGAATGGAAAGCAGTTCTCATTAATGCCAGGAATTTGGTTAATAAGTATGATGAATTTTCTTTGTTGTTACATTCTCAGAATATCCATGTGGCATTAGTTACAGAAACCTGGTGGGATGATAATGACCTGTGGGATAAAAAGGTGACAGGATACAAATTGTTTTCTAAATCCAGATTGCATAGAAAGTGGGGTGGAATAGCCATATATGTGCATAATTCTATACATTGCGAAGAACTGCAATGGGATATGGGATCCCTAGAACTATTATGGATAAAGCTACTTCCCCAGAAGGGTACTAGGATCATTTTAGGATTAGTATACAGAACACCCTCTATAACAGCTGAGGAAGATGAGGTACTATTAAAAATAGTAGGGGAGTTGGATCCAGTAGATAGAATATTGCTGACAGGGGACTTCAACCTACCTAGTATGGATTGGATAACGGGACAAGGGGATGGCAATCTGGACAAAAGGTGTATTGACACCTTTGACCACATAGGTCTTGAACAACTAGTCCAAGGTAGCACTAGAGGTACTAGAACCCTAGATCTAGTGCTTACCAATATGGGTAACACAATTAGCAATCTCCAGGTTAACAACCCCTAGGTAATAGTGACCATTGCTCAGTGCACTTCAGCATCATGGAACCTGTACTGATTAAAAACATGGGTACTACAACCAAGCAAAATTTTAGGAGAGCAGATTTCTGCACTATCAGAAGCCAAATACTGGCATGAGACTGGGTGAGTGATTTTAAGGGGTTATCTGTGCAAGAAATGTGGAAACTGCTGCTGGCTAGATTATCAAATCTTGTTAAAACCTTTATACCAAGTGTACCAAAATATGACACTAGTATCAAAAAAAATCCTGCATGGATGAATGCATCCATCAAAAAATGATAAACAGGAAGAGCAGATTGTATAAAAAATTAAAAAGTAACGGGTCACTTGGGACAAATCAGGCTTATAGGGAATGTGTTAAGAGTATCAAAACAAGAATTAAAAAAGCAAAAGCACAGTTCGAGTTGGATTTAGCTAACAGAGTGAAGAATAATAAGAAATCCTTCTTTTCATACATTAATAACAAAAAGGGAGGCCACTGCATTATAGGCCCATTTTTGAATGACTTAGAAAACACAGCAACAACTGCAGAAATGGCAGACATTCAGAATAAATATTTTTGCTCAGTCTATAATAACAATACAGCACCACACATTGGTAAAGAAGCATCCACTCCTGGGAAAATGATTATTAACCCCAAGGGTGCATTTGATCAACTCACAAAGGTTGACATAAATAAATCACCAGGCCCCGAGAATTTACACCCTAGAGTCATACGTGAACTAGCTGATGTGCTGACACCAACAGTTACTTGCATCTTCCGACAAAACCTGAAAATTATAGGCCAGTAAATCTAACCTCTCTGCTGGGGAAGATTTTGGAGGGGTTGGTCAAAGACTTAATATCAGACTTCCTAACAACTCAGGGATTGGTAGACCCAGCTCAACATGGGTTTACAAAAGCTAGATCCAGCCAAACTAATCTTTTGGCCTTTTATGAGAACGTCAGTAGGGAGTTAGATATTGGGAATTCTGTGTATGTGGTTTATATGGACTTAGCGAAAGCTTTTGATAAGTTACCCCACATAGAACTTCTAAATATATTAGAGAACAGTAACCTAAACCAGAACATTTGTAATTGGGTCTCAGCATGGTTGCAGGGGCGTAAACAAAGGGTTACCATAGGTGGAGTGCTTTCTGATTGGGTACCAGTCACTAGCAGGGTTCCCCAAGGCTCTGTTCTGGGGCTTAGTCTTTTTAATATCTATATATCCTCCCTTAGATTACATAACCCTAAAATATGGTTATATAAATTTGCAGACGACTGCAGATTTGAAACAGTGGTGAATAATCAAGAAGATACTACATTCCTTCAAAATGCTATCAATGAGACTTTGGAGTGCACAGTAACAAATAAACTTGTCCTGAATATGAGGAAATGTAAGGTTATGCATTTTGGTAAGCATAATGCCAAAGCCTCATATATGCTTGCTAATGATATGCTAACAGTCACTCATGAGGAAAGTGACCTGGGGATTAGGTTGACTGGTGATTTAAAGTTCGAGACCCACTGTAGGGCACAAGTGAGGAAAGCAAACCAGAACTTAAATTGCATACTTAGGCACATAGCTAGCAGGGATGATAAGGTACTCATGCCACTCTATGTAGCTTTGGTGAGGCCCCATCTAGAATATTGCACCCAGGTATGGTCCCCTCAGAATAGGGAAGATATCAACAAACTAGAAAGCGTTCAGAGAAGATTTACGAGATCTATAAAGGGTTTAAATGAATTACCACATGAAGCAAGACTGTCATCCCTCAATTTGTATTCCCTTTATTATAGAAGGTTTAGGGAAGATTTGTGTTTTTTATATAGAATAATGGGAGACGACAAACTTCGGGCAGAGTTTGGTATCCGGTCTAAGACTAATTGGTGCAGTAGTAGGAGACATGATAAGCAACTTGTCCATTTTAATTAGAACCGTAACCTAAGGTAGAGCTGGTTTAGTCAAAAGGTGGTGGTACCTTGGAATGCGCTTCCATTAGTACTCATGGATAGCCCGAGTATGAATAACTTCAAAGTTAACTTTGACCGACATTTCAGCAAAATAAAAACTCAATTCTAATTTGGTGTTTGGCAAGCAATTATGGACGTAAGCCTGCTAGCTTGAAAATTACCTATGAAACCTATGAATTTGCACAATGCAGATCTGCTGAGAGGCAGTTTCAATGTGGTCTTCCTTTTACACATTTTTACAATGTGTTTTCCTAGAATATGCCTGCTGATTGCTATATATTTGGCATGGATAGTTCACAGAAGAAATGGCATCTCATTTTCAATGGGGCTCTACATCTACACAATAATATGTTGCATTGCGTAAAATCAGAACACACTGAAAACAATATTTTACATCTGGACTAGGCTACCTGAATAAATACATTATAAAAATGATAAAATCATTACCCCATTGGAAAAAAAATTTTGTATTTAATGTGGGACATACTGAGTAAATTCAGTGCATACATGTGTAAATGAAGATCCCTATGACAATGAGATGTAGCATCTCCCATGCGCTATCCAGGATACAAAATACAGGATAAGAAATATTTAAAGGAAATTTACTGTTAACTGAACTTCACTGTGTTCACTGACATAGTTTATTTATTGTTTTATAACATATTACACTGCAGTATTTATTTTGAATGTTATAGCCATGAGGATGGTGTGTACAATGTGTGTGTGTGTGTGGCGCATATGTGTGTGTGTGTGTGTGTGTGTGTGTGTGTTTTACTGTAGCTCAATATATTTTTTCCAAAAAAGCACAGTAATAAATGCCTACTGATTGCTATATATTTCGCCTGGATAGTTCACAGAAGACCTGGCATATGTGTGAGACAGTGCTTATCAGATAGTGTCTTAAAAGGTTAAAAAACTGTGAATCTTTTTAGATTTGCTGGGAAAGGGTGACATTTATGAGATATGAATCTTTCTTGAAAGACAATACCTGCCCAACTGAAGCCTGTAGCAAATAACTGTATAAATGCTAAGTTTTTTAAATGTGTAAGTTGTTGCATTTCGAAGAGGGTAAACAAACCTCCAGTTTAATAGGCAACCACTATTTAACAAGCTGTTTCAGTTTCCTAATGGCCATCTGATAAGCAGCTTGGAATTATATTATGTGTCCAACATTCTAAATAAAAAGAAGGGAGTATTTTATTTCAATTGGCATAGTGATTTGTAGATGTGGAAGGATACATTGAAAATTCCAAAATATGTGTTCCACGATATTCCATTTTTTCAGCTACAGACAGCAAGATGGCTGTAGGCGCCACTTATAGCCATAAAAATGCAGGAGAAAAGTAGACAAGAAGGAAACATTCATTATCATGTCTCGGGAAATTCTCCTGATGTCCTGAAATGAGAACTTGAAATGAGAAGTTGATATGCTGCTGCTATGTGCTGTGCTGTCGCTGATGCTGCTACTGTTGAGAAAGCACAGGGAAAAATTAGACAAGAAGGAAAAGGTCACTGTCTTGTCTGAGGAAATTCTCCTGATGTCTAGAAATGAGAACTTGAAATGAGAAGTTGCTGTCCTGTCCTGCTGCTGCTACATGCTGCTGGTGTTGAGAAAATGCAGGGAAAAAAGAAAACATTCACTATTTTGTCTCAGGAAATTCTCTTGATGTCCAGAAATGAGAACTTGAAATGATAAGTTGCTGTCCTGGTACTGCTACATCGCTGCTGACTGATAGCTGGTGTGGCTGTACTGACATATCAGCAAAGGTATTTTTTCCCTGTTATCGGATTCTGTGGGTGTGAAAGGGTATTTGAAACTATTATCTTTGTAAACTTATTTTGTCACTGTTTCTCTACTTGCATGGATTTATCATGTAGATTCACTGCTGCTGCTTCATGTGGGTGTTGCCCATGGTTATTTGAGTTCAGACTCTTGTATAGCATGGGAAGGTATTCTTTTTTTTTTTACTTTTTCTAAAATAATTGGACCATAGCCACACAGCAGGAATCATAACTGTTGTCTTCTCCTATTTCTCTCGTTTCAGGTATTTCACATATGCACAGTAAATTAGGCATTACATAGTGAGGCAGCACAGCCAATTGGAGAAATGTTTTCCATGACTGTGCACAGCAGAGGACATGCTGACTGTACACAATGTACAGCACTGGAGGATGACAAGCTGCAAGCGGCAGTACTTGATAGGACTGAGCCCTAGAAGGCAAGCTGGCAGAAATTAACTGGTGGCAATGGCTTGCTTGCTGCAGAAAGACTTGATATTCTTGCTGCTGACATGATGCATCACTGTCACACCTGATGTGAAGACAAAATACAAATTATTTAGACGCTCTAATATGATTCATACTGGCTTGTAGTTGGACTGTGCAAGAGAAACATAATTATTAAAGTAGGACAGAACTTTCTGAAAGGATACCTATTGTCACATAGGTGATGGCCTGGCACTGCCATGGTATGCAGGTTCCCCAGGCACAAAAGGGGTGAGAAACTGTTACCTGTGGAGAATGAAAGATATATTAATTAGCATGACTCAGCATGGCTACTGTGTCACAGGTCACCTGTGGAAGGAAAAAGATAAGATTAAAAATGATGGACAGAAAAAAATCATGCCACATACTTACCATCAGATTATTGATGACCATACCATGTAATGGCACAACAGTACCACAGCAACTGGTTTTACTGGAAGACACATCCTTACTCTGGGGTCTGTGCTGCGCTGTCTAAAGTAAGAGGGAGACAAAAGGGAAAAAAGCACATACATTTAAAGCAGCATAATAACATGTTACTGACTATATTGTTTTCTTCAACAATAATATTTGTCTGCCACATAAAATTAAGATCTCCTTGTGTTTTTCTTTTCTTTTTATTTCATTCATGTGTGAAGATACAGGATTTTAAACTATTTAAAATTACCCAGTCCCGTGCCACACTCGCCATGAAGAAATGAACCTTTATGGCACAGTGCTATGTTCTTTACCATATTAGAAGCGTATTAACAACATCATAATAAATGGGATATTCTCTATAGAGCAAATGTTAACAAACTGTGAATGGTGGCCATCTTTAATGACGTGAGTCATTAATTACAACATTAGCTGTAAATGCACTTTTGACAAGATCTATGAAAACCAAGAATAAACAAAACATGATGATTTAGGATGTCATAAATACATTTTTAATCAAAAAGCTTACAATAACCTTTATTGATGACCATCAAAGACTGCTACTTTGAATGACATAAATTTACCATTACAGCATATACTCTTGGCCTTTGCTGTAGATCATGGACCCGATATTCAGAAATGCACTTGGCAATGGTGCAAGTGGTTGCACAGCACAACTGAGTTACGCTGGAGCAACAAAGGGATATATTCAAAAGAGATGTGCCATGGCCATCTCTTCTGAATATATCACAGAGTGCGTGCACTGCAAATACACGGTGCATCTCTCAGACAGGCCTGCATACCTGGAATGGGAATGTGCCAGCTCCACTGGAGCTGCACCGGCGGCAATATCCAGATATTCAGACCTGGATATGCAAATGGAACCATTATGCATGCAAGGTGCAAATAGGGCCATTTGCATGTCATTATGGCCTCATTTGCATGTGTTGCGCAGGCCTGGCCAGTGGAATATGCCGGGCGCTTTGCAAAACATGTGGTCCCTGTACCAGGGACCACAGTAGTACCCCCTCCCCATCCTGTACCACCGATCGCCCATTTTGACAAATATATACTGCCCTGGTAGTCCAGTGGTTCCCACTCCCACCTGTATCCCGGATCACCATATAAATTCCATTTTCCCATCCTTGGTGGTCCAGTGGTTCCCCCCTCCCTGCTCATAACCACAATCACCATATTAATATTATCATAAGATCCCTGGTAGTCTAGTGGTACCCCCCTTCCCTTCTATACCTCCAATCACCCATAAATTCAAATAATATTTCCCTGGTAATCTAGTGGTACCCCCCCACCCCACCAGTAACCATGATCACCTGTGAAGTTGAATAAAACATTTCCTTGGTGGTCCAGACACCCCCCATCCCCACCCACACAAGACCCCCAGCCCACCCAGCTGACCCCCCCCATCATCGCTGGGTAGCAAACCCACCCACATACCTCCGCTGCCACCCATCAATGACAGCTTACAGTATCAGCTGCAAACTGTAATAGTTATTCACAAATATGTGAATGAATGACTTCATTCACAAATTTGTGAATGATTATTACAGTATGCACTTCTAGCCCATTGGTCTACAGTGTGGACCAATGAGCTTGCAGCTGATACTGCAAGCTGTCATTCGACGGGTAGCAGCAGAGGTATGCGGGTGGGTTTTCTGCCTGCTGATGGTGGGGAAGCTGGCTGGGCTGGGGGTCCTGTGTGGGTGGAGGAGTGCCTCTGGACAACCAGGGAAATGTTTTATTTAACTTTAAGGGTGATCGGGGTTACTGGTGGGAGGGGGGTACCACTAGACTACCAGGGAAATATCATTCAAATTTATGGACAATCAGAGGTATGGGAGGGGAGGGGGATACCACTAGACTACCAGGGATCTTATTATAATATTAATATGGCAATTGGGGTTATGGGCAAGGAGGAGGGAACTATTGGACCACCAGAGATGGGAAAATGAAATGTATACGGTGATCGGAGATATGAGCGGGAGGGGAACCACTAGACTACAATGTTGCACATTGCATTACAGCAGCACACCTGTGGGTGGCTAGCAGCTGAGCCATTTTCAACGGGCTCAACTTTGTGCCCAGGTATGCGGCACATCTCTGGGTTGTGCCGGCAGATGAGCCGCGCATCCCAGGGTGAAAATCAGAATGTGCTGCATATGCATGGGTACACCCCCTGGAGATGTGCTGCATCGGGAATTGCGCTGTGCAATTCTCCCTAATGAATATTGCACCAGGGTGCATTTCTGGGGTTGTGCTGGCACAACTCAGTTGCGCCAGCTGCAACCCCTTTGAAAATCTTGGCCCAGGTGTTCATGCCTTGATGGGCTCAATGTGGCTGTAGGTTTGATTTGAGGACTGGCTTCAGCTTGAAATGCCAGCTGGTGGTGGTCTGGCTGGTGGGATGGTTCACATGCTGACTGTTACTGGCAGAATGGCTTCCAGGCAGTCTAGTGGGATTGCTGGTAGGATGGCTAAGAGGCTGGCTGGTGGGATAACTGTAACTGGCAGGATGGCTAACAGCAGGCTAGCTGGTGGGATAACTGTCATTGGCAGGATGGCTAACAGCAGTCTGGCTGGTGGGATTACTGTCACTGGCAGGATGGCTAAAAGGGGGCTGGCTAGTGGGATTACTGTCACTGGCAGGATGGCTAACAGCAGGCTGGCTGGTGGGACTACTGTCACTGGCAGGATGGCTAAAAGGGGGCTGGCTAGTGGGATTACTGTCACTGGCAGGATGGCTAACAGCAGACTGGCTGGTGGGATTACTGTCACTGGCAGGATGGCTAACAGTAGGATGGCTGGTGGGATTACTGTCACTGGCAAGATGGCTAACAGGGGGATGGCTGGTGGGATTACTGTCACTGGCAGGATGGCTAACGGGGCTGGCTGGTGAGATTACTGTCACTGGCAGGATGGTTTACAGGGGGCTGGCTGGCTGGTGGGATTACTGTCACTGGTAGGATGACTAACAGCGGGATGGCTGATTGGATTACTGCCGCTAGCAGGATGGCTAACAGGGGATGGCTGGTGGGATTACTGTTACTGGCAGGATGGCTAACAGTAGGCTGGCTGGTGAGATTTCTGTCACTGACAGGATGGTTAACAGAAGACTGGCTGGCGGGATTACTGTCACTGGCAGGATGGTTTACAGTGGGCTGGCTGGTGGAATTACTGTCACTGGCAGGATGGCTAACAGGGGGCTGGCTGGTGGGATTACTGTTACTGGGAGGATGGTTAACAGCAGGCTGGCTGGTGGGGTTACTGATGGCCAGAGTGCTAGGTGCAGCAGTCATTAAAGTGTTATGCAATGGTTGTGGCCAAGACATTACACATGACACAGGAAAGATGGTGATCATGGTCAAGGCCCCCTGTTTTCTGTGGTGTGGCATGTGGCAATTGCCATAGAAATGATGACCTGCCACAGAATTTGGGCCTGGCTGCAGAATTTGGGGTTGGCTGCAGAAACTGCACAGAAATTGCCCCAGTAAATTAGATAGAGACTGACACCACTCCTTTCAAGCAATTCCACTGCCTGCTTGTAGCTTTATAAGAACTAAAATTTACCCCAACCATCTCAGCCCCTCAAACCATCCCCACCCAGCCCTGAGATCCCCCCCTTGAGTCGCCCTATTTTTTTATATTGACACCCCATTTTTGGTTGAAGGCTGCATGATGATCCATTGCCTTTTCCTATCACTGCTAGTGGGCCAGAATGCTTTTTTCTTATAACAGTAGTGCTTTGTAGGGTCCACACAAAGAAATACTGGGGCACAAATCCAGCATTTTGGTCCAGCAAAGCAGGACAAGGCAGAGGCAGAGGACTGCCCTACACTGTTGGACCAAAAAAGGGTGCCAATATAAAAAACAGTGACTCAATGAGGCTCTGGGTGGAATGGCTTTTGGGGCTTAGATATGCAGGGTTGGTATTTCTTGTTTGATGAGAGGCATAGGAATGTCTAAGAGGAGACTTTACAATACTTTTGAGGCAGGAAGAGGCAGATGATAACTGTAAAGTGCTGAGCTAAATAATGACATAATTTAAATCTAAAATACCACTCAATTGTATTCTCAAGGCTTGTTAGGAAAGTGGTGGTGTTGAGATGGGCAGTGGTGGGTTTTACCTGTTCTAAAACCATGAGACAGTAAAGTGCAGCTGGGGGAGCAATTTGCTATCCTTATGGGGTTTAGAACACAAGAAGTTGCTGTGAATGGGGCTGTGAGGTTGCCAACCTGATGGGTCAACTCTGGTGCCTAAGGAAGAAAAATGTACATTATAAATAATGCACGCAAAGGGACAGCTAAGTAAATAAAAAAAACTGTTCTGGCAGGAAAAGAATGAGAGAATGCTGGATAAACTGAAGAAATTAAAAAGATGAAACCAAGGTAAGAAAAGAGAAAAGCTAAAGATTTTATGTAAAATGTGGAAACTAAATAAGAGAAGAGAAAAACAAATTGAGAAAATAAAGTCCTAATGACATTGCAGAAGAAACATTTTTAAATGTTTTAACATTTATATGTTGCTCCAGGACAATATGCAAGAGTGGGCACGACAGATTTCAAGCTCACTGCATCACAATTAACAAGCATTTGTCAATGCCAAATGTTTGCTTGCTGGCATTGCCATTGGTAGTGTAGGAGTTAGAGCTACATAATAGGAATGGCAGTGAAGTATTGAACTGAAGCCAACATCACCACCACCCTGCAGAGACTGACAGGCATTGGGGTGTGCCTTTGGGTCACCAGGCATAACGGCCACACCATTTCACCACACCCCACCTTGCAGACACTGACAAGTGTCACAGTGTGCCTTGGTGTTTTTGGCCCTTATGCTCACCCCATTCCTTCAGGAAATACAGTGAGATGGGTCCTGTATAGGAGAATGGGGTAAACTTTGGGGCTGAAGAGTCCAAAGCACACCTCAATGCCTCTCACTGGCTGCAGGGTGTGAAATGGTGTGAGCATTACAGGCAAGAATCCCAAGTCATACCCCTGATGCCTGTCAATCTCTACTGGCTGGGGCGTTATGGTCGGAAACACTAATGCCTCAGGCGTTCATTGGCATTTTCACTCCAAATTTTCAACATGGGTTTTTTGTGACCCCCACCTTATGAACAGTGGTAATATCAGTTTGTTAGCCGAAAGCTGATTTTGGCCAGCGACTACGCCATTTGGCATCACAGGTGCGAAAACACATTTCGAACAGGATGCGAAAAATGACAGCTGTACTGTTCATGGGGAGGTACAAAAAATGGAAATGTTGAAATTCTGCAGTGAAAATATTAAAAAAACTGGTGAAGTCACAAGCGTGCATAGAAAATGCGCAATGCACACCCATAATGCAATTAGTTTGGGGATTTTTTACAGCAGATTGTCAACACAGGGATTTTGGAACCGCGGCTCATGAACAGTGTCACTGTGATTTTCTTAATCTGTCCTGAACAGTGATTTCCCACAGCAACCACGCATTTCTGCACTGGAAGTGCAAAAACACATTTCAGCCATGGTGTGAAAAATGACAGCTGTACTGTTCATAAGGAAGTATGAAAAAATGCCAGTGGTGAAAATCTAGACTGAAAATATTAGAAATCCATGAAGTTACAAGGGTGCGTGGAAACTGCGCAATGGTCACTCGTAATACAGTCATTTTATGGACTTTTTTCACCAAATTTTTAACATAGCTATTTTAACACCTCTGCTCGTGAACAGTGTCACTGTGATTTTCTTTAATCTGTCCCAAACATTGATTTTGCACGCCGACTGTGCCATTGTGCGCTACATGCGCGGAAACACATTTTGGGCAAGATGTGAAAAATGACAGCTGTACTGTTCATAAGGAGGTGTGGTAAAATGGCAATGTTGAAAATCTGGAGTGAACATATTGAAAATTTGCGAACTTACGAGCGTGCTTAGGAACAGCGCAATGCATGCCCGTAAAACAGTCATTTTTGGGAATTTTTTTCACCAAATTTTCAACAAAGGGTTTTTGGGGGCCTACCTCATGAACTGTGATGCTGTCATTTCATAAATCAGTCCCAAAAGGTGGTTCCACCCAGTGACCGGGAAATCATCTTTTGGGGCTAATTAATGCCATGACAGTGACAGAAATCATGAGGTGGGGTCCCAAAAACCCCATGTTGAAAATTTGATGAAAGAATTCCGCAAAATGCCCAAGATATGCACTAAAGTTGAAAAAACCTTTTTTATTACATTATACAGCTTACCGGCATTTCCTCAATTCGCGGTTGGCTTTGAAGAGTGCAGACATGTTCCCGGTCCACCGAAGATTGTTGTGCTGGACTCCAGAGGTAAGCATGCGGTGAGGTGGGGGTGTGGGGAGGTGGATGCACAGAGGGTGGGCACAGGTGGGGGGAGGTGGGTCAGGACAGTCAGCGAGGGAAGGTTTTTTCTTTCAAGTTTTTTTTTTTCTTTTACTTAGATGATACGGGACTTGTGCCACGCTGGGGTGGGCTCGCAGCATGGCAGCTGGAAGGCTATTTTGGGGGGTGTGGAGCCGACAGGGGATTAGGCACCCCTGTAAGCCATAGGAACTGTTGCCATGCTGGGGTGGGCTCCCAGTGTGGCACCTGATAGTCTCTGGGGGGGAACAGTGGATCCAACGGGGGATTGGGCACCCCTGTCGGCCATACAGACTGCTGCCACGCTAGGGTGGGCTCCCAGCATGGCACATGGAACTCTGTTGGGGGGACAGCACAGCTGACAGATTGTGCACCTGTCGGCTATACAGTGTGTGTGTGTGTGGGGAGCGCATGAGCACACAATATCGTCGTGTGCATGTGTGTGTGTGTGGGAGGCGCGCGCGATGAGCACGCCGCTTATCTAATCGCTGCTCACTGAAGCGTAGCTCTCCCTTTCAACTGTTCGGAACTGCATTTTCAACTGCTGTCATAGACAGCTGCAGCAATCATTGGCAAATGGTGGCAGCACCTGCAAACACACTGACTGAATTGGAAGACGGGTGCCACACCTCCGAAAACTTGGATGATGGCACTATGTTTCTTGAACATGCGTGCAAGCAAATATAAAAATGCCACTGAGGGACAAGTAGATTTACTCAGTGCATCAGTGCAGCTTCTAAGTGTTTTTTAAAGCACAAATAGCTTGACTGTTCATAATAGTTGTCAGATTTTTTCCATTTTTGGTAACCAGCTAAGGTTACCAAAGAATAAATCCAGTGTAGCCCACCCCCAGTTTGAATGAATCAGATTTTGGCTCTGTTTAACTGCAGCCCTATCTCTTCTACTTCCCTAGTCTGACAGCCAGACCCAAGTGTGGTAACATTCTGTGATAAAATTGTTTGGAGACCATTGCAAATGCCATCCTTTTCCTTCCTGGGTGGATAGTGGTGCTGAGATGGGCGGAGGTGGGCTACACTGGATTTTAAAAACTGGGATCAGGCACAGCTTTTGGAGGGGGGACAGGATCTTGTTAGGAAGAGGAGAAAATATCTTGCTGCCATTAGGTCTAGGGTGGGGGGAGGTTGCAGAGAGCATTACTACCCTTATGGGGAAGGGGGAGGAAAGAGATCATTGCTGTGATTAGGTCTGGGGAAGAGAGAAGAGGAGAGGAGAGATTATTGCTGCCATCATGTAAATTGGGGGAGGAGATAGCATTACTGCCATTAGGTATGTGGGAGTTGGGGGAGGAGAAAGCTTTTCTTTTAGTATGTTTTGGAGAGGGAAGAAGAGAGCAGACAGCATTGCAGCCTTTTGGTCTGGAGTGGAGGTGGGAGCACTGCTGCCGTTTTTTCCTCCGGGGAAAGAGGAACTTTGTCTAACTTAGAAACATAGGCAAAGAGACAACAGAGGCAGAAGAAAAAAAGGGAAAATACAAAAAGCCAGCTCAGCCACCCTACTACACTAGTAGTAGTGCATCGAGGTTCCATGAGGGCAACCCATGATTTAGTGCAATCCTGAGATTACCTGCTTTAGGACAGCCCATGGTGAGAGGGTTTTGCAGATGCCAGGGCTTTCAGGCTAGGGGAGTGAGGTGCACATGAAAGAAAATAAAGGCAGCTGACAGCACAATGGAAAGATTCACCGCTGTGGCACAGGCGACCTAGGTTCTGGAATGGACTCGGGTGTCATAGGGCCAACCGGGGGGAGAAAGCTTGAGTATCTGATGACTGCTCACCTTCTCCCGAGGGGAAGAAGGGTCTGCAGCCCAATGCTTGCTAACTCCTGTCAGAGGCTGGGAGTACAGCAATGTGGTGGGGCACATTGCCTAGGAGCGTGATGGATGTCAGTATATGCCCTGACATCAGTGGCATGTCACGCTCTCATGGGAAGAAAAATATAAAAAGCACACTCCCTGACTGACCAGGTGATGGTCGCTGGCACCCACCACAGTAAAAAGCCTTGGACAGCTGGACCACTCAGCAGCACCCTGAGCCAATTGGAAGAGTGCGCTGGCCACCCCCACTGGTGCCTTCTGCATCAGAGGGGGGAGGAACCCATCTTGCGAAGGGTCACACCGGGTTACCCGGGGAAGGCTGCAATCTGAGGTGTGGCTGGCAGCGGGATGAGTTCCGGCAGGGTCCATGGTAGTCTGAAGGAGTGGTCAGTCAGAAGAGCAGGGGAGGAGCTAAAAAAAAGAAAGAAAATTAAAAAATGAAGCCAATGTAAGAAAGATGACAACCAAGCTAAATATTATTAATTCAAAATGTGACAACTAAACAAGGAAAGAGTGAAACAAACAGAGAAAAAGAAACAAATAATCATGCTGACACTGCTGATATTAAATAGTTTATAGTTTTAATATATGGGTGGTTTTCAAGGTGGCAGTATGGAGAGTCTCTGTATGCACCAATAGCCTGCCACCCCCAACTACGACTGTGTATGGGGCCCCTGATAGGTGTTCACAGAGGATGGGAGTCTTGGGTGCTCCATGGCTAGGCTGCTTCAAGCTATCCCTTGGAGAACAACTATTCAGCTAATTGCCTTGTTGCCAGCATGTTGAGTGGGTGTCTGCCAGTAGTCATTAATGTTGCATGACATAGCAATAAACCCTAAATAGAGTTAGATAAATACGAAGAGCCAGGACAGCTTCTGAAAAGCAAAAGCATAAAACTGAAGGTTTAAGGAAAATTATGTAACTTACATTTATGTGGTGTAAGTCAGGAATCCTCCTCATATGACATCCTTGCTGGGGTCCCCAAAAACTTTAAAGCTGGCTCTGTATTATTTGTATATAAATGTGCCGCAGAACTTTAAACCTTGCTGCAGAACTTGACCTAGCAGTGCCACAGAAGTTCAGAGTCCCTTCTGCAGAAGTAACATCAGTTTGCCACAGAGAACATGGGGCCTTGATCATGTTGTTGAATGTACAGAAGCAGGGCACAAGTTGGGGAAAAGATTGATGGGGAAAAATTCAGTCATAAAGGAAAAATTTATAAGGAGGGATCTAAAAATCTGTTTTTGATTTATGCATTGCTATAGTCAGCATCCTCATCATCGAGGAAGCAGCTCTCACAGTCTGCCAGACAAGAGTTGTTCCCACTTGGGAATTCTTTCTCCATAAGTGCCTCGTTCACATCACTGGAATGCTGTTTGATGCCATCACCATGCTGTTCTGCTTCTTCTTCATCACCACCACCATTCTGTGCTACAAACACAGACATACTTGTCCTAGGTGGGATGTACCCTTCATTCATTTTAATAAATGTTAGCATGCCAACATTTCTAGGTGATAGATTCATACACCTGTCCCACACAGTGACCCCTGCCGAGCTCCACGCTTACACAGAGGAAGGACAGCTCAGATATTTAACTGCTATATGGGGGTCAGTGCTGGCCACTCAGACACTTTGCTACTCCAGTACAGCAAAGGTTCTTCAAATATGTTCAGGTGCCTGTTGTCTGCCAAATATGCATCCAACATACGATGTGCTGCACACTGTCCTACTGACTCATCAGCCTTCTCCTCCTTTTCCTCCGCATCTACAATTCCCACCTGTAACAAAGCATCCCAAAGTGGATTGATGGTCATCTGTCCTCATATGAACAACCCTCTTTTTCACCATGCTTCACTGACATGGTAGAAACACACAGTCTATCACTGTCATGCTGTAGTTTGCAGAACTCTTCCTGTGGCATCTGTGCCCCATGAACCCATCTTATGAGCTGATCAGTAAGATTTTGTACCTGATCACGCCCACCTTCAAGTTTGGATGACAGGCCCCTTTTATATTGTGGATCCTGCATGGTGGCAATTCCAAAATCAGGAGATTGAAGAATGTTTGGAATATAGGTATTGCAGTCTAATATTTACAGTGTGTGTTACATTAATGCACAGATAGCCTTATCTCTGCCTGCTTCTAGCACCTGCTGTACATTTAACAAGGTCTGCCTAAGCACCTTTAGCAGTGGGATGGCCTGACTGATAGAGGCAGTGTCCCCACTCACTGCCTGAGTGGGCTACTCAAATGGCCTCAGAATCATGATTAGACCATCCATGAGTTACTGCTCACTTGTGAGATACATGCATGCTCCCGAACTGTCACAGCTTGTGTGCAGCAACAAGTATTCCGAGATGGCTTTGTACTGCTCGTATAAGTGCTCAGTCATGTACAGCATCGAGTTCCATCTTGTAACAACTTCCAGCCTGAGACGTTGCTGAGGCAGCTTGTTTTGCATCTGTAGCTGCCTAAACTGGTCATGGGCCTTTCCAGAATGAGCAAAGTGGGCACAGATGCAGTGGGCTACAGTCACCATTGCCTTGATTTCAAGATATGCCAGAAACTCCTGCACTAAAAGATTAAGGCAGTATGCCATGCAGGGGACCCTGAAAAACCCACCATCACTGATGCATTTCACCCCATTCAAGCCATTATAGTTTACTATGAAACCTGCTTTCATAGACAGTGGGTGCAGCCACTCAATAATTTCGATCAGAATCACTTCCAACATTTTTTGATTAGTGTGTGATTAATATGGCATGCTGGCGAATACCCAGAAAGTTGCTTCCAGCACAATTAGGTTTTGTACAGTTTATTCCCATCCCAGCATCAAATACTACCCCGGGTACCTGTGCCCAGTGATTTGTAATACTTAGATAAGAGTTACCAGCTGTTTGCCCACCAGTCCACATATCCATACTAAGGTGGATGTATGGTGATGCAGAATGCTGTAGGGCATTTCTTACTGTGTGTGTCACAGTCCTATACAGTTCTGGAACAGCACGGGTGGAAAAATATGTGCGTGACGGGATCTTCCATTTTGGACAGGTACATGCCATCAACCTGCAAAACCCTGCATTCTCCACAAAAGAGAATTGCTATAGATCAATTACCAGCATTTCTGCAGTCGCTGCATTAAGTTCATGTGCAACAGCATGACTTGGGGGTATTTGGTGTGACGCTCAAACATGCTCTACAGTGTAGGTTGCACCTTTCGGGGTTTGGGGCTGGAGATACCAAACAGCTGGGCTCTATGCACTGGCGGCATGGATGATGGGGTAGCTTTCGACTCGGGGGGGGGTCACATATGCTGAATGCATGAATTATGTGATTTTGGATGTTTTAGGGACAGGGTTTGATGTGCTTCACTGACTCAAGCTGGTAATACACCACCACTGCTACTCTGCCCACTACTAGGAAATCACACCAAGTCTTCATCCTCATGCCTGTAGTACCCCTCTGTGGTTACTTTAGAATCCCACCCTGGATCTGTATCTGAGCCACTTTTGGATGCCTTGCTCAATGTGATTGATAAGGGAGAAGGACCCCCTGCACCAGCTTCCCTTTTGTGCTAAGTCCAGCATAACAGGTGTCTGGGCTTGTGGTGTATGTGTTGCCCACCACTGCTGAGGTGGCTACTCATTTTCCCACAGTGCACACACACTTGGTATAGCTGATAAATAGCCACTGTTTAATCTTTTGGGTCTAGAATATTAGAATCCCAAAGTAGGAATTTTGTACCTCTTGTTTTCATATGATGACAGTAAGCTGGGTTCTAGGACATTATTGGAGGGTTAGAAATGGGTGTTGGGGCATGATTTATACTCTGCGGCAACCGTTGAGTCACAGTCTGTTATTACTACTGGCTTACCACAGCCAACAACAGCTGGACAACTGGGGGGGTCGTTACTAATTACATGTCCCTAGCCCTTGCTTTTCTTTTTCTCTGGATCTCATAAAGGGTCCATATCATCATCCCCATTCCCACCTGCAATGCTAGCCTCCTGACATATGTCCTCCTCTTCCTCCTCACTTTCCCCTGTGTTTCCTTCTCAGCAGCATCTGATTCCCCGGTCCTGCTAGATGAAACACTCAGATCTGCCTGTGCCACATCACACTGCGATGCAGGCTCTTTTACAACACTTTTGGAGACAGCAACCACCTCTCAGTCCTCATCCTTACCCACATTCCCAGAGGAAGACTTTTTGGGGGTTCTTTCACTGCTCCTGTGGTCCCTGCCTGCACCAGCTGCACTGCCACCATCAGCACCCACCAGCATTGATGCCGCTGATTTTGTGGAGAAAAATGTGGTGATACTAATGCCACCACTTGCAGCAATTACTCCTCATCAACTACTTCCAGCCCCTGATGAACCTACATCATCACAGCTGCTTACAGTTCCCTTCGGACCCACAGAAGCTACACTCTTCTTGTCAGCAGCTCCATTGCCAGAAACTCCTTTAGCAGAGCGTCTCTTTACAGGCATTTTATTATATGTGTAAATTTCAGAACACAATAACACAACACTTTACAACTCTTTACTGATGTACACAGACAGTAAACAACAGTAACACCACCACTTTTTTTCTTTCATTTTTTTTTAAACAAAAACAATACACAAAAGGGACTGAATGATTAAGGGACAGGGGGGCATACAAAACCATACACAACACTTAACAAGACTTTACATAGCAATAACAACACCAAGAATGTTTTTCCTTTTTCTTTTTTTTACCAAAACAATACACAACAGGGATTTAAGGGACTGTAGGGAATACATACAGCATGCAATAAGGTACATGAACTAATGTTAACTTCTATCAAGGAACAAAAATGAGATCAATACAGTCAAACTAAAGCAACAAAAATAATTTGGTAACACAAACCTAACTGTTCTAAAGAACTAAACTAACAAAGCGCAAAAATACAGGAAAAAATACTTAGCAAAAACACTGAACAGCACTACTGCTAAACACTACCTAGGCTATAAGGTAAGCCTGGCTTTTTCTTGCTGGAGGCTGCTGCAGATGAACTCCCTTCCCCCACAGCACACTACGCAGTCTGCAAAACAGAAATGGAAACTAAAGCTTAAACTAGGTAAATCACAAAAAAAATTCCACAAATAGTTGGTGATCTACATGCACAAGGCACAGTACACACTAAATGGACTGATGTGATGCAAAAAAGTTCATATATTAAACAGTTTAATAAGGTTTTTCAGCACACATCTCCAGAGCACAGCTAACTGCAACTCTCTCTTCTTCACACTGCACTGAAATCAGCATACACATGGCAAAACAGCTCAAAGCAGCACCATGTGACCTGCAATCCCATGGATCCTTGATAACTTCACCTTAGAACTGTAATCCATAGGTGAAGTTAGGTGAAGTCAGCATTTTCCGCAATTCACAAATTTCTCCTTTAAGGCAAAGTGGAACTTTGTCTTGTGAATTCATTTCACAAACTGTGGAAATTTCACAAACTTCTCCACAAAGCAAATTTTTACAACTTCACCACCACTATTTGAGCACATGCTCACAATTTTTTTTTAATACTCAGGCAGGCCCCAAAACATTTGTACACATTCATTATGATATCATATCAGCTATGCTTAAAGATCATGAACAACTAATAATAACTGGTTAGTGATGATTATCAACTGTGGGCAAAAGCTGTCAAACTCCATTATACATGGGTGATTACACATGGCCATGTACAACGGAGTTTGATTATACACATGTCTATAATCACCAGTGTATAATGGCGTTTGATTAACCACCTTTTGCAAAAATTATAAAATCACTCTCATGCTAGCACTAATGGCTCCTCATGCTGTCAGTTTGCACTGTCAACTTGACTGTGCTAACCTCACTGAAACTGTTGAGCAGAAATCTAACTTATGAGTGGCTGAAGACAATTTTCTTACAGAAACAAAAAATAACCAATGGTCTACTAACATCTGTCTACCCACCTAAAAATGGCACATTCATCACCATTTCCACAAACTAGTGGCCTAGAAAGACAAAAACCATAGAGCAGCAAGAAAAAAATTAACACTCTAAGAAAAACTAAGTCTATGTTAGGCTGCTCAACAAGTACCTACCTGACAAAAAAAAATCAAAGAAACCAGTTATTATAAAAAATAAAACATGTAGAAATGTGTTTCGGCTCGGTTTATGCCACCCTCGGTGTGTAATGCCTTGAGAAACCCCTCGAACTTCACTCTCTGTGTTTTTGAGGCATCACACTCCTCAGGTGTGCATAAAATCCTCATTACACACACTTCCCCATGCATTATTCTATATATGTTCCTCTCACTTCCTTCAAAAATGGACCATTGGTCAGTGTTAGATATCCCTATGGAGCCCAGGGAAACTGTATGGACAATCATGTAAATTAACCATGTACATAAATTGTAATAAAAGGTGCATGAATGTAACAGTCATCCTGATAATAACTGTATAAAACCAGTGATATTCCAGGGAAATAATAGCAGTCACATCCTTGTACCCATGATCAGGGTCTATGACAGTCGGTCAACAATTTCGTTGTTGACCGACATTACAGTGACTCCTTTATGTCGATTGCATTTGCAGTTGGCATAAAAGAAGTCACTTCAGACAGTGTTTTCTTTGGGAGGCTTTGCCCCCTGAACCCCCCCCACTACTAAATTAATCAACTCCAAGTTAGAGATGCTTTGGGAAGGGGGTGCAATACCCCAAGAAAGCAGTGCCTGGGTCCAGCGCCAACACTACAGCAACATGGCGCTTTTGTCGCTGTAATGTCAGTCATGGTAAAGCTGTTGCCATAGCAACGGCATACCTTTAGGGGTTTTATGTTAACCTCTGCCAAGTACTGCCCCCCCTTCATGTACAGAGCCTTATACTACCCACTAAGGTATCTGGATTTATTACGAGCATACTCAGAGCCCTAGATAAAAGCACTGTCATGGGGAAGGGGGCCAACTGACCACCCAACTTGCAATCTGCCTACCAGCCAGTGTTGGCATTAGAGCTGCTCTCCTTGTCACAAAGCAATCAGGTAACCATAGTGTGACAGGGATGTACTGGGGGTAAATTGTTCAAAGTAACCTGTATGAACCTGTTAAAGTTCACTGGCAAACTCCAGAATATTTGCAAACTTCTCTGGCTTTGCAAGTTTCATCAAGCTGGTGCTTGTGATTTTGTTTTCAAAACTCTTGGCATCAATAATGATAAACTTAAAATGTTATCAAAATACTAGGTGCCCCTAGCAAGCATAGGCTTCCAGCAGCCAGTGAAATCCTAAAGATATGTGCACATCTGTATCGAATATACTCACATGTGCGCAGACATTATCTAGAGTAGATAAGTAAGCAAGAACACACAGCAGGGTGTATAAGGTCCTTAATAACCATATGCCAGGGGTGGGTTTTCAGCTCAGACTCCTTACCACTGGGAAAAGGTGGTCATTACAGCACACTGCACACAGTGGACTGTGTTCTTCTACTTATAATATGAATAAAAAGCTAAAACAGATAATAAATAATACAAACACATGCCTGCTGCATATCAATCAGAGAGCCCTTTGCCTACATCCAGTTAGCTAAGTGATACACATAGGCTGAATTAGTAAGATAAACAATACTGGTCTGCTACTTAACTAATCTCTTCCCAGCACAGCTGATTTTTATCAGCCTGACAGGAGATTTATATATTTTACTAAAAATGGCTTCTGATTTACCTAATTATTTTTTTTAAATTAAAAACCTAAGGTAGTACATATAAATTTCATGTGGAGTCTTAAACAAGGGACAGTACATGTAAGTAATACAGAGCAGATGCCGGCATTAGTCTGTTGCTAAGCAACCATGCTGCCTGTCAATACCAATGATACAGTGTATTTGCAAGCAGAAAAGATGTCCTTTAATTATTTTATGAAAGGCATATCATTTAGTTAAAATAACAACGCCAGCACAGAAAACTGCACCAATTCTTGATGATGAAAGACCTCAGTCTCTCTTGTTCATTCTGTTTCATGGGAAAAGATTATTGTTGTCTTGAAGCCTTCCCAGCTATCAGGCCAGATAATGTACAGTAAGAATGGACATACTGTATCAATACAGAAAAGATAAGCAAGAGACCATCCCCTCTGGTAAACACTCCTGATGTATGGTCTCGCATTAATATCCAGTAGGACCGCATAATGGTGACTGGCATATGAAAGCAAAAGTGTTTAAAATGGAGGTAGGCTATACATCTCCTTCTGCTAGCATCAGTGCTTGCAACATTTAGCAGGGCTGTGTATTCAGGATTAAAGAGGTAGAAAAGTATTTTTTATAACAAACTGAATTAACTATTACGTTTTCAAAGCAGAGAGTTATTTTTCCATATCTCTGAAGTACTTTGTCTCCCGACAGCACAATGTTGGACATTTATTTTGTATTTTGTATCTTTATTTTTTGTAAAATTGGTGACCAAAACAGGCAAACTGAACTAAAGTGTATTTCCAGGTGAACCCAGGGGAAGGGTTACAGAGGAGATGGGACTAAATCAAACAATAAATGGCAAAATTAATAAAATGGCAAACAGCTACAACAATTGAAATTTCAAGACAATATACAAATCAAAGGTGCAGTTAAAGATAGGACACTAGGCAAAAATATTTGTAACCCCCTTGCTACCCGGGGTTACTAGAATCCCAGTAAGACCTAGTGGTAGGCAGGGAAGGCAGCTTGTGAAACTCCAGTTAAATGGGTTTCACACTGTTAAACTCTGTTCTCAGTCTCAGCTGAGACTGAGGGATGACATCACCACAGAACTATCGCAGCTGCATGAGCCAGAATGGAATCTGCAGCAGGGAGTTGGAGTAGAATATCGGGAGGTTTGAAGAGTAGTCTGTAGTCAGTTGGAGTTTGGAGCTTGTTGTGAGAGAAGCACAGCAGCTCTGTGTTCAGGCTCTTGGAGTCTCAGCCCTGACATAGGGCTACAATTAGGGAAAGGTGTGTGTTTCCACCTAAAGAGAGACACAGTGAGCTATTTTAAAGTAGTGGAGACTGCTGAATCGGGTCTCAGTGCCCCATCCCTGAGGGGATGGGGAAGGAAGGTTTACCTGCATTTCCAGGGGCAACCCCCTGGCTACTGCTAGTGAAGAAGCTGCCTTATTTTGTCCAAGAGTCTGGGAAACAAGAAGATTTCATGATTCGCCTGTGGGGCACCTGCAACTGGAGGGTGAGTTCTGCGTTTTCTAAAGGGCCCATGTTTCACCCTGTACTTGTGTTAAAGTGGGGATTGGACTACTGAAGTAGTGGGAGGCCTAGAGTAATAGGCTTAGCCAAAAGTAAAAGTATGTTCAAGTCCAGCACATAGAGGAAGTCAAGACATATAGAGAAGATGTGACATATGTCTACCCAGTAATCTACATTGCCAAGCTTTCAGAAAAGAGTTGTTAAGTTTCCAGAGAAATGGCAGGGTATGGATTGTGGGAGCTGGAGGTGGGAGATCCCCCATCTTTAGTAACCAGGTCCACCTCTACAGATTTGCTCTGTGGATTTCTACTTTGCCTCATGCACTTGGCCAGTGATGAGGGAAGTACCCAGACGTGGAATTGGAAGGAAAATTCCCTCTAGGAGTCGAAGGCTCTAAGGTGATTTGGGGAGCTACCAATTGGAAAACTGGTTCATTCCCATAATGGACCGTGGATCAAGTCGCCAGCGGGGGAACCAGGCCATGGGAAAAACCCATAGTAGTGTACAAGTCGGGCTGTGTACCCAACGCTGCGTGCAAGTCCGGGCTGTGTGCCTGGTGGGTTCAGAGCCTGAGGGCTGGAATAGTGAAGAAGTGTTCTGTTGTCTCTAATCTGCATTACCAGGAATGTAGCCCCGTGGGGGTCCATCTATGCTTTGTTTGTTCAGTTTGGATGTGAATAAAAGCCACACTTTAGAATCCCATTCCTGGTTTTGGACATTACAGTTATTGCTTCCTGTGTTCGGATTTACTTGGGTGCCCCTGTGCAGAGTAGCCAAACCTAGGCCCCCTGTGCCGAGTAACCTAGTCCTCCCCGAACCCAGTCCCCACCAGGTACTGCTGTCAGCTTCAACAGCATGTCACCTGTCATTTTGCAAAAAGGTTGGGGTCCGGGGGTTACAAATTAAATAAGCCATTCAAAATATATTATAAGGTACAAGCAGAGACAATATAATTTTAGCCTGTACGCAGTCACGATGTACATTAATCGAAATGGGGTGCTGCACTGGCAATGAAACAGAAGCAATCAGGTCAAACCATAGGGATAAGGTAGAGGGCAGACAATGAAACAAAAGAAGCACAGAGGGAGGTAGATGGGGGGCACGGGAAAAGTGAAGGAAGCAGATGGCAGCAGCAAGAGTGGCCAGCTGATAGGAGGGAAACTTCCTCTACCTGGTGACTGATACATCGAATGTCCTTCCATATTATGTGTCATTCATGATGTTTGACATCACTGCCCAGGCAGCGATGTCACCGTTTGATGAGGTGTGAAGAAGAATGGCATTAGCAGTACAACATTACTGACTGTGGCAGGTGTACGACAACACTACTGTCACACAACAGCTGTGACCTCACTGATGGTGGCATCACACCTGGAAAATCAGGCAACAGTCTGTCTATATGTTACAGCTCTGACTTGCTTATGGAATTGTTACACAAAATTCTTGCTATGCTATGCAAAATTAATTGGAAACAAGAATTGTTATATCCCAAGTCAGTATCCTAGCACAGCAAGAACTCCTCAGTCTGAAAAATATCTAGGGCCCCTCTATGTGCCCATTCTCAGTCACAAGTGTACGTGACTGCATAGTACCAGCACCAAGATAGTGATCCCATCAGACCATGGTCAACAGAGTCACGACCCCTTCCTCAAAACTCTCTGAGAGAGGTCAGGAAGGGGAGGTATGGACCACATTCTCAAAATCATAGTAGCTCTCATAGGCTCAAGCACAGAACAGAGCCAAAAATTACACGGGGGACACCTCCCCCTTCTGAAATGCACAAGCTTTAGGTATGGCACTTTCAGGTCACGTTGCAATGGTGTGGAATTAAAGTACCTGTTTTTCATCACTCAACAGTGACTTAAAATCTGGCTCCCGAAATGTTATTCAAATCATTTTGTGCAGCAATTTCTGAGGCTGTAGTAGCTCTTTAATGCAGCTGTGCGCACTGTGCTGAAAATAGTAAACTGTTCTTTTTTTCCTATTTTAGATTGTCCTTTGCCTCTTGTCTTGTACAGTACCCTTTTTGACCCATTCTGAGTCAGCTTTAGCACTTTGTTTTACATTTACAATAAAAAATGGAGCACTCCTCTAATATGGCTCAGACCTAGTTTTAATCAATGTTCTTTACTGTTTTGGTTCACTTGGGCCAGGATATTCAATGACCCCTGGTTTGTGCCCCCAAACCATTTGCTCCAGGTGCAAATTAGTGCTTGGAGTAGACTTCTGGTATATCGGAACATCCGCTAAGCACATGGTGAGCGCTAATGGCATGTTCCAATATACCAACCAACTGAGCCAGGCACTGTCCTGATTGGTCCTGCAAACCATACCCCCTACTGGTCACATAAGGTTAGGGGCCAATAGGGATCTATGGGGTTGCAGAAGCACACATACTTTTTTGAGCCAGCAAAGGGCAATGACTTCTCTGAAGCAATCTGCCCTATTTGTACAGTCCTATGCAGATTACCCCATAGCACTAGCAAGGTGCTATGGAGTCATTTGAATCCCATTAGGGCCTCATTACAGACTTACAGCAAATGGTATTTACACCCCCAGCTACTGTCAGGGCTGCTTGAAAACCATCCCTAGCATCAAGTGGTTCCTCAGCTTCCCAATCACCCAGCGGTAATAAGATGTAAGAAACCATTATGGTTCTCAAAGGAGGTCGCAAGTAAGGTTAGGGAGAAAATGAAAGCATTCAGGAAGTACAAGGAATCACAGAAGGAGCAGAACAGAGAATTGTATCAATTAAAGCAAAAGGAAGTAGGGAAGGCAGTCAGAACAGCAAAGGCCCAAACCGAGGAAAAGATAGCCAACACAGTTAAGAAGGGGAATAAAACCTTTTATAGGTACATCAGGGAGCGAAGGAAGGCCAAGGGAGGGATAGTGAGGCTTAATAATGGGAAGGGGGTGGACAGAGGGTGACTGTGAAAGGGCAGAGATACTAAACAAATATTTTTGCTCAGTATTCACAAATGAAGAGGAGGAGGTACCTAAACCAAACAATAGAAACACTCTAGGTATGGGGGTTGATACCAGCCCATTCACAGAAGAAAGGATTCTGAAAGAACTCTTAAAACTGAAGGTGGACAAAGCAATGGGACCTGATGGGATTCATCTCAGAATTCTAAAAGAACTAAGGGTAGAACTAGTGACACCACTGACTACCCTCTTTAACAAATCATGGGAGGATGGGGTGGTACCTAAGGACTGGGGGAGGGCAGATGTTATTCCACTTCACAAAAGTTGGAGCAGGGCAGAAGCAGGAAACTACAGACATGTTAGTTTAACCTCAGTGATTGGGAAAATGATGGAATCACTTCTGAAGAAAAGAATTTTTGAGTACCTAGAGGCCAGAGGGGCACAGGACCCCAGGCAGCATGGATTCACAGCGGGAAAGTCATGTCAGACGAATCTAATAGATTTCTTTGACTGGGTGACCAAAGTAGTAGATCAAGGAGGGGCTGTAGACATGGCCTACCTAGACTTTAGCAAGGCATTTGGCACAGTCCCACACAAAGGATTAATATACAAGTTGACCAGCCTAGGAGTAGGGCCCAAGTTGGTAGCCTGGGTAAAGAATTGGCTGGAGAACAGGACACAGAGGGTAATAGTAAACGGGGTCCACTCTGAAGAAAGGGTGGTTACTAGTGGGGTACCGCAGGGTTCACTACTAGGACCGGTCCTCTTTAATGTCTTTATAAGCGACATTGCAGAGGGACTGGAAGGAAAAGTATGTCTGTTTGCAGACGACACAAAGATCTGCAACAGAATTGATACACAAGGTGGGGTGGTAAGGATGAGAAGGGACTTGGCAAGGCTGGAGTAATGGTCAAATGTATGGCAGCTTAGATTCAATGCTAAGAAGTGCAAAGTAATGCACCTGGGAAACAAAAACCCAGTGGAAGAGTACACAATGAGGGGATGAGATACTAACAACAACAAAAATGGAAAGGGACCTGGGGGTAGTCATATCTGATGACCTAAAGGTGGGCAAGCAATGTGAGAGGGCAGTAAGGAGGGCTGGGGGGGTACTGGGGTGCATAGGGAGAGGCATCACCAGTAGAAAACAGGAAGTTGTTATCCCTCTGTAGAGACAGCTGGTGAGACCCCTTCTGGAGTACTGCGTGCAGTTCTAGAGACCCAATCTCCACAAAGACATAGACAGGATGGAGGCGGTCCAGAGCAGGGCAGCTAAGATGGTGCAGTGTCTGCACCAGAAGACACATGAAGAGAGATTTAAGGAGCTTAATATGAATAGCCTCAAGGAAAGGAGGGAGAGTGGAGACATAATAGAAACATTCAAGTACCTGCCAGCCCAGTGGCGCTGAGGGTTGAGGCACTGGATGCCACACCTCGCACCACGGCGGCAACCCAGGTTCGGGAACAAGCCCGGGGTACCAGGGAGGAGAAGAAGAATAGAGCGCCCAATGGCTGCTCTCCTTCTCCGGGGTTGGGGGGGGTTCTCTGCAGGCTCCCACCACAATACCGCCATCTGTGGAAGCCTGGTGGTATGTGCGACAGATTGGAGTAGCAGCAAGGGTATTGGGTAGATGTCAGCAAGAGGCAGAGCAGAAGGCACGTCTCAGTGCGCCTCCTAGCTCATTGGCCCCATTGCATGCCAATGTCTAGAAAGAACATAGGGAGAACATGGGAAAAAACCCTCTGTCTCTCCTAGGCGACAACACCACCCTGCATGTCTCTTGGGGATTCGTAGCAGCAGACCCCACTGTACAAGGGGATCCATAACTCAGTATGCTGGTTCTGGGGAGGTAAGCATGGAGGGTCCCTCCTCACCCCACCTGGGGGGGTTATCTGGGTACCTTGACTAGTGGAGCCATAGGTACTCTAGGGGTAGACCACGGCAAGACCAGGGGCAGTGGAGAGAAGAGGCAGTAGGGAGAAAAATACAAGGGTTAAAAAAAAAAAAGAAACTTTCAAGTACCTCAAGGGAGTTAACAAAGTCCAAGAGGGTAACAAATTTCAGAAAAAGAGGTGTGCAAGAACAAGGAGGCACAATTTGAAAATTGAGGGGAGACGGCTCAGAGGTAATGTGAGGAAGTATTTTTTCACGGAGAGGGTTGTGGATGCATGGAACAGCCTTCCTGAGGAGGTTGTGGAGTCAAAAACAGTGGTGGATTTCAAGAATGCATGAGACAGTCATGAGGTAATTCTAGTGGATGGGGGTAGGAAAAAGTAGGCTGTTGGTTAACTAGGATCTGCAGCTTATCCATTAGGTAGGGAAATGGGCAGACTGGGTGGGACAAGCAGTCCTTATCTGCCGTCAAATTCTATGTTTCTATGTAACTTGGAACATATTCCCTGGAATCCAGTGGTCCCCCACAACCCCCTCAATCACTCTTCCATTATCATTAACATTACCCCTGGTGTCCAGTGGTTTCCCCACCCTCTCGAATGCCTGTTTGTTATTATTAAACATATTCCCCCTGGTGTACCACCATCACCCCTCAATTTCCAGTCTGGTAATTCTACAATATTTTTGGGTGTCCGGTGCCCCACTCCCCCACTGTCCACCTGGTTCTCTCTCTCTCTCTCTCTCTTTATGCAGCAGCTCCTATTCTCCCATTTCTTGTGCATTTCTGCACCAGCTGCTTGCAGTCTGTGGTTTTCTGTCACCTGTCTGTCCCTCCTGGCATGCTTTTGGAGTCTGCTTGCTTGTGTTTCTTTCGGGTATCCCCTCCTATTCTAGTTACCAGCTTCCTGCTTTCCTGTGCTGGCCAACTGTCTCCTTTCCTTGTGGGATTCAGCCATGTAGGACATCAGCCTTCTTCCCTCAGTTGCTGCTTTCTGGGTGTCTGTCTTGTAGCCTTCATTTGAATCCCCTGCTACTCGTGGTCAATGCCTTTTACTTTGTTCTTCAAGCTCAGTTGTTTCAGTGGTATCGCTCTCCTTCTGGACTTCCTATGACATGTTCTGGTGGGTGCCAGATTTGGAGCCCCAGTGTTTGTTCATTAACTCCACACCTCGCACCACGGCGGCAACCCAGGTTCGGGAACAAGCCCGGAGCACCGGGGAGGAGAAGGCAAAAATATGGGACTTCAGAGGCGCTGACTTTGATAAGATGGCCAACAGAGTTAAGCTAGCCCTGGCAAAAAGAAACACAGGTGAGGGGGTACAGGAAAAGTGGGCAAGCATTAAGGATGCAATACTTGAAGCAACATCCCATTGTGTTAGACAGAAAAGGGAGTGCAAAAGAAGAAGGAAACCACTTTGGTTCTCAAATACAGTAGCAGAAAAGGTCAGAGCCAAAAGGCTGGCCTTCAGGAAATATAAGGGAACACAGCGGGATGGAGATACGGAGGCATACCAAACTGCCCTAAGGGAAGCAGGGAAGGCAGTAAGGCAGGCAAACTCCCAAACTGAGGAAACACTAGCGCGAATAGTAAAAGAAGGTGACAAGACTTTCTATAGATACATTAGTGAAAGGAGAAAGTCCAGAGGGGGGATTGCTAAGCTTAATGGAGAAAAGGGAGCATGTGAGGAGGAGGACCATGTAAAAGCATCTATCCTAAATAGATACTTTTGCTCAGTATTTACTGACGAGAAGGTAGGGCAGGGCCCACAGCTCAGCACCATGGACACTGGGGGGAGGGAGGTGAGCACTACTCCCTTCACAAAAGAAAGGGTCCTACAAGAGCTTGCTAAGCTCAGGGTGGATAAGGCACTGGAACCTGATGGCATACATCCCAGGGTACTTAAGGAGCTAAAGGTGGAACTAGCAGAGCCATTAGCAGAACTGTTTAGTGAGTCTCTGAGCACAGGAGAGGTCCCAGAAGACTGGAGAAGGGCTCATGTGATCCCGCTCCACAAGAGTGGTAGCAGGGAGGAGGCAGGGAACTACAGACCAGTCAGTCTTACCTTAGTAGTGGGCAAGATTATGGAGGCACGCCTTAAGGAAAGGATAGTGCAACACCTGGAATCCATAGGGGCACAGGATCCAAGACAGCATGGGTTTACAAAAGGATGGTCCTGTCAAACTAATCTCATAGATTTCTTTGACTGGGTAACCAGAGTGGTGGACCAGGGGAGCAGTTGATGTCGCCTACCTTGACTTCAGCAAAGCTTTTGACACTGTTCCACATAGAAGAATGATAAATAAGCTGGGTAGGCTCAGGGTGGGTTAGAAGTTGGTCAACTGGGTGGCAAACTGGTTGACAGGCAGAAAACAGAGAGTGGTGGTAAATGGTGTACAGTCAGAAGAGATGCAAGTCACAAGTGGGGTACCTCAGGGATCAGTCCTGGGGCCAGTCCTCTTCAACATCTTCATTAGTGACCTTGCAGATGGACTAGAGGGTAAGGCTTGTCTGTTTGCAGATGACACCAAGATCTGCAACAGAGTAGATGATCCAGATGGGGTGGGCAGAATGAGAAGAGATCTGGATAAACTAGCAAAATGGTCAGAAGAGTGGCAACTGGGATTTAATGCAAAGAAGTGCAAGATCATGCACATAGGGAAGAGAAACCCTGAAGCCACCTATAGGCTGGGAGGGGAGTTGCTAGCAGTCACAAAGGAAGAAAGAGACTTGGGCATCATCATCACTGATGACCTGAAATCATCCAAGCAGACCTCTAAAGCAGTAGGTAAGGCTAGGGGGTGTTAGGGTTTATTAGTAGGGTATCACAAGTCGTAAGAGGGAGGTAATAATCCTCTTACAAGACACTGGTTAGGCCCCATCTGAGTACATGCGTGCAGTGTTGGAGGCCACACCTTCACAAGGACATTAACCAAATTGAGGCAGTCCAGAAGGGCAACCAAAATGGTGCAGGGACTGCATCAGAAGACATATGAGGACAGATTAACAGAGCTCAATATGTATACCCTTGAGCAAAGGAGGGAGAGAGGTGATATGATCGAGGCATTCAAACACCTTAAGGGCATTAACAAGGTGAAAGAGTCTAACATGTTTAAATATAAGAAAATAGCAGGACAAGAGGACACAGCATGAGATTAGAGGGGCCGATTAAGGGGAATGTGAAATTCCTTTTCACAGAAAGGGTGGTGGATGCATGGAATGGCCTACCTCAAGAAGTGGTGGCTATGAATACAGTGCAGGGCTTCAAACAGGCATGGGATAGGCATAAGGGAGCAATACAAATGAGTATGAATAGATAGGCCACTGACAGAGCAAAGGCCGATGGCACATTTATAAGGTTGAAAAAGAAAAGGACAGACTGGATGGGCCTTGCGGTCCTTATCTGCCGTCAACTTCTATGTTTCTATCTATGTTTCCTATTGCTCCAGGGATAAGGGATGTAGTAGTAGTGCAACAGCCTGTAGAAGTAGTCATGCAGCCATGTGTCTAGCCTAGCCTGTACTTGGAACCAGGTCCCATTCGCAGAGCATCACTCAGCATGCTGGGGGTTATCTGCTCATAGCAGTTACCTCCTCGGGTCAGGCTCAACACCCCAAGTTCCACTCAAACTCTTCCGATCCTATTTTTAATCCTTCCTAGCATTCAGCATATCAAACAACATGGTCATTCACTCAGTTCATTCGAACCCAGAGGACATGAATCCCTGGCGGTCTGCCTCCCACTAAACTCTTCTCAGAAAGGCCTCTTTGAAATCTTAGTTCTGCATTAAGGAATGGACTATTTGCAAGCTGATGTCTGCACACCCAAGTATTTAAGGTCCATCTTTACTTCCTTTGTTGTACAGCAGGAACTGTTTGATTTGCATGCTGCAGCATTAACAGTGAACCCAGCTTCACCTTGTCCACCAGTACCTACTCCTACTACAACTCCTGCATCATTTCAGTTTGAGGAGTTATGGGTTCTTCTTCTCCAAGTGGACCCAACCATAGATTGGCTTAATTCCAGAATTACATCCTGGAATCCAGGTCTTCCAGTTAACTGTTGAATTTGGATCCTTCAAATCTGCTTCCAGGTCTTCCTAGTTATAATCCTGTTCCAATACTGACACTGCTTTCACTCTTCATTTCCCTCATGTCATGCCAACAGCCATCACTGCATCTTCAGCTCAAGTTCCTGAACTGAATCAACAACCAACAGCATCCCATCAGGTGAATTGTCTACTGTATGCCTTCACAACTTAATCTTGCTATCAGACATGGTGGCACTTCTATGATTACTACTGGTCAGTTTCTACCCAAACTGCTGCTTATCTACTGAGAGGTAAATCACAGTGTCCTGGGCTGCTATAGATATTGATTTATTTTGCAAGCACTGTACTGGACAATGTGCCCTACCTTTTCCATATGTAGGTTTTTGTCATTCTGTAGCCTTATATCCTCTCAGTTCATGACTCTTGTCCACCTCCAGATTCTCATTCAAGCAGCTGCATCAACTTCAGTGAAAATGCTTGCTTTCCGATACCATGCACTTTATTTATTTTTATTTAGCTTTTGTTGACCAGGTAAGTGAACTAGACAAATCCTGTCTATTTTCAGGCACGACCCGGGGGAGGGGGATACAGATGAATGCCAACTGACCTTGAACCAGATTAAGTTGTAGGTGGTATATTTACTGTATGAGGGAAATTTGGCCAGGACACCGGGGAAATCCCCTACTCTTTTCGATAAGTGCCATGGGATCTTTAACATCCACCTGAACTACCACCAATCCAGGCAGATGGGACCTCGGTTTAACGTCTCATCCGAAAGACTTTGCCGCACCTCTGCAACTGCTGTGTGGGAGTCCTGCTCTAAGCTGGTCTGCCACTATTCCTGCCTCTTTCCTAACCAAGTTCACAGCTGATATGCCTACCTTCTGACTCTAGTTAATATCCCTCATCTCCAGCAGTTATTTTCTACCTATTCACCTTAATCGCACTCAATTTCTTCCCTCAGACCTAGATGATGGCTTCCACACTGGACTTCATTCCATGCCCTGCACCTCAGTTATTTGTTCTAATCTGAACTCTGCTTCTAAAGAGCCAGATGACATAAGACAAACTACTCCACATTTTTTATCTGGTCTTTCTCTTCTCATCCAAATGATAATGCAGAAAAATGAGAACTGTTATCTTTGTAAGGATACCTTAAGTCTGAAATGAGGATTATTGCCAGAGGAAGGAGTTTCATATCCCTTCTTAAAGTGGAACATTTAGTGACTGGCACTGATTTGGATTATCACTTTACCATCACTGCTTTGCCTGGTCAGACCTCATTATGTGGTCAGATTTTCTCTCAGACTTGAATGGTATATCCATGTTTTGTAGAATCCAGCTCCAGGACTGAACATCAAGATTTTCCACATTACAATCCCTTCCTATATTTTTGTGGAATTTTGTGGCTCATTTTGGTTTGCTTGTCCATGATCATTAGAAATTCAAGACAGTCTTCATTGTAAATCCATGTTTTCATTGTTTGAGGCAGTATAGCGCAGTGGTTTAAGGCTCTGAGCTGCAAATCTGGTGACATCCACCAGACCAAACCTGGGTTTGAACCCCACAGCTTCCACTTGCATACTGTGTGATCCTGAGCAAGTCACTTAACTTCCCTGTGCTCCCAGGTCGCACCTGTAAAAAAGCTTTCAGCTTAGTGTGCTAGTCCTGGTAAATAACTAACAAAAGAAAAAAAAAAGAACTTTATCCCATTGCAACAGCCACTCTCACCTTGGGCCACCTTTGGATTGTCTTTTCTATGTTCAGTTCCAGCAATTTAATACTTCCCATCCTCAAGCCAATGAAGTTATGACTCCTTCTTCGTCATTCTAGGATCTGCAAATGACATAACATTTACCTTAACCATGCTAACCCAATGAGCTGGAATTCATTCACAGAAGCTACAAAGGCTGCTTAAAGAACTGCATGGAAGATATATTTTACCCTTTGTGTCCTCCAAAACATAAATCCTCTGGCACATTCTCTTCTGCATATGCTTGCCTTCACATCATACTGCTCACAAGCAATCGGCCTGTTGACCATATCATACTGCTTACAAACTATCAGCCTGTTGACCACATCATACAACTCACAGCATTCAGCCTGTTGGCCCCATCGTACTGCTCACAGCATTTGGCCTGTAGGCCACATCATACTGCTCCAAGCAATCACCCTCTTGACTACATCTTACTGCTCACAAGTAACTGGTAATCAACCTGTCTGCCACATCATATTGTTCACATCATACTGTTCACATCATGCAGCTCAAGTATTTGGCCTGTTGGCCTCTACCATCAAACAATAAATATTGGCTATTCAGTTTACCTTAGCAGGTGTGGCTAAAAATGAATCATTTTGATATAGTCCACCTTCCTGGTAAAACAGAAATAAAATAAAAAATGTCCATCTTTCCTAGCTCATACTTCTCCCGGTGAGCAGTTGAAGCATGCCATCAAGGCCTAAGAAATATACTCCTCAAGAACCATCCTTAAGGAAGCCTGTAGTCCATGTTCTATATTGCAAACTAATGGATCTCTTACAAGAATGGAGTCTACAGTTCACAACCCCCTCAACACTTACAAGCAGCTATGACCTTGGCCTTTTGGATTCCAAAGACCTGGGGAATGTACTTCCTCTTGAGCTGCATTCAATCCCACTATCTTCTTGTCTAATCAGTCCAAAGCTGTTTACCTTCACGCTGATAAAGACATGACTCCTGTACCACCATTCAAAGAACTGCAAATGATCTAACTATACATCTCAACCACGCTTCTGCTACCATCTGGAACTCTCTAGTTGCATCAACAAATTCTGCCTACAGAGTATCATTGAAGAAATAACACTATCTTCTGTGCCCTACAAAACATAGACACTCTGCAGTATTCCATTGCTCATATTCTGGCATTTGCATTCTAGTGCTCTCAAACATTTGACTTAATAGCCACACAAATCAAACCATATATCTCAGGCATACAGATTACATTGATGTCCATCCATCTCAATTTCATATGCTCTTATATCCTGTCCCACTATCAAGGCTTTCCTTCAATGTTTGAGAAAATCTACTTCTCAAAAACCTCCCACAAGGAAGTCTATGGATTACATCCTGTATTCCCATCTGACGGAGCTCTTAAAAGATGGAGTTTCCAGATCATTCACTGAGCTTACTCTACAAGCAACTATGACCTTAGTATTCTTTGGATTCCTCAGACCTGGATAATTTAACTCTTCTTGTTCTGTCATGAGTCTTGCAAATCATATAACAACTAACAGCCTCATGAAAGCAGCAACATATCACTTTATCCTTATTTTACCAAGGTAAAAAACTGACAGAAGTAATACAGGGCTCCACATATTTATTTAACAACAAATCAGCTTACTGTTCTATTCAAGGACTCAACCAACTGCAAGCCATGGACAGACATCCTGATTCTATTCATCCTTTTCTGTGTACTGAGAACTATTCCCATCATGGCTACTTCATCCTTCATGTCAGAGTGTTGCTATCTCATCAGGGTCTTGATTCCTCATCTTTTTCTGGCCACTCATTCAGGATAAGAGCAGCCATTTCCACTTCCAGAAAAAATCATATTGGCTCACATCATCAAGATCATGGGTCACTGGACCTCATCCTACCTTAAAACTTATATTAAAGATCCACATTCTGAACATTCAAACAGCTAGCCTCATAATTTGTATAAGCCTGGAGGGAAGGCTAACCCAGTAACTGTGCTTCTCTAGGGGTTCCCCCATGGATGACTGTGAGGCAAGGCAAGTCAATTTTATTTTTCCAGGTGCCCTATCCCAGAGGCTCTGGGCACCGTACACATCAACATTACTATACATAAAATAAAATAAATCAATAAAATTACAGCAATAATTTAAACCACATAAATAAGTAAGCAGGCCTAAAACTAAAACATTGGATAGAGGGGCCATCCTAAAAGTAAGATCTAATACAGAGTGTCTGGGAAGTACTGACTAAACAAGTGGGTCTTGAGGTGGGTCTTTAAAACCTCCACCGAGGGCCCCCCCCCGTACAGATGGGGGAAATGAATTCCACAGGATGGGGCCAGTGACACTGAACGCTCTATCACCAGCAGTTTTCAACCTCATCCTTGGAACTGCATAGTGGCTCCAACAGGAGGAGTGGAAGGAGCAGACTGAGGCAACAGGTGTAATAAAGTCAGACAAGTATCCAGAGCCCAGCCCATGTAGGGCCCTAAAGGTGAGCAAGCCCACCTTAAAGAGGACCCTCCACCTGACCGGCAGCCAGTGCAGTTCATGCAGCACCGGGGTGATGTGGCAGTATTTCGACTGTCCAGTCAGCAACCTGGCAGCCACATTCTGCACTAGCTGCAACCTGTGGAGGGTACCTCCCGAGACCCCGAGGTACAGCGCATTATAGTAGTCAAGCCTTGATGTCATGAAGGCGTGCACC
Source organism: Neoceratodus forsteri (assembly GCA_016271365.2). Classification (NCBI taxonomy): domain Eukaryota; kingdom Metazoa; phylum Chordata; order Ceratodontiformes; family Ceratodontidae; genus Neoceratodus; species Neoceratodus forsteri. Next base: position 453,878,414 of record CM057451.1, on the reverse strand, counting down.
AGGGTGGGGAGGTCCAAGGGCAAAACTATGGACTTGATCCTCGTGATATTCCTAAGATGATAAAAGCTAGTCCAGACAATGGATGACAGCTGAGCTTCAAATATCAATCTGCTGTCAAAGGTCACACCAAAATCACGTACCCTTGAGGAGTCCTTCAGTGGCACAGACCTCAGGAACAAACCTGTTTCAGCACCAGAGGACATCCTATTACACCCTCTGTTCAACTCCTCAACCAGTACTTCCATCTTATCAGGGTTCAGTCGCAACCAGCTGGAGGTCATCCAGTCATTGATCTTGGCAAGGCATTCATTTAGCACTTCCACCGCACTGGATGGCACGGGGCAAAGGAAAGATACAGCTGGGTATCATCCACATAGAAATGAAAACCCATACTGTATTTCCTAATGAGCTCTCCCAGGGGCAGCATATACATGGCAAACAACACTGGTGATAAGACCGAACCCTGAGGTACTCCATACAACAGGAGGCTAAGGGAGGAGGAGGAATTTCCCATCACTACCCATTGCCTCCTATTTGTGAGATAGGACTCAAACCAGCAGATGACAGTGCCGGTGAGTCCACAAAATTCCCTCAGGCAGTCGAGCAACACACAATGGTCTACCATGTCAAAGTTGAGGAGAGGTCGAGGAGCACAGAAATTGTCCCCTCTCCTCGATCTCTAGCCCTGAGAACATCATTGTGCACCCAAACTAATGTAGTTTCCATGCTATGCCTTGCATGAAACCCTGACTGGAGAGGTTCATACAAATAATAGGCCACAAGGTGCTTTTCAAGCTGAAGCACCACCACCTTCTCAACAACCTTCCTTAAAAATAGGAGTATGGAGATTGGACAGTAATTCAACTTGACATCAGGGTCTAAAGAAGGTTTCTTTAGAAGTGGTCTGACCAGTGCCTCCTTCAATACATCTGGGAAGACCCCCTTTGAGAGAGAGCACTGGACAATCAAGGCGAACACCGAGCTAACAGTATCAACACATCTCATTAAGAAATGTGCCGGCACCAGGTCCAGTTCACAATATGTGTGCCTCAGCTCACAAGCAACCCGAGTGACCTCAGCTGCCTCCACTGGTATGAACTCCCCCCAACCAAGTGGAGTGCTCCCCAGACACCCAAGGTGACCACTGTCGGCCATAGTATGACTTACTGGCGGTACGCCCCACCAGATGACAGACACCCTGTCTGAGAAGAAGCGAGCAAACTCTTCGCATAAAGCATTTGAAAAGGCTTTTTTTGGCTGTAGACAGGCTGGGTTTAAAAGCCTGTCCACAATCTGAAAGAGCACAGTGGGTAGATTTTTCCCAGCAGCAATCTCCCTGGACAGAAATTGTGTCTTCTTATTGGTGATTGCCCCCTGACACTCACCATAATAGGAACGCAGGGCCAGTCTGTCCACCTCTAACCCAGACCTCCACCAGCAGCACTTTAAACTCTGACTCAAAATCTTCATCACCTTGAGCTCCCCATCAAACCATGGGGACCTCAAGTGAGAAGATTTGGGTTATACACGGACTGGTGCAAGAGAATCGAGTGCTACTGACATTGCTCTATTATAGGCAGTGGCAGCCTCACCCACACCCCTCAAGCATGCGCTACCCACACTAGATAGATCAGCCACCACCAGAAGACCCTCCAGGGTCAAACCCCTCAAAGGGCGGTAGCTTACCATCTTATTTATTTATCAAAATGTTTCACCAGGAAGGCACACTGAACAACAAGTTGCTCGTCTCCCGGTGCAACCGGGGGGGAGGTACAATTGGATGAAGAATTAGACATACAGTTTAACATTTAACATATCTGAGAAATGAAACATTCAATTACTTTTGTAACAAGATATACAGTTAAAAAATATCATAAATAATCATACAGTCACATTTGTAACATAACATACAATTAAATATATCATACTTGTGGAATATGCATTTAATTACAAGTGGCTTATCTGAGGAACATAGTACAGAATTTTAATGCAGCCTTGGAGCCAACTCCTTACAGGAATGAATCACGGTTAAGAGGCAGATTATTTAGCAATTATTGAATAAATGATGTCCAGTGGGGGGACATCAAGGAGGGTAGAGGGGTAGACAGGGGAAACAAGCTGGGGGAAGGACAGGATAAAGATGGGGGGAACATTACCAGAGGAAAAAAAAAACAGTTGTGAAGGGCAAATTAACACAGTGCTAGTGCAATCTGGAAGCATCTCAGACAGAACAAAAAGTGCAAATTATTACCTAAGGTGAACTAATTCCTTTGATTAAGTGCACGGAGGTAGAGAAGGGGGCGGGAGAGAGGTGGGGGTAAGGGATAGGGAAGGGAAAGATGAGTCATACCTGGAACTGGACCCCTTCAGAGTGCAGATATAGCTGCCAGTGGTGGAATGAGGTGAGGACTTAGAGTAAGGGGCAGGAGTAGGCAAGGACAAATTGGGTAGAGATAGTAGAAGGGATGGTAAAGAGAAGGAGGAGGAGGGGGTGGGAGAAACTTGCCTAAGACTAGGTCTCTTCAGGATGCTGAGAACCTTGCCAGAGAGCAGAGTCAAGTGAGGAAGCATTAGGTTAGAGATGATTTATTTATTTATTTCAGGGATCAGAAATACCTTTGAGTCAAAGACTCCTTTACAAAGATTCCACGTCACGTATAATAGTTACAGAAGATACAAAAACAGTTAAAGCAGAATAAAGCAATGTAGGAAATGTTGCAGACTCTTTCACAAGGTTCGTTGTCATATACAATATAACATAATACACATTGCAGGTACTGCATACAAACAATACAGTAAATGTTACAGAACGAGGAGGCTAATTATTTACAGGACTAGTTGGCTAAACTATACGAGCTAGTGCGGTAGGTGCCAGTTAGCAGATATAGGGAAGTTAACACCCTGAGAAGGTGGCGTTAGGAAATGTAGGAAGAGGCCAGCCAGAGGCCATTGTCAAAGTAGTAAAGGGCAGGGCACTGGTTCATTTACAGTCACAGATACTTATGGTTCAAGATGCACTCAGGTGCGATTTGAATTGACCAATTTTGATCAAGACGCAAGGAGTTGGGTAGGGAGTTCATCCAAAAGGGTGCCTGCTAGCAAAAGGATCTTTGGAATTGAGTTAATGACAGGAGGGGATGGAGAGACGAGGGGTATCGAGCTACAGGTGTGCTGAGTTTTTGGTCCATGGTGATTAAAGGGTAAGAGCTGCAGGGAGAGGCCAAGGGAGATTTTTTTTGCTAGGACACAAGTGTGGAATTTGATTCTATTGTCCAGACTGCCAGTTGGTATCCTGATATAACGCACAGGTATGGGTAAGTCCGCACACCCTAGTAAAAGACGGCAGGCCCTATTTAGGACAAGTCTAAGACTATCAAGGGCTGAGGAGCTTGCCCCACCAAAGGTCAAGTTATGTAAGATAATGATATCTTTGGCTTTTTTAGAAAAAAACCTATTACTACTACAGTAACAGCCTGCATTTTTACTAAGGTATGAGGGATTGCTAATATTTTGAAGTTACCTTAAATAAGCATATTGTAAATTTATATGAGCATATATTAATAACAGTGTGTTTTAATTAATTTACAGAAAATTAGAGAAAACAGTATCTACATGTCTATATCTCCGTGAACAAGCCCATTTTGTGGGTGAAACATAGGGGACTGTACACAATAAAAAAGAAATTACATCACAGAGAACTTGTTTTTGAATTTGTCAAGGGCCCCCCTCTCCCCATTTTGTACAGTTGCATGACAAACTATAAACCTCTCGAGCTGCGCTTTCAAGGTTTACTTGGTTGTCATGACAACCTCCTGACGTGAACATAGCATTGTTGTTCACTGTTGCCCATCCATTATCTTCTATATAATACATCCGTTTACTAATTACAACTTTCAAATCTGCTGTTTGTTTGATGATTTAGCTGTTTTTCTTATGTTTATATGCACCATTACCACGTCTGTTGTGGTTTTAAGAGTACCTTCTTGAGTTCTTTGATCCAGAAAAAAAAAGATGATTTTATACCTTTTATTGGACCAACATCGATAACGCAAAAGAAAATAGGAGCTTGAGCTTTCAAATTACACCAAATTCTTCATCGTGAGTTCTTTGAGTGAGAGAACTGCAGAGTGAAGCTGAGCAATTCTGACACACAGAGGAGTTCAGAAGAAGCTCTTATAACCATAAGAGACACCTGAACTGTACATATAAACAAGTTATAAATCATGTTGAAGATTTCTGTTTTTTAATAAGGCAACATGAATTTAAAATACAACTGTTTGACATCATATAGAGCTAGAGAAACCACAGTGTGAGGAACTTGACTATACTAACCAAACTTAAAACTGTACAATTTTTTAACTGTTTGCATGAGAAAACCTCTTGTGGGAAAAAAAGAGTACTTGGAGTGTTAAGAAATAAACAATCCTGATTGGACAATTAATCAATCAATCACCTTTATTTAAAAACGCTGTTCCAAAAGACCACAGCACTGTACAAATATATAAAAAGACTTACAATCAGAAGAAATCAACATCATACGATTAAAATAAATCAAGTATAAAACAACAATACAGCAGTGCAAAAATCACAAAAGGCTAGCTATTATTAGATTCTGGATATGCTAAGCCAAAGAGATGAGCTTTTAAGGCGGTCTTAAAGCTCTTGACGGTCAAGCACTCTCTTACCTGGTGAGGTAGAGAGTTCCACGGGGTAGGGGCCACAAAAGCAAAGGAGAGGGCCCCAGAATTCTTCAGTCAGACCCTGGGAACCTCCAGCAATCCCTCATCAGCAGAATGGGGTGAGCTGAGGGGGGCAGAGGAGATCTTGCAGGTAGCACAGACCCTGTCCATGCCGAGCTTTCCACTTGAAAATGTTACGTCCTTTAAGTACCTTGGGATCCTCCTGGACCAGTCCCTGGATTTTAATTTTCACATTCAGTCCTCATGCAAAGCTGTAAACTCGAAACTAGAAGTAGCTTACAAAATGAGCTACATGCTTACACCCTCAGCCAAATTAGCAATTGCCCGAGGTATTCTGCTCCCAACCCTTACTTATGGTGCCTCTATTCTTACCTCTGCCCATAAAACCTCCCTACTAAAATGGGACGTAACTTATAAATAACAATATATGCCGATTTGCCTCTCTTTGTCTCCTCGACTCAAACATCACTGCCTTCTTTATAAGGATCTGAATTGGCTCTCACCCTCTGCCAGTAGACAATACTACCTTGGATCACTAATGGACTCGATCATCCGGGAAAAAAACCCATCCCAGCTGGCGGCGTTGCTGGTCCCTCAACCATCCTCCCATGGCCTGCGATCAGCTGACAAATCCTTGCTCTATGTTCCGAGATGTCGGATGACTAAAGGCACAGGGCTCTTCATTCTCTGCTCCCAGGCTATGGAATGCTCTTCCACTCAACCTCCGGCTGTCTCAGTCTCACTTTGGATTTAAAAGTGAATATCGTCATTATCTGTCCTTAACTGATGCTTGTACATGCTTTGACCCAACCTGAAGCTCCTGAGACTTACCAGTAATGTCACCCCTGCTCTAATCCAGCTCCAAGACTGTCTCCTCTTCCCCACCCCATATTTTTCCTTCTCTTTGTAAATAACTTCTTGACTACTAGCTTTCTTCCTTCTTGAACCTTGTTGCTGACCATCCACTGTTTTGCCAATTACCACCCCTGACCTTCCTTCTGTCAGTCTTTCTTGTTATGTTTGAACATTCCTCACATTTCTCTCTGTATAACCTTACTATCTTATTAACCCTTTCACTCCACAGGTCGGGTCCATGGTTTCTGCACTTATTATATATCTTACTGCTATTATCTGTATAATACTCGCCATTATTTTTTGTTGTTTCTACCCATTGTATTTTTGTAGCACTGCTGTACTGTTCCTCTGTTTGTATTATTGTACCCATGTTGCTATTGTTCGACTGTTCTCCTTTTGTTGTACTCTCCCGGGTTGTGCCTGAAAATAGTCATTTTATGGCTAGTGCATCTACCCGGTTAACAAAAACTAAATAAAATAAATAAATAAATAAATATATGTCAGTAACCCGACCTTGAAGGTGATCCACCAATGTACTTGCAACCAGTGCAGGCCACGGAGCACAAGCATAACACAGCAAGATCTCAGTAACCAATCAACAACCTGGCTGCCACATTCTGCACTAGCTGCAATCGGTGAGCATCAACCCCTGATAGCCCTAGGTGCAAGGCATTGCAATAATTAAGGTGAGAGGTAACAAAGGCGTGGGCTAATGTTGGAAGGTCACCAGGAGGGATGAACCACTTTATCTGGGCAATGTTCCTCAGATGGAAAACAGAGGTCTTAACGACAGCAGACACCTGAGATTTTAAAGTCAGGCCGCTATCAAACACAATGTCCAGATTTTGTGCCCGATCTGAAGTCAGCAGCTGGTCACCCCCAAGCCAAAGCCCTGAGGATTGCACAGCCAACAACCCCATGCCATAGTTACTTGATTCCACCACCAACACCTCAGTCCTGTCTGAATCCAACTTCAGCCAGTTGGCATTCATCCAGCCATGGACCTTGTCAAGGCAGTTGTTAAAAACAGAGACCAGTCCACTCTGTTCAGGTACAAAGGACATGTAGAGATGATTAGCATCTGTACAGCAGTGAAAACTCAGCCCATGCCACCTTATAATGGCTCTCAATGGCAGCATATACACTGTGATTAACACGGAGGACAGGATGGAGCCCTGTGCAACCCCACATGACAGGGGTAGAGGGGCCGAGGAATAAATCCCCAACACCACCCTCTGAATCCTGCCAGTGAGGCAAGATCGAAACCATCTGAGAACTGTACCAGAAAGTCCACAGAGAATCAGCAGGTGCTCCAGCACCACTCCATTATCCACAGTGTCAAATACTGCAGAGAGATCAAGTAGAACCAGAATAGACTGGCTTCCCCAATCTCTCGCTATCAGGAGATCATTACGTACCCAAACGAGAGTAGTTTCAGTACTGTGCCTCTTCCCAAACCCGGACTGGAGAGGATCATAGACATTATGCTCTGTTAAATGGGTGTCCAGTTGTGCCGCAACAACCTTCTCAATAACCTTGCCCACAAAGGGCAGGTTAGAGACCGGCCTGTAGTTCGCTAAGCAGTCTGGGTCAAGGGAGGATTTTTTCAGGAGTGGTACCACTACCGCCTCCTTCAGGGAGTCCGGGAATACCCCTGTCTCCAATGAACACCAGACTATCTCAGAAAGGACAGGGTCAATGACTTCAATGCACCCCATAAGAAGGTGTGTTGGACCTGGATTCAAACTACAGGAGGTTGGGTGCATACTCTGGACAACCAAACAATGTCCTCAATCATCAACCGGATGAGGTCGGACCAGACCGGCTGGGTGCTTGCTACCTCATGCCGATCACTGCAGTGTCCATTAGAGGACACTGAATGGATCTCATATCTGATGGTAGCAATATTATCAGCGAAAAAGCAAGCACACTCATCACACTTAGCTTGTGAAAATGCTCCCCGTGACTGAAGACAGGTTGGATTATACAATCTGTCGACAGTTCGGAAGAGTTGAGTAGGTCAATTCTTCACTGCAGCAATCTCCTTGGATAGGAACTCCTCTACCTTCTTACAGGAGATGGCTGATTAATAGACTTTATAATGGGCCATCAATCTAAGTTCGTCAACCAACAGGCCTGATTTCTGCCAGTGTCTCTCTAACCTTCGATCCCTTCACCTCAACTCCTTCAAAGTCCCATCAAACCAAGGGGACCTTGGGTGGAGAGCGAGGGGCCAAACACGGACAGGAGCTAAAGAGTCGAGGGCACCTGTCACCACCTTATTATAGGCGAGTACCAGTTCCCCCAGCTCTTTGCATACTCTTGACACACCTGATAGGTCCAGCACCGACATAAGACCATCAGGAGTCAAATCCCTTAAAGACGATACTAGGGGGGGTCCACGTGATGGCAGCCTAGAGTGAGCAGCACATCTGAACAGCTCAGCTCGCAGCTAAGACTAACCTCTTTCAACCCCAAGTTATTCCCGTTTTTTCGAGGTTAAAACATCGATATTGTGCTGGAGTAACAGATTATTACCGTTTCAGTGGTAAAATGGAAGCTTTGGTTAAAAAACAACCGGCGAGACATACCCCGGCGCCTTTCCCTGAAAAGAGCAGGCTGCTAAACGCCCGCCAGGGATCTAATAAATCTACTCCCGGCCTGCCAAGAACGGAGGAGAGATTTCTCGAATTCTTCGCTCCACCCAAGCGTCCATTCAAGAGATCTCGTCTGAAATACAGTGTTTTAAGGGAGCGTTAGATGCCCTAACTACTAGGGTAGGAGACAACGAAGTGAGAGTTAAGTCGCTTGAAAGAAGAGCAGATAAACAAGATCTAGAGTGTGCCTCCCTGAATAAACGAATTAAAAAAATAGAGGAGAAGCTGGAAGACCTGGAGGGGCGAAGTAGGAGAAACAATTTGGTTATAATTGGAGTTCCTGAAAAGGAAGAAGGCTCTGCAGCTATACAGTTTGTCCAGAAGCTTTTTGAAAATATTGCAGGGCCCTCTCCGAATGGCAGTTATGTGGTGGAAAGGGCACACAGATCGCTGCATCCACCCCCCCCCGAATGCTCCACCAAGGCCGATGATATGCAAGCTCTTGAATTACCTGGATAAATACCATATTATGAGCAAAGTTAAGGGTTTGCAGGAGATCACTTGGGAAGGCAGAAAAATTAGAATTGCTAATGATCTTCCTCACTCGGTGCGACTTAAAAGGCAAGAACTGCATCCTATCATCTCAAAATTAATTGCTTCGGGTTTTCAATTTAGAGTTCGCTATCCTTCCTTACTCCAGGTTAAAATTAAAGATCAGTGGTGTTCTTATGAAACGGCGGAGATTGCACAAGCTGAACTCAGGAAAGCACTTCCAGACCTGTTTAAGTGAACTTGGGGGCATAATGAGCACCCTGCAGCCCCGCAAGGGAAATGGTACAGAAATGATTATTTTAAAGGGAAAATTGGTGTTTGTGTGGCACAACGACCTTCAGTTTCTGACCTGTAACTCATTGCCCACTGTTTCCTCTGTGTCACAAGGGTCGACATCGGACCAGTCGCTTTACGACACTACACTAAAGGAAATGGACAAGAGACTCTAACATTACCTCTCTAATCCTAGTAGAGGGGAGTTGGGGGGGGTTGGGGTGGTTTTTTTTTTTTTTTTTTTTGTTATTCTGTTGTTTTTTTATTCTTTCAGTGAGCAAGAATTGATATGAAGTTCTATATAGAATGACCCCCTTAGTGTCCTTATGTGCTGTAGATCTGGGAATTATGAAAGAACAGCGAATGGACTTCTCAAAAAAAATCTTGCTACGTTAGTGGCGTTTAAAGTAATAGTACTACCTCAATATAGTCTCCACAGATATGGAACTGCCTTCGCTGCTGGTTACGGTCACTGCAACCATTGTTACCTGGCATGAAGTGATGCCCTGGGTGTTCTTGCTATGGTACAACTGCACGATTTTTTAGAGGTGTCACTATAGGCATTAATTCAGTATGCATTATGAGCAATGTTGCAATAAAAAGGGGCTTGTAAACAGTAAGCACCCTAGTACGACCTGGCTTTACCTTCTGGACTCACGGAGATCGCTGTCTGCATAAATGTTAACTCTAGAGCGAGCATATAGGGGAACACTTGCAGTGACACATACAACAGTGGCGCTTGATGCATATAGCAGGTCTCTACATCAACTTGAGGAATGTTCTGCAAGTTAACAGCTGCTTCTTTTGGTCTGTTACACCGTGGAAAGAACATATGTACTGCTCACCCTTGGGAAACCTTTTCGATCTAACCTTCAACAACAGAAGGAAAATTAAATTATATCGACTCTGTCAAATTGATGATATAACAAGATTACTTGCAGACTAATTATGCATGTTTTTTTTTTTTATTTATTTTTTTTTTTCTTTTTCTCTCCTCTCCAGTTTTCTATTGATATATATTGCTGACTGGCAGAAATCCATCATTATAATTAATAGGAGGGAGACTTGCACTAATTCATTGGCCTCCCTCACTCAAAAGAAATAGTGACTGACGGGCATAGCTGGGCTGCTGTGAATAATAAGTCTGGGAGCTGGGCTGGGAAATGGGTGGGCTTGTAGCTAGGCTGATAGACTCATCGCAAGGCGAGTTGGTAGTGAGTATGCAGTTGCTCGAACTGGGGGTGTTAGAGGGGAGGGAGCTAGATTGGGTTTATAGGAGGGTTAGGAGATTTGGGCGGTTCAGCATCCACATCCTATGTAGGGCGGTAACATGTAGGGTGATCTTAACTGTATTTCGTTTGCCGAAAAAACGAAAAAAGGCAGCATTAACCTTATAAGTTGGCATGTCAAAGGGGCCCGGGATAGGTGCAAAAGACAAGTTGTCTTGAAACACTTATCTGCCCTCAACTGCGATGTAGCATGTTTGCAAGAAACGCACTTGCACAGACAAGACGTAAAGCTTTTTGAGAGATATTGGGTGGGTTAAGCTTTTGGTTCCGGCCTCTACAAGCAAGGGTGGGTAGCCATCTTAGTTCATAAGAGGGTCCCATTCTTGCTGGAAAAAGAAATTTGGGATACTCAAGGCCGTTACATTTTTATAGTTGGGACCTTAGTGCTTGAACAAGTAGTTACTGGATCAGTTTATGGTCCCAACTCTGACTCCCCATTTTTCTTCACACAGCTACTCGATACATTAAATAACTATGTCTCCTTGAAATTGATTATTGGAGGAGACTGGAACCTGACGCCCAATTTGTATCTGGATAGGTCTGATAACAAGAGAGTGGGACTTTCTCCTGCCCAAAGAGCATTGAAAGAGATGATGGAATGTCTGGGGCTGGCAGATATATGGAGACTACTTAATGGGAAAGCGAGACAGTATACCTTTTCTCTACCCCGCATAGATCCCTTTCTAGAATAGACTATTTTCTAGTTAGTATTGGTGTGATTCCTCTGTGCTTGAGGCTAGTATTAATCCCAGGGTTATATCGGACCACTCCCAGTTTCTATAATGTTTGAGCCAGGGGCACTATTAAAAGAGATTTTTGCGGAGGCTTAACAATCAGTTGCTTCAAGACCCTTTACCAGGGACAGCTGAGGAGCTTCTTATCTGATTTCCTTAGTTTCAATCTTAGTTCTTCCCTCAAAATGGATATTATTTGGGTAACCCTTAAATGCTCGTTTAGAGGAGAGTGCATTAGGTTAGCCTCTACCAGAGTCAGGAAAGCCAGAGAGCACTTGAATCAGATTCTAAATGCCATAAAGTGTACTGAAATTAATATTACGCGGTGCTCCGCTGAGGCGGAATGGGTGAAGTTACAACAACTCCAGGCTCAATACTCAGCAATCATGATGCAAAAGGTAGAATTAGCCCTCTGTAGAACTAAAATAAGATATCTGGAATCCAGAGATAGGGCGGGTAAGTTTCTCGCTCTTAGACTAAAGCAGATGGTCTCTAGTCGGCATATTGCCGCTATTCAAAAGGGCAGTGGTAACATTGTGGTCAGGGATCCCAAAGAAATTGCAGATGTATTCAGAGAGTATTTCCAACAGTTATACTCTACTGGAATATCAGAAGGGGTATCCACTGCAGAAATTCAGGATTTCTTAGACTCGATACCTATGTGTAGGTGTGTACCCCCCGACGCAGAGAGGTTAGGGTCACCAATACAGGAGAGAGAGGTGAAGCTAGCGATCTCCAAATTTGCTGGGGACAAATCCCCCAGGCCCGACGGTTTAACTACTAATTTTTATAAGACATATGAACCTATAATTACCCCTATTATAACTAAAGTATTTAACTTCTGGTTTAATGAGGGGCTCTCGGAATCCTCCTTCCTGGAGGCTCTGATCGTCCTCATTCCCAAAACTGGACGGGATCCTGTGTTACAAGTACTTATCGCCCTATATCGCTCTTGAATGTTGACATCAAGATTCTGGCAAAAATTCTAGCTAACCGGCTTAGTCCACTAATGAGTAATTTAGTCAGCAACAAACAGTTGGGCTTCATGAGCGGCAGGCTGTCTAGTGACCACCTGCGTAAACTTCACCATATAATTATACGTGCACAAAATACAACTCTTCCCATGGCACTTCTTGCAGTTGATGCTGAAAAAGCATTCGACCGTGTGTCTTGGGAATTCTATTTACAGTACTTGATAACCTGAGGTTACCTAAGGATTTCCTAAATTGGGTTCGATTCTGTACAGGGCAATCATCTGCACAGATTTGGTGCAATGGTATATTATCGCTTCCTTTGCAATGGGGTGTGGTACGAGACAGGATGCCCATTGTCCCCACTTTGTTTAATTTATATCTCGAGCCCTGATACGCAGACTAATCACATCACAGGAAATCAAAGGAATCAGTTAGCGATAACCGATACTTAGTCTCGGTTTATGCTGACGATCTTCTTATACACCTCGAAGATCCGGAAAAGGGCATCCCAGTAATACTTAGAGAGATTTCAAAATTCTCAGGAGTCTCCAACTACAAGATTAATGTTTCCAAAACCAAGCTTTTCCCACTTAATGTTAGATGCTATCCGGGCATAGCGAGAGAATATGGATTGACATGGGAACCAAAATCATGACATATTTGGGAATCAAAATTACCAGAGGTTTGGCCTCTATGATTAGAGAGAACTCCATGGGTTAATCAAGATAGTAAGGCAAGACTTAATAAGATGGAATGCAATGCCACTATCGTTAGGGGCCAGAATACATTCGATTAAAATGAATATTCTACCCAGAATCCTCTACCCCATAAATATGTTGGGATGTTATTTACCCAAGGCATGGTTTGGGGCCTGCAAAGAGAAATTAATGCATATTTATGGAAGGAGAAACTGTTAGGCGCTCCTACTCAAACTCAATACTCTAAGAGAGTCGGAGGCTTCAGTACCTTCTCTTTATAAATACTACATTGCCACGCACATCAATAAAGTAACACAATGGTGCAAATCGATTTTTCCTCCAACTTTAGGTTCTTATGTGCCTTCCTGGTTAAGCAGAGAGAGAACTAGTGCTTAAATATTCGATTGACCTGAGTTCAATTCTCTACATTAATCTTAAACTCCTTCCTAAACCATCATGGATACTCCTATCGGATGGTCCCTTAAGGTGTTACAGCAAGTCCAAGGCCTCCTTAAAGTTGACTGGCGAATTCACCAGAACAAAGAGTGATACAGAACATGCACTTCCTAATTCAACAAACCCGATTCCACCTGGTTTTCTATGTCCATTAGAAGGACTAAAATTAGGGATCTAGCTCCTCAAGGAAGGTCTTATCATACGAACATGCTTGCTCTAAATTTCCAGAGATAAAGGCTTATAGCTTCAAATTTTTTCAAGTTAGAGAGGCGATAAAGGCCCACCTTAAAGGAATAAAGTGGGCACAAAATAAAATTGAACTGTCCTCTCTACTTAAGGTTGCCGATCAGCCCCACTCCATCTCCAAAGTTTATAAGTTGCTACAAAATTTGGATGAAGGTCTTCCTTTGGGTGTTTGTTATTATTGGGTGCACAAATTAAGGATGGTGGAACACTCAAGCATTTGGAAACAGATATGGGTTAGTAACTATAAGTGCATTAGGCAGGATAAATATAGATTACAACAATTTAATATATTGCACAATCTGTACTACACCCCTGTTAAACTCTGCAAGATGGGTAGGCTGGGGTCACCCTTATGCAACAGGTGTGGGATTAAGGAAGGGGACCTGTATCATATTTTATGGGAATGTACCCAAGTTCAACCTTCTGGAACAATCAGGTCTTCCTGTCACAAATTCCTGGCATACTGATTTGTTTACTCCTGAAGTCTGCCTGCTGAATAGACATCAGGAGGGCACGACCAAGAGAGACAAGTTTATATGGGCATTATTTCGGCGGCTGCAAAGGCAGTACTTTTAAGGCACTGGAAGGACCCAAACCCCATCAGTCATAGAATGGCATAGAGAGATGGTCCTTGCACTGCAAGTTGAGCTGCATATTGCTAAATGAATCGCTTGGTCACTTACATGACCCCATTTGGGAGGTTCTGAGTACCACTCTATCTACGTGGTGTAGTCAAATACCTAGTAAACCGGTCTGCTCTTCTTGTCTGATGCTCTACATTTCTGTGGATTCCTTCGTTATGTAGAGCTCTAAGACTGCCGCAAGTAGGAAGTGGATGCTATGGGAGGATAGGGGGAGGGGGTAGGCAGGAGGAGGGAGGGTTACACTTAACTGGTTAATTTAGTTTTGTTTTTTTTTCCATTGAACTCTGCAGAAATTGGTAGTATGTGGCCAGCTATGGCCGCTCAATGTTTCCATTGTGCTCTTATTTTGTATTGCTTTCCACATTGTAAAACTTTGTGTGTTCTCAATTATGTCAATTAAAATGAATAAAACATATTGAATTAAAAAAAAAAAAAAAGATGATACCAGACCATCTCCGTAGGAGCAGGTCTATAGGATGGAGCCTCGAACCTGAACTCTATAGAATGATGGTCCAACCAACTGGCTGGTTCCACCACCAAGTCAGTGATCTTCATTCCACCACCAAGTCAGTGATCTTCATTCCTAGAAGGAAGACCAGATCCAATGAATGACCGTGACTATGGGTAGCAGAGGTAAAAAGCTGTGTAAGGCCCAACAAATTCATTAGTTGAAGGAAGTCCTGCCCACACTGCGGGAGGTCATCATTGACCCATGTATTGAAATCCCCCAGAACCACCCATCTGGGGAATTCCAACACAAGATCAGTGATGAAGTCAGACTTCCTGCAGGAATTCCTTCTCACCACCAGGTAGACGGTAGATGAGAAGTATCCTATAACATACACCTGCTCCCATGATACATTCAAAGGATCTGGTCACTCCCACTGTGGTGTCTACAAGGCCCATATATGACTTAAACAAATAGCTACACTCCCACTCCTACGTTCCTCTCTAGGGCAGTGTATCATTGAGTAACCAGCTGGAATTGCTGCCTCCAGCACTGGATCAGCATTCTTATCCAGCCAGGTCTCGGTGATGCAAGCCAGATTAACTGTAAGGCAGTAAGGGAAATAATGGTGGAGGACCCACTAGCCGACAACAATCACCAAACGGTGTGGTATGATATCACGATGTGCGGGGAGCCAGAGATATCAGTTACTCGGGTGGCAAACTTCAGGGGGTGGATTTTGGGATGATGCAGGAAGTACTGAAAGGGAAACTGGAGGGTATAAGGCAGGAAATGGATGCAAAGCAGAAATGGGATATTGTTAAACGGGGGATTACAGAGGCAACAGAAGCCTGCACCAAGACACAGAGTAAAAGGAGCAGATCAAGAGAACCATGCTGGTTGAACAGCAAGGTTACGGAGGTGGTGAGAGCAAAACAAGAAGTGCACCAGAGGTATAGGAGGATGGGGAAGGAAGTGGACAGGGAGGAATATGCAAGATGGTCCAGGGAGGTAACCAGAAAAGTGAGAGAAGCCAAGGCCCAGAGGGAGCTGAGATTAGCATAGGGAATTAACGGAGGGGGGAGAAAGACTTTTTCAGATACATCAGGGAGAAAAGGAAGTGCAAGGAGACACCAGTGAGGATAAAAAGGGGGTGTGGGGAGTCGATGGAAAAGGGGGAGGAGCAGGCAGAAGCACTGAATGAATACTTTTGCTCAGTGTTCATGGAGGAAAAGGGGGGACCGCTACCACCATGGGCTGGAAGGGTGGGGACAGGAGGAGAGGAGGCAACAGATGAAAAAATTGAAGTAAGTAGAGTCCTAGAGGGACTGAGGGCACTGAAGGTAGACAAGGAACCAGGGCCAGATGTTATCCACCCCAGGGTGCTGAGGGAGATGGTGGAGGTGTTGGCAGAGCTGCTGGCGGTTCTGTACAGCACCTCACTGGAGTCGGGATGTGTGCCACTGGACTGGAGGATGGCACATGTAGTACCATTACACAAGAGTGAGCCAAGGGATGAACCAGGTAATTATCATCTGGTAAGTCTCATCTCCATAGTATGCAAGCTCATGGAACCAATACTAAAGGAAAGACTGGCATCGTACCTGGAGGACAATGACCTCCAGGATGTGAGGCAGCATGGGTTCGTTTCAGGGAAGTCTTGTCAAACCAGCTTGATACAATATTATGACTGGGTGAAAGGTGAGCTGGATAAGGGTCATGCGGTGGATGTTCTTTACAAGGCCTTTGATTCGGTGCCTCATGGGCGGCTTGGGGGAAGCTAACTGGTGTAGAGATGGGGCAAAAATTATGAACTGGATTACAAGCTGACTGAGTGGGGGGGCGCAATGGGTGGTGGTGAGAGGAGAGCTCTCAACTTCAAGGCCGGTGACAAGTGGGGTGCCACAGGGCTCTGTGCTGGAGCCAGTATTATTTGGGCTCTTCATATCAGACATTGCACACGGGGTGGTGAGCTAGGTAAGTCTGTTCACTGATGACACCAAAATCAGAGCAGTGGTGGATAGAGGGGAGGGATGGAAGCAGCTGCAGGGAGACCTAAGCAAGCTAGAGGAGTGGTCAGAGAGGTGGAAGCTGGGGTTCAATGCAAAGAAGTGTAAGGTTATGCACTTTGGGGCAAAGAACCCAAGAAGTGAATACTGGCTGGGGTGGGGTTAATCTGGAAATCACTGAGGAGAAGAACCTAGGGGTAATGACAACAGGGATCCTGAACAACACTGCCCAGTACAGGAGAGCGGCTACAAAAGTGAACAGAATGCTGGGGTGCATAGCAAGGGGGTTTTCATCCAGGCGAAGAGAGGTGATCTTGCCCCTCTACAAGTCGCTGGTAAGGCCGCACTTAGAGTACTGTGTGCAGTTTTGGAGGCCATAACTAAAGTGTGATATCAGGCTCCTGGAGGGGGTGCAGAGCAGGGCAACAAAGATGATATGTGGAATGGAGGGGGGAAAGACTATGAGAGCAGACTGGGAGACCTGAATATGCACACTTTGGAGGATAGAAGGGACAAGGGGGACATGATTGAGACATTCAAGTATCTGAGGGGGAATCAGTAAGGATGGGGCAGATGGGGTCTTTAAGCTAAGGAGGAAGAGGGACACCAGGGGGCATGGGCTAAGAATAGAGGGGGAAAGATTTAGGAGGGAAATGAGGAGACACTATTTCATAGAGAGGGTGGTAGCAAAATGGAACGCACTACCAGAATGGGTGGTATCATGTAAATCTGTGAACAGCTTCCAAAGGGCATGGGACAGGGAACAGGGGAGAGTGAGGGTGGGGAAAGTGGGGGATGGCAGTGGGATGACAAAGGAGGGGTGGGGCAGCTACAAACTAGGGGTGCTAGCTGCACACTTGAGCAGACTTAGATAGACCAGATGGTCTGTTTCTGCTGGCACATTTATATGTTCGTAAGATCAGCTATAATAGCCATCTTGTTTTGTATTGACCTGGCACTGCACAAAACTCCCTGAGTAGGATAGGTGGATGAGGTAGTCCAAGTGACCTGCCTACATAAAGTGGAACCCTTGGGTATGGGAACAAGGCAAGGATTATCCCCTTTCCAAAACCCATTTCACCCCAGAACATCTTCTTGTCCCCCACCACACCATTCCATACCCCCACCAAGCCAGGACCCTCCCCCCTTCTTTCCCCTTCTAGCTATTCCTAATGCACGGCAACACCCATATACCTCCACTGGCACAGGGGGACACTCAGAAGGGTGAAGGTCCCTCAGCCTGGTAGGGGAATAGTGCCTTACAGCCAATAACCCCTGCCAGCACATAATCACCCAACACTAGGCTGACCACAGTTCTCAATTTACTAATCACTCACAGCAGCAGTAAACACACAAACACACACACACACAGACACACTAACACATAAGAATGATGTCATGATTTATAATTGATTTTAACTGCTGACTTCAGTGCTGTACAGTGCAGCTGTGATGTCAGCAGCATCTTGAAAGCTGCTGTCTGATTGGTTCATTATTCAATTGTATGTACTTACCCTACAAGATATCAACTACGACAACACTAATAACAAGATATTGTGAGGTTAGGTGCAAAGTTATCACTTGGAATCTTCTCATTTTCATTTCCACTGGCGTTATATAAATTTAAAATCTACAAAAGAATTGGAAAATATTTAACACATATATGGATCAGCCAGAGAGTTATATAAAACTGGAATACACTCCACATATATGTAGCAAACAGTGATAGTATTACTTTATTCAAATTGAGACTAGATGAGTTTATGGGGAAAAAGTAAATCATTATATAAATGGCGAGTCCATTTTTGGCACAAGCTATTGGACTAGTATTCCAACTTATGATACTTATGATATATGTCCAAGGTATGGACAATTCTATTTGGGCCATCTCTGGTGGCCATCTAGGTGGAAGTTAAAGCTCCTATCGCACTTATGATAAGAGATGGGGATTTTTCCTGGCATCTTGAACAAAATTACACCTCTCAATAAAATATGTTCATGTAACACCCCCCCACATACATATCTTGAAATAAGCTGTAACTGCTTAGTATGCCATTCTTGGTAATAAGTGAACAAGTAAATAAAAGTACATTTTCAGTATAAAAAGAATTGCATGCTTGTTTCATATACAGCTATGCAGATCTGTCGGTCTGATTTTGCAAATATTACACAATGAACCTGGAACAGTTTGAACTGTTTGGTTTGAGTTTACCAGTTCAGTGTGTAACAGGCCCTTTTTGCACAAAAACAAAACTGAATACTATGTTCTGTTGATAGAAACATAGAATTTGATGGCAGATAAGGACCATTTGGCCCACCTAATCTGGCCATTTTCTAACCTATTATAGCTGATCTTGTTGGAACATCTGGTCTGGCATGCATCACTGAGACCTGGTTGGATGAAAATGCAGGCCCTATTTGGCATCTGCTGTTCCAGCTGGGTTCACTCAATCCTTTGAGTGTATCCTGGGAGCAGGTGTAGGGTTCAGGATACTCCTCATCTATTGTCCACCCAGTGATGGGGGAGAATTCCTGAAGGAGTTTGCAGACTTCATTGTCGACGTGGCCTTGGAGTCGCACAGATGGTTAATTCTGGGCGACTTCAATGCTTGCGTTGACGATGAACTCTCACAATTTGGAAATGACCTCCTACAGCTTATGACTATGCTGGGCCTTACACAGATGGCTACCTCTGCTACCCATATAGGGGGTCACTCTCTGGATCTGGTGTTCCTCCTGGGGATGGAGGTCACCGATCTGGGGGTGGAACCAGTCATTTGGTCAGACCATCACACCATAAGGTTCAGTTTCAGGGCACCCCTGAGTAGGCCTGCTCCTATGGTGATGATCCAGTACTGCCCTTTAAGGGGAGTTACCCCAGAAGGTCTATCGGCGGTGCTGGACCTATCAGGTTTATCGAGTGAATGCATGAGTCCAGGTGGTCTAGTACAGGCCTATAATAAGGTGGGAGATGCCCTGTACTCAATTGTTCCTGTTTGTGTTCACCCACTCACTCTGCGCTCAAGGACCCCTTGGTTTGATGGGTCCCAAGGAGCTGAGAAGAGTGGGTCGAAGGCTAGAGAGAGCTTGGCGTAAATATGGCCTTGATGCTGGCAGGCTTAGATTGATGGAACATTATGATCGCTTTCAATCAGCAATCACACGTAAGAAGGCAGAATTCCTGTCCGGGGAGATTGCTACTGCATGGAATCGACCAGTTCAGCTCTTCCGGACTGTGGACAGACTGTGCAATCCAATCTGCCTTCAGTCTGGAAGAGATTTTTCACAAATAAAGTGTGATGAGCTTGCTCGATTTTTTGCAGATAAGGTTGCCAGCATCAGGTTGGGTATTGGCCCGACTCTCTCTATGAGGGATTGCGGAGATCGGCGGGAGGGTGGCGAGCACCCGTCTTGCCTGGTATGACTTTAGCCAGCCGGAATTCATGGACATTGTGAGGACTGTCCAGACTGTTCGACCAACCAGCTGTAGTTTGGATTCGGGCCCTACGCCACTATTGGTAGGTTGCTTAGATGTAATCTGCCCAATCCTTGCTGAAATTGTCTGGAGTTCCTTGGAAAAGGGGATCTTTCCTGATTCCCTAAAGGAGGCGGTCATTCGACCACTCCTTAAAAGAACCTTCCCTGAATCCAGGCTGTCCAGGTAACTACAGACCTGTCTCTAACCTACCCTTTGTGGGTAAGGTTATTGAGAAGGTAGTTGCATTGCAACTGGATGACCATCTTACAACCCACAATGTCTATGATGCTCTCCAATCTGGGTTTAGGAAGAGACACAGCACCAAGACCACCCTTGTTCGGGTTTTAAATGATTTCCTAATTGCGAGAGACTGAAAGGCTCATACTATCTTAGTCCTTCTTGATCTCTCAGCGGCATTTGACACTGTAGACCATGGTGTGCTTTTTGGAGTGCCTGCAGTGTCTATTTGGACTGTCTGCAACAGTCCTAAGTTGATTTCGATCCTTCCTCATGGGCAGGTCACAGAGGGTTGTCACTGGAATTTATTCCTCTGATGCCTTTCCCCTGTATTGTAGGGTGCCACAGGGCTCCATATTGGTGCCCAGTTTTGTTTGCAGTGTATGTGCTGCTATTGGGAGAAATCATTAGGTAATACAGTTTGGGTTTTCACTGTTATGCAGATGATACCCAACTGTATATATCCTTTACTCCCGGACAGGATGATGCGATCTCTGTGCTTAGTAACTGTCTAGCCAAGATCAAGAATTGGATGAGCACTAGCCGGCTAAGGTTAAATCTGGATAAGACTGAGGTGTTGATTGTGGACCCGGGTCATCTGGAGGTGGGTCTTGGGGCTGGGCACCCTTCGGGCCTATGGCTTAATGGTGTCCAGCTCATGACCTCAGACCGGGTGCGTAACCTGGGTGTTATTTTTGACAGCAGTTTGACCTGAAGCCTCAGGTATCTGCTGTTGTCAAATCTTCCCTTTACCATCTAAGGAATACCACCCAGGGGAAAACACCTGGTTCCTCCAGCTGACCTTCGGACACTGGTCCACGCTTTCGTAACCACCCGCCTTGATTACTGCAATGCCCTCTACCTAGGGCTTCCGGGGGTTGATATCTGCTACTTGCAGCTAGTGCAGAATGCGGTGACCAGGCCTTTGACTGGTATGTCAAGGACTAGTCATATTATGCCTGTGTTGCACGAACTGCAGTGGCTGCCAGTACAGTGGCAGATCACCTTTAAGGTCAGTCTGCTAACCTACAAAGCCCTACATGAGAAGGGACCTAGGTATCTGCAAGAGCTCCTAACTCCCTACTGCCCCTCCCACTCACTCCGATCCACCGATGAGGGATTGCTAGAGATTCCCAGGGTTCGGGTAAAAACATCTGGGGCACGTGCTTTCTCTTACGCTGCACCCACCCTGTGGAATTCTCTACCTGGTCGGTTAAGGGAATGCCTGACCATCTCAAATTTTAAATCAGAACTTAAGACCTACTTGTTTTAACAGGCTTTTTCTGAATGTTTTTAAAAATTTATTATTGCTATTGTTTGATTATATTGTATGTTATTTTATTGTACAGCACCTTGATAATTTGAAAGGGGCTTATGAAATAAGTTTTACTTTACTTTACCTAATTAATAAGCTGCAGATCCTAATTAACCAACAGCCTACTTCCTCCTACTCCCACTAGAATTGCCTTATGTCTGTCCCACGCATTCTTGAATTCCCCCACTGTTTTTGACTCTACAACCTCCTCAGGAAGGCTGTTCCATACATCCACAACCCTCTCCGTGAAAAATACTTCCTCACATTACCTCTGAGCCATCCCCCCTCTATCTTCAAATTGTGCCTCCTTGTTCTTGTACATCTCTTTTTCTGAAAGATGCTACCCTCTTGGACTTTGTTGATTCCCTTGAGGTACTTGAAAGTTTCTATCATGTCCCCCTCTCCCTCCTTTCCTCAAGTAACCACCTTTCTTCACTGTGGACTCTGTTCACTATTACCCTCTGCGTCCTGTTGTCCAGCCAATGTTTTACCCAGGCTACCACCCTGGGACCCATTCCCAGGCTGGCTAATATGTTTATTAATCTTTTGTGCAGAACTGTGTCAAATGCCTTGCTAAAGTCTAGGTAGGCCATGTCCACAGCCCCTCCCTGGTCTACTGCTTTGGTCACCCAGTCAAAGAAATTGATTAGATACATCTGACATGACCTTCCCACTGTGAATCAATGCTGCCTTGGGTCCTGTACCCCACTGGCCTCTAGGTACTCAACAATTCTTTCCTTCAGAAGTGATTCCATCATTTTCCTTACCACTGAGGTCAAACTGACAGGTTTGTAGTTTCCTGCCTCTGTCTTGCTCCCACTTTTGTGAAGGGGAATCACATCCAACCTCCTCCAGTCCTCAGATACCACACCATCCTCCCATGATTTGTTAAAAAGGGTAGTCAATCGTGAACTTCCGGATGGTGCCATGAACACATGGGGATTAGAGCTCCCGCCACACTGTAATACAAACAGGCATTTCTTCCCCCGCTCCACCAACTATTTGCCTTTCAGAATAATTTCCCTTACCATTCTCATCATCAGAGAAGAACTATTAGTGGTGATATCTCCTCAGGGCATGGCATGACAGGACTGAAATTGCTACCATCCCCTGCACGAGCTACCAGAGGATAAGGATTGCGGCCTGCCAAATTCTGACGCTGCTTCTCACTCTGCCCCGTAGTCTGCCAGTCGGCAGAGCAACAGAGACAAAAAAAGGCAGTGCCAAACAAGCTACAATCAGAGGCAATCCTCTCAGCCATCTCTGAGTTTTGCTCCGAGATGAGAGATGCCCTTAAGGACATTTGAACTGGCCTGGTGGACCTGCAGACTCGGGGACGTGGAGGCCGATGCCCAGATCTCTGAAAATACAGATAAAATAGCCATCCTGGAGACAGCTGTACAAGTCTTGGCCGAGGAACAACTCTACACCACCATGAGGCAGGAGGATATGGAAAATCAAGGGAGGAGAAAAAAATATAAGGGTCTATGGGATCCTGGGGGGAGAGAAGGAGAATGACTCGGTGGCATTTCCAGACTACTTGTCACGCTTGGTGCTTGAGCTAGGCTCTGATTACCAGACCAACATCGAGAGGACACACATGGTACCGGGTCCCCGGCCATCAAAGCCAGAGACCAGACCCAGATCTTTTGTAATGTGATTTGCCAACTTTTATCAGAAGGACCAGCTCCTTACCAAATCCTGGTGCAAACAAAAAGTGATGCTGGGCAATCATCAGATTATTTTCGATAACGACTATGTGCCAGCCACCCAACGCATGAGATGAGAGTGTTCCCCCTTGTTTCCCCTTTTACGGGCTAAGAACCTGAAATTTCGTACTCCATACCCTGCAAAATTAGTTGTCCTGTTCCTGACTGGATCTACCACCTGTAATACAGTGGCAGAGGCTAAATCAGACTTGCTTCAATGGGGGATATTGTCACAAAATGATCCCAAATTTACAGTGAGGGACATACCTGCATCTCCTAGGCCTGGCACCCAAGAAAAGCCTCACTTGGAGAGTGGTGATTCCCACCTCCAGACGTTAATGGACAGAGTGCATTTGCTGAGGAACCCAACGCTGCAGGCTGACTAAGAGCTGGATTTTCGCACTAAGGTGCTGCTCAGGTGGAGGGTGTGTGTGGTGGGGAGCGGTTGCGCTGGGGTGTTGGGGTAGAGGGCAGGTAATTGCTCCTGTGTAGGCCTCATGGTTACTACATTATCAAAACTAATAGCCTGTACTACTGATTTGGCTACCAGGTGAGGCCATTGGGGTGCCTTGCTCTCCCCCCTCCCCCATGTGTCCTGGCTTGGTGGGCTCCCCCCTTTTCCTGGCAGTAGGGGAGTGTCTCCCTTCTCTCCCATTCATTGAGGATGGTCGGGCTGCATTTTCCTAGCCATCCATCTACCTGCCTAACCACCTTTTTCTCCATTTACCCCTGCCCTTCTCCTTAATGACTTCTCTATCTTGATGTTTACCTCACTAACTACCCTGATTTTTTTTTTGGGGGGGGAGTCTAGGATTTCCCTTCTCCTTTTCAGTACCTCCCCTCTTGGCTAGTTTAAATGCTTGCCAATGAAGCATTTAAACCTATCACCTAGGATCCTGAATCCCCTTTGGACAGATGCAGACCATCGTGCCACTATAGGCCTGCATCCCTCCAGGTGGACCCCCAGTCCCCAATGAAGCCAAAACCCTGAGCTCTGTACCAGTTTTTCAACCACTGATTGAATCCCATGGTGTGGAACACCCTAGCCTCACCAATACCATAGACAGGCAGCACCTCCGAGAAGGTTACCATGCATGCTACTTGTCTAAGGCCCTTCCCCAATTCCACAAACTCCTCCTGCACTGCTCTGATCCCTTTCCCAGCCAGGTAATTTGTCCTTAGGTGGACAATGACATCCAGCTCCCTCCCCCGTGCAGCTACTCCCACGATTCGTGCCCTGTCCCTCCAAGCCATGGCGCCAGGCAGGCACCTAACCCCCTCTCCCCTCCCTCCCCCAAATCTACCCTCCTAACATGGAATCCCCCACCTGGAGTTGTTTCCTTCCCCTGTGGGGTCCCATGCCACCCTCCTGTGGGGCTCCTTTGTGGAGGTTCCCAGCATCCTCCTTGGTCTCCACTGTGGGTGCCTCCATAGAGGAACCACACTGTGCCAGAATGGCATATGAACTGTGGAGAGGTACAACTGGAAGGATGCACCTCTGTTCCACCACCCTCACCCTGCCTGAGCCCACTGTGGTCCAACCACTCCTCTTTCTTGGCAACCTCTGAGGCAGCGGTGGTGGCCCTTGTGGTCCTTGGGTGGGAAAGGGGTTCCCCTGAATCCTGGACAACTTAGTCTGGAGATGAACAACCTCCTTCCTCAGCCCAGAGAGGTGCCAGCAGATGGGACAACGCATCCTCCAGAATGTCTCCTAGAAGACTGCTGCTCCACAGCCGCTGCACTGCACCACTCCCATCATGTCTTATTTGTGGTCCCTTAACTGTTGTTTTGTATACTTACTCTTTCCTCTATTTATTTTATTTTATTTTTTTATAATTTTTCTTTCTCCCTACTTTTCTACTGCCTCTGTGCCCTTAAAGCTCCTGATCTTCCTGCTCTGAGACAGTAAGTTCCTATATTCCTCAGTAGTCTCCTTCTTACTTGCTCAGAGTGAGACCTTCAGCAGCTAGGGAGGGATGGAGAACTACTCTTTTCCTTCTAGGATGGTGAGTCTTTTGTGCCTCTGTGATCACTCCCTTCCTGCTCCCAAACAGGAAGTTCCTGTTGTCAGTCAAATCCTGTGCCTATAAAAGTAGAACCAGCTAAGAGTGGGGCATGGAGGGGAGGGATGGAGGGCAATATAGTCCTAGTAAAGTTCTAACAGCAGCTCCTTCCTCTTGTTGTTCTCTGTCACAAGCCATCTAGGTCAGTTTTTAAATGCAAACACCTGACTTCCTTCTGTCTAAGTCACTCCCCCATAATTCACAGTTTCTTTCTAGCCTAGCTAACTGCACAGATAACAATTCCTTCACCCAACTCAGATGAACACACTCTTTTTTTGTTTGTTTTACCCTAAATATAAGTTCCCAGTAGTAGAGTTCTAGTTCTTTAGTCCAGTAGAGTAGTAAAGTTCTAACAGCAGCTCCTTCCTCCTGCTGTTCTCTACCACAAACTATCTAGGTCAGTTTTTAAATGCAAACACCTGGCTTCCTTCTCGCTAAGCCATTCCCCCTAATTCACAGTTTCTTTTTCACCTTGCTAACTGCACAGATAACAATTCCTTCACCCAACTCATACCAACACACTTTTTTGTTTGTTTTTACCCTAAATTGACATTCCCAGTAGTAGAGTTCTAGTTCTTTAGTCCAGTAGAGCAGTAAAGTTCTAACAGCAGCTCCTTCCTCTTGCTGTTCTATCATGCTGCTACCTCTACCACTACCTTCTTCACTGTCAGATTGCTCCCTCTTATGTGATGTAACAGAAGACCTGCCAAATGTCAGTGTAACTGAGGTCCCTCTAAGAACCCCTCCTAGAGCACGCTGGCATTTGGCAGGGAAGCTGCAATGTCACATAGGAGGAAATACTCTGATAGTGGAGGAGGCCAAGGTGGTGGTGATGGTGGTTGTGCCAGGACTTGACCTGACAGAGTAGGCAGTGGCTGATCACAGTATCATTGTGGGGTGGAGTCATCAGACAGCCCCCACCACTACTACTGCAACTGTTCTCAGTGATTTGAAGGTCTTAGCCATAGTTGGAAGCTGTAGCATACCAATGAACCCAGGATCTACTGGATCACCCTATCAGGGCAGGTGATGACAGGGGGCAGCAGGTTTCACTGGCCCGGGAAGCCCCCCCCCCAACTATTTCAACAGTACAGGTGCTGGAAATAAGGGGTGAGGAGTTAGGAAATGAGATGTGAGGCTCTATGAGAAATGTTTTTTTTAAGGTGGAGTTGTTTTGTGAACATTAGTTTGTTTTTTTTTCCAAAGATTCAATTCAGTCCAAGTGAGGTCAGCACCCAGAGCCCCATACATAGTTGTAGATGGGGGTCGCAGTCTTTCAGGCACAAAGAAACTCCCTGAACTGCCAAACCTGAACTCTACCATATGTAATGCCCTGACTTAACCACCAAGGAAAGAGTGTCCCCCCCAAAGCTTGATTGCAATGTAGATTGGTTCAGCCAGATTTTTGTAATCATAAGCTCAAGTTTAAGACCACAAATCTATACACTGCAGTAGCCACAGACCTTTGGGCATGGCGTTATGGCAGTCGCCTGGTGTGATACTATGCCCACAGGCTGTGACATCTGGCACAACAGCCAATGGCATCACCCTAACCCCAGCCACATATCGTAGCACCTGCTTGTGGGTCATTGCTGTTTCCACTATTCATCTCCCATGATGGTCTTCCTTTGTGTTTCTGTTGCTCCCAAATAGCCTGGCTTGTAGTACCCTTCCCTGCTGTCTAATATTGCCCCACCCCCTATCCCCATTCCCTGCATGGGCTACATCAAACGTCAGTCCTTTGCTGATCTTGGTCCCATATTGCTACCTTTGTGGTGTCTCTCTTCTCTTCCACATGTCTGTGGCAGCCTTTTGGACTGCTTTCAGCAGTTCCGTGGTGCAGCTGTACTTTGTGGCATGCGGCAGGGTGTTGGGGGACCAGGAAGTGACAGTGCATAGCACAGCAGTTCATTAGTATACTGGACCCTGTCTCTTTCCCTGTGTGAGTACAATGGGCATTTTGCTAGTACAGGAAAGGCTTACTACCCTTTTGTGTATGACAAAAGTCTGAGCTGTGTCGCAAAGTGGTAATTGCGAATACTTTGAGAAACATCAGTGCAACTGCGTATGGGGCCACTAATATTTGAAGGTTTCACTTCTGTTCTTAAATTGTACTTGTAGCTCTGAATTCATTATACTGGTGAGGTAGCACCAGTATAGTTAGGGTTGAGTAAGCACTTTAATGTTAAACCTCAAATTTTGCACCTAATAACTTTGCCACCATATGACGGATTTGCCTTCAGTTTTCCATGCGTGGTCTGGCACCACAGATCTGTGGATGTGGTAAGTTGTATTGTGGTCAGATGTACGGTTGCAGAGCTACTAAAGACCAAAAAACACAAAAAAAGTATTTTTTGCGTGTTTCTTTGCTCGTGCCCACAACCCGCACAATTTGCCCGTTTGGTCCAAAATCTTCAGGAAAGATGCAGTCCGGGTCACTGATGTCCCTTCCGAAGATTTGGTGTAAAAATATTAAACTGTTCAAAAGTTATTTAAAAAACAAGTTTCCCATTATAGTCAATGGGGAAAAATATGTGTCTCATGAAAGTTTTGCAAATGCAATTTTACTTTCGCAAATGGCCCTTTTGCTTTCATGCTGCTGCCATTTTGTTTTCAGTTAGTGAGAGAGAAAAATGCCTGGTGTTTAAATTTGGGACCCTGTAGATAAACACTGACTGTTGGGTTTACCTAGTCGGGTCCTGAGGTTGCCAGCCCTGTCTTTTTTGGGGGATAAAACCCCCCAGAAATGCTGTTTTAAACATCGGAGAAAAAATGCTTTCACAAATCACGAAAGAAACTGCCAAAATACTTTCGCAAATGCAAACATTTCGTGATACTTTTTGCAAAACTTTTGTGATTTGAGAAAGTATTTAAAAAAAAAAAACAGCAAATCTTTGCTATCACCCTGCAATTGAACAGTTGGGTCTTTTGGGATGAAATTTTTTGGGATGAAATTGCAGGGTGGCAAGCCCTGGTCCCATAGATGTGCCTTTTAGTAGTTTGGTGCCAAAACATTCAAGGGGACCAAAGTTACAGTGTTCCAAAATTGAGAAATTTCCCATAGGATAATACTGCAGCATCCATTACGCCTTTTGGAGCCTGTATCTCGAAAACAAAGTGAGATTCGGAGTTATCGCTACCTGCAGCTTAGCTCACCTTTAGGTGAGCTAAGCTGCAGAAACAAGTTTGGAAATCATAGGTTACACCAGCAGTGGAATTTTTTTCCTACCATCTACGGTTACAGAGATATTGGCAAAAACTTGTTCCAAGGGTGCCTTTTCAGTATATTTCAGTGCCCATATCCAGTAAACAATGCAAGATATGAATTTGGTTGATTTTTTATGTCGCATAGACGTCTCACTGTCATGATTACAACGACGCTTGAATTTTGTTTTGTAGCTGCTACGGTTGCTGAGATATTGGCACATTCATTTTACAAGGTTCCTTGCCCTATAGAGCTGCTGTATGGCTCCGTACTTATGTGTGCGTGGACTCCCACATACACATACCATTACGCAAAAAATGGACAATGCGAAGGGAGAGCAGGGCTCGGAGGGCCTGCGCCCCACTCAACACGTACTCACTTTGCCAGTTACTTTACACTTTCTCAAAAAGAAGGGAAATTCATGGCAAAAATCTCTGTTAATGCATCAGTTAGGGTTCATACCAGAGCAACAAAGCATGGAAATATGGTGTTAGAGTTACCACCCTTACCACCCCACACACACACACACACACACACACACCAACAGGCACCGGGGTGTGCATTGGGGTTGTCATGCCTAACTCTCAACCCATTATCCTATACTGCACCACCTCAGCTTGTTTACACATGGAATGGGGTGAGAGTTAGGCCAATGACCCCAATGCACACCCCGATGCCTGTTGGTGTGTGGGGGTGGGGTTGGGGTGGTAGGGGTGATAACCCTAACACGACATTTCCATGCTTTTGTCGCTGTGGTATGAACCCTAATTGATGCATTAATGGAGTGTTTTGCCATGAATATAAATAATAATTATGCAATGGCAAGGCAATTTCCTGTATTCTGATTGGTCAGTGGGTGCCTGAGACAGCGATGTTATTACACAATAACATCACTGTATGGATTTATTGGACCTTTTGGACCTAGATTTATTGCTTTTTTCTCTTCAGAAACACAAAAAATCTACTAAAAACATTTTTTATGTTTTGTTTATTTTGTATAACATCAAGCCATTGTATAATTGCAATAAGGCACTCCAAGGTGTGTGTTATTACTTCACTCCTGGGGTGGTGGAAGCACTCGACTTCGCCTCATGCTTCAACCCATCCCAGGAGTAACATTATTACATGATAACACACACCTTGTCGTGCCTTATTGCTTAAGTAATAAATATGGGCAGAGCTGATGGGCATTTGGTCCTCTTCTGTCATCAGAGTCTATGTTTCTGTGCGCTATATTGACCACACGGACCATTTTTAGATAATATTAATGCTATGTATGTTATATCTGTTTTACCTATTTATAAATGCTGTTGAATGTTTTGATTGTGAAGTGCCCTGAGCCTTCAGGAAAGGGAACTCTAGAAATAAGTTTGCCTTGCCATATATTGCCCAATTATGTTTCATATATCTTTCGACTCCATCATATATTTAAAATATACCAAAAAAAGAGTACAATTCTGGTATATTTAAAATACATTTTTGCCATTCAGAGCTGTCTGCCATGGTAAATTGCTCTTACCACAGTTTCTGCCAGTGATGTCTCGAAGAATATTGCAGGAACACAGTGCAGTCCTATAGCACTTATTCCAGTTTGTCACACAGGAAAGTGTGACATCTTTATAGCACAGTGCTTCATCCAGTTTACCTATGCTGACGAGACAACATTGTTGTCAACATGCGGTATAGAGACATCCCTGATATCGACAGGAGAAATTTCACCTGTCAGACATCAGTCTGGTTTCTATCAGGGGGGCTGTGCCAGCCTCAACCCCCAATGCCCCTTCTTAAGGATTGTTAACTCCAAGCAGAGTTAATGCTAAGGGGAGGCAAAAATCAGAGAAAGGGCGGAATTTCGCAGGCAGAGCCTCACAGCAACATTTTCAAATCTTGCCGAAAATGTTGCTTCGGGGGATTTCGCCAACGGGGTTTCGCCCTTCCATTGGCATACCCTTCATCCTAGGAAATGTGCTATGTAAATACAGTTACTTTGCAGTATGTTTCTAATCATGGTATTGATTTTTCTTCTATTTAAGCTCTCAGGACTTCAGTAACTAACATTAAGGATTCCTAAGCAGATTTGACCTTAATGGGGCCTATGCACAAGCTGGGCATGGGTATATGTGACAGGTGTATACTGACCTGTGCATCCCCGCACCCACAGGCAGATCCGCACAGGCCTGCGTTCACCATCACCGGCCACCTGGCTGCAGCCACACACCCCCAGGCGTCCAGCAGCATGGGTGAGGAACACGGCAGCATAAGCGGGCATCCAAGTGTATGCCTGACCTGGGTCCCAGACTGGATCCTTGCTGAGCTCATGCAGGGTGTCCTGGAACAGCACGCAGCCCTACCAGGTGTAAACACTTGGTGTTCACCAGAACAGACACCCCCAGCCCTCCCGGGGAGCAAGGTGGGCAGGTGCCGATGTGTGCAGGGGAATCCTGTTGTCACCACGCCCTGCCATTAACCTGTGGGGGGGAGCATATGAACTTATGGCAGGGTCCCCCCTCATGCAGCATTACCCACGTGGGTGCAGCATGCAGATGCAGACATGCATACACGTGGCTTGGGCACTCCCCCTCACACGACACTGTCCTGCCCCTGGTGTGGAACCACATGGCTGGCCAGGGGATTCTGCACACAAGGCGCTAGCACACCTGTGAGGAATGCCGCTGGGAGGGTTCAGATCACTGCTGCATGGCATTCAGACATAGGAATTCTTACACGCTGCTCTTACACAGTGCATAGGCCCCAATACGAGGAACTTGCCCCTATCCCAACTATGCCATTCCTATGTTTTACATCTTCTTGCATGCATATACATGTTGGTGCTGACCTGGCAGTGTAATTAAAAATATTGGTGCTACTCCAGCAGTGTAAGCTAACATAATGGTAATGCTCTGGTAGTGTAGGGGCAGGTGTGTGCTATAGCAGCCATTACAGCTTTGCATGCAGGAGATGTGTGAGTTAACACCCATTTCTGATAAGGCATTTCTGACAAGGCTACTGCTGATGTTGCTTTGGTGGCTAATTTGTGGAAATGTCTCACATATGAAAGGATGCAGCAGCATCTATCACATTGTGGCTGCATCCTTTCATCCCTTAAGGCAGTAAAGTAGTGTATTCCATCCTACTCAGACCAGTTTATCTGAACTTCTGTGGCTGGGTACCCAACTCCACTGCAGAAGAACTCTGCAAATCCACCCCCCCTGAATGAATGTTTGGTGGACAGGTGGCCAACACCACCACCAGAAATATCAACAATCACTCCCATCATTGGAATGTTAAGTGGCCATGTACCCAACCCCACCATCGCAGAAGTAAACAATTACCCCACTCACCAGAATGTCTGGGAGACAAGTGCCCATCCACATCACCAGAGATGTCAACAGTTAATCCCCCCCCCCAGGAATATCCAGCAGCTGGGTGCCCAACCCTGCTGCCAGAGAATTCTGGACCTCATCTGAATGTCTGGTGCTCTGGTGCCCAACCCCACTACTGGAGAACTCTACAAACCTCCCTCTGCTGAATAAATGTCTGGTGGTCAGGTGACCAACTCCCTCAGACTAATGTCCTGCAGTCTGGTGCCCAACCCTGCCTCCAGAGAAGTCAACAATGACCCCTTCCCCCATCAGAATGATCTTCAGTTGGGTACCCAACACTGCCACTGGAGAACACTGCAATCCTCCCTCCCCTGAACAAATGTCCAGTGGTTGGGTGCCTAACCCCACTGCCAGAGAAGTCAACAATTACCCCCTCATCGTAATGTCCAAGAATCAGGTACCTAAACCCGCCACAGGAAAATTTAACAATTACCCCACTCACCAGAATGTCTGGTAGCCAGGTGCCCAACCCCACCACTGGTGAAGTCCTAATCCCCTTAATGGCATGTACCACCAGTGTGCCCACCCTCCAGTGCTGCCAACCAGCACACCAATGCCAGGGTGCCCATTCTTCAGTGTCTGTATCTGTAATAAATAATTATGTGTTCTACCCCCGATCCTCTGCAACCCCACTCGGACCCCACTCTCATCAGCCACCACACCATATCACTCACACCACCCCTACATCCCTCAGTTACTTATGTGGTCCAGTGCTGCAGTCCTTTCTCTACTGCCAAACATCCTACTGCTACTGACACTAACATGAACTGACTGAAAACCAGGTAAGTTAGGTTAATGACTTTTTAATACATTACACAGGACACCATGTATTTGTATAGTAAATGCTTAGTTACTATTTTGGGAATGGGGGAGGTCATCCTGGGGAGCGGACACAGGTGGCATTTGCCATAGTGCTGATTTGTACCACAGTTTGAAAGAGGAGTGGGAGTCCAGAGAATGAAGGGCAGGGGCAAGTTTAGGGGTGGCTGCAGAGAAGGCTTTGTTGTCCAGGCAGGTGGAGATCCTAGGGGGTCTAACAGGAGGCTGGAGGAGTTTCTGAGGGTTCTGGGGCAGGTTTTTGGCTTGAGTAGGGGGAATAAGGGCATGTTTTCCCCATCTCTAATAGCCTTATCAGTTGCACAACCAAGGCCATAGTCTCTCTGAGCTGAGGGGGGAGCTACTCGAGGGACTGATACAGGGTACAGTAATGGGTAGTGTATTTTGCCATAACAGAAAATCAGCAGATGCTATTACAAGTTGTATTTCATCTATTTAGCTGTTGGGAGGAGGTTTATGTATATATGGAGGTGCAGTAGTTGGAAGGAGATTACCTTGGTCAACTGCAAGACAGGCTTCTGGGATCAGGAATTGTTTAATGTGGTATCCCACTGCCAGTTTTTGCTATATGCGTCATATGGTGGAGCCTTTGAGCTCTGAGAAAAGTTAGTGTGGGGTCAAGGGTAATGCCCAGATACTTAAAAGTGGGTACTGTGGGCACCATCAGGAGTGGACATGCAAAGGGCCGAGTGTGTATTTGCATGTCTAGCTAGATTAGGCTTGCAGCCTAGGAGCATGGCTTTAGTTTTGTTGGTGTTGACCAGAAGCCTGTGTTCCAAGAACCAATTATAGGTGGTGCCGTAGTTGGACCTGAGCGTAGCAGAGATGTTATCCAGGGATTTGTCACTGTGGTACAACACTAGGTCATCTAAATATAGTACTGAGTTGCAAGTGAGACTGTCATTTGGGAGTGAGTTTATAAAGAGAAAAAACATGGGGGGCTCAGGATACAGAACTGAGGGACACCTATGGTTACTGCTTTGGCCATGGAGGTGGCTCCCTCCACACATATGGTTTGGGAGGGTCTTGCCAGATAGCTCCAGAACTAGGCTGTGGCCCCTGCAGTACACCCAAGGTTTGTTGGTACGCCATGGAGAGTTTTGTGGTCCACCAGATCGAAGGTCTTAGCTAGGTTCATGAACACAGCTCCAGTAAATTTCCCTGTGTCCATATTTCTGAAGACATGATTTGTGAGTTGGGCAAGATCAGAGGTTGTGCTGTGGTGTTTTCTAAAACCATGCTGCTGAAGGCATAGGATACCGTGCCTAACTACATGTTCTGAGAGTTGCTGGTGCACTACCTTTTCTAGGAACTTGCTTAGGTATGGCAGGATGGAGATAGGCGTATAGTTGTCCATGGATTGGGGTCCCCAGATTTGAAACTGGGGACTACCCTGGGGCTCTTCCCTATTACGGGCATTGACAAAGAGGAGGAGGAGAGGATGAACACTGTGGTAAGAGGATAAGCTATATGCTGGGCTACAATCACCTTTGGGCCAGATTTGAAGAAGTTCACCACCCTTAGTCATTAGGTAGGGTCCCTAAAATGCCCTGTTGAAAATATGGGGGGGGGGGAATAATACCAAATGACCAAGTTATGAATACAAGTTAAAAATGCATTGAAATACTGTACCTTAAGCTGCATACCTGATTTACTCAGTTCTCTGTCCAGTGTTGAAGAGTGAAGATGTGCCTCTAGTCCTGAGAGGATTACAGCATTGGACCTCGGTGGGTAAGTAAGAGGTGAGGAGGTGTGGAATGGCAGGTGCTGAGGTGGGGGAATCAGGTGGGGAATGGTAATGGCAGCAGCAACAGACATCAATGGACTGTTTCCTTTTTCACAAGTTGCATAAGAATTTAAAAAGACTACGAGTGATGGTTTTCTTTATTTCAGGCACTGACAATGGGGATTGAGCTCCCCAGCATCGGTTTAACCTCTACAGGCACGGGAAATGAGAGGGAGGTGGAAGGGATACTTGGCAGTGGGTGGAAGTACAGAAATAAAAAAACTAAAGAATGAAAAGACTACAAGGGATGGTTTTCTTTATTTCAGGCACCGATTCTGGGGATGGGACACCCCAGTGTTGGTATTTGGTGGCACTGGGGGTGGCCTCCACGGTGTCTCATGGTGAAAATGGGCAGCGTTGGGAGGTACTAGCCAGCACCGAGGCTTGGACACCCCAGGGCAGAAAATTAAGAAGGAACACTGGGAAGTGGGAGGGGTACTTGGCAGAGGGTTGGAGGGATTGTTTTGACATTGGTGGGGAGGACCACAGCCGGCTGATCATAATGCTGATTAGCTGTGCTTGCTGGGTGGCATTATGCAGATCAAAGGAAAGAACCGCTCTATGATTTGGGCAGCTCTTTTCTTTGAATTTCATGCAGTTTCCACCCAGCAAGCCCAGAAGAGTATCATGATCAGCCTGGCTGATGATTGGTCTGACACTATGGAGCCCCTTGTAGACTGCCATGCATTGGACTGACAGTGCCACACCTCTGAAAATCCATCATCATACCAACATGTTCGCTTGCTCAAGCATGAACATAAAATGATAACATGGAATATATATTTATGCAATGGGTGTGTACACTATATCAGTTACAAATTAATTTATTTCCACAAGTGAAATAAATTTTAGAACCCATATTTATTCTACTATGAATTTATTTATTTAAATTTTGGTAACCGGGTAGGCCCACTGGAACCTTGTGGTCCTTTTTTCAGGGGTGACCCGGATTTAGTTACATGTACCTAGAGGGAGGGAAAAACCAATGCATATGATATGTACAGTGCAGAAAGGCTTACATTGAGTGCATGAAACAAACATTACAGTACAGAAACTGATACAACCAATACTCCAAACTTTTGTTAGGTACAGACCATTGACAGTTATAAGCCTATGTAAGTGCGAGGAACAGTTCTACCATCAGACTAACAGACCCCTCCGTCCGAGTCCCTGGGGATTTTTGCAGAGATAACACCCTGCATTTGGTCCCTTGGCAGGACCCTAAGTGAGGCAGCAGTACTAAGGTCCCTTCCTAAGGTGTGCTTTTAGCCCCTTCTTGAAACCCTCAGTAGTGGGTCTGTCTTGTATCTCTCGCGGGAGCTCGTTCCAGACTTTGGGGAGGGCAAACCCTGAGCGACCGTTGACCTAGGGATGATCTACCCTGGGGATTTCTAGTAGTGTCCGATTGGTGGATCTGAGTTCTCATCTCATCGTCTTGGGGACAAGCAGGTCCTGCAGCCCGGGAGGGGCCCCGGGTTGCTGTAGCTTATAGGCCATGCACAGGGAAGGATATGCTAATCTTGCCTCCAAGGATGGCCATTCTAGGGCCTGGAGCACCTTGCAGTTGAGTTCCATCCTATCTGCCCTGGTGGTGAAACGGCCGACCCTGTGGTAGAGCGTGCTCAGTCACTGTCTTTCCATAGCCCTCAGCGACTGGAGCAAGGTTGCTCCGTAGAAAAGGGTGGGGAGAATTGTCCCATTACCTACCACCATCCTAGTTTCCTTGGTTAGAAAGGGGTTAAGTCTACAGAGGAGGCCCAGTTTTTGGTTTTCTACCTTCATGAGGTGGTCCATGTGCTTCCTGAATGAGTTCTCCTGGTCGATGTACATTCCCAGGTACTGCATGCTGTCCACTACTTCTATCCCTACTCCATCCCTGGTGGAGAATGATAGGTGATTGGATCTCCTTTGGCCCAGTCTTTTTGTGCCAAAGAGCATGGCTTTCATCTTTTTGGTGTTCAAGACCAGCCTGTTATTCTGACACTAGGTTTTGAGGGCTGCGAAGTCCTAATTCAGCTCCCAGTTTAAGGACCCCGTGTCCTTTCCTGTCCTGTACAGCACTGCATCATCAGCATGGAGCATGACTTTTGTCCCTCCGCAGTGCTGGGGGAGGTTGTTTGTGAACAGGGAAAATAGCAGGGGGCCTAAGATTGACCCCTGTGGGACACCTATGGGTACTGGGTGCTCATCTGATGTAGCGCCATTCCACTGGACCATTTGTGTTCTGCCACTGAGGTAGTCTGTGAACCATAACAGGGCTGTTTTATCCAGTCTCAACCCCCTTAGCCGTTCCAGAAGTAGCTG
Source organism: Neoceratodus forsteri (assembly GCA_016271365.2). Classification (NCBI taxonomy): domain Eukaryota; kingdom Metazoa; phylum Chordata; order Ceratodontiformes; family Ceratodontidae; genus Neoceratodus; species Neoceratodus forsteri. Next base: position 453,841,622 of record CM057451.1, on the reverse strand, counting down.
GTGGTCAACCAGGTCAAATGCCTTGGTGAGGTCAATAAATACCGTGCCTAGCATTTTGTTCTGATCTAAGGCTTCATACACATCAGTGGTGAAGCTTATTAGGGCTGTTTCGGTCCCACGTTTTTTTCTAAAATTGTGCTGTTGATCAGCCTGCAGGTTGTGCAGTTCCAGGTAGTGGTTTACCTGTTGGTAGATCACCTTCTCCAGCAGCTTGCTTAGGGTACTTAGGATGGAGACAGGCCTAAAATCTTCCAAGTCTCCATGCGGCCCACCTTTCAGGATTGGGGTCACCAGTCCAAGCTTCCACAGAGCAGGTATTTTCCCTTCTGTCAGGGACCTGTTAAAGAGCTGAGCTATAGGTCCTGCAATAGCAGGGGCTCCTATTTTCAGCAGCTTGGGTTCCAGGTTGTCATGCCCTGCTGCGCAGTCTGGTTTCAGGCCCCTAAGCAATTTCAGGACTTCCCCTGCTGATACCAGCTTAAGGTGGAATTCAGGACCCTGATGCGGGGCCTCCGGGTGTGCTTGGCTGCCCTAGGAAGGGTTGCCTAGGTGTGTTTGGCTTCCTGAGTCTTTGCTGGGATCACCAGTTCTGTACGTCTGCAAGTCCAGAAAGAAATTGTTGAAGGTGTTGGCCGTGTCTTTAGGGGTGGAGAGTTGTGATCCGTTTGCTTTTATTAGCCCGGTCACCTTACTCTTGCTCACCTTGAGCAGAGTGTTTATGTGCCCTCAGAACTTCTTTGAGTCTGCCAGGTTCTTGGATTGCAGCTCATGCAGGTAACTCTTTCGCATTTTTGAGTTCTCTTTTGCAGCTGTTTCTGGCTTCACGATATTGCACCCAGTTCTGTTGTAGGTTTGACTGCTTGTATTTCCCCCATAGTTTATCTCTGTCCTTCAGCCTCCTCTTGAGATCAGGGTTGAGCCACCTGGCATCCTGACTTTTGACCGTGATCTTCTTCCTGGGCGCGAGCTTGTTGGCTACTGACATAAAGTGTCTGGTGAAGCATTCAAGGGCTTTGTCTATTGAGTTGATATCAAGGGCCTGGGCCCAGTCCTCTTCAGACATGGCTTGAAGGAAGGAGCCTTCATTTAGTGCTGAGTAACTTCTGGTCCAGAAGATTCTGGGGGTTGCTTGGGGAAATTGTTCCTCCACACCAGAAAGGTAGATGTGTGGTCACTGAGTGAGTCTGCACACATTCCTACCATTTTGTCCCTTTCTGAATTAGACACTAGTATCCAATCTAGTGTAGTATGGTTCCCAGTCTTGTGGTTGATGTGTATGGGCTCGTGCATCAGCTGTGTGAGATTTGCTCCCAGGAGGCTGTTTTTGACCTCCCTGGATAGCTTATCCCCCTAGTTTAGGTTGAAATCTCCAAGTATTATCTTTTCACAACTGGGCAGGGTGGGTACGGCATTTGTCAGCGTTCTTAAGGCTTCCATGGCCTTCTTTGGGGTGTTATAGGTTGTCAGCCAAGTTTACCTATAGTGCTTCAACAGCGCTAGCGCTGACATCCCCTACAGCGACAGCTGCAGTGCCGACTGTTGGCACTGTAGCCACAGGGATGTCGGCGCACACAATGGGAGGGCTGTGCCCCCCGAAACCCCCACCTCCCCAGTCTCTAGGATTCTAACTCCGAGTCAGAGTTGCACCAGGGGGGGGCAAACAGCCAGCGAGGCAGTCCTGATCACCGCACAGACCATCACAGTGATGGGTGGGTTTTGCCCAATTCCTGTCACTGTGATGGTCTTCTTGGTGCTGGAGTCGCTGAAGTGACGGCATACCTGTCAATCACTCCCCCCCCCCCCACTGGCACAACTTACACCACCACATTCACTTCAAACATTTCTAGCACACCATACCACCATGTACAAAATAAGCAGTAAGACAGGAGAGTGTGCATCAGACAGTTCTAATGCATGGCCTGGGACATAGTGAGGCACGAGACTGCAGGCCGACTGCTCTCTGCCCCGGCCATGCATTAGAACTGTCTAATGCACAGTCCCAGAGTGTCTTATTGCACTTGTAAAATGGGACTCTGTATTTTACATTCCTGTTACAATACTAAAAGTAGCTGATGCTGAGGACCTTGCAATATGAGCAGACTCAACGGACCTAATGGCTTATGCTGCTGGCTTAATCATATGTTCAAATAAGTAAAAATTATTTAATTATTTATTTTATTTCTTTAATTTTGGTGACCGGGTAGGCCCACTGGGCCCCGAAGGTCCCTTTTTCAGGGGTGACCCGGGATAACAATATATTTTTAATACAGCGGTAAGTCATGGTTACAGTATTATACAGGCATAGTTTTGCAGTTTGCTTACATGGTTATCATCATGATACAGTATTAATTACAATGCTGCTAGACCTAGTGTTAAACATGGCAAGTTATTGAGAAGTGTTTGGCAGGAGAGAGATTCCCATGCCAGGGCTGGAGGTTGGGGTTTTTGGGAACCTGGGCACCCTAGTTGTTGGGAGAGGATTCTCCTTTACTCGCTTTTTTTTGAGCGGAGGGTAGTGGTAGCGGAGGCAGTTATGTGTCATGGCAGAGGCACATGCTCATAGCAATCATATGTGCTTTTAGTCTGGTGTGGAAGTTCATGAGTGAAGAGGCCTCCTGCACCGGAGGTGGGAGGTTGTTCCATAGGTTGGGGGCTAGGGAGGAGAATGATCTGCCACCTGCATTTGTTCTTACTCTGGGGACTGTGAGTAGCTTTTGTTCAGATGTCCTTAGCCTCCTGGGGTTGTGCTTTAGTGCTATAGTACCTGCTATGCTGGAAGGGGTGAGCAGGTTTAGTAGTTTGTATGCTTGGACGAGCAGAGGGTATTGCAGGCGGGCGGTCTAGGAGGGCCAGTGTATCACAGTGGTGACGTCACAGATGGTTCTGAGTGGCAAAACGAGCCACTTTGTTGTAGAGGATTTGCATCCTCGAGACCTCTTGTTTTGCCATGCCTTGTATTATAGGTGCAGCATAGGTCATGGTAGGGAGCAGGACACTTGCCTTGGGGATTAGCTGGTCCTTGAGTCGATACCAGGTTCCAAGTTTACGGTGTAGGGTCTTGGTGATGTGGTCCACATGGTCCTTGAAAGTAATAGTTTGGTCTAGTGTCAGGCCTAAGTACTTAATGGAGGGCACTACGCTGATGCTTTTTCCAGCAAGGGTGGTAAGGTGCAAGGATGCTGACCTGTCATGACCCAGCGATCTGGGCCCGAATAGCATCGCCTTGGTTTTATCAGAGTTTAGCACCATTCTGGTCTCTCTCAGCCATGCCTCAATGGAGGAGAGGTCCTTTTGGAGGAGAGGACCCAGTGCAGCTACATCCCCCTAGGATCGGTAGATGACTGTATCATCTGCATACTGGATGACCGAGCTATCCCCCACAGTAGGTGTTTAGCTCGTTGGTGAATACGGAGAATTGGAAGGGGCCAAGGATTGAGCCCTGCGGAACTCCCTGTCTTAGGGGTAGTGGTGCTGACATTGCTCCATTCCAGGAGACTCTTTGAGTTCTGCCTGTTAAGTAGCTCTCAAACCATTTTAGGGAGTCGGGGTCTAGTCCCACTTTGTTCAGCTTCTGGAGCAGGAGATTGTGGTCAACAAGGTCGAATGCCTTGGACAGGTCTAGGAAGACTGCTCCTGTCGGTATGTCTTTGTCAATTGCTCTGAGTGCATCGTCCGAGAACTTAATGAGGGACATAGTGAGGCACGAGGCTGCAGGCCGACTGCTCTCTGCCCCAGCCATGCATTAGAACTGTCTAATGCACAGTCCCAGAGTGTCTTATTGCACTTGTAAAATGGGACTCTATTAAGAGGTGTAAATACAAAAAAGTTAAATGTTTTATGTATTTGTACATAAATAGTTCCTCCATCTATAAGGGTTTCATGTGTTTGTTTTTTTGGTTTGTTTGTTTTTTTACTGGAGGATGTTTGCCCTAAATAGGCTTCCATAGCTATTGTTTTAATTTCGTGTCCAGTAGTTCATAGCACACCCCTGCACTGATGAAACACACGCATACGCTGCCTTAATAATATTAATAGTAGTAAGAGTAGTAGCTTTAATTGATTTTTTTTTGTTTTGCCAAGGAGTAAAAACCGAAAGTGTACCCTACCACCAACACCACCCCTGTCCAGCAGCCCCCCTCACCAGCAATTGGTTAGTTTTGTGTTTTCTTTATTTTATTTGGAATGGAAGAGCTGAGTGCTGTGATGTTACTGGGAACCAGGAGCACAACAGGTGACTACATTAGGACTGTAAGCCAGAAATACTAAACCATAGTACAGGCGTGAGCACAAGACTGTTTACTTTTAAATGATACAGTAAATTAGCTTCTTGCATTTCATTAAGTCAGAAAGGGTGTTCAGGCTCTTAAAACAAAAATGAAGTGAGCAAAGGAGCTAGCATACTGTGGCCAATGGTAGGTATCAGAGATCAAGAAGTGAGTGGCAGTCAGAGCAACTAAATAGGCAGCAGCAGTGGCAAGAGGGGGAGACAACGAATGGGATAACGGCACATAATATTACACAGAAGTCACAACTGTGACATGTAGGCTTCACAATAATCTTAAAACTGTATGAGAGGAGTAGGAAAGTACAGGATCCTGGCTTTGTTTCAGTAAGGCAGCTCACAATTTAAAAAAAAAAATGACCATTGCTAAAATTCCAAAGAAACTGAAAATTCTAAATGTTGCCCATTGATTTTATTTCTGTGCAGTGTCTAGGTTGATGCCACTTACTTTTAACCATGCATTAGGAAAGTAATAATACCCGACAGGGTGGGCGTTATTAGGATATAACGGACCGCCCAGGGGCGTAATGAGGCCCGACGCCACAGGCGGAGGGCCTTATAGCCCCTGGAAGGTCCGTTATATCCCATAACGCCCACCCTGGAGGGTATTATTACACTTAGAAAATGGGTTATGTGTTAGATTATTAATAAAATGGAATTAAACTTAATAGGAAGCTGAACAAATGTGAAACACAGAATAAAACTATATATTGTTTGTAAAGTAGTTCCTGGGTGCTGTTTAGGAGAGGCTGTCGGAGTGATTTGGATTTTTTACCCAAGGGCTCGTGGGAGCTGTAGTCCTGTGATCCAAGGTCGCAAAAAGGACAGTAAAAAAATGTTTTTGTTTTGTTTTTTTACCTGTCAAAGCTTTGTGGGAACAGAAGACAACCTCATGACTGAAAAGGTACAGTGGTGCCGGTGGGTTACAGCATTTGTAAGCGCTAGCGAGCAAGCCGGTGGGGATCGGGAAGAAGTGCAGCTTGGAAATAGCACAGCGGGAGTTCTCTGAAGTTTGTGCCGCAGATAGAGTCGGACTGCTTGGCTGGGATGTTTACGAGAGCGGGAGGGGATCATGAGTCGGAAAGGGTCTGACTATTTAAGCAGAATTAGCTTTTTTGGTGGAGAGAAATGAAAAAACTGACGTTTTTAAGTGTGAAAGGATTTGTATTTTTTTGTTCAGTGTCTGTTTCAGAGAGTTACGAGGGATGGGGCCTCTAGCTTGATGTCCCGCTTAGCGAGAAAAAATGGCGGTACCTTTTAAATTTCAAGAGGCATTAGGTTGGGCAGTTGTGGCACTTGTTTTCAGTCGGGCATTGTTAAGAAATAACAACCTCGGTGCCAGCGTCCCTCAGCCAATCAGAATGCTGCATTTACGATGTTTGCAGCATGCCCATTTTCTAAACACTTCTAATGCACTGCTACCATTAAACCAGACTGCTTGATTTGAAGGGACACTGTCAACCCCCTAGTCCTCAAAGTGTCCCTAGTTTAACAAGCATTTGTCACTGCCGAATGTTTGCTTGCTGGCATTAGCAGTGGAAGTGCCAGGAGTTAGACAGATGCAGTATAGGAATGGCAGTGATGTACTGAACTGACACCAACTCCACCCTGCAGAGATGGACAGGCATTGGGCTATGCCTTTGGGTCATCATCCACAATGGTAACGACATTTCACCTCACCCTACCCTGCAGACACTGACATGTGTCAAAGTGTGCCTTGGGGTGTTTGGGCTTTATACTCACCTCATTCCATAAACAAATATGCTGAAATGGGTGCAGTATAGGAGAATGGTGTGAACTCTGGGGCCAAAGAGTCCAAGGTGCACCTCGATGCCTGTCACTGGATGAAGGGTGGGGGTGAGGGTGGAATGGCATGAGCATTCCTGTCAACTATTCCAAGTCACACCCCTGACGCCTGTCAGTCCCTACAAGGTAGGGCGGATGCCTGTCAGACCCTACAGGGTAGGGCATTATGGTCAGAAACCCTAGGGCCCTGGGCGTGTCTAGGTATTTTTACTCTAAGTTTTCAACATGTGCTTTTTGTGACCCCACCACATGAACAGTGACGCTATCAGTTTGTTAGAAGAAAGGTGATTTTGCACAGTGACTGCGTCACTTAGCGCCACAGGTGCGAAAACACATTTCCAACATGATGTGAGAAATGACAGCTGTACTGTTCATGAGGAGGTGTAAAAAAATGGTACTGTTGAAAATCTGGATCAAAAATATAAAAAAACTGGTGAAGTCACGAATGTGCATAGAAACTGCACAATACACACTTGTAATGCAATTATTTGGGGAATTTTTTTCACCAGATTTTCAATACAGGCATTTTGGGACCTCTGATCACGAACAGTGTTACTGTGATTTTCTTAATCTGTCCCAAACACTGATTTCCCACAGTGACTGCACTATTCTGCGCTGGAAGAGGTAAGTATGGGGTGATGGAGAGTGGGGGGAGGTGGGGTACATAGAGGGTGGGCACGGGTTGGGGGGCAAGAGAGTCAACGAGGGACTGTTTTCTTTTTACAGGATGTTTGTAATTTTACATAGATGATGTGGGACTTTTGCCATGCCGGGAAGGGCTCCAAGCATGGCACCTGGAAGTTTTGGGGGAGTAGGAGAGCCAACGGGGGACTGGGTATCCCTGTTGGCCATACAGTGTTGGGAGAACCATGAGGACGCTGGACTTATGCCACGCTGGGGTGGGCTCCCAGCGTGGCACCTGGAAGTTTGTGTTTTTTGGTGGGGGGGGTCACTGGAGCCAACAGGGATTGGGCACCCCCGTCGGACATACAGTGTGCTTGGGGGGGAGTGTGCATGAGCTGAGGGGGATTGGGCACCCCTCGGCACACAACAAATGGGGGCAGGGCATGCATACAACCACCACTATAATCAGCGGTGGTGATGTGTGGGTCAATTTGCATACTGCTGATGGCATGGCAGTATGCTAATTGCCTACCCATTACCACTGCTGACTGTATTGGTAGTTTGCTTTCAACTGTATACCACTGCATCTGAACTGCTGTCATAGATAGCTGGGACATTCATTGGTGCGGTGGGGCTGCACCTGCAAAAACCCTCAGGACATTGGAAGTGGGGGTGCCACACCTATGAAAACTCATATGGTGGCACTGTTTCTTGCACATGCATGCAAGCAAATATAAAAAAGCACATTTTATGATTGCCCACATTCTGTAAAGATTGCTGATGTAGCCAATTATTTGATTTGGATTCAGTTTTTTGTTTTTAAAAGTGAAAAACAGACTGCCCGCCATACTGGTGTTACCACTCCAAAACACGTTTGTTTACATTTCTTGGTCAACACCTGCTGCATCTTTCCTGGACTTGGAAACACCCCACATACAGCCTAGTCACTCATAATGCAGTGGGAGGAGAAGAGACTATTGTATCATGAGTGACTGCACTGTTTGCAGGAGTTTGTAATGTTTAAGAACTATGCAAGAAGAGTTGATCAAGGATTTGAAACAAAACAAGGTTGGGTATAATTACACTACCACCATGTATTTCAGTTCTACTAAGGAAGGAAGCAAATAAATCAAACAGCAGCATTAATGACTTTTAGAGAAAGTAAGCAATTATAAAGCATGGGTTTTCATTTCAAAATAATATCATGTAAAATGAGTTGACAGTGTCCCTTTACCTTCCCATTTTATAAGAAATCAGTAAAGAGACAGTAGCCACACAAATTCCCAGCTGATGCCAGTTCCATTTCTATACAGCATCCACCTTTCATGCTGTTATGTCTGCAAAACACACAGTAAAACAGTTTTTTTTCAAAACTCTTCTCAAAATATACATACTGTAAACTTTCCTCTCCCCCCACCACACAAATGGTTTTTGCTCTCTAGTGCCCCCACCACTCACTTCTCTTATTCTCTTTTGTATCATTAAGGATTTTCCACACAGACAGTACCTTTTTTAAATATGTTTTCATTTCTGACACACTTTTCTTTTTTCTCTTGTTAGCTGAGCATGTAATCTCTCCAGCTGCCTACAGCACTCTCTCTCTGCCACTATTGACTGCTCACGTCATTGGCTGTAACCCACTGTCTGATCCGTTGACTCCCACTGACTCCCGATAACACCACCCTATTCCCAACTTGATAACCTTTTCTTCACTCACATATATATGCAGACTGAACAACCAGAAAAAAAACATGTTTTCCTTTCAATTTAAATGAACTGCTAACTGTGCTTACATCTCATGTTCATGGCACTCTCGTGGTCCCACTTACTCGTTCCTGGATGCTCACTCCCAATACAAAAACAGGCAAGCTGAACACCAAAGGCAGGATCAACCAGACAAATCAAATAAATATACTTTAAAAAAAAAAGAAGAAGAAGAAAGAATGCCAAAACTACTGCATGGCCATTTGACTCTCACTGAACGAGAAATACCACCACCATGTTTTTCAAACTTGCCAACCCTCCCATAAAGAAATAAAACTCAATCACAAGGTATGCTCTGAAGGTAGCAAAGTGGCATCCATGTTACTGTTTCTAGCAACCTGCAGTAAATGCACAATAATACACTAACAGTATAAAATAATCCTCACAATTCTATTTACAAAAATACAGACTGTGCTAACTATAAATAATTGTCATGCCAAAAACTCCCGCCATACTGCATAAATGGAATATGCAACTGGGAGATTTGAAATAAAGGGTTTATCTGCACTCCACAAGTTTGGCCTCAGACACCTCACTCATGGCTTATGCCACTCATGAGCTTATCGGAAGTTAAAACTGCTGCTGTGCAGATAAATCATTTAAGTCATGCCCTTTGCTTATCCCTTATATAGCTATAGATATCAGTATATAGGCATAGTGTAATGGTTCAATTTGCACCAGGTTTGACCGCAACACAGGATTGATTTTGCTTAGCAGAGCAGGAATTTCATATAACAATGCCTCCTAATTTAAGAAACTGTAATAATTTGGTATATTTTGTCTCACCCCTTAAACCTTCACTTAATGTGCATAATTATCATTAATTTTGCATATTTTCTTTTACCTAATTTTGTTTATCACAATACATCTATGCTTATGTAAGCAGAACATTATTGCAAGCAAGATTTCAGTCTTAATGAACCTTCCTGTTCGATGGAACTTTACAAAATAAATAAACAGACAAATAAATAATAACAATGTGTAATGGTTGTAATGTACAGACCCATAATCGGATGCTTTTGGTGGGGGGGGGTCATTGTACCAGTGTTTGAATGAGTACCATAGTACCAAATAATATTTTTGCACTGGCATGTCACTTAGTACATTTCCATGGTAACATGGGTACAAGTGAACTAACTAGGTCTTCAGCTGCAATGTTTTAAATGGTAATCTTTGCAGAAATAAAAATCTATTGTTGGACTTTAATTTTGCTTCACAAATAATGAAGCAAACTCAGAAATGATACTCTGTGCTGAAATCTGTGGGGGACTCACCGGTGGGTTGTGACCCACAGTTCAAGAGAAAAAATATATAAAAAATATATTGCTGTAGGCGTAGTTCCTCCTCCTTTCATGTTTTAAAATGCTGGCAAAAATTGCATATAATTGGACCCGTTCCTTTAATGTGATGATGAAAGAAGCTGACAGCATACAGATCAATAAATGAGCAAGTCACTTAATCTCCTTGTGCTCCCAGGTCGCTCCTGTAAAAAAGCTTTCAGCTTAGTGTGCTATACCTGGTTAAACAACCAAATAAAAAAAAAAAAAAAAAAAAAAAAATGATTTGAAGTGAAGGGTTTGCATAGCAGTCCAGTGCTATCAACAGGCCCTACAATTCCGACCCTTATTGATTCTGTGTTATTAGAGCCTGTAAATGTCAGAAACTTGAGCAGTGGTTCAGTATGTTACCAAAAGCCTGTTGAAGCTTGTTGTGTTCTGTCAGATAGAAATGCTCTGAGAAGTGACAGAGGGAGTAAAGCACTTTTAGGAAGATTTCTTGTTCAGATCCCATTTTGCTTATAACAAAACCAGAGCTGCTGGAATTGTACATCATCCCATCAATGGATCCCAATCTCCACAGAGCACCAGTGTTCTTATTTGGACAGTCATGCCGGATAACAGACAATCTGTAAATAATGCAGACGATCCAGACAATCCAATCCAGGCTCCACAAATTGCAATCAGCCAATGTATATGGTGGGTGCTATGGTTTGTCCAAGCAACTTGAGTAATAACATACTGCAGTAACTGAAGCTGTGAATGGACTCCAGGTCCAGCAGATTCCCTTTTCCCCCACTGCATAAGAAGGGATAATTAAGCATAGTCTGCAAACATATACTAATTTATAGGTCTTACCCACCCATTCCTACTGCCCAGTTTACCCTGTGATTCCCTTGATTATCAAGAAATGTATCCAGGCCTGTACTGCCTTCAGATCTGCTGCACTCACAGGAAGGCTCTTTCATAGATCCATCACTCTCTGGGGAGATACTGCCTCCTACTGTTACACCTGTATTTGCAACCTTTGAACTTCACAGCATGCCCTACATTCTTCTAGAGAACACCAGATCAAGCATCTTCATGTGTTTGATCTTCTTGAGTCCCTTGTGTATGTGAAAAGAAGGCCTTCTCCAGGAGAGCTGGCCCACTGGTGAAGCGGTAATGCTACCACTTGCTACGCTGATGACCCAGGTTCGGTAACGAGCACAGGCTGTCATAGGGACAGCTGGGGGAAGTTGAATTAACATCCCATGGACTGCTGTTCACCTCTGGGGGGAGGGTTGGTGACATCAGGCACTTCGGCGATCCCAGAGGTTGCTGGGTGTACACCTTGTCAGGACCACATATGTCAAGGTGATGGAAGCAGTGGATATCCACAGGGCATGTGTGGGAGCATGCATGCCCACACACAGATGCCATTACATGTCTGCACTAAGGGGGAACTGACACAAGGTAAAACCCTATGTGGCAGTGGCTTCATGATGGCCCTTGACCTCTGTTAAATGACACTGCAAAGCGTACGTCTCGGTGGACCACAGGTGGATCTTGGTCTCTCCCTCGGGAGCCCTGCCATAAGGGGCAAGCTATGGAACTTCTGACCTGGCAGCTGAGAGGGGGATGTCAGCAAGAAGGGCAAGTGGACGGATATAAGGTAAGTACCCTACCTGCAGCCAGAACATAAACAGAGTAGAAAAAAAAAGAAGGCCTTCACCAGGTACAAGGAAAAACAAGGGAAGGATTAATGATGGAGTACCAAATTAGAACAAGGTAAACTAAAAGGGCAGTCAGAGAAGCAAAGGCAGACAAAGAGCTGTGTATTGTGCAGGGGGTCATTGGAGGGGGAAAAACAGTTCTTTAGGTATAGTATGGGAAAAGAAAGAAAAAGAAGGAATTGTTAGGCTAACAAAGGTAGGTAGGGTAGCTGAGGAGAAAGGGCAGAAAAGCAGCCATTCATAATGACTACTTCTGCTCTGTGTTCACAAGGGAAGACAGACGGACTCTGCCAGACTGTGGCATTAAGGCAGCAGTACAGGAAATTCCTTAGATGAGGCAGCAAGTATTTACCATTGAAAGGGTTTTGAAAGGGCTAGTAGCCCTAAACACAGATAAGGCCCCAGGGCCAAATGGGATGCATCCAATGGTGCTCCAGAAATTGGCAACGGAACTAACTGAACCCCTGGTAGGGCTGTTCAATCGCTCAATTCAGACAGGGGTAGTTCCAAAAAACTGGAGCACAGCAGACAGAGCCCTGCTCCATGGGGATGGGGGGGGGTGAACAAGAAGCAACCAGGTATCTACACACCTCTCAGTCTTACCTCAATTGTGGGTAAACTGATGGAGACACTAGTTAAACAGGATGTTGAGAACTACCTGGAGAGCAATGGACTCCAGGACTGTAAACAGCACAGGTTTATGGCAGGGAGATATTGTCAGACCAACCTGATAGTATTCTTTAACTGGGTTATGAGGGTACGTGAATAAGGACCATGGTGTGGATTTACTCTACTTCAATGTGATTAAATAGTGGATAAAATACCCCCCCCCGTTCCGACTGTTACCCAAACATACAAACATAAAAATATCAATTAGTATTCAGCCAGTCTTAGTGCATAAGAGTATAACAATTATTCTGTATATGGAGCCATAGGATGAAGTTAGTGGGCCTATACTCACACCAAACTCCATAAATGCCTCTGCCAGTGTAACAATATACCAGTTTTGAGCTGGGAATAGGGGCCTCAAAGCAGCTAATGTGCAAGACCTCAGTTAAAAAGATGTCTATATGAGAAGAAAGGGAGGAATCCCAGCATCTTGAAGCAAAAACTAACAAGTTCTATGAGGATTTGCAGCTAATCCTGAGCCCGACCCCAGGGAGGAGGCCAGACAAGCCCCTAACCCCCTAATCCAATAACCACACCCTGCCCACCACCGCACGGTTCTCTTTCACTGAATGTCAGGTTACCACAAATAAGGCCAGGCCATGCTCCCACTACCAGTACAGATAATATGTGGTAAACTCATACCACTGCTTAGAATGCCTTTGACCCAAGACTGTAAGGGAGCCCCTTATTTTGAAAATGGGATGTACTCTGTGCCAAAGGTAGGTTACATCAGAAAAGTCAGCACTAACAGCCCCACATCCAAGTGTGGGGCTGATCCCAATTTGCACTTTGTGGGCAAAAACACTTTTTTTTACCTATTGTTCATTATAGTACAGTAGACTGTATCAGACTATTTCTGCTGACTTTTAAGCTGACATATTCTGTAGCACATATAGGTAGTAGAATTCCCTGCAGCTGACATCAGAGAAGGGCTGCAGCAGTGGGAGATGCAGGAGCCCACAGTGCATGTTAACTTTTTTTTTTTATAAGTTCTGACCTTTTGTTGTTATCCTGCTGTCTTCCTTGGGCTACACAGTCACAAAGGACTGTGCGTAACCCCAAGAGAACGGCAAAACTGGCAACCATCCAATTGGAGCTTATACAAGTTCTCAGATGCACAGCAGTCTACTGAATCTCCCACTGCTGCAGCCCTGCTCTGATGTTAGCTGCAGAGGATTGTGGGATTTGTAGTTACAGAAAAAAATCAGCTTGCAAGTCAGCAGAAATAGTCTGACAGTGATACAATCAACCATACTGCAATAAACAGTAAGTAAAAAAAAAGGTTTTGCACACAAAGTGCAAAATAAACTTTAAAAAACTCAGACCTAGTTTAAAAATAGATGATTCAACACTCACCCCCTGCCTCATAATTATCCCGACCATGTTAGCTTCATCAAAATATATTTATATATATATATATATATATATATATATATATTTCTTCAACAGGAATACATAAAAAATTAGTTTTGAAAGCTAACTTAAGTCATGCAAACATGATTCTTAGGTTTTAGTTTACTTTAACTATTGCTTTTAATGTTCAAGGCACTCCACAGCTTGTGCCAGTATAGACATCTCTTGTTCCAAGGGAGCAGGTGATTCTCCCTCCACATCCAAATCCTTTTCATATTGTGCACAAAGAAAGGGAGCTAATTGATCTGTCTCAAAAAATACATGTCTTTCCTTTATGGTTAATCCTTTTAGTCTCAGGTGCTAGCAACTGAAGCTGTGCACCAATCTCCAGGACATCTTGGTGGAATGAGAGAAAATTTCTCCGGCATTGTTGACCAGCCTCAGACTTGGATATGGGGCTCTTAGTGGTCACTGTTCCCAGGGCCAAATTTACAGTTACATGAAGTATGCCTCTGTACTGGGTCCTGTGATCTGGAGGGCCCCTTCACCATGTTTGCTTTTTATTATAAAATGGGCTAAACTATTCCACAGTCCTGATTGGCTAAAACCTAGTTTTAGCCATGTCCTTATCAGCACGTATTGTGCCAACCGGCACTAATTCTGCCAAGCTCAGCCACACCACACAAATGAATGTCGCTGTGCCCAGTCTCCATCCCGGAGCTCCGTGCCAACCTAAGCAGATTCCAACCAGGACAGCAGTGCCACCAACTAAAAAAAAACAGCCATCTATGCAACATCCCCCAGTTCCTAAATGACAAAATTATCTTCTGACTTCGTTCCTGTTATTTATTTTTTTTTTTTCACTGCCCGTCTACCCCTGGTCACCAATGTAAAGCTCTTAATCCCAGGATTTCAAATGGCACTGAGAAAGCTGTGACTGAACATACCAAACCGTGAGACCATTGTAATAAATCCAGAAAAATATCCCCCTTTAGCCACCGGCGAAAGATGCATCGCATTTAAATAAATAAAAAACAAATTCAGTCCTCCACCCCTACCACAATGCACAAACCACCATTTCAGAAAAGTAAAACAAAACAAAATGCAGATTATGGCGACTGACAACAAACATGCTCACTCACAAACAAGCGGGCTAAAACAGAAATTTCAAACATAACAAAAAGAAAGCACATAGAAAAAATAAAACGCTGAAAAGTCTGACTTCTCCTCTACAAAAATAAACTCAGCAAAGCATAATCAGGCTGTTTTAAATTTCAGGAATCATCAACCAATGTCCTCCATTTGCAATCCACTAAATGGCATGCTCGCTCCCTAAAAACCCAGGCGGCATCCACACAACAACATATGATGCTCTCATTCTTTCAAAAACCATAGACTACACTAACAATTTCACAAAAACAAACCTCATATCAAATCAAATAGCCTACCTGTGCCACTGCTACTGAGCAGAGGGGTTTAAAATGGGACTATTGTTTCAATCTTTCCCCTATTAAATCCATACATATATATATATATATATATATATATATATATATATTAACAATTTTTTTTCTTGCAATAATTACTTAACTGCCCATTTTATAAGCGCAATAACACACTCCGAGGTGTGGATTATCAATTGATAACATCACGCCCAGGAGCATAAGGCACTCAGCACAAGCACCTCGTACCTTAGTACACCCCTGGGTGTGCTCTTATCAGGCGATAACCCACACCTCGCTTTGTGTTTTTGCTTGCTTATTGCATTTCTTTTTGTGTGTGTGTGTGTTATTGTTGTTGTTGACATGAGCCAAGTCTGAGTCTCCTTCTCTTGGCGAGTGACTGGGGGGGATCTTTCCTGTTTGACTTAGTTGACTTGCTTAGAATCATGCATGTGCACCACAGGATAACAAGCATATGATGACTGCATGTGCTCAATTTTGGGTGCCATTAACCAGTCATCTCATGGTGGACTGTGGTACAGGACAAATTCCACTGAAGCAGCCAACAGACAGTGTGTGGGGAGCAAATTAGGAGCACAAGTGAGGATGTCGGTGATGATGAGCATATTAGATGAAAGGGGTACCAGACTATACTGTGGTAAGTACGTCAATGGAGTCTAAAGAAAGAATTGACTAGAGGCCGCCTGGTGCATGTGAGTGTGAGAGACAGTTGGAGGGACAAGTATAGACAGTGATCAAGAGTTGATCCCATTGGTAGGAGAGAAAAGCCAGATGAGGAAGTGGAGAGTGAGTCGCCAGAGAACAGCCACCATCTGACTGAGTGTTGGAAGAGGGTGTCAGTGCTGCCACAATAACGGACAGACAGTCAGTGGAGTCTGGTCATGGGTGGATGCTGGTGTGCTGCTGAGCCTGTTAGTAAAGGTAGGGGATCAGCAAGAACTCGGAGGTGAAGTTAGGCATAACCATGGCCAGTTGTCATGCACACAGGCCTAGAGAACAGGTGGAGTGGCAAACAGAGGTCAGAACTGTGCTCTGCTGTGGCAGAGAGTTGGGCCTTAGACACGGTAGCTGGTGACCAATGCTTTGGTGTGACTGGTGTGACATAGGGTGGGTGAGATGAAGGCCAAGACTGGTAGGTGAAGAGGTTAAGATAACGTTGACACCAGGATGCCACCGAAGCAAGGAAGGGGGTCTGAAGGGCTGCAAGCTATATTTGCAGCTCACTCCCACCACTAATCATCTCATCAGGATCGCAACAGACCTCAGGCACCACCACACAAGACACATCTCCTTCTTCTGTCACCACCAATTGGTAAAAAGAAAACACGGGTGTGGGCAGAGCTTATAAGTCCTTCAAAAAGTTTGAATCTCCTGGATTTTTCTGCCACCCTCTCTTCATCACCAGGATGCTACTGGAGCAAGACAGAGGGTTTGGGAGGCTGCCAGCTGTCTGCCCAGGCCACCCCCACAGCCAATCATCTCATCAGGTCGTGACAGCCCATGGATGCTCCCGCTCAAGCTGCACCTCCTTCTGCTCTCTCCATGAATCGAAAGGGAGGAAACACACAGAAGAGGCAGCCAGCAGTCAGGAACTCTGCCCATTGTAATTCTGCTGGTAATCTGACTCTTGCTGTTTCAGTCTGCTACTTTGTTGATAACAGTTTCTGTCATGCATACACAGGCTGGCCTAATACTGCTTGATAGCACAAATACTTTTAAGACCTTAGGTTCTGTCAAACACTGGTTCTCATTGTACAACTATCCTAGTGTTATAGCTTCTAATAATTAATGGTTCTCATTGTTCTACTATCTTAGTATAATAGCTGGGGAGCATAGGGAAACCGGGTTATAATTTACCATTCAATGTCCTGGGCAGCCAGTATAGTGTTATGCTTGTGCAATTGTGTTAGTTTGGTTTTGGCCATTCGCACTCTTTGTGCAAGAGGAATATCCACCCTGTAGGGGTACGAAAGGCAAGGAACCCTCGGAGAGGGTTCCACTCCTAGAGGTGCCACAGGATGATTCCCGTGGCTAAAGGTGCCTTAGGACTCCCCCTAAGGAGAGAGTGCTGCTGCTGGAGGAGGGGGGAGAATGGTGGGGTAAAGAAAAAGTGCTTCACAATGAGACTGAGAGGAATTGCTTATATAGCTCAGGAAGTGGAGTGGCTGGCTACTTGGCCATCACACTCCAGGCATAGCCTTTCCAATTCAATGTCCATCACAGCCAGTATAGTGTTATGCTTGTGCAACTGTGTTAGTTTGGTTTTAGCCGTTCACACTCTCTATTCCAGAGGAATTACCACCATATAGGGGTACGAAAGGCAAGGAACCCTCAGAGTGGGTTCCACCCCTAGAGGTGCCATGGGACGATTCCCATGGCTTAAGGTACCACAGGAATCCCCAAAAGAAATGTAGTACAATCATATCCCAAAGAAGGAGGTGACACAAAACTTATGAGCAAGCAGTAACTGTGACGTAGGAGCAATAACTGTAATGTAGTAGAGAAGCATAGACAGTTTGATAACGTAATGAGATGCTCAGTTTGATAACGTAATGAAATGCCCAGGTTTGCGTAGCATGATACTAATGGTTTGCATTGAGAATGCCAGGATTTTCTAAGGAGAGAGGGAATGGCAGGACAACCTCCACCTCCATCCAACAGTGGAACCTACCTAAAGAAACTAGGGGACACTACTATGCTAACCAACAGTACCTGAGGCAATGGAGGAGAGAAAAAAAAACCCTATGAGGAAGAAATCTCTGGGAATTCAAGACCTAGGTCACTTTCCCTCCAGGCTTGGGATAGTTTAGTTAGTGACAGCTCTGCAGCTGCACTTTGGAAAACCCAATTAAAGGGAGGTGGAAAATATTCCAATTTGGAGGAAGGCTCTCACTTAAACCTTCTAGCGGGAATGCCATGGAAGGTTGCAAGAAAACTCTGCAACAATATGTGTAACCAAGCTGGAGAAGGAGAGCAACGACTGCTGAGGCATTCACCTGGCCTACCCACCCTAATCTCAAGCCAGATGAACCAGAGGCAGTTGTAGGGAAAATGCAGTGAAGGTGCCTTGCTAGGGAAACCACTAAAGTCAATGGCAAACCATTATAGTGGAACACTAGAGCCAAAGGAGATCATCATAACCACCCTTCACCGCTAGTCTTAAATTCTACACCAGCAGCTGCTGTCACGTAGCAGGCAGCTAAAGCCAAGCCCAGGGCGAGGACATTCCAAGCTATGAGCAGGTGAGAAAGATCCCTCCCCAAGCTGGACACACTCAAGATGCAGACTAAATGCAGAGCGAGACCGTCAGCTGTAGGGACCTTGCACCAGAATAGAATGGCTGGCATGCCCCAGAATTAGACTGAGAGCTGAGAAGCTGGTGAGCTAATTGAGCATGATGTGCTGATCGTAATGAGCAGTGAGTGCAAAGATCTTGCAAGGCCGAAAGCAGATTGAGTGCAGCAGAAATCCCAGAGGCTGCAGCTGAGAGGATGCAGTAGGCATGAGCAATTAATTGCGTAAGCAAGCCTGGGCCTGTACGTAGGTCAGTAAACAGAGTAGTAAGTGGACCTGCACATAGGTCTGCATAACGTAGTAGCAATGAAACAGCACTGAATAGTGGGGCAAGCCAGACAGACATTTAAAAGCTAAATCAAGATGATAAATACTCTGAAGAGTTTCGGTGGCGAAGGCAGGATTTAGAACAGAAAATTGAACAGCCTCAGCAGGAGCTTTTTTAGCTGACCTTAGGGTATAACGGAGTGAAGAAATATAAAAGCAACATCCACATGGAGTACACGGAGTTGTAACTGCAATAAACATAAATAAGGAGATGCATTGCTCTGAAAGCAGGTGCAGCCAGGCAGTGCAATGAAGCTGTTATAATGAGGTAAGCAGAATTATAGAGCATGATTGAGCTGCATAGCTAGGTTCAGTCTAAGCCTTAGTCAGATGAAATCAATTGAGTATGCAACATGGAGCAGCTATGGTTGAGCTGAAACACATAAATAATGATTGCAATTGCATTGCAGTAGTTTGAGAGTTGAGTGACTGAAAGCAAGCAAGAGCTCTGGAACAATATGCTAGGAGTTTAGAAACAAAGCCCCAAAAATGAAACAAAACCAAAGTCACACAAACACAGAACAGGAAACAAAGAAAGAAGAAGCACACATGCAGCTGAAGGCAAAGTACAAACCAGAAGCAGCAAAATAAACACCGAAATCCAGCAAAGACAAACAGTAGCAGCAAGGAGGAGGGGGCTCAGCCAGCCCTTCAGGCCTCAACCAGCTCAGAGGACAGACGAACAGAGCCTTCGGCTGCAAAGAAAAAGTGTTTCACAATGAGGCTGAGAGGAACTGCTTATATAGCTCAGGAAGTGGGAGTGGCTGGCTGCTTGGCCATCAAACTCCAGGCATAGCCTTTCCAATTATAACCAGTTGGTTATAACAGTGAACACCTACCAGATTTCCCTCGCTCTACTCATGTGCATCTCCCTTTTGTACACACTTCAATGTACTCATCATGGAGTAATCTTTATGCTAGTTTCTTGAAAAATACAGTTGCTGTTGAGTTTCTAAGTCTCTAGTTTCAGGAAAATTGTGCAATAAAAAAGTAAATGGTTACTTAAACCACACTCCAGCAATACCACGCTACCAGAATCACTGTTTTCTATAATTTCTGGGTAGTGTTTTCAAGGTGAGAAAATGCCACCCAGCAATTATACAAAACAAGACATGGGGTAGTGTGTAAAAATTCAAATTTTACACACACCCTTTGTGTTGCATGCTTGTATAACCCCCCTTGAATTATGTTCTTGGAGTTTATGTAGCATCCAACAACTCAGGTGTGCATAAAATTCTCGTTATACACACTACTCCATGTATTATTCTATATATTACAGCTTCTAATGATTAATCCCCTTCTTGTCTCCATAAGTCAACTGTTGCAGGATTCTATGTAGTGCTGATCAACCTGTAGTCCTGCACAACTACCAGAATCTACATAACACCCTGTCTGGGTGGAGTGGGTTTTTCAATCTGTATTCTGCTCTTAATTGCACGTCCTACCCACATCCCACAGAATTAGGAGGAACACACATATTCCAGGGATCTGTTCTTCAGCCAGCTCTGTTCTGTACCCTATCTGGATCGGGGTACATCCATAATTGGGATTTCTGCTGGTCTTGGGAATCTACCAATGTTATATTTTACCTTGTCCTGCATAGTTTCCAGAATCTACCAAACACACTGATTTGGCTATTACTCCTGTGTTTTAGCTTACTAACTAGGACAATGCTGCTATTTTAATATATCGGTTTAGTGACTGATTTCAGCCTGTGATCACTGTGCATTAGCCCACTAGAGAGGATAGATCAATGCTGCTATGTTAATGTTCGAGATTACTGATTGATTATTGGCCTGTTATTGCTGTGTTTTCACTGTTAAGATAGGCCAGTTTGTCTTTGGCTCACCCCATCTAGGTGGGGCACATTGAGTTTACAGCAATCTAGAAAAGCCTCTGTTCAAATGTAGACGCTTGTAAAAGGTGTTAGCTTGCTGGTGTAAATTTCTGCCCTCAGCTCACACCCTATCTGGATTGAGTTCCTGGTGGGTGTATCTGGTCCTTGTGCTGAAAATGCATATACTGTAGTTGTGCTTTTGTGCTCCTTAGCAACTAATCAAAGTAATTGCTCCACTCTCTAATGTCTGTGCTCCATGCAAATGTATTAAGCATAAAAAACAAAATGTGCGGGCACCAGGCAAAGCAGTAGTAAATTATTTTATTATTGAAAAAAATGCAAATAAATAATTAAGTGATACATAAATGGCCTTCACCGCGCAAAAAAAGCAAAAACACCCCCGACCAGGTTTCGCCGCAAGGCTTTCTCAAGGGATGTGCTCCTTAGCCTGGTCACTGCTGGACTAGTAAAGGATCATGCCCCTAGCAATAATTACACTATGCCAATCCACTTGATAATTGAGCACACTCACCTATGTGTTGTGTCCCCTCTGACATCCTGAGCTCATTGGTTTAACTGCCTAAGATGTAACACTTGAGCTTGTCCCTGATAATAGTTCAAGTGGAATGCCACATCTTCGCTAGCAGGTCATGCTCAAAGCCTATCATCTTCAAGATTAACTCAAGCAGGCATAAGATAGCTGGCACTCGGGGCTGTGTCAGGTCCTGTAGAGACTTTCTAACACTTCTGCCTCTCCTGTCTGGCATTCTACATCCCAACACTGGGCCCTTCCCTAGCTTGAATTCTGTCCACTAAAAGTCTGGAAATTTATAGATCACTTCTCTTAATACTGAGTGTCTCCTAGCTTAATTCGAGCAATTCAAAGTTGGGTGGAGACACTCCACTTTGACCTAATTGTGCTAACTGAATCATGGATCACCCCTAAAATCCCCAATGCTGCTATAGCACTCTCACGTTATAACCTGGTGAGGGAAACCTGTCTTGGCAGACACAGTGGGGGCTGCACCATACACTATAAAGCAGGCTTAATGTTTACAAAAATTGCTCTGAAAGATAGGTTGCACAAATGTGAGTGCTTTGCCACCAAATTGGCTCTAGCGACCGACATTACATAGGAGCTGGAAGGGAAGGTCTGCTTCTTCACAGATGATACTAAAATCTGAATAGTGTGGACATTCAAGAGGGGGTGGAAAGGATGAGCAGAGACCTGAGAAAACTCAAGGGGTGGTTAAGGGTATAGCAGCTGGGGTTTAATGCAAAAAAGCACAAAGTAATGCACTTAGGGCACAGAAACCCAGGGGCAGAGTACAAAATGTGTCGAGTGGTATTGGCATCCAACAAGCAGGAAAGAGACCTAGGTGTAATCATATTGGATGACCTTAAGGTGGCCAGACAGTGTGACAAGGCAGTTGGGAGGGCTAGTGGGATGCTGGGGTGCATAGGGAGGGGTATCACCAGCAGAAAGAGGGAGGTGGTGTTGCCACTGAATAGATTTCTGGTAAGACCCCACCTTGGGTATTGTGTCCAGTTTGGAGACCACATTTCTAGAAGGACATTAACAGAGTGGAGGTAGTCCAGAGGAGGGCAAGTAAAATGGTGCAGGGTCTGCACCAAAAAACCTATAACAAGAGACTAATGGACCTCAATATGCACACCCTTTAAAAGAGGAGGTGGGGATATGGTAGAGACCTTTAAATACTTCAGAGGGGGTAAATAAGGTACAAATGGGAAGTATGGTACTCAAGAGCAACAGGACATGATACAAAGCTGCAGGGGGTAGGTTCATGAAAAATGTGAGGAAGTATAGGTGGGTGGGGTGAAAACAGTGGAGGGGTTCAAGAATGCTTTGGATAGGCATAAGAGAATCTTGGTGGAAAGGAAAGAGGGAGGGAGAAAGAAACATAGAAACATAGAAGTTGATCGCAGATAAGGGCCGCAAGGCCCATCCAGTCTGCCCATTTATTTTTCTACCTTATGAATGTGCTATTGGCCTTTGCTCTGTCAATGGCCTATCTATTCATACTCATCTGTATTGCTCTTGCTCTCTTATGCCTATCCTATGCCTGTTTGAAGCCCTCCACTGTGTTCATATCCACCACTTCGAGAGGCAGGCCGTTCCATGCATCCACCACCCTTTCTGTGAAAAAGAACTTCCTTACATTACCCCTTAATCAGCCACCCTCTAATCTCATGCTGTGTCCTCTTGTCCTGCTATTTTCTTATATTGAAACATGTTAGACTCCTTCATCTTGTTAATTCCCTTAAGGTGTTTGAATGTTTCAATCATATCACCTCTCTCTGCCTCCTTTGCTCTAGGGTATACTGTACATATTGAGCTCAGTTAATCTGTCCTCATATGTTTTCTGATGCAGTCCCTGCACCATTTTGGTTGCCCTTCTCTGGACTGCCTCAATTTGGTTAATGTTCTTGTGAAGCTGTGGCCTCCAATACTGCACACAGTACTCCAGAAGGGACCTAACCAGTGTCTTGTAAAGAGGGATTATTATCTCCCTCTTCCGACTTGTGATACCCCTGCTTATATACCCCAACATCCCTCTAGCCTTACCTACTGCTTTAGTGGTCTGTTTGGATTATTTCAGGTCATTGGTGATGGTGACACCCAAATCTCTTTCTTCCTTTGTGACTGCCAGCAACTCCCCTCCCAGCCTACATGTGGCTTCAGGGTTTTTCTTCCCTATGTGCATAATCTTGCACTTCTTTGTGTTAAACCCCAGTTGTCACTCTTCTGACCATTTTGTTAGTTTATCCAGATCTCTTCTCATACTGCCCACCCCATCTGGATCATCTACTCTGTTGCACATCTTGGTGTCATCTGCAAACAGACAAACCTTACCCCCCAGTCCATCTGCAATGTCATTGATGAAGATATTGAAGAGGACTGGCCCCAGGACTGATCCCTGAGGTACCCCACTTGTGACTTGCATCTCTTCTGACTGTATACCATTTACCACCACTCTCTGTTTTCTGCCCACAACCAGTTTGCCACCCAGTTGACCAATGTCTGACCCACCCCGAACCTACCCAGCTTATTAATCAATCTTCTATGTGGAACAGTATCGAAAGCTTTGCTGAAGTCAAGGTAGGCAACATCAACTGCTCCCCCTTGGTCCACCACTTTGGTTACCAAGTCAAAGTAATCTATGAGATTAGTTTGACAGGACCTTCCTTTTGTAAACCCATGCTGTCTTGGATCCTGTGCTCCTATGGATTCCAGGTGTTGCACTATCCTTTCCTTAAGGAGTGTCTCCATAATCTTGCCCACTACTGAGGTAAGACTGACTGGTCTGCAGTTCTCTGCCTCTTCCCTCTTACCACTCTTGTTGAGCGGGATCACATGAGCCCTTCTCCAGTCTTCTGGGACCTCTCCTGTGCTCAGAGACCCACTAAACAGTCCTGATAATGGCTCTGCTAGTTCCACCCTTAGCTCCTTTACTACCCTGGAATGTATGCCATCAAGAGCCAGAGATCAGTTAGGATCTGTAGTGATACCGTAGGAAGGGAAAAATGAGCACACTGAGTGGGCCAAGCAGTCCTTATCTTTCGTCAAACTCTGTTTCCATTTAACCATGTAGGTACACTAGACAATTGAATACTTATTTTCAGTTGTGACCCAGGAGAGTACTGAACAAATTCCAAGTATTGAACAAATAAAATATTTGCATTAATTAAAAAACTGAAAGTCAGAGGTGAAATCAGTGCCTGTCTTTTTCTCTAGAACTTTTGGTGCTAATGAAAGAAAGGAACAAATGTTGGTCTATTGCCAGGGAATGTGGGCTCATTGTTCACAAGCAGAAATACAGAGAGTTTAGGAAGAAGTGTACAAAGAAAGATAGGGTAGATAAGTCCAACTACTTTAAAGCCCAGCAAGAACAATGGCAAAAAAATGCTAGGAGAATGTGAACTGCAGACATAATAAGGAAGAAAAGAAATTCCCACTTATTTTCAACGGAGTTGGCTCTGAGGACATTGATCCTACTGACATCACCAACACATTTAATGAGTCTTTCACTAACTTAAGTTCCTTCATCCTCCTTTGTCCAACCCCCCCCCCAACCACCACCACCTTACTCTAGCAACCCAGAAACCAACTTGCGCCTGGTAGACAGCACCGGTGTTGATTGGCCAAAATTCTATTTTAGGGCCATCACTGAAAGGGAAACCCCAAGATATGTTAAAAAAAGTGTAATGCAAAACCAGGGTAGGAAGTGACAACACTGACATGAAGAGGGTCTACCTTGCCTTACTGGAACTATTCTAGCCAATCACCAAAATCCTCAACCTCTCCCTGTGCCATTCACACGTCCCTGGAAAATGGAAATCTGTGCTTGTCATTCCCATTTTCGAAAGTAGTGACAGGGCCAGCATTGTTAATTGCAGGCCAATTTCTATCCTCTCCCCACTCTCTAAGAAGCTCAAGAAGGTTGTCAGTGACTAACTTGTCTCATACCTAAACAAGCATGCTGTCCAATGTACCCAACAGCATGGTTTCAGGAAACTCCACCACACTAACACTGCCTTGGTTGAGAACACTAGTTATCCCCACTATGCACTGGACAGTAGTGATCTGGTCAGGGCCATGTATATAGACCTAACAAACACTTTTGACTTAGTGAACCACAAGCTTTTGCTACAAAAATTTATTGACCTGGGCCTTTCTCTGGACAGCGTTTACTGATTCAATAGCTACCTCTCCATCAGGACCCAAAAGGTCAAAACTGATGGTACAACCTCCTCAGAAAGGGTAGTCTCAGTGGAGGTACATCAAGGCTTGATCTTGCACCCCGTACTATTTGGGCTCCTTGTGAACCAGCCACCTGAAGTCTGCTACATATGGTATGCAGATGATGATGTTGTTTACACTAGGCACCTTAACAAAGATAAAGTCACCTGAGCCCTCCAAAGCAACTTTGAGTCTGTGAAAACCTGGTTCTCCAGTAACAGCCTAGTACTCAACTATTTAAAAAAAAAAACAAAGACCATGCTTTTCAACAGTTCACACTGAAGACAAAACTCACCCCCTAGCTGCAGTATTTTCAGTGCACTGGTCATTAGACTGGAACAGGTTGAGTCCTTCTGATACCATGGGCTCCACCTAGACAACCCCTTGTCTTTCATCCTCCATGTAGATAACCTTGTGAAAATTATCAACAAAAGACTGGGTGCTCATGTACAGAAACAGGAATAACTTTGTCTAGCTCTGTTCCATCTCTACTTAATTATCACCTGCTAGTCTACTCTGAGGTTAATGAGTCTGTTATGGAAAAAGTCAGAGTACTGTGCAACAAAGCCTGCAGACTGGTCCTGGGTGCAGATAAACACACCCATAGCTGTTATCTGCACACACTAACTAATTGGCTACCCCTTGCTAGTAGGATCAGATACCAGACATTTTACTAAGGAAAAAGGCTCTCATAGGTCTTACCATCCAGCCTAAAACTTGCTTGAACATGGTCAATAACCTGTACCACACCAAAAGCATGTCTGACCACAGACTCCTGAAACCTTTCTAAAGGATCAGCCATGGAAAATGCTCCTTATGGCCAGAGCAACCAACTGGTTAAATAATTTACCAAACATAATCTACAATATGACCACATTGAACCAGTTCAAAAGATCACTTCAGGCACATCTAACAGAACAGGCTACCTGCTCAGGTAACTAACAGGTTGATTATTTCCCAAGCCTACCCAAAGATGTGCTCAGTGTTGAACTATGCAACTGACTCATTGTTACTGCACCTATGTTTTGACCCTGCACCTCTGACTCAGTGTAAGCTATGCTGCACAGTAATATACACTTTTGTAGTTGCTTCTTACTGTTGTTATCCAGTGTATTGCCTGTAATGTCTCTAACTGCATACTTTTCTGATGCAGAACCTTTGTAAAAAAACACCTGTGCTCAAAGGTATTTTTGTTAGCAAATATAAAATTTTAAGAAAACTTATTTAAAGCATATTACTGTGTGCAGCCCAGCCATTCTCTGAGACAAGCGGTGGTGGCTTTACCAGGACTTCACTAGGAAGGGGATGAAGTGGCCATAGGTTATCAATGAGTGAAGAAACTCTAGTGTCTGACCTGTTAACTGAATTCAGGCTGAAAAAAAGTACAGTGCTTGAATTATTTTTTTTTTTTTTTTCATCAGCAGCTATTACATCATGCTTTTTAACTTTAATGCTTGTCTACATTATTACCCAGCTCCACCACATTTCACTTAAAACATAAAGTAAAGGGAGCACTGGGTGGATTATAGATCAAAATCAATACACAACAAAACACAGGGGGAATGAATAGGCTTGTTTTTGCTTTTGCTTAGCTAGCGTCTTCTCTTTCTAGCTTAATAGTATATTAAGATTGCAAAAGTCAGCTCAGCAGCAGCTGAGTTCAAAGAAATGCATTGTCAATTGGTTATGATTGCCCTGCCTGCCTATGTTGTATTTATTTCAGTCTGAAATAAATGTTTTTTGGAAGCAAGGTAGTTGATGCACAGGATGTCTCTGGTGTATTCATTTTATTGGTTATTGAGTGGTATCATCATGCAGGCACACTCTGCGTGTGCACGTACGTGTGTGTGTGTGTGTGTGTGTGTGTGTGTGTAAAGGCCCATGGCAAAGTAAATCCAGCCCTGACTGCTCCTCTACAAGTATCAAGAGGCCAGGCTCAGATTGCTCCCATCTGTTGAAGAAGCAACCACTCTGCCAGCCCTATGTCAAGTTCAGCATCCAGTTCCATATTGTGGTCCCTGCTCCAGATATTCTAGACTGTTTTTTTTTTTTCCTCTGTATAAGTTTTTCAAAAGTTCAAGTTTGTAGCATATGCACACCAGAGGTTGATTGGTTGGTTTATTTGTTTCTGCCATTAGTTGAAAACTTAACCAGGAGAGGCACACTGAGCCAAGCCTCGTTTCAAGGTGTAACCCAGGGAAGGGAACAGAAGATACAGTAGGACAGTCTGCAGTTAATAGTTCATGGTACAATATAAAGTGTACTCAAAGTACAAGTGAAAAAACATAATTACAAGTGCAAGTGCAAAATGCAGTAAGCAGCAAGGTACAGCAAATAGTAAAAGCATGTTGTTATTATTACAGTATTTCAGCAGAGAGACCTGTGAGGAGGAAGAACTACAGTGCAGAGGTAGAGAGAACTGGAGCCTGGCAGCAGGCTAGGGGAGAAACCAGAAGGAGGTCCGATACATGATCTTAGGGGCTCCAAGCAGGGCAGGTATCAGGGAGAGGGGAGACAGGTGGATGGGGAGAGGGAAAAGTTTCAGCTGGTGTCTGAGGGAGCCAAGGGAGGTGGAGAGATGGCGGGAGGAGGAGAGCTAGTTCCAAAGAGAGGGAAGATGATTGAAAAAGGCTGCTCAGAAGAGTGGGGATGGGAAATGGAGAAAGTGCAATGATCCCTGAACTGGAAGGAGCATGAGTCAAGGGGAATTGGACAGGGGAATGAGGAAAGGCATGAGGGAACAGAAGCTGTCTTGCTCCTCTCCAAACCAGTATTTGGAGGTATCACGTAATAACAGCACGTATAAAATGGCGACTACATTTGGGCAGCACTGGGTCCAAACAGTGCAGTGCCACAATAGCACATGTAAGGATGGCAAAGGCAAAAATGGCGCTTTGGGGCTCAGTCTCACATCCCCCAGACTTAAAGATTCTCACTCTGGGGGCAG
This sequence comes from Neoceratodus forsteri, assembly GCA_016271365.2. Taxonomy (NCBI): domain Eukaryota; kingdom Metazoa; phylum Chordata; order Ceratodontiformes; family Ceratodontidae; genus Neoceratodus; species Neoceratodus forsteri. The sequence continues at coordinate 453,813,502 of CM057451.1, read as the reverse complement.
ATCACAGGAGAAGTTATTTCTGGGGCCGTGGAACTGTTTCCACGGCCCCTTGCAAATAAAAAAAAAACAAGTCCAGAAGCAGGCAAAATGAGTGGAGATTAGGATTAGAACCCTGGTCTCCCATAGCACTGGCTGAGCTGCTGTATGTCTCAGCCCTCCACACCACAGAAGCAGCTTGGCCAGCTACCTGATCCCTGCTGCCCTTGTCCTTTCTTCAGGACTACAAACAGCGACCAGAGGAGCAATTATAGCAAGTGCTGTAAATCCCTGGTTGTTGTCTATATGAGCACTTACCAGACTAGCGCCATACAGTGTGGTGCTATTCTGGTAGTACTCATCTAACCAGGTGCCCATTTGGGTGACTCAGTATCAGCGCCGGTAATTACAGTGACCAGCACATAATGGCGAACAGTCGACATGGGTGACTGCGATGCTAGGATACCCCACAGTCACTGTACACCATGGAGTGAGACTATTAGAAATGGGGTGTGGGGGTGTGGGGGGCAGTGCCCCCCCATGATACAGACAGGAATATGCCACCTGAACTAATAGAAGACACCTGTGGAAGTGCTATCAAAGGGATGTGTAGACAGTTGCAGTGCATACCTGTGTTGGTGGAGGTGAGGATGGTGGTGGAGTTCCTTTGCATCTAAGGGGTCTCACGTGTAATTGTCAACTCCAGGTATGAGCCTGATTGTAGCTATTTTTGTGCATCGCTGTGTTCTGGTAGTGCTATTTTTGTGGACGCTATTATATATTTGCTGTTTTGATGTTCACTGTTAAAACCTCGCTGTATTGACATGGAACCCGTATTTGGAGATGAAGAATGCACTGTGTGACTGGGGATGTGAAGCTAGGGGAGGAAGGATAGGGAGGAGTAGAGGGAGCAGTGGTGAGTACGACAGGGAGAGTTGGTAGTAAAGTGACAGAAGGAATTACAGAGGGTGTCCAGTCTAACAAGGGAAGTGAAAGGGGTGGTGCCATAGACTACATCCACATAGTCCACGTTTAATGCAATTAGTACAAATATTATTGTTACTTTGTTGTGTTTCCTGATCCTTGTTCTGGCTCCCTTGAAATTACATTAGACAGTACATGAGATGAATCTCCAGAGGGTGGATTCATAGTGAAAGTCTTTACTTGCAGTCACACTTGAAAGTAGGCAGGTTTTGCAATTGACAGTTCCCTCTTCTGGGCAACCATAGTGGGGTGTAGGGAGCAATCTGGATGGCTGATGACTGCTGCAGCTGCTGCAGCTGAAGCTGCAGCCATTGGCAAGTCTCCAGTGTCTGCTGGGGCAGTGGAAAAGTCAAAGGGTATATCGGTTTTTTGCTGCCGTTTACTGGAATTTGGTTTCTGCTCCAGTTCCACTGGATATGTCTTTCTCAGTCTTGGTATCACTTCCTAAATCATCATGCTGCATCCTCTTCATGCAAGATGCCTCTCTCACACGCGACAGACATGCAGGACCCTCTTCTAACCTTGCTCATTTGCATATCAGGGTGGTCTTCCAGGCTTCAGGCTCCAGTCACACAATGCCATTCTAACTTTGGATTACATGAGCCAGCTTGCTCCTCTCCTAAATGATCCACATGCAGTCCAATCAGCTGTGAAAATAAACTGCAGGCACAAGTTACATGTTTTTTTATTTAGGTACAGTACCAAAACTTTTATGTCCCATATCTCAGCATTTTCCAAACCGAGTTGCACCAAATAAAGTTTAAACAATGTGAGGGGTCTCAGGGTGCCCAGTGCACTCTAAAAACCACCAGCCCCCAAATCCCAGCAGATGAGCCCCCACACTGTAAGGGCCCCTGGGCACCCCCCCCCCCCCGTGTCTAGGGGTATCTGGTGTTATTCTCATCCAGGGAGCACTTAGGCCTTGCATTACAGAATCTTTACCTGCACTAACACTTTACCACCACAGGCCTGGGACACTGGAGTTGGGTCACCATTAACCAGTACATGGGACCACCAGTAAACTTTAGACCACACATAAACTGATTGCCCATACTGGGAGCTGAAATCCAGCTGGGTGTATTTATTAACTGCCTAATGGTACACAATTCAAAGGCCTCCCCTTTTCACTTATTTCATTCTCCTCATTCCAATGGCACATAGCCGCATCACACTGCACCTTTTAATTCAGCCATGGCTCCGATTTCCATCCCCACCATTCCAGAATATAACATCCATTGATCCCTTTCCTTCCTATGGGGTCCCTGGAGCCCTGAAATTCCCAAGACCATTTGTACCTGGCATGCTTCCAGGTAGGTATCAAAAACTGCCAAATGAACATCTCCCAGGGTTCCTTTTTAATATTTCTTACAGTTCTAAAATGTCCAGTTCTCAAAAAACACATGGGGAGAAGGAGTGGTGCGGATCATTACAGAGACTCAAAACAAACCAACACCTTCTCAACCCCAAAGCGAATGAATCCAGTCAGTGATTTTACACTTTCATTTGTTGCTCTTTCTTTTCTATTATATTATTGTAGTGCTTTTCCATATAATCCTTTCTTAATCTGTTGCTCCTTATACGTTTCTTTATGTAATGTTTCAGAACAAAAGTTCCTTCACAAGACTCCAGAGCTTTTCTGTTAATGACATAAAGTAAGAAGATTATTTTAGAATGCACTTTCTTTTACTCAATAATCCAAAGAAAAAAATCAATAAGACACCCTTTTGAGTTTTAGATGTCTATATATACACAGGTGGAACTAACCTGAATAAACACATAAGTGTTGCTTCAAAAAGTATGTCTGCCATGGGAGTAGGGGTAGACCACTCATATTCTTAATTCACTGCTTCTCCACGTCTTTTTTAAGAAGTAAATTATATCAGTCTTTCTATGACTATTAAAATTAAATCAGTCTTTGTAGTAATTGGAAGGCAGTTATAAATTATTAACTTCATGTTAATAATACCTTTTTCTACGATTTTTAACACTTATAGCCCAAAGCTAGCTTGTGTAAGCATTGCTTTCTGCAAAACAAAGTACAAAGCAAAAAGGGCCTTCTTTAAAACATGAGAAAAACTCCCTTCTCGGCAGCGTCTGAGTCAATACACTGCACATAGCCAAATTCATATAAAATGCTCTCTTAAGAAGTAATTTCACAAGAGGAGATTCCTCCTACTTTTATAAGTGGAGCTATAGGCCTATATGAATTTCTACACTGAGCTTTTCCGTGGCCGTTTAAAACACCCGGCGCCATTAGCAGACCATGCTGGATGCTGTGTGTTCTACCTGTAACACCTTACTAGGTGATGAACTCTAAGAGGAGGGTCCGGGCCACAGACGTGTGTGTGCAGAAGAGTGCGCTAACGTCACAAAGTGACTCCACCTCCTGCAACCCAGCCAAAATTAAACCTCCCCTCAGCGGAATCGCAAAAGACGTCCCCCTTATCTTAATGGACTTAACTTAGTCCAAATCCAGCAGAAAAATCAGCGGTATATTCTGAACCAAAGTATCTCATACCACAATCAAATTATTTAAAAAATATGCACCTTTTTCAATATTTACAAATTAAATGCAGATTACTTGAGTGTGAGTTAAAGGGAAAAATAGAGAGGCATCAAGGTGGGTGGGGGTAAAGGGAGGGGGTGCAAAAAGGTAGGAGCAGCTCAATACAGAAATAGTTTAAAATGAGAAACACTAGGAGGCACATATCACAGCATAAAAAAACTGAAAAAACTGTCATATTGATTCAAACAAGGGATCTATGATATTTAGCTTATACTAAGAACCAATATTGCCAAAATAATGTGTAAAAAATGGGAATGATCTATAATATTTGGCATGTACTAAGAACCAATACTGTCCAAAAGAAAAGCGTTGAAAAATGGTGACCACTTTCTCAAACACATTTTTTATTATGTTTGCTTGCGTGCATGCCATACTTGCGACAGTGCGACTCTTAGAGGTGTGTGCGTGACCTGGCCAATGTAGTGCTTGCTTGAGCTGGCATGTCTCGGTTGCGCCAATGGATGGGCGAGCTCTGGATGAGAGCATCTTGGCTGCAGTGGCTTTCGCTTGAAAGGAAAAGAGCCGCTGCAGTCTGGTTTTTAAAATGTCACCGGCACTAACCTTATTATACCTCAAGCAGATTCCAAAACGAACTCAGCAAAATGGATGCATTTTTTTAAACAAGTGGATCATTCAGACTTCACTCGTTTTATTTGCATTTCACATCACGGCCATTTTTTCTTTTCATACAGGACACGGTTCTCTGATCATCACACAAACAAGTGCCCTGACAGCACATTTTTTTCTAAATTGCTTCAAAAATAAAACAACCTAGGACCGTGCAACAACAAAGCCGAATGACTGAAATCGTTTGTAATGAGCCAGCGCCGCCCTCGAGTGCCGCGTTCTGCATGAACTTTTAGGTCTAAGATCCTTTACTTCATTTCCCTTCCTGCACCATTTTCTTCCTATTTTGAGCCACTAAGTGGAGGGCCCTGCAGGGTACACTGACCCAAGGCATCTAGAGAGCCTTCTGAATAACCGGGGGCGGGGGAATCACTTATGTAACAATATAACCTTCACAGAGGAGTCCATGCATATCTATGCAATACGAATACATAGGAGTGATAAATAGTGGATATCTTGACAGTTTCCAGTGACCTCAAGTAACCTCACGAGTGCCAAAGGCAGGAGTGAGAGTTACGAGAGGTCACTGGAAACTGTACAAGATAAATGCATTATCACACACTGAACCACTGCATATTCCATTTATGCAACAGGTTTAGATGTTGTGTGAACATTTTGATTTTGGTAGGTGTAAATAATTTGTCAAAAAAGGGAAAAGAAAATTGAATTTTATGCTGTTTTTAGCTAATTATAAAAAAACAAAATGGTATCTATATATGAAACACCACTCATTTTGTAGATATTTTTGAGCTGAACATTTTTCGTGCTCACAGTACCATGCTATCATTTTTGTTTTAAAGTTATTTATATTTGTTTGTCAAAAAGTAAACAAAAATTACATTTTCTTTCTGTTTTCTTGCTAACCATATACAATATACAGGGTTTATATAAATGAAACAGTATTCATTTTGTAGATAATTTTGTGCTGAACAATTTTCGTGCTCACAGTACCATGTTATCTTTTTGTTTTAAGTTATTGACATTTAAATATGGTTAGTACTGGTTCTGAGGCCGAACATTCTAAATGAATTCTGAAGAGAACTGTGTAGATAAATGAGCTAGTGATGTAGTTACTGTGTGGATAAATGGGTGATGATGTAGTTACTATGTGGATAAATAAATTTATTACCATAGTAGCGAAGATAAATGGTTTTATTCTACAGTTTTTATCCTGACCCCTGTTGCATAAATACGAATTTATATTCCATAATGCGCTCATAGTGTAACACAACATGTCAGAATGGATGATTTCGGGGATGCCTCCGCTTCTCGCAGCCCCATGCAGGCTCTCCCTTTGACATGAAGTCAGAAGGAGTCCTGGAGCAAGTAGTGAACGCTACACATTAAAGGTGAAATGCAAGCAGGACTCTGTTCCTGGAACCGAGAACCGAACATCACCCCGCCCCCAATCAAAACCTGTATCACATACCTCCCAGTCCCCTGCTTCCTAAATCAGACAGAATGCTTAAAAATTGGAAAGGGATAAAAATATTCAAGTACACATCTTAAAAACTGGCACCGTCCTCTCAGGAAGCTTGTAGAATACCTAGGAGCCAGCTTAGTGTGAAATGCCTTTTCTCAAGAACACGTTTGTAAATGTATTTGATACTAATTTTCTGCCTAGAAATCGCTACAGCTTAGTCAGGAAATCCAAATTTGAGGAGGGCCAAAGGAACATTCTCAAGCAAAATCGGGGACAATTGAGAGCAATACCTCAGGTACCCAATATAGTTCCCTCTCCTGACCCCCCAATCCTTTTTTTGTGTGTGTTACTGGCATATAATGTGCCATAGTCGTGCCAACCCTTGCAGTCCTGGCTGTGTGTTTCTCGGATCTTGAAACCTGCACTATAGGTCATTATTACACCACCTCCCTGTGCCATTTCCAGAAATCCACATGCATCACAAACAAACACACTGCTGCTGCCAGTTTCAAACAAACAGCCGCAAAACTTTCGATTAACAACACGATACCTGCAGCAGGAGCCCCAGGGCAGCAGATGACATACGGCTGATTTTCCCCAGGTCCCCCTTACCAGGACAAAAGTTATGTTCCATCTCACTTCCCTCGCTCTCTCTGTACTCCAGTGATAGTTGCCCTGAAGTACATTCCGGACTCTGCCTCCCCATGCCAGCTAGCATCTTTCATCATCCTCTATGAAGTCCCTCACCTCCCCAGCCGCAGCGAATATGCAAGGCTGCTTTATGTTTTGGTTGATGCTACTGTTTTAATAGGTACCACAGTCACTCACCCGGTTCTTTTCAAGCACCCCTGAATCTGTGAGGAGTTTCTTTAATTTATTTCAGCTGCAGCTGCACTACACTTACTGTATGTTTCCTGGAGTCTCATTTTGTGGTCTTTAGGTTGACCAGCAGTATTGGAGGTCTGACTACTTATGGCTATTTAATGGCTCGGATGCCGTACCTTGTGGCTGGCTGCCACAGGATATGGATGGTTCTGTACTGTGGAAATGTGGTAGTGTCGCTTATTTGAATCTCCTTGGAATCCCCTGGATTGCAGATGAAATGATTTGTTTTTTTCGTGATTGTTTCATGGGAGTTGTATCTTTCTACTTGTATTTTTGGGACTTTCAACCTGTGGCTTTCGGAACGGCATACAGTTCTGGACCTCTTTATTATTATTGTGCTCTCATAGACTGCACGTCAAAGTAAATGGCTGCTACCTGTTTTGGTCAGTTCTTCAATGCTCAAAAATAGTACTGCTGTCACCTTGTTTTTCTGCTCCCTGGTGTGGATCAGACAGGAGGCGCTTCTTGAAACAGTTGAATTTTATGTTGAGCAGCATTAGTCGATGCTAGTGCTGGATGTTTCAGTGATAATCCCTTACTGGGTTGCTTTGCTTTTTGACTGAACTGCATATACTGTTGTTGATTTTGTATGTGTATCCTGGACACTTTTATTAACTGCCTGAACAGTATCTTCAACATGCAGCTTATATAAACACATTACTGTGTATTTTGTGGGACTTTTTTATACCTTCAGTATACCTTCAGCTTGCAGTCCCTATATGGAATGTATCATTTCTCTTTTGGGCTGGAGTTTTCTTTTCTAGGGCATTTATTTGACTTTTATGGCTTTCATTCTATCTTTGGACTTTTGCAACATAATCTGCCAACCTGGGACTGCATAGTATATTACTAGTTTTTATGTTGCAGCTTTTGCCTGGTAGTTAGACATTTTTGTTTTAGATAAGGGAGTTTTTGATGTTACTATATGAACTTTTTCAACGTATGTTTAGAACTCTTTTATTATCAGAGGTGCAGCTACTGCATTTGCTGGGGCGGGGGCAAAGTGCACTTTGCCTTGGACATCATGGGCCACGGTGGGGTAGGAAAGTCATCAATTGGACTGGGAGTAGTGAGATTCATTTGGTTGTTTTCCAGTTGAGGTTGATATTTTCAGCCAGTAGCTATAACGTTTTACTTTTTTTTTCTATACTTGGTGGGACTCAGCTGAGTTTGGGGGGTTTTCAGAGGGGAAGTACTGTAGGTATGATAGGGACTTCTTTAGCATCTACATCGGACTTTTGGTTTTTCTTTTGTTATGTCACATTATATGCTTATTACTTGGAAAATAACAGGGGATCAAGAGAACGTAAGCAGCACATGGTGCTATGTCATCTCCAGAAATTGAGGGTAGGAAATGTTTGTTTACAGGAAACAGACACTATGAGAAAAAATATTTGCATCTTAGATGGACTTGGGAAGGCCAGGCTTACGGGGCAGGTTGCAGTACCAAATGGGGTGGGGTTGCTATTTTGATTTGCTGGCAAATTCCCTTTGTACTAATCAAAGAGATTTGGGATGCTGAAGGGCACCTCCTTTTTCTACATAGGCTGGCTGAGGTTGTCTCGGGATCGGTATAGGTCCATGTGTTGACTCTCAAAAACATAGAAACATAGATTTTGACGGCAGATAAGGACCACTTGGCCCACCCAGTCTGCCCATTTCCCTACCTAATGGATAAGCTGCAGGTCCTAGTTAACCAGCAGCCTACTTCTTCCTACCCCAACCCCCTAGAATTGCCTTATGACTGTCCCATGCATGCTTGAATTCCACCACTGTTTTTGACTCCACAACCTCCTCCGGAAGGCTGTTCCATGCATCCACAACCCTCTCTGTGAAAAAATACTTTCTTAAATTACCTCTGAGCCACCCCCATCTTAAAATTGTGCCCCCTTGTTCTTGCACACCTCTTTTTTTGAAAGATGCTACCCTCTTGGACTTTGTTGATTCCCTTGAGGTACTTGAAAGTTTCTATCATGTCCCCCCTCTCCCTCCTACTTTTTTCACTAAATTAGTTCCTATTTTAACTCCTTTCGTCCACTTATCAATGTTGATCGGAGGAGACTGGAATACCATATGCCAACCTGATACTGATAAGTTGGGCATAAATAGAGAAGACTCTCCCCAGGTCAATGTGATTTTCGAGACTTAATTGATGGATGGGCCTTGTGGATTCATGGCAAATCCTTCATTTTTTCACCAGCCAATATATATTCTATTCTCCCCCCCCCATAGAATGTATTCCAGACTGTATTACTTTCTTATAAATTAGGAATCTCTTTCAGGAGCTCTCTCTTCAGAGATACCATTGATGGTACTCTCTGATCATGTTCCTGTCCATTTGATTCATACTGTCTGTGGGATGGAGGATCACGATACAACATGGTGCCTCAACACTCAGCTCCTACAGGATCCTGAAAAGCTTCAGTCAATTCTGTCTTACCTCCAGAACTTTTTGTACAGAATGAGGGCTCGGTCACCGTTGTTGATATACTATGGGGTGCACTGAAATGTTCTCTGAGGGGCAAATGTATTCACTTTGTGTCTAAATGTTAAAAATCCAAACAAGCTTGGCTGGATAGTCTTCTACATGATTTTAGATCTCTAGAGCACACCCTCTCATCACACTCTGCACCTGACACTTGGTCCCAGTTGCATAGCCTGAGGGCGCAATATGCTGACTTGTTCACCTAAAAGGCAGAATTGGCCTTGCTTAGGACTAAAGTAAAATAGTTGGAATCTGGCGAGAAAGCCGGCAAGTTGTTGGCCCTTAGGTTTGGACCATGCAGTCCACTAATTTCATTCCCAGAATATGGCCTAGTCCACAAAAGGAGGTGATTTGACGTTATAGGTGTATTTTATGCTAACACATATGTGGCTGCTCCCCCTGGGTATGAACTGTTAGCTGATAGTGAGGCTTATTTGGACCCATCCCTCTTTTTGTCCTTGAATTCTCACATCAGGAACTTCTGAAAGTTCCTATTACACTTGTCGAAGTCAAGCATACCTTGAAGTTGCTTCCCCTAGACAAATCTTTAGGACCGGATGGTTTTATTAATAATTTTTATCATTTTTTGTGGAACAACTTGCCCCTCTCCTGGTCTGGGTTTATAATTTTTGATACAAATCAGACTTCTCTGATCTTTCCTTTTCAGAGACCTGGATAGCATTAATTAAGAAGCCTTTTAGAGAGGAGACTTCCACAGATGGTTACCATCCAATATCTCTACTTAATTCAGACCATAAATTGCTAGCAAAGATTCTGGCCAACCAATTATCGCAGGTCTGGGAGGGTTTGATTGACACTTCCCAAGTTGGTTTTATGAAGGGCTGCCTCTCCAGTGACCATCTCCAAAATTGCATTATTTGATTTCGGCATCCCTGGAGAGCAGGTCCCCTGCGATCTTGGTCTCCCTGCATGCCAAAAAAAGCATTTGATTGTGTTGCATGACCTTATCTTTTTGCAGTTTTAAATAAGTTCAGATTCCCACAGGAATTTTAAAATTGTATTAAATTGTTAAATGGTACTTTGCAATGAAGTCCTGTCCGACTCTTTCCCTTTGCAACAATATACCAGACAGAGTTGTCCCCTTCCCCCTTTCTTTTCAACCTTTATTTAAAGCCTTTAATTTATTATCTTCACAATAATCCTAATATTAAAGGTATTCAAATAGTGGATTTTAGGTATGTCCTTTCAGTGTATGCTGATGATTTATTACTATACAGCGAAGACCCATCTGTTTCACTACAGGCTGTATTCCAGGAAGTGGACCGCTTTTCAGTTCTTTCAGGTTATAAATTGAACATGAATAAAACAAAGGTCCTTCCACTCAACAATTTTGTGTATAAACAGAACCTTATCAACATGGGTCTGCTCTGGGAGCCAAGAACAATTACCTATTTTGGAATTAAAATTGATAGTTCTTCTTCCCGTCTAGTTTTTTTTTTTTTTGTAAAATTTATTTTTCCAGATCAGAGCTTGACAGCAGTACATTATGAATCATATACATAGATACATCTCTTATCTCATGGAAAGACATTACAGCAATAAAATCTATTTTTCCAAATATTGATTTGCATTACCACTTATAAAGTTGTAGTATCAAGTCAGGTTGGCAAGAGTATCTACTTAATACATAGTAATATATAGGGTAAATCCCTTTGTAGTGGTGGTTTTCAGAAAAGTGTTTAAGGGTTGGAAGTTATTTTTTTTTTTTTTGCAGTTAGTGAGGGTTGGAAGTTCTTGATTCTAATCTACCCACTCCCCTGGGTAACACAAGAAGGTCAGAAAGAAGGGAACCAGTCCTGCTGCAGGGCTTCCTACAGAGGGTGTCAGATCTCCAGGTATCTCTCTGACTGCCCTCTGATATCATATTGTGTCCTTTCCAGCTTCATATAAGCTAAGAGGGAATTGATCCATGCAGCAATCGTAGGAGTCTTCTTCAGTCTTTCATATTGGGCCAGGAATCTGAGGCCTACCACAGCTCCTATTCTCTGCAGCCTATTATTGTGACATGTACCAGGACTCTCATTCCCACCCATGGGCAACCCTAGTAGGATTTCAAAAGGGTCTATCCTTAGAAGAGTTTTAAGTGTGTCTGAGAGGATGGTTAGGACCTCCCACCAATACTTCTTGATCTTCTGGCAGTCCCATATCAAGTGGCAAAAGGTGTCCATATGGACAGAGTATTTTTGGCAAAGGTTGGAATTTGAGGGGTCTATCTTGTGTGCCAAGACTGGGGTGAAGTAGGTATGCATTAAAATACTACATTGGATGGCTCTCAGTCTGTTATTGACTGAAAATTTCAATGAATTTTTAAAAATACTAGCCCAATCTCCACATGTTACACCTTCAGGGAAAAGGTCAGATTCACATTTGTTTGTAGTCCCCTCCAAGGGGTTGTAGAAAGCTCGTATGAGAAGCTTATAACATCTTCTTAGGGGTTTGAAGGTAGGGTCCACGTGTTGCCCCATAAAAAGCTCCTCCAAGGGGAAGTGTGCCACGTTTCTTATTACGGGTCCCTGCCCCAGTCTAGACATCACCCTGTTCCTGAGGCATAGGTATAAAAAGTAGTGGGAGGCATTCAAACCAAACCTAACTATTAGCTCCTGGAAAGAGAGAACACCATCACCCCCCATAAAGTGGTTCAGTAGGGAGAGACCCCTTTGTTTCCAATTTTTCAGGGCCCTTGTTCAGGACCCATAATTCAATCATTGACAGGTCTCCCCTCTCTTGCAAGAAGGAGCCCAGGGTACTACCCGGAGACACTGCATTCCCATGACTCAGTACCTCATGGGCTGCTCTCCATGCACTTCAAGTAGATCTAGTACAAGGATTCACAGGTTTTTGGGTAGGGCATATCCCCAGTGAATCCACCAACAGCTGGTGGTAGTATAGAGCATTATTCAGGCACTCCAATTTGACCCATGCTGGGTGGTCTCCCACCCTCTTCAACAAGTCCTGCACATGTGCTAACCGGGAGGCAATATAGTAGTACTTCACATTTGGAAGCTTTAATCCCCCCCAGCCTAGTTGGGCACCACAGGATCTCCTTTTTGATTCTAGGCCTCTTGCCCTGCCACAACAGTGGAGTTATAGCTCCCTCTAGTGCTTTAATGTATTTTTGTGGGATGACCACAGGGTGGGATTGGAATAGGTATAGGAATTGGGGGAGTATACACATTTTAATAAGATTTACTCTGCCCAGAAGGGTAAGTGGCAGCCCCTGCCAATTAAAGCAATCTTCACTGACTTTTTTGACAACTGGGTGAAGGTTGGACCTGTCCAACAGGGACAGCTTAGAAGGGAGAAGGGAGAAGGACTCCAAGATATTTGATCATTTTGGAAGGAGAAATTGAGATAACTGCTATAGGAATTGATTGTTCCCATACCCTAACAGGAGCCAGTCACACTTGCCCCAGTTGATTTTGTGGCCTGACAGGGGGCCATAAATGTCAAATATTTTTGTCAAGGTTGGCAAGGCCTTGTCCAGTTCCAGAACAAAAGTATGTCATCTGCGAAGAGAAATATGACATGATTCTCCCCCTTCCAATAATAACCTTGGATATCCTTGTGGTTTCTGATAGCTAGTGCCTCTATGGTTAAAACATACAGCAGCAGGGATAGTGGGCAGCCCTGTCTTGTTCCTCTAGTGAGGGAAAATGAACTGGATAGTATGTTATTAGTTAATATCTGTGCTTGGGGTGGGGGGGTGTATATAGTGCCCTAAAGCATTTCATCATATTTTCACCAGGCCAAACTTCCTGAGGACAGCTAACATAAAGGGCCATTCAACCCGATCAAAAGCCTTCTTGGTGTCTAGGGCCAAAAGGCCTCTTCCCCCTCCCCTTTTCATGGACCATTTATGTATAATGTTAAACGTTCGTCTCAGGTTGTGTTTTGCCTGTCTACCTTTAATGAAGCCCACCCGGTCCCTGTGAACCAAGGATGGCAACACCCCTTACAGTCTGGAGGCCAAAAGCTTTGCTATGATCCTATCGTCAGCATGTAATAATGAGATGGTGTGATAGGATCCTCACTTAGCAGGGTCCTTCCCTGGCTTAGGAAGTACCATGATCATGGCCAACAGGAGGGAGGGTGATAGAGACTCATTCTCCAGGGCCTGGTCGACCATTTCTAGCATTAGTGGGCCTGAAGCCTCTCAGATCAGTTTATAAAACTCAGCAGGGATGCCATCTGGACCTGGGGCCTTCCCTTTTTTTGCTTTCCACACTGCAGATCGTAGCTCCCCCATTTTTATGTTTGCTTACGCGCATGCACAAGAAACATATTGCAGCAGCTTGCTTCAGTAGCGAGTTGTGAAGGCGCGGCAGTGTTGTTGCCAATGCCAACAGCCCATTTTGGGGCTGGTCTGTGTGGCACCAATAGAAAATCATGCTGCCCATGACAGCAGTAGTGTAGCTTGCCACCAACTTGAAACAAACTGGCCACTACAATCAGGGAGCACCCTGTCATCAAAAATCAGCTGTTTTTGTGGGACGGTCCCTGACTGCAGAAGCCAATTACAGCTGCATTGTGTGGTGTTCCCTGTCAATAAACATGGTGGCAGCTTCTCCAGCAGCCTCTCACAGTCTCCACGGAAGCCAATGGACAGCCGCTGCCTGTCACAGTCCCTGTTAAAGGCAATGGGGGTGCCCAATCCCCTTGTCAGCATGCCCCCTCCCCAATTCATTTGTCAACAGGGTAGCCCAATCCCCATCAGCATGATGTGCTCTCCCCATTTGTTGTGTGCTGAGGGGGTGCCCAGTCCCCCTCGGCTCATGCACAATCCCCCCCCAAGCACACTGTATGGCCGATGGGGGTTCCCAGTCCTCATCGGTTCCAGTCCCCTCCCAACAAACACCCAGCTAGCACGCTGGGAACCCACCCCAGCATGCTCATGTGCCCTTCCAGAACACTGTATGGCAGGTGGGGATGCCCAATCCCCTTCGGCTCCACTTCCCCCCAACAAACATCCAGGTGGCACGCTGGGAGCCTACCCCAGCATGCCAAAAGCTCCCGCATCATCATATTTTTTTAAAAACCCTGTAAAAAAGGAAAATGGTCCCTCACTGTTTCTCATGCCCCTTCCCCCAACCCGCACCCACCCTCTGCACACCCCACCTCCCTACACACACACCCCTCACTCCATAGTTACCTATGGAGCCCAGCGTGATGATCTTTGGAGGACTGGGAACACGTCTGCACTCTTCAAAGCCATCCTAGAACTGTAGAAATGCTGATAAGCTGTATAATAGCATAATGGTTTTTTTCAACTTGTGTGGATATCTCTGCCATTTTTTTGTCTTTTGGCACCAAATTTTCATCATGGGGTTCTTGGAACGCCTCCTCATGAATTCAATCACTGTCATGACGTTATTTGGGCCCGTAAGGAGATTTCGTGGTCACTGAGCAAAATCACCATTTGGGACCAATTAACAAAACATCAGTGTCACTGTTCATGAGGTGGGCTCTCAAAAAGCATATGTTGCAAATCTGGTGAAAAAATTCCAAAAAATGACTGTGTTATGAGTGTGCGTTGCGCAGTTTCCACGCACACTCGTAACTTGCGAATTTGTAATATTTTCACTTCAGATTTTCAACATTGGCATTTTTTTACACCTTCTTATGAACAGTACAGCTGTCATTTTTCACATCCTGGCCAAAATGTGTTTTTGCACTTCCGACACAAAATAGTGCGGTCACTGTGGGAAAGCAGTGTTTGGGACAGATTAAGAAAATCACAGTGATACTGTTCATGAGCAGAGGTCCTAAAATGCCTGTGTTGAAAATTTGGTGACATAAGTCCATAAAATGACTGTGTTACGAGTGTGTATTACGCAGTTCCCATGCACCCTTCTAACTTTGCAAATTTGTAATATTTTCACTCCAGATTTTCAACATTGGCATTTTTCCATACCTCCTTATGAACAGTACAGCTGTCATTTTTCACATCCTGGCTGAAATGTGTTTTCGCACTTCCGGCGCAGAATAGCGCAGTCACTATGGGAAATCAGTGTTTGGGACAGATTAAGAAAATCACAGTGACACTGTTCATGAGAAGAGGTCCTAAAGTGCCTATGTTGAAAATTTGGTGACAAAATCCATACAATGACTATATTACAAGTGTGCATTGCACAGTTTCCACACACACTTGTAACTTTACAAATTTGTAATATTTCCACTCAAAATTTTCAACACTGCCCATTTTGCACACCTCCTTATGAACAGTACAGCTGTAATTTTTTGCATCCTGCCCAAAAAGTGTTTGCGCCCCTGGGGCGCAGAATGGTGCAGTCGCTGAGCGAATTCAAGCTTTGGAACACATTAATGAAATCTCAGTGCCACTGTTCATGAGAGGAGGTCCCAAAAAGCCTATGTTGAACATTTTGAATGAAAATACCAACAAACGTCAGGGGCATCAGGGTTTCCAACTGTTAATGCCCCACCCTGTACAGACTTATGGGCATCAAGGGTGTGGCTTGGGGTTCTTGGCCGTAATGCCCATGCCATTCCACCCACACCCTTCAGCCACTGACTGGCATTGAGGTGTGCCTTGGGGTCTTTGGCCCTAACGTTCACCCCATTCTCCTATACTGCACCCATCTCACCTTATTTCCTTATGGAATGGGGTGAGTGTAAGATATGAAGACCCCAAGGCACACCATGACACTTGTCACTGTCTGCAGAGTGGGATGAGACAGAATGGCGTGAGCATTATGGCCAACCCAAGGGCACACCCCAATTCTTGTCACTCTCTGCAGGGTAGGGGTGGGGGTTGCCGTTAGTTCAGTACTTCACTGCCATTTCCATTATGCATCTCTCTAACTCCTGCACTACCAATGCCAATACCAGCAAGCAAACATTCGGCATTGACAAATGCTTGTTCATAATTGGTCCAATTCAGGTTTTTATTCAGTCCATATCTCCGCAAGTGTGTTCTTAGAGTAAAAATCCACCAAGCTTCCCGTCTAAGTAAAGCTGATTCTCTGTTTCCTCCTCTGGGCATTTCATGCACTTTTTCTATTCCAAAAAATTTTAAACTGGAAATTTGATGTTGTCTTTCAATAAAGTGTCTAGCCAGGGGGGACCTGAGATCCTCTCTCCTAATGTTACTCTTGTACTCTGTAATACGAGATTGTAATGGTCTTGCTGTTTCTCCAATATAGTATAGTGTACAAGGACAAAGTATACAATAAACAACATAATCTGTACTGCATGTAATAAAATCCTTAATGCTATATTCTTTATCATCCCAAGTACTTCTTATTATTTTACTCTTTTTGCCATTATTGCAATGAACACAATTGCCACACGGAAAGAAGCCTTTTATGTCACTCCTTAGCCAGCTTGTCCCATCATTTTCTGGTTTCCAATGCTGTGTTCTCACAACCTTATTACAGATGGTAATTGTTTTGTGTACTGTGACCCACGGTTTCTGTTCAAAGATTTTTAGACCCATGTCACTTGTTTGTAATATGTTCCAATTGGAAAGTATAATATGTTTAATTCTGCCAAAACTTTCAGAGTATTGGGTAGACACTGTAATTTTCTCCGGTGGGGGACTTGAACTTTGGTCCTTATTTTCCATTAGGCTGCTACGTTCTCTCTCATTTACTCTTCTTCTGGCTTCATTAACCACTCTATTTGTGTATAACCTTGCCATAAATCTTTGTGTTAAGTCATCAAGATTTGCTTCACATCTTTTTTCTATGCCACAGTTCCTTTTGATTCTTAACATTTGACTATATGGTATATTTTGTTCAGATTCTTAGGATGAAAACTTTTGGCATGAAGAACTGTATTTCTAGTTGTTTCTTTTCTATAGAGGTCTGTAAAAAGTCTGCCATTCTTCTTAAGTATTTTAAGGTCCAAAAAAGCAATTTCTTCTTGGTCACAGATCATTGTGAAAGAAAGATTCTGGTTAGTTAATACCAAATAATCCTTAAATGATTGTGCCTCCTCTTGTGTTCCTTCCCAGATAATTAATATACCATCAATAAATCTTTTAAATAAAATTATGTTTGATCAAAAAAGGTTATTATCTGACTCTATGTTGTTTTTCAAAGTATGCCATAAAAAGATTGCCATAAGTGGGAGCCAGGGTTGCTGCCATAGCAGTTCCTGTTTTTTTGTAAGTACATTTGGTCCTCAAAAGCAAAATAATTATTTTCCAGTACTATTTTAGTTAACTGTACAAAAAAAAATCCTTATCCAGTTTATTACTCTCCCTTGTGGTTAGGAAGAAGTCCAGTGCTTGTGGACCTTCATCATGAGGGATACTGGTATACAGACTTTTTACATCTATAGATATCAATAGAGTATGGTCTAAATTTATTCTTATATTATTTAACTCTTCTAAAATCTGGATACAATGTTTACTGTCCTTTAGGTGGGACCTGTATTTGTTACCAAATCTTTGTAATAATGATCCATAAAAATTGACAATGGTTCAGATATAGAACCTATCCCAGATATTATTGGTCTTCCTGGTGGTTGTTCTATGCTTTTATGTATATTAGGTAGACAGTAAAAGAGAGGAATTATTGGTGTTTGATTCAATAATTTTCCCACTGTCCATTGTTCAATAATACCCCTGTCACTAGCTTTTGTAACCACTTCCTTAATTTTAGTTTTTAAATGGGAGACAGGTATGTTTCATATTTTCTCATATGTTGTTTCATTTGTTTGTTGTCTCAAACATTCTTTCCTATAGACTTCCCTGTCTATGATGACAATCCCCACTCCCTTGTCTGCAGGGTTAATAATAATACTTTCATCCTTAGTCAGTGTGTCTAGAGCTTCTTTTTCTATTTTTGTCAGATTATATTTAGGTCTTTTCTATTTATTGTCAGTAATTACCTTTTCTATTTCCATGTTTACTTTATTGATATAACTAGTTATATTGGCTGGTGTTAAACTTAGGGGCCCAGATATTCAAAAGAGTTGAACCATGCGCAATAGGGTTGCACCTGTGCAAGTCCGAAATTGCGCCATTCTATGATATTCAGCTGGAGGCAGTTGTGCCCCCGAAATCATGCTGAACAGCACAATGATAATGAAGGCATGCGCAACCAAAGGGGGAGGAACCATGCATAAATGGCGCGGTGTGATATTCAACAAGTTGCGCCATGTGCAATAGTGGAGCAAGCGGAAGTGCGCCATAGTGGAAATGAGCCAAAATAAAAGGGAGCAAGGGAGAGGTGCAAGAACGCTACAGGGAAGCCACATGTGTCAGAAGCAGAGGCAGACAGACAGGACAGGAGGCACAAACAGGGCAGGCCAGGGAAAGGGCAGTCTGAACAGCCAGGCACAGGGAAGGTGTGGGGAGCCACACAGCACAGAGGCCAGCACAGGCAGGTGTACCCATTGCAGGGGAGGTAGCAGCCAGGATTGCGGGGGGAATACAGCAACAGCTACTGGGGGGGAACACAAGCCAGGGACATGGCCAGTGCCACCTTCCACATGGAGGCCGTAATGAGGGGGTGAGAAGGCGGGTGGCAGGGGGGTGTGGTCATGGAAGGGCCCGTCGGTGGTATGCCTCCAACAGGCAGTACCGAGTCCGCACCAGCTTTGAGCTGTACACTGATACTGAGATTGTGGGCTGGTACTGCCTGAATAGGGCAATTCTGAGGTGGCTCTGTGAGCTGTGCAGTGATGTGATGCAGGCACCCACACGACGGAGCCATGCCCTGTCAGTGGAGACTAAGGTAACAGCCTGCATGTGCTTGCTCGCCACGGGTACCTTCCTGAGACCAAGTGGGGACACCACAGGCATAACCCAGTTGGCCACGTCACACCACCTCACCCAATTCCTCAGTGAACTGCTGCCACATGCTGCGGAGTACATCCATTTCCCCAGCACAGTGGCAGAACGCACAGCAAACATACAGGAGTTCCTCAGGGTAGCACGTATGCCTGGCTTGCTAGGGGCAATAGACTGCACCCATATGGCCATGCACACCACCTGGCCCCGAGGTGGCTGCATACATAAATCACAAGGGCTATGCCAGCATCAACTGCCAGGTGGTGTGCGATGCCAGGGGGTGCATCATCAATGTCTGTGCCATGCACCCTGGGGGAGCACACGATTCTTTCATCTGGCACCAGTCAGCACTGTGCCACAGATTTGAGAGTGGGGCCATCCCCACTGGACACCTAGTGGGTGAGTATGCAAACCACATGGACAATCGTAGGGCCTGGGGGGGCATGGCTAGAGGTGGCATGGGTAGTGGCCTACATGGCCTGGGGCAGGGCGATGCTGATCACAAAACTAACCTCCACCCTCTACACACAGGTGACAGTGGATACCCACTCTGTCCCTGGCTGCTCACACCCTACCAGCAGCCCGTAACCCCATCGCAGCAACGCTACAATGAGGCACATGCCACCACACGTAATGTCATCGAGCGAGTGTTCGGGATGCTGAAGGCATGTTTCCGTTGCCTGGACACCTCTGGTGGTGCCCTACAGTACAGCCCCTCAAAGGCCTGCAGGCTATTCCTGGCCTGTTTCATCCTGCACAACATGGCCAACGAATGTGAGATAGCTGTACAGGTTGAAGAGGGGGACAGCGATGGGGACAATGGGGACACCAGTGATGATGGTGATGGGCAGCCCCCCCTTGGCCAACAGGACCCCCGACTGCTCCAGCTGGCACAGCTGCACCAGGACACCATCACGGAGGAGCACTTCAGCCAACCCAGGTAAGTCATGAGGCCATACGCAACCACCAGTGGCCAAGGCACAACCCACAAACACACATGGACACACACCGGGGTGCATGCCATCAAGGGAAGTGGCAGGGCACAGAAGCACACACACACACAACCAGGGATGGTTAAGAATTAACATGCCACACTGAAGGACACACACACACGCTCACACACAATGCAACAAATGTGCACAGAGGGCAGAAGGCACACCGACCCAGAACGCACACCCTAGCAACACACTTGTCCACAGGCCACCACGCCCACTGCCTGTCCATGTGCGTGTGTCAGATGCTGACCACCATTGCACATTGGTGTACAGTGCAATGCAGGCATCATCATGCACATGTAACTGCGGACAGCAGCTGGGAGGGTGCGCAGGTGGACTATGTGTCCGCATGCAGGGCCGGGTACCCACCCATGCACTGCCCACTGAAACACACAATGCACACAGGGCAGCACCAGACAGTAGCCACACTGGGAGACAGGTCAATCACGTGACACAGTGCCACGGCCACCATGGATACGTGGGCGGCCGGCCCCGCCGAGACCCGCCAGCACTGGCAGGCTGACCACTGGCCTCATGGGGTGGCACCAATGGTCCCCCAGGGGTTCCACTGCATGAACGTGACTGTGCTCGTGCAGGGGTCTGCAGCACACTGAACATGCCTGCACCGGGAGTGCTCGGGATGCCAACAGCTGAACCCGGCACTGACAGGGTGGGAGCCGCATGACGCCAGGAATGGGGGGGTGGATAGTGCACTGTGTGGTGTCTGTGATGCATGGGCACCTGACTGTGTGCCCATTGTGGCCATGACAGCAATGAATGCCTGTGCATGCCTGTCAATGGCAGCGGTCACATCCTCCCGCAAATGGTCCATCCCCTGCCAGGATCACTGCAGTGTCCCTGCTGCGATGCTTCTCTGCCCAGTCCAGAGCCACATGCAGTGCATCCACGGATGTCACAAGCCGCATCTGCTGCTGGACCGATGCTCGCAGTAGGCAGGTGTGCTCGTCCAAGAGGTCATCAGCCTCCTCGGCATCCTGTCCCTCAGAGTGTGCAAGGCCCCAATGTTCAGCACCCCCTGAGGGTGGGTGCTGCGCACCAGGACCAGGTCTGGGCATGTCCACAGGTGGTGCACATATGCCGCCGCTGAACCCTGTACCCCCAAGACCATTAGGCGACTGCTGATGCTGCCCCTCCGGCTGCCACTCCCCAGGACTCAGTGGTGCTGCCACAGTGGCCGCAACAGTCCCACTGTCCTGAACAGACACCAGTGCTGCCTCACTGGTGCTGACAGGCACAGCCTGGGACTGTGCTGACATGCAGGCCTCCATGGCAGCACCACCCACAGCCATGGGCGCGAATTGCCCTGCTGTGTAGCCATCCCGTGGCACACATGTGTCACTGCCCATGACAGTCGTGTCATCATCACTGGTGCCTGACTCTGCCCCGGCCACAGCCACAGCGTGCTGGCATCAGTGGATGCCAGCACACTGGGACACAGGCAAGGCTTCCTCCACACCTGTTACAATGACATCAATGTGGACAGCCAGGCAGCCCCACTGTCGCAATGATCCACGTATACCTGTGGAGGTGGATGGTCCCACCTCTGACTCCATCTGACTGTCCACAGTGGACAGGCCCACCACCACTGACCCATACAGATGCTCAGGATCTGTAAGGGAAAGCAAAGTCGCATTACTACATGTGACCTACCCTGCCCCCCATAGACAGACCATGACTTACCATGCAGTGATGGGCCACCACCCGTCTGGAAGCCACCACCCAGACCACCCTCAATGGCACTGCGCTGCATGCTTCCAGCAAGCCTCTCCTCCGCTGGGGTCAGCAGTACCACTTCCAGCTGTCCCCCACCTGTTGCAGCACGTGCTGCCCTGATGGCAGTCACCTTCTCCTTTACCCTCCTCCTGTCTGTGCCCATCTTCTTCTTACACTCCTGCACGGAGCACTGATGGCTGCCATGCAGGTTCATGGCACGTGCCACCTCCTCACATGCAGCAGCACAGGCTTGAGGGGTTCCCCGCCATCCACTGAGAAGTGGCTCCTGATCCAGGTAGGCCTCGAACAGGGCCTCGGTTTCAGCCTTTGTAAAGTTCGGCCTCCTCCTCCTCCCACCACTGTTTTCCTCCTCTCCAAAAACCTGCTCGGTCATTATGTAGCCTGTAAGAATGGCAGTTGTTACCTGTGACTGTGCAGTCCCATGCATGTCCCTGAATCCACAGTCCACACTCCCAAACAGCATGCAACTCACCAATAAACTGCAGTAACCAACTATGGCCACTGCAGCACATTGTCGCACTTTTATAGCGCAATCCATGCAAACGAGGTGAGGAGCAACTTTAAGTAGATGTAAATTGCAGTGCTGCACCATTGAATGGCTGATTAGATGATTTGCATATGACGGCTGAATATTGCGCTGTTGCGCTTTGTGCAATTGTGTTGAACGTGCTGAGCCAATGGTGCAGTCCTGAGACATGCATAGTACACCTCACTGCGCATGCCCAGGTTGCTGACGAAGGCGTCTGCCGCGCTTATGATGTGCTGTATGTGGTAGGCAATGCAGGGCATGGCCACCATTGTGCCAGTGGCGCTATAGCGATGGTCACTACATGGCGCTGTGACAATGGGCCATCATAGGCGCAATGGCCCAACTGCTCGGTAGTCCGCTATGGCGCTGGCACACAGGCAGCCAATCGCGCTGCACGCATTGTCTTCAGATGGTGCTGTGCCTGGCCATGCTCCAGAGACCCTTGACCCTGTGCCCGACCTTTGCCCCCTAGGCGCCATGCGTCAGGCATGGGTGCACCTCTATCGCGCTGTTCGGTAACAGCGCGATAGGGAATGGCAGCGCTGTACCACACAGCATCTGCACGTGGGGAGCCACACTGCAGAGTGCCATATTGCCTACTATAGCTGCAAGGATGGCACACAGATGGGCAGTGCAGTGGACAGCCATTGAGCTTGCAAATCTGGTGGCAATTGTTGAACCACACCATGGGCCTCTTTTCGGGGAGGCTACCCTGGACAGGGCCAGGACCCAGGTGTGGCAGGAGGTGGCCACTGCCCTGAAAGAGGCCACCGGATGGGGGAGGAGTGCAGAGCAGTGGAGGCACCGCTATGGTGACCTGCCGAGGAGGGAGCCAGGGCTACTGGCACAACTGTGGGCACGTGCCAGGAGGAGCACGGTGCCATGTCCAGGTAGGGGTTCCATCAACACGCTTTTATCGTCCATATGGGTCACAGTGTTGTATGTGTCCAGCACATAGGGGAAGGACTGTATGGAGTTGGCTGTGGCAGTGTTCACAGGGTGTGGGGTGGGTGGGTCTGGCTGGGTGGGAGGGCACACACCTTGGAGCAGGGGGACTTTGCTTCGGGACTGTACTGATGTTCTTCTCTCCTTTTTTTCCCCCCACAGGCCCGGACGTACTCCACAGGTTGTGGGAAGAGCGGCGGAGGGGGGAGGACAGTACAGCCAGGTGGGGCGAGGGCCATCACCGCCCACCTGACCGTCCCGATGAGGGTGAGTGCCATTCATCCATGATTACTATTGCATGCTGTGTGACAGGGTGGCAGCGGGGCATGGCCACCATTCATTGACACCACTGCCATGCACGCAACTTGTTACAGTCAACACTGTCCAGTGGCAATGCATGTCTGGGTGTGCGTCAATGGTGGTCCATGCATGCACCAGGTGCATGGCTGTGCCACTGCCTTTGCACCACATAGCCATGTCACTAAACGGCCACGGTGGTGCTGTGCGTGACTTGGCCGGTGGGTGTGTGCAGCATTCCGCATGGCTGTATGCACCTGGATGGGCAGGTCCTTTGGACGTGATCACTGTGGGTGGTCACACACCATCACAGTGGTATGTCCCATGGCCATATGCCATGCACGGAGGGCGGGCTGTATGGGGTTGTGCATTCACACCTATTGACTGTGCTCCCTTGTCCTAGGTACCCGCCATCTCAGAGACATATGGGACGCAATGCGGGTGATCCTACAGCTGGCCCAGGAATCCCTGAACATACTCAGGAGACTGAACACGACGGGGGTACTGAGGAGGCACAGAGGCCAGAGGTCGCGAAGTCCTGAACGGCGGTCCTGTTAGGAATCCCTCAGTCCCTGACTTCCCCTACCCCCCTGGACCCACCCTCACACCCCTCCTATCCCATCCCATTTGTCCACCCCTGCCCCCTACCCACCCCCACCTTGTTTGTGGCCTCCCCAAGCTTGTATATAGTTTTTATTCTTGTACATAGTTGACTATTATATTTTTCCAATACATTTGATTTTGATATGAATACTGTGGTGGTCTCTGATTTGCAGATGGCTATAGGTGCTCAGCTGCAGTGGTGTGCATGGCATCAGGGGTGGCGCAGTCATGGGTATGTGTGTGTGTGTGTGTGTGTGTGTGTCCATGTGGAGGTGACTATGGTGTGGGGGTAGCTATCAGTCGGTGTCTGTGGTGTGTGTGTGTTGTTCCCTGTGCACTGGATGACTGTGTGCAGTGGTCCATGGCGTGTTCTCTGTGTCCATGGTGCACCCATCGGCCTGTCCATGGCCTGTGCAGCTGACACACATGCACGTCTGTGACCTGAACAGTCCACTGGCATGTCAGTGGTGGCAGTCCCTGCAGGGTGGCCACTGTACCCGTCACTTTGCTGGGTTGCCCCTGTTACTGGTGTGGTGCATACCTGACTCGGGTGGCACTGTGGGCACCACAGTCGTTGTCCCACCTCCATGCTGTGCCTTGTGTGTGTTGCAGGGGATGTGACCCACTGTCTGTGACTTGTGCTCCGGGCGACTACTGGTGGTGTACAGGTCCACAGTGCCTGCACAGGGTGGCTGGCACTCCAGTGCCATGGAGGACTGCGGGTTGTGTACATGGCTTACATGGGCCCACAATGGGGGCTTGGTTGCCACACCACTGCGTCCCTGTGTTGGTGTGCCCTTGGGTATGGGTGGGTGTCTGTCCATACACTGTGTGGCATCCGGTGTGTTGCATGCTTCCATGCACCACTGTGGGTGTCTGTACTGGCTGTTGTGGCCAGTGGTGGGTCGGGGTGTGTCACTGGAATACTGTGCAGGGTGCTGTACCACTGGTGGTGGTGTCAAGGGCATGCCCTGTCCCGTGTGGGGTACCTCTTGTGCCGATGCATGGTTGGTCTCTCAGCAGTACCTCAGGGGGACTGTGCATGGTGGCAATGTGTCTGCCGTTGTTACATTGCCATGTGCTGCAACCCACCGATGGGTGCTCATGGTGGGGCTGCCTTGCATGGTTCTGTGGTGCACAGGGTTGCATTGACACAGTGGGGGTGGTGGCATGCATGGAGTTTCCTGCAGTGGTGGTCACTGCTCATGGGGGGTGTCTGGGGGTCACGGTGCAGGGTGTGCTCTGCACTGGGGGGATGGGGTGGTATGGGGTGGTCTGCCCTCCTTGTGTGCCAGTCACAGCCTGCCGGTTGGTGTGCTGGGGCACTATGGCCAGGCTGTGGGTTGGTTGCTGGTCTCCATGGGCCAGTGGTTATTCCAGCCCTCCCCCAGTTGTGCTGTGCTTGGGGTGTGGGGGGACGATGTCTGTTCTGCTGTGTGTTGCTGTGCCCATCTGTGGCATGGGTGGTGGGCCCCTAACTCCCTGATTGTGCTGTTACATTGCTCTGCAGCTGGGGGGGCTCCCTGGTTGCACTATGGCGCCTCTGGACTGTTCAGCTGAACATCCCTTGTTGCACTATGGTGCATCAGATCTGCTCAGCTTCCCCTCCAGTTGCGTTATGGCACAGGTGGTGCGATAGTCAGTCGTCGGCTGTAGGCACAATTTGGCCTGCTCCATTTTTGAATATCACGTCTCTTGTGCATGGGCGCAATAGACTTGCACTTGCTCCTGCTATTGCGCACTTTTTGGGCGCAGTTTGAATATCTGGGCCATGGGATCAAAGTACAATTTAGTGCCTAAAGCTTGTTTCAGGAGGTATCTATATCTCTTTTCTGTTTCATTTCCAACAGTCTGTGTCTTAGTCCCAAAAAAATGTTTTAATCTGATTTTATGAAAAAATGTTTCCAGATCCAACTTTAATTCAAATGTATTTCATTTCTCAGTGAGACTAAAAAACAGACCATAGCTTAATACTTTGGTTTCCGTTGGTGTTAATTGTCATGATGATAAGTTAAAAACTATCAATTCTGATGGTATCTTGATCAGAGTTTGTTAACTTTTTCTTTTTCTTTCTCGCCACCTCCCGCATCTTTTTTTTCTCCCCTGTATACCTGAGGGCCCCGCCTCTTCTGTGCCCCTCTGAAAATCCTGGTCCATATATCTCTCTGATTGTTGCCAATCTTGTCTATGTTCATCATAATAGTCTGTCTCATAATAATATCTTCTGCATGCATAAAACCTTCTATAGGGTCTATTAAAACATCTATTTTGATTATTATAGAATCTCCTCTTAGGGAAATCCCTATTCATATGTGTGTCAAAACTGTCTGAGTTTGAGGTACCAGGAGATGTGTGGGAATCATTAAGATCATAGACATTGCTGTGTTGTTCTGACTTTTTCCAGGAATATATATTCCTATTCTTATAATCATTCATATATCTCCTAAATTTTCCAATTTTATACTTTGAATGTGATTGTCATATTCTGCTAATGATTTTTCTATTTTCTCAAGGAGAAGCTTAAGTTGGGAGGTCTCAACAGTTTCCTTAATTGTGGTTTCTGAATCTGTTATTTCTCCTACAAATTTACTTTGTTCAGTTGTTAATGTTTCTATAAGGAGTAACATAAAGTCAAAAGAACATTTAGAACGTATGTCATCCCATTTTGTTTGGAACCACTCAGGTGTAAAACCCAAATGAGATTCAACCAAAACTCTCAAACCTCTCAATATTCTTTTCTGTGTCATGTATTCAAGTAATGTAAGTGCATGCCAGTCCAACCTAATCTCTCTCTTTAAGTGATTCTAGTTTGTTAACCAGTGACCTTGGCATTTCTGTTGTTTCAACATGTCCAAGATGATGTTTACTTTTCACTAGTCCCATAATTCTTGTAGCTTCCTCCTGGTTTATACTCAGAGCTGTGGATCTATTTTTTGTTATTTTCCCTAATTCTGAAAATTTAGCCATTTTTGTTGTTGTATTGATTGTGGTACTATAAATCACTGGTCCCCAAATATCCACTAAAGTGCAAACAAACAATCCAATTATTTAGGGAGACATAAAAGTTCCATCCGTAAGGAGCATACCAAAATTGCCAAATGAACATCTCCCGAGGTTCCTTTTTAATATTTCTTAAAGTTCTAAAATGTCTAGTTTTCAAAAAACACACAGGGAGGAGGAGAGATTCGGATCAGTACAGAGAATCAAAACAAGCAATCACCTTCTCAAACCCAAAGTGAATGAATCCAGTCAGTGATTTTACACTTTCATTTGTTGCTCTTTCCTTTTTATTATATTAATGTATTGCTTTTCCATATAATCTTTGCTTAACCTGTTGCTCCTTATACATTTCTTTATGTAACGTTTCAGAACAAAAGTTCCTTCATCAGACTCTGGAGCTTTTCTGTTAATGACACAAGTAAGAAGATTTTTTTAGAATTCATTCTCTTTTTCTCAATGATACAAAGAAAAAAATCAGTAAGACATCCTTTTGAGTTTTAGATGTCTGCATATATATACACAGGTGGAACTAACCTGTATAAACACATAAATGTTGTTTCTAAAAGTGTGTCTAGTTCTTTAAATAATTTGATTGTGGTATGAGATACTTTGGTTCAGAATGTGCCACTAATTATTCACTGGATTTGGACTAAGTTAAGTCCATTAAGATAAGGGGGACTTCCCTTGTGATTCCACTGAGGGGAAGTTTCATTTTGAGCTGGCTGTAGGAGGTGGAGTCACTTTGTGATGTTAGCACGCTCTCCTGCACATACGCTTTTGCAGCCTGGACCCTTCTCTTAGAGTTCATCACCTAATAATGTGTTACAGGTACAACACACAGCATCCAGCGTGGTCTGCTAATGACAGTGGGACATTTTAAATGGCCTCAGAAAAGCTCAGTGTAGAGATTCATATGGGCCTATAACTCCACTTATAAAGGTAGGAGGACTCTTCTCTTGTGAAATTACTTCTTAAGAGAGCATTTTATATGAATTTGGCTATGTGCAGTGTATTGATTCAGATGCTGCCGAGAAGGGAGTTTTTCTCATGTTTTAAAGAAGGCCCTTTTTGCTTTGTACTTTGTTTTGCAGAGAGCAACGCTTACACGAGCTACCTTTGAGCTACAAGTATTAAAAGTTGTAGAAAAATGTATTAATAACATAAAGTTAATAATTTATAAGTGCCTTCTAATTACTACAAAGACTGATTTAATTTTAATAGTCATAGAAAGACCGATATAATTTACTTCTTTAAATAGATGTGGAGAAGCAGTGAATTAAGAAAATGAATGGCCTACCCCTACCCCCATGGCAGACACACTTTTTTTTTTCTTTTTTCAGCTTTCTTTTATCCTCCTACCTGCCCTCGGTGCCCACTCCTTCGGGCCTGTTCATCCCAATCTGGCCACCGAACTCAGGATCTGCCCCTAGAGTGCTTCTTCCTTCTTCACCCACTGCACAGCAGGGTCTGTCCTAGAATTGGTGGCCTGTTTGGCTCGGAACGGTGATCATCTAGGACCACCGAGGGTTTTTTCCATATTTCTGTCATCTCTTTTCCCAGCCCCCTGAGATGCTGGTACAAAGACTTATATCGAGAGAGTGGACACGCTGATGCGTGTCTTATCTCCCAAGCACCTAATAGCATCTCCCCTCCACAACTCCATTGAATGGAGCTGCCAAGCCCTTGAGAGCCCATGTTTCCACCAGCTCTCTCAGGAAGTCAGGTGCGTGCAGCACCCCTGGTATCCCACCCCATAGGGAGGAGACATTCATTGGGATGCTCAATCCTTCCCTCTCTCGGCTGACCCCTGCCGACCCAGGTCCATTCTCGAACCCAAGTCACCAGCGTACCACGAGGTGTGGCGTTCTGCGCCTCAGCCCTCAGTGCCACCAGGCCGACTCTGCAGACACACTTTTTGAAGCAATACTTATGTGTTTATACAGGTTAGTTCCACCTGTTTATATACAGACATATAAAACTTAAAAGGATATCGTATTGATTTTTTTCTTTGGATTATTGAGTAAAAGAGAATGAATTCTAAAAAAAATCTTCTTACTTTAAGTCATTAACAGAAAAGCTTCAGAGTCTGATGAAGGAACTTTTGTTCTGAAACATTACATAAAGAAATGTATAAGGAGCAACAGATTAAGAAAGGATCATATGGAAAAGCACTACATTAATATAATAAAAAGGGAAGAGAAACAAATTAAAGTGTAAAATTACTGACTGGATTCATTCGCTTTGGGGTTGAGAAGGTGTTTGTTTGTTTTGATTCTCTATGCTTTCAGTATAGGGCACACACTATCCCTAGGGCTCTTCCATGCCTGCCCTTGTCTCCTTATGCCCTTGTAGGACATTATGTTAACACGTCACCATTATGGAAGTACTACTAAAACTGATAGTTGGTCTGGCTGTACCTATTTCCTTTCAATAGGGTACTGATAGCCCTAGTGGCCGTAAGAAACAGACTCTCATACCTGGCCCCTCACACTGGGACATACTGACCCCAACTCTTGTCAGGCCCCTTACTCCTGATACAGACAAATTTGGCTACCTGCCAGGGTGTAACATATAACACTATCTAGGTTTTTAGTGCTTTTCTTGACCATTTCTATTGCAAGGCTTATTTACATATATCCATCAGGAACTGTTGCTCAATTCAACTTGAGCTCTCTCCGGGTTGCTTCTGTCAGAAGTGGATCCACGAGGATCCCCTGTGACCACCCTTAAGAGGTGGCCATTCACTATTCCTTATTGTGCCATTGTGGGTTTTGTTCACACTGGGGTCCTTGAGGCCCTCCTAAGAGACTCATCCTCATGGTCCCTGCTGATGGAACTCCAGAGACGTTGGCAGGGAGCAGTGCCACTCAGGTGCAGGCAGTGTTAGGTAAGTTAGTTTTTCTATTACTTTTGGAAACTTGATCCAGGAAGCTCTGTACAATCACTAGCAAGGATGGAGAAGCACTAGAAAAAGTTACTTATTTCTTTTAATACAAAAACAATGCAAAAATAATAAATAACTATAACAGATTACATTTATTTGAGGGTAATATGCTAGTTACTAGTTATGTTCAAATAAATGAAATCAGTTACAGTTATGTATTACTTTTGTATAAAAAGACATAAGCGATTGTAACTGTAAGGTGTATTACTTTTTCCAGTACTTCTCCACTGTAGCTAGCGACTGCACAGAGCTTCCTGGAACAAGTTTCCAAAAGTAATAGAAAGTAATAGAAAAAGTAACTTACCCAACACTGGACTCAGGGACCCTGCTACCAACCCTGGGCCCAAAGGCCCCTACCTCAGTCAGAGGCTGGACTCCCTCCTGCTATTCTCTTCCCTCCTGCAAGACCCAAACCTTGCTGCTTGCCTCCCCCTGTTATAGGATTTCAGGGGAAAGCAGAACTATGAAAATTCATGAGAGTTTTCCTGCTTCTAAATGAGCCAGAACATTCTGCACACAAGCATCCTGTGTTCAAGCAAGCAAGGGGTCCTTCTAAAGGACAACTCTCAGGGTCAAACTTAACCCTTCAAAGGCCCTCTAGCAATCAGCCTTGAGCTGAGAGAAGAGAGAGAGGCTGTTTACACATTTAAAAATGAATAAATTAATAACATTTACAAACAGAGGGCCCTGCACACTAATAGGCTAAATGCATACCAGGAAGGGTGCATGCTGGGCCATGCAATTGTGCCCTATGCTCTCAGCCCTCACCAGATCCATAGGTCTGGGATTTACAATCCCAGTGGTCCAATGTGTTGTAGTCCTCACATGGGAAAGGCCACCGGGGGGGGGCAGAGCTAGGCCAGACAATATGCTTCCAAGTGGAGGCCCCAACCAGCCCCAGGGCGATCATGGTATATGACACTCAGCATATGGATTGCAGTATCCTGAAGCACCATGCAGTTCCAAGCCCAGCATGCAAAAACAGTGCCCTGAAGCCACCATCCACCCAATAGCCCTCTGTAGCACAGAGGAGGACTGGGGTCCTTAGCTGCATGATGGTGCCATGTGGGCATTAGGACATCAGTTGGGGGTGGCAGCTATTACTGCAGCCCTTTGGTTGGTGTAACAGAAACCACTCCAACACTGGCCTGGTGGAATGAATCTTACATTGTGCATGATGCTCTCCACCAGCCCAACATAGGCACTCCTACTCACTACCCCCTAAATGGACTGGCCGCACAGTTTCATGGGATCCAGTGCAGATGTTCCTGGGCAGGATTGTGCAGCAGGCACCCAGTGGTCCCACATTCATTGGTGCCTGTCAGATACCTGGGATGTGTGTGACCTGGCCTATGTACCATGTATTGTGGTGCAGAGGGCAGAGGGCCATTGGTGCATAGGGCACAAAAAAACATCAGTGAAATATGAGCTAAGCTTTGTAAATGAAGCCAGTAGGTAAATAATCTTATTTTGGCCTGGAGTTCAACAGAAGGTTGCCCAAGCTGTGCCCTAAGTGCAGATACTGGTATACCCACTAGTAAGCATAAAATCCTCTTCCAAGATCTCACCCGTAGCTCCGCTACTTTGAGTTGTGTTCCTGCCCCACTCACACTGAAAGATAATTTGCATCATTTGTATCAGGTCAATCCATATCACCTATTTCATTTTTATGATTTCAGATTACACTTATTGGGGGTTGACTTAAATGGCAATTAATCCCCCAACATATTCATACTCGCAGACTCATACTAATTGGGAACAAATGAAATAAGTGGCACAATCTTTTGTTTTGTTTTTTTTCTGTGCCTTGGAGACAACATTTGAGTCAGTGATGGCAATGCAGTTGCAGACTGTTCACAGAACTAGAGCTGGTGCTGGTCTATATCTTATTAAGTTTTTGATGCCTCACCGTGACTTTTGTGGATGTGGAGCCAGGCTGATCAGGAAAGAATGCCACAATAATCTCTTTTCTGAGCAATTCTTTTACCTTTGATTTAAAGCTTTTTAAGTCAGATCTGTACAGAATTGATCTGCGCTGAGTCATGGGGCAACTTTTGATCTGGCTTGTTTTTTATCAAATTTTGCTCGGAGGTCAGTAGTGATGCAGCAGTTCAATTCTAGTACACATTCCACATTCAAGAATGAATTTAGCGTGTACAACTTCAATGATGAATGTTGGGTGTGGCAATACCATCATGATGTTAATTTTTCTACATTTTCAGTTTAACTCTGCTCTTCCTTAACAACAGATGTCCTTAATGTTTAAGCAAATTGTTAAGTTCTGTTTCTTCATTTATTCAGAGATGGGGTGGGAGAAAAGGAGTTCCTTTACTACATCATTTCCCCTACAAAATTTAAAGCTTCCTGAAGTCAACTGGGATCCATTCTTGAAAACAAACTTAACTTAGTAACATAATAATTTAAGGTCCAAAGGGGATTTGGGTCCATGATGCCTGTTTTCCCATCCCATATTCATAAGTAGGAATAAATATGATTTGCAAAAATGCATTAATTTATAGGGGTTTCTCTACCCTCTGTATTTCCCTACCCACTGTATTAACCAGGTATCCTGTGATTCCCTTGGTTATCATAAATTTGTTTAGGCTCACTTGAAAGCAGGGCAGAAGGAATACCTTATTTCAAATATTCAGGCCCTCAAATATTTGGGTATTCATAATTCATATTTGTTAATCGCATGCCTATGGGGGGGGGAAGAAACAAAAAAGAAAAAGAAACAGTCCCCCACCCTATTTCCTAGCCCAGTCCTGTAAAACACAACTCTTATCCCCCTTCCCTCTGCTACAATCTCAGTCCCACCATCCTCCCCCAGCACCCAAAAATTCATGTTTAATAAAAACTTCAGTAACAGGTGACCAACAAAACCCACCCACCTCCACGTCCTGTTGCCATCTCTAGCAATTGTTTCATATTTGAATCAATAATCCCCCCACCCGCACTCTGGCTGGTCCTCCCATCTGTCTTCCCCCACCAGCACCTAGTTTTTCTTTAAAAAAGAAGGCCCCTAGTCAGTGCTCCAGATAAGGTGAGTACTGGCATACTTTACTCACCATATTTTAAGAAATACTCCAACAAAAATGTTGATAAATACAAATACCCATCCTTACCCTTGGAAATGCTCCATAGATAATTCAAAAGGCACTGTTTTCCCACGTTTAAGGCACTTTTGCTCATCAAAACTACTTTTTACTCATGTAATATAAAAAATGGTGGTATATTACTCTTGCATGCCAGTGCTATCTGAAGCACTGCCCCCAGCGATGATAAAACTGACTGACACAGCCCACCATCCTCCATGGTCTGCCACCTGCTAGTCAATGAAAGCATTCCTGCACTTGCTCACATAATAAAATAGCTGATTATATGAGGTGGAACTGTACCTCTGCATTTGTAGGAGGTGGAACTGTCATCCCTAAGAGGTAAAACTCTCCATATTATATTGAATGGAGAAAGGTGTCAGAAGAGGTGGAACTGAGTTCCTGTGATCTTCTGCCCAGATAACCCATGGAAGTGTTGAAGATGTGGCACATGAATCAGGTGAAAAAATGTTGAATATGACTGTAATGTGCTGAAAATGTGGAATGTGACAGTAATGTGTTAGAAATGTGAAATGTGAATTGGATGAAAAAATGCAGAACATGACTGTAATGTATTGAAAATGTGGAGCATAACTGTAATATGTTGGACATGTGGAACATGAACCTGAAAAAAATGTGGAACGTGACTGTAATGAATTGAAAATATGGAACATTTTCTGCCTATCAACTTCAATAAACAACTGATATTAAAAAAAGAAAATATGGAACATGACTGTAGTAAGAGGGTGTATGATGGCAAGGTGTATGACACAGAATACATCTGGATGAGTGGCAAGTGAGCTTGGGAAATATCATAAGTGACAGAGCGTAGCGGAGCCACGAGTGATGGTTCCCCAAGCTCACTTGCTGCTCATCCAGACATATTCCATATCACACACCTAGCCATCATTTATGCCTTTTTTTTTGAATATTCTGTTTATTAACAGTTTTCTGAAACAACAGGAGAACAACAACTGATACATACTACAGACAGCGGGAAAGGAAAAAACACGTACATTTACATACATACATACAAACAAACAAACAAACAAACTTCCCGGCTTTTAACTTAACTTAATACATCTTGTGACTTCCATTTATTAATTCCATTTACCAATTGATTAATTTATTAATCAATCAATTAACTAATTAAAGGTGCAGTTGAGTGTGCAACAATACCTCCATGTCTAGCTATATATTCATACATTCAGGACCCCCTGGATGGCCACAATTATTGTATACTGTCCATGTGAGAATCTCCCTCCTTCCTATTATTTATATTGTACTAGGATATTAGTCCCCCCCATGTCAACTCACAGAAACCAGCATTCAACAACTGGTCTTTCCCATCAGTTATCCCCCCCACTTGGGTTACCTCTATACTTATCTGATGCCCATGTACTTATATGTACTTATATGTTCAATCCCGAGGAGAGCATTAAATTTTCGGTGAGACTCAGCGTCACCATAAAAGGGGCCCAGTCCCTCATAAAAACCTCTTCCCTATCCCTCATTATCCATGTGAGTCTCTCTAAGGCCAATGTACATATAACCAATTTTCTCCAGTCGCTTATCTTGGGTCCATTTCCGGTGACCCAGGTATTCTGAATGCAATGTCTCACCAATACTAAAGAAACCCTTATCCATCTAGGAAATAATTGCCACTCCTCTTCCCCTTCTATTCTTTCCACTCCAAATAGGCAAACTAGGGTCAATTGCCCCCGCCCCCTTATGTATCTCTTGTATCACCCCAATATCTTATCAGAATCGGGCATGACCAAAAGCAATGGAAGAAGGTACCTAGTCCTTTCCCACACCTTCCACAGTTCGGTGAAACAGCCAGTTGTGCACTATGCACCGCCACTGGAGGCCAATAAACTCTATGCAAGAACTTATAAAAGGCCTCCTTAAATTTATTGCATATCATAATTCCCTCTGGCATACCCAACACTAATTTCCAGTTCCTCTCCGAGATCTGCAACCCACGATCCTGTTCCCAGAGGGTCTTCGTAGGGCCTGTCCGGTCCGGTAGGCTCTGCTTATCCTGCTTGACAATTTTCCCAACAAACCCTTTCATATCTTTCCCACCCTGGCATATCATTTGCTCTATTCTATTTAACTGCAATCCTCCCTTCCCCCCATGTTCAAACTCCCTATGTATGTTTTCACCTGTAAGTACCGAAACACATGAGTGGCCCCTACACCAATCTCTCTCCTGACCTTGTGAAACTCCTTCAGCTCACCCTTCTCCAACAACGCCCCCATACATACCGCTCCACCTATCTCACACTCCCAGAACCCTCTATCCTCCATCCCGGGAACAAAGAAGGGATTCCTCGCAATTGGGAGCAAAATAGTCTCCCTTTGGGTCCCCCCTCTGTTGCCAAAAATGATACCAGGCTTCCACCATCTCCCTTACTAATGGGTTACCACTACCAGCATCTCTGTATGCCCGCCTCCATCTGCTATACAGGTAGACTGTAAGTCTCCCCAGATTTCCCTCCTGTTCCAAACCAATCCACCTAGCCACCTTTGGTTTATGAACCCAATCCGCTACCCCTCGGAGATGGACTGCCTTGTAATATGCCCCTAGGTCTGGAAAGCCAAGCCCACCCCTATTCCTGTCCTCCTTGAGCCTTAATAAACTTATCCTGGGCTTTTTCCCCTGCCAGATAAAATCTGTGAATCCTCTCTCTAAACATTTCACATCCCTCTGCATCAGCCTCAGCTGCAGCATTTGCATAGGGTATAAGATACATGGAATAATATTCATTTTTATGAGATTTATTCTTCCCATCCAAGACACTGGTAGTTGCATCCACCTCTTCAGGTCTGCCAATATCCGATTTATCAAGGATTGATAATTCAGCCTATATAGCTCGTCCCACCTCCTCCCAATATGCACTCCAAGGTATTTAAAATCTGACCCGACAACCCTAAATCCCCTCTGCCATACCTCTGGTCCCACCCCTGGGAATCCCATGGCCTCAGATTTCTTCACATTTATCTTATACCCCGATAGCCCTGCGAACCTTTCAATAATGTCCATGAGACATCCTATAGAACCATTCATATCTCCCAGAAATAACAACATATCATCAGCATAAAGCGCCACCTTATGCTCTCTCCCTTCCCCATCCCTTACTCCCACTACACCCTCCTGCTGTCGTATCACTGATGCCAATGGTTCAATCACCAAAGCAAATAGCAGGGGGGACAGAGGGCATCCCTGTCTCGTCCCCCTTCCCAGTCTAAACTTTGTGGACAGAAATCCATTCACTAGCACCTGTGCACTTGGCTTCTGGTACATAGCTCTAACCCATCCTATAAATGAGTCCCCCAGACCAAACCGGGTCAAGACCTCAAATAGAAAATCCCATTCCACCCTGTCAAATGCTTTTTCAGCATCTAATGAAATCACCCCCATCTTGGTGTTAGCCCTCTCAGCATGCCATATAATGTTAACCAACCTCCGAACATTGTGATAGGACTGCCGCCCCTTAATAAACCCTGTCTGGTCTGGGTGAACCACCCCCGGTAGAATGTTCTATAGTCGGGTGGCAAGCACCTTAGCCAAAATTTTCATATCCACATTGAGAAGGGAGATTGGTCGATAGGAGGAACATTCAAGCTCATCCTGACCTCCTTTCTGAATTAAACAAATATTAGCCTCATAACATGAGTCAGGCAATAACGGAATCTGGTCTTTCTCCCCCCTTTCAAACACCCTCCCCAATAACCCTACCATTCTCCCCCCTAGCACCTTGTAATATTCGACAGGAAAGCCATCAGGCCCACTGGCTTTCCCTTCCTGCAGCTTCTGGATGGCGCTCAGGATTTTCTGCCTTGAAGTGGGCAGACTCAGCATCCCCCTCTGCTCATCTGAAATCTTTTGCAGTGTTGTCCCACTCAGGAACTCATGGATACGTTCTTTCTGCCCCAGATGCTCCGGCCTACACAGTTTTTCATAATAATTCCTGAAGCGCTCTGCTATCTCCTTAGAGCTTGTTATAATTTGCCCCCCTTCCCCATTGATCCGCAATATCCTAGTTGGGCATCTGCCGCCCTTCATCAGCCTCACCAACATAGGCCCAGGCTTGTTCCCCCACTCAAAAACCCTCCTCTGACAGAAAAACCATGACCTCCCTGCTTCCTCCCTTAAAAGGGAGTTAAGGGCCTCCCTAGCCACTACCAACATCTTTGGGGCTTCCCCCTTTTCTCCTCCACCCACTTGCTTCTCCAGCTTTTTCACTTGCCTTTCTAATTCTTCCCTTTTCCCCCTTTTCTGTTTTTTAATCTTAGCCACATAAGCTATTATCGCCCCCCCGCATATAAGCCTTACCCACCTCCCATACCATGGCACTGGACACCTCACCCGTATCATTCGCCTCTTCATATAACTTCCATTGCTCTACCAAGTATTCCTTGAATGCTTGATCCTTAGCTAGGTATGTGGGAAATCTCCAGGTTGACGGTCTATTCTCACCCCCCCCCAGCAATACACAATACCACCATTTCATGATCCGAGAGGAAAATGGGGCTGTGACTTATCTCTTGTATTCGCCCCACCCATCTTCTAGGTAGGAAAAAATAATACAGCCGGGACCAAGTCTAATGGGGGCAAGAATAAAATGTATACTCCCGTCCGGTGGAGTTGACCGCTCTCCACCCATCCACTAAATCCAGATCGGCAATGCCAATTGCCCACTGACCCATAGCCTCTGTCACCCTCCCCTTACCCTCCGAATGGTCCATCTTTGCATCCATTGTCCAATTAAAATCCCCTCCCATAATAAGCCCCGAAATTGCTCTCTAATAAGCAGGCCCAGCAAAGAGGAATAAAAATCTGGATCATACACCGCCAGAGCGTAGACACTCCCAAAGGTAAATGTCTCCCCCCGCCAAATCCCAGTGACAAAAATATACCTGCCTTCCTTGGGATCTCGCACCACTCTTTTCACCTCGAAGAGCAGATTCTTATGCAAGAGTACTGCTACTCCTCTTTTATACAAAGAATAAGAGGCCGCAAAGCATCTCCCGACCCAGTTCCGCACCAGTTTGGCATGCTCCACCTCTGTCAGGTGTCTCTTGCAGCATAGCCACCTGTGCCCCCTTACGTCTAAGCGCAGTCAGAAGCGTGGTCCTCACTGGGCTCGCTATTCCCTTGACATTCCAGGATATCACATTCAAATTTCCTGAGTCACCCATCCCTCTCTATGTTACTTTCCATTTTTAAAGTTATTAGCATTTGGTACTGCATTACACATAGCCACATGTTCATAAAACACACCAGTATCTTTTTTATACTTTTTTCCCCATTGTCTACACACTCAACTGCCACACCACACATACCACCGGGCAAATACACTACAAACATAGAAACTAGATAAACTCTCTATTCTATCATCTATACCTAATCCACCCCAAACCCCTCTTCTCACCCCTCTCCCCTCCGCCCCTCCCCCATAACCTCTCCACTTCTGCCTTCCCCCTACAACACTAATTGCTAACATAGCACAAGTGTAAGTCTAGAGATATTGTAAAATAATCCCTCAGCACCATAACCGAGATGCGCGTCCCGCCGCCCTCCTCCACAGCCAGTTTACCCTCTTCCAGAATTATCCCTTCCCCGTGGACTCCATTGACCTCCGTCCTGTGCTTGATCACGTATGCCTTTTAAACAATAGGACTGTGTTTTGTGCTGGTTTTTTTTTTTGTTTGTTTGATGATGATGTCACCACAGTGTGATATCTGGAGTTATCACACTCTAGTGATGTCACCACTGTGTGATATCTAAAGTTATCACATGGCAGTGAGAATACATAGTTTTATCTAATGAGTTATCTGCGTACTCCTATTGTATAATGTGTTGGAATTGTGGAATGTGACTCTCATAAAATTATGCCGAATGAAATCAGTATATTGAAAATGGAGAATATGACTGTAATGTGTTGAAAATGAGTAAAGTGACTCTAATGATAAAAACAAGGAACTTGACTGTAATGTGCTGAAAATGTGGAATGGGTGAAATGCTGTTTCACAGCACAGTCTCCTTTCCCGCGTGACAAGACAGATTAGCTGCCATTGAAATTGTGTTGATTCCTGCGGTAACTCTCCTGCAGAAATCTGCAGAACTGGGTTTACTGAGCAGGTAGACTTATTTCAGACCCACCACAGGTAATTCAGTAGTGAGGTCAGTGGCACGGGATGAAGTGGAAACACTGACATTGACAGTATCTGTGAAGAAGAAGAAGAAGAAGAATCACAGCCCTATAGTGCACGATAGAACACTGTGAACAACTGATAGAACAGGGCTGTTGTGCAATACAGTGGAGCAGACTGCCAGGATTAGACCCTGTGTCACGGTCTCTTGTGTGACAAAAGAGACTAATGGCTATTGAAATTGTATTGTTTGCTGCAATAACTCCTGCATAATTGGATTTCTCAACCTGTTAGATTTGTTTCAAACACACCACAGGTTGTCCGATAGTGAGGTCATCTATAAGGGATGTTGGTATCAGAGAAGAAGAGTTATTTCTGTAACACTTTTCAAACACATTGTATCCCAAAGCACAAGCAATGTGAAACTGGTAGTGAAATGACTATATAGTGCTAGCTATGTTGCACATCAGCACTCACACACAGCATTGGACAGTTGCATGAACTGGTTTTATTGGAAGGAGAATGCTGACCAGGACACCAGGTGAAAAACTCTACTCTTGCAAAAAGTGCTTTGGGTTCTTTTACTTCCACTTTACTTTCACCTGAACAGTACCAAAGATGGATAGAAAGGACCTTGGTTTACTGTCTAATCTGAAGGATAGCACACTCCAACAGTACAGCAACAGCTCAGTACCCCATACTAGTACTGCACACAAGTGCCTGCATTTATGGTATGAGCCCAATCCAAGTCTGGGACTAAGATACATATTATATCATTATAATATATTGTAATTATTTTGCATTATACAATTTTTATGTTATGTTATATTTGATTGTGTAATATTATGTTTAATTATGTTTATGTTATGTTTACAGTCATGTTTATATTATGTTATATCTACAGTATGTTATGTTTAGGTTACATTTATAGTTTTATGTTATAATATGTTGTTATGTTTATGTTGCATAATGTTATAAATAGGGGATACATGCTGGGCAAGAGTGTGATATAGGAAATATTCTCACTCCTGCAGACTGAGCTCTGTATTCTCACAAGTGCTGAAGGCACAAGTGAGAATGCACTGCTCACTCTGCAGGAGTGAGAAAATTTACCATATCCCATGATCTGCTGTTTATACAATGGAGTAGGAGCTTAAGAGGTGTTGTTATGTTTTGCTGGGTCTTTTTCCTGTTGCTATGTGCTTTTTTTTTAAGTCTTTGGTAAGCAGGTGAGTTTTTAGGAGTAGTGTGCAGTTGTGACTTGTTCAGAATCACACAGTATGTAAGTGGAGGTTGTGAGAATTAAACCCAGGTATAGTCTGTAAATGTACCAAGCTTGTTCAGAGTTCATTACTCTAACCTATAGGATATACTGACAGCACTGTTTGTATGTGGTCTGAGGGTGTGGGAGTGTTTCTGAATGGGCTAGGATTGTTAGGAACACTATGGGAAACAGGTGATTGTGCTTTGCAGTGTTATTTGAGTTAGTTGCAGCTTGCACTGAGAAAGAGAAATTGCTTTGTAACGGAGTTTCATTTGAATTCAGGTTGTTTTGAAGCTGAGATTAGCACAGTAATGGGCTAGGAGTGTTAGAAACTATGGGGGGCAGGTAAGTGTGTCTTGCAATACTAAATGAGTAAATTTCAGGTTTCAGTGAGAAACAGAAACTGATTTTTGAAGCACTTTCATATAGGCCCTGTCCACACTATACCACTAAAACCCTGTAATGGTTTCAAACCATTACAGACGGCAAATGTTACAGTGTGTCCACACTGCCAGTGAACGGTCATGGTAACGGTTCAGAACCATTACAGCTGGTCCACATTGTGGGTGATGGGTGACCGTTACGGTCAGCACCCTATCCCACAATGCAGTTCATGCTGCACTGAGGGCAATGCTGGGGCTACACACTCACGTGTCCACACTACAGCTGATAACATTACAGAGGCAGAACCATTTTTGTTACCGTTGTTGAAACCACCTCATAAGTGGTTTCAACAATGGTTATGAAAATGCCTCCTATAATGTTACAGGTGTAAATGCAAACTGTTGCAGTAATGGTTTGGACCCTCTGTAATGTTACAGAGGGGAGTTTTCAGTGTAGTGTGGAAAGGGCCTTAGAATGCTAGCTTTGAGTGAGTGGGTGGGTGAGTGAGTGAGTGAGTGGTGATATCAGCAGAGTATGGATAAATGCAATATATCCCACTCCACTGATGCCATCAGCATTTATCTCACAGCATTTATCCTACTTTCTGAATCCTCAATAAAATAAAATAAAAAAAAATCTCCATTTATTCCACTGGTACAGCTCTCACCCCCATTGTATAAATAAAATTATGTTATTTTATATATATTAAACTATGTTGTATATATATATATCTATACATATATATATATATATATATATATATATATATATATATAAAATACTCATAAACATGTACGAAGCATCATGGTTGCATGTAAACACAGAATGTTATGTTGGTCTAATTTCTTGCCAGACAGCCTGAAAGTCAAAGGTTTCTCGACAGTTGGGGGGCAGTTAATAGAAGACAGACACAAGAAATGCTCCTTACCAGGACTATCAGGCATGCTCATCTGCTTGACACCCCAGTGATCGATTCTGTTGCCTTGGCAGTGTGCCTGACAGCTGTGGTGAACTCATTGAAAATAAAAATTATTTAAAGATGAAGAACCTTCAGGATAACACTGAGGCAGTTATTTACAGTTGAAGCTTAAGTTTCAAGAAAATACAAAATCACACATGCCCCCACAATGCAAAGCATCATGGGCTGCATATGCAAATCACCTTTGTATTTTCTTGAAACTTGGCTTCCCAGCCAAATGCCCTTTGGGGGTAACCCTTGCCTCAGTGTTTATGCACAGAGGTTCTTTGTCTTTTAAATAGTTTTTTATTTTAATGGGTTCACCACAATATATCCCAGGCACACTGCCTTAGGGGTAGCTGGTCCATTCCACTGGGGGTGTCAAACAGACGAGGCATACTGATGAGTCCTGGTAGGACGAAACACGTGTCTATGTCTTCTGTTAGCACCCTTTGCAAACTGTGTGAGAGGCCTTTCGCACTATGCACTTTGCTTAAAGTTGGATCAGCATAACATCTCTGTGGTGATTTGCATATGCAGCCCATGATGCTTTGCATTGTGGGGGTATGTGTGATTTTGTATTTTCTTGAAACTTGGCTTCCCAGCCAAATGCCCTTTGGGTAACCCTTGCCTCAGTGTTTATGCACAGAGGTTCTTTGTCTTTTAAATAGTTTTTATTTTAATGGGTTCACCAATATATCCCAGGCACACTGCCTTAGGGGTAGCTGGTCCATTCCACTGGGGTGTCAAACAGACGAGGCATACTGATGAGTTCTGGTAGGACGAAACACGTGTCTATGTCTTCTGTTAGCACCCTTTGCAAACTGTGTGAGAGGCCTTTCGGCACCATGCAATTCTGCTTAAAGTTGGACCAGCATAACATTCTGTGGTGATTTGCATATGCAGCCCATGATGCTTTGCTTTGTGGGAGCATGTGTGATTTTGTATTTTCTTGAAACTTGGCTTCCCAGCCAAATGCCCTTTGGGGTAACCCTTGCCTCAGTGTTTATGCACAGAGGTTCTTTGTCTTTTATATATATATATATATATAACATCATATTATAGAGGAGCGGTAGTGCCTCTATAGTTAGGGCTGAGCAGCAGTTTCTATGTAAAACCTGACATTTTGCACTTTAATAACTTGGCAACCGATCAATGAATTTGCACAAAATATGGCATGGGCTGTCCTGATGGGTAGAACACTTGATGTGGCAAGTTTTTTTCCAGTCGGATGTGCTGATTCTGAAATCCGAATAGTAAAAAGAGTAAAACAAACACCCTTCTTTGCTGTTTTTTCCTCATCGCTGTGTGACCAGACAGTGTGGAATTTCTGCACGATGTTTATAGGGTACAAAGAACTTTGTCAACAGAACAGACAGTGAAAATTCATGCAATAATATTAATCTGTTGAAAAGTTATTAAGTTTCTTAGTTCCCATTATATCCTATAGGAGTTTTCTCAACATTTCAATCTTTAGGATAGATGTCTTTTTTTTTTAAAAAAGGATTTGTTCTCACAAAAAAGGATCGAGTATCGCAAGAGCATACCTTTTTTGCAAGATCACAAATCTTCTTCTGTGACAGAATATTCCTTTGTCATGAGCCACCATCTTGTTTTCCATTTCCTAAAAAAAAATTTGAAAACCCATATAAATGCAGTTCATCAGATACAACAAGGCATGTATCTTGTTTATTGGGACTCCCTTACGTGGATGCTGTAGAGGTTTTATGGTAAAGGAACCACGGAGGGTGTATT
This sequence comes from Neoceratodus forsteri, assembly GCA_016271365.2. NCBI lineage: Eukaryota > Metazoa > Chordata > Ceratodontiformes > Ceratodontidae > Neoceratodus > Neoceratodus forsteri. The sequence goes on along the minus strand of CM057451.1, from coordinate 453,770,092 downwards.
TTTAAGCTTTTAATATTCCTTTTTTGTGACTCACTAACTTCCTATTTCATGAGCTGTCCCCTTTTTGCGAGCCAATTCCTTTTTTACGAGTCATGAAAAGGAAAACAAAAGCCTTAAAAACACCCTCTGAGGTTCCTTTAGTTATTTGCTGATATCCCTGGTGTCTAGTGGTACCCCTCACCCTCCAATCATCGTCCTCTTCTGGCATTGTTCCCAGAATGTTCTCCCCCCCAAAAGCAGTGTGGGACACTGGGTAGCCAACTCCCAGTGTCCTGAATTAAGTCCTTCCTTGGAGAATATTTTCCTTTTGCCCATCCGTTACAGTTTTCTGACAGCAGGGTGCCCAATTTCTGTGTTGGTAGAAGCTCCCCATTCAGTGTGGGCCATTGGGTAGCCCACTCCCAGTATCCCCAGTTAGGTCTTAGCCCCCAAAAGTGTTGTCAGACACTGGGGAGCCCACCACCAGTGTCCCATTGCTTGTATTAAATCACCTGTAAAAAAAGAAAACAGTCCCCCAATGTCTTTTTTTTCCCTCTAAAAAAAGAAAATGGTCCTTCATCATCTCCCCATCCCAACCCTTCCTCTGCACACCCACCTCCTCTTACCCCTCTTACCCCATACTTACCTCCAGAGATCGGTGGTTGAATTCTTCTCTGGACCAGGACACATCTGCACTCTTCAAAGCTGAAAAGTGAACTGAAGAATCAAGATAAGTGCTGTATAATGGCTGTCAATGGCATTTTGAACTTCTGTTGATATCTCAGCCATTTTTTGGTATATTTTCACCAAATGTTCCACATGGACTTTTTGGGACCCCACCTCATGAACACTGGCACTGTCATTTCCTTACTCAGTCCCAAAAAGTGATTTTGCAGTCACTGCATGGAATCACCTTTTGGGATCAATTAACAAAACAACAGTACCAGTGTTCATGAGACCGGGTCCCAAAAAGGCCATGTTAAAAAATAGGTGCAAAAATACCAAAAAATGCCTGCGTTGCCTGCTGTGGTTGAAATTTTGCTATGCATGCATGTAACTTTGGCAATTTTTAATATTTTCACTCCACATTTTCAACATAGCCATTTTTTTACACTGCCTCATGAATAGTACAGCTGTCATTTTTCACATCCTGCTTGAAATGTGTTTTCCCACCTGTGGCATGGACTGGCACAGGTGGTGCACAAAATTACCTTTTGGGACCAAGTAATGAAATGATACTCTGGTGTTCATGAGGTGGGGTCCCAAAAAGGGCATGTTGAAAATTTGGGGTCAAGATTTCCAAAAATGGCTTTGTTATGGGCATTCGTTGCAATCTTGTGATGCACGCGCATAACTGTAAATTAGCAATATTTTCATCCCATATTTTCAATATAGCCTTCTTAGTACCCCATATCATGAATTCCACAGCTGTCATTTTTCAAATCCTGGCTAAAATGTAGTTTCACACCTGTGGAGAAGAATGGTGTAGCTGTTGTGCAGAATTATGTTTTGCAGGGATTTGAACATTTTCTGTACTGGTTATATGTGGTGCGGTGATAAAAAGCTTATTTTGAACATTTAGGGAGAAAATGATTTAAGAAAGCACAGTTATGACTATTTCTTGCAATTTCACTTTGCCTGCTCGTAACATTTTGCATGGAAGCGCAGGGGCTGGAGGTCCCTGTGTTTCCACAACTTGATACATATACGCATCTATGGAGGGATGGGAGTGCAGGATCTGAAGGACCCTGTGCTCCCACCCCTAAAGACACTTCCACAGCTAGATATATATGTGCATCTGTGGAGGGATGGGAGCGCAGGGTCCAGAGGACCCTGCGCTCCCACAATAAAATGAAGATGTTATTACACTATCTCAAAAAGTAAGGAAATAAATTGCAAAAAACTACATTAATGCATCAGTTAGGGTTAAAGTGACAAAAGTAGGGAACAGTGGCATTAGGGTTCTAACCCTTACACCCCACCCCCACCCTGTTCAGACGAAGAGGGATGGTGGTGTGGCACTGGCATCTTCATCCCTATATCTCAAAAAAACATAAAAGCTGCCATCACAAAACTTTTCACATCTTGTGACACTGGCAACATGATAACACATACCAGTTTTGGGGCAATTTCATTGAAAAATGCCAAAGTTATTGAAGTGCAAAAATTGAGATTTAACATTGAAAGGCTGTACCAACCCTAACTATAGGGGTGCTATCGCACCCTATAATATACTAAATTATGTTGTTATTTTATATATATTATATATTAAATTATTTTAAGTTTATTAAAGAGCAGATATACACTGATTTTTACAAAACAGTTTTTAGGTCCTGACCTGTTTACTTCATTGCAGATCCGATGTCAACTGTTCCTGAAGGTTGTCCGAATCATGTTTTGACCATCACAGTGAACGTGCAAATTTTTCAAAAAAACACTTCAATTACCGATGGTCATGGGCTGGCACCAGTGACGTCAGTTACAGTTTAGCTTTAGAACTCCATGGGCACGCATGCTAACAGTAGTGACCTGCACTTATCACCGAATGTATACATGGACACGCAAATCACCAGTGGGTGCTTTCGTGGGTGGGATCAGTGTGAGCTTTAGGGGGGATGCTGTTTTATTCACTGAGCTGACTTGACTGACGTTCACGAAAGTTCTTATAGCTAGTTTCATTTGCTGTGCTTGTTAATAAATTAAAGAATTTCAAGTGAATTTTAAAGTAAAGTAGTATGTGTTCTTTGTGCTAGTGTGTAAAATAAAATTATGTATAGACATCTGTGGGACAGGTGGTTTTGCACACTCTTTTTGTTGCGGCTCTGTTACTGACTGAAAATGAAACTGCCACTAATTGCTGAGAACTGATTCTCTGCACCCTAAAAGTTAGATTCCTGATAAAAAAACAAATATTATAAATTGCAGAGGTAGTCCCTGGTGACCACAGTGCCAAAATAATGATCTGTTATGTGGATTTCAGGAACAAATTGACTTTCCAGACAGTTATCAGTTGTCTGCCTTGACAACTTGTTGCCGTCATTCAGCAAGCTGTGCTAGTTTTCAGTGGCTTGCTAGCGGTAAGATGCGAACTGCCTCTCAATTGAACACATCGCCTTAAAAAAAAAAAAAGAAGTTTAGTTCATGCATAATCTGAGGCAAATCCCTTCGATGTACTGGCAACATTTCCCTCACTGCAGCCTGATAGGTTTTCTTTCAGATCGTCGGTTGCGGTCATAAGGTGTGGGAGGGTCTGAAGCCTCGTTCTTGCAAATATATCTACCGACACTGCCATTAGTTGGATATTACAGCAGCAACACTGATTTGTTAAATTTCATGTTTTTTTTTTACAATTTAGGCATTAGTGCATCAGCTGGTGCTGATTCCCTGACTCGACCACTGTAGCAATTGTTTCATCTTCTGATTTGGCGGGATCCCCATGATGCAACTCTCCCAGTCGCTTACTCATTTGTTGCAGTCGAATATGAGTAACAATTGTTCCAGACTTCTGAGTCAGCGTGATCCCAATGATGTGACTCTCCCCTAACCCTTCGCTGTGTTGCAGTCAGTGCATGCCGGCACCTGGACGATATCTGACTCTGGTCACTTCAGTCGGGATTTGTCCATATCACTCTATCCTAGTCCAATGGTGGGACTGTGGACTGGGGACAGTAAAGTGATCTAGACTATCAGCAACGAAAATGCATGTGACTCATTGACCAGGTCTGGGTGCATCCATTTAGGAATGCAGCAATATCTAACTTCTTAACATCAGCTGCTTTGCTTTAGCATATATACCATCAAGTAAAAGTTACCACAAGAGATGTTCTGTAGTTATGAAGGCATCTGATGCTGTCTCCTTCCCTCTCACTGTTGTTTTATCTTGGAATGCAATGTACTGTTGTAGAGACAGGGTAGGACCTTGCACTATGTGGTCTTATGCTTGATGGTTTGATTTGCTGTAAAGTGTAGATTTAGGTCAAAAAGAGTAAACATTTTTGAGTTGTAATATTTCAGATTTTCTCCAGTCAATCAGATAATTAAGTTGTGGGTAAAAGAGTAGAACTGCTGTCAGGATATGGTTTACTCCAGTTAGGGATGTATAGTGAGAAAGATGTGTTTAGACTCAGAAAGATATGAAGATATAGTTGGCAGTAAGCAAATTAAAGCCAAAAAACACAGAGACTGTCACAAATCCCACATGCAGCATTTGACAGACTAACGTAAAGATTTGTGCCTTTCATTCTCATGGACTTCACTATATTGGTATTAGCCAGGTGTCACTTTCAGCATTCATGGTTGACAATGTTGGTGTCTGGTAGAAGCTGGCATTATGAGTCATGAACGCAGAGTCTGAGATTGGGTGGACGCAATGTGCTGCTGGTGTCTGTGTGATGATGACAGGCTGTCATCATGGATTCAGTTAGGTTGACAAATCTGACTGTGCTCATGCAGCCAGGGCCATTGAGAGGGTAGGGAAGCAGGGAATAATTCCCAGGGCCAGGCACCAAGAGAGGACCAGGCCACCCAGCATTCTGTTTGTGGGAAGGAGCTGCAAGTTGTTAGGGGACCTAGAGTCTGAAATTTCCCCAGGGCCCAGAATTCCTCTCAAGGGGCCTGCATGCGACATTGCCTTTATCACATGTTCTTCTGTTTCTATCCAGCACCCACGTAGTGCCGATCAAAAATACAATGATGGGGCGAAGAGTGTATCAGACTTGTCCTGGTGCTGTGAGTGAGAAGCTGCTGCATCTCTTTCCCACCACTAGGGGTCCTTTGTGACTATCCCATGCCCCCTTGAATCCCCACATTGTGTTTGTTCACACCACCTCCTGGGGTAAGCAGTTTCATGCATATACCACCCTCTCTGTGAAGAAGAATTTCTTACATCTCTCCTTATCCTGCCCTCCTCCGATCATATTTCATACACCCTTGTTTTTGGTATATCACTTATAATGAAAGATGTCTCCAACCTAAACCTTGTTTATGTACTTAGGATACTTTGGATACTTTGAGGGTTTCAGACATATCCCACCATTCTCACCTCTCCTACAGAGTATACATATAGAGGTCTTTTAATCTCTCCTCATATGCCTTAGGTTGCAAGCCCTGTACCATCTTAGTTACCCTCCTCCAAACCGCCTCCATCCAGTCTATGTCCCTTTGAAATTGCAGTCTCCGTCACTTTACTTTGTATTTCAGATGAGGTCTCACCAGTGTTCTGTACAGTGGCATCACCACTTCTCTTCTTCTGCTAGTGATACCTCTTCCTATGCACCTTAGCACACCACTGACCCTCCCCACTGCCTTTGTACACTGCTTGCCCACCTTTACATCTTCTCAGATGATTATTCCCAAATTCCATTCTTCCTTGGTGACCATCAGTAACTCTTCCCCATCCTGTAACACTCCTCAGGTTTTTTTTTTTTTTTTTTGCACCCCAGGTGCATGATTTTGCACTTTTTCGCATTGAATCTTAGTTACCACACCTCAGACTATTTTTCCAGCTTTCCTAAGTCCCTCTTATTTTCTCTATCTCTTCTGGAGTGTCTCCTCTATTGCAGTTCTTGGTGTAATCCATGAATATGCAGACCTTCCATTCCAGTCCTTAAGCAATGTCATTAATGAAGACATTAATAAAGGACTGGCCACATGACTGATCACTGAGGTGCACCACTGGTCATCCCCATTGAAAGTATCATCTTCAAGACAGTCTCTTGATGTGCAGGAAGTGGGGGTAAATCTATTATTCCTATAGAGCACACCATGTTTGGGGTGCAGCTTCTCGTAGATGGCAGCCACATGTGCAGAGAAATTGAAGTGTTGGTCCTGTTGGACTGCAAGTTATTTGAATGTGGGAACATCCTCAACTGCTGCACCATGGAAAGAGTGGAAAGGGGTGAGACTGGGAGCCTGGCCATGAAGTCTGAGACAGAGGAGTTGGAGATGAAGAGTACCATCTTGTCTGTGTACATATGGATGGACGCAGAGGAGCACACAATGGGAAGGTCATTAAGGAAGGTGGAGAAAAGTGATGAACCATGGGCAGGCTCTTGGGGGATGTCTGAGCTGATAGGGAGTGGGGGGATATGGAATCTCCAATCTGGACAACTTGAGACCTGCTTTTAATGTTGCAGCAGAACCAACTAACGGGGGATTCTGAGAGCCCCATTTTCTTGAGCTTGCCCAGGAGGGAGAGGGGGATGCAACATGTCAAAGGCTTTTGCCAAATTGAAGGTTAAGAGAGGGAATGGGAGGAACAAGAATGGGGGGACACAACCTCAGACACACAGGGGATTAGAGTCTGATGCAACTGTAGGAAGAGGGAGGGAAACTTGGTAATCGAGACGTAATGCGGGGCCCAAGCCATTACAGGGCAAGAGGAACAAGGATACTGGTGGGAGGGAGATAGGATTAAGCAACAGGTATGAGGCCCTAATGTCATTAGCAGATGGGGAGGATGATACTACCATGAGTGGGGTAGGTGAATGTCAAGGTAGTGAGACTGCTAGGGGCAGGTGTGATGATGGGGTGGGGTTGGTAGGCTTGAAAGAAAGTAAGAGGAGTGGGGGAGACAGGACAGAAGGAGCAATGGCAGGGGCTAGCAAAGAGGGAGTTGGAGGGGCAAATGGGGCAGGGGTGTTAAGAGATGGCATATCACATAATGGGGGAGGGTGACAGGTAAGGGTGCAAGCTGATAGGGAGGGGAGGGGAGGCGGGGGAGACTAAGTGCTGCCGGGCAGAGTAGGGCTAACACCCAGGGTGGTGAAAGATGGTACACATGGATACAGGAAGTATGATGGTGGGAGGGGGGTGGAGTATGGTGTTAGGGGACTCTGTATTGAAAGGGATCAGATGGGGAGGAAAGGGTGAGTGACACAATCAGATATGGATGGAATCCGTACCGGCCCTAACTGCAGGAAGGACAGGGCAGGCTCTGCTGAGACGTGTCAGGAGGGGAAGGGAAAAACCTCATGTGGTGGTGCACGTAGGCACTAATGACCTGGTGGAGTGTCAGGTTGAGGTGGTTAGGGAGAGATCTGAAGGACTGGGGAAGCTGTGTGAGGAGGTCAGGTACTTGGTGGCCTTCGCAGAGGTGCTCCCGGTACCCATGGTGAGTAGGCCAATGAAGGACCCGATTGTGGAGTTTAATTCTTGGCTGGTTGAGTGGTGTCATTCTCAAGGAATGGACTAGTGGGGGGGACTGAGGGAGCATGTGGGACAGCACCTAACTGTATGCAGATGATAGGTTGCATTTGAGTAAGGCTGTGCAGCAGACCTTGAAGCAGAAACTAGGGGAATGCATAGCTTCCAAGGGTATATATTTTTTTTTGCTCCGTACTTGCTCCCTGGCCCACCTCTCCTTGTGGCTGATCAAGGACCCCCCTGACCCCCTCGTCCTGACCCCCTTCCACTCACCTCAGATTGCAGCCATCCCAGGGGTGGCCCGGTGTAACCTTGCACCTGATGAGTCCCTCTCCTCCGAGGGAGAACGCGCCAGGAGGGGCAACCAGCGCACTCTACATTCAGTCCCCGGGCGCTGCTGAGGTGGATTCCAGGGCATCAGGGCGCTCGAGTTGGCAGGAGCCAGCAGCCATCATCCAGCTGACCAGTGAGCCGAGTTTCTGCTTTTCTCCCCGGGGACATGGTGTGCCATGGACATCTATGTGATTGCCGATGTTCACCATGCCTCTATGTGCAGTAGGGCTCGCTTGAACTGTTGCACTCCCGGCCTCCACCAGGAGGTGGCAGACAGTGAGCCGCATCCCCATCCCTCCTCCCTCCACAGAAGGCGAGCAGTCACAGGATGCTCAAGCCTTCTCCACCCAGCTGGCTCTCCAGTGACCCGAGTCCATTCCCGATCCCGAGTCACCAGCATCGCAAGCGGAAATCCAACCACTGCGCTGATGAGCCAGCCTTTCCAAGGGTATTTTAAACTAGGAAGTGGGGATGGCGAGTGTGCAGCTACTGTGCAATGCTGCCAGGTAGGGAAGCCATATGAGTTAACCCCCCCAAGACAGAAGGGAGTGTAAAGAGGGGGCGTCATGGGGGGGGAAGTCAGATGGAGAAGGCAAAGGGGAAGGATGGAGCTGGGTGGAGGGTGGTATCCCTGAATGTGAGGAAACTGGGAAACAAAGTAGCTGAGCATCAGGCTTTCCTGAGCTTAGTGAAGGTGGACATTACGGCCATCATGGAGACCTAGGCTAGCCATAAGCAGGATTGGATATGTTGATTCCAGGTTACAGGGTGTATAAGAAGGACAGGGGAGAGGGAAGAGGGGGAGGGATTGCGTTCTGTGCAACGGACAGGATCAGGTGCATGAGGGACAAGGGGGAGGTGTTATTAAATTTTGAATCACCAATCTCTTGCCTCTGAGCACTTCTTTGTGAACGTGGAGTGCTGGTAAAACTTTGTATTCTTTTTACTGGCATTGCCTTCCTGTTTTTGAGCACTCCAGATATTTGCCTGAGTCACACTCACAGAATTTTTCTTATCTGGACAATATATTGGACCTGGTACTATCAATTGGGGATCTGGTGAGGGAACTACAGGTGCGGGAGACACTAGCCAGAAGTGCCCACCTTTCAGTGTGGTTCAGGCTTAGCATGAACTAGGAGGTGGTGATGCCAGCAACCAAGGTAATGGACTTCAGATGGGTGGACTTTGGGAGCATGAAGCAGATACTGAGGAAGTGCCTTGAAGGAATTAGGTCAGAGATGTATGCAAATCAAAAGTAGGACATCATAAAGGCTGTCCTGAGGGAAGCTACTGTAGCATGCAGCAGGACCCTGAGTCCATGGCCAAGGTTCCATGCTGGATGACCAGAAGGGTATTGGAGGGGGTGAGGGCTAAGAGAGCTGTGTTTAGGAAAATAAAAAGGACTTTGAGGGGGAAGGACAGGGAGTTGTATGCAGAGAGGACCAAGGAAGTAACCAAGCTAGTAAGGAAGGCCAAGGCCGCCAAGGAACGGAGGTTGGCTCAGGGATAAGGGAGAGGGTGAGAGAATTCTATAGATATGTGTGGGAAAAGAGGAAGGGCAAGGGGTGGGTGGAGAAGGAGGAGGAACAGGCAGAAGTACTGAACGAGTACTTTTATTCTGTGTTCATGAGGGACGTAGGATGTCCGCCACCCCCATAGATAGGAACGGTGGGGATAAGGGGAGAAGAGGTGAGTGCTAACACATCGAAATCTGACCAATGGTAAATCATGTACACAAATGCTTGCAGTCTGGAAAACAAGATCTCAGACCTGCAGGCAATAATGACAGAGGCTAAACTGGACATAGTAGCCATTAGCGAGACATGGTTTACCAGTAACCACACTTGGGAGACTTCAGTACCTGGCTATGTACTGTTCAGAAGAGACCAAGGTGCAAAAAGAGGGGGTGCAGTGGCCCTTTATGTCAATGAAAATATCAAAGCTACTGAAATTCAGAATACACATAAGGAGCCAGAAGAACTGTGGGTCATCCTGGAAACAGGAAATGGGACAGCCATACGAAATGGGGTTGTGTGCAGGCCTCCCAGACCAGGGGGAGGACATAGACATGTTACTGTTAGAAGATATACAAAACATGACAGCTAAAGGGGAGGTTCTGATAATGGGAGACTTCAACATGCCAGATACAGATCGGTCAATACCAGCAGGGACATCTGCCAGAACTAGACACATGGTAGATTCCCTGCAGGGGAAGAGCCCTCAAACAACTGGTACAACAACTCACTAGAGACAGGGCTATCCTAGATCTAGTATTGACTAACAGGGAAAGAATCACAGATCTCCAGGCAGAAGGTCATATGAGGGCCAGTGACCATCACATGGTATGGTTCAATTTGGCCACTAGATAAAATCATCCCCCTCCAAGGCAAAAATATGGGACTTCGGAGGAGCTGACTTTGATAAGATGGCAAACAGAGTTAAGCTAGCCCAGGCAAAAAGAAATACAGGTGAGGGGGTACAGGAAAAGTGGGCAAGCATTAAAGATGCAATACTTGAAGCAACATCCCATTGTGTTAGTGAGAAAAGGAAGTGCAAAAGAAGGAGGAAACCACTTTGGTTCTCAAACACAGTAGCAAAAAAGGTCAGAGCCAAAAGGCTGGCCTTCAAGAAATATAAGGGAACACAGCAGGATTAAGATAAGGAGGCATACCAAACTTCCCTAAGGGAAGCAGGGAAGGCAGTAAGGCAGGCAAAGGCCCAAACTGAGGAAACACTAGCACGAAGAGTAAAAGAAGGTGACAAGACTTTCTATAGATACATTAGTGAAAGGAGAAAGTCCAGAGGGGTATTGCTAAGATCAAAGCGGATAAGGGGGCGTGTGAGGAGGAAAACCATGTAAAAGCATCTATCCTAAATAGATACTTCTGCTCAGTATTTACTGAAGAGAAGGTAGGGCAGGGCCCACAGCTCTGCACCATGGACACAGGGGGGAGGGAGGTGTGCACTAGTCCCTTCACAAAAGAAAGGGTCCTACAAAAGCTCGATAAGCTCAGGGTGGACAAGGCAATGGGACCTGATGGCATACACCACAGGGTACTAAAGGAGCTAAGGGTGGAATTAGCAGAGCCATTATCAGAACTGTTTAGTGCGTCTCTGAGCGCAGAAGAGGTCCCAGAAGATTGCAGAAGGGCTCATGTGATCCTGCTCCACAAGAGTGGTAGCAGGGAGGAGGCAGGGAACTACAGACCAGTCAGTCTTACCTCAGTAGTGGGCAAGATTATGGAGACACTCCTTAAGGAAAGGATAGTGCAACACCTGGAATCCATAGGAGCACAGGATCCAAGACAGCATGGGTTTACAAAAGGAAGGTCCTGTCAAACTAATCTCGTAGATTTCTTTGACTGGGTAACCAGAGTGGTGGACCAAGGGGGAGCAGCTGATGTTGCCTACCTTGACTTCAGCAAAGCTTTCATTACTGTTCCACATAGAAGATTGATTAATAAGCTGGGTTGGCTTGGGGTGGGTCAGATGTTGGTCAACTGGGTGGCAAACTGGTTGACGGGCAGAAAACAGAGAGTGGTGGTAAATGGTATACAGTCAGAAGAGATGCAAGTCACAAGTGGGGTACCTCAGGGATCAGTCCTGGGGCCAGTCCTCTTCAATGTCTTCATCAGTGACACTGCAGATGGACTGGAGGGTAAGGTTTATCTGTTTGCAGATGACACCAAGATCTGCAACAGAGTAGATGATCCAGATGGTGTGGGCAGAAAGAGAAGAGATCTGGATAAGCTAGCAGAAAGGTCGGAAGAGTGTCAGCTGGGGTTTAACGCAGGGAAGTGCAAGATCATGCACATAGGGAAGAGAAACACTGAAGCCACCTATAGGCTGGGAGGGGAGTTGTTGGCAGTCACAAGGGAAGAAAGACACTTGAACGTCATCATCATCGATGACCTGAAATCATCCAAGCAGACCTCTAAAGCAGTAGGTAAGGCTAGAGGGATGTTGGGGTGTATTAGTAGGGGTATCACAAGTCGGAAGAGGGAGGTAATAATCCCTCTTTACAAGACACTGGTTAGGCCCCATCTGGAGTACTACGTGCAGTATTGGAGGCCACACCTTCACAAGGACATTAACCAAATTGAGGCAGTCCAGAGAAGGGCAACCAAAATGGTGCAGGAACTACATCAGGAAACATGTGAGGACAGATTAACTGAACTCAGTATGTATACCCTAGCGCAAAAGAGGGAGAGAGGCAATATGATTGAAACATTCAAACACCTTAAGGGCATTAACAAGGTGAAAGTATCTAGCATGTTTCAATATAAGAAAAATAGCAGGACAAGAGGACACAGCATGAGATTAGAGAGAGGCCAATTAAGGGGTAATGTGAGGAAGTTCTTTTTCACAGAAAGGGTGGTGGATGCATGGAACGGCCTACCTCAGGAAGTGGCGGATATGAATATAGTGCAGGGCTTCAGACAGGCATGGGATAGCATACGGGAGCAATACAGATGAGTATGAATAGATAGGCCATTGACAGAGCAAAGGCCTATGGCACGTTCATAAGGAAGAAAAAGAAATGGGCAGACTGGATGGGCCTTGCAGTCCTTATCTGCTGTCAACTTCTATGTTTCTATGTTTCTATGCAGAGATTCAAGAAAGCAGTGTATTGGAAGATCTGAAGGTTCTCAGTGTGGATAAGGCTCTGGGCCCTGATGTCATAATCCCTACGATGTTGAGGGAAATGGTGGAGGTTTTGGGGGGCCGCTGACTGACCTGTTCAACACCTCATTGGACATGGGATGCATGCCACAGGACTGGAGGTTGGCACATGTGGTGTCTATCCACAAGAGCTGCCCAAAAGATGAACCCAGCAACTACAGACCTGTCAGTCTCACTTCTATAGTGGGAAAACTCATGGAAGCAATCCTTAAGGAGAGACTGGTAACCTTCCTGGAGGCCAATGAGCCCAAGGATGTGAAGCAACATGGGTTCATCTCAGGAAAATCTTGCCAGACAAACCTAACTGAATACTACAATTGGGTGACAAGGGAACTGGACAAGGGCCATGCAGTGGATGTTCTATTGTTGGACTTCAGCAAGGCCTTTGATTCAGAACCATCATGGGTGACTGGGGACAAAGCTTGAGTACGAAGATGTGGGAGCTAAGATGGCTGGCTGAATCAGGAAATGGCTCGGTCATAGACTGCAGAGAGTGGTAGTGGGGGGAGAGCTCTTGTCTCCCAAGCCAGTGACCAGCGGTGTTCCACATGGCTCTCTGCTGGGACCAGTGTTGTTTGGTCTGTTCATCTCGGACATTGCACATGGGGTTGGGAGCAGGATCAGTCTATTCACTGATGACACCAAGATGGGTCCAGTAGTGGATGACACAGAGGGTAGCAGAGGCTACAGAGTGACCTAACCAGACTTGAGGAGTGGTCAATGAGGTGGCAACTGGGTTTCAATGCTGGTTAGGTGGAGTGTGGCTAGGGGTCATGGAGGAGGGGAAGGATTTGGGGGTCATAATAATGGGGAGCATGAACAACTCTTCTCAATGCAGGAGGGCTGCAGCTTGGGCCAACAGGATGCTGGGATGGATTGCGCAGAGTTTCTCATCCAGGCACAAGGATGTGATCCTGCCCCTGTACAGATCCTTGGTCAGGCCTCAGTTGGAGTACTGCATGCAGCACTGGCGGCCGTACCTGAGGAAGGATATAAAGTTGCTCAAAATGGTGCAATGCAGGGTGATGACAATAATACAGGGGATGGAAGGATGTGCCTACAAAGAAAGGCTAAGGTGTTTGAGCTTGTTCACCTTGCAGGAGAGAAGGGATAGGAGGACATGACTGAAACTTTGAAATACTTGAGGGGGATCAACAAATCAGGCACAGGGGGGCTGTTTAAGATGATGAAGGGAAAGGACACGAGGGGGCACAGGCTAAAACTGGATGGGTGGCAGATTCAGGAGGGAGATGAGGAAGCATTACTTCACTGAAATAGTGGTGTTGAAATTGAATGCACTGCCTGAGGAAGTGGTGGCCTGCAGGATGGTGGGGAGCTGCAAAAGGTCATTGGACAGGGCAAAGAGGGGGCGCTAGCTAAAGGACACTGAACAGTTCCATGAAGTGAGTGGAGGGTTGGGGGGAGGGGCAGTTGCAGTATAGGGTGCTAGCTGCGCACATGAGTAGACTTGATAGACAGTGAGGCCTGTTTCTGCTAGCAAGTTTTGTATGTTCGTAACACAGTAGTGATGATCAAGTCCTGATCTATACCAGATAGAACTGAGCCAGTAAACTGGAGGAGGGAGGTTGTGTAGTGGGACTTCCGGAAGGCAGACTGAAAATAAGTAAAGGAGGAGGATGAATCTAGGAAGGGGGAGAGTCAGGGGAAGGGACAGGGGAGTGTTTCTGTTGCAGATGCATTCAAACTAATGTTTTTTACATTCGTGAAGTAAAATCACCATTATCTTATTACTACATAGAAATAAAGGGTGAGGTATCCGATAATGTGACTAGTTACTCTAGCGATGTGAACTTTTCTGCAAATGATGATGACTGCAATAGCAATACAGATGTAGATAATGAGAATGAGGAAAATCAAAGTAGCGATGAAGAACTGACTGGTGGGATGGCTAGTTTCACAATAATTCCATACTGATTTGAACCATCCGCAAGACGTAATGAAGCATCAAACGATGACGAAGGACAAGGAGGCACAGACGAAGCAGAATCAAATCTGAGGTTAAATAACACTGTCTGGTAAGAGACAGGTTTTATGATGCAATAGACTGCATTTTTGTATGTACTGATATTAATCACAGTGGGCCCGATTCTAGAAAAGTTTTGCCTGGTGTAACAGCACTTGCGCCAAGTAGAATGGCGCATGTAGCAACTTGCGCCAGCAGTTACGACATGTGTGATTCTACAAAGTGGCCTGTGACATGTCGCAGGCCACTTTCACTGAACAGCTTTTGCACTGGCATTTGTGCAATAAACCCCCTGCGACATGGTGCTAGGGGGTTTACAGCAGCAGTTGCACCCCATTCCAGAAGGACAGCAACAAAGTCCCCAATGTTGGTATTCTACAAGAACCCCTGGAGGAGTACCGGCAACGTAACTTACAGATGCCCCCCCCCGGGTGTCCTGTAGACTCACCTACAGTCATGCCACAGTTGTCCTCCTCCCATACCCAGCATACCCCAGTGAGTGCCCCACAGGGCTACCCAGACCAACTGCCCCGCAGTGTACAAGTAATGCCCCACAGGGCCACCCACAGTAACTGCCCCAAAGTGTACAAGTAATGCCCCGCAGGGCTACCCACAGCAACTGCCCCAAAGTGTATGAGTAATGCCCCACAGGGCTACCCACAGCAAGCGCCCCGAAGTGTACAGGTACACACCCCCCAGCCCCCATCTCCCATTGAGATATGCCCCACAGGGCAGCACTGTCATCCCCCTGCACTGACCCTGAGTCACCAGCCACAAATGCGGCAAATACCCTGCCCTGGCAGCCTAGGTAGCCCCTCCCACCCAGCCTTGCCAGCCACCACACCCGTTCAGTATGAGAATTAATTTCTGAGCGCATCTTTTCAGTATGGCTCATACTGACTCAGTCAGCAGCTGGCCATGGAGGTGAGAGGTGGGCTGTGCCAGTCACCGGCTGGGAAGGGTGGTGGTGCTGGGTGGGCTGGCACAGCTGGGTGGGGTCCACTAGGCTGCCAGAGCAGGGTATTTGCTGCAGTTGTGGCTGGCGACTCGGGGTTGGAGCATGGGATGGGGGATACCAGCGCCACCCTGTGGGGCATATCTCAATGGGGGATTTGGGTGGGCAGGGGGTGTTGGCAGCCCTGTGGGGCAATTATCAATGGGCTCAGGGGCAGGATGTGTTGGCAGCCCTGCGGGGCAGTTATCAATGAGTTCGGGGAGCAGGGTGTGTTGGCAGATCTGCGTGGTGCCTACTGCGAGATGCTGGGCAGGGGGGTCACTTGCGACCTGCGTTGCAGCATGCGGTGTGCTCGCCAGGAGCGCCCTCTGTTCGGTGTACCTGGCTGCATGTTGCAAATCGCAGGTCTTAGCTGTGATGACCCTGCCCTTTCTATAATTGGGCGTAGGGTCATTGTCACAGTTGTGGGTGGTGCAAATGGCATTTGGCAGCAACTTGTGCCACCCTTCTAGAATCAGGCCCAGTGTGCGTATGAACACGGGCAGTGATAGCAAGTAATATTAAATGACATAATTGATGTAAACAAGAATGATCTCATCCTTTGTTGTTCCTACCCTTCTTGTAGCAAACTTCAGTGGACATTATGTATCCTTAAACTGATAATCACTTCCACCAGGACTCCTTCCCTTATTTGCTCTCCCATACTAACCTTTGCTTGTTATGGATTCCTACCAGTATTTTATCTCCATCCTGGAGGTGATGCTGATAGCCTCTCATCATTTCTGCCACTTTCATTTGCATCCTCTTTGGGCCACACCACTCAAAATTAATAATGCATGCAGTTTTGGGGCCCAAACTTGAAAAAGGATATTGCACTCCTGGGCAGAGTCCAGAGGAGGGCAACTAGAATGATACAGGGTCTGGGGGAAAGGTCCTATGAAGAGAGTCTTGAGTAGCTCAACTTGTATTCCCTGTAGGAGAGGAGGGACAGATGTGATATGATCGAGGTCTTTAGATACTTTAAGGGGGCAAATAGGGTAAGTCTAGATAGAGTGCTCCAGCTGAGGGAGTTGGGGGCCACCAGGGGGCACTTGATGAGGGTGCTTGGCAGGAGGCTTGGGGTGGAGACAAGGAGGTGTTACTTAACTGAGATGGTGGTGGAACCCTGGAATGCACTGCCTGCAGAACTGGTGGCTGTAAATACTGTGGAGAGGTTCAAGTGGGGCTGGGACAGGTACAGGGGGAGGTAAAACTGAGTAGTACCAAAACTGGAGGTGTACATCCATTGGAGGAAGGGGTTGGGTGAGTCACAGGTGAGGCAGGGAAGGCAGAAACGGTACCCTGACAGGGAACTGATTCTCAAACAGAATCGATAGACCATTAGGCCTATTCTGCTGGCATCTTAGTATGTTATTATGTAAGCTAATTATGTCAAGATTAATCATACATGCTTTTTTGTACTATAGTCATTTTCATATGTAGTTATGTATATATTTTTTTTATGCTCTGCACAGGTGTTCATGCCACAGATACATTCATATGGATAAAATTTTGTACAGTCAATGCTGTCATGAGATAGCACAGGTTGCTGAAAGGATAAGAGAGGAGGACGTTAACTCAGGAGGCAATGACATGCTGTGCATTACTACACATGATGGTTTTCCTCCCGTTTGTCGGAATCAACATGTTTTGGAGACTGCTTATTATCAGTAACATCAGGAATTCACTGATGATGCAGGTCTTATCCAACATAATCATGACATGAGAAAGTGTTTAGTCTGTCTCATTGGTTTTCAGTTGTAACCCCTCACCACTTTTGGCAAGTTGGCACCTCCAAATAATTAGTAGAATCCACATATGGCATACCATATACTTTTACAGCAATATTCAGATTGGTACAACTCCTAGGTTTAGGGTGCATACCAGGCTCATTACTTAGAGAAAGATGGGTGGTGGTAAAGTTACCAAATGAACCTTGAAGATACAGCCAGGTCCAGGGTAGAGGCTGCAAGGTGTATTCTCAACTTAACTGCTGATGTGTGCCTCAGTGAATCCACACAGAAGCAATGATCAGAATGTCTACTACAAAAGCTGGGATTTTACAGCATGTCTTTATTCTATCTGAGCATTAAAGCGGAAGTGTGGCCCCATTTCTGCTGTCATTAAGCTAATTCTGGTACAGTCTCTTGTAGAACATTTACTATGCATACTTTTATTTTCCAAAAAAAAAAAACATTTCCTCTCTCTTTTCCCAAATGATGCATGCACATGTAGTGAACCAAATACAATAAACATTTTATTTACTAAGTGTGCATGTTTGTGTACTGTGCCACACACTCATAACCTAGAACATCTTTGTTCCTATCAGGGTATGTCTGTGAATTATATCAACCACCTCGATATGCAGCAATGAGTGGTCCTGTCAAGTGTGATTTAGCCTCATGTATGGTACATGCACCTCATTCAACTCCCTGATGAGACAATCTGTGCATCTATACTCACATATTTGTTGCTCATTCATTTAGTCATTGAAAGCAACCCAGAAATACATCATTTTCCTTGGAATCTTGTCTGAAAATTTAGACACGGCCTCTTATCAAATACAACTGTACACAGTATGGACCTTCAGGGGATTACCCCTTGGCTCAGCTGAAACATGCACTCTCTTTCACTTCCCCCTGGAGTGAAAATCAAGGATTTCAGCTAGAAAAGGTCTGCAACATTTCACTGGCAACTGTAGTTTAAATTCAAATCTAGGGTAAGAATCACATGGCTATATGACACATTGCCCACTGGCAGAAACTCCTGCAACTCTGACTTCCAGGCTCAGACTATCTGAACATTCTAAGCTTCACCTATGTTATACAGTAGTTATCTATTTTTTTTAGATTAAGTCTTACTCTAATTAAACTTGAGCAACCACTGCATATGTTTTATACCCTTACTATACATGTAGGATGCAATCAGCTCAACCTTGTAAACAATGATGTGATTTAAGGTAAAGAGTATGAAACCATCTAATGCTGCTCAGTGACATTCATGGTATAATGCTGATTAGATTATAGTAACCCTTGGGAATTGGTGGTTTGATTAAAGAAAAATAGATGATTTAGTGATCATCATTGCATGACTATCGGTATTGAAAGATTCATTGATAAGCCAATCAGAATAACATTAATAGTATTTATATGATTCAGCAGACACTACAAAAATACTCGATTAGTGTTTTCAGACAGTAACAACTTTCTTTTTAATGATTTACACAGATACCCACAACTTCCACTTTCTATTGCTTGTAGCCAGGGAACTTCCCTAGCTGATTGTATTCTAATATGTGCAGCCGATCTCTGCTATTGGTCGGCAGGACATATTAGCATAAAGTGATCTGGGGAAGGTCATTGCAGCTATTGAGATGGTCACTGCCAGCAATAGAACATGAAAGTTGAGGATTACTGTTTAAATAATAAAAAGAAAAAGCGTGCAAAGGTGTTAAAAAAATTGTGACTCACATAAAGCACTAATCATATATTTTTGTTGTGACTGGGGAAAGCTGGGCCTTTTCCAGTGTTTTCCTTTCACTGTCATTATTCAGATGCATTTATATAACATTGATCATGTGTATTTTCCTTTGCAGATGATACAGACCTATTGCATATTGCCAATTTGTCCTCTGGTGTTGGGGCTGGTTAGGCCGAAAAAATCTTGTACCGTTTCCATCTTGTGTAATGCATAAAATACGAGAAACATTTCCATCTGAAAGAGGACAGTATCAAGGTTTCAAACTTGCATAACTTTTAAATCATCATAATATGACTGAATAACTCCATACGTGTTGAAAATTTTATAATAGATCAACTTTATTTTAATTCAGATATAGCATGTATTATGTTCAGTATGACAATTTAAAGAATGCTGTAACAAATGACTAATAGAAATACTGAAAAATACACTAGACCTATTAATAATTACTCTATTCGTTACTTTTATTCATACAGTTTCTATAGCCTTCTTATTCAATTAAAAACTTAACTTACCTACAAATATATTATATTGTAATATTATAACAAAAAATACATTTTAAAATAGAAATATAAGCTAGTGACATGCTGAACTAAGACTCTATATTACAGTCATTATGTAAATTATTCACAGCTTGCCATTTTAGTTTAAACTCTTAGACAGGGAGATGTAGTATGAACAGTTCATCATATGATGTCATAAATACTATGGCAAGTCAGAAAACTTTCAACCTAATTTCAAACAATAATACATCTGTTATTGGTTTTATAAAAGCATAACATCTTTCAGGAAATCAGTTTATGTAAACCATGGCAGAGATGTTAAGAAAGTTTGCTCTAGGATATTAATGTCCATTTGTAACATTTAGGATGTTGAATCTCAGCAAGTCCATCAGCAACTTTCATATTATTGTTCCTAATAAAGCTCGATATGGAATATAACAATTTACATTGAAGTATTACTTTAGTTTATTGTAGTCCATGGCCCGGATATTCAAAAGAGTTGCGCCATGCGCAACAGGGTTGCGCAAGCGCAAGTCCAAAAATGCGCCATTTAGCGATATTCAGAAGGAGGCAGTTGCGCCCCCGAAAACATGCTGAGCAACAGCGCAATGAAAATGAAGGCATGCACAACCGAAGGGGGTGGATCCATGCATAAAGACCGCAATGTGATATTCAAAGACTTGCGCGATGCGCAAGAGCGGCACAGCCGGAAATTGCGCACTAGCGGAAATGAGCCAAAATAAAAAGGCTCAAGGAAGCAGCGCAAGAACGCTACCAGGCTGCCAAGTGGGGAGAGAGAAAGAGAGAGAGAGAGACAGCCAGCCAGCAAAGGGCAGGCAAGGAAAGCATGGGCCATAGTCTGTAGAGGCCAGCGGGGGGTGCCCGGTGCAGTGGAAGTAGCAGTGAGGACAGCGGGGGTAACACAGCAACACCAGCCAGGGGGGTCAGAAGCCAGGGAGATGGACAGTGCCAGTTTCCACATGGAAGCTGTAATGAGGGGGTGAGAATGCATGCTGCAGGGGGACGTGGCCGTGGAAGGGCCCGTCGGCGGTATTCCCCCAACAGGCAGTACCGTGCCCGCATCAGCTTTGAGCTGTACACAGATGTAGAGATCGTGGGCCGGTACCACCTGAACAGGGCAATACTGAGATGGCTCTGTGAGCTGTGCAGTGATGTGATGCAGGCACCCTCACGACGGAGTCACGCTCTGTCGGTGGAGACCAAGGTGACAGCCTGCATGTGCCTGCTCGCCACGGGCACCTTCCAGAGGCCGACAGGGGACACCACAGGCATCATACAGTCGGCCATGTCACGCATCCTCACCCAATTATTCAGCGCACTGCTGCCACATGCTGCGGAGTACATCCATTTCCCCAGCACCGTGGCAGAGCGTACAGCAAACATGCAGGAGTTCCACAGGGTAGCACATATGCCTGGCATGCTAGGGGCCATAGACTGCGCCCAGGTGGCCATTCGCACGCCACCTGGCCCTGATGGCCTCGCATATCGGAACAGAAAGGGATTCCCTAGTGTCAACTGCCAGGTGGTGTGTGATGCCACTGGGCGCATAATCAATGTCTGTGCCACACACCCTGATGGAGCACATGATGCCTTCATATGGTATCAGTCTGCACTGTGCCATCGATTCGAGAGTGGGGACATCCCCACAGGACATCTAGTGGGTGAGTACACATGTATGGAATGCAAACTCGGGGCAAGGGTGGGAATACCACAGGTGCCATGGTAGTGGCACACAGGAGATAGCCAATATGGACCTGAACATGAGACTGATCTCCACTATCTCCACACAGGTGACAGCGGATACCCACTCCGTCCCTGGCTGCTCACACCGTACCGGCGCCCCATGATGCCAGTGCAGCAACGCTATAATGAGGCACATGCCACAACACGCAACATCATAGAGCGGGTGTTTGGGATGCTCAAGGCACGCTTCCGATGCCTAGACACCTCCGGCGGTGCCCTACAGTACAGCCCCCAAAAGGCCTGTGGTATATTCCTGGCCTGTTGCATCCTGCACAACATGGCCAAAGACCATGGGATAGCCGTACAGGTTGAAGAGGGGGACAGCGATGGGGACGCCAGTGGCGCCGGTGTTGATGGTGATGAGCAGCCCCCCAGGACGGCAGGACCCCAACTGATCCGGCAGGCCCAGCTGCACCAGGACACCATCACAGAGGAGCACTACGCACAACACAGGTAAGTCAAGGGGACATGTGCAACCAACACTGTCCATGTGCAAACCACAGGCACACAGGGAACACACCAGGGGTGCATGATGGTCAGGGGTGGAAGGGTCCAGGCATACAAACACACCCTCAGGGAGGGGTGAGCACTCATATGGACACACACACACAGGCACAGAGCGTACATGGGCAGATGCACAGCACTGCAGAACCGACATTGCTAACACACAGCACCACCGACCACCCCCACCACCTGTACTGTCCAAGTACGTGTGTCAGATGCTGGGCACCCTTGCACCTTGGTGTACAGTACAATGCAGGCATCATCATGTACACGCACCTGTGGACAGCAGTTGGGTGGGTGTGCAGGTGGTCCATGTGTCGGCGTGGTGAACAGAGCACCCAGCAGTGCACTGCCCACCATGACACACATTGCACACATGGCAGCACCAGACAGGGCCCACACTGGGAGACAGCTCAGTCATGTAGCACTGTCCCACGGCCACCGCGGATGCGTGGGCGGCCCCGCCGTGACCCAACAGCACTGGCAGGCTGAGCAGGGGCCACATGGGGTGGCACTGTTGCACCACCAGGGGTCCCACTGCGCGAACGTGACCTTGCCCGCACAGGGATCTGCAGCATGCTGAACAAACCTGCACCAGGGGTGCTTGGGATGCCCACAGCAGAACCCGGCGTCGACAGGCCTGGTGTCACACGACACCAGGAATGGGGAGTGGAGAGTGAACTGTGTGGGGTGTGCGGTACAGGGGCACCTGACTGTGTGCCCAATGTGGCCTCGACAGAGACCACTGCCTGGGTCAGCCTGTCAATGGCGGCGGTCACATCCGTCCGCATACGAACCAGCTCAGCACGGTCCAGAGCACACTCCCTGCTGTGCCGCTCCACGGACACAGACAGTGCCTCCACGGACATTGCAACCCACCTCTGCAGCTGTACTGATTCCTGCAGCAGGCGGGTGTGCTCCTCCAATGGATACTGTGCCCCAACAGCATCCTGTCCCCCAGGGCGTGGAAGGTCCTGATGCACAACACCCCTTGAGGGTGGGCGCTGTTTGCCAGGACCAGGAATGGGCGGATCAAAGGGCGGCAGACATGTGCCACCACTTGACACTGTACCCCCAGACCTGGTGGGTGACTGCTGCTGCTGCCCCTCCAACCGCTGTGCCCCAGGGTCCACTCGTTCCACCGCTGTGCTGGCAACAGTGCCAGACACCTGCACAGCCACTGGTGCTGCCCCAACGGTGCTGACAGGCACAGCCTGGGACTGTGCCAGCATGCTGGTACACAAGTTGGAACCAGAAAGGCCCAGGGGCACGTGCTGGCTTGCTGTGTGTCCGTCATGGGACACACACCTATCACTGCCCATTGCAGTCCTTGTATCATCAATGGTGCAGGTACGTGCTACAGCCATGGTCACAGCATGCTGGCATGCTTGCATGCCAGACTGCTGAGACACAGGCTGTGCACCCCCCGCACCCGAATCAGCGACACCAGGGCTGGCGGCCCAGTGTGCATGCTGCTGCAGTGCCTGCTGGCTGGTGATGGAGGTGGATGGACCCTCCTCCATGTCCAGCAGGTCATCATCACTGCCTGGACCCACCACCACCATCTCCTGAAGATGAACAGGATCTGTAACAGAAAGAGAGTACATGTGAGTGCTTGTGAACAACCTTCCCCCCAACCCCCCCCAACACCACCACCATGTCATACCATGCAGTGATGGGCTTCCACCTGTCTGGAATCCACCTCCTGGTACACCCTCAATAGCGCTCCGCTGCATGGATGTGACCAGTGTCTCCTCAGTCGGGGTCAGCTCCAACACCACTGGCGGGCCCCCGCCAGTGCCAGCACGTGCCGCCCTGAAGGCTGCCACCTTCTCTCAACCTCCTGCAGTCTGTCCCCATCTTCTTCTTGCATTCCTGCACGGGCGCTAGTGGCTTCCGTGCAGGTTAACAGCCCGAGCTACCCCCTCCCATGCTGCCGCACAGGACTGAGGGGTGCCCCTCCGTCCACTCAGTACTGGCTCCTCATCCAGGTAGGCCTGGAAGAGGGCCTCTGTCTCTACTGCTGTAAAGTTGGGCCTCCTCCTACGCCCACCGTCCTCACCCTCACCTTGGCTCTGCTCGGTCATGGCGATCTGTATGGGGGGAAGTGGACACCTGTCACTGTGCAGTCTACAGCATTTTCCCATGACCATTGTCCAGAACATCACACAGCATGCAACTCACCTCTCACCTGCAGTAACCGAATCTGTCCAGCGCAGCCCAATGTCGCACATTTATAGCGAAATGCATGCAAATTAGGAGTGGAGCAACTATAATGACATGCAAATCGCGCCACTGTGCCTTTGAATGGCTGATCAGATGATTTGCATGTGTCGGCTGAATATCGCGAATCTGCGCTTTGCGCAATACGGATGAGTCGGCTGAGCCAATGACGCAGATCTGTGACTGTGTGGTACACTACACTGCGCATGCCCAGATAGCTTACGCAGGCATCTGCCGTGCTGCTGACGTGCTGAGCGCGATCGGCAATTCAGGCCATGGCCACCATTGTGCCAGTGGCGCTACAGCAATGGGCACTATATGGCACTATGGCACTACTGCGCAGTAGTCCACTGTAGCACTGAATGCGAGCTGGTCGGTCGCGCAGGATGCCTATCGTCAGATGGCGCTGTGCGTAGCCGCGTCATTGCCCATGACCTTGTGTATGACCTTTGCCCCTGGCGCTGTTCGCCTGCCATGCATGCGTCCTATTGCGGCTGTCTGGTGACGGCGCTATGTGAAGATGATAGGCTGTTCGAACAGCAGCGATTAAACCTGTGGTGGTCTATTGCGCAGCATCTCCGCGTGGGGTTCAGGCGCAGCAGGGCACCATATTGCCTGCTGTAAAGTTGGTACCATGGCTAGGAGGAGAGCTGTGTCCTGGAGCCAACTGGAAGTAGCCAACCTGGTGGCCCTAGTAGAGCCCCACTATGGGGCACTTTGTAGTGGGCACCCTCACCATTGCAGGCTACAAGTGTGGCAGCAAGTGGCCACTGACCTGGTGGGGTCACTGGATGGTGCCGGTCTGCTGAGCAGTGCGGCACGGTACAGTGACCTCCGCCCGGAGGATCGGATGTGTTGGAGGCTGTGGTCATGTGCCAGGCGGGACGTGGTGCCTGAGCCAGGTGGGTGTACCATCTATGCCTGTATTCTCTGTAGGGGTGTGTGTGTGTTTTGGTGGCTGTGCATAGGTGATGGCTCGGCCACGAGTTGGCTGTGTCAGTGTGTGCAGCTGTGAGATGAATGGGTATGGCTGTGTGGGCAGGCACTCTCACTGGGGCAGGGGCAGTCTGCTTTGAGTCACACTGATGTTTGTCTCAACATATGTCTCCCACAGGCCGGGATGTGAGGATGCAGGCCCAGGTTGGCGAGGGCCGTGCCAGGGCCCGGTGCCAGCAGGGTTGCACCCAACAGCAGCAGCAGTGGCAGCAACAGCAGCAGCAGCAACAGCAACAGCGGCAGACACAGCTGCTTGAGCAGTGTGAGTATCATGACTTCATGGATGCTATTGCATGCTGGGGAGACCAGTAGCCCTGCACAATACAACCATGCAGGAAAGGGGAGGTCATAATTCCACTATACAAGACATTAGTGAGGCCCCACCTGGAGTACAGTGTACATTTCTGGAGACCATACCTACATAAGGATGTAGAGTGGGCAGAGAAGGTTCAGAGGAGGGCAACAAAGATGGTGCATGGCTTGCATCACAAGTCCTATGGAGACAGGTTGAAGGAACTGAACATGTACTCCCTGGAGGAGAGGAGGGAGAGAGGGGATATGATAGAGACATACAAGTATCTTACAGGGAGGAACAGGGTGCAGGGAAACACTATTTTGAAGTGATAAAGATGTTCCAGGACTAGAGGGCATGGGATGACATTGGAGGAGGACGATTCAGAGGAAACATGAGAAAGAATTTCTTCACAGAGCGGGTGGTGGACAAGTGGAATACCCTGCCAGAGGAAGTGGTGGGGCTGAAACAATCACGGATTTCAGAATGCACGGGATAGACATAACGGAATTCTGGAGGTCAGGGGTAAGGGGCAACAGACTTCTAGGAAAACAAAGTGAACTTACAAGCTCAAATGGACAGACTGGGTTGGCCATAGGCCCTTATCTGCTGACACTGTCTATGTATCAATGTCTGTATGCACGACACAGGTGACATGCATCACTGTTCAGTATCACAGCACATCTGTGTATGCGTTACTGGTGGTCCAGGCATGCACTGGGCACATAGCTGTGTAACTGGCATCGCACCACGTTGCCACGTCACTTGACAGCCTTGTTTGTGCTGTGATGGGCATGGGCAGTGTGTGTGTGCAGTGGTGCGCATAGCTGGTGCCGCCTGTTTGTGATGGTCATGTGCATGTTCACTGTGGGTGGGTGCATGCCATCACAGGTGCTGGACATTGGGCTATATGGCTTGCAGGTTGGGTGGTGTTCAGGGTTGTGGTCAGTCACAGCCATTGACTGTGTTCCCATTTTCCTAGGCCTCGAGGTTCTCCAGCGGATTGGTAGGGATGTTCGGGGCCTCAGACAGCTGTTGGCAGACAACCAGGCCATCCTGCAGTCAATCCAGCACCATGGCCTTCACAGGAGGCGCACAGGATGGGGTGCCACCAGGCAGAGGATGAGCAGCCGGCTGGCCCATAGCTTTTGTTACCCTTCCCACTTCTCCCATCCCTACCACCCTGCCTTCCCTCTCCAAGTTTTTCATCCCTACCCCGTGAACACCCCTACCTTGTACTCGTCCCCCCCGCCTTGTAAATAGTTTTTATTGTTATGGTTCTGTAGTTTATCTAAATATACATTTCTATTTTGATATGAATAATGTGTTGGTCTCTGATTTGCAGCTGGCTATGGGTGCTCAGTTGCAGGGGTGTACATGCCATCTGGGGTGGTATGGTCCTGGGTGTGTGTGTGTGTGTGTGTGTGTGTGTGTGTGTGTGTGTGTGTGTGTGCGTGCGTGTGTGTGCATGGGGAGGTATCTCCAGCATGGCAGTGACTTTCTGTTGGTCTTGCCGTCTGCTGCCACCCACTGCTGGGTGCACAGGGTGTGTCTGTCTTGTAGGCTTCTGTACTGCACGGTGTTGACGTGTGTTGGGGGAGATGCATGGTTTCCTGCAGTGCCAGTCACTGCACATAGGTGGTGTCTTGGGGTCACAGTGCAGGGTGTGCTGTGCGTACGGGGGGCTGATGTGCACTGTGGTTGTCAACCCCCTGTGTGGGGCACTCTCAGCCTGCCAGTAGTTGTGCTGGGGTGTCATGGCTCTGCTATGCTTTGTTGGCTTGTCCCCATGGGCCAGTAGATCATCTGTCACACCCCCAGTGATGCTGTGCTTGGGGTGTGCAGGTGTGGTGTTGGTTCTGCAGTGTGTTCCTGTGCCCATGTGTGGCATGGCTGGCGGTGGGCCCCAGCCTGCCTCCCTGGATGTGCAGTTCCATTGCTCTGGGGGGGGGGGCTCTGCTTGCGCTATGGCACCTCTGGACTGTTCAGCTGGGCTGCCCTGGTTGCGCCATAGCGCAACATTTCGTCTCAGCTTCTCCTTCCTGGTTGCGCTATGGCAGTATGTGCGATATTCAGACGTTGGTTGCTTGAGCAATTTCTTCTGCTCCATGTTTGAATATCGCACCTGTTGCTCATATGCGCAATTGGTTTGTGCTTGCTCCTGCTGTTGCGCTCATTTTGGGTGCAGTTTGAATATCTGGGCCCATGTGTTTCTAAAGTATTTCATGCAAATATGACATGCACACCCATAGTTCGTTTTTGCAGAAAATCACCATGTTAGACAAACTTGATGGATGACTGTTGAATATCTTGCATGGATTTGATTCTGTGATGTCAGGGATATTGATATGGGTTATCATTTTATTGCTGGATACTGACTCATGAATTAATTTATTGCTTCCTGTTTGTCTGGTAGCTCATCCACTCCAGAACAAAGTGGCTATGGTAATGTGTTTCTCATGTCATCCAAAGACTGATTAAGCATGAAACGGTCTGCTCTGTAGTCTCAAACCAGTGTTTCCAACAAGTCTTCCACATAACATGTAGTAACATTTTAAATCAGATATGTTACTAGCTAGAAGTATATTCAATTTAATTAAAATAGTAATATAACACTGTTACTGTAGGTGTATTATATTCAGGTTATCACTGGGATTTTCACCTAGCATATCACGAACCAGCAATACATGCATTTTCAGCCAGTGTTTATATAACTGGATCTCTGATGTAACACATTTCTGATTGTAAATAGAATATAAGACACTCTGCAAACCTTTTGGATGTTACAATTGTAACAGTACATAAAACAAAATGTTATTGTAATGTACTTTCTAAACAACCTGTCTCATGAATTCTCCATACAGACTAACCAAACTGAATGTCAGGTATTACTCACTCAAATTCTGAACAAACAGGCAACAACTGTTGCTATTTAGGTAGAACTAAATTATAATGAATTTAAATCTACATATGAAAGAAAACAACAAATAAGTATAAATCAAACAATTGTTTCACTAACGTGTCACAGTAATATTCTGCTAATCATTACCCAGTGGACATATATAATTTGGCGTCGCTCTGCGACACCTCATACCACACCCTGATGATTAACAGATAATTACTGTCACTCCCGTTCAAGCATTATTTCTTAACATGTGATTTGCTTTTTAACTATTTATCACCAATACATGAACAGCTGGTCATGTTACAGATGTCAAGATGATCCCTTACCATGCATAGCATGCTTCAGAAGTTTCCTTACGGTATAACCCCCTTTTTATGTTTGCTTGCATGCACGGTGCACAAGAAACATATTGAGGTAGTAGAGCATTACAGAGGTGTGGCAGTGTTGTGACCAATGTAGCAGATGCTGTAATAGGCATGTCCCTCATCCACCAATCAATGCTGAAGCTGGCAATGATGGCAGTTTCAGAGCAAGCACCACACTTGAAAGAAAGCTACCGCTGCAATCAGGGACAGTTTTGTCATTGCAGCAGCAGTCCCCCCATCCTCCCTCCCAACCAGGCACATAGCAGGACAACAAATTTAAATGTTGGCTCCCTCCCACCGCTGCTGCCTGCCCTGCACCCTCTGTTCTCCATCTCCTGCCAACATCGGGGTGCTCAATTCCCATGTCAGTATGTATCCCCCTTCCCCCCATTAATTTGGCACACTGGGAGCTCACCCCAGTGTGCCAGAAAATATTTCTTTTATGTTTCCAACACCGGGATGCCCACTTCCGGTGTCAGATGCACTGCCCCCCGTGTCCTATGTTCTCAGCCGACCTCAGAGTACCCAATCCCCAGATTGGCATTGACCCCCCCAGTACTCTAGCACACTGGGAGCCCACCCCAGTGTGCCAAAATCCATTTTGTTAATATTTCACCTGTAAAAAAGAAGGTGTCCCATGATGTGTTTTGTTTTTAAACCTGAAAAAAAAAATGGTCCTTTGTCATTCCCACTGGTCCCTCTCCCCCAACCTGCACCCTTCCTCTGCTCACCCTACTCCCTGCACACCCCCTCACCCATACTTACCTCTGGAGATCAGGCTGGAGATCGGGGCAGTGATCTTCTGTGGACCAGAAACACATCTGCACTCTTCAAAGATGAACCAGGAACTGAAGAAATGACAGTAAGCACTATAATGGCAGTCAATGGGGGGGGGTCAACTTAGGTTGATATCTCAGCCAATTTTGAAGTTTTGGTCCAAAATTTTCAACATGGAGTTTTTGGGACACTACCTAATGAACACTGGCACTGTCATTTCATTTCTCAGTCCCAAAAGGTGATTTCATGATCGCTGTGTGGAATCACCTTTCAGGACCAGTTAAAGAAACAACAGTGCCACTGTTCATGAGGTGGGGTCCCGAAGAGCCCTGGTTTCAAATTTGGTGAATGCTGCGGTCACTGTGTGAAATGAACTTTTAGGACAGATTAACGAAATCACAGTGCCACTGTTCATGAGGGGAGGTGTCAAAAAGGCCATGTTGAAAGTTTAGTGAAAACATTCCAAAAAATGACTACGTTACAAGCGTGCGTTGCACAGTTTCTATGCACACTTTGTAACTTTGCCACTTTTTCATATTTTCACTCCAGATTTTCAACATTGCTATTCCTTCACACTGCCTCATGAACCGTACAGCTGTTATGTTTCACATCCTGCCTGAAATGTGTTTTTGCATCTGTGGCATTGAATGGCACACTCACTGTGTGAAATCACCTTTTGGGATTCAGTAACAAAATTATACTGCCACTGTTCATGAGGTGGGGTTCCAAAATGCCCATGCTTAAAATTTGGAGCAAAAATACCAACAAATGCCTGGGGCATTAGGGTTTCCAACTGTAACATCCACCCTGTACAGACTGACAGGCATCAGGGGGGTGGGACTTGGGGTCATCAGCCATAATGCTCATGCCATTCCACCCTCTACCCCTACTCTACTGCCACTCATAAGCATCAAGGTGTGCTATGGGGTCTTTGGCCTTAACGTTCACCCCATTCTCCTATACTGTACCATCTCAGCTTATTTCCTTATGGAATGGGATGAACATAAGGGCCAAAAACCTCTAGGCATACTGTGACACCTGTCAGTGTCTGCAGGGTGGGGTGGGGTGAGGTGGACTGGCATGAGTGTTTTAAGTGTTATGGCTGATGTCCCAAAGGCACACCTCCAACACCTGTCAGTTTCTGCAGGGTTGGGGTTGGCGTTACTTCAGTACTTAACTGCCATTCCTATTATGAATCTCTCTAACTCCTGCACTACCAATGCCAATACCAGCAAACAAACATTCAGCATTGACAAATGCTTGTTTATACTTAGGGTATCTGATTACATATTGAGGCACTCTATCACGCCATACCAATTGTTCTCTATTCACATTCTCATTGAAGTGCATTCCAGCTAGAATGAGACTGACACATACATACTACTGTTACTTTGACAATATTTTATTAGCCAAATTATAGTCTGGAACATAACATTTTAATGTAAAATAATAACTCCTGGAATTTGTATCATACCAATGTTTGAGAATGCAGTATGCTTTGGAGCAAAATGCAGAATCAAGCTGTGGAATGTCTCCAGGCTAAATGTCTGATAGTTTGTGGACAGTTGTTTACTATCATTCAGTAACATTGTGCTCATAACTATTGCCTCAAGCTTCACTGCTGCCTTTGTATCTGTTTAAACATGATGTAATATATTATTGCAATGCTCTCTACATTAATCTCACTGACAATGTGTAATGAATTTTATATACTACATCACGTGGGATGTTTAGAAAAACAGAAAACCACGCTATCAATGCATTACATTTACATAACTGATTATGTAGTCAACAAATATGGCATATTGTAGTCAGCCAGTCATGTTTGGTATTCTATCTTTTGATTTGTTTTCAAACTTCTAAAAGTATCTGTTTCATGTTGTATTTGGATGTTAGAAGAAACAACTTCACAAGCAAACCGACCTGGCATGATCCATTGTTTATCTCTTTCTTCTCCACTTAGGTCACTGTGTGTGCATTTTTCAAATAGTTCATGGTGGCCTCATGGATATCCATTACATGGTCGATGACACTTGCCCACTTTGGTGCTATTAGGTTACTGCCCTGGTACATATGGTTCATACGTAGATTCGGTACATATGGTTCACAATAGACGAACGCCATAGGCCTACGTCTTCACATCCCTTTTGTGTTGATAGTGCATCGATGTTCTTCCCAACACCTTAGGAATCAAATTTTCATGCTTACATACATATTATTTTTTTAATTTTTTTTTCAACATTTAATTTACTTATTGAGTTTGAGCACATAATCAGTTTACATGCCTTGGATGGGTGAATTATTTTTGGATTACCTCCCTGCCCATGACCTTTAGTGGCAACCTGGTGCCTTCTGGTATGACCTAACTGCCTGGGTTGAGTCCTCTGTTAAGGCATCATGTTTTGACACTAGTATAGCATGTCTTTGCTTAGCATCCCCATCCCCCACCTGCATGATTTCAAATTCTGCAATCTCCCTTCTTTATTTTCCTTTTCATGGTACAGGATTCAGCAACTTAGATTTTATGTTGGGATGTGCAACTTTCATTCAATATAATTTAGTATTCAGTAATTGGATCAGGACTTCTATTGTAAAGTTGCCTAAGTAATGGCTCCACTGCATTCACTGACCGTGAAATCTGGCTAGGTTAGAGTCACCCAGATAGCAAATTATGGATATAGTAACAAATTCAAGAGCTGAATTAAATAAACCTAATCATAGCTCATTCCTTAAAGACACTAGACTAAACTGTCTCAAGATCAAACTTACTTTTGATGACATGCCAAATATCATACTGGTGTTTAGTGTCTGGCAGGTTTTCTCTAATCCACTTTGCAATTTGTCAATGCTGATCTGTAAAGATTGTGTCTATTGACTGACTGTTAGAAATCAGATAATCCACCGTGCTTTGTAACCCTTCTAGTTTGCATCAGTAACTACTCTACCTCATTGCTCTGCGTGTTTAGAAAAAAAAATGTTCATTTGTTAAATTGACCACAGGTTTGTGTGATATAAACATCTATATATACAACTACCATTTTTAGTTTAAAGTGAAATGTCCACGTTAGAATGGGCCCCACCTCAATGTGAGGCAGGGCCCCGATTAGGACATTAAGAAAAAATAGTTATTTGTTCCTTTGGCAATCTTGTGTGTTTCTGTATTTTATCTGGTTGATTCAGCCTCCATCTTCATTTGGCATTTTATAATACTGCACTGCGAATGGCGCGCCCGCAACCATCTGCTGTCAGTCTATATCTGGTCTCGGAATAGCACAGAGGCATGAGCACTCCAAAACAGAGCTTTCAGAAGGTTCACTAATACATAACTGTAATGGACAGACACATAGCTGCTCCCCACATGACACAGCATTTGTGGGACAGCTGCGGGGGGGGTTGTGGTTACATCGCTCGCAGCGCTGTATTCTAAAATACTGGGCAAAGAGGGAGGCAGGCTCGACTAGATAAAACATAAAATTACAAAAGATCACCAAAGGTAAAAATAACTATTTTTTCTTAATGCCCTAATCGGGCCCTGCCTCACACTGAGGTGGGGCCAGTTCTAACTTGGATGTTTCCCTTTAATGATTATATTCGCTTTATAGGCCAGGATAAATTGGACACCATCGCACTTATGATTATCCATCTTGAAAATTAATATAACCTCATCAAATTAGCAAATATAATACCTGCACAACCTCGATGTTCAGTACTTTGTTTATTCTTTGCTTGATGACACTATGTGCACTATGCTTGGCACAGTGCCCTGGGCTTTCTGAACGGAAGTCACCAGCAAGGACAAGGGCACCTTCCATACTGCTCAGTTTATCATTCATGCTGTTCTGATGTAATTTCCACTTCTTGAATGTGACAGGTTGTAGGTACTGTCTCTGATGTTTAAAAAAGATGTTCTTAGAATAAACAGCCAATTTGAGAAGTGTAAAGAGGAGTATGATTTTTGATTGAAGGTTTCCAGAAAACAGAATGGATCCAGATAATAAGAGATTGACGGCAGGATATGCCCAAAATAAGGTTGACTTACCCATGTTAATTTATATCCACATCCTTTGCATTTTTGCTAGACATGAATGGCAGTTCCAAATTGTCTACTAATGTGTCCTTTTGTTTTCATGTTACATCTAACGCAGTTTGTAAACAAGAAAAGCAGATTACTTTTAAACACAATTAATTTTTCCTCCATTGGCTCCATACATGATTCTGAGTCACTAACACAATCCATATCTAGAGATGGTCGAAGTGGCCCCAATTCGCTAAGCGAAGTGGAACGCGGAGTGAAAGTGAATTTGCAGAGTGCTCCGCAACCCAAAGCGGAGTACTTTGCATTATTAATGAGTAACGCGAAGTCCATTGAAAACAATGACTTCACATTACTCCGCCTTCCCAAACCACTTCTCCACTAATTCTTAAGGCAAAGTACATTGAAAGCAATGTACTTTGCCTTACTTCACCTTGTTTTTAAGCTCCAAAGGCGAATTTTGCAGTGATTCATGGGATTTCAGGTCACATGGGCTCTAGATTGTTCTGCACAGCCTCAGTTTGGGGTAGTGTGTGTAGGAAGCTGTAGGAGATAATCTGCTCTGAGAGCTCTCTGTGATTCAAACCTTCTAAAAGCTGTTAAAAAAGCCTTTTTGAGTAATTTTTTTTGCTAAAACTTTAATTCATTGATTATAGGAAACCCACCTGTGCTCATACCATTGAGCATTTATTGTTTGTGTGTGTATTTTGAATGTTAATGTACAACATTCAATTTGTGTACTAAGAGACAGTGGAAGTGTGCTTTAGGGCAGGGGCATATCTGTGGTGTAGGTAGATTAACTTGAAGAAAAAGACAGTGCTTTCTGTTTTGGTGATATTTCTCGTATAACTGTATTAATGTACTCACAGTAATATTTTCAATAATTCTTGCCATTGTTTTACTGATTGTTGTGGTGCAGCAGTGCATAATTTTAGTTTGTTTAAAATATGTGGTTATATTACTGAAGTTTTCAATTTACTACACATTACTTAGTGTGTGTGTGAGTATGTGTGTGACACATGTCATCAAATCAGACACCTTTTATTGTGCCACATAATCTCAGCAATGTGAACCTGCTATCCACAACAGCTGTGTAATTTTTTGTACTTCTTTGTGGTATCTTTACTGGTACTCATACTAGTGACTCTTACTGCAGCAGTGCAGTACACTGCCACCCCCCCGTGGCCCGCCCCAACCGGCAAATATATTATTTTCCAGATTTGAATTTTTGATGGTGAGCACTGGTTAGGTGTTGTGCCTTTGCATCTGCATCTCTTCAGTGCACAGCATAATCTTAATCTGTCTGTACATTTGCATCTCTTTAGGGCCCAATCTCCATCTGTAACTTAAATCACAGTTGTTTCTTTGGCTTCCCTTCAGAGTACTGGACAGGTGTGGTGCATAATTCTGCATGAACATTGTACTCATTAATATGCGTTTTTAAGTCAGGACCATCATCAGGAGTCACTCGTGGTACAAATTACGTTGTTCATCATCACAGTCACAAATGCAGTCACAAATTACGATTTACGATCACATCACGAATCACAACAGTAATTTTCTTTACTAGTTACTTGGATGTTTTGCAAGCCTGTTTTGTAGTATCTCTCAATGCTTCACCACCCCACCATTGTACTCATTAATGAGTGTTTTTAAGTCAGGGAGTTTTACGCCACACCTCATCAGGGCCCGGGGAAGTATAGCCATAGGTATTTGCGTTTCCTTATCATCACGGTCACAAATGCAGTCACAAATCACGATTTACGATTATGTCATGAATCACAACATTAATATTTTTACTAGTTACTTGGATATTGTAAGCCTGTTTTGTAGTATCTCTCCAGGTTTCACCACTCCACCATTGTACTTATTAATAAAGTGTTTTTAAGGCAGGGAGTTGGACGGTGTCTGCAGTACATACACAGACTGGAAAGAAAACTGCACCCATGCAGTTTAGCATAGTATACTTCCACTGCTCAGAATATATACAGAAGACAACAAAAAAAGGGCATAATTACTGTACATACAAGGGTCAGGGATGGTGGAGGGATACATTTTATAACACAGCAAGCAAGGTGTGGGGAGGGCATGTGGTGTGAGGAAAGAAAAACTAATGTGGGATCCCATGGTGATCCAGCAGCAGTTCCAGCATGGACATAATTTGCAACTGATGTCCCTGTATGTAAGAAAAATAAAATTTACAGAAAGAACAAATTAAGTGAAAAAGAGTACAGACAGAAAAGACAAAAAAATGTAGCTTTTAAAAAAGCTGTTGGGTCTAAATCAAAGTTTAAATCTCCTCCTCGTTCTGATCTCAAAGTATCAGCAGTCACAAAACACACTCCTCTCTCTCTCCGTCTGCACAGGAGAAAGTAAAAGTGTCTGCTTGTATGATTCACTTTCTTCCTGCCTAGCTAAAGATCATGTGACTTACAGTGCTATAAGCCATGTGATGTGTGGGGGGCTGCCAAATCTGAAACACCAAGTGGATCACTTAGAATCGTAACGAGGTCGAAGTCATTAAAAACAATGACTTTGCTTTACTTCGTATTGCCATTCCTGTAGCAGTGGTAATGACAAGGCGGAGTGAGCACTTTGCATTGCCCACTCCAGGTAGAGGAGTGGCAACACGAAGTGCCCATTTCACGTTCACTTCGCCAACGGAATTTAAATTCTCTGCATCTCTATCTTAGCCTCTGTTACACTGTCCATACTGCTTGGTTCATAATCTGGATCAGTGTCATTACTGGAGAGACACTCCAGTGAGGTTTCAGTGGACTCACTGTACATATCATCATTACTGTTTCTGTTACTGTTGGATTGCAGTGCATCAGCAAGAGACCCTTCAATAAGTTGGCACTGTATCCCAATTCTGCATGATGTTAGTGAACTATTAGCCTTTCCTATTTGTGTGCAGTCAGATGTTTGTACACCTGTATGCAGTAGAAAAATTAACGTGTGAAGAATACAGAAATGTGTATGAGTACATGCATGTGGGTATCTCAGAGAAACACATAAAGTGATAATTTTATCTAAACAAAGTCACATTAGAAATGCTTCAATCTGATTTACTTTCAGGATTCTAATTGTCTTTCAATGATCCCTTTTACACTGACATGTACAACCTGACAACAATGTCATAACAATTCTTCGTGTCAACATTCCATCATATTTAAACTACTGAACTGCTGTTATTATGCATTATGATTTTCAACCAACATTTTTAATTCATAGGTGGTGATTAACAAACTCTAAATCTAGTCCCCATAATACCTTATTGCTTGTCAATGTTCGTATCCACAACCTACCATTCTTCAGTTCATCATGATCACAAAAAATGCGGGAACTCCAATCATCTTGACAGTTAGACATTTAAATAATTGTTGTCAAATCATGCAGTAAATAATTTCTTGGTTACTACATAATCAGAAAGCAATAAGACATGACGAGGTGTTCGTTAGACAGTTCTAATGCACGACTAGGGGGTGCAGTGAGGCATTAAGACACAGGCCAAGTGCATCCAGTCTCCTAGCCATGTGTTAGAACTGTCTAATGCACATCCCCAGAGTGGCTTATTGCACTTATAAATTGGGTCTATATATTCTAAATGGGGTTTCTAGATTTAGCCATGCATTAGACAATTCTAACGCATAGCTAACAACCAATCAGACTGCTTGAAATCCTTTGCCTGTTTTATAATATATTATATTACACACCCATTTTTGACTTACCAAAGCTACGCTTTCTCTTCAAGTTGTATTGAGTTCCATGATCCGCTTTAGTACAATCAACTTGATTCTTACAGTGCGTGTTCTCATCTATAGTGGATCCCGATGACAAAGGTTCAGTATACTTCATGTGACTGTGCATAAGAACATCATGATAACTTGTGGTTTCCAAAACCTGATGCAGTGTTTCGTCATTAATGGCAACTTCATAGTCATTAGTATCCACATAACTGTTTGATGAATCCAGATGTTTGCAAGTTCCCTTAAGATAAAAAAAAATTACATTATTACTAATATATAATAACCAATTTAACTAAGCAATAAACCACTCCAGAGTAGTGGACGTATCAAACGATGCCATGAAAGGTGATAGGAGCCAACGCTGTAATTAAGTAATAAGACTTGACCAGGGTAAGACTAACAGTCTGTTAATCACCCTCTAGGGGTGTAATGTGGCACAAGGTGCAGCCGAGTGCCATATTGCCTATAGGGGGTGATTAACTGACTGTTACTCTAACTCCTGGGAGTGCCTTATTGCTGTTATAAAAAATTATTCCAAAAGAAAATTTTTTAAATCAGATTGCATCATTCCAGTCATTCAGCTGACCTAGAGTATGGAATGCTGACAGGAAGAATCCATGTGCCATGGTGATCAGGCTGTACATGACAGTGTAACAGGGATTAATGTAAGGCTGTTTGAATCCTAACAGCCAATCAGATTGTAGCACTTCTGAGACCCATTTTATAATTGGATTTAAACAGTCATTTGACAGGCATAGGGAAACCACAGCTGTTAAGCAGATGGAGGATCAGATGCTGTAATCAAGAGCAGGGCTTACGGGAAGACTGGTTAGGCCTAACAGTCCTTATCTGCATACATTTATATGTTCTATATATATGGCATTTGAGATTCACTGCAAAGAAGAGGATGAGTATTACCTGATGATGTGTGTGTGAAGGGGAGGAGGGGAATTATTGGCATAATAACAAGAAATAGATGTATGGGTCATCTTATCTGACCTAAATGTGATCAAACAATTTATTTATTTATTTATTTATTTATACATCAGTTTACAACCTTTGAGCCAGAGGCTCATTTCCAAAGGTACCTCGTCACAAAGAGGACAATACAAAGCACAACATTTCATTACATCGTTGTAGGTAACATTTTTTTTTTTTACATCTTAGCAGGCAACAGTATGGCAGATATATACTGTAAATGACTTTGTTTACAGTAACAGTGTAACAGGTTAGGTATTGACAGGTATAACAGTTATTCGGATAGAATGAGAGGAAAGCAAGCTTTGGTTGAGCAGACAAATTAGTCTTGAGCTGGGACTGCTAGGTTAGTAAGAACAGGTGGCTTTGGGACAGCAGGTGATAGATTGGGGGCAAGCCACTCTAGGAGTTTTGTCAGTTGTTGATTGAGAATCTACTCAGAGAGTTTTGTCGGGTACAATGAGCTTGAAACACCTACGGCTGGGGACAGGCACAGCTACGCATGTTGAATAGCTGACTTCTAAGTGCGGTTTAAAACCGGAGATTGACGGATATCGGTGATGGAACTGGGGAGAATATTGTACCAGGTAGGGGCTCTGTAGTAGAAGGACCGTTGACCATGTGTGGTCCTGGATCTAGGGATGGACAGGGTGGCCTTGGAGGAGCTACAGTTTGGACTAAGGGTTGAGCTAGGTGAATAGAGGCTGTCAGACCGGGAGGATAGACCAAGAGGTGTTTTTTCGTTAGGAGGCAAGTTTGATATCTGAGCCGTTCATCCAGGTTGAGCAGCTGCAAGTCATATAGCTGGCAGGTATGGGTTAATCTGGTGGCTCCTGTGATTAACCTACAGGCCTTGTTCAAGGTGTGTCGAAGTTTATTGAGGGCAGTCTTATCCGCAGCACCATAGACAGGCAGGCCATAATCAACAAGGGACAGGACTGAGGAGGTGACTGCTATGTGGAGGGGCCTCGGGGAGGCAGTGCTTAGAAGTATTAAAGGATACCGAAGCCGTGCATTTGCAGTGGAGGCTAGAGTATCAATGTGGTCGTGGAAAGTGAGTGCAGAGTCAAAGGAGACCCCAAGGTACTTGTACAGGCAGACTTGCTCGAGAGGA
Organism: Neoceratodus forsteri; assembly: GCA_016271365.2. Lineage (NCBI taxonomy): Eukaryota > Metazoa > Chordata > Ceratodontiformes > Ceratodontidae > Neoceratodus > Neoceratodus forsteri. The sequence continues at coordinate 453,731,293 of CM057451.1, read as the reverse complement.
AGATTAGAGCCAGGGAGGATACGGAGTGGGAAATTACTGAGTTTGTTTTGGGGATGTGCAAAGAGCATGGATTTGGTTTTTTTTAGATTAACTACAAGTCTGTGCTTTTTGAACCAGGCTTCAGCATCATTGAAAGCTAGTTGCAAGGAATCTTGAAGAGAGATGGGGTTTCGGTGGGTGGCGAAGATAACGGCATCATCTGCGTACAGCAGGATTTTTCCCGTGCAAGCACTGGGCAAGGTATTGAGGTATAGAGAGAAGAGAAGTGGGCCTAGAATGGAACCCTGGGGGACTCCGGATCGGATAGGACATGTATTGGAGAGGGTCTCATTAATTCTAACACGCTGAGAGCGGTCCGACAAGTAGCTGGAACACCAGGAGACTGGGCCGGTGGCAAAGCCAATGCGATAGAGGGCATCCAACAGTAGGGGTGGGAGACAGTGTGAAAGCCTTTGAGAGGTCAATAAACACTGCCCTGCTAGTGCGCCCGAGTCAAGGGAGGAATGCAGAAAATTTGAGAACTCAATAAGGGCAGTGCTGGTGCTGTGACCTGCACGGAAACCATGCTGTTCATGGCAGAGGATGTTGTATTTGGTCAGATAATCTGTGATTTGGGTTGCCACCAGTTTTCAAGGGCTTTGGAGAGGGTGGAAGGATGGAGATAGGTCGGTGGTTCGGCTGAGGACCTGTCACCTCCTTTGTGTGGGCAAGACTGTGTGCTCCAGCCAGCGGGGAATTGACCCAGGCAAAGGGACTTGTTGAGCAGGGTAGTTAGGGGGCAAGGACCTGATCCAGGACCCGGCGGAGGATACTGGGGTCCAGGGAGTCACTGCCAATATAATTGCTCTTAAGAGCTTGAAGCAGGTGTGGCTAGCTTCTGGGGTCACCCTGCGTGGGTGGAAGCTAGGATATTGGAAGTCAGGGGCGGTTAGGGGTTGAAGGAGGGTCAAAGAAGTCTCTGGGGAGGACCGTGCTGAGGTCTGTAAATGATGAGTTGAGGAAGTTGGCTATGTGGGCAGGGTCAGTGGAGACAGTACCTTGATGGTGATCTGGGAGGGGAGGGCCTGTGACTCCCATTTAGTTCTTAATGTTGTCCCAAAACTTACTACCGTGCCCCAGGAGGAGGTGCGCCGCCTGATGGTGATCGGCTTTTGCTTTCCTGATGGCCCATGTGCATTTGTTTCTAGCGGCGTTGTAGGCCTGTCTGTCCCGCCTGCGGCCTGTTTCATTAACCAGGTGCCACAGGTTATCCCTGTGTTTTAGGAGTTGCAGCAGGAGCGGGGTAATCCAAGGGGCATTGCGGACTTTGGTCCGGACTGCTGTCATGGGAGCCAGCGTCACAAGCTTTGTTGAAGGTTTGGGTGAAGAAGGTAAGGGCGTCATCAACATCAGAGGCCTGGTGTATAGGAGACCAGTTAATTTGGGCAAGATGTAGCTTAAGACCTTTAAGCCCACCTGGTCTGAGGCGCCGACTGTGAGTGGGATGAGCCATGGGTTTGGGAGTGGGGGTGGCCCAGTGGAAAATGATAGGAGAGTGGTCACTAATAGAGTCTGGAAGGACCTGGGTATCATGGATTTGTTGAGGGCGGTTTGTGATGACCACGTCTAGCAGTGTGCTGGTGCCCTTCTTTGTGTTAATTCTGGTGGGTTGGGAGACCAGTTGGGACATGTCAATCGCTGCGAAAGAGTCACGGGTGGAGTTGATGGATGAGCTGAGCCAGTTAACATTCAGGTCACCTACAAGGACTTGGTCAGCTGTGTGAGGTAGGGTTGAAAGATAGTCAGTTAAGCGAGCCAGTGCCACAGTTTGGTTTTAGGGGAATGTAAGCAGCAGTGAGATAGAGGGACCCCTAGAGGGTCGGAGTCAAGCTTGAGGGTTGGGGCCTGTGCTCCTTGGGTGAGAACAGGGGCAGGAGTGTGTCAGTCCAGTGAGAGAATCCCTGGTGTATATCGCACAACCCCCTTCTGCCTGCTACGATCCTCCCGGTGGAGGGAGTACCCAGGAATAGTGACAAGCGAGTCTGGCGTGGATTTTGATAGCCAGGTTTCCACCACCGCAATGACATCAGGCCTATGTGAGGTGATCCAACATTGGAGGAGTCTAATTTTTCATCAGGCTGCGTTATTCATAGGCGCCATGCAGAGCCTGGGTGACCCTGTAGGAGGGTTTGAGGGAGCTGGGCCAGGGTTCGGATGAATGTTGCCTGTCAGAAGTAATAGTAAAACCACAGCCCTGGCCAGGGGACGGTAGAGGGTGAGCTTTCGATATGTAAGTCGTGAGGAGGGGGGGTGCTTTAGGGCATACTGGGTGGGCAGGGATTTCCAGGCTGTGAAAGTGAGGTGGATAAGTCTCAAGTGGGCACCTGGGGAGGTGGTAATAGGGAGAGGACTGGGGGAAGGGTGTTGATGACTGGGGCAGATGATGAGAGTAGGGTGTGGCAGTGCTAGCTCCAGAAATATAGTAGGATCAGGTGCCATTGTGATAGGGGGGGTGTTAGGTTGGAGAGACAATGGTGCCAGGGTGAGGAAGAATGGGAGGCATTGTAATAGGAGGGCTAACATTTTGCTTGTGGTTGCAGCTGGGTGGTAGGTTGAAGTTGTTTTTGCGTCACTCAGCAAGTGTGGATGCCACTTTGGAATAGTGGTAGTGACATGGACTCTGGTGGCCAGGGTACCAGGTTCAAGACCAACTCAGGGCAGTTGGACACGGGACCCAGGTAAGAGCCGTGCTCCCGTTCTGGGGCAGGACACAGGGTAGGTTTGGGACCAAAAGGGGTGCTTATAGCGACTCCTAGTGGCCACTTGAGAAAAGACGAAGCCAAATAGCAGGAGATCTAAGCTGAAGGTAGTACAGCATCAGGTGTGGGAACGGGCAGAGCCTCTGTGGTCAGGAAGATAGGATAAGGGATAGGAGGTTGGAGAAAATCCAGGATAGGTGGTTAAACCAGGATGGGCTAGGGGTGGAAGGAGGGGCACGGAATAGGCGATTATTGGATCAGGTGAAAAGGTGAGAGGGCTGAGGGAGAAGGGAAGAGGACAGTAGAAAGAGGGTCCAAGGAAACTAGAAAAGCTTGAGGCAGTAATAGAGGGTCCCTCTAGTGGTTAGCAGGTATAACCTGCAAAGGGAAAACAGGGACTTAGTATTTCAAGCCACAGGAAGTGATGTCATCAGGTAAGGACTATAAACTAAGGACTGACCCTGGGTGGGAGGGTGGCTGGGGCGGGCGGGGGGCAGTCGGCTGGCGTGAGTGCGTCGACGGACTAACCCCCCTTCACAGGTGCTGGATAGAGGTTGTTTAAATTACCTCTAACGCACCACCGTGACTTTCGGCTCCAGGAGGGAGCTCCGATCCTTTGGGCGGACAGACAGCTTGATTGCCAGGTGAGGGAACAGTGGGCCTATATTGAAGGGAAACAAAGGATCCAAATTAGTATGCAGCGGGAGACTGGCGGTCAAGATCACAGCAGCACAAGTATCCCGATATTAGCCAGAAACAGACCATGCGCCTCTAGATACTGTGGCTTCTTACTAGGTAAAAATAAGGTAAGCACTGCAACAGACACTGTTTCAGAATGTAGCAGGAAGGGCACCCCCCCCCCCAAAGCTGCAATCCTAGCCTGGAATGCGCGCACAATGCAGAAAGCTGGCTCAATACAACGTTCCCCTTACAGAAATACAGGCAGCCAGTATCACCGACGGAAGGAAACAACAGAGTAATACTGTTAAAATGCATAAAGAAACCCCCCTTCACAGGTGCTGGATAGAGGTTGTTTAAATTACCTCTAACGCACCACCGTGACTTTCGGCTCCAGGAGGGAGCTCCGATCCTTCGGGCGGACGGGCAGCTTGATTGCCAGGTGAGTGATGACAGCAAGTGAGATGCCGGGTTGCATATGGTGAGAGATTACCAGCAGAAGAGAATAGGCCATATTTCAACTATTTCTGTAATTGTTGCAACATAATTTTGAATACTGTGGCAACTTCTGAATAATACAGCTTTGTAAGGACATATGCAGGATGGAGGCAGTTCAAAGAAAGGCATCTGAAGTGGTACAAGGCCTGCTATACAGGTAATATGATGATATGTTTAAGAAAATCAACATGTACAACGTGGATGAGAGGAGGGAGATGAGAGTAATGCCTTCAAGTATCTAAAGGGGATTAATAAGATATAAAAATACTGCATCTTTCAAAAAAAAATAAACAGACCATGTATAACCATAGGGCACATAATAACACTAGAATCTTGAAGTATAAATAACAGCGAAAGTAAGTATTTGTTTCACATAAATGATGGTAAATGCATGCAATGCCATGCATTGGAATGTGGAGGAGGTTAAAACAGTAGTTGGTTTTAAAAATTTATGGGATACACCTAAGGGTACACCAGAAATGGGATACAAAGAGGCTGCATCCATTGATCAATTGCTTACAACTGCAGATAGTAAAAATATAGGTAGGGAATATCGGTAGGTAAGATGAGCCTGTCTTACTTTATCTGCCATGGTTTTATATGTTTCTTTGCTGCAGTGAGGTGATGGCTACAATGCTGGATGAGGAGAGAAGAGAGGGCCAGAGGAAGGGGGCAGGGTTAAGAGGAAGAGATGTCCAGCTAAGAGCGTGGACAAGTAAGACAAAGCAGAGAAGGGAGATGAGAGGAGGTTGCCAAGTGTGAAGGGTAGAAAAGGTAATAATAGTGGGAGAGCTTTGATGGGGGGGCAAGTAAGACATGGTGAGCATTAGGGAAGGGGACAAGATGGGTGGAGGCAGGAGGTGATGTCAAGGGTAAGGATAGAGATGCAAATGTGCAGGACAGGGTGGACTCTCAAAGCAGTTACAAGGGAAAATGGATTGGGGAAGGGAAGCATAATGAAGAGGGGAGCTTATTTGTGCTGAGAGACTCCAGGCTGAAAGGGGTCAAATGGGTAAGTAAAAGGAAAAGGCATAGTCGCATATGTTAAAAGTCCATACCAAGGATGACAGTGGAAAGGGCTGGTAAATCTATTCTCAAGTGCGCAAGGAAGGAAAGGCAGAAACCACATGTCATGGTGCACATGGGTATGAATGATTTAGTGGGTGTAATGGTAGAAGTGGTAAGGGAGATGTTTTAGGAACTTAGAAAGTTGTGTGAGGACATAGGTGATAAGTTGCCTTCTGTGATGTACTCCAAGTACCCTGTGCAAGTACGGTAAGGAAGGGAATGCTGGAGGAGTTTAACCTTGACTGGGGGAATGGAGTTGATCCAAAGGGTTTTGGGATAGTGGAAGGCTAGGGCAGGGTCTGGGACAATAGCAATCTGTTCACAGAAACATGGGCATACCAATACCAGAACTGGGACCTGATGATCCCAGGGTATAGGATTTGCAGGAGGGAGAGATGCAAATGGAAAGGGGAAGGGGTGGCAATTTACATGAGGGAAGGGAAAAAGTGAGCAAAGGGAAGAGGGGAAGAAGGGAAGAACTGCAGCCTTTTAGATGCAATTCCATGACACGAAAGATTGGAATCTCAGGATGGGACTGGTATACAGGCTACAGGCTCAAGGGTAGGACATGGACAGGGAGATAGCAGAGCAAATTACTGTATGAAAGTGTTTGGGAAAGGTGATACAGTGATCATGGGGGATTTCAATATACCAGGAGTGGATTGAGGTATCACAACAAACTCGAGTGCTAGGGAGCAGATACTTCTGGAAACCTCCTAGGACTGCTTCCTGCAACAGATTGTTAAAGAGCAAAGTAGGATGGGAAATACACTGGATCTAGTACTGTCCAGTGGGGAGGCTATAAGGGGTGTGTGGGGTGGAGGACCTGCTGACTTGGAGTGACCACCACACAGTGTGGTTCACAATCAATATGAGTTGGGAAGCGATGGGTACAGGGACCAGGGTGGTTGATTATGGGAGGATGGGTGAAATATTAGGGGGTACGTGACAGGAATTTAGCTCACTGGGATGCAAACCAGAAATGGGAAAAAAATAGGGCTTGTGTAGGCTACTGAGACATTTAGCAAATCGCAGAGCAAAAGTGAAAGTCTAAGAAACCAAGCTGGGTGAGTAGGAAAGTCTTAAAAAAGGTGAGTGAAAAAAGCAGCTTTCAGGAGAAACAGGGAATCAGGTAAGGGGGAGTATAAGGATGATTATGTAAAGAAGTCCAAAGGCTTCTACGGAGTTGATGCTGGCACAGGGCATCAAGGATGGGGAAAAAGGACTTCTTCAGACACACATGGGAGTGAAGGTGCAGCAAGTACCAGATAGTGAGGACCAGAAAGGGCTGGGGGTGGGCAGTGAAATGGTTGGAACATCTAAGGTAATCGCAGACCATCACCCCACACTTCGTCACTGGCAATTGGGGCCGGATATTAATAGAGATAAGGTTTGGAGGTTCAACACACAGTTACTGAAATTGGATAACTTTATTTGCCACCTCCAAACCTTTATCTCTACCTTTTTAACCAGTAATTCCTCTGCTATGGCCAAACTAGATCTCCTGTGGGAAGCGTTGAAATATACCACACGAGGAGAAATCATTCGCCTGTCCTCCATCCGTAAGAAAATTGCCACTCAGGTCACAGCTAATCTACTTCAGCAAATTCGTCAATTGGAACTGTTCCTGAGCTTAATCAATTACAGATCCTTTGCTCTTGTTACAACAACATTTTAAGTGACAGAGCTGAACACCTTATACTGAGATCCAAGGTTCATTACTTGACCAGGGTGACAAGGCCGGAAAGTTACTGGCATTGCATCTCTGGGCTCAAGCCACTGATAGAATTGTACCTTCCCTTCATATTTCTGATGGTAGCATTATCACTTCACCTAGTGAAATAATGAATTGTTTTCAGGAATACTATCAAACTTTATATTCCCGGCCCTCAGATACCTTCAATCAGGACCTCATGGATCACTTTGTACAAGGTGTTCAGCTCCTGCAGTTAAAGCAACAACAGGTTGAATATTTACAAGCCCCCCCTCATGACACTGGAAATTATGTTAGCTATTGACGCACTTCCATCAGATAAAGTACCAGGTCCAGATGGTTACTCCACAGAATTTTATAAAATCTTTAAACCCCAATTTGTGCCCATCCTGCTCGATACCTATAATTATATATATGAGCATGGCCTATCTGATTTTTCCCTAACTGAGGCCATGATAGTTATCCTCCCTAAACCAGGTAAAGACCCTCTCCTCATTTCCAACTATCAGCCTATCTTATTGATTAATGTAGATCTTAAAATTCTCACTAAGGTCCTTGCTAATCTACTCAACAACGTTTGGCACAACTTGATAAGTGTGGAACAGGTTGGTTTTGTAATTGGCAGACTGTCTGCAGACCATCTTCATAAAATTAATCACCTCATCTCTGCGTCTGGGGACTCCAGCGCCCCTGCGGCGCAGGTGTCCCTCGACGTGGAGAAAGCATTTGATAGGGTCCCTTGGGACTATCTTTTTCACCTGTTGCCAAAATATAAATTCCCCCCTCAGTTCATCCGCTGGATCAGGGTGTTATACTCACACCCTACAGCCTGCATACTCTGTAATGGAGTATTCTCCCATCCCATTACCCTTCAGCAGGGCACCAGACAAGGTTGCCCACTATCCCATTTCCTGTTCAATTTGTACCTTGAACCTCTTATCTGGCGTATCATGCCTCACTATCAATCTTAGGGATCTCTGTTGGACCATTTCAATATAAACTATCTGTTTATGCGGATGATATACTCCTTCACATTACACATCCATCCTTCTCACTCACAGCAGCTATTAATATAATTGAGGAATTTGGCCAGCTCTCTAACTACAAATTGAACCTTTCCAAAACGGAAGTAATGCCCCTCAATATCTTCATGGTACAATCTGATATTCAGCATCTAGGATTTACATGGTTTAGGGCTAAAATGAAGTATCTGGGTATCTATCTATCTCGGTCTGGTGCTAAAATGAAGCAGTATAACCTGGACGGGACCCTCACTTGTATCAAAGTTGACCTAAATTGCTGGGCTTTACCCCTCTTTCTCTCTGGGGGAGAATTAGTGTGGTGAAGGTGAATGCTCTTCCCCGCCTTTTATACCCTCTTCAGATGTACAACTACTTTCTCCCAAAGGCCTGGCTCGTGCAGGTACACAGTATCATCTCCAACTTTATTTGGCTGGGTAAACCCCCTCAGACAGCGCTCTCCAAACTGCAATGTGTGAAATCCAGAGGGGGCCTACAATTACCTAATCTTTTCCTTTGTTATCTATCTATAAATTGTTCTGTGATCTGTCGTTGGCAATCCTCATCTGCTCCAGCACAGTCAGGTGCATATGCCCCCCATGGGTAAAAATAGAGCAATCGCTTTGCACCTCTAACAGTCTGGGACTGGCCTCTCTCACATGCCCCTCTCAAACATATTCCCAAAGAACTACATAAAACCCCTATTATGGCAACACTCAGAGCTCACTACCAGCTATGCCCCATTACTCATACCTCTCTCATATGTGATGTCTCACAACCCATACTCCACAAATCCAATTTTAGGATTTGGGGGCAGACACTCAGTTCCTTCTTTTTGTCATGTGAAACTAAGCCCACTGTCATTGATTTCTTAAATAGCCATAAGCTAATATATTTTTGGGAAGCTCCGCAAAAATGTGTTTGTTCCCCTTCTTTTTGCTTTAAATACATCCAGCTTTCCTATGTTCTCCTACATCACTTTGGGTCAAGCCCTTGGGACCAAAACCTGGCGGGCCCTATCCTTCCCATTATTTTATCATCTCCCTCCTCCCATATTATTTCATTTTTCTATCATCACCTGTGTGATTTCCTGGCAGAAAATGAAGGACCTCCTCAATACAAATGGGACCATATCCTGCTCTCTGTTTTGCCCACTCCCCGTCCCTGGAGTCGGATATGGACCCAACTGTATAAAGACATTAAATGGGACAGATATTGTCTCCTTCTAGTACATGAGTTATACTACACTCCAGTCAAACTTTGTAAAATGGGGAAACTCCCTAATGATACATGTTCCCGATGTGGGGAACAATCTGGCACTCTACTCCACATATTGTGGAGCTGCAGCAAAGCCTCCCCACTCTGGTTAGCCATCAAGGTCAAATTAGACCCTCTACTTGGTCTTACCGATGCTTTTCAGCCCGAAGTATGTATATTAGGAGACTACGGAGACTTCCTGATTGGTCACCAGTGTAAACATTTGGCTTTGATTTCCCTGTGTGCTAAAAAGGTGATTTTACACCACTGGCTTGCTCAATCAATTCCCACAATTACAGAATGGCTCCATGAGGCGTTATTTACCCTACAAGCAGAAAATCTTCTGGCCAGCCTCTCAAAGAAATCAGGATACTATCAAAGGTTTATGGGCCCCCTGTTACACACTGCTTACTCTCTAAGTCAACAATAGTGTTATTCACGCTGTATTCCAGGGATCTGTCTAGTCAGTCTTATGTATGTTTTTATTTGTGGTGCAATCTGGGAGGAGAGGATGGGTAGGGTGGGATGGGAGGGGAGGGTGGGAGTTGTTATTTTATGTGCACCTCTTTATTGTTTACTTGCAGGGTGTTTTGTATTACTCAAAGTGAAAACGGGAGTAATGATCTGTTTCCAACTGTACTAGATTTACTCCCTTTGTGTTGTTCTCTACATCCTTTGTGTTTACTACATTTAAATAAAGTATATTAAATTTGAAAAAGAAATGGCTGGAACAGGCAGAATCATTAAATGAGTAAATGTTAGGTTGGGGGGAAGTTGACATATGTGGGAGTGGGGAATAATATGGTTAAATGGATCGAGAACTAGCTGCAGGGGAGACATCAGAGGGTAGTTGCGGGGGAGGGTAGGTATCATCTGCAATGGATGTGACGTGTGGGTTACCACAGGGATGGGTACTGGGGCCATTGCTGTTTTGGGATATTCACAGCAGTCATATCTCATGGCATCAGAAGTAAGATCAGTATGTTCGCTGATGACACCCATTTGGGGGCAGCGGTGGACGATGTAGCAGGATGGTAGGTGATGCAAGATGATCTGACCAAACTTGAAGAATGGTTGGAAGCATGGCAGTTTAGAGTTCAATGCTATAAAGTGAAAAGTACTGCACTTTGAAGCAATGAACCCAGTGAGTGGTTATCTGTTGGGAGGAGTGCAGCTAGGTACCACCGAGGAGGAAAAGGATCTAGAGTCAGCTGTAATGAGTAAAATGAACAATATATAGCAGTACAGGAAGGCAGTGATAAAGGACAACAGGATGCTGGGTTGTATTGCGAGAGGACTCTCCATCATTAGCAGTGAGGTGATCCTGCCTCTCTATAAGTCACTGGTCAGGCCACACCTGGAGTACTGTGTCCAGTACTGGTGCCCACATCTGAAGAATGATATAATGTTACTGGAAGGGGTGCAAGGCAGAGCATCAATGATGATACAGGGACTGGAGGACAGACCATATGAGGAGATTCTGAGTGAGCTAATATGTACTCACTGAAAGACAGAATGGAAAAGGGAGAAATGACTGAGACCTTTAAAAACTTTAAATGGAAAAACAAGGCATGCACTGCCAGTATACTTAAGCTAAGGGACACAAGAGGGCATGGTCTAATATTGGAGGGAGAAAGATATCATACATATGAACATATGAAACTGCCAGCAGAAAAAGGCCATTTGGTCTATAGAGACTGCTTGATTTTGCAGCTAGCACCCCTACTCTGCAGCTGCCCCTCCCACCCTACCGCCCCATGACCTTCCCTTTTGCCCTATCCCAGACCCTCTTGAAGGATCCCACTGTTTTACAGGCCACCACCTATGCTGGTAGTGTGGTCCACAATGCTACCACCCTTTCTGTAAAGAAATGCCTCCTCATTTCCCTCCTAAACCTTCCACCCTCCAATCTTATGTCATGACCCCAAGTTTCTCTTCCCACCTTCCCCTTGGACAGTCCATCGGTTCCTGTCCTGTTTATTCCTCTCATGTACATAAAGGTCTCAATCATATCCCCCCGTCCCTACTCTCCTCCAGATAGTATATGTTCAACTCCCTCAATCTAACCTCACAGGGTAACTCCCAAGAACCCTGGATCATCTTTGTTACTCTGCGTTGCACCCCTTCCAGGAATCTTGTAACAATAATAATAATAATCTTTATTTTTACCGTGCCTTTCTAAGACCAAGGTGCCTTAACAAGAAACTTCAAATAAAAACAATACAATAAAACACAGATGCAATAAATACTGGGTTCATAAAATTCAATAAAATATCATCAGGTAGAGTATGCCTGATACCACAGATGGGTCTTTAGGTCTTGTTTAATTAATTAAATTAATGTCCCTCTTTAGGTAAGGGCACCAAAACTGAACGCAGTACTCCAGGTGGGATCTGACCAGCGATCTGTATAACAGCAGAATCATCTCCCTCCTCCTAGAGGTTATACCCCTTGCAATACAACCCAGCATCTTGTTGGCTACTGCTGCTGCTTTCCTACACTGTGCTGAGTTGTTCATTGCTCCAATGAGCACCAGCAGATCTTTCTCCTCCTCAGTCACAGCTAGCTGCACCCCCCCCGATGGTAGGTCCTCTTTGGATTCTTTGCCCCGAAATGCAGCACCTTGCATTTTTTGGCATTGAAACCAAGTTGCCAGGTGTCAGACCATGTCTCCAGCTTTGTTAGATCTTTCTGCAATCTATGCCACCGCCGTTGGTCATCCACCACTGCTCCCATCTTGGTGTCATCCACAAATAGACTGATCTTGCTATTTATGCCTTCCGAGATGTCTGCAATAAATACCCCAAATAACATTGGACCCAGCACTGACCCCTGTGGGACCCCGCTCATCACTGCCCTTGGGGATGATAATTCTCCTCCCGCCACCACCCTCTTCTGCCATCCCTGTAGCCAATTCTCCACCCATTTCAACAATTGTGCCCCCACCCTGTGCCCCTTAGCTTACATGCTAGTTTTCAACGTGGCACCGAGTCGAATACCTTACTGAAGTCCAGGTACAAGACATCCATCACATGCCCTTTGTCGATTTCCCTAGTCACCCAGTCATAGTAGTCCACTAGGTTGGTCTGGCAGGATCTGCCCTTGACAAAGCCATGCTGCCGACTGTCCTCCACCTACCGACCTCCAGCAGGGTCACCAGCATCTAGTGTTTCCTTCCCCTGGGTATTTGGATTCCTCACACTAGGTAGTGGCTTTTTTCTTCCTTATATGTATTTCTTAATTTACCTTTTTATTGCAAGAATTTGAGGGTTTTGGAAGTTATGAGGGATGGGTTGGGGGGATTGTTGTGAGGTTTTAGTGGGGTTTTGGTCATGGGTTGGGAGTTTGGGGGTATTTGGGATTATCCCTGGATTGGGATTTACCAGTTTTTCTATGGTTTTCCTTTTTCGCTGAGGGGCGGAGGGGGGAGGGTACCACCAGAAGAGCGTTTTACATAGGAAAACCAGGGTTGTTTTTTGTCCCTTCCTCTTTTTCATCCCAAAACTCTAGTCCTGGTTGCTGTCTAGCTTTTTGCCATGGCTGCCTATAACTTCTGTACCTAGAATGTTAAAGACACCCAGTCACCTACTAAATGAGCTAAGGTATTATTACATTTAAATAAATTATAGGTGGATGTAGCCTTTTTGCAGGAGACCCGCCTGTCCCCATCCCAGATTCTCCTGTTTCGGAGAACCTGGGTGGGACAGGCATCCGGTGCCAGCTCAGATTCCCATAGGAAGGGGGTTGCTATCCTCATAGCCTGCTGGATCCCCTTTCATCTCCTTCAGGAGGTGGCAGACCCCCCAGGGCCGTTACATCACTCTTCGAGCACTGCTTGGGCATACAGAGGTGATATTGGGGGCTGTTTATCGTCCCACAACTGAGGAACCTCAATTTATCACCCTAGCTTCTATTTTGGCCCCCCGGATTTCCCTCCCAATTATACTTAGGGAGGATTGGAACTTAGTCTTGTGCAATGAATTAAACAGGACTAGTAGGGTCCAACAAGCTCCCTCCACTGCTCGATTGGTTCTGTGGTATTTGATGGACTCTGTGGGTATGGTAGACCCATGGAGGGCATTGAACCCGGATAGCTGGGAATTTTCTTTTTATTCCCTACCACACAACTCTTCCTCCAGGTTGGATTATTTTTTGATCAGGGTGGAATATCTTCTTGGGGTTCTTCTATCCCACTACTTGGTCAAAGTTATCTCGGATCACCACCCTGCCTTCCTTCAACTAACCATTACTCCCTTAACAACCAGAGATAAAATGTGGATCCTAAATAACCAGTTGCTCAAATCAGAAGACCTGATAAAACACATCCAGTCTTTTATTCATTCCTTTATGTAACTTAATGCTTCCATTATGCCTGTGCTTGATATCTTATGAGAAGCCCTGAAGTGTACCCTCAGAGGGAACTTATCCAGTTCTTGACCAAGCAGTAAAAGCAGCTCTCAGCTACTTTGTCCTATTTACTAACTTGTATATGGGCACTAGAGGGGCATGTCACACAGGACTCCTCGTCATTGGAATGGGAGCAGTTGGAAGGCCTCCATTTTCAGTACAACACTCAATTGGGGAAAGGGTGGAACATTTGCTGTTGCTTTTCAAAGTGAAGTATTTTGACCAGGGAGAAAAGGCGGGGAAACTACTAGCTCTCCAGTTGCAGTCTCAAACTATGGATAAGATTATTTCCTCTATTTGAGCGGAGTTGGGGTCCCTTCTTACTTCTCCACGCAATATAGTGGAGTCATTCAAGACTTTTTACTAGCAGCTTTGTGCTCACCCTTCCCTCCTCCCTCCTTGAATCTTGACCACCTTGAGGAGTTCCTATGAATATGCCTCTACCACAATTTACTGACCCACAGGTTGCTATTTTACAAGCCCTGCTGTCTTTGGCCAAAATCTCACAGGCTATTGATTCTTTAGCTTTGGATAAATCCCCTGGCCCAGATGGTTTTACCACTAACTTTTACAAAGCCTGCAGAGATCAGGTGGCCTCAATTCTCTTGGACACTTTTAATTATGTATTTAGGATGGGCCACTCTGACCTTTCCTTTACTGCGGCAACTAATGTTGTTTTCCCTAAGCCTGGTAGGGACCCCCTGCTGGTCTCCAACTACAGGCCAATATCACTTCTTTATTTATTTATTAGAATTTTGAATAAATATCTTTGCGCCAATGGCTCTTTTACAAAGGTTCCATATCAGTATACAAATAATAGAAGTATAATTTGTGTGAGATTAGCAGGCACGCAGTTGGAATACAAATTTCAGTACAGGGTATACATGGTCTAAAAGCTACAGGTAATATAATTGACAGAACAACACAACATTACATTTAAGAATGATGAGTCACAGCAAACAATATTTACATGATTTAAAGCTACCAGAAGGGCATTGTCAAAGAGAAAGGTGGAGAGGAAAAAACTAAGTTGCTGCCAGTTGTGCCAGGTAGCGTAGGAAAGTGGGAAGAGAGAGAGTGGGTATAGAGGGGTAAGTGGGAGGGAGGTAGAAGGAGAGGTGGGTGGGAGGCAAGGATCGGTGTACTTGTGCAATAGTGGGTGGGGCGAGCAGATTAGAGAAGGGAGAGTGGAAGAGAGGTGGTGGACCAGGACTAGGGAGAGAGGTAGGGGTATAGAGGGGGAAGGGGGAAGGGGAGGGTGGTGGCAGGCAAAGGTGGGGATAGTAGAGAGGTGCGGTGAACAGGAGCAACTACCAGGGAGGTTAGGAAAAAAACAGTCACAGGTGGCTTTGGACACAAGCATTTGACGTAGCTTGTGTTTGAATGAGCAGAGGGTGCCTAAATTGGTGATTTTGCTGCCTAGGGAGTTAAACATCTTATGAATGTTGATATTAACATTCTAGCTAAAGTTCTGGCCTGTAGGTTGGGCCTAGTGTGGGATTCCCTTATCAGCAGGGAGCAGGTAGGATTTGTAAAGGGTAGGCCTTCAGCGGACCACCTCAGGAAATTAGCATACCTTACTTCGGTGTCCAGGGACTCCTCCACCCCTGCGGTGTTGGTGTCCCTGGATGTTGAAAAGGCTTTTGAGTAGGTCTCATGGGACTACTTGTTTGCCGTACTTCCCAAGTATCATATTCCCCAAGAGTTTATACGATGGGTTAAGGTGCTGTACTCCTCTCCATCAGCCTGAATATCTTGTAATGGGGTTTCATCCTCATCCTTTTCTTTGCACCAGGGCACCAGGCAGGCAGGGATGTCCACTCTCTCCCTACCTATTTAATCTCTTTCTGGCGCCGCCCCTCATCCGCAAGCTCAACCTCTCTTATCAGGTCACTGGTATTTCCATTAGTCAGGCTGAGTATAAGTTATCAGTATATGCGGACGATATCTTATTGCATATTACCTCTCCGGCTACATCCCTGTCTGCTGCCTTACAGATTTTTTCTCAGTTTGGTGCCATTTCTAATTATAAACTAAATCTGTCTAAAACTGAGGTCATGCCCCTTAGCAATACCACCTTCAGGGCAGAGGTTGAACACCTGGGCCTGTTATGGAAATGGGACAAATTGAAGTACTTGGGGATCTATCTCAGCACTTCACCCCCTTAAGATGCGACAGTACAATTTGGATTCAATGGCGACTTGTATTAAGGTGGATTTGGAATGCTGGTCCTCCTTACCCCTTTCCTTGTGGGGCAGATTGAGTATCATTAAGATGAATATTCTACCAAGGTTATTATACCCCCTCCAGATGTATAATTTTGCCCTTTCTCATTCTTGGTTTACCCAAATCCATAGAACAATCTCATCATTTTTGTGGCAGGGCAAGATGGTATGACGGGCCTTAGTCAAGCTTATGCGCGCCAGACAGGATGGGGGACTGCAGATTCTTAACTTCTACTTGTACTACTTGGCCATGCATCCACTAAACTTTCTTATTGGTTGGGGTGGGTGGGGAGACCTTTCCAAGTCTTATGTCCCATATTGGGTGGACACAGAGTCCACTCTGTGTTTTAGCAATGGATTAGATATAAGGGTTTCTTCCATACCTCACTAGGAAAAACCTTCCTCGACCCCTAAAGGATACTCCTTTAGCAGCCTCCCTTCAAGTCCATTTACAACTTTGTACCTTGTTCAAGATTTGCCCATTTAAAGACATTTCCCAACCCCTGTTTGGGAATCCTAATCTCCGGATAGCAGGCCAACCCATCCCTCAGAGGTTTTGGCCCAACATAGGCATACATATTGTGGGAGATCTTACGACTAACCACAAGTTGTTATCATTTCAAGATGCCTGTGATAAGTATCACTGGCCTTTTTCTGCCTATTTCCTCTACTTCTAACTATCATACAGGCTCACCCACTTTTTTGGTACGAGACTATGGTTTAATCCTTTTAACAACTGAATTCTCCCCCTTCTTCAACAGGCCCCTTCTTTTCATTATATTTCCTATTTTTACTGCTCATTGCAAGAGTCCCTGGTTTCCATGGAAGGACCACGTTTCTACAGCTGGGATAAATCCCTACCGGGCTCCTACCCCACTAGAAATTGGAATATCCTTTGGAATCACCTTTATAAATTCATAAAATGGGATAGGTACCGCATTATGCAATTTAATATTGTACATAATCTTTATTATACTCCAGTTAAACTACACAGAATGGGTAGACTTCCTGATGACTCCTGTTCAAGACGTGGGAAACAGCCAGGTACCCTACTCCATATCTTGTGATCCTGTGAAAAGGTGGCTCCCTTTTGGGAGTCCATTTGAATATGCCTCGATCTCTTGTTAGGGCTTTCTGATGCCTTTTCTCTTAAAATATGTATTTTAGGAGATTATACTAACAGTTTACTGGGGGATCAGAAGCTTCACATGGCCTTGGTTTTGGCATGTGTGAATAAAGTAATCCTCCATCACTGGCTTGACCGGTGTATACCCCAGTTTATTGAATGGTACAGGGAGATACTCTTTGCCTTACAGGTTGAGAGCATAGTTGCCCACATGACTGGTACACTGCAAAAATTCACTCGGGTTTGGAAACCCTTACAGGCTTTATTGACAATCTGAATACTCCCTTTTACTGCTCCCTTTGGCCTCTTCCTCATATTAGTGTGGAAATACCTTAACATCTTTATCTTTTACCCTTTAGATATTTTTGGTTATCCTCCGGTGGTGGAGGAGAAGGAGGCGGGGGGTTAGGGTGGAGAGTGGAGTGGGGGGATTTGTTGTTTCGTTTTGTTTATATCATAAACTGTTTTTTCTCCTGCTTACAAACCTAATATTTGTTCCGTCAATGTTATGCAGGATCTGTTTCCTTGTACTGTAGAAGTTATGTCAGCGTGGCTCAGTTGGTAGCACATCCGCCTCTGGACCAGAAAGTCGTGGGTTCTCATCCCACACTGGGATTGGACTTGCACCTAAAAATTACTGGCATCTGAGTGCAGTATTGGGGGGTGCTGTGCTTCTGGCATGTGCCGTCCTTCAGATGAGACGTTAAACCGAGGTCCCTTCTGCCCATCCTGGTGTTGTCCTGGTGGGTGTCCAGGTGGAAGTAAAAGAACCCAGGGCACTCTTCGCAAAGAGTAGGGAACATTCCCGGTGTCCTGGCCAACATTACTCTTCCCACAAACTGGTTCATGCAATTATCCAGGTTGTGTGTGGGTGATGATGTGCAATATGGCCGCCACCACACATTCAGTCACTTCACTACCAGTCTAGCATTGCTTGTAAAAGTGCTTTGGATGTATGAAAAGTGCTATATAAATGCTGATTCTTCTTATTTGTTCAATAAAGTTTATTCAATGTGAAAAAAAGGATTGTTTCCCTCAGTTTCCCCACTATGGACGTGAGACTCACTGATCTATAGTTCCCTGGTTCATCTGTGGGACTGCTCTTATGGAGTGGAACCATGTGAGCCATCCTCCAATCCTAAGGTACACACCCTGAGTCCCGAGAGGCATTAAATAGGCCTGCCAATGAACCTGCCAGGACCTCTGCCAACTCTTTCAGTACCCTGGGTTGTATTCCATCTGGTCCTGGTGCCTTGTCCACCCTCAGTGCCCCTAACCCCTCTAGCACTCTACATTCTGTGATGTCCCCATCCATCACCCCTTCTCCCTCTGATCCTATCCTCCCTCCAACCTTAGGTGATCACCCCTTTCTCTTTTGTAAAAACCAAGCAGAAGTAATCGATAAGCGCTTCTGCCTTTTTGCCCACTTTTTCTACCCCTTCCCCCTCCTTCTTAATCCTTATTATTTGGTCCTTAAAAACCCTTTTCTCCCTGATGTACCTGAAGAAGTCTTTTTCCCCCTTCCTTAATTCCCTTCGCCAGCCTGAGCTCCCTTGATGCCTTTGCTGCCCTTACTTCCCTGGTCACCTCCTTTGCTTCTTTCAGGTACTCCTCCCTATCTTCCAACCTCCCAGTTCTCCTGTGTCTCCCATAGGTGACTCTTTTCCTCCTCACCCTGTCTATGACACCGTTGTTCATCCAACTAGGTTTCTTCACCCTAGTCTTTTTACTTTGGGCCTTGCTGCAGGAATTTGTTGCCTCCACTATCCCTTGCTTAATGAGTTCCCACCCCTGATTCGTGTCCATATTAGGCTGAATTCTGTCCAGGAACCCTTGCACCACTTCACCCATCTTTTTGAAGTCAGCCTTTCTAACGTCTAGCACCTTTGTGCAAGATGCTCCCCTTTCCCTGCCAGCTGCAACTGGAACTGTACTGTCTGGTGGTCACTCCCCACCAATGGTTCCTCTACCCTCAGATCCCTCACCCACTCTCTGTTAGACAGTATGAGGTCAAGGATATTCCCTTCCCTAGTTGGTTCGCTGACCAACTGCATCAGGAAGTTATCCTGGAAGGCATCTAGCATTATCTGTTCCCTTCTACACTTGGTGGCAGGTGTCCCCCACTCCACTCACGGCAGGTTGAAGTCACCTACTATCACCACCCATATGGGTTCCCATTCCAAGGCCTCTGATCACCTCAATCCCTTCTGCCACCCCCCTCTCCTAGTTTAAATTCTCCTCAATATACTCCCCAAGCTTTTGCTTCTGTACTTTCTTCCCCTCTTCATTTAAGTGCTGTCTATCTTTAGCGTATAGACTGCTGTCCTCCCAAGTCACCTCCCACCCTCCTACCAGCCAATACCCTTTTTCCTGACACCAGGATACCAGCCATTCATTAATTCCCTGAATCCTCAGTTTTCTTGCGTACTTGCCCTTGGGACTGGAAGTACCTCAAAGTAGGTAACTGATCTTCCTGCCCCTTCACAAACTAGACCTAAATCCACAAACCTCCTCTTCACCTCATCTACCATCCCATCAGCCAGGTTATTTGTCCCCCAGGTGCAGAATTAGATGTGGTTTTCCCCTGTCCTTTCTGGCATATTTTAGTACTGATTGCCCCACCCTTTCTGCCTTCATTCCTGGCATGGCTTCCACCCAGACCCGACTATGCCTCTCTCCCTTGCTACCCCACATGACTCCTCTCAGTACTGAGTCCCCTAACACTAAGATCCCACCCTTTACTCCCTTGTCACCCTTCCCATCCTCCCTTCCCCTCCTTGTCCCAACTCCTTCTTCCTCCTGCACATTGTTCTCCCCTTTTGCCCCTGTTATACTATCCTCATCAGTACTCCCTCCTGTGCACAGGTTAGGAACTAAATCCTGTCCAATAAAATACCGCCTTTTAAAAGACCGTATAAAAGATCCCGAACTGCTCTGTTACCGACTCAATTGTAATCCCAGCTGAAGAAATACAGTTATGCTGCCGAAAACGGTTAACAATTACCTTTGAAGATTTCCTTACATTTACTTAACACTACATAGGGAGGAGTATGCAATTTTTTATTGTCTTTAATATGTATTTTACCCCTGTGAAACTATGTGATAGACATCTCAGACAGACAGACCTGTGCTTTAGATGTGAGACGGGAATAGGGGACCTCCTACACGTGTTGTGGGAATGTAGTAAAATAGCATCTCTTTGGGTTGAAATTAAACAGCGTATGGACCAATTGCTGGATTATTCAGAATTTGTAACACCGGAGATTTGTATCTTAGGTGATTTCTCGCAGATCTCAGGTACTACACCCAAATATCATCATTCTTTGATGACAGCGATCATCAAATCATTTCTGCTACAACATTGGAAAGATGACCAGGTGTATGCATATGATCAGTGGGTGAGAGATCTTATTGGGGCTTTGGGTAGAATAAAGAGGCATCTCGGCTCGGAGGGTATAAAAGGACTATATGCTAAAAGATGGTCGACATTGGAAGTGATTTACTCGCTGCAGGGTAAAGGTACCCAAACACAGACCTGTCTTTCGGGTTGGGATTAGCAGGAGAAGGTTATGCTGGAGCATGATACAGATATGTTTAGAATGATGTTGGTCTGAATGGTCAGATGAACAGCTTTTTTGGAAGAGTTGTAGTGCAAGCATAAGGGTATTAGATTGATGGTCTTGGTCTGCTAGGATAGGTGTGGGGATGGGGACTCTCTTTCCAGGGGACGCAGCAGGGAGCCACCACCTGGAGGGATTGCATCTAAGAAGGAGTTTATGGCTTGATGCCCTCTTTTGAGAAACAGGAGTTGGGTTATAGGGGTTATTTTCCTCTTGATTAAATTCATTTATTGATCCTGTTACTCTATGATAAAGATGCTATAAAAGTATATAAGCACTTTAGAGGGTGGTCTCCTGTGCTGTGTATGCATATAGGTGTTTTGTATATAGTTTTCTCAGTCAGCTAGGGACTATATACCCTGGCTTGGCCAGTATATGTATGTCTGTCTAAAGTTTGGAAAATCAATAAAGAAGTTTAAAAAAAAACAACACTGCATAGAGAGGTACCTTATTCCAAAACTCATCACTGTTTGCACAAAGAGACTTCCTCTCGTCAGTTCTGAAGTTGCTTCTTTTGATTTGGAGGCAGTGGCTTCCAGTACCTGCAGTGCTTGGTTTCAGTTCCGTGTTTAGTTTTGCCATAGGTTACTTGTCATTATACAATGGCAAGAAAATTTTCTGGACTCTGATTGGTCAGTGTATGCCTGAGACAGTGATGATATTACGCAATAACATCACTGTGTTGATTTTTTGGATGATAAGGCTTTTTTTTTTCATAAACAAAGATATACTGCCTCACTAAAAATCTACTAAAAACATTTTTATTTTTAATTTTGTTTTGTATAACATCGAGCCATTGTATAACTGCAATAAGGCAATCCAAGGTGTGTGTTATCATGTAATAACGTCACTCCTGGGGTGGTGGAAACACTCGGCTTTGCCTCGTGCTACAACCCACCCCAGGAGTGACGTTGTTACACGATAACACACACCTTGTCATGCCTTATTGCTTAATTAATATTGTCATACAGGAGAAGCATATCCCCACGTATACTGTACTCCTTTTTTGTAATAACATTTTCAATTTTACTTCCTAGATAATTCAGACATTCCTACTACCATCAAAGTAGCCCTCCTCTGTACCTTTTCCCATCTTACAATATTGTATCTTGAGATGGAACCACTACCCTGGGTCCATGCTACAATGGGATCTGCCACCCCTTGGTCAGTATCCGTCTGTTCTGCAGAACTTATCTCTGTTATCGAAATGTAGGACACTGCCACTCACAATGTGGGACAGCATCAACCACGGTGACGCAAGCAGATGCCAGCATAGTTTAGTTTTTATTTGGCTTCTTATAATATTATGAATGTATGTTTTAAAAACAAAAATTTGCAGCACATTCTCTGTGTGGGCAACACTTTTCCATGTTTTTTAGAATGTTTCACAGGGAAGGGCACACTGAGCCAATGCCCATTTCAGGGTGCGAGTGACTAGGTAGCACAGAGAAGTGAAGTGATTTGCTCACGACTGCACAGTATGCAAAAATAAGTTGTGGGTTTGCAACCTAGATCTGCTGGTCTCCAGTTTCCTCAGTTTTGAAGGGTTAAAAATGAGGGACGTCTATCATGTGGGATAGTTGGGAGATACAGCATATGGGCGCTCACTGATGATTCTAGCGATATATTACCGATTCTTGCATTGTGTGGGGAAAACAGCTGTCATATTTTTGGACAGGAAGACACAGCACAAACAGAAATAATATACAGTAATTGACAGAAAAGACACATAGACTACTGCATACTGATGTCATTTGATTCAGGGCTGGAAATGTGTTCATGGTGACCAAAAATGTGGGGGGGGGGGGCAAATCCTTAATTATAAGCCATAAGAACATCAAAAGACCTGCTACACGTATTTAAGAAGTTTAGTATTTCCCTTATTTAAAATGTATTGCAGCGGGATTTCGATTTTCTACCGTTTTTCTGTGGGTTTTTTTCTGGATTTCGAGACGTCTGTATTTATTTTTCAGGATTTCAGCAGGTGGGGTTTTGAGGCGATTTAGGACTTGATCCCTCTGTGCTTATTCTATCTTGAGCACATTAGGTTCTTTCCTTCTCACCCCCGCACTGTTTCTCTCTATTACCTTGGACTGTTCCTCCACAGCACTTTCTCCCCCATCCATCATTCCCATCAATGGCCAGTACCTGTTTGACCCTTTTGAATGCCTCTGTGCAGTAACTCTGGCCCTCATTCCTTTTGGCCCCTACTAGGTCAAAATGTTGTATGCTTAATTGCGTACAACAAAACCCCAAAATTGCAACAGCACAGTATAACACAGTGAGAGGGTGCAATACTGCGAATGGGTCTGTGCATGGTACTGCAGCCTATCACTGTCCCAGGCAGAGGATAAGACCTCTGCTGGGACAGGGCTCCACCAAGCAGTTGCCATGGCTTGATGGTGTGTGCCACTGGTAGCAACAAAACCAGGCAATGCGTTTGGGATCGGGTTCGATTCCTGGTCCCAGACATATGGAAATTTTCTTTTGCACTTTGTATGATATTTCTGCTAAACCCCCCCTGGAGTTAGATATTTTATTTGGGGGGTTCGGGGGCACAGTTCCCTGTAACAGGTGGTGTGGGGAGCAGAGACCCCGGCAAAAAAAAAGACTTATGCCACATGGCATATATTGCACTGTTTTAGCAGCGCAGTATATGCATGTGACATAATGTCTTGCTACAGTACATTATGACCTCGTGCCCTTTGGGCCCCCTATCTCCTGTACTTGTATGTCCCCCCTTTGTCCTCAGTGTGGATTGTTCTCTCCATCTCCAGTCCCTTCACCTGTCCCTTCTTCTGTTTACCCGGTTATAGTCTGTACTTCCCATTTCCTCTTCTCTTTCTGTCCAAAACATTTCTCTCTTTAACCTTAAAAACTCATCCTCTAGCCTCCCCAGCCTTTGACAAACTGAGCACTCCCCCAGCCTCTACAGGGTGCCTATGAATATAGTTGCTCCACCATTATTATACCCCATGATCCTCCCTTTTCCGTATTCACTACTCCCCTCCTGCCACCAATCCTCCCCTCCCATTATACTGCCACTGTCCCTCCCCCTGGTGCATCACCCTTCCCTGTCCTTTCCACCGACTTCCCCAGTCATTTTCCCCTATCCATTCTCTCCTCTCTCCTCTGTGCCCCCCACTCCCTGCCCATAGCTATTCTACCCGTGTTGGCCCTCCAGGTGTCCTGCTGCCCCTTGGCCCACCTACATTTCTGCTGTCCTCAACCACCTCACAAGTTGCCATACCCCCCTCTAGTACATCTTTCCCTGTCCTGCTCCATTTTCCTTTTGCAATGCTGCCCTAGCCCTCTTTATTATTACAATGGTATGAGTCACAGTTACTAGCCAATCAGCTTCAAATTCCTAGATTTCCCTTCTCACAGTACTACATTCCCTGTACCTTGATTCTACTTACTCAGCCCCAAGTCCCCAGAGTCATGGTTCCTTGATCCCACATTAATCTGCCTCAGATTCCCAGAGTTATGGACATCATACCCCAGTAACAGTTCTAGAATCACATTACCTTGATATAATTTGACCAACCCCAAAATCACAGAGCCACAGTACCTCGATTTCACCCCAAAGATCCAGTATTTTCCTACACAGTTCAAAAGACACAGTTCCGTGATCCCAGAGGAAGTCCAGATAAATTTGATGATCACAGACCTTTGAAGACTGGTTTCTTCTTTTATTGCACCCCTGGCTATCAAGCAGTCCCATAAATTACTTCATGACCTCACCTAGTCAGTATCTCACAGTAAAGTCTCTGCTCAGTTTATGTCAGGGTGTGGTGTGTGGGAGGGACAGGAGGAGACACTTCTTCACGGAGAGGGTTATGGCAGAATGGAACACTCTGCTTGAGGAAGTGGTATCCTATAAGGCAGAGTAGTTTCAACAGGGAATGGGACAGGGTCAGAGGGGGGTATAATTGTGAATGGGGAGGGGTGGTTGGGCATTTATGAAGTAAGGGTGCTAGCTGCACATTCAAGCAGACTTGATAGACCTTGTGGCCTGTTTCTTCTGGCAAATTCATATGTTCATATGTTCACTATCTCAAAATTTATCTACCATCAAATCATTCAGTTTGTACATAATTGATATATTTGTGATACACACTTGTTATCGTAATGTCATAATGCATATGGGAATTGATGTCTAATGTATTTAAGTTACATTAACAGTTGGCTCAATTTTGAAATATATATTGCTTATAAGAAAAAAAATTACAAAATAGTTGTTGCATATTATCATCAAATTGCCTATTAAATAAATATATAGAAAACATCAATTCCGAATGGACTGGAATCAATACTCGACTACATTTAAGTTGCTATTTATTGGAAGCTTTCTAGAATATCATAAATGAGCATAGTACAATCAGAAATTACTACCACCAAACTGTTTCTATTAATTCTGAATACACCATTTAATTTCTCTTCTGTCAAGACATGTACTTTGTCCTCAGACAACCCCATACATGATGGAATCCAGACTTCCAAAATCTTTATCACCCAACTTTTTTTTTTAATTTATATATATATTTTTATTCATTGGTAAAAAGGGTAAGGCTGACTGGACACAGTTTCCATTTTTTCAGGGGCAACACAAAAAGTACTTGAAATATTACATGCTCAGAATAACACAGTATGCAAGTGGAGGTTCTGGGAATCAAACCCTGGTCCGTCCACTGGATGTGCACCAAGCTCATATACAGCTCGTTACCCCTAACAGCCAAGCTATACTGCCGGTCATTAACAGTGTAAACTGTGGTGCTATTTATTTTATAAAATAGTCTGCATAGCCATTGGAAGTGATACAGAGATCGCCCGGATGTCTGCATGCACTGACTGCAACACAGGGTTAGGGGAGAGTTACATCATTGGGATTGCGCCGACTCGGAAGTCTGGAACAATTGTTACTCATATTTGACTGCAACAAATAAGTAAGGGTAGGGGAAAGTCGCATCACAGGGATCCCGCCAAGTCAGAAGGTAAAACAATTGCTACAGTAGTCGAGTCAGGGAACCAGTGGCAGCTGATGTTCTAATGCCTAAATTAAAAAAAAAAAAAGACATTTAACAAATCAGTGTTGCTGCTGCAATATCCAACTAATGGCAGTGTCGGTAGATATCTTTTCAAAACCGGGGCTTCAGACCCTCCCCCCATCTTATGACCACAACTGACGATCTAAAAGAAAACCTATCAGGCTGCAATAAGGGAAATGTTACCAGTACATTGAGGGGATTTGCCTCAGATTATGCGTGAATTAATTTTTTTTTTTTTTTTAAGGCGATGTGTTCAATTCAGAGGCATTTCACATCCTTCTGCTAGCAAGCCACTGATAGCTGGTACAGCTTGCTGAATGATGGCAACAAGTTGTCAAGACAGACAACTAATAACTGTCTGGCAAGTCAACTTGTTCCTGTGATCCTCATAAAGGAATCATTATTTTTGCATTGTGGTTAACAGGGACTACTCTACAATTCATAATATTTGTTTTTTATCAAGAATCTAAGAAGCAGTTCTCAGCAATTAGTGGAAGCTTCATTTTCAGCAATAACAGAGCAGCAACAAAAACAGTGTGCAAAACCACCCGTCCCACAGATGTCTATTCATAATTTTATTGTACACACTAGCACAAAGAATACATACTACTTTACTTCAAAACTCACTTGAAATTCTTTATTTAATTTATTAACAAGCACAGCGAATGAAACTAGCTATGAGAACTTCCACGAACGTCAGGCCAGTCAGCCCAGTGAAGAAAATAGCACCTCCTATAGAGCTCGTGCTGATCTCATCCATGATAGCACCCGCTGGTGATTCGCACATCCATGTATACATTGAGGGACCAGCGTAGATTACCATAGTTAGTGTGTGTGCCCATGAAGTTCTAATGCTAAACTGTAGCTGACGTCACTGGTGCTAATCCATGGCCATCGGTAATTGAAGTCTTTTTCCAAAAAATGTGCACGTTCACCTCAATGGTCTGGCCGTCGGTACACTGAACAAATGGTGAGAACATGATTCAGACCACCTTCAGGAACAGTTGTCATCAGATCCAAAATGAAGTAAACAGGTCAGGACCTAAAACAAAATCATAAAATTAAGTGGATATCTGCTCTTTAAATTATGCTATATTATATAGCTATATATTAAATGATGTGATATATATTGACTTACATCTTTATATGTTAGGTTACGTTATGTTGTTATGTTATGTTATGTTATGTTATGTTATGTTATGTTATGTTATGTTATGTTACATATATTAAGAAGAAGAAGAAGACTCAACAGTTACATAGTGCTCTTCATATACAATGTATCCCAAATTACTTTACAAGCAATGCTAGACTGGTAGTGAAGTGACTGAATGTGTAGTGGTGGCCATATCGCACATCAACACCCACACACAGCCTGGACAATTGCATGAACCGGTTTTATGGGAAGGGGAATATTAGCCAAGACACTGGGAATATCCCCTACTCTTTGTGAAGAATGCCTTGGGTTCTTTTACTTCCACCTGGACACCCACTAGGACAGCACCAGGATGGGTAAAAGGAACCTCGGTTTAACATCTCATCCGAAGGACGGCACACCCCAGCAGTGCAGCACTCCCCTAATACTGTACCTGGGTGCTAGCTATTTTAGGTACAAGTCCAATCCTGGTGTGGGACCAGACCCCACAACTTTCTGGTCCAATGGTGGATGTGCTACCAAATGAGCCACGCTGACATGCCAAATATGTTATGCACATTTTTTATGTTATAGTATACTATTATAAAATATTATATTATTATTGTGACATTTTATTCCCATTTCATCTTCCCTTCTCCTGTTTTTGTCTTTACTTGTTAGTCATTTTATTGTGTGTCCAGTGTGGTGGTATCATTTATTTATTTATTTATTTATGTATTTAGTTTTTGTTGACTGGGTAAGTGCACTAGACAAATCCTGCATATTTTCAGTCACGACCCGGGGGAGGGGGATACAGATGAATGCCAGATGATCTTAAACCAGATTAATCATGCTATGTCCCACCACATGGCATGTATATTAGTTATTTATGTATTTCATAAAAAGGCCCCATTGCATAAGCCTGATATCAAATGTGGTTTACTGGAGTGGTACAATTCCTTGTGTTTTGGATGGGTAGCTCTGTAGATTACTAGGTGATCTGTCTTTTTAATTCAAAACAATATTTCTTTAAATTGTAAAAGGGATTTGAACCTCTAGAGCTCCTGTGTTAAATGGGAGGGTCATATGCAGCTAATAGCAAAGCCATTTAGTGACGCCTGGGTTACTGGAACTATTGGCCTTAACAATGAGCCCTGGCTTAAATGTTAACATGAAGGTGCCATGGAGTCTATGGTCCTATTGTCTGAAGACTTCTGTAACTGGACTACAGTAATTACAACTTGAGTGAAGCCACTTAAGGGCTAAGTGGCTTACTGGGAACAAAAGAGTTTGGACTAGCAAAACCAACAGCGGATGAGACATGCTAACTCCAGTCAGGCCTGTGTGCACTTGGTTTTTTTTTTTCAAACCTGGGGGGAATGAAAGGAAAAGCACCCCCCCACTAGAAAACTTTCAGTTAGACTTTTACAACTTGAACAGGGGTGCTGGTTGGTCCTTGCTCAGCAATGTGATGAGGCCAGTCAAGTTCAAGTTCAAGTTCAAGTTTATTGCAGGAAAACTCCATTGAGCAAGCTCATTCACAAGGAGGTCCTGTGACATAAACACTTAAAGTACAAACAAAGATAGGTAATAACAGTATATACATGAAATACACGTTACATGATGCAGGCTGGATATACATACAAGGGTACCACATAGGGTGACCGCAGGTGGTCAATCACCACGAGGGACACCAGAGGCAGACTTTTGACCTTTTTTAAAAGAGCCTGCAAAACTTGGCAGAGAGACAGACATAACCTCTCTTTCAAAGACTCTCCCAGAAACAACAAATCAAGACTTTGGACCCCTATCTAAATTGCCACCAAACAGATGAGAGAACCAGCAACCTACTAAGAACACTTTTCATTTCCAGCACTAAGGATTTTTGTCCAAGGCAGAACTATATTCGATAGAATTTAAACAGTATGGCTTTTTTTGTGAATATTTCCAACTTTCTTTCATATCCTGTAACCAATATTATGAAAAATATATAATTGTTATTTGTATGTAATTTACAGTATGTATAGACAAATTAGTAAAGCATTTGGCTTACTTTAAACTAATTCTGCCAGCGTCTGTTGCGTGTGTTGGTTTGGGAAGGTTTGTTCAAATTAATCTACACCTGTCTAACACTTAACGGCCAAATGCTACCAAAATTAGAATCCAAAAAGGTATGCTGTGAATGAATGGAGGGCAGGATACAAAAGGTCTCTCAAATGGGGTATGTGTAGTTGATCTAGTCTCTGCATTTTCTCTGGAAAAAGACACATATAGGGTGTATAGGGTATCCCCAAAGACCTATACATGCCTGTGTCTTTTCTGGTTTGCTGTGCAGTGGCCTAGATGGGTTCTCTGCCAGGAACACAGGCTCGAGACTGTATTTGCACCCCTCACTCAGACAGAGGAAGTCCAAGGTCCTCCTTGGCAGATGTTCAGTTGTGAAACAGCAAGTGTTTCAAAAGGACAGGAGGAGTTTTTCTGACCCAAATCACAAGGGGATTCACTGAAGCCCAGGGAATCCTGCCCCACTGGAGTGGGCTTGTGACAGATTGGTGCCAGTGTATGGGATTGTAATTGTTTGAACAAACCATGCATAAAACGGGCAGAAATTGGAAAGGGAAAACTGGTTACAGAATATAGTTCCCTACCCTGTTTTGTTTTGTTTTTTTGGTTGCAAGTGTAGGTCAGACTAGTGGTAGTGTAGGGAAGAAATATGACTTCCAACTACAATGACTACACTGTAGAACAACTGAAGCAGCTGTGCCAGGAGAGCGGAGTCCTGTATGAGAGGCGCACTAAAAAGAACCTCATGGAGGCCCTTGAGGCAGCCAATGACCAGGCAGCAACCCAGGACTTCAAGTCACAGTTGGTGACGGTAGAGGAACAAACCTTGGGCTTGGGGATGCCAGAGGGAATTGCAGTGACCAGATCCAGGGTGTAGGCCAGTGAGACCAAAGTGGACCCGAAACCACAGCACCAAATGAAGTCCACCACAGATCTTGAGTTAGAGTGGCTAAAGCTGCAACTGGAACTGAGGAAATTGGAGCTTGCTGACAAACAGCATGAAAGACAGCACACTATATAAGAAAAACAGCATGAAAGGGAGCTCACCTTGCAGAAAAAAACAGCTTGCCCTGCAAGAAAAACTGTGAGGCAGAGCAGCAGGACAGACAGCGCCAGCAGGAGTTTGAGCTGGAGAGACTGAAACTTCAAAAAGCACAAAGTAAGGTGGTGGGGAGAAAATGAAATTCCAGGGCTGGAGTATAAGTTCAATTCTAAATTTAAAGAAGGAGAGGACATGGATGCATTTTTAAATTCATTTGAAAAGGTCTGTATTCAGGCCAAGATACCCAAAGAGGCCTGGAGCTTTCAGTTATCCCCACTGCTTACTGGCAAGGGGCATGAGATACTGGGTCAAATGGACAATGATGACAGTAAAGAGTATGATAAAATTAAAAGTGCTTTACTAAAAAAGTATGATTTAACTCCTGGGGCACACAGAGTAAAATTTCAAAAGCTCATGAAGGGTCCTGAAATGAGCTTTGAGGAACTCGCCATGAAACATCAGTTTTTAAAATAGTGGGAGGGGGTAAAAGCTAATTCTGTGCAGGCCATTAAGGAGGTTGTAATGTTGGAACAGTTCTTTTCGGGTATGTCCATCTGAGCTAAAAACCTGGCCAGAGGACCGGGACCCTCAGACAGCAAAACAAGCTGCTGAGCTTGCTGATCGCTATGCCAGGAGCAGGCCTGCTCTGAAGGGAAGTTGGGGAGCAGGTACTGCAGGGGCAAAAGGGAAAAGCGTGCCTTCAAGGCAACTAAAACCCTCATTGCCTCTGCCTAAAGAGGGGAACCACAGTGTACCAAAATGGGATTTTGGGGATAAGAAAAATGATGACTGTTGGTTCTGCAAGAAGCCAAGGCATATTGCCAGGCAGTGTCCTAAAAAGACACAAGGTGTGAAAGGGGTCAGTCCAGCTGAACTGGCCCTTAATTGTACAGAAGCTATTCCTGTAAGTATGAGGGAGTGCAGGCATCTAGTTATAGTAAATGGGGTGCAGACCCGAGGGTTAAGGGACACTGGGGTGTCTCTTACCCTGGTAAAGGGAGATTTGGTGGGACCTGAGCAACTGCTGCCACATCAATTTGTTTCTGTGAAGGGATACACTGGGGAAGAGAAAACCCTGCCATTAGCCATTGTTATTCTAGACTGGGGTGATGCAGGAGAAAGGATGAGAAAGGTGGCTGTAGCAGACACCCAAGCTGTGGATGATATTTTAGGAAATTATATTCAGCAGGGGTTAGTATGTGCCATTACCCACAGCTAGATGGCTAGGGCCTCATGTGATAACCTCACAGACATTGATGAAAGGGAGAGTGGGAGGCTGGTCCACCAGCCTGTGTATCCTGAAAGGGAGACTGAACTCCCCCAAGCGACCATTCACTGGACAGCTATTGAGATTGCCTCTGAGGACAGAGGGGTAAAAAATAGCCAGAGGGCTGGGGGTTGCAGTGACTCTGAATCCCCTGATGCCAAAACTATGGACCTCAGTCCGGTAGCTGAAGGGGCCACGTCCCATGTTTTGGGGAAATGTGAGGACTTTGCAGCCACTCAGAGGACTGACCCTAGCTTAGAGAAGCTGAGAGCCTGTGCAGAGTCTGATGGGACACAAGGACGTGACAGAAAACAAAAGGTAGTTTGGGACAATGGGCTGTTATACACGCAGGACATGAGGATAGAGGGAGGGTGATGGGCAGGCAGCTTGTCATTCTCCAGGAATATCATGATAGATTGCTAAAGATAGCTCATGATTTTCCCATGTCTGGACATCTGGGCATTGCTCCACTATGCAGCAATTAGCTCACAGTTTTTATTGGCCCAACTTCACCTAGCAGGTGAAGAAATGCTGCAAATCCTGTCACTGATGTCAGCAAATAGGGAAAGCAGATGGAAAAACAAAAGCTGCTTTAATTTCCTTACCAATTGTGGAGGAACCATTCCAAAGGTGGGAATGGATATTGTGGGTCCCTTGAGTACCTCAAGCTCCTCCATGAAAAAGTATATTCTAATGGTGACCTACTTTGCCACCCGCTACCCAGAAGTGATCTCCCTCTCTTCCATTAAGGTGGACAAAGTGGTGGACACATTGCTAGGGGAATTTCTCCCATGTAGGGTTTCCGCAGGAGGTTATCTCTAATCATGGGGGTAACTTCATGTCGGACCTAATGAAATTTGTGGGAGAAGTGTGGGGTGGTGTAGAGGTACACAACATCCTATCACCCACAAGCCAATGGGCTTGTGGAAAGATCTACTAGTACCTTAAAAGCTATGCTACAAACATTTGCAGAATAGCATGGGCAGGACTGGAAGATGTACCTTCCTTACCTGTGTTTTGCTTACTGGCAGGTGCCTGAGAGTCGACTGGATTTTCTCCCTTCAAGCTCTTATATGGACTTAGGGTACGAGGGCCACTAAATTTGATACGGGAGGACTGGGAAGGCAAGCATGCCACCTAGGGGACTCCCATAGTGGAGTACAGTATGTCTTGAAGTTGAGGGAAAAGATGAATGAGCTTATGGGAGTGGCCTGAAGCAACCTGTCAGCTGCCCAGCAAAGACAAAAGACTTGGTACAATCATGGAGCCAGAGCTCACTCATACAGAGTAGGGCAAGAAGTAATGGTTCTGATCCCAGTCCAAAAGGACAAGCTGCAGGAGGAGTGGGCGGGACCATACAAGGTAGTCCGGCAGGTAAACTATGTAAATTTCATTGTGGAGTTCCCTGACCAGAGACACACTCACAGAATGTACCATGTAAATATGATAAAGCCCTATTTCAATAGAGTTGACATGGTATTTGCAGTTTGCAGTACTGGCAAGGTGACAGATGTGGAGGACTCACTTCTCAACTTGCTTGCAGAAAGTAAGCAAGAGTCATCTGTGGAGGCCATTGAACTGTCACCCCAATTAACACCTCAACAGACCCAGGAAATAAGGGAAGCCTTAGCAGACTTTGCATTCTAGTTTACATCTAAGCCAGGACAGTCCCGGCAGACAACATACCAGGAGTCTGAGGTAGTCCTACAAGACATTAGGGGGGAGGTGGAAGAAATGCTGGATACAGGGGTGATCCAGAAATCCCATAGTCCCTGGGTCTTACCCATAGTCCTTGTCCCCAAGCCAGATGGGTCTATCTGCTTTTGCATAGACTATCAAAGACTGAATGCTGTCACAAAGTCAGATAGTCCTGGTTAAACAACTAACAAAAAAAAAAAGATGCCCACCCGGTGCCCTGCACAGACAAGTTGCTCGACAAGTTGGGGGGGTGACTTACCTAATGACCATAGACCTGACATGGGGTACTGGCAGGTGGAGTTGGCTGCCAGGACTAGGAAACGGTCAGCCTTCATCACCCCAACAGGCCTGTTTGAATTTAAGATGATGCCCTTTGGGATGAAGAACACCCCTGCCACCTTCCAACCGTTGGTAAATCAAGTGCTACAAGGTACAGAGGAGTACACAGTGGCTTACCTAGGTGACATTGCCACTTTTAGTCATAACTGGGGAGAGCAACTGACCCATCTAAGGGAAGTGTTGGGCAGGATACAAGTAGCAGGGCTAACTGTAAAAGCCGAGAACTGCCAGGTGGCCATGGCTGAGATATCCCATTTGGGATACATAGTAGGGCAGGGGCAACTCCATCCTAACCAAGCAAAGATAGAGGCGATTTAGGCATGGCCCATGCCTGAAACCCAAAAGCAGGTAAGGAGCTTTCTCAGGACCATGGGGTACTACCAAAAATATGTACCCAATTACAGCACCCTGGCAGCTCCTCTATATAGCCTATTGTAAAAGAAACAGCCAAAGGAAGTGAAATGGGACCCAGCATGCAAGAAGGCCTTCACACAGCTAAAATCTGTGCTGTGCAGTGCCCCAGTGCTGGCCAACCCAGACTACACCCGGCTGTTTGTGGTTCAGACAGATGCCTCAGATGTGGGGGTTGGAGCAGTACTCAGCCAGAAATCCAACCAGGGGAAAGATCACCCCATAGTGTACCTCAGTAAGAAGCTGCTTCCCCATGAGCAGGCATACGCCACTGTGGAAAAGGAATGCCTTGCATTGGTGTGGTCACTTAAGAAATTAGAGTCATATTCCTATGGGAGACACTTTGGGGTACAAACTGACCACAACCCTTTAGTATGGCTGAACCAAATGGGAAAGATGAATGGGAGACTCCTTAGATGGAGTACTGCACTGCAGGCATATGACATGGACATTGCCCATTGGTCAGAGTCTACAAATGCCAGTGCAGATGGCTTATCCCACCAGTCAGAATAAAGGAACAGAACTGATGAAATCCCTGCCATAAAAAGGGACTTGTTCCCAGAGGTTCTGTTTTAAGGAGGGAGGTGTGTGGTGGGATCATGCCATGTTCCCTTGCTCTGTTCCCAGTTATATTAGTTATTTATGTAATTCATAAAAAGGCAGTATTGCATAAGCCTGATTTCAAATGTGGTTTACTGGAGTGGTACAATTCCCTGTGTTTTGGGTGGGCAGCCCTGTAGCTTACTAGGTGACCTGTCTTTTTAATTCAGACAATATTTCTTTAAATTGTAAAAGGGATTTGAACCTCCAGAGCTCCTGTGTTAAATGGGAAGGTCATTTAAAGCTAACAGCTGAGCCAATTAGTGAAGCCTCGGTTACTGGAACTGTCAGTTGGCTGTGCAATCACAGTTGCACAAATGGCCTTGGAGGGACTTGAACTTCAGTTCCTCACAGGAAGATGTCAAATATTACATTTTAATTATATTTTTATGAAACATGGTAGTCTAATCATTCACTGTGACAATGCCAGTGAGCAGTGACAAGTCTCTCTTACTAACAGTCAAGCCTAACTAGTAAATAAATTATTAAGAAAAAATATTCTGTTCTCAATTTCTAATTAGGCATGAAGGCACAGCCTTACAGTAATGACTTTCTTGAGTGACCACGCTGTGCACACACATGGGACGCTCATGATAAAGACATGTATTACAACAAGAAGAACAGAAGTTACATCATCTGTGTCAGCAAAAAGTAATGTACATAATTCTGTGCAGTGACTACAGCAAGTGTTGCTCTGCACTGTGCTTATAACCTGCTGCTTGCTACTCTACACCCACTGCAGTTTTTGGGGGCTGCCAGACTTACTAGATTTTTGCTAAGTCCTCCATTTCCCATGGATGTATTTCTCATATGAAGATTTTTGTTTATTTATTTATTCATTTAATTAATTTATTTATTTATTTCAGTTTGGGATTAATACCTTTGAGCCATGGGTTCATTTAGAAAGGTACCAAGTTGGCAGGAAAGTACATGACATAACATGACAGCACGGGTACACACAGGTAAAACACAAAATAACATCATAGTTACTAGTGCAGTTACAGTGCGTTCAGGAGTAAGGGTACATACTTGTAAAGAACACAAATTAATATCATGGTTAAAGTGCGGTTACAATGTGTTCATGAGTAAAAGGTCAACTTGTGGAATTACCATCGTATATAACACTACAGGAGTTCAGTCCAGAACTTTGGAGAGATAGTAAGCAGCCAGAGGCATGAGTGTTCCAAACAGCCAGGACATGAGGCAAACTAGAGACAGAGAGCAGTCAGAGGAAGGGTGCCCCAAGCTGCTGGGACGTGATACAGAAAAGGAGCAGTCAGACATGGCATTGTTCATCAGGAGGTGGGAGGAGGTGGCGAGTAAGAAGGAGGTGCTGGGGGAGAGAGGGGGAAGGTTAGAGGCCCAGCGTGAAAGGAGGGGAAGGGCATGGAGAGAAAAGGAGGGAGAGGGGACATGGGGAGTGGAGTAAGGGAGGTACTGGGGTGAGAAGGGGAGGTAGGGAGTGGCAGAGATATATGGTTCTTAGGACAGGAGTGAAGAGGAGGGGGGGAGAGCGTAAGCAAAAAGAGGGGCGAGAGGGAGTATGGGGATGGGGAAGGAGTAGGGTATGGGCAGAACAATAAGCTGGTGGTCAGCATTAGTTAGGCAGGGCAATGGCAGGCATTTTTGTTAACTAGGTGTGAACAAAGCCCTGTTTTGAATTGGCTGAGCCTATTACAGTAGACTAGGGTGACAGGCAGGTCATTGTACCACTTTGGTCCGCTATAAGAAAGGGATCTCTGAGCCAGTGTTGTTCACTTAAAGGGTACTTGCAGCCCTCCTTTGGATGCACTCCTTGCACTGATGGTGGGTAGTGCAGTAACAAAGAGGGTGGAGGTAGACTCCGGTGTGAGCCCCAACATAACTACTTTTGCTAGTAAGCAGGCCTGGTATTGAATCCTGAGGTGGAGAGGGAGCCAGCCAGTATCTTTGCATAGTGCACATGTATGAGTCAGGTGGTGAGCTCCCAGCACCAGCTAGCAAGCCTTGTTCAGAAGGATTTTGACCCTCTTTAGTGCTGTGTCAGAGCCAGCCCCATAGATCACTAGGCCATAGTCCACTGTGGACAGAATTGAGCTGCAAGTGACACGTTTTAGGGCATCCAGAACCATGGATGCTCAGTGGTGGTAGAGAATATCTAGTTTCATATTAGAAGATTTGATCAGTTGCTCAATGTGAGCAGAGAAGGTGAGGGTGTCATCCAGGTGAACCCCTAGATATTTAAATGTGTCAGCTTGATCAAGTGCGTCACCCTTGTGGTTGAGTATCCTCAGTGGTGCACCTCTGATCTTGCTCTGCTGAGTACTGAAGAGCATGCTCTTGGTCTTTTTATAGTTGAGTAGTAGTTTGTTCCGAAGGAACCATGATTCCAGAGTTTGAAAGTTGTCCTGTAATTCAGAATTTATTAGAGCCAGCTCTTTGCCAGAGAAAGAAATGATGGCATCAGCTGCATATAGCATGATGTGCACTGGGCAGGCAGTGGGAAGGGTGTTGATGAAGAGTCTGAAGAGTAGTGGGCCAAGGATAGATTCTTGGGGGACTCCTAGGCTCACCTCCCTAGGCTCAGAGATAGTACCGCCAATTCTAACACTTTGCGACTTATGAGACAGGTAGCTGTTGAACCAAGCAACAGTGTCAGTGGACAATCCTATAGCAAGGAGGCTTTGTTGGAGGGGTTGGTGGTTGACAGTGTCAAAAGCCTTAGTGAGGTCTATGAAGATAGACCACACTGCCATCCCATTGTCCAGGGCGCCATAGAGCTGGGTGGTGTATTCAACCAGTGCAGTGAGAGTGTAGTGGTTATGCCAGAAACCGTGATGTTGCCTGCAGAGTAGATTGCATTTTCCAAGGTACTCAGTGAGTTGGTCGGAAACCATCCTTTCAAGTGCTTTGGAAAGGGGTGGTAATATCAAAATGGGCCAAAAGTTAGACAGATTGGTTCTGTCCCCTAATTTGAAGACTAGTGTAACAAGTGCTACCTTCCACCTGTTGGGGAAGACACCAGATCTAAGGGAGGCGTTGAAGATCTTGGCGATCAGATCCACGAGTTCATTTAATGTAAGGGCAACCATCTTCAAGTCTAGTTGGTCGCTGCCCATCCTGGTCTTACTGAGGACACGCTTGACATATTTTATAGTCTCAGTTCGAGATATCAGCCTGAAGTAGCATGAAAGTGGGCTGTTGGTGGGTGAGGAGGCAGAATACTGGTTAGGGAGCTGGTCACATGGCATATGATTGAGGTAGTCAGCAGGCAGCACGTTGCTTAGGTCCACGAAGGCTACATTAAATGCATTTGCAATATCCCTTGGGTCTTGCAGTGTACCAGAGGCAGTCACAATGAGGTCAGGAGGTGCCATTGTGGCTTTACCCGTGAGAGCTTTCACTGAGTCCCAAAACTCTCTACCACAGCCCCAGCTCCTGCCCAGCAGATCATTTGTAGTATGTGGCTTTGGAAAGTCAGATAAGCTTTGTACAGCAATTCCTGGTTGTCTTTTAGTCTAAGAGGTTCCCTGTTGATTTAGCCCTGAGCATTCACTCAGTTAGGGAGCCTGACAGCCAGGGATTAGTGGCTCCTCTTACTTTCTTGGTTTTGTATGGGGTGAAGATGTCACAGGCTATGGTGAAGATCTTAACAAAGTAGTCGACGGCATGGTTCCCATCCTTGGCATTGTCCAGTAGAGACCAGTCAACCCCATTTAGGTACTCTCTGAAGGTTTCCAGTTGTCCAGATCTCAAGGATCAGTTTCTGGAGGCCATAGACTTGCACTTGGTGAACTTGTTTGTCCAGATGCATAGTATTGGGGAATGATCACTGAGGGAGTCAGGTAAGACTGTAACCTCAGCGATGTGTTCCACGCAGGATAAGAGTAGCCAGTCAATGAGGGAGCAGGTGTCTGTTCGGTAATTTGGCCTAGTAGCTTGTGTAACCAGCTGGGTTAGGTAGAGGCCTGCAATTTGGTCCCTGGTAGTGGCTGCATCCTGGGAGGGCCATTTAATGTTGAAATCCCCAATGATCACTTTTTCCCAGTTTTACTTATGTTGCTCTTGAATACTGACAAACTGCCGAAAGCCAACGATGTGCATACTGGGGAGTAGGTACACTGTGAAGAGTAGTAATACTTTGTTCTGTTGACCAATGGTGAGTTTTAAGGTTAGAATTTGTGCCTCCTTGGTGCGAAGGCTACTGGGCAGCAACTGTCCTTTAATATCACTCCTGAGGTAAACTAGGCAGCTGCCTCCTCTTTTTGATAATCGGTCTAGTCAAAACATGTTTTTTTTTTTTTACTTTATTTCTTTTATCTCCTTCCCTACTCTCGGAGCCCACTCCTTCCTTCCTCTCATCCCTCCATTCCACCTCCAGTGGGATCTGCCCCTAGAGTGCCTCCTTCTCCCTTCCTGTACAGTGGGGTCTGTCCCTCTTTTTGGTGGTCTGGATGGTACCCAAGAGGCTATCATCTAGGGCTGCCGAGAGGGTTTTTTTCCATTTTCTTCCCTGGTTTCCCCTGCCCTCTGAGACGTCGTGCGCAAGGACGTACGTCCCGAGTGGTGACGTGCTGACGCATGCCAAGCCCTCATGCGCCGCCAACATCCCCCTTCCCCGGCTCCGGTGAACGAAGCCGCCTCCATCCGCTCATTGTCGGTGCTTCCACTGGCTGCGAGGGTGATGTAGAATGCGAAAGCGTTCTTGGTTCCCACCCCTGAGGGAGAAGAGCATCCATTGGGACGCTCGATCCTCCCTCCCCCTGCTGACCCCCGGCCACCCGAGTCCGGTCCCGAACCTGGGTCACTGGCATAGCACGAGGTGTGGCGTCCAGTGCCTCAACCCTCGGCACCACCGGGCCAGCTGTTAAAACATGTTGTAGCCATCCAGGGCTACAGTCTCATCAGCAACCTTTGGGGATAGTCATGTTTCCATGAGTGAGATGACATCAGGTTTAAGTAATTCCACCCAAACCTGGAATTGAGGGAGTTTGGGAAGGAGGCTACGTATGTTCAGTGAGACAATCTTAAGATGGTCCAGACTCAAGGTGGGGCCAGCAGCTGGAGGGCCAGGGTTAGGGTGAACATTCCCTGATAGTAGGAGCATAAGTAGTATGAGCTTTCTTAGGTAGGAAGACCAGGTCATCTTGGTGGAGTCAGGGAACTTGGACTCACCAAGTCTTTTTGTAAAAGAGGCAGTAACAAGTAGGCAGCTGCACAGCAAGGTCACTACAGGAATTTTTATAGGGCGGCAGGCGTATGAGGTGCTGGAGAGGTAGTTTTAGGGCAGGGTGTAGGTAGGCATCTGAGGATGTCCCCTTTGCATTGTGCACCAGGAGCAGGGGGATAACAGTGGGAGTGGACAAGTCTGTTATTGGTGCCGAGGTCTCATTATCTACAGATACCCTGAAGCAGAGGGACAGGCTTAGCAGGAGTGCCAGTTTACTATGAGCCAGAATTCTGGCTATGAAAGGTGGGAGGCGTTAGTTAACGAGAAATCAGAGATGGCAGGTGTTTGTGTATGCATCCGGTAGGCGTGTGCTGAGATAAGCGAGTGGTACAGCTGAAGGGAAGGGTGGCCAATGGACATGGGGAGAAGTGGGTGGAAGGGAGGAGCTTTGGTCTATTTAATAGAGGCTAAGGTAGGGGAGGTTGGGCGGGACAAAATATAGAGTTCAAAAATGCAAAGTACAGTTCAAAATGCAAACGAGGATCCGCGGCTCACCAGAGCTGGAAGCTATAGACATCTGGCCAAAAACCACAGTCCCCAAGCAGTGAGAGTGAGTCCCCTAGCTCTGGGAAGCAGGCAGCCAGTCAGGGGCAGCTAGCGAGACCGGCTATCCAATGGCAGGAAGAGCCTGAGCTCCACTAACCAATCGGGTTAGCGAGCTTGAGTTCCACAGTCCGTACCTGGTTCAGGATCCTGGCGGGTGGTGAAGACATGTCTGGCTGAAATCAATAACGTGCCATGGCTGCAAGATGGCCCAGTCAAGGGCAGCTACTGTAAGAGGAACAGAGAGTGGGGATTTGTGGATTTAAAGTGTAAGGTGGCTGCCGGAGTGGTAATTAACTTAAGCAGTGGGCGGGCTTGAAGGGCCAGCAGAGAGATATAGCTAACAGGAAGAAGGGGGGGCAGAAGACAAAGACAGACTTAAGTGGCATCTGAGTCACTGGCACCATGGGGGTCTGAATGGAGAAGGCAAGTTCAGGGGTGATTATCAAGGCCAGCAAGGCAGGAAAAGTTAGGTGCAGAGAGAATGAAAAGAGAGAAAGGGTACTGTCACTGGCCGTCACTACCACGCTACACTGACCTGCACAGACAGTTTACAGCAATTTAGTCAAGTCAAGCTCTAGGTACAAAAACTTTACAGCATTTCAGGCAGGTAGGCAATAATCAGAACAAGGTGTAATGCAATATGCAACTAGAATGTAACCAGGCAGATTTTTTCAGCCAAAATAAAATACAGAGCTCAAATGAATGTAGAGCGAGAAGCCACAGCAAAATGTAGGGTTCAAAAATGCAGAGTACAGTTCAAAATGCAGAGTGAGGATCTGTGGCTCACC
Source organism: Neoceratodus forsteri (assembly GCA_016271365.2). NCBI lineage: Eukaryota > Metazoa > Chordata > Ceratodontiformes > Ceratodontidae > Neoceratodus > Neoceratodus forsteri. Next base: position 453,690,799 of record CM057451.1, on the reverse strand, counting down.
AGAGTGGGAAGCTGTAGACCTCTAGCCGAAAACCACAGTCCCCAAGTGGTGGGAGCGAGTCCCCCAGCTCTGGGAAGCAGGCAGCCAATCACGGGCAGCTAGCAAGACCGGCTATCCAATGGCAGGAAGAGCCTGAGCTCCGCTAACCAATCAGGTTAGTAGACTTGAGCTCCACAGTCCATACCTGGTTCAGGATTCTGGTGGGCAGGAGGTGAAGGTGTGGTCAGCTGAAATCAATACCGTGCCACTGCCGCATGACAGCCCAGTCAAGGGCATCTCCTGGTTCAGGATCCTAGAGGGATGAAATGAAATTAAAGTTATATTATTTTGAAATACAGTAGTAGTCTTATCATTTACTGCAGCAATGAGCAGTGAGCAGTGACAAGTCTCTCTCAAAAATAGTCAAGCCTGACTATCAAATCAATTATGAAGAAAAAACATTTTTGTCTTTAATTTCTTCTTAGGCATGAAGCCACAAAGCTTACAAGATCTTTCTTGAGTGCAGACACTGTGCGCGCATGTGCACGCATGCACGCACGCACACACACACAAACACACACACACATATAGAGCAAAAAAGCAGCTAGCTGACCAGAAGCAGTGTGAGTCAGCCAACTAATCTCACCATACCAGCTAATAAATACGCCGGTGCACTCACAGTTGACAAATGGCCCTGAGCTGACAAATCTCTCTCTAGTCTCAGTAATATATAATAGTCAAGCCTGTCTGACAAAAAAGTCCTTTTTTTCAATTTCTTCTTTAGCGCAAAGCCACAAACAATACAAAAAAACTAAAAGTTCCCTAACAGCTGAGCTGAGTGCACTACACTCTGTGTGCACGGTACAAAATACAGTTACAGTACACTACTTAACATACAAACACAGGACAAAATAGCAGCTGCCCAGAAGCAATGGCAGTGGGAAGCTGATGATGGCCTCCCCAAGAAAAAGAAATAATAATTTTTTTCTTCTGCACTTAATTGCACTTCACATAGACTATAAATGCTGGTTAACTTACTTTGCCTTGTTCTTTGTTCAGACAAATCCTCAAACTAAGTTACAAGCAAAAACTTAAATTTCTATTTAGTAAATAAACCCCTACAATATCTCCCTTACTCCCTTAAGCTGTTTAAAACACTACCATTTTAGTAGACACACATACAGGCTGTTTGCCTGCCAGCTCAAGTCCCCCTTCCCCTGACTGTCTCTCAGAGAAAACAGCCCTTTACTTTCACTTTCTCTCACTGTTGAAATTCTGATAAAAACATGATCTAGCAAGTGCTAATACGGCTGAAAAATAATGGTATTGTGGGGAGTGAGAAATGTGTAAACTAGCCATTTTTGCACTAACCACTGAGCCACCTAACTGTACTTTCTAATTGCTGTGATATACACACACACATACACACAGTGACTAATACAGATACACATGTATGCTTATATATTCCAGTGTAACATAGCAGCGCACTGTCTACACACATTTTTACAGATTAAAAAAGACATTGAGGGACCTTGTTCTTCTTTTCAGGCTCTGAGGGACATTGGAGGGTGGGGTTGCAACTAGACACCTCATTTAAATCAGCAATGACATGCATAAAGCTGAAGCTGATCGAGATGGGGGGAATGTAGACCAACAATTTTTGCACTAACCACTGAGCCACCTAACTGCACTTTCTAATTGTTGTGATACACACGCACACTGATTAATAGGTATACACATACTGTATATGCATATATTTTCCAGTATAGCATAGCACATAGGAGACTTGAGAACAAGTTCTGCAGCCTGGGAGTGATTCACAAGGTAGCAGACTTGAGTCAGGAACTGGTTGAGTGATAGAAGACAGAGGGTCATTGTAAATGGTGCTCACTCTGAGGAAAGGAGAGTGACCAAAGGGGTGCCACAGGGATCAGTCCTGGGCCCAGTCCTGTTTAACATTTTTATAGGTGACATTGCAGAGGGGCTGGAGGGGAAGGTGTGCCTCTTTGCGGATGATACTAAGATCTGCAACAGGGCGAACACTGCAGGAGGAGTGGAAAAATTAGGAGGGCCCTAGATAAACTAGATGAATGGTCCAGAGTGTGGGGGCTGAGATTTAATGTGAAAAAAGTGCAAAATCATGCATTTGGGGTGCAATAACCCAGGTGAGGATTACATGATGGGGGGGGGGAGAAACTGATGGTCACCAAACAGGAAAAGGATTTGGGAATAATCATAGCTGATGACCTAAAGGTGGCCAAACAATGTGCTAAGGCTGTGAGGAGAGACAGTGGGATGCTGGGGTGCATAGGGAGAGGTTTCACCAGCAGAAGGAAGGAGGAGGAGGTGATGCTACTCTTCAGATCATTAGTGAGGCCTCATTTGGAATACAGTGCCCGGTTCTGGAGGCCACATCTCCATAAGGACGTAGACAGAGTGGAGGCAGTTCAAGGAAGGGCAACAAAGATGGTGCAGGACCTATACCAAAAGTCATATGAGGAGAGACTGGGAGACCTCAATATGTACACCCTGGAGGACAGAAGAGACAGGGAAGATATGATAGAAACCTACAGATATCTAAAAGGCATTCATAGGGTACTGGAGGGTAGCATCTTTCAGAAAAGGAGATGTCCAAGAATGAGGGGACATGACATGAGGTTAGAGGAGGGTAGACTTAGGGGTAGTGTGAGGATGCATTTCTTCACAGAAAGGGTGGTGGATGCATGGAATAGACTCCCAGCAGAGGTGGCAGGAGCAAACACAGTGGAGGGATTTAAGCATGCATGGGACAGGCATGGGGGAACCATAGCAATAGGAATGAGGAGGTAAAGCCAGAGAACAAGTAGGGTCTTCAGTTTTTACAGGAGGCAGGGAAAATGTGTAGAGTAGATAGGCCTAGTGGTCCTTAACTGCCTTCAATTTCTATGTCTCTATGTTTCAGTGCACTGTCTACACACACAGAGAGAACTGCCACACACACTAACACACATACACTGCCTTATATGCTATTTATTTATGTATACATCTAACCGTAACTTTTACTATTTTGTGATAAGCACTGTGTTTTGCACTAACTCATTGTGCTAATCTACGGCATGAGTGGGTAACTGAGGTAGAGGACCAGGGAGGTGCGTTGGATGTGGCCTATCTGGACTTTATTGGGGACACTGCAGAGGGACTGGAGGGGAATGTATGCCTCTTCATAGACGATACAAAGGTATGCAAATGTGTGGACATGCCGGGGGGGGGGTTGAAAGAATAAGGGAAGACCGTAAAAAACTAGAGAAATGATCTGAAGAATGGCAGCTGGGATTCAATGCAAAGAAGTGCAAGATCAGTGCAGGTGTAATAATAAAATAAGTTTTGTGTAGAGTGTATCTTGATGGTAATATGCAAGAAATACATAGCAGAGTTGCAGTTAGATGGTATTAATGTGTAACCCCCCTACAAATGGGGGTTCCCAAAAAGTCTTCCTTGAGCTTGCCTAAATGCTCACTGCCAGGCTGGTGTCCTGAGTTTTAGCAGTTTAAATGTGATTACCAGAGCCTGTATAGCTTCTGTGTACTGTCTCTTTAAGAGCTGCCTGATTGAAGCCTAAGTAATCTGAGAGGGAGCTCTGCTGAAAGATGTAACTATTTGCTGAAAATCATTTAGAGTGTTAATGATAATGTAGTTTGTCTAACATGCTTTCTTTGCAGCAAGGACTGTTTTGTTTGTCTCCACTATCTTGGTCCTAGACTGCAAATTTGACCAATCAGTTCTGATAGGACCTAAAATGTAGCCGGACTACAGGAGCTGTCTGTAGTCAAAATCTGTAGGAACTGTAGTTTTGAGCTTTTTGCATCTTCTTTACAACTGAAGAGGGAGCACTTGCTTTGACTGACAGCCAGATCAGTCAACCAAACCTTTTGGATCGGAGGGATTCCCCAAGCTGCCTGCTGTTTAGGGCAGATCTAAGTTGAAAGCTGAGGAAGAAAGAGATCAAAGAGATTTTGAGCAGCAATCCTGAGTGGATTTGCATGGGAAAACTGTGAAAGGGCTGAGTTTTTGGCTTTCATGTCTGCCTGCTGCCCTGAGAGGAGAAAGAGAACTATTTTTCGGACTGAAACTGAGTTGTGTGGCTAAAGTAAGCTACTGAAGTGGGCCAGGTTCAACCTCAAGAAGACCAAAAATTTTGTTGAATGTGATCAGCCTGTCAGGAGTTCCAGCTACCCCTAAGCTCCCGGTGTGTGCAGAGACTTTGCGATTGTGACCAGGGAGCATTTTGCCTGGTACAGTAGAATTCCCTTACATGTAAATGTGTTATTTGCTGCTAGTGGGTTGTGAGTCAGTTCCCCAGTATGTGAACTGTGTTCTGCTTGCTGGAAGCTGTATCCAGCCCAAAACAGACTGCATCCGAATTTGTCTCCATGCGGTCTGGACCTTGCCAGATTGGTCCAGCCAGACTACCCGCTGCATAGAGAAGCCATCGACTAGAGACCTGCCTAGGGATCAGCCCCCTGCTCCACGCTTGAACAGGAACTATGCCTCTGTGACTCGTGTGGGCCTTGCTTTTCCTGGCATTCCAGATCAACCACCTGCGGTCTCGATTTTCGTCCAGCCTGTGTCCAGTCTTGGGTATCATGAGTAAATACCAGTGTAGCTCCCTGCAACAACAGCTTAATCTGAGTGTGTCATCTGATTGTCTTGTTGTTTCATTTCCTTTATGAACTGAGCCCTCTGGCTCCAGATTACAAATATTGTGTACTGTGCATGTTGTGCTCTCCATCACTGGGCCCCAACCATCTGCAACCCCGGGTAATGGTCCTGGCTAGCCCATCTCTTCTCCACCTGGGTACCCAGAGGTGTGAATGTGTGGGGGGACTCAAAGCGCATGCATAACTGCTTGATTGATATAACCTTTCAGCTAATTAACCTGATTTTGTCCCTTCCTTATTCAAGTTCCCTGAATAAATCAGATCTAAATGTTTCTGCATGTAATCTGCCTGTGGTTCCAGTTTGTGTTCAAAGTACTGTACTGTTGCTATTTGCTGTGCATAGCCTTGTTTTACAGGGGGTACCCAGGGTCGAGCCAGAGGAACCAGCCCTGGTAGTAAATGCAAACAATGTGGGTACTTGTGTGGTGTACTAGGGGTATTGTGAAAGTGATTATTGTACAGTGTTCAGGCCACTAGAGGGGAAAGAGGGGGGTTACAGTGTCCTGGAGGGCTGTGCCCAGGTTAGCGCGACCACTACCAACCCTGACCTCCGGGTGGAGGCACCCATTTCAGAACTCAGGCCCCTTAACCTGCTACTAGCCAAGCAGGCAGGGGTAGTAGCCCGTGGGATAGCACCACCTAGGGGTTACATCTTAGAGGCACCGCTGGGATTTTGTGTCTTCTAGTGGCCGAAATTACAAATTATTGTCAAACATAAATGACTACCCCAACAGAAGAGGCTGTACACCAGTTGGTGGGGTGGTGTACAGGGCAGGAGATTGACCCTCACAATGCCCTGCTTGTATTGGATATGCCCCTGAACATTGGTAAAGATGCTGTAGAAGGAGTACTTTCCAAAGTTGAATGTTTAACAAACATTGTAGTGGTGGGGTGACAGGCTGATTTGACCACCCAAACTTTCATGGCTAGTAGAATGTAGTGACTCAGTGGACAGTTCCAAAGTGCCACAGACTATTGCCCCAGAAGGGGCCCCAGCCGCCTGGAGAGTGATAACTAGAGATAGTAAAGACCCCGGGGAGGATGAGCTCCCCCTATTATCTGAGACTTTTGAGGAGAAATTTGCTAAGTTGTAGCTGGAGGAAGGGAAAATTGTAGAGGACTTTAAGAAACTATTCCTGCCACCGGGGGGGTGTTCCCTCCCCAACACTCCTTCCCACTCCAGCACCTGTTACTGCCCCGCCGTCTGTGCCCATGACAATGCTGGCCCCTATATCTGTACCTGCCATTAGTCACGACTCCTACCGAAGGCTGAGAATCTTCTCGCGCACCCTTCCCACCCACCCCCAGGGGGAGGATGACTGGGAGACCTGGATAGACAATGTTGTCCCTCTAGTACTTGAATGGCAATGCTCAGAAGCAGAAAAATGAAAGAGGTTGAGTGAGAGCCTCTGAGGTCTTGCCCTGGCTACCATCTGTGCCAAGCGGGCCAATAACCCGGAAGTAACTGCACAGGACTATCTTGATGCATTGTAGAATGTGTATGGGAGCCCGAATTCAGATGAGGACCTGTGGTGCAGCGTAAGAAATGCCCAGCAGTACTCAGGGGAGCCATTGTCTGTGTATGTACCTCGACTTGAAAAGCTGCTACAAGAGTGCCTCAGAAAGGGTAGTTTGCCATCAAATGGATTAGATCGAACTGGGCTGGACCGGATCCTTAAGTCTGCTGCATTTTCAGAACTGTTACTGCTTCAGTTGCACCTTGCCAACCAACTGGAATTGCCCTCCTCTTATGACAAGCAAATGAAAGAAATTCAGGGGGGTTGAGCAAAGGTGACCCCGGCGGGGGGGAATTACACCAATATCTGCTGCTACTGTGCAAGTGACAGAGAGTGATTATCCAAGTGGGGTTCAGGGACAAACATCAGCACCTAACAAATACTCTGACAATGCAAAGGACTTCCCGCCCTGGGCCCAGTTTTGGAAAGATGAGCTACTAAAGGAAGTCCGAGAGTTGAAGATGGGTGCCTCTGCAAGGGTTTCCTCCATGGATCAAGATTCTGGTCCCTTTCAGGATGTGACTGCCATGGGGTTGGGGGTGCACCCTCAAGCATCCTCTACTGAGGATAGCTCCCAGGCTGAAATCAAAGAATTGATTGCCACCCTAAATGAACTATTGAGACATGTTGCACCCCTCTCACCACTGCAAGCAGATAATGGACCCGATCTCTTGCTACTACTTCAGTTCCTCATGCAATGTTCTCTCCATGGATGACCCAGGAGTCTATCGTTTGTCACAACTGTGGAAAGGATGGCCATATGAAGAGGGAATGCCGGTCTCAGAAAGACTTAGAGAAGGTGGTGAACCGGCTTCAAGGAGAGCTTCAGAAAATGAATCAGTGGTCAAGCAGTGCACAAAAATGACCACAGTGAAGGCTTCAGACATCCTAACTCAAATCCCTTTGTGGCTAAATCATCCATCCAAGCCCCTGCTGCTGTCCCTCCAGAATGGTCCAAAATAGTGGGCCCTTCAATGGAGACTACCATGGCTGTGAATGGTATTCCTACTCAGGTTGTGCTGGACAGTGGGTCACAAGTTATCATTGTATTTCAGGACTGGTATGACAAACACTTATCTGCTGCACCCTTACAATCCCTGGAAGGCCTACATGTGTGTGGGCTGAGTGACAAGTCTTATTCCTAACTAGGATATGTCCACCTCTGGTTGTTGTTTCCTGCAGCTGTAACTGGTGTAGAGGAGCAAGTTGAGACACTGGCCTTAGTGTGTCCCCCTACTGGACTATATGATGGGGTTCCCCTGTTAATTGGGACCAACGCCCATGTGTTTGGGAGACTGGCACAACTCTGTCATGAGAAACAAGGGCAATGGACTGGAGGGCCCTAAGAATTCCTGTTCTGATCAAGAGGGCCTATGATTTGCAATAGAACCCCAAGGGAGTGGACCAGGATAAGCCAGTAGGGGTTGTGTGGAAGAAGGATCCCGATTCAATGGTACTGGCCACTAACACCCAGTGTACCATTCAAAGGGAGGTCCGCCTCCGCAAAGATGTCAAGAACAAAATAGTGATGTTGGACGCGCCAGGCGATAGAAAATTGCCGGAAGGATTATTGGTTAAGCCCAGCATCTTGCCAGCTCATGCTCATGCCTATGCACGATGAGTGATGGTCCAGATTCATAATGTGACAGATCAGGAGATCCGGGTGAACAGAGGATGCACCCTAGCTATGGTACACTGCACAGAGACTGCAGTGTTGCTCAGCAACAAGCACATTGGCAAGACAGATAGAGTGACTCCCAACTTGTTTGATTTTGGTGACTCCCCATTGCCAGCTGAATGGAAGACTAGAATTAGCCAGAAACTTGCCCAGAGAGATCAAGTGTTTTCATTGAAGGAATGGGACATGGGATGTGTCCAGGGTGCAGAGCATCACATATGCCTGCACGATGAACAGCCATTTCGAGAGAGGTCTCAACGCCTAGCCCCTGCAGACATAGACGATGTGAGAAGACACTTGCAGGAAATGCTTGCAGCTTGTGTGATACAAGAATCCAAGAGCCCATATGCTTCTCCCATTGTGGTTGTGCATAAGAAGAATGGATCTGTGAGAATTTGGTTGATTATCGAACTCTGAATCGGTGGACCATCCCCGATCAATACACCATGCCCCATATACAAGATGCTCTGGATTGTTTGAATGGGAGCAAATGGCTCTCGGTGTTGGATCTTGACAGTGGATATTACCAGATTCTGATGGCTCTGGAGGACTGTGAGAAGACAGGCTTCATCTGTCCTTTGGGGTTCTACGAATTCCTGGGTGCCCCAGCGACTGATAGAACGAGCGGTGGGAGACATGAATTTGCTGAAATGCCTGGTGTACTTGGACGATATCATTGTGTTCAGGAGCTCCCTAGAGGAACATGAGAATCGACTGTTCAAAGTACTAGACCGACTGGAAGATTTCGGCCTCGAGCTGTCCATCGACAAGTGCCAGTTTTTCCAAGCCTCTGTGAAGTATGTGGGGCACGTAGTGTCTACAGAGGGGATAAAGACTGATCCTAGTGAAGTTGAAGTCTTGACTACTTGGCCCCAGCCCCACAATTTGAAAGAACTACATTTCCTGGGATTCTGTGGCTACTACCGCTGGTTCATAAAGGACTATTCCAAAGTGATTCGGCCACTCTTGAATCTTACCCAGGGTTACCCTGCTACCAATCAGAAATACAAAAAAGGGTCCGACAAAGAACCAGACAAAGCATATTTCCACCCAAGTGAACTTTTCGGTTCCCTGGATGCCTGACTGTGAAGCAGCTTTCCACAAAGTCATATATCAGCTCACCCATGCCCCCATCCTCGCTTATGCTGATCCAACCAAACTCTATGTGCTGCATACTGATGCCAGTCTGCAGGGTCTGGGAGCTGTACTGTATGAAGACCATGAGGATGGTTGGAGACCAGTGGCATTCACCAGTAGGAGCTTGACCCCGTCAGAGCGAAACTACCCTGTGCACAAGTTGGAGTTCCTTGTGTTAAAATGGGCCATTGTCAACCAGCTTCATGATTACCTCTATGGGGTGAAAACATTGGCAAGGAGTGACAATAACCCATTGACCTATGTACAGACTTCAGCTAAGTGAGACTTCATGGAGCACCAGTGGCTTTCTGCATTGTCAACATATGATTATGCTGTCGAATACAGAGCGGGCCTGAATCATATTGATGCTGACGCCCTATCCCAGTGGCCCATTTCCAAGATTGACTGGGTCAGGTTGTCTGAACCTGACATCCGAGCATTGTGCCAAAAGTTTGATAAAAATGAACAGATGTCTACGGACACAGTGGACTGCTTAGTGGATTGCTTGGGCCCCTCTGACACCTGCATACCAGCTGCGTATTGCCACTTCCCTGCTCTAGATATTAGTGCACTACCTCAGTTTGACAATGACAGCATTCAATGGGCTCAATCCTGAGATCCTGTGATTCAGCCTGCACTTGACACCCTTCGTGCAGGAAAAGATGTGTCCAAATTGCATTCCTCTGATCTGCGAACTGCTTTATTGTTTAAAGAAGGCCCCAGGTTGAAGCTGCTTAATCAGTTGTTGTATAGCGAGACAGTAGATCAGGGTAGCCAAACAGACAAGCAACAATTGGTCCTGCCCACAGCCTTCAAAGATTTGGTACTGAGGTCCCTCCACAATCATATGGGCCACCTTGGTATCGACCGAACCCTTGACCTAGTACGATCTCGATTCTACTGGCCCAAGATGGGGGCTGATGTTCAGCACCATGTGAGGACTTGTAGTCGCTGCCTGCAGAGAAAAACCCTGCCTCAGAGGGCTGCCCCCTTGTCAACATTACTACCATCACCTCATTGGAACTAGTCTGCATAGACTTCTTGAGTTTAGAGCCTGATCAGCAAAACATTGGCAATGTGTTAGTGGTTATGGACCATTTCACACGGTATGCACAAGCTTTTCCCACCAAAGATCAAAAAGCATCTACCGTGGCCAAGGTGCTAGTTGAAAATTTCTTCGTCCACTCTGGTGCCCCCCAGCAAATTCACTCTGATCAGGGCCTGGACTTTGAGGTTCGACTAATCAAAGAAATGCTCTCTCTATGGGGGGTGCGAAAGTCAAGAACCACCCCTTATCACCCGCAGGGGGATCCTCAACCAGAACCCTTTAATAGCACCCTGCTAGACATGATAAGCACCCTCCACCCATAAGATAAGCATAAATGGAGCCAGCAGATTAGCACCTCGATACATGCATACAATTGCACGAAGAATGATGCTACCGAGTTCTCTCCCTACCGCCTCATGTTCGGGAGAGAGGCCCGGTTGCCTGTTTATGTCTGTTTTGGGGTTTCTCCCGATGGGGTCTGAGCTGAAGATTACCTGCAATATGTACAGAAACTGAAAGCTCAATTGAACCATGCCTATCAACTGGCCCAGACAATGGCAGCCAAAAGAAATCTAGCCAACAAAGAGAGACATGATAGAAAATTAAAGGCTCAAGAGTTTAGGCCTAGAGACTGTGTGTTGTTGTGAAATTTAGGATTGCATGGTAAACTCAAAATTGCTGATCGATGGCACCATCTTCCCCATGTCATAGTTGGAAAATTGAATGATTTGCCAGTGTACAAAGTGCACCCAGAGGATAACTCCAAAGCTGTCAAGACCATGCACCGTAACCACTTGCTACCTATTGGTCAAGTTATAATTGAGGCTGAATCCACCAAGGTTGATTCCCCTGGACCAGTGACTCATGCTGCTGCAAGAAAGAAACAGAGTCAGCCTGGCCCCGTGGTTGCCGATTTAAGACTTCTCCCACAGCAGGCCCAGAATGATAGTGACTGGCAATCTAACTCAGATGACAGTGAGTGTGATAATGCCTATTACCCCTCATATGAACTGAGTCAGTTGTTTCGTGGATATCCTATGTTGAATTATGGGGATGAAGCTGGGTCTTCTGGACTGCTTAACCTCCCGGCATCATCCTTGGAGCCAATGCTCCCTGAAAGTGAAGTGCAAAGTATCATGTCTGAGGATGCTGAGTCGATGTGTATCATGGAACTGTATGATTTGCCTGAAGGAGAGGCTGATGGTATGAGTCTTTCTGGTGACATGCCAGAATTTGAGGAACACTATGAGACTGCTGACAACCCCCCTTCAGTGCCAGAGAGTCTTCAAAATGAGCCAAGTGTTGTAGAAACAGAGACTACAGAGCAAGGGGCTGACAGTGCTCCCAGCTTGGACATTCCCCTTCATGCAGAGGCACCCCTCACAAGTGATGAAAGCTCCAAGACCATTTCTGAAAGTACAGAGAATGTGGTTGTTCACCCTAGAAAAACTGGCCGAGCTGTCAAGCCAGTGGTGCGCTTCAGTTACAGTTGCCCCGGGAAGCCAGTGGATTTGCCTCTCAATGTAGTCCACAAAGATGTTTATGTCACTCAGAGCTCACTGCCCAAATTGAGCTTGACGGCCCATTCCAGGTTACTTGTTCTGCCCTCTCACCATGGTGCCCCTGCCCCATCCAGCCCCAGGTTAGCTGATAGGGAAGGGCCCCCTCTTGCATTGTTTAGAGTACAAGAAGTTATTACATGATTCTGTATAGCAATGTTCAGTTTACCTGTGTGAAATATACATAACGTATTGTCAGAATGGAAATGATATGGTGGAGTACATTGAAATGTATAGTAAAGTGATAAGTCATGTCAATTGATGAATCAGATAGTACTTGTATAGCATGCTAATGGTATAAATATCTTGCATATGTTGCATTTTCAGTGTTATGATGGTATAGACTTGATGCGGATGCCAAGTTTTCCCAGGCAGGGAAGGGTGTAACCCCCCTACAAATAGGAGGTTCCCAAAAAGTCTTCCTTGAGCTTGCCTAAATGCTCACTGCCAGGCTGGTGTCCTGTGTTTTAGCAGTTTAAATGTGATTACCAGAGCCTGTATAGCCTCTGTGTACTGTCTCTTTAAGAGCTGCCTGATTGCAGCCTAAGTAATCTGAGAGGGAGCTCTGTTGAAAGATGTAACTATTTGCTGAAAATCATTTAGAGTGATAATGATAATGTAGTTGGTCTAACATGCTTTCTTTGCAACAAGGACTGTTTTATTTGTCTCCACTATCTTGGTCCTGGAATGCAAATTTGACCAATCATTTCTGGTGGGACCTAAAATGTAGCCGAACTACAGGAGCTGTCTGAAGTCAAAAATCTGTAGGAATTGTAGTTTTCAGCTTTTTGCGCCTTTTTTGCAACTGAAGTGGGAGCTCTTGATTTGACTGACAGCCAGATCAGCCAACCAAACCTTTTGGATCGGAGGGATTCCCCCAAGCTGCCTCCTGTTTAGGGAAGATCTAAGTTGAAAGCTGAGGAAGAAAGAGCTCAAAGAGATTTTGAGCAGCAATCCTGAGTGGATTCGCTTGGGAAAACTGTGAAAGGGCTGAGTTTTTGGCTTCCATGTCTGCCTGCTGCCCTGAGAGAGGAACAAGAACTATTTTCAGACTGAATCCGAGTTGTGTGACTAAAGTAAGCTACTGAAATGGCCAGGCTCAACCTGAAGAAGACAAGATTTTGCTGAATGCGACTGGCCTATCAGGAGTTCCAGCTACCCCTAAGCTCCCGGGTGTGTGCAGAGACTTTGTGATTGTGACCGGGGAGTGCTTTGCCTGGTACAGTAGAATTCCCTTACGTGTAAATGTGTTATTTGCTGCTAGTGGGTCGTGAGTCAGTTCCCCAACGTGTGAACTGTGTTCTGCTTGCTGGAAGCTGTATCGAGCCCAAAACGGACTGCATCCGTATTTGTCTCCATGCGGTCTGGGCCTTGCCAAACTGGCCCAGTCAGACTACCTGCTGCATAGAGAAGCCATTGACTAGAGACCTGGCTGGGGATCAGTCCCCTGTGCCACACTTGAACAGGTATGATACCTCTGTGACTCGTGTGGGCCCTGCTTCTCCTGGCATCCCAGATCAACCACCTGCAGTCTCGATTTTCATCCAGCCTGTGTCCAGTCTTGGGTAACGTGAGTAAATACCAGGGTAACTCCCTGCAACAACAGCTTAATTTGAGTGTGTCATCTGATTGTCTTGTTGTTTCATTTACTTTATGAACTGAGCCCTCTGGCTCTGGATTACAAATATTGTGTACTGTGCATGTTGTGTTTTCCATCACAGGGCCCTAACCAGCTGCAACCCTGGGCAATGGTCCTGGATAGCCCATCTCTTCTCCACCTGGGTACCCAGAGGTGTGACTGTGTGGGGGACTCAAAGCACATGCATAATTGTTTGATTGATATAACCTTTAAGCTAATTAACCTGATTTTGTCCTTCTCTTGTTCAAGTCCCCTAAATAAATCAGATATAAGTTTTTCTGCATATAATCTGACTGTGGTTCCAGTTTGTGCTCAAAGTACTGTACCATTGCTATTTGCTGTGCATAACCTTGTTTTACAGGGGGTCGCCAGGGTCGAGCCAGAGGAACCAGCCCTGGTGGTAAGTGCAAACAGTGTGGGTACTTGTGTGGTGTACCAGGGATATTGTGAAAGTGATTATTGTACAGAGTTCAGGCCACTAGAGGGGGAAAGAGGGGGGTTACAGTGTCCTGGAGGGCTGTGCCCAGGTTAGCATGACCACTACCAACCCTGACCTCCGGGTGGAGGCACCCATTTCAGAACTCAGGCCCCTTAACCTGCTACTAGCCAAGTAGGCAAGGGTAGTAGCCCCTGGGACAGCACCACCTAGGGGTTACAAATGGGAGATAGAAAAACATATAGATCAGATATTAAGTTTTCAGTGCAACACAAAGCTATAGACAGAACATGTTTAAAAAGTGCAGGCTTGAATATTCACAAATAATATTGACAAATGAACATATAGTTACAGACAGAAACATGTTTATGCAGTGCCAGCATTGAAAATTCAGTGACAGTGTGTCTTTCAGTTTCTCTAGTTGTTAAAGTAAGACTTCAACACTGGATGTTTATGACCTTGTATATCTGCACAGCATTCCTTTTGTGGCTTTTGAACTTAACACTGATATAGCTTATCTGTAGTGCTGTACTTCCCAGCTAATTATTTATCTAAAACGATGACATTCATGTATAGAATCAAACTGTTTTTTGTTTTTTTTTGTTAGAAGGTCTGCTATGAAATCACCTATTTTGTGTATCTCAGTGCAACACAGGCAAGAGAAAAAAGTTAGAACGAGAGGGCGATAATCTCAATTACAGATGAAAGGCTGATTAGTTGACATAGTTATGAGCTATGAAACTTTCTTGAAAGGGAATTCTACCCACACTGAACAAAATAATGCTTTCAAGACTACTTAGCTCAAATGAACACAGCAGACTGCTTGCTTCAGTTAGCACAGTGATTCTACAAAACCTCTAATTTTATCTAGCCTGTTGGGTATCTGGAGAGCTCCCTTTCTCTACTGTCATAGCAAAACATCTGCAGGGCTATGCCCAGTGCAGTCATAAAAAGTAATTTCCATACTACTAGTGTAGAGAAATTGATCCGCACAGCTTCAGATTTAGAAAGGGAACAAAAACTGTCAGTATTTCTGCTTGTTGTCTAATTTTAACAAGAACAAGTGACCACCAAACAGTGTGGTTTACAATAAACTCAGCCGTAGAGCCAAGTCATACAAAAGCTAGGGTGTTGGACTTTAGGAGGGCTGACTTTGGCAAAATTGGAGAGTGCCTCAGAAAAGCACTAGACAAGAAGGAGGGGTGGAAGAACCATGGGAAAAAATCAAAACGGCCAAAAAGCCTTTGTGTAAAGCAAATCAACAAAACAAAATGAAGGAAAAAGCCACTATGGTTCACAAAGAAGGTGGCAGGGAAGGTTAAGGAGAAAAGGATAGCATTCAGGAAATATAAGGAAACACAGAAGGAGCAGGACAAAGAACTATATCAGTTAAAACAGAAGGATGCAGGGAAGGCAGTCAGAATAGCAAAGGCCCAAACTGAGGAAAAGATAGCCAACTCTGTTAAGAAGGGGGATAAAACCTTTTATAGGTACTTTAGGGAGTGAAGGAAGACCAAGGGAGGGATACTGATGCTTAATAAAGGGGAGGGAATGTGGGCAGAGGGCAATAGTGTAAAAGCAGGGATACTGAACGAATACATCTGCTCAGTATTTACAAAAGAAGAGGAGGGGAAGGTACCTAAACCAAACAATAGAAACACTCTGGATAGGGCCGGTCTATACCAGTCCATTCACAGAAGAAAGGGTTCTGAAAGAACTCCTAAAACTAAAAGTGGACAAAGCAATGGGGACTGATGGGATTCACCCAAGAATTCTAAAAGAACTAAGGGTAAAACTAGTGACACCACTGACTACCCTACCCTTTTTAACAAATCATGGGAGGATGGGGTGGTACCTGAGGACTGGAGGAGGGCAGATGTGATTCCACTTCACAAAAGTGGGAGCAAGGCAGAGGCAGGAAACTACAGACCTGTTAGTTTGACCTCAGTGGTAGGGAAAATGAGGGACTCACTTCTGAAGGAAAGAATTGTTGAGTACCTAGAGGCCAGCAGGGCACAGGACCCAAGACAGCATGGATTCACAGTGAGAAGGTCATGTCAGGTGAATCTAATAGATTTCTTTGACTGGGTGACCAAAGTAGTAGACCAGGGAGAGGCTGTGGACATGGCCTACCTAGACTTTAGCAAGGCATTTGACACAGTCCTACACAAAAGATTAATATACAAGTTAACCAGCCTTGGAGTGGGTCACAAGGTGGTAGCCTGGGTAAAAACATTGGCTGGACAACAGGACCCAGAGGGTAATAATAAATGGAGTCCACTCTGAAGAAAGGGGGGTTACTAGTGGAGTACCACAGGGTTCAGTACTGGGACAGGTCCTCTTTAATGTTTTTATAAGTGACATTGCAGAGGGACTGGAAGGAAAAGTATGTCTCTTTACATATGACACAAAGATCTGCAACAGGGTTGATACAGAAGGTGGGGTGGAAAGGATGAGAAGAGACTTGGCAAGGTTGGAGGAATGCTCAAATGTATGGCAGCTTAGATTCAGTGCAAAGAAGTGCAAATTAATGCACCTGGGAAACAAAAACCCAGGGGAAGAGTACACAATGGGGGGTGAGATACTAACAACAACAAAAATGGAAAGGGACCTGGGGGTAGTTATATCAGACAACCTAAAGTTGGACAAGCAATGTGAGAAGGCAGTAAGGAAGGCTGGCGGAATACTGGGATGCATAGGGAGAGGCATCACCAGAAGAAAATAGGAAGTTGTTATCCCTCTGTACAGACAGTTGGTGAGACCCCATCTGGAGTACTGCATCCAGTTCTGGAGACCCCATCTCTGCAAGGACATAGACAGAACAGAGACTGTCCAGAGGAGGGTAACTAAAATGGTGCAGGCTCTGCACCAGAAGACATATGAAGAGAGATTAAAGGAGCTTAATATTCATTTACTTTTATTTAACCGGGTAAGTGCACTGGACAAATCCTGTCTATTTTCAGGCACGACCCGAGGGAGGGGGATACAGATGAATGCCAACTGATCTTGAACCAGATTAAGCTGTTGGTGGTATTTTTAGTGAATGAGGGAAATTTGGCCAGGACACTGGGGAAATTCCCCTACTCTTTTCAATAAATGCCATGAGATCTTTAACATCCACCTGAACTACCACCAGTCCAGGCAGATGGTACCTCGGTTTAACGTCTCATCCAAAAGACGGCACCTCAGAAGTGCAGCACCCCTCTCATGCTGTACAACAGTGTCAGAACTGGGATATTAACCTAAGTGCCAGATGTGGGAACTGAACCCACAGCCCTCTGATCTCCCGGCCTCAGAGGCGAGTGTGCTACCTACTGAGCCACTGACACTGACAATATGTATACCCCCAAGGAAAGGAGGGAGAGGGGGGACATGACAGAAATTTTTAAGTACCTTAAGGGAATCAACAAAGTCCAAGAGGGTAGCATCTTTCAGAAAAAGAGATGTGCAAGAACAAGGGGGCACAGTTTGAAGATGGGGGGATGACTCAGCGGTAATGTGAGGAAGCATTTTTTCATGGAGAGGGTTGTGGATACATGGAACAACCTTCCTGAGGAGGTAGTGGAGTCAAAAACAGTTGGTGAATTCAATAATGCCTGGGACAGATATAAAGCAATTTTAGTGGGGGAGTAGGAGGAAGTAGGCTGTTGGTTAACTAGGATCTGCAGCTTATCCATTAGGTAGGGAAATGGGCAGACTAGGTGGGCCAAGCAGTCCTTATTTGCCATCAAATTCTATGTTTCTATGTTCTATGTAAGAGGATGGAAATAGATTGCCCTTTCACAGCAGCTCAGACATATCTCTCACTTGTCTGTAGCTTCTCTGAATGCTGTGTCACATGATCTGCCTTCAACGAGCTTCCAAACTGGCCTCTGATTGGACAGAAAGTCTCAGGAGATCTTAAATACCCGACAAATAGCAAAAAGCCAAATAGCCCCACATAGTGTCGATTATTCATTTTTCTTCCCAAGTGACTAATAATCTATTATTTGCAGTATTTGGGAAACACTATTTGTTTCAAGCACACCCCTACCTTCAAGACCTGTAATGTCTTCATGTTCTTTTTCTCTGATAGTAGACTGTTCTATATAGTGATAGCCATCGCCACATTCAGTGATATTGTATGTTTTAGCACACCACTGTGCCCTATTGGTCTGTGAAGTGCAATCTAATGTTGGAGGAGTAATGCTGAATTTTGTAATTCTTTAGTCTGCCACTAGGTGTCTTGTGATCTGTTTCTCAGTTTGGCATGATTGCATAGCCAGTGGTGACATGGAGTATACATTTAAGATGCAACACCTATTTAACAATACATATTTGTGTCTGATAGCCCTCATTTTTCTACTTTGTGTAAGGTCACCCTTGCAATCTTCCTCATTCCCCACCCCCTCTCCCCATGTCTTGTTAGAAAACCATGCCAAAAATCAACAGCCACATTAACTAACATTATCCCATGTGATCCTACCCGTTGTTGCTATTACTGTATTTCTACCTCCACCCCCCTTTTTAAGCTGTGGTGTGTCAAGCCATAATTTTCAAAACCACAGCATGTTCTCAAAAAAAACACAAGAAGTCAAATTCCTTTAACGACTTTCATTTTCAAATAACCAAACAGTATTGTAGAAGTTACTGTGTCAAGCTGTATTGCATATGGATGTACAACCAAATCATTTCAGTATACAGCGTGGAACAAAACCAAAATTATCAACTGACAAATACTCTGCCATTTCGGTGAAAACTGCAGGGATAGCAGGATATTACAGGTATACAGGTTAGCACATCATTTTTTTTTACATTGACAAGTTTGCAATGTAATCATACAGTAAACATAAATATTTAGAAGACAGTAACATGCAAGCACATACTACATAGTACAGTACTCTGCTTTTTTGGTGAAAACTGCAGGGGGATAGCATGATATTATATAGCATAGCAAAACACTTTGTTCCATTGATCACTTTGTTCCATTGATGATTCTGCAATGTGCAGTGAATATAAATATTTTGAAGGCAGTAAAATGCAAACACACATTTCATGGTCAGAAGTACAGTACTATGTCAGTGGGTGTGATTCACCTTTCAGCACCATTCTTAGTTGTTCATTTGTTCTGTCCCTTATTTTCACTGGAATTTGTGATGTTAAATCAAAGTGCCACCTGACATGGGTTGGGATAACATGGATCAGTTTCCTGGAAAGCCCTTTTGTGCCCCTTGTGCCATCATTGTTTACTTTATTTGCCCATTACACATATATGTTGTACAGCCCAAGGGCACGGTAAATCAGGGCTGCAAAGCACTCTGATTTGTTTGAGCTCCAGCACCTCAAATCACTTTAGTTTTCACTTGTGAGAGGCACAGTGTCCATACCTAGCAGAATGTTCATTGTACTTGTGATGTGCCCATGGACTGCTCTCAGTGGACCCAACACAGGTACCCCTTCACCTGCCATTGCTTACGGCTCTGTGTCACTGTCTTGAACTGAGTCTCACATTTCCTCCTCCTCTGTACTGTGATCCTCAAAAAGACTAGCTGTATTGTGCGTCCAGTGGTGTTGATGTCATGGCATTGACATTTTCTGTTGCATCTCCCTCATTTACCTTTTCAGGTTTTGAATCATTGCCTGCTGATGGAGTTGCCCTGCCTTTAGATGTTCCGTTGTATCCTCATCTGTTGGCATTCCTGCCTCCATTCTTTTATGCTCTTCCACATAAAATGTGCAAATCTGTCTCTTTCTTCAACTCTGTTTTGTGTTCTAGCTGTTTTCACATCAGCCCCTGTCCCTTGGTGCTCTGCAGTTGCCCTTTCCCTTGCATGTCCTCCACCTGCTGCTCTGGTGCTTCCTTGTCCTCTGGACCAGTCTGCTGCTCAGTGCTTCCTTGTTCTCTGGACAAACCTGCTGCTTGGATGCTTACATCACCTCTGCAAAAGCCTGCTGCTAGGGTGCTTCCTTGCCCTCTGGATGGGCCTGCTCTTCGGGTGCTTCCCTCTCCATGGGATGTGTCAGCTGTTCAGGTACTGCCAGGTCCTCTGCTGGTGCCTCCTCCTGTGTCTGGGACACTGACATGAGGTTTTCTTCCCACTCTTTATAAAAGGATAGTTCATTATCCTTGGTGATGATATTACACTATTTGGAACAAAGGAAAGCTGTTAGACACAAGCTACTTATTGCCTGCAAACTACAGTGATAATTGATAGTGCAATATTGAAATGTTTAGCACTGACCTTTGAAAAGAGAATTAAATGATCAGAACTCACAGCACATTTTACTTAAAAAGAATAATACTTTTAAAAATGGTGGGCAACATATGTTTATTGTTAAGGACAGTTTCTACCAAGTTAGTTAAAATTTGTTCATAGTTTGTACATACATAAATAGTGTTAACACTATAATGCACATCAGGATATAGTTGGATAGCAAGAGTATATTTGTGTGTCATATTCATAGTGGTCTACAAAATTTGTAACAGTTGAGAGCTATTGAAATAGCTCTTATTCAATACAAAAATACAAAGGAATATTGTCTCACCATGTATTTCCTGGGATCCTTTCTGAAAATCCGACATTTTATTGGTGGTGCGGCATTTTTCTTCCTACTCTCTTTCTGCTTACAAGTGTGCTGCTCTTTTCTACTTTCCTCTTCCTGTCAGGTCTGGTTAAATTTGGAGTCCCATGAAAGTTTGGATTTTTGAGTCTGTTAGACGGTCTCAGTACAATATACTGTGATACATTGTATTGCCTTTCAGTCTGATATCTGTAATCACATTTTTCAACCTCAGCAAATACCCCTTTATATACTGTTGCCCAACTTAAAGACAGCCAGCAGTCAGGAGTCGATTGGGCAACACTGTTTCAGATGTCATAGTTACGTCATGCCTCCCTGCTCCCCAGCATCTGAAATGGCTGCTCCTTAATCCCCAACACGTGATTCATCACAATTCATGGCCACGCCTATTGTACCTGTCCCTCTGCTGTATAAATACTGTGCATTGTTGTGGCATTTTTTCCACATCTTTAGGAGGAAACTTGCAGATCAAGAAACCACCACCTTTGCACTATTACTAGGACCAAGAAGATGGATGAGACACATAGCAATGTTAATAATGAAATGTGCAAAAATGGGACTCCAGTGCTGGAGAGAGAGAACTACTTTGCAGTGCTCAGAATTCTGATTTCTCTCTCTGCCCTCTACAGGCACCTTTGACCATGCAAAGAACATCCACACAAGGTGACAGTGTGCACTGGTGGGCACCTTTGACACCATAAGCACCATAAGCACTGCAGTCAGATGGTCCAGGTCTGCCTCTGTGGCCCTGAGCAAGCCATAGTATGGTACAAGGCAGTGAGGTGGTCAGGTGCTATCTCTGTGGCCTTGAGCAAGCCACACTCCTAGTCTCATAGTAGATACAAAGCATATATTTAGACTTTCATCCATTTTGCTTGCTGCTCCCAATAGTAGTTTAGAATGTTGTTTTTAGAATTCTGTAATCTTGCTTTGACTATAACTATCTAGTCTAGCTTTGACAGTTTCCATAGTGGGACTCTCCACGACAGTGATTGGGAGGGAGTTACAATAAGGAACCACCCTTTGACTAGACCAGAATTTCTGTTTAAGTAGATTCCATTTTTGTTGATTTAGTTGCAACTCATACGTTCTGGTATTATACATTTTTTTGTTTAAGTTCCAGACCTAGATCAATTCTGAGCTTCTAGTCCTGAAAAGCTCTACGTACCAGGATCATATGTCCCCTCCATTGCCTATAGGCAAGTGAGCATAGATTTAAAGGGGATCCGTCCTAAATCCTGCCCCAAATAATCCCGCATGACGAAATCCTGAAAAAAATATATAGAAAAACCAAAATACAGAAAAAAAATAAGACCAAAAATCGACTGACTGAAAATCTGCCTGAATATTGAGGGAACAGTCCATTACATTGAAATAATTATAATAATGACTCACCACTGATTGCATCAGCAGTAGTAGACTCTCATTGCAGCTTTGAATCTCTGTACAGCAGCAGCATCGAAAATTCATTCAGTTAATTTATTCCATTAAAGGTTTCGAAAAAAGACCGCATACTTCAACGCCAGCATGATCGAAATGTACACGGTCCACTTAACTCCTGAATCTCTGTGCAGCAGCAGCATCAAAAACTCGTAATTCAGTTCAGTAACTTTATTCCATAGGTAGTTAAATGCATGACTTCCCCCCTCCCGTGGAGGACCAAAGAGGTTGTTACCACCCCACTTTCACTCAGTGCTCTTCCACTGCACATCCCCTTTATCCCCTCTTCATAGCTACCTTGTAATGCTGGGAACAAATGGTACAAATCTGCCCTACATTAGGCATAGTAGACTATGCAAACTTAGATACATTATCTCCGAGCTGTCTCTGGAAACACAGACTCACACAGCATTATGCCTTTCAAAGCTGGTAGCACATAGAACAGGGAACTTCTGCCTCAGAGGTCACTACTCCCGTGCAAGTTAAGCCTCCCTGCCCCCAAAATGTTCTACAACTATCTGTTCACTTTGAATGCAGAGAGGAAATTTTGGCTATAGTTAAGTTACTGGTTGCCATTATGAATGATGAAATGACAGTCACATTGAAACAGGTTGAGGAAAGATACAGGTCTGACTGAGTCAGGGTATGGACCTGCTCCCATTACAGTATTTTGTAGGTCGGGATTTCAAATGTATTGGGAAATTAGCGGTTCGGGATGTTTTACGTGGTAATTTACATGGCGGTATTTTTAAGACAGGATTTAGTACCTAACCCAATTTAAAGCCCTCATCTTTTCCACTTAGAGCCTTCCCCCAGCCCCTGGACTGCTCTGGTCGCTCTCCTCTGTACTCCCTCTAGTCTTGCCACATAGCCCTTTTTATATGGTGCCTAGACCTGAGAACAGTACTCCAACTGAGTTCTCACCAATGACCCATACAAGGGCATCAGGACTTCCCCACTTCTGCTTGCAGTATGCCTAAGGATGTAATTAAATGTTTTGTTTACTTTCTTTACAGTTTGGTCACAATGTAATCCAAAAGTAAGATAATTTTTGACAATTACTTCCAGGTCCCTTTCTTATACTGATGGTTTAAATATTCCATTATTTGTGTTATATTGTAGTTCTAATTGTTTTTCTTCCCATATGCAGAACTATGCATTTTTCTCCATTTAGTTTTAGTTTATGCTTGTTTGTCCACTCCTTGATGTAGTTAAAGGTGCCTTGGAGCTTTGTATGATCCTGTATTGAATTAACAACTGCCTCCACTCGGCAGTCATCAGCAAACTTAGTTACCCGTATATTCTCGGTATTGCATTGTAATGATATATATATATATATATATATATTGAACAAACACGGTCCCAACATGGACCCCTGAGCGACCCCAGTTGTCACAGATAGCCAGTCAGATAGCACCCCATTAATTGTCACCCTCTGTCTTCTGCTGTCCAACCAGGCTGATATCCCATTGATAATATTAGTTTTGATCTGTAGTGCGTATAATGAGTCTATTAATTCTTGATACAGAAGTTTGTCAAAAGCCTTGGAAAAATCTAGCTGTACCACATCAACTGAGTTCCCTAAGTCTACAGCCTTACTCACCTTCTCACCACAATACAAGGCAGTGAGATGGCCAGGCGCTGCCTCACCATTAACTAATTTGTATTAATGTCTTTTGAATTGATGTTTCCCAAATTATGGATCAGTTAACAATGGAGGATGATGAGTACAGTGCAAGAGAGGTTTATCAGAAACTCGTAGAATGGGGCTGCTCCATTGTTAACTGATATTTTAGCGAACCCATCAAACCAGTAAGAAAATGTTTGAGAAGGTGACAGGTGCAGATGATGCAAGAGGACTCTGCTTACAGCACTCTCCCATACATTTGTTTGTTTTGGTGTCACAGTCACCCAATTGAAGCTAAGGCGTGGATGAAAGAAAATTAAAAATTGGCAGCTGTTATTTTTACTGATAAAAATACCAAAGTGATGCAATGTTTTGGCCCCATGACTTTCCACCCCCTGGAAAATATATGTCTGGGGTGCTATCCCATGCCATGGGTGGAACCGATATTACTATTCAGTGGCATCATGAAGGGTGATTTCTTCAGAGAGGAGATAGTGCGCAATACACTGGTGCCCTTTATTGAGTGAGTGTTTGCAGGTGGGTATTGACTTTTCCAAGGTTCACTACTGACACAACAATTCACACTACATGGCAACTCATGCCACACTCATACAGTATTTTGGTCAAAAGTGTCTCCATGTTCATGGTGGGAATATACAGTACAGCACAGCATTGTATGTGTTTAATTTCATGTGTGCTTTCTCTTATTCTTGTACAGATAATGATACAAAGTAGCATCTGTGGTTTACATATTGAAGAAGGGCGTGAATTTGGTCAGGATGCCACCAGAATTGCCAGACCTGAACCCAATAAAGAAGGTGTGGCATCAGATGAAGCACTGCCTTCAGAGGTGTGTTAAACCAAGGACTCATGCTCAGCTAATATGGGGCATAAGGCACTTTTGGATGAGACTGCTGACAGATGAAGACTGTAATAAATATATTGATCACATAAGGTACTGCCAGACATTGTTCCTGCCAACGGTTGCACCACTGCAATGTAAAAATAATGATTAAAAGTATTTTTCAGTTTGACCAGTTAATAAAACCAAACTCTATAATTCCTACAGTAAGTGTTTTGTTATTTTATTTTTCTATCCCACATCTTTGCTGTATCAATATCTAAAGCCTAGTCTGGCAGCATCCTGAGGCATGATCTCAGGTTTGACAATTCCAGCTGTGGGGATGGGAATCAAAAACATCCAAGGTTACACTGGCCCAGTGGTGCAGAGGGTTGCAGTGCTGTGCGCCTTACCTCACGCTATGCAGGTGACCCAGGTTAGGGAATGACCTTGGGTCATCAGGATGCCGGCATGGGAGGGTGTAGCAGGATTGAGCATGCCAGTGGGCAGCTCTCCTCTCTTGAGGGTAGTGAGGGTGAGTTGGCACTCCCATAGTTACACTCCCACCAGGTGGAGGTGCAGTGGGAATAGGCAGAGAGGGGGCAGCAAAGAATCGGAAGGTTGAAGGGGCTAAACTGGCACCATGGGGTGCGAAGCATGCCTACACATGCTCACATGGCTGTGTGTCAGGGCCTCAGATGGGTTAGGGGAGAAAATCTGAAAAATTGGTATGTGTTCCCATGCGACGGGGACAAAAACCTAAATAAAAAAATACATCCAAGGTTGGTTTCAAGTTCTGAATAACTCTTGTATAGTGTCACATCATTGCAGTGGCAGGTTCCAATACCTAGCCGGGCAGCATCCTGAGGTGTGATTCCAGGTTTTCTAGTTCTTGCTAACCCTGGCTGTGGGGGAGAAGTATGGCAGAAATCCAAGGTTGCAAAGCCCTTTTTATTTTTTACTTAATTTTAATCTAAAACTCAACAGCAAACGAGGCTGTTGCCTGAAGGTCCCAGCTTTGAATTTATTTTATTGCACAACTTGTGTGGGAAACAGAGCAGCTGTAGGTGAGGGCAGCTGGCTAAGGTGTAGTGTGGACCTACTCTGGTAAAATGGTACTTATGGGCAGCATTCCTCTAACCCCCACTCCTCGAGAGTGCAGGAACTATGATAAACACCCATTTCAGCCACCAGGTACTGACTAGCTTGCCTTTTTAAAGGTAAGGTATATGTACTTTCTGCTGACACAGAGAGGTATTTGGAGCATCACCTAGCAATGGGATGATATCAGGGTGCTCTGTTTATAGCATGGCTCTAGTGAGTGGGTAGTACAGCAAATGGGGATGTTGCCTGAGGATCCCAGCTTTTAATTTATTTTATTGCACAACTTGTGTCTGAAACAGAGCAGCTGTAGGGGAAGGCAGGTGGCTAAGGTGTAGAGTGGACCTACTCTGGTAAAACAGTACTTGTAAGTGGTGTTCCTGTAACCCCCACTCCTCGGTGTTTTGGAGCAGTGAATTTCAGCCACCAGGTACTTACCAGCTTGTCTTTTTAAAGGCAGGGCATATGTACTGTCTGCTGACACAGGGAGGTATTTGGAGTATCACTTAGCAATTGGGTGATGTAATTTCAGGGTGCCCTATTTACAGCTTGGTTCTAGTGAGCACAGTCGAGCACAGAGATGAGGCAATGTGGGCAGAGGCCAGCGGTGTCTTATGGCATCAAATGGGGAAGAAGGATGGAGGGGCCATAACTCTTATTTGAACATATAATAATCATTCTGGTAGAAAAAGCGGACATGGGAAAGTGGTGAGTGAGAATTTAGTGAGACCATACTAGAATATATCACCCAATAGCTGTTCCTGTGTAGTAGGTTGACCAATACTAGTAGCATGAGGGAAGCATTTGTTATGCTCCAAAATGGGGTAATAGGCATAAGGTGCATAGTGTGCAACAGGATCAGTACACAGAACACCGACTTTACCCAGACTATTTGTGCACAATGCAATGAGTTAAAGGAATCGAGAACCAAAATAATAGGGCTTGAATTACAGATTAAATGTCTGTTACAGTTAGAAAAGGATCCGGCAAAAGAAGGTAGTGGTAAAATAACTAACATAAAGTCAACTACAACATATTACAAAAGGCAAAGAGAGATTGAGGAAAGGGAAGGGACAGATAACATCTTGGGAAATATCTCATATAAAAAGGGAAGGTGAGTGATGATATTTAATGCAAGTATAGCTAATGATTTGTCAGTGCAAGACTCTGAACAAGAAACAAGAAAGAAAAGACATGGTATAAAAATAACAGATTCCATCTGAAATCTAAGCAGGAAAGGAGAGACATTGGGTACAAATAACAGTTACACAGGTTCCACCTGCTGGCCAAAAACAAGATGGGGAGCGGTATGCTGAAACTGTGACTAGCATGGAAAGGGCTAGTACAATCAAGAGAGGGAGGACAGAGCAAATGAGGAAGGTTCTCAGGGATATAATATAAATACTAGAAATAGTTATACCCCATTGTTAACATTAATGGATAGTGTTGAGAATGATTCCAATGATTTGATGGAAATAGTCAAAAACAGTGCCAACACATACAACCAGGATATAGTGAATGTGGACAATATTGATGAGAAAATGGAAGTGGAAACAGGTGTAACGCAGCCAGATATCTACATTGAAGAAGATTCTATTGTAAAGTATACCAATACTATCATAACATTAACTAGGAAAGAACAGGTCATGAGTGTGTCATTGCCAAGGGCTGATCTGAAAGTTGTGCATGAATTTTACCAAAAATACTTAAGCCATCCAGGGCAAAAAGGTTGGTTGTGATACATGCAGGGACAAATGATTTGAGATACAACACAGAGCTGGAGATATTGGATAATTATAAAGAGATACATAAATAGTTAAATGATAATGAATGTGATGTTATTTTGTCAGAAATACTTGCAGTCCCAAGGGCAGGGAAAGGGGCATCAGAAAAATAATAAGAATAAATAATGAACTTAGAAACTGGTGTTTGCAAGAGGGAAATGCCATGATTAAAACATGGGAACTTTATGAAAGTAATAAACAAAACATGTTCTGCAAAGATGGCCTGCATCTTAACCACAGTGGAAGTATGCTCCTAAGTAGTGTTTTCAATAATAATATATACAAACATTTAAACTGATAGCTGGGGGTGAGGGGGTGAATCAGCTTGAGATGCTCTCACACATACATAAAGAATCTAAAGAGGATAGTAGAGGCAAGGATAGATCTAAGCGTGTAAGGAGTATAACAGTTTTATTAACTTTTTGGTATTGAATGCCAGGAGTTTGAAAATAAAATGGATGAGCTTAAAATCATATTAAATCAGGAGGATATAGCCATATGTGCAGTGACTGAGACCTGGTTTAATAAGGATGATTGGGAAATTGAAATGCAAGTCTAACAGGTGTTTCACAAGGAAAGGGAGAATAGGCGTGGTGGAGGAGTGGCGCTGTATATACGTCAGGGTATAAAGGCAATAGAATTAACAAATGTCAGTAGGTCCACAGAACAGGACATGAACATATGGGTAGATACTGTTTTACATAATACCAAAGTTACAATTGGTGTAATATATAGGCCACCGAATCAGAATCAGGAGGAACATAATAGCATTTTGAAGCAGATAGATTAGCTTGATATTGAGGGAAATTACATGCTACTGGATGATTTCAACTACCCTAATATAAATTGGGAAACTCAGACAGGTACAGTAATACAGGAAAAGAGGTTTTTGGACACAATATTACAAAAATCTTGAACAACTGATCAGACAACCCATGCGTAAGAATAAAATCTTGGATCTGGCGCTCACTAACTTCAAAGAAAGAATTGAACAGGTAGACATTTTAGAACCACTGGTTGATAGTGCCCATAATATGATCAAAGCTGTCCTCAAATTTGAATATGAATCTTATGGTGGGAAAACTATACTGAAAAGTTACAATAAAGCAAATCATAAACGAATGAAGGATTCCCTTGAGTCTTGAGACTAGGAACAAGACCTACAGGGGGAGAATCTTGATGAAATGTGGAATAAGATAAAATCTAGGACTGAATATTGTAGTAGGGAGTTTGCACCAGAAATAAGAAAATATAGTTTACTGAGAAGAATACCAAAAAGGTTCACTAGTAGAATTAAGAAAAACATAAGATAAAAAAGGAAAGCATACAGGAATTTCAAACAACATCCTACTACTGAGAAATGGGAGAAGTACAGAAAATTAACATAATACTGTAAGAAGAAAAGAAAAAGGAAAAAAGCAGAAACTGAAATTCAAATGTCTACAGCAACACTGAGTCATAAAAATATATATTTTTAAGTTACATTGGGAGTATAAAGGGAGGACAAAACACAGTGGGATAAATTAAAGATGGGGACACAATAATAGCTAATGAAAGGCAAATGGCGGATACATTTATTAAGTTATTTGTACGTAACTTTAAGCCCAAAGGGGATGATTGTGATTCAGTGGACATTAACCAGGAAGGAACAGAGAATATCAGAATAATTTCCGTAGATGAAGTCTATCATAAATTAAAGCAGTTGAAAGTGAACAAATCTTTGGGTCCTGATGGTGTGCACCCAAGGCTCTTGAGAGAACAAGCGAAAGAACTGGCAGGGCCTGTTTGCAAGTTATTTTATAAATCACTTATAAATGGTAAAACTGTGGCAGACTGGAGACCAGCTAACATGACGCCTAGCCACAAAAAAGTTGACAGGAGTAATGTCAAAAATTTCAGACCTATTAATCTGACCTCTGTGTTGGGCAAGATAATGGAGGCATTCATTAAAGACATTATTCAGCTACATATAGAGGAGAGAGGCTTAACTGATATTACGCAGCATGGGTTTATCCAGGGCAGGTCCTGTTTAACTAGTCTATTGCATTTTTTTGAGACAGTGAGTGGTGCTTTGGACAAGGGACTTCCAGTGGATGTTGTCTTTCTGAACTATTCAAAGGCATTTGACTCTGTTCCACATCAAGAGCTAATTAAGCAGCTAATACAATATGAATTCCGTCCCTGCATTATATCATGGGTTCAGCCATGGCTGGGAGCTAGGCCCCCAGAGATTAACCATTAGAGGCCACAGTTCTAATTTGATGGGTGTGACGAGTGGTGTGCGACAGGGGTCGGTGTTGGGGCCGGTATTATTTAACATCTTGATCTCAACCATGCAGACCTCAAGAAAGGCATAGATAATCAAATATGGAGATGATGCTAAGACTGGCAACATAATTAACAGTAAGGAAGCAGCTGAAGAATTCCAGCAGGAATTAGATCATCTAAGTGAATGGGCAAATAATCATGGTCTTGACTTTAATTCAGAAAAGTGCAAAGTAATGCACTTAGAACATAACATCATGACACAATATACCTTAAATAATACAACTTTAGCTTCTACAGTTTGGGAAAAGAACTTGTGGGTATATATCTCTTACAACTTGACATTGGATAATTAAGTAAGAGAGATGGTTAAGAAGGGACTTAAGTTGTTGGTATGTATACTGCGAGGTGTTAGGAGTAGGAGGGAGGTACTGTTGCCACTTTACACAGCATTGGTTAGACCGCACCTAGAATTTTGTGTGCCTGTCATATCTGTATACAATATAGGCAGCATTAATCTAATGGGTTCAGAGGAAAATGACCAAAAACGTTTGTGGACTTAAAAACATGACATATAAAGACAGACTGCATACACTGAACTTATATTCAGTAGCATATGGAAAGTTGTGGGGGGATCTATGCTATGTGTAGAAAGCATTTAATGATGGACACTTATGGGCAACATCTGGACTATGTAGAAAAGAGAGCAGTAAAGAAACGAGAGCTCATGGAATGCAACTGAGGAGTGAGATCTGTAAAACAAGTAAAAGAGCTCAGTGGTTTAGCCAAAGGATGGTCAGAGCCTGTAATTCATTGCCAGAGAACGTAGTAAATAGTAAAACAATGACTCAGTTTAAAGCAGAGCTAGACAAGTATATGGGCAAAGATAGGATAACACACCTCCACTGATATGGGGCAAGTTACCAAGGGCTAAACGCCTGAAGACTTGAAACCTACTATGAAACTATTTTTATGATTAATAGCACCATTTTAATGTCACTGTGCAATTACAGCATTTGCTATGCATCTTTTTGTTGCTGTATAGATGCTTTTTAATCCCTCCTTCCCACAGGATGCATCTGGAAATTAGCTGTTACCAGCTCAGTATGCCTTTTCTAGTAAAACATTTGCAATAAATCAAAAAAAATACTAATTCATTTCATAGTGCTGCACTCTCCATGATTTCAAGACCTTAAGACAACCATACATTGTAACAGCCCTATTGAGGTGCTGAAATCACAGAATGTGCCCCCACCTGGACAAAATTACATTGCACATACACCACTTTCTGTAGGAAGAACTGCTAAATTGGGGGGATAGTTAAGTTTATCAGAAACCTAGCAATTACAGTAACTTTAAAGAGCTGGACAGTGGATTTTTTCATCTAGTTCTATAAGGAACTGGGAAGTATTCTGACTTCCCCAAAACTGGAATGGTTTTCAGATTTTATTGGTTCTCCTATTGCCAAACCTCCTCATGCTAGGAACCCATAATCAATAATTGACCTAACCAAGCTACGATATAACAGCAACAGAATTTGTTCTGATCTGTGTGTAAAACATCTTCGACAGTGTTTAATAAATTATGTTTTGCTAAATACTGCATTGACTTATCTTCTGCTATGTACATAATTTGTTATATATAAGCCCATATCTCTTTCACACTGTAGTCTTTCTTTCTAATTAAATGGGGCATGTGGGGCACTGCATGTAAATGTAAAGTGCAAACACAGAGCTTGTGTATCAAATTAAAGTGGAGTACTAATATGAGTGTGTCATCCTGGGCTCTCCCCTAGTGATTTTCCAGGTGCGCCCCTGTGTCCACTTTCCAAGTGGACCTCCTATGCCCCAGTCTGACCCTGCTTTTATATTCAAGTAACAAAGGAAATATATGTGGATGATACTCACCTTGTGGGGTTGATCTGAAAGGGATAATGGCCTGTGTGGTACACAGTCATCTGCTATCCCAACATCTGCAAAAGGTACAGGGATGCTGCACAGACGTCCCATGACTTTTTAAAGAGGTGCGTACCCAGCACACCAGTGAGGTGACGTGACATGAACATGCATCCTCGGATCACACCTGTGTATACTTTGGTACAGGATGACCACAGGCATGGTGATGACTGTATCTGTGCCCAGGTCAGGAACACCCCCATAAGCTTTGAAGAAAGTTGGAGAGAACTTACTAGGATGCCAAAAAGGATGGCACCATATGGGATGTCACAGAGCCAGACGAGTATGCAACCTTTTGGGGTCTGTGGTTGACACACAAGACGCATGTTTTAGTTTCTGCAATGGTGATGGTTTATATACTTTTCACATAATCACTGGACTTCAAGGGCTACCCAGGTCAGTTCCAGCTTGAAAGAAAGGAGCAACCCAATTGGGTGGTGGCTATTGTGGTGATCCAGTGGACACACTGGCCCTTGATGGTGCCTGAATTCCTGGTCTGGAGGGTGGGCAGTACTGATGCCTATTATAAGGACAATGTGGGGGAGCTGTGAGCCCTCTCCAAGCCCTCAAAGATATGTTTTCAGGGCAGGTGGGTAACTACAGTATGTGTTTGCACTGCTCATCTGTGGCCCTGCATGTGCATGCTGCTCATGACTGTCTTCTGTATTCCTCTCATTGCAGTGGTATTGCGGACCATTGAGATGCATAGTCCTGGTACAGTGGGGGTACAAGGCCACCACCATGCTGAACGGGTCATCAGAGGACTCTGGAAGAGGATGTGAAGTAGGGGCATGGATGTGATGGTTCCATGTCATAACAGCGATCACTATTATGGCGAGTGTATATCACCAAAAAGCAAATTGGCAATATACTTGCAGCAACCCATTTTGTCTGGCAAAGAAAAGCATTTTTGGTGGGGGGCTACACCCCGAATAAAGATTACTAACTCTAAGGGGTGCATGTCGGGTAAGGGCACAGCCTCCGCATTTGTGGGAAAAAATTAAGTGCCGCACCGCAGGCAGGGAAAAATTGTAACCCCTCCCAGTCCCCAGCCCCAAACCCTGCACCTGCTCAGCCAGATCTAGCCACTCCACCACCACACCACAAGGCTAGTTTGGCTAGAGTGGATGCAGCAGTCCTATGGACCCTTCCTTCCCTATCCTCTCCTTCCTTTTGCTATACTCTCTTCGATCTCTCCCTACAGTCGCTTTCACTGTAGGGTCGCTACTCTTACAGGGTAGCCTGATGATATCACTGAAAATGAGTCTCTGTTTTAGCAGTCACTTATTTTCAGTCATTATCATCACAGGATACCAATGTGACCCTCTGCTGACATTGCAGAGTTGTGGCTGGCCTTGTCCATTGACAGGCCTGGAGTGTTTTAAGTGATTAAATAAACATTTTGTCCATATGTCCTATGTCCATGTCTTTATTCTGGCCATCACTGACATGCCACTGTATGGGAGGGGTGATGGAATGCCAACTGTTATGTACAGTAGCAGCAGTGTGCCAGAATTACATACTGCACACTCACACAACACCACACCCAGTGATACAGTACCTGCTGGATGCTGATGCTGATGCTAACTCCAGTTCCCTTCCCCTGCTTATTCAGTTGTGAATGGCACAAAGTGCTTCCAAGTGCCCCCTCTCCTCAGTTAAAGCTGTATCCTCTGGCCTACAGAATGATTAAGTATTCATCTGAGAATGGCAAGAATGTTTCACAGGACCCCCTCTCTTATTTATTCCATTGGGAATGGCACAGAGTGTTTCAAAGGGATCCTCTCCTCTTTTCTGCCAAGGCTGTATTTCTTGACCTGTTGGATGATTACTTATTCAGTTGAGAATGGCACAGAGTGTTTCAAAGGAACCCCTCTCCTCAGTCAAACTGTATTCCCTGGCCTGTTGATAGATTAAGTATTCGGATAGGAATGGCACAGAGTGTTTCAAGGGGCCCCCTTCCCCCAATTTATTCTGTTGGGAATGATATATAGCGTTTTCAGTTGAGAATGATACAGAGTATTTCAAAGAGCCCTCTCCTCCACTTATTTCACTGGGAATGGCACAGATCAAAGGGCTCCCTCTCCCTGCTTATTTCATTGGGAGTGGCACAGAGTGTTTCAAAGGGCCCCCTCTCCTCAGTCAAAACGGTATCCCCTGGGATGTTGAATGATTAAAAGTATTTAGTTGGGAATGGCACAGAGTGTTGCACAGGTGTCTGTCCCCCCACTTATTACATTGGGAATGGCACAGAGTGTTTCAAAGGGTCTCTTCCCCCACTTATTCCATTGAGCATGGCATAGAGTATTTTTAAAGGGTCCCTTCTTCTCAGTTAAAGCTGTATCCTGACCTGCTGAATGATTATGTAATCATTTGGGAATGGCACAGAGTGTTTTAAAGGTCCCCACCCCACACTTATTCCATGGGGAATGGCACACAATGTTTCAAAGAGCCCCCTCCCCCCACTTATTCCATTGGAAATGACACAGAGTGTTTCAAAGGGCACCCTCTTATTCCATTGGGAATAGCACAGATCAAAGGGTCCCTCTCCTCGGTTAAGTCTGTATCCCCTGGCTTGTTGAATGATTAAATTTTCAACTGTGACTGGCACAGAGTGTTGCAAAGGGCCCCCTCTCCCCACTTATTCCATTGGGAATGGCACAGATCAAGGGGACCCTCCCCCTGCTTATTCCATTGGGAATGGCACAGAGTGTTTCAAAGGTCCCCCTCCCCTCAGTCAAAGCTGCAACCCCTGGCCTCCTGAATGATTAAATATTTAACTGGGAATTGCACAAAGTGTTTAAAAGGGCCCTCTCCCTCTGCTTATTCAGTTGAGAATGGCACAGTATCTCAAAGGGCCACCTCTCCTCAGTCAAAGCTGTATCCCCTGGCATGCAGAATCAGGTCAAAAGCATGGCAGAAACATGTCTATGAAAGAGCTAAGGGACTAAGCAATTAAGGCAGGAAACATAAGACGGGATCTACAGTACTGTCGAACCTGTGGATAAACATTAGTACTGCTAAAGCACAGGACATTAATGCATGGTTACAAAGTGTGTATTACAGTATTTATTGACATAGATCACCTATTACCTGGTGCACCTGCACACTGCTGTCCCCAGACCATACTCAAGGGTGAAACCTGTGCAGTATAATTTCTGAATAGTGACATCTGCAGGCCACTGCATGAATAAAACAGGAAAAAATAACAATGCAAATCCGATGCCTGGCACCATGGCACAAAATAATTGAAAGTGGCAATGGCTACTACTATAGTTTCACCACCCTCTGGGAAAAGACCTGCTTCCTATTGGTCACAACCATTAAAGTGGCCCATATTGGGATTGAACCCATAACATGAGTTTTAATAGCACCATGGTCTAACCAGCTGAGCTGAATGTACTGTCAAGTTACCAGTTTCACATATTTCCAGGAATAGATGAAAAGCTTGCTTTTTTCTTGGTGGCTTTTTTTTGGGACAACATAAGTACTATTAGTTCCCATGCAATTAAGCAACAAAACAACAGTTTTTTTTTAAATACTGCATTTGCAAAAAGGAAGCTTTCTTGAGCAGGTCCTTACTACTGGTATACCACCCCAACCTCGACATTTCAACAGTGCAGGACACTACAGCGATTACAGTACCACATCACTGTAGCATCTGCACTGGAACCTGGCACTGTCTGTTGGGGGTCCTGCACTCCCCCTCCAAATCACCTCTGACTCGGGGTTGAGAATACTTAGTGGGGGGGAAGCGGAGGGTGCAGCCCCCCTGCATGGGGGGGTTGAAAACACTCGGTTTTCTTTGTAACCGGCAGTTGACTGCAAAATGCGGTCAACCTGCCGGTTTTGCTGTCTGGTCGTTCAACAAAATGTTTGTCGATGACCAGTCATGGATCTCTTACTAATCATTTAAGGTTCCATGGAAGACAACTCATAAGGTTGTAATGTCAGCTGGGGGGACTCACCCGGTTTAATATTTTGTTAATTTAATGTCACAAGCTGTTTGATGTTCGAGTTCAATAATGTTTGTCATTCAAAGCCCAGGTGCTTGATAACACAGGGATAGGGACAGTATTGGATCTGATTGACAGTATAGACATGTACAAAATGGGCAGACTGGGAGGATCAAGTGAACCTTATCTGCTGACAAATTTTATGTTTCTATGTTAACACCATTTATTCTTCCTGAATGCAGGGCCTGCTTCATTTGTTTCTAATCCCCTTTTGATATGTTCTTCACAGAGAGGGTGGTGGACAACTGGAACAGCATCCCAGCAGAGGTGGTAGGATCTAAAATGGTAACAGGATTCAAGCATGCATGGAATAGACTCAATGGGACCTTAGAAGTAAGGCAAGGGGGGGAGAAAACCAGAGATCGAGTAGGGTCTGTGGTGGCACAGCAGGCAGGGCATATAGGGCAGACTAGGTGGGCCACGAGGCCCTTATCCGCTGACAACTTCTATGCTTCTGTGTTACAATGGATGTAAGTTATGCACAAAAATTGCCTGTTCTGATAAACATATACATGTATGTGTATCTTCACCCATGAAATCCGCATCTACTACTGTCTGGATATAGTCTACAGGATAAGGGGACAAGTGGGAGGCTATGAGGCAATATGGATAAAGCTACATCGATACATAGATACATAGACAGTGTCGGCAGATAAGGGCCTATGGCCCACCCAGTCTGCCCATTTGAGCGTGTAAGTTCAGTTTGTTTTCCTAGAAGTCTGTTGCCCCTTACCCCTGACCTCCAGAATTCCTTTATGTCTATCCCATGCATTCTTAAATCCCGTGATTGTTTCAGCCCCCATCACTTCCTCTGGCAGGGTGTTCCACTTGTCCACCACTGTTCTGTGAAGAAATTCTTTCTCATGTTTCCTCTGAATCGTCCTCCTCCAGCTTCATCCCATGCCCTCTAGTCCTGGAACATCTTTTCACTTAAAAATAGTGTTTTCCTGCATCCTGTTCCTCCCTGTAAGATACTTGTATGTCTCTACATATCCCTCTCTCCTCCTCTCCTCCAGGGAGTACATGTTCAGTTCCTTCAACCTGTCTTCATAGGACTTGTGATGCAATCCATGCACCATCTTTGTTGCCCTCCTCTGAACCTTCTCTACCCTGTCTATGTCCTTACGTAGGGTATGGTCTCTAGAACTGTACACTGTACTCCAGGTGGGGCCTCACTAGTGTCTTGTATAGCAGAATTATGACCTCTTTTCCTGCTGGTGATGCCCCTGCCTATACATCCCAGCATCCTATTTGCTTTACCTGCTGCCTTTGTCACACTGTTTCCTACCTTGACGTCATCAAAGATGATAACCCCAAGATCCCTTTCCTGCTTGGTATGCTATATCCTCACCCCCAACTGATATATTGTGCCAGGGTTTTGTGCCCCATATGCATTATCTTGCACTTCTTTGCATTGAATTTCAACTGCAAACCCTGACCATTCTTCAAGTTTCTGCAGGTCGCTTCTCATTCTGTCTACACCCTCTGGTGTGTCTACTCTGTTACAGAGCTTTGTGTCATCAGCGAACAGTGAAATTCTGCCTTCTAGGTCCTGCGCAATGTCACTGATGAAGATGTGAATAGGACCGGTCCCAGCACTGATCCCTGTGGTACCCCACTGGTCACTCTTCCCTCTGTGGAGTGATAGCCATTTACCACCACCCTCTGTGTCCTGCCACCCAGTCAGTTACCTACGCACCACACTACTGTCCTGCCCACACCCATATTCCCAGTTTGTGTAATAGTCTTCTATGTGGCACAGTGTCAAAGGCCTTGCTGAAGTCCAGATAGGCCATGTCCACCGCCCTCCCTGATCCACCTCCTAGTCACCCAGTCAAAATTCAATGAGGTTGGTCTGACATGACCTCCCTGGTGAAACCATGCTGCCTTGGGTCCTGTAGTCCATTGACAACCAGATGTTCCACAATCTCTCCTTCAGTAGTGCTTCCATGATCTTCCCCACTACCTAGGTGAGGCTGACTGGTCTGTAGTTCCCTGCTTCCTCTTGTTCCCACTTTGTATAAGGGACTACATCTGCTGTCCTCCAGTCTTTGGGTACCTCCCTGTTTCCAGTGATCGGCTAAACAGGATAGCCAGAGGTTCAGCCACCACCTCTTAGTTCTTTAAGGACCCTGGGTGCACTCCATCTGGCCCCATTGCTTTATCAACTCTTATTACTTCCAGTTCCTTCAGGACCCTTTCTCGTAAAGGGACTTGTGTCCATTTCTGCACCATTCTCACCCTTGTACTCCTTCAGACCCATTACCCTCCTCTTCCTCAGTAAAGACTGAGCAGAAATACCTGTTCAATATGTCAGCTTTACTGTTGTCATCCTCCACGGCCCCATCCTCCCCTTCAGTCTCACTATCCCTCCCTTTGTCTTTTCTTTTTCACTTATGTACCTGTAAAAGGTTTTGTCCCCCACCCACTGATTTTGCAATGTGCTTTTCTGTCTGAGCTTTGGCTTCCCTTACTGACCTCCCTGCCTCCCTTTGCTTCTCCTGGTACTTCTCCCTATCCCCTTCTGCCTGTGTCTTTTTGAGACACAGGCTAAATATGTACTTTGGTATACAATCCAGTGCTTACTGTCTAAAAAGTTAGTTGCAGACACACTGTATAAAAAGTTAGTTGCCTGTCTACAACTGAAATTAATGATTGTGAAATGTACTCGGTATGTAATGTGTGTTGTGTTGTGAGAAATTAATAAAAAAATACCTTTCCATTTCACTTCATCTTTTTGGCATACACAGAACCAGCTATTGATGGCAACAGTCAACTTTTGTTTTTTTCTTTCAGTCCCATTCCCTTCAGCTTATTCCTAACAAATAACTACAACCAAATTCCTTTGACAGCAATTAAAGGCAGATGTCCTATTTGATTACCATGCCATATCATGGGTTAAACTAAAAGTTTGAAAGATGCACACACATACATTGTGAGCTGCAGCTTTCAACTCTTCTAAAGAGAGCTCTGCAAGTATTAACCTTCGATTGTCCTCAGGGAATACTGGAGGTGAAGTCACAATGTTCACTTTACAGTATTTCTATTAGTTACTACTACTGTTTCGATTTACATATGATTGTAACCTCCCACCTGTCTTTATTTACTGTATTTTGTTGAACTGTCTTATCTGTTTGATGCTACCTACTATATATCTATATCATCTGTCAGTCACTTTTCTCAGATCTCCATGAAAACAAGATGCTGCATCTCATGAAGCTTTCCACATGGTTAACATTTTAAATTAATTACTAATTAATTAAAACAATATCGACTTTAATCCCTTTATGTTAAAATTAAAGGGAAGTGGAGCATTACATCATTCTCAG
Organism: Neoceratodus forsteri; assembly: GCA_016271365.2. Lineage (NCBI taxonomy): Eukaryota > Metazoa > Chordata > Ceratodontiformes > Ceratodontidae > Neoceratodus > Neoceratodus forsteri. The sequence continues at coordinate 453,652,190 of CM057451.1, read as the reverse complement.
TTCTCATTTGCTTACCGCCTGTTTTCTTCAATATATCAATATATCCTTGGTCTTTAAAACAAGCTCTGCTGATTGCCCCTATTGTACATATTTGTATACTGTATTATTGTATATTCGGTTGTCTCAGCGGTGGTAATGCTATACAATGAGGGGCTATTTGGAAGCTTATTTTAACAACCAAGGATATATAGAAAGAAAACTGGGAGTAAGCCAAAACTTAAAAGGAATGTGCAGCACTATAGCATTCCCAAATCATATTTATTCACTCCTGTTTTCTTTCTATATATTTTGACTTTTAAAACAAGCTCTGCAAGTTGCCCTCTAATGTATATTAATACCACTGTGGAGACGGACCACTGTAACAGTTGTAAAGTGCACTCACATTCATAGGGTACTCATATCCTATGAATGTGCAAGAGGCCACTCTTGCAGCGTGGTCCCAGGGGCTGTATTAAGGCAGCAGTGCAATGAAAAATGTTTTTCCAATAAGCTAGTTTCGTATACAGTTAGTGAAATATTAGAATACCTGTCAAGTCAAGTTGTCTAAGTACCTTCTATGCTGTGTACCATGAGTTTATTTCATTTTCTCAATCCTAACCCTTGACAGGATTACAATGCAATTTCTAAGCCAAATGTGGCAGCCATCTTTTCTTCTTGAGAAAAAAATCAATTAAAACAGGCATAAAAAATTCAAATTTGGGTAAAACTAGGACATTTTGCTACCAAATAAAACTGGAAGATGCCTGGAATCTTTTATAGTGAAAAGAGTAGGGTCAATTTTTTTTTGCCCAATTTCATTGCGCTGCTGCTTTACTTTAATATTGATCAAAGCTCAGCAACAATATATTAACATCTTTAAAAACATTCCTCAAATGTGCCCATTTCCAGGGCAGCTGCACATAAGACAGTCTTTAAACAATAAGAGTGTCTCACACACAGGGGGAAATAATGCATCGTTACAGTAACTCAAACCAGTTACATCGTAAGTTACAGTCAGCCAGTGACTCTTGATGCTCATACCACTTCATGTAAAAGTTGGTACATCAATGAAAATTGAGAACTTTGAGAAAGAGCACCATTATCATCAGAACAGCAGCCAGTGTCAGTAGCAGTCTCAGCATCAGATTATCAAATGAATAGAAAATGTTGAAAGCTGATTGGTGGAGGGCCTGTTTCATTCATTGTGTTATCACAGCACAGCCTCACAGTTAAAACTAGTGCCCACAAAACAGCCTACTTACAACCTTAAACACATAAATGGATCCATTTTATAATTACAATAAGGCACTTCAGGGCATGTGTTGCTGGGATTATGTCTCCTTTCTAGAGGTTTAGGGCACTCAGTCTGTGGCTTCGTGCCTCACACCACACCAGAGGTGTGATGTTAGCCTAGCATGACAGATATGCAGGGATGTTTTTCCTCCCTTGGGCTATTAATAAACAGCAAAAAAACACAGTCAATGTTTTTTGCCCCAGAAAGGAAAAGTGTCCCAAAATTAAGAATAAAGACTCAGGAGAGTAGAATTTTGGAACAAACAGAAGTGTACAGATACCTGGGAATTCAAATAGATCAATATCTAACATTTGAACATCACGTCTCAGAATTAGTAAGGAAAACAAATGCAAAAATAGGAGCAATGAGACATATATCACAGTGCATGATAAAAGAATTGCAATTAACCATAGCAAATCACCCACGTCCTGGTGGCACTGAGGGTTGAGGTGCTGGATGCCACACCTTGCACCACGCTGGTGACCCAGGTTCAGGAACGAGCCAGGGCTGTTGGTAGTCAGTGGGGAGGGAGAAGATCGAGTGTCTGGAGGACTGCTTTCTTCTTCTGGGGTGGGATCCAGGGTGTACTGTGCTCCATGGTGGCCCCTAGCAGAAGCTGGGAGCATTTCGTCCAGTACCGTGGTTGGATAGGGGATGAGCATGGCAGGCATCTATAGGGGCAGCCTGTATGCCAACACCATTGCACACCACATTCATGGGGAAAACCAAAAAAGGAAATACACTCCTTCACCACCGGTGAGATGATGGTGGCCCCAGGGGACTCGCCCAAAACCCAACATCGGCCCAGATGTGCCTGGATCTGTCTCCGTGGGCCGACCCGATGACAGCAAGTAAGGCACCTCACACTTAGGAGCCAACCACCAGAGGGAGGGTGGAACCAGCCCCAAAGGTGATACCGGGGGTTGAGCCTGCCTGTGGTCATTCGGGGGAGAGGGTTCAGGCAGGGAGTTAGGGGGGAATTCCGAGTGGGTACTCCTGAAGGATGCCTGGTGGTGCAAGGTGTATAAAGAAACTTAAAAAAAAACTATAGCGAATCAACTGGTTTTACCAGTAATCGACTACTGAAGTCATATTTACAGGCATACTACAAAAAAAATAATTACAAAAACTGGACGTCCTTTACAATAGGATAGCACGTTTTGTGTTAAGATGAGACTATAAAACTTACCATTGCACAATGTACTCAAACCTTGGGTGAAAACCATTGGAACTGAGGGCCAAGGGTACCTGGATAGGACAGGTTTGGGGATTATTTCAAAGTAAATTGTTACATAATTTAGTAACCCAATTACAAAAGCCAAATCATAGAGTAAATTTAAGGAATAAGGGTGCTAGGGAATTGATCATCCCAAAAATAACAAACCGATTCAGTGAGATGACCTTTCAGTTTAAGGCTGCTTCCTGTTGGAATTGCCTTTCTCCTCCTCTCCATGAACTAGAATCCTCTGACACTATTTTTAAATCTGCAGTGAATCAAGAATTGAGTTTTCGCTGTCAATGTCATGGGTGATTAGACCAAATAGTTATTTGTGTTTTCTAACTATGTGTCTTGTCTTACTCAAGTAATTGTTGTATTCATTGTTGTATATGTTTTAAGTTTTGTACTTTGTTACTTGGGATCATTTGTAAATTATACAAACAGGTATGCCTTGTAAATAGGGATTCTAGGATCCTTAATGGCAGTCTCACTGTATAAATAAAATGTTACCTACCTACATGTTCTGGCACCTTAGAAACATAGAATGTGACAGCAGAAGGAGACCAAAGGTCATCCAGTCTGCCCTTACTGCATTACCTCACCTCACCAACTTAATGTCTAGGTGGACTGCATCCCTCCCTCACCCTACCCTCAAACTCTTGCTGCCCACCTTAGGAACCATGAGTCCCCTGCCCTGTCCCAACCAACTTTAAACCCATCAAGGGTAGCTGCTCCCACTACTTCTATCAGCAGTCTGTTCCACAGTTCCACCACCCTCTCAGTGAAGTAGAACTTCATCAAGCTTCTCCTGAATCCTCCACCACCACCGTCCTCCAGGTATGGACCCTAGTGGCTGCATCCCAATTCCTTACAAATAGATCTTCACTGTTTGCCTTGTTTATTCCCCAGAGAAACATTTTTGTTTTAATCATGTCTCCCCACTCCCAACTATCCTCTAGTGAATACTTGTTTAGAGCCATTAGCCATTCAACATAGGACTTTCCCTTTCAGCCCTGGAGCGTCTTGATGACCCTTCACTGTACTGACACCAGTTCAATGTCTGTCCTCAGGTGACAGCTCCAGAACTATGCACAGTACTGCAGAAGTGGCCTCACCAGGGATCTGTACAGTGACAGAATCACCTTGCTTCTCCTACTGCCAAAACCCCTCCCTATGCACCACAGCATCCTCAATGCCTTTCTGTATGCTTTGTTGTATTGACTTGTTTGCTTGAGGCAGTCATTGATCATGACCCCCAAATCTCTCCTCTGTTGAACTGGCCAGTCTAATTTGTCCTGACCAGTATTCCATTCATGGATTCCATCTACCCAAGTGCATTAGTCTTCCAGATCTTCGGCCACTTTTCTAGTTTCTCTAGGCCACTCTGGAACTCCCACACCACTTCCTTGGCATCTACCCTGTTGCACAGCTTTATGCCATCAGCAAAGAGACACAATTTTCTGTGGGCACCCTCCCCAAAGTTGCTTATAAACATATTAAATAGGGCAGGTCCCAGTCTGCTCCTGACCTCCTTGTCCCCTGATTTATCCCCCCCTTAATCAGTACTCTGTTACCTCCTTCTTAGCCAGTTACTTGCCACTTAACTACAGTTTGCTCCACTCCCAAGTCCTCAAACTTCTTCAGCAGCCTCTTGTGTGGTACCAAATCAAAGGCTTTGCTGAATTCAAAGTAGAGCACATCAACTGTCTGTCCCCTGTCTATCGCCTTGGTGACCCAATTAAAAACAGTATCAGGTTGGTGTGGCTGTATTTTACCCTGTAGTCCATTATCCTTAAAGAAGTTCAGTGTGCCTGTGTAACTGGTTTCGTACTTGTGTAATGGAGATAATCTTTGGCTGTTCGCCTCTCTATCCATGGGATATATCACCCTGTAGGGTATGAAGGCAAGGAATCCTAGTGGAGGATTATACCTCTTGAGGTGCCATGGGAGTGATTTGCTTGGCTAAAGGTACCTCATGAAGAAGCCCACAGGAGAGAGAGGCATGCCGCTGGAGGAGAAGGGGTGGATGGAGAGGCAAGAAAAAAATGCTTGTGTGTGAGGAGGAAAGCAACCATTACCCCCAAAGCTCCATATAAAGTCCAAACTATCCATTGTTTACCTGACACAAAATGGCCACCCAGGAGATAATGAGTTAAATAGGCCAAAGGGGGGGTGGCCAGTTGCACTGCCCGCACCCCCTCGAACTACAGGCTGTAGCTTTCCAGCTCAATGTGCCTGTGCAACTGGTTTCATGCTTGTGTAACATAGATAATCTTTGGCTGTTCACCTTTCTATCGGTGGATACCACCCTGGAGGGGTACGAAGGCAAGGAACCCTAGGGGAGGTTTCACCCTTGAGGTGCTGCAGGAGTGATTCCTATGGCTAAAGGTACCTTAGAAAGAATCCCAATAAGAGTGTCAAGCAAAGCATATAAGGTAATGAACACTGATCGGGCTGAGGACCTGTATGTAGGTCGGTTGGTAATATGGGTTCAGTTGGTAGCATGAGTCAGTTGGTAGTATGTTTGAGTAGAGTAGGCAGTAAACAACAGGTGAACAGTGACCTACTCAGAGGTCTGACTGTAAGGCATGGAGGCCTGGCTTCCTAAGGAGAGAGAGAACAGCCAAAGGGGGTGACAGGACACTTACAGGATGGCCACCCACGCCATCCAACAGTGGAAATCTACCTAAGTAACCTAGGGATTATTGCCTAAAGCTAACTAAATATTATGACCTGTAGCACAGAGGAGAGAAAAAAACACCTTTGAGGAGGAAATCTCTGGGGATCTAAGGCCAAGGTCGCCTTTCCTCCAGGCTTGGGATGTTTTTGATTAGTGACGGCTCTGTTGCTGCAATTTGAAAACTCAGTTAGAGGGGTGGAAAATATTCCAGTTTGGAGGAAATCACTCCTCTAGCCCTCTAATGGGAGCACTGTGCAGGGTTGCGAGGCTAGCTCTACAACACTGCTCCTCCAATGCAGGAGGAGAGCGATGACTGCTGAGGTGCTCAGCTGGCCTACTGATCTAAAAACAAACTAGGTGAACCAGAGGCAGTCATAGGGAGAATAGCTTTGAAGGGTGCCTCCAAACCCACTCAGGCAGCTAAAGGGGCCCTTCATGAGAGTCCCACCCTTTCACTGCTGAAGTCTTAATGTTACATCGAGAGGTGCCATCAGTACAGTTGATGACTGAAGGTCCACCAAGAGCAAGGACATTCCCAGCTATGGGCCAGGTGAGAAGGACTTTGCCCCAACCTTTGCATGCTAAAGATGAAGATTTCGAGGTGCAGAGTGAGACCGTCGGCTGCTGGGTGATCCTGCACCATGGTAACTAATGGTTAAGTTTGGCATGCCTCAGCGGAGAGCTTAAAGGAGTGCCAAACATTATAGACCCTCATATAGGTCGGACATATTTTATCACAAGAATATAGCAGAAAACTCCCATGTAAGCAATAATTGACCTGCATGGTCTGTACAGAGAAGCAATGCAGTGTAGGTCAGAGAGGCAGCAATTCACATAACTTGCAGGAGGCAAGCCAACCAGTCCCATTAAGGAAGCCAATTAAAGATGACATAAATACTAGGAGGATTTTAGTGGCAGAGGTAGGATTCAAACATAAGGAATTTGGACCACATGGGGCCACGATTTCACCACAACCCCAAGTCCCCACCATAGGAAATACAAGGAAGCAACAGTAAAGTGCTGTGGCCCACATGCAGATTTTAAAACTAGTTTACAGCAACAGCTGTAGCTGTGCTGACCTCCAGAGTATAAGGAAGCTTTATATAAAAGTAATGAGCAGCACCCAGCAGCAAATAGTTATAGCTTCTAGAAGCATCCAAGCTAAACAAACAGTGGAATTGTAGAGAGAGGCAATGTACTGAAACAACAGCAAGGATTGCTTGGTGCAATTGCATGAAAGCAGGTTTGAATGCCATGGGCTAGCTATGCAGTGTGAGCCTGCACAGATGCAAACAATTAAGGTGGATAAGCACTAAGGCAACAAGCAGGGAAGCAGGAACTGAGCTGAAACATACAGATAACAATTGCATTTGCACTGAAGGTTTTCTGAAAGCTAGTGAGCAAATGGGAGCCAAATAGCACCAGTACAGGATTAGCACAATACAAACAAGTGAACAGGAAGCTAGAAAACCAGAAACCCGCACCCCAGAAGGAAAATGGAAACAAAACTCAAACACAGGAGGACAGGAACAAGCAACACAAAGAATCACGCAGCAGCCGGAGGCAAGCTAAACTAACCAAAAAGCAGGAGAATACAAAAAAAAAAAGTCCAGCAGAAACCGAGCAGCCCGCAACACAGCAACATGGGGGAGGGGGCAAGGCCCCAGCAGGCTCCAGGGGAAAAGATAGACTGACAGAGTCTCCGGCTGCAAGGAAAAAATGCTTGCGTGTGGAGTGAGGAGAGCAGCTCTTAAATAGGCCAAAGGGGGGTGTGGCCAGTTGCAACACCCCCTTGAACTACAGGGTGTAGCCTCCCAAATAACTGCACTGAACCTGTAAGTCATTTATACCAGCAGATTTCTTTTTCATATATTTGATTCCTTTATGTTATTGTTCCATCTTTACTGGCCTTTTAGTAAACACGGTGGATGTTCCTGATTTACACTCTGCTGGTAAGTGCCATTTTAGAACTGTATGATGTAGTTTATGCCCCCTTTGGGCCACAGAGTTCCAAAGTAGAACATGAATGCATTAGGAAAACTATCCAAGTTCTTTAACAAGGACATAAAGTACATCATACAGTTCTAAATGATACTGCCAGCAGTGCAAAGCAGAAACCCCTCTGAATCTACTAAAAGGCCAGTATAGATGGAATCAGTAGAGTGTGAACCAGTATCAGAAACACAGGTTCTCACACAAAACACAGACATGCAGATTCAAGGGCAGTTCTCCTTTACGGTAGGTCACCAAACTCTCCTTCACTATGGACTCCATCTCCTTACCGACGATGGAGGTAAAGGCTGACTAGTCTATAGTTGCAGGGATCCTTCCTGTTCCCATTTGTACAATGGTACTATGCTGGTGGATCTCCAATCCACTGGCACCACTCTGGACTACAGTGAGTCATTGAATAGACAGGCTAAGGGTACTGCAAATACTGCAAGCCAATTCCCTTAGCACCCATGGGTGCAGGCCATCTGGGCCTGGCGCCTTGTCTACCTGAGCCTTCTAGCTGCTTTTGAACCCTGTCTGCTGAGATCTTTATGTTGCCTATCTCCTGAATCCCCTTGTGGTGGCTTTGATACCATCTTATTGCAGAGGACCTATGTCTGTTACCGTGAACACCAAGCTGAAATAATTGTTTAGCACATTTGCCTTCGGTTCATCATCCTCCACTACCCTTCCTCCTCAGCTAACCTTACAATCACCCTCTTGCTTGTCATTTTTCCCTTATGCACCTGAAAAAATTTTCCCCATCTTTAACTCCTTCAGCAATCTGTGCCTCTGTGTGTGCCTTTGCCCTTCTTACCTCCACCCTCGCCTTTTTGACTTTAACCTGATACTCTTGCCAGGCTCCCTCCCAATTTTTACAGCTGTACTCAGTGAAGGCCCTTCTTGTCACCCTCATTGCCTCACTCACCCTGTTTCATAACCAGATTAGCTATCTATGCTTGTTCTTTTTGGCAAGTTTCCTTGCACAAGCTTCTGTTACCTCCATGAGTACCACCATGATCCTGTTCCATTGTTCTTCCACCCCCTCTATCTGGTCTATACCTGCCAATCTTCCCATAACTAGTTCCCACATCTTCCTAAAATCCACCTGCTTGAGGTCCCAGACCACTGCCTTTGAGAGGAATCTGTTGCCCCCCTCCACCAGTTTGACACACACAGTGCTGTGGTCACTGGACCCCAGTCGTTCCCTGACAGCCACCCTCCCCAACATCTCCAAACTGGTGAATACCAAGTCGAGTATGGCATCATGCCATGTGGGATCCTTGACCAGCAGCACCAGTAGACAATCCTGGAGTGTATCTAGCAGTACCTGGCTCTTAGTGCTCCAAGCTGCCAGGATACCCCAGCCTATGTCCGGCAGGTTCAGGTCTCCTACTAACACCAGATACCCTTTTTCTGCTCCCTTTATTATTTCCTCCCCTAACTCTCTGTCCCCTTTTCCTTCTTTATGCCCTAGGGGCCTGTAGACCACTCCTGATCAAACCTCACTATTGGTCAGCTGTAGTCACATGCTTCCTGATCAGCTCTCCCAGAAATGACACCTTCCTCACTGTCCTGCCTCATTACAAGCAGTGTCCTCCCCCTCCCTTCACCACACAAGCACCCAACACATCAACTTAAACAAAAGGAAACCCTATGAACTGACAGCTCAGTGACTGCTCTGGTGCTCCAAAGGGATGCTAACACTGGATGCGCTGTGGAGAGAAATGCTGTATTGCTTAACTGACTGACTGATTGCAGCCAATGGTGTTATTTGTGGAAGAATTTTTTTTCCATATATCCTTTTTCACACTGCATCCCGAGGGGCAGCTCTTCAGCTCAGTCCCCAGCCCCCTCATGCCAGCCCACACCTTCCTTAGCTGCCTACCTTGCCATAAGGGTTTCCCATGAGCTTACCCCTCATGGCAGGTCAGGGAAGAAAGACCATCCTCTCCCCCCCCTCCATACAACATATCCGTGGTGAACCTGGTAAGGTGATCAAGCAGTGGTGTAGGCATGGGATCAACTGAGCTGGGCTTTATTAAGCCATCTGACACAATTTTCATGCTTTCCTCCCCTCCCGACTGCAAAGCATTGTACTCGTGCATGGAGGTGCACTTGTCCAATATTCCCCCACAGTTCCCTCCTGTACATGCCGCCCAGGCGCTGCTCTGTCTTCAGACCTCCACCTGGAGGCAGCTTAGCCCAAGCATACATGCCTTCCCACCCCCCAGGAGAGGAGAGCAGTCCATCAGACTCTCAACCCTGTCCCTCCCCAGCCAATCCCCAATGACCTGAGCTCATTCCCGAACCTGGGTCGTTGGCATGGGAAAAGATAAGGTGCAAGGTGCCTCAGCCCTCTTCGCTACTTGGACTGCTTTTGTGAAAACATTTTACTGGCACAATAGGGGCTACATACAGAGAATAGTTTTAAGAATGGGGATTTGGAAAATAAATGAAACAGAAAGATATAAAGAAATATAACAGTGGGTAAGCAAATATGAACTGGTATTGTTGTGAATCTCCTTTCTTGTTCTCATTGCACTACAGTGGCATTACTGTGTCATCATTGACTGTCATATACTTAAATTTGCCTCAGGCTGGTGTGTCCTCGTTGGTGTAAGTTTTGAATTACACTGATTATTCAAATGTGCTTCTTGGAATATCTCATGAGTTACATGGCATTTGAATATTGTGTAACGATTGTACCAACATTTCTTAAGATGGCCTGATTCTCAGATGCCTGTAACTAGTTTTCATCTGTAAATTGGCTGATTGGCTTGTGCTAACTGTGCACTCACTTCAGCTATCCCTGCATCTACTGGGAGGGTAGGGGTGGGCATGAGTTGTAAAGTATAGTTATGTGCCCTCCTGCCATCCACCATGCAGCAACCAAAAGATGCAACCTGAATTTAACCAAAAATGGAGACATGGGGTATTATCCACTAAGTTAATAACAGTAACTAAAAAAACTTGAAGAGTACAGGATCACATTTGGAAAGACATTAACATCAGTGGGCCATATTTTTTTTTTTTTATGGGAGGGCTAAAGCCCGAAGTTCAGTGTGGGAGAATAGCTCCTCCTACATTCCAAATAAAAGACAGCCTCTCCCAGCAACTCTCGCTTAGCGTGTTTTGAAATATCCACCATCTCCCCCTTCTTTCTCCTTCTCCTCCTCCTCCTCCTCCTCCAGCACTCTGCTCACCCCTGATGCTGGGCCTTCTATCCCCTACATGCAACCCAGCTTATCTACAAAGGGTGGGAACAGAGAAAGGCCAACATTTAACAAGTATACAAAAGCACTACTCTATTTGCCAAATGTTGAACTATTTCTATGGTTCCTTACCAATGTTTACAGACCTCCATCTACTTCAGGAAGTAGATCCAAATCTGTAAATGTTATTCAATAACCAAAGAAATAAAAAAGAATCCCACTGACAATAATGTTCCAGAATTTGTCTTTTCTATAAAACTCACTGTGCTCACACGAGACAAAACGGATGGGTTTTCATAAGCACCGCTGGATTTTGCTCACTGGACTGCTTTTGTGCAAGTTTACATATAGCACATTTAGTGCTCTGTACATCTGCACTGTGCGAGCAGTAGTACTGGGTGCTCTGTGGGCTGTGTCCCAAATACTGGGCCTCAGAGTGTTAAAAAAGTGGTTTACATTGAAAATATTCAATATTTTTCATTCTTTCAACCCCTGTATTGATCCCCATTGTCCATTATTGTTTCCAAATCAATGTATACTGTACCACGTTTAACTGTATAGTCCTCATGATAGAGTGTTGTTATTAGGACTTAACGGAGAGGGCTTCATGAATGTCATACGGGCTAATGTAGTCCCCCACTAAGCAGCTCACAGATGAGAATAGTCTTGAAAGTCTTGATGAATGGCAGACAGTCTTACAGATAAAGATACTGTACTGTGTCTCAGCTCTCCAAATAAGATCAGAGGTATACAAGTAAAATATTTAATGTTAAGGAGCAGCTGATGCCTCAAACAAAACTTTGAAAAAACATAATATTTAGGTACAAATCTGCTTGCATGCCATATGTATTCAATAGACTTTTCCTCCCCATTACTTATTACTGAGAAATGTTCATGGAATCATGCTCTATATCCCTTAGAGTTATCTGCCTCTGTTGCTTACTCCCTACTTCATGCCACAGTCCTCTGTTGTGACGTCACACTCTGTTGACATGGGAGTAAGTGTGATGTCACAGGTAGAGCATTATGACTTCAGATAGGGAGAAAGCAATAGGAATAGATGAACTCTTCAGGAGAAAATATCCCCCTTTTCATGCAAATGACCTCAGTAATAAATAATGGGGCCCATAAATACAGAACTGATGTGAAATAGAAGCTGAACTGCGTCTAAATAATATGTTTTCTCAAAGTTGTCCTAATGGCGTCAGTTGCTCTTTAAGTAATCAAAGACAATGACACCTGGCATGTTTTAGGCATAGCCTGAGACATCTACTATCTTATTATGTGATGCCAATGTGTTGTGCTACCTACTGAACTTAATCAGTTACATTAGATGCAGCAGTGTTTTGACAACAGAAAAGGCTCCTTCCTGCATGGAATGGAGACAACAGAGAAACGGTGAGAAAAACATGATGCTACATTTTTGCAAAACAAGTAGATGAATCTATTTCTTCAGTTAGCACTGTATCTCACACAGTATCTGACTCCATCAGGGTTTATTTGGTGTCCCTTACACTTAGTTACTTACTATCAGACACTGGGACACAGCAGCAATGCGGATGTCCTCTGGGTCATCCTTGGAGCAGGAAGTAAGTACCCTATCCGAGTTGGGGTTATATACAGACCCCCAGCCCAGCATAAAGACTTAGACAGGGAACTCCTACAGATGGCAGACAAAGCAGAACTGCTACAGGTCAGTGATTTCAATCTACTGCATGTAGATTGGCTCTCACACATGGCGTCTACAGAAAGGAGCAGAGAATTCCTCCTAACACTAAAGGGAGCAGGACTAGAACAGTTGATGACCACACCAACATGAGAGGAAGCCATCCTGGACCTCATGCTCTCAAATATTGACAGGATCTCTGACATAATGGTGGGCAGCAATCTGGGTACCAGTGACCATAGGACCATCTGGATCACCATCACCAGTAAAGAGGAAGTCAGCCACAGCAAACTCAGGGTCCTGCATTTCAAGAAGGCTGACTTTACGCAAATGAGGGCTTCCATAAAACAAATACTTAGCAAGGAAATGGGGCATAGTGGAACAGAGCTGGAAAGCCCTGAAGGAAGCTTTACTCACAGTAACTGCCCAGTGCATGAAGCAGATCTCTAAGTCAAGAAAAAGGAGGAAACCATTATGCTATACCAAAGATGTAGCAACAAAAATAAAGGATAAAAGGAAAGCATTCAAGAGAGTCAAAGATACTAACAATGAGACAGATATGGAAGTCTACAAAACCAAGCTAAAAGAAGCAGGGAAGGCAGTAAGGGCAGCCAAATCCGAGACAGAAGAGAGAATTGCACGAGAAGTGAAAAAAGGTAATAAAACTTTTTATAGATACATCAGAGAAAAAAGGAGGCATTATAAGAGTAGCAACCAAGGATGGCAAACAGGCAGAAAATGATAACGAAAAAAATGGAGAATCTAAAGTTTCTTCTGCTTAATCTTCACAAAAGAAGATGACGGCAATGGACCCAAAATGCAGAACACAGGTGAACTCACCATAGAAGCAGATGCTGGACCATTTACTAGAGACAGTGTCCTAAAAGAGCTTCTCAAATTAAAAGCAAATAAAAGTAATGGGCCCAGATGAAATCCACCCTAGAATTCTGAAGGAGCTGGCACAGGAAATTGCAGGCCCACTGGCAGAATTATTCAAACAGCCTCTGGAGAGTGAGGAAATACCTCAGGACTGGAGAAGGGCCACAGTGGTACCCTTGCACAAAAGTGGAAGCAGGGAAGAGGCCAGAAACTACCGGCCAGTGAGCTTGACCTCAGTAGTGGGGAAGCTTATGGAGTCCCTATTTAAGGAAAGAATAATGAAGTTCCCTACGGAAACAGTGCAGCTACATGTAGACACTAAACAGCATAGATTTACAGCAGGATGGTCATATCAAACGAATATGATCGAATTCTTTCACAGGGTCTCCAAAATAGTGGACCAGGGAGGGGCGGCAGACATAGCCTATCTAGATTTTAGCAAGGAGTTTGACTCTGTCCCCCATAAAAGATAGGTCAATAAGCTCGAGCACTCCAAGTGAGGGCACAAAAATAGTCAAGTGGGTTCAAAATTGGCTCCACAATAGAACACAGAGGGTCATAGTCAATGGAAGATTGTTTAGCGAGGGAAGGGTGATCAGTGGTGTGCTCAAGGATCAGTCTTTGGCCCAATCCTCTTCAATATATTCATCAGCGACATTGCTGATGGCCTGCAGGGTAAGGTATGCTTGTTTGCAGATGACACAAAGCTCTGCAACAGGGTAGATACAACGGAAGGAACAGCAACAATGGAAGCAGATCTAAAGAGCCTAGAAGCATGGTTTAGGGATTGGCTGTTGAAATTCAATGCCAAAAAGTGCAAGATAATGCACCTAGGTAAAGGAAACCCAAGGAAAACATACATACTCGATAGTGAGCAATTAACAGAAACAAAACTTGAACGGGATCTCGGAGTACTTATTTCCGATGACTTAAAGGTGGGTAGACAATGTGAAAAGGTGGCGCAGAAAGCTAGGAGCATCCTCAGATGTACTTGCAAAGGCACTACAAGTAGGACGCAAGAGGTTATACTCCCTCTGTACAAGTTCTTGGTGAGGTCACATCTTGAGTACTGCATACAGTTCTGGAGACCACACCTAAAAAAGGACATAGACCGCTTGGAGGTTGTATAGAGGAGAGCTACTAAAAAGGTACAGGAACTGCACCAGGAGCAATATGAATCTAGACTACAGCAACTGCAAATGTACTCCCTCAAGCAAAGGAGAAATGAGTGACATGATAGAAACCTTCAAATACATAAAGGGTATCAATAAGGTACAAGCAGAAAACCTCTTTCACAAAAACGAGACCAAGCGAATGAGGGGGCACAGTTTGAGACTAACAGGGGGTAAGTTTAAAACCAACATTTCACAGACACAAGGGTGGACCCTTGGAATAGCTTACCACCAGAGGTTGTGGAGGCCACAGCAGTCACTGCTTTTAAGCTAGTGTGGGACAAGTACTGCGGTAATCTCAGAAGAAGGACAGAATTGGGGGGTAGGCAATCTGGGCAGACTAGATGGATCACACGGTCCCCTTCTGCCGACACATTCTTATGTTCTTATTTAGACTTCGAATTTCCCAGATTTGTTCATCAAAATGAAGGCCTTTATTTTTCTTGTGCATTGTGCTCAAAGCACATTACTGTCATTTTTTTTTCTTCTGAAGTAAGTTATAAGGCTGAAGAAGTCATAGCCTGATAGATGGAATGTTTTGATTTTTTGTATGATTGAATTTAGCTGATGAAAGAGGGATGCCTGGATATCATAGCATCACAGAAACATGGTACACAGAGAACCATGACTGGGATGTTAACATACCAGGGTACGTAATCTACAGGAGAGACAGGGAGGGGAGAAGAGGGGGAGGAGTAGCTCTCTATGCAAAGGAAGGGATAAAAGCAACTGAACAAAGAGTAAACAGGGAGGAGGAGGCACTGTGGGTCATGTTGAGACTGGAAGTGGCACCACAATCCGACAGGGTTGTATACAGACCCCCAGGTCGGGGCGGAGGGAATGGACAAGGATATAATAGAAGGCATCTTAGGATGGCAGAGAAAGGGGAGATACTGTTGATGGGAGACATGAATATGCCAGATGTTAACTGGAGCACACTTGCTGCAGCCACATCAAAGAGCAGGGCCATTCTCGATGCCCTACAGGTGGCATGACTCAGACAGCTAGTTTCGGAACCCACTCATGAGGAGCAGTCTTAGACCTTGTACTCTCAAATGAGGACAGTGAGAGGATCTCAGATCTAGAAGTGGGTTACCATCTGGGAACAAGTGACCATCAAACAGTGTGGTTCACGTTAAACTTAGCAACAGTCAAGCCATACAAAAGTGAGAGTACTGGACTTCAGGATGGCTGACTTTGGCAAGATGGGAGAGTGCCTCAGAAAAGCACTAGCAAACAGGCTAGAAGGAGGGGTGGAGCAACAATGAGGAATCATCAAAACTGCCATCACAGAGGCAACAAGCCTTTGTGTGAAGCAAATAAACAAATCAAAATGAAAGAAAAAGTCACTATGGTTCTCAAAAGAGGTGACAGGGAAAGTCAGGGAAAAGAGCATTCAGGAAGTATAAGGAAACAGAAGGAGCAGGACAGACAGCTGTACCAGTTAAGGCAGAAGGAAGCAGGAGGGAAGTCAGAATAGCAAAGGCCCAAACTGAGGAAAAGATAGCCAACTCAGTTAAGAAGGGGGATAAAACCTTTTATAGGTACATCAGGGAGTGTATAAAGACAAAGGGAGGGATAGTGAGGCTGAATAGAATGAACGGTGGGTGGGCAGAGGGGGATAGTGAAAAAGCAGGGATACTGAAAGAATATTTCTGCTCAGTATTCACAAAATAGGAGGAGGAGGTGCCTAATCCAATTAAAAGAAGCACTCTGGATAGGCGGGTAGATCCCAGTCCCTTCACAGAAGAAAGGGTTCTGAAAGAACTCCTAAAACTGAAGGTGGACAAAGCAATGGGGTCTGATGGAATTCATCCCAGAATTTTAAAAGCATTAAGGGGAGAACTAGTGAAACCACTGACTACCCTTTTTAACAAATCATGGGAGGATGGTGTGGTACCCGAGGATTGGAGGAAGACGGATGTGATTCCCCTTCACAAAAGTGGGACCAAGACAGAGGCAGGAAACTACAGACCTGTCAGTTTGACCTCTTTGGTAGGGAAAGTGATGGAATCACTTCTGAAGGAAAGAATTGTTGAGTACCTAGAGGCCAGTGGGGCACAGGACCCAAGGCAGCATGGCTTCATAGCGGGAAGGTCATGTCAGACAAATCTAATTGATTTCTTTGACTGGGTGACCAAAGTAGTAGACCAGGGAGGGGCTGTGGACATGGCCTACCTAGACTTTATGAGGCATTTGACACAGTCCCACACAAAAGATTAATAGTCAAATTTACCAGCCTGGGAGTGGGTCCCAGGGTGGTAGCCTGGGTAAAACATTGGCTGGACAACAGGACACAGAAGGTAATTGTAAATGTAGTCCACTCTGATGAAAGAGGGGTTACTAGTGGGGTACCGCAGGGTTCAGTACTGAGTCCAGTCCTTTTTAATGCTTTTATAAGTGACATTGCAGAGGGACGACTGGAAGGAAAATTATGCCTATTTGCAGATGACACAAAGATCTGCAACAGGGTTGATACACAAGGAGGCGTGGAAAGGATGAGAAGGGACTTGGCAAGGTTGGAGGAATGGTCAGAAGTATGGCAGTTAGGATTCAATGCAAAGAAGTGCAAACTAATACCTTTTTTTAAGTTGTTTAACCAGGAGTAGCACACTAAGCTGAAAGCTTTTTACAGGAGCGACCTGGGAGCACAGGAAGTTAAGGACTTGTCTCCAGGGTCGCATAAAGGCAAGTGAAGCTGGGGATTCAAACCCAGGTCTGGCCTGCTGGATGTCACCAGATTTGCAACTCAGAGCCTTAAAGCACTGCACTATACTGCTTCCCAGGACCTGGGAAACAAAAACCCAGGGAAGATTACACAATGGGGGAGGGGGTAGTAAAAAAAAAACAAGCATTTGTCAATGCCAAATGTTGATTACGTTGGTCTGTTGAGCTCGTTCAGTGGCCCTCTGTCACTGGCTCAGTCTGTTTGTCCCGGTGCTGCAGGCTGCTCTTTTGTACTGGGCTGCTGCCTGCGTTGGCACCTTGTTCTGCTGAGGAAGAAATCCACAGCTGTCCCGACAGAGCTCCATTGAGGTGGCTCAATCCCCCTCTCTCACTCACTCACACTGTTTCTCCTGGCACTGCAGGCTGCCCTTTTGTACTGGGCTCCTGCCTGTGTTGGTGGCTTTTTCTACCCACAAAGAAATCCACGGCCATCCCGACAGAGCTCCGTTCAGGTTGCTCACTCTCCCTGTTTCACTCACTCAGTCTGGTTCTCCTGGCACTGCAGACTGCCCTTTTGTACTGGGCTCCTGCCTCTGTTGGCACCTTTTTCTGCCCACAAAGAAATCTGCAGCAGTCCCGACAAAGCTGCATTGAGCTCGCTCACTGCACTTCTCTCACTCACTCATTCTGCTCTGCCGGCGCTGCAGGCTGCCCTTTTCTACTGGGCTCCTGCCTGCGTTGCTGCCTTTTCATGCCCACAAAGAAATTTGCAGCAGTTACAATGCAGCTCTGTTGAGCTCACTCACTCACTCATTCTAGTTTTTCTGTCACTGCAGGCTGCCCTTTTGTACTGGGCCCCTGCATGCATTGCTGCCTTTTTCTGCCCACAAACAAATCTGCAGCAGTCCCAACAGAGCCCGTTGAGCTCACTGCTCCCCTCCTCACTCACTCACTCGTTCTGTGTCTCCTGGCGCTGCAGGCTGCCCTTTTGTACTGGGCTCCTGCCTGCATTAGCGGCTTTTTCTGGCCAGAAAGAAATCTGAAGCAGTCCTGACACAGCTCCACTGAGCTCGCTCACTCCCCCTCTGTCACTCTTGCATTCCGTTTCTGCCAGCGGTACAAGCTGACCTTTTGTACTGGGCTCCTGCCTGCATTGCTGCATTTTCTGCCCACAAAGAAATCTGCAGCACTCACACTAGAGCTCCATTGAGGTCACTCACTATCGCTCTGTCACTCACTCATTCTGTGTCTCTTGGTGCCGCAGACTGTGCTTTTGTATGGGGCTCCTGGCTGTATTGGCACCTTTGTCTGTCCACAAAGAGATCCGCAGCTATCCCGACAGAGCTCCATTGAGGTCACTCAGTCTCCCTCTCTCATCACTCATTCTGTTTGTCCTGGTGCTGCAAGCTGCCCTTTTGTACAGGACTCCTTCCTACATTGGCACCTTTTTCTGCCCACAAAGAAATCCCAGCAGTCCTGATAGAGCTCTGTTGAGCTCACTAAGTCCCCTTGTCTCACTCGCTCGTACTGTTTCTCCCACTGCTGCAGGCTGGCCTTTTGTACTGGGCCCCTGCCTGTATTGATGCCTTTTTCTGACCGCAAAGAAATCCACAGCAGTCCTGACAGCGCTTCGGTGAGTTTGCTCACTCCCCCTCCCACACTCGTTCTGTTTCTCCCAGTGCTGCAGGCTGCCCTTTTGTACTGGGCTCTTGTGTTAGGGCCTTTGTCTGTCCACAAACAAATTTGCAGCAGTCCCGACAGAGCTCAGTTGAGCTCGGTCACTCCCCGCTGTCTCTCGGTCGATCTTAATCTGTCCCAAACGCTGATTTCCCAGAGTGACCGTGCTATTGTCCAGCAGGAGTGCAAAACATATTTTAGCCAGGATGTGAAAATGACAGCTGTAGTGTTCATAGGAGTTGTGAAAAATGCCACTGTTGAAAATGTGCATGGCTGATATTACAAATTGTTCGGGTGCGTTAAACAGTTCAACGCATTAATTTGTAACACAGTCATGTTATGGAGTTTCGTCACCAAATTTTCAACATAGGGATTTTAGGACCTCTGCTCATGAACAGTGCCACTGCCATTTTCTTAATCTATCCTGAACACTGACTTCCCACAGTGACCACGTTATTCTGCGCCGGAACTGTGAAAACACATTTCGGTCAGGATGTGAAAAATGACAGCTGTACTGCTTATAAAGAGGTGTGGAAAAATGGCACTGTTGAAAATCTGGTGTGACAATATTACAAATCTGCGAAGTTACAAGGGTGCGTGGAAAGTGCTAGCCTACACTTATGCCTGATCAATTGATGGGCTATCATCACCAAATTTTCAACATAGGCGTTAAGACCTCTGCTCATAAACAGTATCATTGTCATTTTCTTAATCTGTCCGAACAGTGATTTCCCACAGCGACCACTCTATTCTGTGCCAGAAGTGTGAAAACACATTTTGGCCAGGATGGGGAAAATGACAGCTGCACTGTTCATAACTAGGTCTGGGAAAATGGCAATGTTGAAAATCTGAAGTGAAAATATTATATATTCGCGAAGCTACGAGTGTGCGTGCCAACTGCGCAATGCACACTCGTAACAGTCATTTTATAGAGTATCATTACCAAATTTTCAACATAGGCATTTGAGGACCTCTACTCATGAACAGTGTCACTGTCATTTTCTTAATCTGTCCTGAACACTGACTTCCCACCAGGGGCGTAGTTTGCTATTTTTACGGGGGGGGGCAAAGTAACAAAAAAGTCCTGATTTTCGTGTATCACGACAGTGAAGAGGGTGGGTGGCTTGCGTAATGCAAACAAATCAACCAGCATCAAATAATGCCCAAAAAACATTTAAGACTACAGCTGAATAGCTCTTGGGAGGGACCAGCCCAGGCCAAGTCAGGGCACTTCCCCACCCCACCAGTTTTACTGCAGCCTGCTCTCCGCTAACTCCTCCTGAGACCAGAGTCAAAAACTGACCAAGATCTGTTTTGTATTCAGTTCTTCGTTCTTCTGCCTTGGGAGGAGGACTTACTTGTAAAGTTGAAAATATGTAGGGAACTTAACTTCCTTCTCAAGAGTACAGGACCACCCTCAGCTTCAATTCAAATCAGTCTTGACCTAATTTTGCCCCCACCTAAACCTCCAGGTGGATAGCTCACTAGTCTCTCACCCCCCTTTGCTGCTTACATAACCCTTCCAAGTCCAGCCCTTATAGTGGATCCTGAACTTCTTGAAATGTCTGCTTGAGCTAGCCCTCCCACCCTTGAGGAGTGCAAAAAGCATGTTTCAAGGAAGTGCAGCAAATGGCTGTGCCACCTCAGTATACCTATAAACATGGATGGTATGGGAAACATCCCAGCATATGCATCCTCACAGCATGAGCCCTTATTTACAAAGATTACATAAAAAAATGCGATTATACAATGACAAGAATGAATGCTGGCCTCTGATTGGTCAGTCTTGGGCTAGACCCATGATGTTATCCCAGTACATCCGATTCATCACAGGTCTAGTCTCAGCCTCTCTGTGAACCTCTTGATGATTGTTAGCATTAGTGTGTTTTTGTATCTTCTCTAAAAATATTTTCCACACCAAATAAAACATCTTTAAAATAATTTTTTAATTCTGTATAACAACACGCCATTGTATAATAGCAATAATGCCCTCCAGGGTGTGTGTCATGGTAGGATAACGTCATGCCTTATGTATTGGATGCACTCATGCCCAATCACCTGAGGCATGACGTTATCCCAGCATGACACACGCCCTGTCAGGCATTATTGCTTACTTGCACCCAGTGTTAACACTTTTCTTTGTTATAACCAAGTTAATTCATTAGTCTCCCATCCCATCCCATATTATTCAATGTCACATGCCTGAATCTGGTTAGGTAAGGTAAGCAAAGAGGACAGTGCTCTCCTCAAGCAAGCAAGCACTGCATACATAAGCATGGGACTTGCTGATGTCCCTCAGGGTGCTCTTAACAAGCATGCTGATGTACCTGGGACAGTGCAACAGAACAATGTAAATCCTTAATTGTTCAAGATGATCATGGGCATGGTGTGGTCACACCACAACCCCTACCACTCTCCTCCCATGGGCTCTAAGTCATATGCATCTCTGTCCATGCCCAGGTTACACAACCCCATCCAAGCAAACACGGACTGCCCTGGCACAAAAGTGGTTGCATCACATAATCCTAAGAGAACAGGCATCACAGGAAGTTTGCTGGAACAATGACTCCAGATACCTGTGTACAGCCTCATGGACCCACCCTGAAAGGTAAGTACTTGGTTGGTGGTTTTATTAGCACGCCTATGACAGTGTGTGGTGGGCGGTTGTGGTAGCCCAGGTTGCCATGGATGCTTCCCCCACAGACTACTTCAAAATCGTCTCATCTGACAGTTTTGAAGGGCACAAATGAAACATGGTTGCTTCAGTTTGATGTGGTTTAATACAGTTTTTTGTCTGAGTATGTGTCTCTATTCTTCTACACACAGACACAGACAGACACACACCACCAAAAATGAACTTTTATACAGTGTTTACATTCAGGATAGAGACAGGGTAAAAGCAGGTCCAGGCAGTACAACACAGTAAATGAAACAATGCTTTTACAATGCTCAACAAACCACCAAAGACCACAAAACAACGGACCTTCTCTGCCCTGGGGAATGGCTAGGTCACAGGTCAGGGTGCTAAATGAGGAGGAGAGACCACAGAACATCTTGTCGAACCACACAGTAAGGTGAAACTACATAAACATGCACAATTTTTATACTGTAGGATTTCATACTTTCCAACAGTTCCTAATTTTGACACAGAAACTTATCTTTAGTGCTCAGAAGCCCCTTGTACAAGGGAGGTAAGCATGGCATGGATGGACCCAGCAGACTGGCATACATGTTGAAAAAAATATTTCTATGCCAGTATGCCCGTCCACCCCTCCTTCCCCCATCACCAGTGGCCATAACCATTTTTTTCAGCATGTGTACCAGTCCGTCCTGGTCAGCACAGCAGCACAAAGCTGGCAGGGCAGCAGAAGGCACAGCAAGCAACAGTGAATTAAATGTCCATGTAAAAAGCTACAGCCCACTCTCCCCACCCCAGACCTGCAAGGCCACTATCTCTACCCAGACTGGCCAGCTCAGCTACTCTCTGCACCCTGATGGACTTGCACAGCCACTCTCCACACTCTGTGTCCACCCCACCAGTACAGTCACTCTCCCCACCGCACCAGCACAGCCACTCTCCCCACCCCACCCAACCAACATCATTTCCAGCTCCATTTATCTGGTATCCTCCAGGCATCCAGGTCTGTGCCTCCCATCACAGGCACACAAAATAAATAAAACCACATTTATACTGCATTTTGTTTATGTTTCTTTCTTTGTCTGGAAAGAGAGATGTTGAGCTACAGGTCAGAACAGTTTGCCTGGTATATAATTACAACACTGCCCACTGACACAATGCCAGTGCCTCCACCCACCCACACAATGCCTATATCCCAACCTCACCCACACAAATGACCAGTGTCCAACACCACACACACACACACAGATGACCAGCAGTGTCCCCAACCCCCAACACAACAATCAGCAGTGTCTCCAACCACACACACAACCAGCAGTGTCCATACCCCACCCACACACAACCAGTGTTCCACCCCCAAAAAAAATCATGGCCAGTCAGTAGTCGCTATAACAATAGCCAGGTAGTAGTATAATCCATTTCTTTAGGGTGCATGTTTAGTGCAAGATTTTTTGCTAGTCTTGTAAGACCGTATGGGGAGAACACAAAAAGTACTCTTTTGTTGTGTTTGCAGGCAATGAAGACAGTGACAGCAAGGCCAAGAAATCTGTCTGTTTCACCCTCCACAGTGGATGATTGGAGAAATCAAAAAAGTGAAAGATTACTTTTACAGCCAGGTAAAGGATGAGGGAAATAATGTTTCAACATTTACTGATGTTCATATGCTAGCTGCGGGCACAGGTCAGTGAGATACATCCCTTAACAGGTAAGGATGAGGTGGAAATTACGTTTTAACATTTACTTATGTTTATATGCTAACACCCAGTCAGCAAGCACAGAATGTCCCCCTCCTAACCAACATGGACAGTCCACCAGAAACCCAGTCAGCAAACATGGACAGTACCCCCCTTCATCCCACCTACAAGGGCAGTCCTCCCAGACACCCCAACAGTCCCCCTTCCCCACCAGACACCAGGCCAGCGAGTATAGAATGCCCCTCTCCCCAGGCAGCCAGTAAACATGGACAGTCCCCCAATATCCCACCAAGGACAGTCCCTACGCCCCGACACACAGCTAGCAAACACAGAATTTCCCCCCGCCCCACCAACATGAACAATTCCCCCAAACACCTGGCTAGCAAACACGGAGTGTTCCCCCTCCCCAACAACATTGATAGTCCATCCTAGACATCTGATCAGCAATCACCGACATTCACCACCCCATAAGTCAACATGGAAGATCCCCCAGACAACTGACCAGGAAATAGTCCCCCTCCCCACAAGACACCCGGCAGGCAAACATGGACAGTCCCCATGTTCCACCATCATGGACAGTCCCCCAGACAAATGGCCAGCCAAGTCCACCAAACAATGGCTAGTGTCACCACCCCACCATCACAGCCAGTGTTCCCACATCACCATGGCCTGTGTCTCCACCCACCAGACCCCAGAATAGAAAACAAACTGTCCCCAGCCCCACCAAACACTGACCGCCCTCCCAGTCCCAAACACTAACCACCCCAGCCCCAAACACTGATCGTCCCCTCAGCCCCACCAAAAGCAGACCCTCCCCAGCACCAAACACTGACCATCCTCTCAGTGAGTCAGCCCCAAAATACACAGACTGTCTCCTGACCCCAACCCCATAAAACAGACCATCCCCCAGCCCACCAAATACAGACCATCCAGTGAGTTTCCCAACAAACCCCACCACACCAGTAGCACAGTAACTGAGTGTCCCCACCCCACCAACATGACCAGTGTCCACACCATACCAAACAAATAGGCCCCCACCACGCCACCAACATGGACAGCCTCAACAGCCAGCAAATCCCCTCCCACCCAAAGAAACACAAGCTGACAGCAAATCTTCCACCCACCCACAAGACACATGGCCATGGCCAAGACAACCCCTCCCCCAAAAGACTCATTTCTGGGATGTGAATGGTATTAATTTCCATCAACCAGCTTGCAGCACAGTTACTCACCAAATCAGTAAGGGCACAGACAGGGCAGCATGCAGCAGGGCACAGCAAGGCCAAGAAGGCAGGTCAGGTAGCCGAGTCTCTCCCAACAGTCCCGTTCCTCTCCCGATTAATCCCCCGACG
Source organism: Neoceratodus forsteri (assembly GCA_016271365.2). Classification (NCBI taxonomy): domain Eukaryota; kingdom Metazoa; phylum Chordata; order Ceratodontiformes; family Ceratodontidae; genus Neoceratodus; species Neoceratodus forsteri. The sequence continues at coordinate 453,628,066 of CM057451.1, read as the reverse complement.
AGACAGTAACTCATTTTTTCTAACACCAGATGAACGTGTCGCATTATGGGTCTGCTACAGCCTGCATGACCACCGGCTTCTTCACTGTTCTGGGCCTGGCTGTTCACTGACCTGAATAATCCCTCTCGGTGGACCGTGGAACTGGTGGGCAACGGGCGTGGTGTGGGACTTGCCGACAGTACGGTAAATCTTTTTCTGGCCTGCTGGACACAGGTGCTGGGTGTGCAGGAAAGCCTGGCCGTGCCTCAGACTCACTGTAATTGTACTACTCGCTCCTCCGCCTGGTCTGTCTGGTGGTAGAGGCCTTGTGGCCGCAGGCCTCCTAGGCTCTCAGGAATGGGAGGCTCAAGTGACAGTGGGAGAGCCAAGAGCACAGCTGGCTGCACCGAGAAACAGACAGTAGGTAGTCAGAGGACTCGGGTGAGGTATATTTAAACTGGGCTGTTCAGGACAGGAGGAGGGTAGGAACACTAGACTGACTGAGACACTGGTGACACCTGACAGACAACCAATTACTGCTGCTCTGCTGCTCGACATCCTCGAATAGCTATCTCTCCTCAGCCCTACGCTATATAGATGCTGCTGCTGCTTCTTCATGGAAGGCACACAGACAACTAAATGGCACCACTAATGGAGTACTGCTCACGCGATGGCGCGTTTGCAGCACTCTCTGATTGGCTGTAACATGCAGGCTACTATGGTTGCAGGCTTGCAGCCAATCAGAAAAGGGGATAGTTTTTGCTTAAGAGACACGGCGCCACACAGCCACCCCCGGAGAGGTGCAGGCTGTCTGGGCATAGCCCTAAGCCCATTCAATATTAAAAGAAAAAAAAATGATAACCGGAGAACGGTGGCTGGACTCCTAAAAAGTCCTGGTCTAATTTCTCTGGGGGCAGCTTGCCCTCTGCCCCACAATCTCGCCTATGCTTCCCACAGTGACCACGTTAGTTCTGCGCCGAACTGTGAAAACACATTTCGGTCAGGATGTGAAAAATGACAGCTGTACTGCTTATAAAGAGGTGTGGAAAAATGGCACTGTTGAAAATCTGGTGTGACAATATTACAAATCTGCGAAGTTACAAGGGTGCGTGGAAAGTGCACAGCGCACACTTGTAACACAGTCAATTGATGGGCTATCATCACCAAATTTCAACATAGGCATTTTAAGACCTCTGCTCATAAACAGTATCATTGTCATTTTCTTAATCTGTCCCGAACGGTGATTTCCCACAGCAACCACTCTATTCTGTGCCAGAAGTGTGAAAACACATTTTGGCCAGGATGGGAAAAATGACAGCTGCACTGTTCATAACTAGGTCTGGGAAAATGGCAGTGTTGAAAATCTGAAGTGAAAATATTATATATTCGCCGGCTCGACAGTGTCGCGTGCCAACTGCATAGCGCTGCGCTCGTAACTGATATTTTATAGAGTATCATTACCAAATTTTCAACATAGGCATTTTAGGACCTCTACTCATGAACAGTGTCACTGTCATTTTCTTAATCTGTCCTGAACACAGATTTCCCACAGCGACCGCACTATTCTGTGCTGGAAGTGCGAAAACACATTTCGGCCAGGATGTCAACAATGACAGCTATACTGCTCACAAGGAGGTGTGACAAAATGCCAATGTTGAAAATCTGGTGTGAAAATATTGTAAATTCGCGAAGTTACAAGCGTACGCAGCAACTGTGCAACGCACACTCATAAAATAGTCATTTTTGGGGATTTTTTCCACCAAATTTGCAACATAGGCTTTTTGAGAGCCTACTTCATGAACACTGACACTGTCTTTTCGTTAATCAGCCCCGAAGCATGATTCTGCACAGTGACCGCAAAACCACCTTTCGGGGCCAATTAACGCCATGACAGTTCAAGAATTCATGAGGAGGGGTCCCAAAAACCCCAGGTTGAAAATTTGGTGAAAAAATTCCCAAAAATGCACGAGATATGCACTAAAGTTGAAAAAACCCTATTCATTACATTATACAGCTTACCAGCATTTCCTCAGTTCGTGGTAGGCTTTGAAGAGTGCATACGTGTTCCCGGTCCACAGAAGATCATCGCACCAAGCTCCGGAGGTAAGTGTGGGGTGAGGGGAGTGTGGGGAGGCAGGGTGCGCAGTGGTGGGTGCGGTTGTGGGAGGGGGCCCGGAGACTATGGGGACCATTTCCTTTTACAGGGAAAAAAAACGTTGTGGGACCGTTTTACCTTTCCAGGGCATGTTGTGTCACTGGAGTCTTGCTGAGGGCAGCTGTAGCCAGGAGGATTGGGCACCCCCGTCGGCAAGCAACAAAGGGAAGGAATTTGTTTCTGCCGACGGGGATTGGGCACCCCGTCGGCAAACAACAAAAGGGGGTGGGACTCTTCTGCCGATGGGGACTGGGCACCCCCATTGGCAACGACAGAAGAGAGTCCTTTCTGCCGACGAGATTGGGCACCCGTCGGCAGACAATAAATCTTGAGGTTACAGTATGCGGCGGGGAGTGGACTCCCGTCGGCAAATACATAGGGGAGTAGATGTTGTTTGTGAATACGGCGGCAAGCTTCTGACATGTTCACAAACAATATCAGACATCCTATATCCCGCCTCTGCAATTGACCGCTCGCCCCTCATTGCAGCGGATGGCTGACGCCATAATGACGAGGTGGCCCCTGATTGCAGCGGCTGATTTCTTAGAAAGTTGTGTCACGCTGGCTGAACTAGTGTCAGCAGCAGCGTGCCATGGCATTCGGGGACAGGAGACAAGCCTTTGCAGGCTGTGGGGGCACTGGGCACAACAGGCCACGCCCCACAACCTGCTTGTGATGAAAGTTGATGCAACATGTTTCTTCATGCATGTGCAATACATAAAAGAAAGGACCTGGGGTAACTACATCAGATGACCTTAAGGTTAGCAAGCAATGTGAGAAGGCAGTAGGGAGAGCTGTGGGTATTCTGGGATGCACAGGGAGAGGCATCACCAGCAGAAAACAGGAAGTTGTTATCCCTCTGTACAGACAGTTGGTGAGACCCCATCTGGAGAACTGCATCCAGTGCTGAAGACCCCATCTCCGCAAGGACATAGACAGGATACAGGCAGTCCAGAGGAGGGCAACTAGAATGGTGCAGGGTCTGCAAGAGAAGCCATATGAGGAGAGACTAAAAGAGATAAATATGTATACCCTTGAGGAAAGGAGGGAGAAGGGGGACATGATAGAAACGTTTAAGTACCTCAGTGGAATCAACAAAGTCCAAGAGGGTAGCATCTTTCAGAAAAAGAGACATGCAAGAACAAGGAGACACAATTTAAAGATGGGGGGGTCGTTCGGGGGCAATGTGAGGAAGTATTTTTTCACAGAAAGGGTAGTGGATGCATGGAACAGCCTTCCTGAGGAGGTTGTGGGGTCTAAAACTGTGGGAGAATTCAAGAATACATGGGACAGACATAAGGCAATTCTTGTGGGGGTAGGAAGAAACAGGCTGTTGGTTAACTAGGATCTGCGGCTTATCCTGTAGGTAGGGAAATGGGCAGACTAGGTGGGCCCAGTGGTCCTTATCTGCTGTCAAAGTCTATGTTTCTATGAAAGGTGAGAGATCATAGCACTGATAACTGAAACACTCAGCTAGTAAGCTTCTAAAGAAAGAGGATACACAATAGGCTCCAAAGCTTGCATCCAGGTACAAAAGCAAAACAGTATCAGACAGTGTCACAGAATTCTGTAACAGAGCTTAATAATCAACTATCCAATCAGACTTACATCAGCCGAGAATTCTCCTCACCTCACTGGCGTTGAAAAGTCATCAGCAGGCTACTATGACAAACAGAGCTGTACAGAACTTTTTAGAAATCCTCCAAGCCAAAATTGTCATTTATAGAGACAGGCTCTGTTTATTTCAAAAATATGGGATAACAAATCTATTTTACCTCCATATTTTACACTTGTGTTTAGCCACAGAACATATTCACGGTGCACTGTAGCCAGCCCCTTCGCCCCCCCACCCCCGGGGTTCAAGCACACACTACTGTGCCAAAGCACCTCAGAGTTGGAAGGACCAGTTACCTCTACTGGGTGAGAAGCTGCAATATGTTCATTAATCATCATTTGAGCAGACTGAGCTGCCAGCTCTGCTGCTTTGCATTTAGTAGTACAGGGATGAAGGCTACTGTCTACTGGGACAGAGCTTATCTCCCGAGGTAGAGGACTGGTTTACATTAACATACGGTACAAAATGTGCTTATTAAATATGGGTTAAAGATGCAACAGAATAGCACTTTTTTCCTCACATGGAAAAGCTTTCTGAACCCAGTCTAGTTCAGCTGGCTTTTAAGGTGCATGAAAGTCCTTGTACAGCTAAATCACAGATTCTGTAGCACAGTCGTCTTGGAACAGTCACAAGTTTCTTCACATGCCAAAAAGGGAAGACGTCTTAAACCTGCTGGAAATAAAATGTTAACCTTTACTTCAATAAAACTGATGCAACGGCATTAGAGGGCATCCTTGAAAGAGGCATACTGAGTGGGATGGAAAAAAGCTTTTCATTTTCCAATACTGACGCCTTTTAATTTTTTAATTTGTCTTTTTATATCTCTGATTTTATTTTCCTATGGATCCCTGTCCACCCCCGGCAGCAGCGTCACCATGCTGGATGCAGTAATACTTGCAGAGCTTAATCTGCTGTTTGCTCTGCCCTATACTGCAGAGCCCAATCATCAGACATTCTTTTATTAAGCACTGGTACCGAGCAGGTGAAATATACCCTAGTGCAATTTTCGGAACTAAACTTTGCACTGAAAACATCAGATTAGAGTTAAAAAATCTAATAGTAAACGTTCCAGAGCAGGATAATATTTTCTAGCATACTAGGCTTGATAAGATAATGAATTTTTGTATCCTGTTTTGTTTGGCCCCAGTGAGTAGCAGTTGCAGTAAATATGTTTATTTGAAAGCAAAAGTGTACTAGCTTGCATTCATTTACAATGGATTCCAATGGAGCAAAGCACACACAAAAAAAATTACAATCTAGGGATGACTTAGTACATTAAAGCAATAAGCAGTGAGTAACACAAATTGCATACAAGGTTGTATAAGTTATTATTAGATTATTAGATTAACTTCATTAATAATGAAAGGCTACGGACACATTTGCCCATTTTCAAAGGTGACTGTGATCGAAATAATACAAACATCATACAACTTTCCTTAATTTAATTGTTTCATTAGTATTTCAGAAAGACCTTTGAGCGTGAGCTCTTTTACAAAGGTTCCACGTCAGGGTGGACAATAAGACAACACACATCTTCAGTGGTTACAGAGGCCTGATCATTAGGCATTAAAGAGCGATTACATGACAATTAGACAAATAGTAGAAAAAAAAACTGAGCAGTTGTAATTGAATACTATGCTATTTCTAATTGGTTCCCCTAGGTAGCACACCCCTGGAAACCTCCAAATCCGTTGATAGACTATGCAGAGTAACTGCATAGGGTTTAACGCTATCCCAGATGGCGAGAGGCTGGGTGACAGTGAAACAAGGGGTACTGGGTGTGAAACCAACTACAGAGAGCGAGAGGTGGGGGGTATAACTGGTAAACATTTATTTTATTTATTTACTCATTTTTATTTAAACTTTGTTGCTCAGGTGAGTGCACCGGCACAGGTGTCTTTTTCAGTCACGACCTGGGTGCACTAGCACATGCAATAGACAGGATACATAAAAGCAATTAATACAAAGAAAGTTAATTGAAACATGTACGATGGTGCAAATTCAGAATATATGACTTCATACAGGTGCAAATTGAAGGAAAAAAATGCCAGCCTTATAGTTCGTCCTGTTTGATTCCAGGAGATTTGAGCACCCCAAAAACAGCTCTCTGCCATTGGCGTAGGGGACCCAGCTTTTTGCCACTTGACTGCCCCCTAGTTGAGGCCATGTGGTAGCACAGGTGAGAGCAACATCAAGGGGCAGGGCTGTTGGCAGACACTAGAACTCAGGTACACTAATGAACACATGCATGCACATCATTGCATGCTGATGCCCAGACTTAGGAAACCAAGAAGAAAAGTGCCCCAGTCCACTCCAAAAATCCTGTGGGAACCACAAGACCAACATGAGAGGCCAGCCACCTAGAAGATGTGCAAGTGGTAGTTAACCAATAAGTCCATAAGAAGGTCTATAATGGGGCTGGTGAGGGGGGTGAGTCTACAGGACCAGGGGAACAGATGGAGGATGAACAAAGTAAAATAAAAAATAAGGACAGATATATGCAAGTGTCTAGTTCTTAGACGTATTCAAAGATTGGCATACTGTATGCACAGTCACACTGCTTAAGTTATTCAGATGCTGGTTGTGCATGGTTTCTTGAATACATCCATTATTCAAAACTGATTCAACCAAAAAAATCATATTTTTACAAAATTTCCATTTTTTAATAAAAGGGATTGTGTATGGCTCTTAGTAACATAGCAACATAACTTCAGAAGGGACTCTGGGGTCATCATGTCCACTGCCTGCTTCTGGGGAAAGGAAGGGTGGGGGGAGGATGGGCCAGAGATCCAGTAGGATAGGTGATACTGTAGGCAGGGGAAAATGGGCAGACTAGGTGGGCCAAGAGGTCCTTATCTGACAGCAAATTTTATGTTTCTATTTTAATTCAATGAAGATTCTGAAGCAGTAGGGCCAAATTTTCATAATAAGGTTACTTATAAATAAATCTTGCAGCCCTAAATTGTATTAAATGCAAAGAAGCAAAGCAAATTCACAGAGGCCAGCCAGCAGAGATTTACAGTAGTGTAATCAAAAATAACTACAGCATGTACCAAGATTTTTGCAGTATCAAAGGTTAAAAAGTTCCTAATCCATGCAATTTTGAGAAGTTCAAACCAGCTGTTTTTCTCTACAGTTTTATTCTTATTAGCAAAGGTTAATTGCGCATAACTAGATATTCAAAGGAGTTGCGCATGGTGCAACTGAATTGCACTGGCGCAATCACAGAATTGTACCCCAGAGCCATATTCAAATAGCAGTATTTCGCAGCACAATTTCAGATGCACAACAGTAATATATGCTGCGCAAGTATAGGGGGTCGTTACCATGAATATGTGGTGCAACGGAATAGTCAGCCAAAACACATGGCGCAACTGTGGAGCAACTCACAGATTGTGACACACAAAGTTGAGCATAAAATAAAGAAACTCAACTACACACACAGCAGAGGCACAAAACAGTAGGCCAGTATAATGGATGCAGCACCATTCCTGATAGAGCAGGTAATGAGGGGAGTGAGCAGGAGGGAGGAACAACAACGTGGCAGAGGAAGGCCCCCATCGGCGGTATGCCCAACACATAGTACCGTGCCTGGCTCACATTTGGCTCACATTCGAGAACTATGGTGATACTGAGATTGTGGGCCAGTATTGTCTGAACAGGGCACTTCTAAGGCAGCTATGTAAGCTGTGCTATGATGAGCTGCAGGTACCCACCAGAAGGAGTCATGCCATGACAGTGGAGACCAAGGTGACAGTGGTAATGTGCCTGCTCACCATGGGCACCTTCCAGACACCAGTGGGTGCCACTGCTGGCATATCACAGTCGGTCATGTCCTGCCTCCTCATCCAGGTCCTCAATGCTCTGCTGCCACATGCTTTGGAGTACATAACATTCCCAAGCACACAGGCAGAGCGTACAGCAAACATGCAGGAATTCTACAAGGTGGCATGCATGCCAGACGTGATAGGGGCCATTGACTGCACCCATGTGGCCATATGTGTACCACCTGGCCCCGAAGGTGCTGTATACATGAAAAGAAAGGGATACCACTCCATCAACTGCCAGGTGGTGTGCAATGCCACTGGGCGCATCGTCAATTTGTGTGCCACATGCCCTGGGAATACACATGATGCATTTATATGGCACCACTCCATCCTGTGCCAGCATTTTGAGAGTGGAGTTATCCCCATGAGGCACCTAGTTGGTGAGTAGGGCCTGGGAAGAGATGAAACCAGGAGCTGTGCGGTACACCACACAGTAGCAGGATGAGGAGGTGGGGAATGAGGACAGTGCTAGGTGAGGAGACAGAACTGGAATGGAAAATGGCAACAGTGCAGGGGAGCATGAACAGAGGTGCCCTGGCACGTAGAACACAAATGGTGAGCCGTAAATGGTGTCACAGCAGCCATGCATGGGAGGCATTGGCCAGGGCACACTGGGTGGCAGGTGGTGGCAGTGTGAACTGGAAGGGGGGGTATAAACAGGCAATGACAGGCAGTAACCAACACATGTGTCCTCCCCACAGGTGACAGTGCATATCCACTCTGACCCTGGCTGTTCACCCCCATACGGTGAACCAGCAATGCTGCTGAGGAGAGGTACAATGAAACACACATCGCCACATGCAGCATCATAGAGCGTGTCTTTGGCATGCTCAAGATGCAGTTCCATTGCCTAGACAGATCTGGTGGTGCCCTACAGTACAGCCCTGTGAAAGTCTGTGGCATATTCCTGGCCTGTTGTATGCTGCATAACATGGCCATTGACCATGGAATACCTATCCAGGTGGATGAGGGCAACAGTACAGATGATGAGGAGGAGTACCAGCTGGATGGGGGTGTGCAGCTGGCCATGGAGAGGAGGGACCCCAGGCTGGCAGCACATGCCAGGAGGCACAGGGACACCATAGTTGAGGAGCACTATGGGAACCACAGGTGAGTACCACATAGGGCAGCAGGGCATGCACAGAACCACACACACACACATACACGGACACACAGAGATGCATGCAGGGACACATGAACACACGTTGCTCACACAGGTGGACATGCATGCATGCACATGCACACCCACACCCCCATGGAGTAACAGATACTGTCGCGACCACCCATGTGCCGTGTGCTGTATACCCATGTGGACAAACACAGGCAGGCACATACAGCAGTACCACCACAGGGTGCACATCAGGGCACAGAGCATCTGGTGAGACACACACAACAGTGCAGCCAGGGACAGGGAGACACACACAGTAGTACAGCAGGTTGTGGCATAGATCAGAGGGTAGGTACCAGCACACAGGCAATGCCAACATAGTGCTGCATTCATCACGTCCATGCCACATGGACCAGCAGAACTGCCCACACACATGCTGGAGGTGACCCAGGCCACACGTGTGCCACAGCATGTGAACCAGCTCACAACCAGATATGCGCGCAGCTGGCAACAGCAGCAGGAGACTAGGCTGGGCAGTGCACCCAGCAGGACTACCGTGCGGAACCACAACCACCACAGCCACATGGGCAGCCACGCCCTGACTGTGTGGCAGCCACAGGCTGCTCAACAGCCACAGGTGGTGTCGCCAACGCATTCACAGGGGTAGAGACCTGAGAATGCGACCGGGTCCTCATGGGTATGTACATACCGGCAAACAGATTTCTGCCGGGTGTGGCAGGGATGGGCATGGTGATGGGTGGTGTCAGCCTCGATGGGGTTAGCAGACACTGAGTCCATGGTGTAGTCTACAGGGAGTTCTGCATGCCCTGCTGTGACCATTGGATGCCAGTGCTGCAAAGCCTGCAGTGATGGTCTCTGCAATGCAGTCCAGCAACATAGTCATGGCCTCCCACAGTTGCCGGATCTCACCAATCAGCTGTGCACATCCATTGGCCCGTTCCTGTATGGTCCCTGTGGCCCCACTCAGGAGATTCTCCCTCTCAAGGTAGGCCTCAAACAGGGCCTGCTTCTCATCCTTGCTGAAGTTCGGCCTGCGCTCAGCCAGTTGATGCACCTCAACCTGCAGTGTACATATCTCTGCCCCAATCGTTACCTGGTTGACCACAGAATACCGCAGCAGTCTGGTGTGCTCATCCTGCCTGTCTGCACTGGGTGTATCATGGTGCTGATGCCGACGGGCTGTAGGGTTGGCAGCATGCCATGCAACATCCCTCGACTGGCAATGCCACACAGGGGACTGCGCATGTGGTGGGGACTGATTGCGGGCACCACCGGTGGCCCCTGGGGATTGCTACACAGTGTCCCCTGCAGGCCATTGCAGCAAAGCAGCAGCCTGCTGGACCTGTCCAGCAGCACCAGTGACCACACCTGCTCTCTGTCCCTGGCCAGCACCGGCAGCAGTGCCACATGCCACCAAGCAGGCAAGGGTGGTGGCCTGCGTGATCGCTGGGCACCAGAGCTACCTGCCACTGCCTGTGTCACTACCTGACCCCAGGGAGAGGTGTCGATACTGGTGCAACCCAGGATCAGGATGAGGTCATCAGCACTGTCATACACATCGCCATCCTGTGTTGCTGTCACAAGCATCGGTAGATTGTCCTGGAGAAGGAGGTCAGCCAGTGGATCCTCATCCCCCAGGCCAAGGATATCCACCAATCCAAGACTAGTATGGCACCCCCTGGCTGTGGCCACGATGCCGGTCGATGTGGATGGCACGGCATCGTCGTGCGCCATGTTACCAGTCTCATCCTCCACAGAATCCCTGAGGTGTGATGGAGCTGAAAGAAAGAATGGGTAGTGTTAACCGTGTCATGGATGTATTGCATGTAGTCTGGTGTACTGTCCAATGTCTGCATGTGTGCCACAGGTGTTCCAGACCTCACCTGCATGTGGTGTGGTAGCACCACATGACATGCCTGGCAAGACACATGCGTTGCTCAGGACACGTGTCCGCATCTGTGCATACACACAGCAGTGTGATGCAAATGCACATGTATGGTGGCGCATGCCCCCCCCACAAACAGCATGCCCCCCCCAAACAGCACACATGTGCATGCCCTATGCAGTGCAACAAGCCAATGACAGTGACCAATGTGTCTGTGCAAGTGCCAGCACATCCTGCAGTGCTCACACATCCAACAGGTGTGCCGGGTGACATGCACCCACCGGACCCTGCACATTCCAACCATTACATGCTGCTGTCACACAGCACAGAGGGGACCATGTTGGTGCTGCACCGCACCACGATGCAATGGGTACAGATGATGTGCACCCCTGCTATGTACCTGGCACACCCGTGGCATGCACACACTCCCCCCCCCCCGCTGGCATACTCACAATGCTGTAACAGGCTGCCTCCAGTCTGGAAACCACCCCCCAGGACACGCTCAGTGGCAGCCTGGCTGATGGTGGCCACCACCAGCTCCTCCTCCGCTGACAGGACGGTTGCTGTGGATGGCCCACTACCCGTTCTGTTGCGTGATGCCCAGATGGCAGCTATCTTCTCCTTTACACACTTCCTGTCAGTGCCCATCTTCTTCTTGCACTCCTGTGCACTGAGGTGGTGGTGGCCATGGGCACACAAATTGTAAAAACCAAAAACAAGGCACTGCATCAGCATGTGGTCTAAAAGCAAAACAAAATGGTTATATTAAATGCACGCTGAAAATAGAAAATAGAGTTAAAAATCTACGTTTCGACCTTAGGTTTTGTTCAGGAAATATCTAAAAGAAAAAAAAAAGTTATTGTAGAGGGGAGGTAAAATGAGAGTTATATATATATATATATATATATATATGGGGTGAAAGAAGAAAGGGGAGGTTCAGGGAGAAGAACTGATAAATGGTAAGATTAAGAGAGAATCTGTGAAACAAAAAGATGATGATGGGAAAGATAAAGCATAATGGGAGTGAAAGAGCTAGGGAAGTTCCCAGGTGGGGACTAATTAACAAGGCCTTGTAAGAAGGCTGAAAGGTGACAAATGTGTGGGAAGGAGACAGAAATGGAGACATATGGTGAAAATGAAAAATAAATTAAATGAATATAAAAACAAATAGACTTTAGGGAAAAAAAAAGGGATGGCTGAAAGATGTTAGTGGAAAATAAGTATATCATTTAAACCAGAGGGCTGCTGGAGCCAAGGCGGATGATCAGCTTGGCTTCCATGTTTTTTCTATGGTCAGGATCCCAGAAGCCCTGCTGAAGGACACAGACAGAAAGGTCATTGACACTGTGGTCACTGGAGATAAAGTGGGATACAATGGGTTTAGCAGTTTCACCATTTCTGACTGCTCTGTAATGTTCCCTGAAACGGTCAGCAAGATGCCTACCAGTTTCTCCGATGTAAATAGCTGAACACTTCCTGCAAATAATACAATACACCACACTAGTGGAGGTGCATGAGAACTCCTTGGTGATGTGAAAAACACCTGTAGGCCCCCGAATTTCAGTCACTGGAAAGAAATTTGCAGGTGTAGCAGCGAGTCCTGTTGCAAGGTTTGGTACCTGGGAGGGAGGAACTGTTAGGAGTAGGTAGGCTGCTTTTAACCAGGAGATACCGCAGGTTAGGTGGCCAGCAGTAGGAGGCAATAGGTGGTTCTGTAAAGGAGGCACCAATGTTAGGGTCAGTTTGCAAAATAGGAAAGTTACTGGTGATGATCCTGTGAAGAGAAGGTGTGCTCTGATGGAAAGGAAGCACTAGTGGAATTCGCCGTTGTTCTTGTGTGACAGTATCCTTCCTGCGGGGTCAAGGTTACGGGGCATGTTACTGACCTGGGAGAGCGCTCTGTCCACTGTGCTTTTAGGGTATCCCTGTTGATAAAAAGCTATGCATTATTTGGGTCTGCTCAACAAAATCATCCTCTTCACTGCATAACTCAGGTCTAAGAAACTGTGAAAAGGCAGGCCATTCTTCACATGTTTAGGATGGAAGGAGCTATGGAGGAGAAACTGTGAGAGTCAGTGGGTTTGTAATAAACTGATGTCTTCAGACCAGTGTTCTGTACTGACAGCTGGATATCCAGAAAAGGCAGTGTAGAGGAGGGTACTTCAACAGTGTATTGAAGGGAAGGATGGGCCATGGTAAACTTGTCAAGGAAGACTTGGAGGGTCTCCCTGGAGCAGGAGGTGGCCCCCACACAGTTATCAATGTAGCGTTTGTAGAGTTCAGGCCCAGTCCCTGTGAATGAAACAAAAAAAACCTTCCTCCACCCAACCCACAAACAGATTAGCAAAGCTGGGACCCATCTTGGTACCCATGGCAGCTCCACTGACCTGCTGAAAAAAACTGTTATTAAACGAAAAAGCATTGAGTGTAAGAACCAGTTCTGCCAGACGAGTTAGTGTGTGTGTGGGTGGCTGCTGAACTTCCCGCTTATTCAAGAAATGCTGCAAAGCTGTCAGACCATCATCATGGGGGATCACTGTGTAAAGAGATTTGATGTCCATGGTGGCCATGGGCGTTGACATATGTTGTCATCTCATTTCACCCATTGGCCCATTCCTGTGTGGTCCCTGTGGCCCCACTCAGGAGATTCTCCCTCTCAAGGTAGGCCTCAAACAGAGCCTGCTTCCCATCCTTGCTGAAGTTCAGCCTGCACTTCCTGGCAGGAACCTGCTCCTCAGCACCCTCCGATTCCAACATTATGCATCCCGTGAACAGTAATGGTGCATCGATGAGATGCATAGTAGCATTCCCTGTTGCAGTGCAGCATTGTATTGTAGCAGTGCAATAACATTGTCAGTCATCAAAATATGTATAGACCTACCTTAACGGCTGCAATACCTGCCAGTGACCAGTGCTGTTTGGTGTCACTTTTATGGCTCAAGTCATGCAAATGTGCTTGTGAGCAACCAGTAATGAGATGCTAATGAGAGCACTTGTGCCTGGCAGTGGCTCATGAGGCTATTTGCATATTCTGGCTGAATATTGCAGAACTGCTCCAAGCACAATGGACTGTGTTATGTGCAACATTAATGCGCTGGAGCAATTCACAGGCGCATTACTAGCACATGCATGTTGCGCAGTACCACAATTGCTATGTGTGTGGACCGCTGTGCCCTGTACGTGTCCATGTTTCATGTATCCTATTGTGCTGTGCATGCATGTCCTATCACACATGTATCCATGGGTGTGTGCTGCACATGCGGCAATGTTGCGCATTACAGACCTATCGCAGATTTGGCCCTGCAGTGGCATTAGCATATTCCACGTGTGTGTGGTCACTGCGTCAGTGGCATACAGTTTGTGTGGCCACGCATGACCTTCACAAGATTGCGTATACACACCCTTGCATGTACATGGGTCATGGATGTGACCACAGTCTCCTGCCCAAACATCTGGTTTTGCGTATGTGCATTAATGAGTGATTAGCTCCAATGGTGCTTGTCTATCGTGCAGTTACATGCTGCGCGACGGTGTGCTGTGTGTTCCTATCACGTAACAGGCACACCATTGCTACGTGGGTAACTGCTAGGCACCACATTGCTCAATCAGGCCAGTGTACTGCGTGATGATCATGGCACGTGCTGGGGGACTCGGATGCCGGGCCAGAAACTGGGAGCAAGGTGGAAGTGGTGAACCTGGTAGCAGTGGTGGCCCCATTGTTCGGGCAGGGGACCTGCAGAAGGCATGGTCTCAGGTTTGGGTCATGTGGCTGAGGGCCTGGAGAGGCACACAGGTGTGCCCAGGATGGGGAAACTGTGCCGTCACCGCTATGGGGACCTGCGGCACCATGATCCGGAGTGCCTGCAGAGACTGCAGGACCGTGCCTGCCATGGTGCAGTCCAACAACCAGGTACAAGTGTCCATGCATGGTGCAAGCTGCCTCTGTATAGGCATGGTGCACTGGGATGTGCAGTCAGTGCATGTGCACCTGCACACAGGGCTGGCCAGCCCTGTTAGGGTGTGTGGGTACTGTGATGTGGCCGCGCTGTACTGTGTGACCCTCTGTTGCGCCATGCCAGTGGCCCTCAATGGTGGGCCTGTCTCATGGGCTCAGATCCCAGCATGGCGTTCTACTGTAGCGGTGCATCATGTCTGGCCTGCATGGGTGGGGGGATGGGTGTGTGTTGTTGTCATGTCTCTCATGGGCCTTTCTGTATGTGTTTCTTTCTCAGGGCCAGAGGCATGTGGGCGGTCTAGGGCTGAGGCCGCTAGGCAGAGCAGGCAACCAGATGAAGGTGCTGCGGCTGGGCCAGCAGGACAGGTGGCAGATGAGTGTGTGTAGTATGCATTTAACATTAGTTGCTGTGGATGGCTGTTAGGGGCGGCCAGTACGCATAGCAGGAGAATGCCAGCATGCAGTGCTATGGCATGTGCTGTCTCACTGTTACTGTTGCCTGTGTTGGTCGGCAGCATGTGGTGATCCCACAGAGCATGGCATCTGTGTGTTGGTAACCTGTTGCTGTCACTGGTGGTGGCCGTGTGTGACCCACTGTGCACACATGCAGCTGCTGCCCAGCAGGCTCATGTGTTGCCCCAGGGGCATTGGTCCCTCACTGTGGGGTGTCTGTGCACATGTGACAGTGTTAGGTATTCCCTGAAAAAAGTGGCACGGTATCCTGGGCAGCTGTGGGTGTCCGTTGTGCACATGCTGTTGGTGGCATCGTCCATGGGTGTGCCCTGCCTCAGTCCCCTACATACATGGCCCTGGGTGGGGGGTGGTTGCCATTTGCTGTGTGAGACCTGTCACTTAGTGTCTGTTCTGTGTTTCCATTGCATAGGTCATCCAGGACCAGGGAGAGGTCATCGAGGTGTGGGTGTCCTGGGAGGCAGCATTCTTCATCTTCAGTGCCTGACTATGTGCATCATCACTCAACTGGCAATACAGATCTGCCTATCCAGGAGGCATCTGGCAGCGACAAGGGCTCTGATGGTAGAGGGCAGACATCCACCGGCTGCGGCTATGATCTTTGGACATTCCTCTGTATAGTCCACTGTTTCCTTCCCATTCACCCCATCCCACTTGGACTGTTGTGTCATCTCCTCTTACACTCCCTGCACACTCCTATCCCCATAACATGGTGTACACCATTGAACCGTGCACAGCTTTATTTTCCATTTACCTTTCCTGTATCTGCCACATTGGCTTTTTCATTCTGTGTTGTTTTGCTTTCTCCATTCTGTTTGATTAAACCTTTTACAACCATTTGCTTGTGTGTTTCTGTGTCTCCCTTTCATGCATGTTGCTGCTCTGTGCTGGTGTTTCACATTGCTGGGGTCTGGCTGGTACACATCTTGGCCAGTGGTGTCCCTGCAGCATGAGTCTGATAAGTGCCCAATGACTTGTCTGTCGCATCCCTTTGTGTCACTGTTACATGATTTTCTGCTGTGGCCCACCTCTGTGTATGCCACAGTGCCATGGGTCCATGTCCACATGTGAAGCACGGTGCCCCCCCTGCTGTGTTGCCCTTCCCCATGCTGCTGTGCTATGTGGTGCAGTGACCTGTGTCTATGTGTGGCTGTATGGTATGTGCAGCATACTGCCATGTGCCTGTGTGGCAGTGTGGCTGTGACTCACTGTGCATGCATGGTGCCTTTGCATGGTGGCTACGGTGCTTGGCTATCCTGTGTTGGCTGTTAGGACTGTGCTCCTGGGGTGCTCAGTCCCTGTGGCCATCTGTTCCATGGCCATTCCATGCCCTGTCACATTGGTTCCCCAGGTCTGTGTGGGGCTCTGCACCTTGTCCATGGCCACTGGGCACTATGTTTGTTCTGTGCCTTCTGTATCTTTTTCCCCTTGTGGTTTTATCCTGCATCCACTTTCATGGTCCTGTGCCTTTGCACAGCCCTGCCTATGTTCCCTTGTGCATGGTGCACCTTGCTCCACTTGTTATATTCAGCATGCACTGTTGCTCCTGTGCAGTTCAGATTGCTCTGGCACATATCTGTTTACACAATGGTACATTTGTGCTATTTTCAGCGTGCTTTGCACAGGTGCATTTCTGTGGCACATCCGCTGAATATTGCATATTTGTCCTGCGGCGCAACTGAATTGCGCTACGCATCCCATTGCACGTGTTCTGGGTGCACTTTTGAATATCTAGCATATATATATATGTATATATATATATATATATATATATATATATATATATGACACATGACTTTGTAATAATACATTAGTTGGTGTAAACTTTCTATCACCGTTTTATAGAGCCTATGCAAGGCCACATTTAAATTATGCAAGCCAATGCCGGTGCCCATTAAAATAAATAAACTTGAAAAAGGCCAGAAAACGGCATCCCAGATAATTAATGGACACCATGATCTCTCGTGTGCGGAAAGACTATCAAGTCTAAATCTAATGTTACTGCCTACCCATAGACTGAAGGGTGATTTATTGTTAAGCAGCTGCTGCCGCCTCAAAGAAAAGTTTGAAAAACATTGTGATTATTTGCAATTCAACTTTGATTCCATATATATTCTATATATGTCTCCTCCCTATAATTTACTACTGGTGAAATCTGCATAAATACATTATCTTTATTCCTGAGAGTTCATCTGCCTCTATAGCTTACTCCCTACTTCAAGTCATAATCTTCTATTGTGACATCACAGTCTGTTGCCATGGGAGAAGGTGTGATGTCACAAGCAGTGCATTATGACTTCAGATAGGGAGAAAGCAACAGGAACAGATGAACCCCTCAGGAGCAAAGATCTTGTTTTCTTGCAAATGACCTCAGTAATAAATAATGGTGAGGAGAAATACAGAACTAATGTGAAATATAAGCTGAACTGTGTCTAAATATTATGATTTGTTTAAGTTCTCCTGAGGGCGTCAGCTGCTCTTTAATTTATGATATTATTCAGGACCCAGAACTTATGTGTAAGCTCAACACCAAACTTAAGCAAAACAGTTTAGAAACTGGGGGCCACCTCTTGCAAACTGTGAGACAAACATTTAATTTATTTATTTATTGAAAACTTTGGAGAATTACCTTTGAGCACAAGTGCTCAATTACAAAGGTTCCACATCAAATACAGCTATAAAAGCATTATAAGTACAATAAGCATTTCCAGAGGAAATGCAGTCACTTCAGGCTCAAAGCACTTAAGATAGAACAGTTACATACAGTTCTGAATCCACAGACATACGCACAGACCATTATATAAAACGTCACGGGTAACATGCAGAGAGAAACCAAATAAAACTGTTTAACAGTTATAATTGCTTTGAACTGCAAAGACAGATCGCAAAGATCTCTTAAACAGATTAAACTTGGGGAGATTCATTAGTGAATCAAGCAATTCATTTAACCAGTTAGCAACCCTAACAGCAAATGACCGCTTGCCCAACTGAGTATGCTTGAAAGGAGGCTTAAGGGCATTCCTGGCCATGCTCCTGGTGTTGTATTGATTGGAGATGGTGTGGAAGCAACTTGTTAAAGCAGGGGTTGTTAACCCCAAGAGCGCCTTCTTAACTAGCAAACAGGTCTGGAGCTTTATTTTGCTGGGTAACGGCAGCCAGTTAGTGAGTGCATAAAGGGTACAACTATGAGTGCAGTTATCTTCACCAACTACAAAGCAGCATGCCTTATTATAGATCAGCTTTACTCTGCTTAGCACCGCGTCATAGGCAGCTGTCTAGACAGGGGGAGCTCATAATCTATAAGTGACAGAAGGGAGCTGCCCACAATAAGGCATCTAGTATCCTCAGTGAAACTGTTCCTGTTCCAGTACAGGGCACCCAGTCATCTGTTAACTATGGCCACCAGATTGTCAACATGGGGTGCAAAAGATAAGGTGCCATCCAAAGTTACTCCAAGATATTTGAAGGTCTCCACCTGTTCAAGAATTTGTCCTTGGTCATTTCGGATGATAGAGGATGGAATTTTCCCCTTCTGTAGAAGGCCAAAGAAGAGCATGTCGTTTTTTTTTCTCTGTTTTTTGTTAGGTGTTTTTTGTAATTGAGGACCTGTGTGTTGTTGGAGAACCAGTTTTCAAGTGACCTAAAGTTACTTTGAAGAGCAGTAGTAAGGTTGTCAAGGACAGGGTTTCTGGAACAGATGACTGCATCATAGAAACATAGAAACATAGAAGTTGATGGCAAATAAGGACTGCAAGGCCCATCCAGTCTGCCCATTTCTTTTTCTACCTTATGAATGTGCCATCAGCCTTTGCTCTGTCAATGGCCTATCTATTCATACTCATCTGTATTGCTCCCTTATGCCTATCCCATGCCTGTTTGAAGCCCTGCACTGTATTCATAACCACCACTTCCTGAGGTAGGCTGTTCCATGCATCCACCGCCCTTTCTGTGAAAAAGAACTTCCTCACATTACCCCTAATCAGCATCCCTCTAATCTCATGCTTTGTCCTCTTGTCCTGCCATTTTTCTTATGCTGAAACATGTTAGACTCTTTTACCTTGTTAATGCCCTTAAAGTGTTTGAATATTTTGATCATATCACCTCTCTCCCTCCTTTGCTCTAGGGTATACATATTAAGCTCCATTAATATGTCCTCATATGCTTTCTGATGCAGTCCCTGCACCATTTTGGTTGCCCTTCTCTGGACTGCCTCAATTTGGTTAATGTCCATGTGAAGGTGTGGCCTCCAGTACTGCACGCAGTACTCCAGATGGGGCCTAACCAGTGTCTTGTAAAGAGGGATTATTACCTCCCTCTTCCAACTTGTGATACCCTACTAATACACCCCAACATCCCCCTAGCTTTACTTACTGCTCTAGTGGTCTGCTTGGATAATTTCAGGTCATCGGTGATGATGATGCCCAAGTCTCTTTCTTCCCTTGTGGCTGCCAGCAGCTCCCCTCCCAGCCTATAGGTGGCTTCAGAGTTTCTCTTCCCTATGTGCATGATCTTGCACTTCTTTGCGTTATACCCCAGTTGCCATTCTTCTGACCATTTTGCTAGTTTATCCAGATCTCTTCTCATTCTGTCCCCTCATCTGAATCATTTACTCTGTTGCAGATCTTGGCGTCATCTACAAACAGACAAACTTTACCCTCCAGTCCATCTGCAATGTCACTGATGAAGATATTGAAGAGGACTGGCCCCAGGACTGATCCCTGAGGTACCCCACTTGTGACTTACATCTCTTCTGACTGTATACCATTTACCACCACTCTCTGTTTTCTGCCCATCAGCCAGTTTGCCACCCGGTTGACCAACTTCTGACCCACCCCAAGCCTACCCAACTTATTAATCAATCTTCTATGTGGAACAGTATTGAAAGCTTTGCTGAAGTCAAGGTAGGCGACATCAACTGCTCCCCCTTGGTCCACCACTCTGGTTACCCAGTCAAAGAAATCTATGAGATTAGTTTGACAGGACCTTCCTTTTGTAAACCCATGCTGTCTTGGATCCGGTGCTCCTATGGATTCCAGGTGTTGCACTATCCTTTCCTTAAGGAGTGCCTCCATAATCTTGCCCATTACTGAGGTAAGACTGACTGACCTGTAGTTCCCTGCCTCCTTCCTGCTACCGCTCTTGTGGAGCGGGATCACATGAGCCCTTCTCCAGTCTTCTGGGACCTCTCCTGTGCTCAGAGACTCACTAAACAGTTCTGATAATGGCCTCTAGTTCTACCCTTAGCTCCTTTAGTACTCCTGGGATGTATGTCATCAGGTCCCATTGCCTTGTCCACCCTGAGCTTATCGAGCTCTTGTAGGACCCTTTCTTTTGTGAAGGGACTAGTGCACACCTCCCTCCCCCCTGTGTCTATGGTGCTGAGCTGTGGGCCCTGCACTACCTTCTCTTCAGTAAATACTAAGCAGAAGTATCTATTTAGGATATATGCTTTTACATGGTCCTCCTCCTCACATGCCCCCTTATTCCCTTTGATCTTAGCATCATCAGCATAGAGAAGTACACTGGCTGTCTGACAAACACTGGGCAGTTGATTTATGAAGAGGCTAAATAGGGGTGGGCCTAAGATGGAACCCGTCCCCCCAAAGATTTGTTGAACTTCACCCACTGGGAGCAATTGGTGAGATAACTGTGGAACCAATCAACTGTGTGCTGTGTCAAACCCAGGCCAAATAGTTTGTTAAGCAGGAGCTTATAATTGAGCAGGTCATTAAAATGAATAAGAAGCAATATTTATTCACACAGAATCACCACTCCTTAGAAATCCATACGTACTGAAATAATTATAAGTACAATAAGACTCAAATTTAAAAATAAATCACGGGTAGACAGATATATACTGTGTAGAGTATATCTGAAATATTTCCACTGAAATAGTGGAGGAACTGTCTATGGGCTTCTGTCTTCTTAGCTTCTGCTACTCTTTGTATGAAGTAGAAACCTTGTGATTATCATCCATACTGTATGTGCAAATTCTCTATTCCTGCTAACTGTTGCCTAGTACTCATAAAAAGATTCCCAGTTTTTTATGACTTGTTTATCCCAGCCACAGCGAGCAGTGTTCTTACCCTTGGGTACCACTCCTGAGAGTTATGGCTTGCCTCCCACCTCACCCCACCCCCAGCTCCTCTTCAATTTCCCAATCTCCATCATGCAGTTGTTACAACTGAGAGGTTCTGCTCCAGTGTGTGACGGTCTACCTCCCTTTTATTTCACCCTCCTCTTATGTGCCAGTGCCAGTGATTCTGACCCCCAACTACCCCCCAATGTTCCTCACCTGTTCCTTGTCAAATCCCCTTGCAGGGTGTGCATCCTGGAGGGGTGAAGGTCACCTTAGTCCCACCCTCTCCCCAGGCTGGCAAAGCTCTCACTTACTACTCAAGAGCTAACCCAGGAAATGTTATTTGTGTTACTATGTTCTGTGTGTATGTATATGATTTATGTGTATGAGTATGTATGGGAGTGTATATATATATATATATATATATAGAGAGAGAGAGAGAGAGAGAGAAACTGATATCTATGTGTGTGTATATGTATAATGCATTCATGTACATAGTCTATACCTGGATGCCAAGTGCGGTCTACCTATACCTCAAATATATTTAGCATAATTTTAAATGTATTGTTTGTATGCACAGGCTTAAATCTATGTATATATTACTTTGATCTCGTGACTAAATGTATCCCCGGATGCATTTGGAAAAGAGCTATTGTAGTTCAGTATGACTTTTCTGATGAAATGTTTTCAAATAAAATACTGTTACAGGTATATATATCCTGATCCCAGTTATATATCATGTTTCAGGTTGAACCCCACCTCATGCTCTGGTCAGGTCCTGCTCCAGCCGACATCACCATGGCTTTTCCATACAAACCATGGGCTCCACAGAGGGATGTCCTCTCCCTGCACCAGTCCACTTGTATCTAGTGGTAGTCAGCACTAGGGCCCATTATCACACTGGGGGATGACTGTCATATAGATGGTGTATGATTTTTTTCCTTGATTTTTGTCCTTTCCTTTGTCCCTTCTCCCCTTAGTGTGGGCGGAGTTCTGCAATGCCTCAGCTACAAACAGTGACATCCTCCAGAGTGAACAAGTTGCCTTGGCCCACTGCAGGTGGCACTGCAGTACTAGTTGCCCAGTACCATTCCTCCTGACAACAGCACACTTCTGAGCATCAGCTGCTGCAATCTGGCCTGCTTCCTGATGCGGCATACCAAGCTTGTTTCTGAGCTTGGGTCGCCTTCAAGGCAACCTAACATGCTATCACTGGGCCATTAGAGCAGCCAAGAGTCTCATTTTTATGTTTGCTTGCACGCATATGCAAGAAACATAGTGCCATCATCGGAGATTTCGGAGGTGTGTCACCTCCTCCTCCAATTCAGGCAGTGTGCTGGCAGGCGAGTTTCGTAGCTATCGCATTTTGGAGTTGCTCTGCGACACGCCTCCAAAATGCTTGGCATACAGTTGAAAGGGGAGCTACGCTGAGTGAGCTGCGATAAGAGGCTGCTCGCGCAGCTCCCAGCCGCAGGCGCGCATGCCCCGACTCAGTGTATAGCCGACGGGTGCCCAATCCCGCCGGGTGAGCTGCATTGTCTCCCCAGAGGCTGGTGCCATGCTGGGAGCCCACCCCAGCGTGGCAATCAGTCATTGCCCATTGAGGTGCCCAATCCCGCTCGGCTGAACGCACTTCAGCCCTGTGCCTGCACACTGGGAGTCCACCCCAGCGTGGCAAACGGGTCTCATTAAGGTTTTTATTTTTTTCCCTCCTTCTGCCGACGGGTTGGCCATCCTCACGCTGAACGCCTCAGTGCTCTTGTGCCACGCCAGAGCTTCACCCCAGCGTGGCAAACGTCCCACGATGTCTTTTTTTATTTTTTTTACCTGTAAGACAAAAACGGTCCAGCGGTGCATCTCCGACCCCCTCCCACAACCCGCACCCACCCACTGGGCAGCCCAGCCTCCCCACCCCACCCCATACTTACTCTCTGACCCGCGACGCATCTTCGTGGACCGGGAACATCTGCACTCTTCAAAGCCGACCGCGAACTGAGGAAATGCCGTAAGCTGTATAATGGGCTAGATAGGAGGGTTTCAACTTTATTGCATATCTCAGTTATTTTTGAATTTCTCATCAGATTAACATGGGGTTTTAGACCCTTCATGAGATATCAAACATGAGCGCATTGGTCTCGGCGGGATTTCACGCAGTGACTGCGTAAATCACCCTTCGGCCCGAACTGGGCCATGACAGTGACATCGCTCATGAGAAGGGGCCCAAAATCCCATGTTGGAAAATTTGGTGCCAAAATTCCAAAAATGAATGTTTAATCTAGCGCAGCTATGCAGTCCTCACGCAGGCTTGTAAGTTCGCAAAATTTCAATATTTTCACCCAGATTTTCAATATTGCCATTTTACCACACCTTCTTATGAGTAGTACAGCTGTCATTTTCACATCTCACTCCAAATGTGTTTCCTACCTCAAGTAGCGAGAATGGCGCAGCAAAGTAAATCAATGTACGGGACAAATTAAGAAAATCACAGTGACACTGTTCATGAGCAGAGGTCTTGAAATGGCTATGTTGAAAATTTGGTGAAAAAATTCCTAAAATGACTGTTTTACTTTAGCCGCATGCTATGCAGATCCTACGCCACCATAGGTTTGCGTAGTTTTCAATATTTCCACTCCAGATTTTCAACATTGCCATTTTTCCACACCTCCTTATGAGCAGTACAGCTGTCATTTTCACATCCTGCCCAAAACGCAGTTCCTACCATGTAGCACACAATGGCGCAGTCGGTGTGCAAACTCAATGTATGGGACACATTAACAAAACCACAGTGACACTGTTCATGAGCAGAGGTCTTAAAATGGCTATGTTGAAAATTTGGTGAAAAAATTGCTAAAATGACTTTTATGAGCTGCGGATTGCACAGTTCCTATGCATGCTCGTAAGTTTGCAAATTTAATATTTCTCTAGATTTTCAACATGTCCATTTTATTAAATCTTCCTATGAACAGTACAGCTGCAATTTTTCATATGTCACCAAAATGTGTTATCGCACATGTAGCGCATAATGGTGCTTTTGGTGCAAGCAATGTTTAGGACAGATTAAGAAAATCACAGTTACACTGTTCATGAGCAGAGGTCTTAAAACGGCTATGTTGAAAATTTGGTGACAAAAGTCCATAAAATGACTGTGTTACGAGTGAGCATTGTGCAGTTTCCACGCATCCCTGTAGTTCATGACTTTGTAATATTTACAGTCCAGATTTTCACTAGTGGCATTTTTCCACACTTCCTTATGAACAGTACAGCTGCCATTTTTCACAACATGGCCGAAGTGTGTTTTCACACTTTCAGTGCAGAGATGCATGGTCGCTGTGGGAAATCATTGTTCGGCACAGATAAAGAAAATCACAGTTGCACTGTTCATGATCGGAGGCACCAAAATGCCTGAGTTGACAATCTGCTATAAAAAAATCCCCAACCTAATTATATTACGGGTGTGCTGTACAGCTTCTATGTACGCCGTGACTTCACCATTTTTTAAATATTTTTACTACACATTTGCAACATAGCCATTTTTACACCTCCCATGAAAGAGTACAGCTGTCATTTTTACATCCTGTTTGGAATATTTTTGCACCTGTGGTGCTAAATGCCGTAGTCACTGTGCATAAGCAGCTTTCGGCTACCAAACTGATATTCCCCCTGTTCATGAGGTGGGGTCACAAAACAAACATGTTAAAAATTTGGAGTGAAAATACCAACGAATGCCTGAGGTATCAGGCTTTTCAACTAAATCGCCCAACCCTCTAGAGAATGACAGGAATCAGGGGTGTGACTTGGGATTCTTGCCTGTAATGCTCATACCATTCCACACCCTGCAGTCACCGAGAGGCATCGAGGTATGCCTTGGACTCTTCGGCCCCTAACTTCACCCCATTCTCCTATATTGCACCCATCTCACCGTATTTCCTAATGAAATGGTGCGATAAGGCCAAAGACCCTAAGGAACATGTGACACTTGTCAGTCTCTGCAGAGTGGGGTGTGGTGAAATGGCGTGGCCGTTATGCCTGACGACCCAAACGCACTCCCCAATGCCTGTCACTCTCTGCAGGGTGGTGGTGGGGTTGGCTTCAGTTCAATACTTCACTGCCATTCCTATTACGCAGCTCTGTAACTTCTACACTACCACTGCCAATGCCAGCAAGCAAACATTCGGCATTGACAAATGCTTGTTTGACCTGTTCAGCTTAAGAAAGTTAGTGCATATCCAGACTTTTATTGATGTAAGCCACAATGAAATTGCACCCAGTATTTTGCACAACGCTGCAACTCAACCCCGTCTACCACAGGGAGGATCAAACAGGTCACTTCTTTAATCTTTCTTTGTAACCCACTAGCAGAATCTTCATTTTTCTGGGTTTAGCTTAAATAAGCCAGCTCTCTGTCATACAAGTTTACACTGCCTCTAATCATAAGTACACTTATTACTGAAACTGACATATGGGGTCAGATGGAACCGAGAGATACAGTTAGATAACATCAGTACAAGAAAGATACAACAAACCACACTTCTTTATTATCTCAACCAATAGCAGTATAAAGAAGTAAAAAACAGTGGGACCAACGCTGAGCCCACTGGTATTCCGTGATCAAGCATCAAAATCAACGACCTACAAACATACATCCATATAATCTGTGTCAATTTGGTAAGCCACAACAGGAACTATTCAAATATGGTTCCTGTCATACTTTTTTGGACATGAGACATGGTAGTAGAACTTCATGGGCAACAATGTCAAATGCCTCTGAACAATCCAGAAACAGAATGAGGAAGAAGATATCATCTTTGCTGATTTAGAACACTGACCAATGCAGGTTCCTTCTGTCACTGCGACCCTGTCTGAACCAAGATTGGAACTGGTCAAAAAGTTACCTTCTCCAACATCTTCTTGGACATGAAGTTTCATTTATAAGTCATGAATAACTTCAGCACCTAGGGTGCTATGTCAGCACGTGGAATTCAAATAAAACAAAGGGTTAAGTTGAATGCACACTGCAAACAGAAAATAAAGTTTGAATCTATGTTTCGAGCATTTCATCTTTTTCAGGAATGATCTATAAAGAGAACAGTAAGCATAATTTTGTCAATTAATGTTTTTTTGGACTCAGCACTTCCCTAGTTATTTTTGAGCTGTTTTGTTATGATGTTGAAAATGCTGTGCTCATCTATTCTTTTAAGGTGTATGCTAGCTGTCCTGCTAGCTTCCACACACCACCTCTCACCAACACCTGATTGTTTAGACAGTCATAACATTTATGATGATATCAGTTTTTCTTTCTCTCCTCTAATGGTCGGAGAGGACAAGCCCGCAAATTGTATTTGGTATCTGGGATAAATCCAAATAACATATATAACACACCACCTAACCAAATCCTCCTTTTATATACCACAGAGATGTCTCCTGTTAAAATATTTTATTGAGGTCTGGCTGCACCTCCTCTGTATTTCCTTATCTGGGGATATTGAACCCTGACCCCCCCCCCAGCTCTGCCAAGCCCACTTACTCTCCCCAGTGGTTCTCTACTAAAGTCTTAAAGTTGCCCACTTGAATGTATGCAGCCTCACAGCCAGCTTTGCTGAGCTGGAATCTTTGGTGTCTCACTACTCCCCTGACATTTTAGGGTTAACTGAGATCTGGCTAAAGCAACTATGCCTGACTTCATGTGTACATTAAAGGGCTATAAGCTCCTCAGGACTGACTGTCCTTCCTCTAAGAGGGGAGTGGGGTTGCATTTTACTTTAAGGAACAGACAAATGTAACTGCTAATAAATAAATAAACAGAGGAAAGAGTAAGTATTCAAAACAACAGTTAAGGGGCCAGAAATAAGACATGATGGGAGTGATGCAGTGCAGTGGTTGTGGAGCAGCAATCTTCCGGGAAACATTCTGGAGGATGCAGTGTTGTTCCATCTGCAGGCACCTCTGTGGGTTGAGGGAGGAGGTTGCTCATCTCCAGGCTGAGTTGGCCAGGATTTGGTGGACCTCCTCTCCCACCTAGGGCCCACCAGGGCTACTGCCGTTGCCTCAGAGGTTGCCAAGAAAGAGAAGTGGTTGGACCACAGTGGGCTCAGGGAGGGTGAGGGTGGTGGAACAAAGAGGTGCATCCCTCCAGTTGTACCTCTCCACAATTCATATGCCATTCTGGCAAAGTGTGGTTCCTCTATGGAGGCACCCAGCGTGGAGACCGAGAAGGATGCTGGGAACCTCCACAAAGGAGACCCACAGGAGGGTGACATGGGACCCCACAGGGGAAGGAAACAACTCCTGGTGGGGGACTCCTTTGTTAGGAGGGTAGAACTTGGGGAGGAAGGGGAGAGGGAGGTAAGGTATCTGCCTGGCACCATGGCTTGGAGGGACAGAGAGCGAATCCTCAGGATCGCAGGAGCAGCTGCACGGGGGAGGCAGCTGGATGTCATTGTCCACCTAGGGACAAATGACCTGGCTGGGAAAGGGATCAGAGCAGTGCATGAAGAGTTTGTGGAATTGGGGAGGGGCCTTAGACAAGTAGCATGTACGGTAACCTTCTCGGAGGTGCTGCCTGTCTATGGCATGGGTGAGGCTAGGGTGCTCCACACCATGGGATTCAATCAGTGGTGGAAAAACTGGTGCAGAACTCAGGGGTTTGGCTTTACTGGGGACTAGGGGTCCACCTAGAGGGATTCAGGCCTATACTCAGGGCTCCTAGTGCTCTGCGGCAGAATTTCCTGATTTCTGCAACAGGGCTCCTAGGCTTCTGCGGCAGCATTTTCTGATTTCTGTGGCATGATTTATTCATTTCTGTGGCATAATGCAGTCCTACCATTGGCTAAAATATGATGTGATGTCATTGATGACATCACCTGCCAAGCATGGAGGAGGGGATTCAGGATAAACAAGATGGATACAGAGCCTGGCACTATGGAAAAACTATATATTTGAATGAAAATTCACCAAAAACCATGATTTCTGCAGCACTAAATGAATTCTGCAGCATGAAGTGAATTCTGCGGAAAATTCTGTAACCACAGAATCACAGAATTCCGGGGGCCTTGCCTATAATGGTGCGATGGTCTGCATCTGTCCAGGAGGGGAACCAGGATCCTAGGTGATAGGTTTAAATGCTTCATTGTCAAGCATTTAAACTAGCCAAGGGGGGGGGAGGTACTGGAAAGGAGCAGGGAATTCCTAGACTCCCCCCAAAAAATCAGGGTAGTAAGTGAGATAAACACCAAGATAGAGACATCAATAGGGAGAAGGGCAGGGATAAATGGAGAAAATGACAAAAGGCAGTAAGGACAGGGATGGGGCAAAAAGGGGTAAGGCCATCAAGAAATGGAGGGTAGTGAGTACCAATGCCCGTAGTCTAAGCAACAAGCACCCTGAACTGGTGGCCTTGATGGAAGAGGGATGCCTGGATATCATGGCAGTCACAGAAACATGGTATACAGAGAACCATGACTGGGATGTTAACATACCAGGGTACATAACCTACAGGAGAGATAGGGAGGGGAGAAGAGGAGGAGGAGTAGCTCTCTATGTAAGGGAGGGATAAAAGCAGTGGAACAAAAGAGTAAACAGGGAGGAGAGGAGGCACTGTGGGTCACCTTAGAGACTGGAAATGGCACCACAATCCGCACAGGGGTTGTAAACAGACCCCCATCTCTGGGGGAGGGAATGGACAAGAATATGATAGAATGCATCCTTGGGATGGCAGAGAAAGGGGAGATACTGTTGATGGGGGACCTGAATATGCCAGATGTTAACTGGAGCACCTCTGCTGCAGCCACATCCAACAGCAGGGCTATTCTCGATGTCCTACAGGAGGCATGCCTCAGACAACTAGTGTTGGAACTCACTTAGGAGGGAGCAATCTTAGACCTCGTACTCTCAAATGGGGACAGTGAGAGGATCTCAGATCTAGAAGTGGGTAGCCATCTGGGAACAAGTGACCACGAAACAGTGTGGTTCATGATAAATTCAGCTACAGAGTCAAGCCACAGAAAAGTGAGGGTACTGGACTTCAGGAGGGCTGACTTTGGCAAGATGGTAGTGTCTTTGAAAAGCACTAGCAAACAGGCAAGGAGGAGGGATGGAGCAATAATGGGGAAACATCAAAACTGCCATCACAGAGGCAACAGCCCTTTGTGTGAAGCAAATAAACAAATCAAAATGAAGGAAAAAGCCACTATGGTTCTCAAAAGAGGTGGTGGGGAAGGTTAGGGAGAAAAAGACTGCCTTTAGGAAGCATAAGGAAAAACAGAAGGAGAAGGACAGAAAGCTGTACCAGTTAAGGCGGAAGGAAGCAGGGAAGGCAGTCAGAATAGCAAAGGCCCAAACTGAGGAAAAGATAGTCAGCTCTGTTTAGAAGGGGATAAAACCTTTCATAGGTACATTAGGGAGTGTAGAAAGATAAAGGGAAGGATAGTGAGGTTGATAGAATAGACAGTGGGTGGGCAGAGAGGGAAAGTGAAAAAGCATGGATACTAAACGAATAGTTCTGCTCAGTATTCACAAAAGAGGAGGAGGGGGAGGTACCTAATCCAATTAACAGAAGTACTCTGGATATGGGAGTCCATCCCAGTCTTTTCACAGAAGAAAGGGTTCTGAAAGAACTCTTAAAACTGAAGGTGGACAAAGCAATGGGGCCTGACGGGATTCACCCCAGAATTCTAAAATAATTAAGGGGCGAACTAGTGATACCACTGACTACCCTTTTTAACATATCATGGGAGAATGGTGTGGTACCTGAGGACTGGAGGAGGGTGGATTTGATTCCCCTTCACAAAAGTGGGAGCAAGACAGAGGCAGGAAACTACAGACCTGTCAGTTTGACCTCTGTGAAACATATAGAATTTGATGGCAGATAAGGACCGCTTGGCCCACCCAGTCAGCCCATTTTCCTACCTAATGGATAAGCTGCAGATCCTAGTTAACCAGCAGCCTACTTCTTCCTACCCCCACCCCCTAGAATTGCCTTATGACTGTCCCATGCATGTTTGAATTCCACCACTGTTTTTGACTCCACAACCTCCTCCGAAAGGCCGTTCCATGCATCCACAACCCTCTCTGTGAAAAAATACTTCCTAAAATTACCTCTGAGCCGCCCCCCCATCTTCAAATTGTGCCTCCTTGTTCTTGCACACCTCTTTTTTTGAAAGATGCTACCCTCTTGGACTTTATTGATTCCCTTGAGGTACTTGAAAGTTTCTATCATGTCCCCCTTCTCCCTCCTTTCCTCGAGACTATGCATATTAAGCTCCTTAAGTCTCTCTTCATATGTCTTCCGGTGCAGATCCTGCACCATTTTAGTTGCCCTCCTCTGCATAGCTTCCATCCTGTCTATGTCTTTGCGGAAATTGGGTCTCCAGAACTGCACGCAGTACTCCAGATGGGGTCTCACCAGCTGTCTGTACAGAGGGATAATAACTTCCTGTTTTCTACTGGTGATGCTCTCCTATGCATCCCAGTATCCCCCAGCCCTCCTTGCTGCCCTCTCACATTGCTTGCCCACCTTTAGGTCATCTGATATGATTACCCCCAGGTCCATTTCCATTTTGTAGTTGTTAGTATCTCACCCCCATTGTGTACTCTTCCCTGGGTTTTGTTTCCCAGGTGCATTACTGGACTTCTTAGCACTGAATCTAAGCTGCCATACATTTGACCATTCTCTAACCTTGCCAGGTCCTTCTTATCCTTTTCCACCCACCTTGTGCATCAACCTGTTGCAGATCTTTGTGTCATCTGCAAAGAGACATACTTTTCCTTCCAGTCCCTCTGCAATGTTGCTTATAAAGACATTGAAGAGGACTGGTCCTAATACTGAACCCTGCGGTACCCCACTAGTAACCCCCCTTTCTTCAGAGTGGGCTCCATTTACTATTACTCTCTGTGTCCTATTCTCCAGCCAATTCTTTACCCAGGCTGTCATCTTGGGACCCACTCCCAGGCTGGCTAACTTGTATATTAATCTTTGTGTGGGACTGTGTCAAATGCCTTGTTAAAGTCTAGGTAGGCCATGTCCACAGCCCTCCCTGATCTACTACTTTGGTCACCGAGTCAAAGAAATCTATCAGATTTGTCTGGCATGAACTTCCTGCTGTGAATCCATGCTGCCTTGGGTCCTGTGCCCTCTGGCCTCTAGATATTGACAATTCTTTCCTTCAGAAGTGATTCCATCATTTTCCCTACCACTGAGGTTAAACTAACAGGTCTGTAGTTTCCTGCTTCTGCCTTGCTCCCACTTTTGTGAAGGGGAATCACATCTGCCCTCCTCCAGTCCTCGGGTACCACCCCATCCTCCCATGATTTGTTAAAGAGGGTGGTCAGTGGTGTCACCAGTTCTACCCTTACTTCTTTAGAATTCTGGGCTGAATCCCATCATGCCCATTGCTTTATCCACCTTCAGTTTTAAGAGTTCTTTCAGAACCCTTTCTTCTAAATGGCTGGTATCAACGTGTATCCAGAGTGTTTCTACTGTTTGTTTTAGGTACCTCCCTCTTCCTTTGTAAATACTGAGCAAAAATATTTGTTTAGTATCCTGTCTTTCACAGTCACCCTCTGCCCACCCTCCCTCCCTTTATTAAGCCTCACTATCCCTTCCTTGGTCTTCCTTCGCTCCTGATGTATATATAAAAGGTTTATCCCCCTTCTTAACTGAGTTGGCTATCTTTTCCTCGGTTTGTGCCTTTGCTGTTCTGACTGCCTTCCCAGCTTCCTTTTGCTTTAACTGATACAGTTCTCTGCCCTGCTCCTTCTGTGATTCCTTGTACTTCCTGAATGCTTTCTTTTTCTCCTGAACCTTCACTGCCATTTCCTTTGAGAACCATAGTGGTTTCTTACATTGTTTGGTTTTGTTTATTTGCTTCACACAAAGGCTTGTTACCTCTGTTATGGCAGTTTTTATTATTCCCCATTGTTCTTCCACCCCTCCTTCCTTCCCATTTGCTAGTGCATTCCTTAGGCACTCACCCATTTTGGCAAAGTCAGCCCTCCTAAAGTCCAGTACTTTTGCCTTTGTATGGCTTGACTCTATTGCTGTGTTTATTGTGAACCATACTGTTCGATGGTCTCTAGTTCCCAAAGTGATGGAATCACTTCTGAAGGAAAGAATTGTTGAGTACCCTAGAGGCCAGTGGGGCACAGGGCCCAAGGCAGCATGGGTTCACAACGGGAAGGTCATGTCAGATGAATCTAATCGATTTCTTTGACTGGGTGACCAAAGTAGTAGACCAGGGAGGGGCTGTGGACATGGCCTACCTAGACTTTAGCAAGGTATTTGACACAGTCCCACACAAAAGATTAATAAACAAATTGGCCAGCCTATGAGTTGGTCCCAGGATGGTAGCCTGGGTAAAACATTGGCTGGACAACAGGACACAGAAGGTAATAGTAAACGGAGTTGATTCTGAAGAAAGGGGGGTTAGCATGGGACAGTCATAAGGCAATTCTAGGGGTTGGGGGTAGGAAGAAGTAGGCTACTGGTTAACTAGGATCTACAGCTTATCCATCAGGTAGGGAAATGGGCAGACTGGGTGGGCCAAGCGGTCCTTATCTGCCGTCAAATTCTATGTTTCTATGTTTCTAGTGGGGTACCTCAGGGCTCAGTAATGGGTCCAGTCCTTTTTAACGTCTTTATAAGTGACATTGTAGAGGATTGGAAGGAAAAGTATGCCTCTTTGCAGGTGACACAAAGATCTGCAACAGGGTTGATACACAAGGAGACATGGAAAGGATGAGAAAGGACTTGGCAAGGTTGGAGGAATGGTCAGAAGTATGGCAGCTTGGATTCAATGCAAAGAAGTGCAAAATAATGTACCTGGGAAACAAAAACCCAGGGGAAGAGTACACAATGGGGGGGGAGGCAGTAACAACAACAAAAATGGAAAGGGACCTGGGGATAATTATATCAGATGACCTTAAGGTTGGCAAGCAATGTGAGAAGGCAGTAGAGAGGACTGGGGGATACTGGGATATATAGGGAGAGGCCTCACCAGCAGAAAACAGGAAGTTGTCATCCCTCTGTACAGACAGTTGGTGAGACCCCATCTGGAGTACTGCATCCAGTTCTGGAGACCCCATCTCCGCAAGGACATAGACAGGATGGAGGCAGTCCAGAGGAGGGCAAATAAATGGTGCAGGGTCTGCAAGAGAAGCCACACGAGGAGAGACTAAAGGAGCTTAATATGTATGCCCTTGAGGAAAGGAGGGAGAGGGGACATGATAGAAACTTTAAGTACCTCAGTGGAATCAGCAAAGTCCAAGAGGGTAGCATCTTTCAGAAAAGAGATGTGCAAGAACAAGGGACATAATTTGAAGTTAGAGGCGGCTTGGGGGCAATGTGAGAATGATTTGTTCACAGAGAAGGTGGTGGACGCATGGAACAGCCTTCCTGAGGAGGTTGTGAGTCTAAAACTGTGGGGGAATTCAAGAATGCATGGAACAGACATAAGGCAATTTTTGTGGGGGGTAGGAAGAAATAGGCTGTTGGTTAACTAGGATCTGCAGCTTATCCAGTAGGCAGGGAAATGGGCAGACTAGGTGGACCAAGTGGTCCTTATCTGCCGACAAAGTCTATGTTTCTATGTTATGGCCAAATGTGCCTGTGAAGCCCTCCACATGGTACTTGTCCTTGACAACATGAAAAAATTACATATCATATGTGTCTATAATCCCCCTAAGAGTGGTATTAATGGGTTAACGGATATCATACAATACCTGGCCACCCTGTAAGAGAAAACTGAATTTTTCCTCCTGGGTGATTTAAATCTCGATTGGCTTGGGAATAACTCTGGTATGTTTCATGCTGTACCTGGGAAGCTCCACCTATCTCAGCTGGTTTCTTGCCCTACTAAGGTATCACTAAATAGCAATTGCCAGTCCTTCATAGACTGGATTCTTATCAATAGAAAAGAATGGGCTCTAATTGCTGGTATGCTGCCAGACTCCATTAGTGCCCACTCACCCGTTTTCTGCATCTGGGAAGCTAGTACTCAGAAGCTCCTACCCAAATAAATACTATTTAGGGATTTTTCTAAACTGAACACGGGACGCTTAATGTTGATTTACTCCTAACTGACTGGTCCCCACTAAATCAGACATCTGACATACTGTAGATAGCCCCTTCAATTTCTTCATATCCACTCTCCAGACCCTTCAAAACAAGCACATTCCCTTCATAAAGCATAGGGTTATAGAAACAGTGACAAAATAGTTGCATAGTGAACTACTTGCTTCCATTAAAATGAGGGACAAAACCTGGGCCCGATTTAAAAACTTAAGAGTCTCTTGTCTAAAGTACCATGGAGCTAAGAGTAAAACTAGCTGGTTAGAATTTACTTACAATAATTTTTAATTTTCCCTTTTTAATTGATGTTAATGTTTGTGTGCAAAAGCATTTTTTTAAAAATAACCTGTTTTTTGTTACATGCTAGCTCACTCCTCCTTTCGGCAGTGGTGGGACTTGAACATATAAGTGAGTGGCAATATAGTCAAATAAATTGTTTTCAGGTCCTTCCTCTAATTAGAGCTGATCTGTGTATTGAGTTACCATGACATTGCCTGGGTTAAACCAACATATATCACAAGGTTCTAAGTGTTTTAGAATTTATTAGTTGATTGAATATCAATTTGAATGATGGAAAAGGTAGATATGATTTAGATGCTTTATTTCAAGCTGTGCCTCCTAAGGGAGGGGTTGCAAAGCCCCGAAGCACAGAGGTTTTCTTGTTTGTGATATAGGTGAACAAGTCTGAAAAGTTTATGCATGTTTTGCACGGAGTTTTACTTTTTGTAAGTAATTTGTTGATGAAAATACTTCATTATTAATTTATAATGAAATGTTCTTGCTGAATTGTCCGAGTGCTGGATTCTTTTGTAAATATACAAAATGGTTCCATAGTGAACTGCTTGCATCCATTAAAATGAGGGACAAAACCTGCACCCGATTTAAAAATTCAGAGTCTCTTGTTGACTGGGTAGACTATCAGAGGCAGAGAAATGAGTGTAAAAAAGCAGTATGAGCTGCAAAAAGTGCCTACTGCAAATAGCTCCTCCAGGCTTCTGTCAGAGATTCTCATAGCTTTTGGAGCCATATAAAGGTTTTCATGGGACAGGGTACAAACCCTACCATATCTGATATGACACTGGATGGCACAAATTGTAATAATATTGTCACAATTGCAAATGCCTTCAATTCTCATTTCTCTGACCTCTCCAAATACACAAAGCTGACCAGCATGGTTCCTGAACCTAGCTCCACTGTAGTGGAACCAGACTCCCCTCCTCTTAACCTAAGGTCTGTCACCAAACCCGAGGTACTGCATCTCTTGAAGACTATCCCAGTATGCAGTAGTGCAGGATCGGATGGTCTATTAACCAGGTTCCTCAGAACTGCTGCTCTTCTCATAGCTACACTAGTCACAAGGCTGTTCAACTTGTCCCTTTCAACTGGAGCAGTGTCTAAGCTCTGGAAGGTTGCCAGAGTGGTACCTATTCATAAAAAGGGTGATACCAAATGTATGGATAATTACCTCCCCATAGCCATCCTATCTGTGCTCAACAAGCTACTCGAGAAACTCACGTCCTCCCAGGTAACAGAACACCTCCAGCTGCATAATTTATTATCCCTGGCACAGCATAGTTTCAGGCATGCACATAGCACATCCACTGCCCTCATCCAATTTACTAGTGACATCAAGATGGCCATGGATAAAGGCATGCTTACAGGGGCTGTTTTCATTGACCCAGCCAAGGCAGTTGACCTTGTAGACCACACCTTGCTGTTCTCCAAACTGACCACCTTGGGATTCTCATCCACTGCTACTACCTGGTTTGAGAGCTACTTCACTAGTTGGCAGCAGTTTGTAGAAATTAAGAGAGTAAAATCTGACCTTTACCCCACTAAAGTTGGTGTCCCTCAAGCATCCATTCTTGGTCCTGTGCTGTTCACTTTATTTCTCAACAATCTGCCCACAATGGCTGACTCTTGCTCAACCCTACAGTACTTTATGCAGATGACATGGTACTGTATGCAAGTGCCACGGATATATCTGACATCAACTGAAAGCTAAATGTTGATTTTGATTCCATTCAGTCCTGCTTAAATCACAATAGACTCCTCATGAACATCAAAAAAATATTTGCTATGCTATTTAGTTCAGTGCCTAGAATCAGGTCCTGTCCCTCTGTCCTTACCATCTACTGTTCAGCGGGCTCCCCACTAGAGGTAGTAGACTCCTTCAAATACCTTGGGGTCACCTAAGTTATCCTGGTCAACATGGTAAAGCACGTTTCACAGGCCTACCCCTTGCAGTCCACTGATAGGTCACAACTAGTTGTCCCAAAATGTGCTACTAAGATGGGAGAACAGGCTTTCTCAGCAGTTGCTCCCAAATTCTGGAACTGCTTTCCAATGCTTCTAAGATGCTTTCAGTCTCACCAGGTTTTTAAGAATGAACTTTGCAAGTACCTCCTGTCTAATGATAAGTGCATGTGCAATTGATGCATTGTATTCATACTTAACTTGGCTTAATCATTTACCACGACAATTTTGCACTTATGTAGCTGTAGTCTAAATTCTGACATATCTTTGTGCTGCTCATTGTTTCATGTTACACCTGTATTTTGCCCACCCATGTTATGTTACTGTATTTATTGTTTCCTTGTAATGCTGTTCATTCATTGTCTGTAACTCTCCCGAGTCATGCCTGAAAATAGGCAATGCTTTTTTCAAGTGCACCTACCTGGTCAACAGAAAACTAAATAAATAAATAATTCCTACTACTACATGCACAAATGGATGCTTATTGAGAGCAACAGAGGTTTAGCATATACAGAAACATTGCAAAGGATGGGGTTAAGCACAAGGAGCTTAGCCGTCCCAGTGGCACTGTGGGTTGAGGCGCTGGACATCACACCTCACACTGCGTTGGCGACCCGGGTTCGGGAATGGACTCGAGCATTGGGGGTTGGCAGGGGAAGGGTTGAAGACTGAGCGCCTGCATGGAGCTCTTCACCCTGGACTACAGGGCATGGGGTAGCCTGGCGAGCCAGTGGCCCCTGGTGGAGACCGGGGGTACTGCAGCAAGCCAGGCAAGCACGTAATAGCATGGCTGACGCTGGCAGGGATGCCGTGTGCCAGAGCTTCTGTGCATGCCCACACACAGGAGGGGTAACCACAGAACAAGGAAAACCCCGGTCCTGGGGGTAGGCGACGGCACCAGCCTACATGCCCACTGCCGGGTCCGACCTGGCCGACCTTCAGGGTTCCTCCACTAGAAACATAGAAACATAGAAGTTGACGGCAGATAAGGACCGCAAGGCCCATCCAGTCTGCCCATTTCTTTTTCTACCTTATAAATGTGCCATCGGCCTTTGCTCTGTCAGTGACCTATCTATTCATAGTCATTTGTATTGCTCCCTTATGCCTATCCCATGCCTGTTTGAAGCCCTGCACTGTATTCATAGCCACCACTTCTTGTGGTAAGCTATTCCATGCATCTACCACCTTTCTGTGAAAAAGAATTTCCTCACATTCCCCCTTAATCGGCCTCCCTCTAATCTCATGCTGTGTCCTCTTGTCCTGCAATTTTTCTTATATTTAAACATGTTAGACTCTTTCACCTTGTTTATGCCCTTAAGGTGTTTAAATGTCTCGATCATATCACCTCTCTCCCTCCTTTGCTCAAGGGTATACATATTGGAGCCCATGATCGCAGCTGGAGGCTATGTATGTAAGTGTGCCCAGCATAGAAGGGGCGACCCCACCCCAGAGGGGTCCAGCCGGGGGTGTCAGCTGTGTAGCGGGGTGGAGGAGAGAGGATGATTCAGTCGGGTGGACTTCAGGCAGGGCAGTATCCAGCTGGATGCCTGAGAGAGGCTCCCAGGATCGTGAACAGGAGGGAAAAAGACTCAGGGTGGGGAAGCACACGGAGCTTAATATTAATTTCAGCAGTAAGCTACTCTTTAAGTGACATGCTCAAGATCACACAGAGAGTAAGCAGCTTTGGTGAGACTCAAATCTGGGTCTACAGGTTTTTTTGTTTTGTTTTGTTTTTTTGTTTTTTCCAATTGTTTAACCAGGAGTGGCACACTAAGCTGAAAGCTTGTTTACAGATGTGACCTGGGAGCACAGTGAAGTTAAGTGACTTGTTCAGGGTCACACAGTATGTAAGGATTTACATCTGTGTTCTAACCATTAAACTGCACCACCTGCACTAAGACGCAACACCTTGTTTTCAGTGTGGTATTGCTTTCGTCATGTTTTATAACTGGATGGACTGAAGTGCAAAGAGGTTAATGGAGTTGCTCAAAGTCACACAGTGAGTCAGTGGCTACAGTGTAATGTAAATCTGTGCTCTCCTGCCTGCCCTCAGGCATCATGATAGGGCTATCCCACATGACAACAACGACCCAGGTTCAGGAATGAACCGAGTCATTGGAGGCCAACCAGAAGGAGGAGGACTGAGATCCCAGAGGATGCCCTCCTCCGCTGGGGAGTGATGACAGCTGGTTCTTCTGGGATACTGCTGCCTGAGAGACCACAGGAGGTGTGCTGTCTGGAGCAGCTAATGGGGGGGAGGATGCTGGTTGGTGCTGCACTATGCATGCTTGTGTGCATACACATGCACACCCTCATCACCGGTGTACTGAAGGCAGGGAACAGAACACAGAAACCCTGCATCAGTGACACAGGCACCTCTCAGGAGGCAGTATAGCACAGTGGTTAAGGGCACTGATCTGCAAACCTGTAGACCTGGTTTTTAATCCCATCTGCCCCCACTTACATACTGTGGGACCCTGAGCAAGTTATTTAACTTCCTTATGCTCCCAAGTCACACCTGGAAACAAGCTCCACCTTAGAGTGCCTTTCCTGGTTAAACAATTTTCCCTTTCCCTTTCCTTCATACCATCAAATCCCACCTGTGACAGGGTTGGAAGAGCCCCACCACCCCCACCATGTGGGGTAAGCCATGGAGATTTGTAAGTGGAAGGGTAAGTCCAGGACAGGGCTGGTGAAGGCGGCAGAAGGAGGCATGGTGAACAAGGAGGATATAAGCAGGTTAACTACAATATAAACCTGTAATGTGTTGTTTTACAGTACACTACAATAAACACTGGACGACACTACCTTCTCAGAAGAGTATGACAGTTTTGAAGAACAAGCTATGGGCTCATACAGAAGTTTGCCTTCTGAAGAAGTTTTTGAGGATCTCCACCTTTCATGCATACTGCTAAGGAGAATGTCTTCACAGTGTGTTGACTTCATAAAGCAATCAATCAGACATGCTATGAAACTGACATTGCACATAATGGATATGGGGTAGCAAATTACTATAGTAAGGCGTTATATCTAGACTACTACCTGACTGTGAGTTTGTCATCTAAGCAATTGAAAGAAATTGCATAGCTGAGCTAAAATGGATAATAGCAGTTTATATTTTTACAAAGTGCAGAAAAAGTAAACACACAAACGCCTACCTACATGCATGTGTCAAATCCTCATCCTGTAGATAAAGACCGAATTGTAAATGCATTAGTGGAGTATGATTTTTGTGTCTGTGACCCAGATTTTGAGGACAGTTAAATGCGAACTGCAATGCTATATATATGAAGTCATTGGTCTCTCTGCTGGCACTGTTACTTGGTTCTATAGCAACCTCAACAGCTGGTCACAGCAAGTGAGGATAGACACAGTACTCTCTGACTGTAAACCTGTCCTCTCGGGCATCCCCCAAGGGTCAATCCTGGGCCCCCTCCTATTCAGCCTCTTCCTGAATAACCTCCCACTCACCTGAAAGGGCTGCATCCTCCTTTATGCAGATGATGCTGTCATCTACAACAGTGATCCTGATGCCGGAGCCCTAGGGAGACATCTCCAACATGATTTTTCCAGTGTTGAAGAATGGTTCGCTGACCACAAATTGATTATTAACTACAAAAAAACTAAGACGATGTTGTTCTCCAGCCCTCAAAACAAGCAAAAATCCTACCCCCTCTCAATTTGCAATGATGAGGGATTACTACTACAGTTTGTTTCGCATTTTAAATACCTGGGACTCACGGTCGACAACATCCTCTCCTATACCCTCCACACTGACAACACTGCCAACACTGTCAACACACACATAGGCCAACTACATAGGCACAAGCGTTGCCTGACTCCTGAGGCACTAAGTATAGCAGTGCACAGCTCAGTGATATCCTTAATGGACTATGGACTGGCAGTCTATGGTTCTGCCTCAGACACATCCCTAAGGTGCATCAGAATGGCCCTAAACAAAGCCTGTAGGTTAATCACGGATGCACCACGACTGACCTATACATGCGACCTATACACCCGGACTAACTGGCTACCTCTCAGCGGAAGACTAAAATACCAAACTTGCCTATAGACCAAGAAAATCCAATTAGGTCTGTTGCCCCCTAGGGTGCAGCAGCTGCTTATTCCGAGCATCAACCCCCGCCCCACTTGGAATTCTGCAAACCATTTTTTTCACTATCCCCCCTTGCCGTACCTCCCTTGACCACAGATCTTTTGCTTACCAGGCCCCACTGTGGTTCAACACCCTACAGGATAATATAACCAACCTGCCCACACTTGGGGCATTTAAACTGTCCCTAAACCAGCAAATAGTGTCTGGTTCCTCATGTGGCTGCTTCTGCTAATGCTCTTATCAC
Source organism: Neoceratodus forsteri (assembly GCA_016271365.2). Lineage (NCBI taxonomy): Eukaryota > Metazoa > Chordata > Ceratodontiformes > Ceratodontidae > Neoceratodus > Neoceratodus forsteri. Next base: position 453,587,294 of record CM057451.1, on the reverse strand, counting down.
TCTTTAGGGGCATTTAAGCTGTCCCTAAGTCAGCAAATAGTGTCTGGTTTCTCATGTGACTGCTTCCGCTAATCCTCTTGTTGCCCCCCATTGCCCTCCTTCCCCCACCTCACTGCTCCCTCCCCTCTTGAGACCCATCCCCTTAAATAGCCCTCTTTTCACTACTAGCTATCTCCCCCTCCCCATCCCCACCCCTTGCACTCATTGATAGCTTCTCTTTTCTATATCTTGCCACTCTGTGGTGTGCCCCTTAGTAACAGACCAACAACCCCTCCCCCATTATTCGTGCATGACAAGGCCACTGTGCTGCTCCCTCCTCCTGTTTTCTGGACTATTCTTCCCCCTGCCTGTACTTTATCTGACAAAGCTAGGCTATGCCTTCAGCTGCTTATATGCCACCCCTCCTCCTAATTCACCTCCCCATCCTTACTTCAGTGATGTAACTTTTGTATGCTCTCTTACTGTATTCACTGTTATGCTGTTATCTTGATGTCTCAACTGTTGTAATTGCAAACTGTTTATTCCTATGTATGTTGTTTCTACCTGATGTGGAACCTATGTAACAAGCTTTTAGCTCAAAGGTGTAATCCAAGACCATAAATAATTAAAAAAATTAAAATTCTCTGATTGCAGATGAAAAGAAGCATATGAATGGGAACTGGAACTAATAAGACCATGAAACACTAGCAATGAATGACACTGTTATATGAACATACTACCTGTAAGAACACTTTTTCTAAGTTTCATTTATTTCCAATAATGTGATACAGTTATAACAACACATTTTATTTCTAAGAACTTTGTCCTGTTTTTTATACAGGTCAGGTATTTTGTTTTAATAAATCACCTATCTAAAGCTCAAAGTGCTTTACAATTAACTGTTTAACACTTGATCGTATGTTAACCCTAAGATGTATAGAAGTATATAGAAGATGCCGTGCTTTGGGTATTACGAGGAGGCGGGGGGGTCCTGGGGTCTGATGGGGATGGAAAAGGGGTTGGCGAATAGAGACAGTGAGGGCCAGGAGGTTCCCTGGGGCAAAACTGGTACAGGACAGGGTTCCTCCCTGTCTTGTGCCCATATCCAAGGGCTCTGACTTATACAGGCAGGTGCTATGATCATCCTCGGGTTCTCATCCCTCTAGGGAGGTGTTATGCAATGCCAGGTCAGTTAAGAATAAGACCACACTGGTGGCCAGTATGGTAGCCTCTGCAGACTTGGCTTGCATTACTGAGACCTGGCAGGATGAAAATGCGGGACCCATTTTGGCATCCGCTATTCCGGCCATGTTCTCAGTGTTACATCACCCCAGAGTGGGCCAAGGGGGCAGGGGAGTCGTGATCTGTTTCAGATCAGAACTGGATCTCAGGGAGATTCCATTGGATCTACCAACTCCTTTGAGTGTATTAAGGGGGCTGGTGCAGACTGCAGGATCCTTCTCATTTATCGTCCACCAGGTGATGGGAGGACTTTCCTGCAGGAGGTAGCAGAGCTTGTCGCCGGATTGGTGTTGGAGTTCCCCAGATTGTTAATTCTGCGAGACTTCAATGCCTGGGTTGATGATGAGCTCTCATCATTTGGACAAAACCTCCTCCGGTTGATGGAATCACTGGGCCTGACACAGGTAGTTACCACTGCCACCCATGGGGGGTATACTCATTGGACTTGGTGTTTCTCCTGGGATGGAGATCACCTACATGGTGGGGGACCCCATCGGATGGTCTGACTATCACACCCTAAGATTCAGTTTTGCGACTCCCCTTAATAGGCCTGCCCCCAAGGAAATGGTGCAGTACCGTCCTTTAAGAGGAGTTACCTCAGAAGGCATAATGGCGGTACTGAACCTTTCAGGAATTCTGACTGATAGCAGTGATCCTGGCTCCCTTGTTCTCACCTATAATAGGGTGGTACAAGGGGCATTGGATATCATCGCTCCAGCTCGTGTTCATCCCCTGACCTTTCGCCCCGGGTCGCCATGGTATGATGGGTCCCTGGGGAGTTGAAGAGGCAGAGGCAAAGGTTGGAGAGACACTGGTGGAAAACTCACCTGGAGGAGGACAGGCCTAGATTGTTAGACCATTATAACATCTACCAATCAGCAATTTCCAATAAGAAGGCAGAGTTCCTGTCCAGGGAGATTGCTGTAGCCAAAAACAGGCCAGCTCAGGTCTTCCGCACTGTGGACAGACAGTGCAATCCAGTCTGTCTACTGTCTGGTCGACCATTGTCACAAGAAAAGTGTGATGAGTTTGTGCAGTTTTTTGCTGGTAAGGTTGCCTCCATCATGAAAGAGATCATCCAGTGCCTCCCCATTGGTCTTTGTATTGATCAACTGAGTGGTACAGTTACCCAGGTGACCTGGTCTGTCTTCAGCCTGCTGGTAGTCAGTGATTTTATGAGGATCATCCAGACTCTGCGGCCAACCTGCTGTAGTTTGGACCTGGGCCCAACTCGCCTTCTTGTAGGGTGTGTTGAGGTCATTGGCCCAGTCCTGGACGGGATAGTGAGGAGTTCTCTGGAGAGAGCAATCTTTCCAGACCCCTTAAAGGAGGTGATCTGTTCAGCCCCTCCTGAAAAATCTCTCCTTAGACCCTGACTGCCCGGCTAACAACAGACCGGTCTCTAACTTGCCTTTTATGGGCAGAGTTATTGAGAAGGTGGTTGCTCTGCAGCTGGAGGATCATTTGAGCAGTCACAATATCTATGACCCTCTCCAGTTAGGTTTCAGCAAAAGACATAGCACTTAGACAGTCCTGGTTCAGGTACTAAATGATCTCCTGATGGCCAGAGATCAGAGATCTCGTACCATCTTGGTTCTCCTTGATCTCTCTGCAACCTTTGATACTTTGGACCATGGAGTGCTGCTCGAGCACCTGTGGCTCTTCTGTGGACTGGGGGGGCAGTCCTCAGTTGGTTTTGATTGTTCTCTGAGGGCAGATCTCAAAGGGTGGTGTTGGGGATTTATTCCTTGGCCCCTCATGAGCTGCCCTGTGGGGTGCCGGAGGGCTCGGTGCTGTCCCCCATATGTACATGCTGCCTTTAGGAGATATTATAAGATGGTCTGGTCTGAGTTTTCACTGTTATGCAGATGACTTTCAGCTATACAAGTCTTTTGTGCCCGACCAGGAGAAAGATACTGTCTCGGTGTTTAACAGCTGTCTGACTGAGATTCAGGATTGGATGAGTGCCAGCTGGCTGAGGCTAAACCCAGAAAAAACAGAGGTATTGGTTGTGGACCCAGATCATAGGTCAGCTGGGACATTGGTGGGACAGCCCTCTGAATTAGAGCTGGTAGGAACACCACTAACTGTTTTGGACCAGGTCCATAACCTTGGCGTGATTTTTGATGAGAGCTTGACCTTGAAGGCTCAAGTGTTGGCTGCAGTCAAAGCTTCCTTTTACCATCTTAGGAGCATAGCTAAAGTGAAACACCTGGCTCTGACTGAAGATCTTTCCACTCTGGTCCACGCCTTTGTCACCACTCATCTTGATTACTGCAATGCCCTCTACCTAGAGTTACCAGGGATTGATAACCACTGATTGCAGCTAGTGCAGAACGTGATGACCAGGTTGTTGACTGAAGCCTCTAAATCCAGGCACATAACACCTGTGCTGCGTGAACTGCACTGGCTGCCAGTACAGTGGCAGATAACCTTCAAGGTCGCATTGTTGACCTATAAAGCCCTACACGACTAGGTACCGTAGCACCTGCAAGACCTTCTGTGCCCTTACCTTTCCTCCTGCCCACTCCGATCCTCTGACGAGGGACTGCTAGAGATTCCCAGGGTCCATTTGAAAACATCTGGAGGAAGAGTATTTGCCTTTATGGCTCCGACTCTGTGAAATTCTCTACCTCGCTAGATACGAGATAGCCTGAGCGTGGAGGGTTTTAAAGCAACCCTCAGAACTTACTATATTTATTTAATCAGGCCTTTTCTGGTTCTTGAGGGGCCCATTGTAGCCTACTGTTGATATGAGGAATGTACTATATATGCTTCCGAATTTTTATGTATGTATATTTTAATCTGTACAATGATGCGGATGAATGTAACTTGAGATATTTATGTATTTTACAGTTGTAAGGGCACTCTGAGCTCTGGAAGGGCACTTTTTAGAAATAAAAATATGATGATGATGTACCAGAAGGGAAGTAATAGCATCTCCTATTGTTACTGTATGTGGTAAATCCACTGCTATATTATTATTTTGCTCTCCTGTTTCAAGTTTCGTACTGTAATGTGCAAAACTTGTAAATAAAAAGTCTAAAAAATATGGACAACCTAAGGCTATTCTTAATAGCAGAGACCTGTCAATCTGAGCAGAAGCAGCTCAGTTTCACTGGTGTTGAGAGCTAACCAGTTGGAGGCCATCCAGTCTTTTATTCTGTCAGACACTCTTCAGGAAGCAGTACAAAGCAATCACTTTGACCCTGGCTGAGTTCCAAAAATAGGTGCAGCTGGGTATCGTCAGCACAGCAGTGATACCAATGCAGTGTTCAATGACATCATATACACAGTGAACAGAACTGAGGGCTGACACTTGAAGGACACTGCTACTAAGAGAAACTGAGTGCAGCAGGAAGGGGTCTGTTGCTACCAACTGATCCTGATTAGCCAGGTAAGACCAGAACCATGAGAACACAGCTCCAGACAATACTGCATACTCCTAGAGATGGTCAACATGCACCATGCAATCCACCATGTCAAATAGCAATGAGGACTCAAAAAGGATCACAACTGATACCTCACCCCAGTCCCTTGCTAGGAAGAGATCATCACACATATGACTCAAGGCCTTCTGCATACTATGGCATTGGTGGAAACCAGACAGGAAGTGTTACAAGATATTATGTCACCCAGCTGCACTGCCACCAACTTCTCATCAAGATAGATAGGTTGAGCCAGCTCTGTGAAGCCGAGTAGTGAGGTACTGCTCTGGCATGCTGGTGGTCCAGGATCATGCTCTGATGCTGGGGCATCAGGAGCGGAGACAAGCACCATGGACTAAGAGTGTCTGTCTGGACACACTCCCCTCAGGTGTAGGTGGCTGTGTTACACTGGACAATAAACAAAGATGTGATAAAGTGCCCTTGAAAATTTAGGTGACCACACATCCACACTTCTCCCCAGATCCATTTCATGCATATAGGCATAGTAAGAGGATGGTGGGTGGTACAGTAACTGGGGAAAAAAAACATCTGGTTGGCAGCAGTATAATGGGACCTTTCTAATCACAGCCCATGCTCATCAAGCTTGCAGAGTAGCTGTTCTCTCACTCAGGGCTGCTGATTAACCTGAGGTGATTCATGCCCATCCCTGGTATGTCAAACCCCATTATAGGAAAGGGAAACACTGTCTCAGAGGGTAAGCCGAGAATTGATTGGTTGATAGAAACCAGCAGCGGGTCTGGAATGGAAGGCAGTTCCAGCCAAGTACCGGAGACTCTGGGCAGGAGTCACTGTGTAGGATCCCAGCTCCTGAGGTGAGCACAGCCGGGGTCAATAAGGAGAGTAACTAAAAACAGAATGATAAGTTGGAAATGGGCCTTTGGCAAAGGACATCTGGGTCTAATGTTTGCTTCCTAAGCAAAGGTGTAACAACACCTTTTTAAAGGCTGCTGAAAAAATCCCATCTCTCAAAAAAGCATCAATAATGTCTGCTATGGCTGAAGCTAGATCTGTCACCACAACCTTGCTCAGCTTAGTTTTTAAATGTAATCTTCCGAACTCACTGCCACAAGCATGGCAGACATGAATTTGGTGTGACTGAACCTCTGGGTGTTGAAATGTGTTGAAAGAACATGGGAGAGTCTTTGAAATACCACAGTTCAGCTCCATAAGACAGACATATTGACTCATCATTGGACAGGGTCCCGATTACTTGAAAGAACTCCTAATTCCTTACACTCCTGTGCGACAGCTCCGCTTGGCTGATGAGGGGTTGCTGGAGATTCCAAGGGTTAATTTGAAGTCACCCGGTGCACGTGATTTTGGATTTTCGGCACCTACCCTCTGGAACTCTCTGCCCCATCAGCTCCGGTAATGCAGGACGGTGGGGAGTTTTAAGCAGGCACTAAAAGCTTTTCATTGGGGAAAGGCATTTCTGGTTTTATTATGATTTTATATGATATGTATTTATATATGTTTTATCTGTATTAATTCTGTACAGCGCCTTGGAATTTTGAAATGCACTTTATTAAATAAATGTTGTTATCATTATTATTATTATTATTATCATGAGCATCTGGCATTGCATGGCATTTTTAGGGCTTCCACAACATTTGAGGCTTGAGTCCCTTTTGGACACTTTTGTGCCATGCATTGTTGTGCCATGGAAATCTGGAGACAAGCATTCATTTCATTCTCTTCCATCCCTTTGCTCTTTCTGTATTCAGTCTTCAGTGAGGCTAGTGTGTTGCATCTAATAAGCTACCAGTAATATAATCCATTTTCACTTACAGCACTATTATTGTTAAATCTAATATTTGTGTACTTATTTATTTTATTTATTGTTCTTTTTTCATCTTCAAGAGAGTGTTTTTTTTTTTTATTTTATAAACTGTTATCTTTGCTTATGATTGTCTCAATTGTACCAATGACATGGAACCTTTGTAAAAGAGCCTCAGCTCAAAGGTATTTGTAATCCTAGAACAAATAAATAAAAAAAAAATTAAATAAATTTAGTTTTTTGTTTACCAGGTAGGTGCACTAGACAAAATATAGTGCCTGTTTTCAGGCACAACCCAGGAAAAGTTCAAACATTAAATACACATTGGCACAAGGCACACTAGTACAAAGAGCAATTTTACATATATCAGCAGAGAACATATAATACGAAAGTGCAGAGACTTAAGTACAAAAATTAAACATCTAGAGTTTCACTATGGAAGGCATACAAAGGGCATAACAAAAGTGATGTGGTTTAAGGTATCAGTTACAGGAGCACTTATTTATCATCAGAAGAAATATATAAAGGTTATTCTTGAAAACTAGGTGAGTCGGTGAGTTCCTGAGATAAGACAGAAATGAGTTCCACAATGTAGGGGCAAAGACTGAAAATGCATGCTTTCTCATTTTTGTAATGCATTTAGGTACTGCCAGAAATTACATATCATTGGATCGTAGAGGGTAGGGCTGATTCATGTTTTCGAACATACTAGCAAAGGGTAACAGTTGTGCCTGATTTGATAATTTTGTCTGTAGTGCAGCTAATCATAAAGAGGCGATGTGAAACCAAAGAGAACCAGACAAGGCTCGAGTAGAGAGAGCAGCGGTGAGTCAGCCTAGGCAAAGTGACAGATATTGTTGTTGCAGGTATTCCATTACTTTACAATACATTTGTTTATCTCGGAGTAAGGTACCAGACCATAGGTAAAGTTAAACATCAGAACATCCTGAGCTATAGCCTGCCCAGCTGCTAGAGTCAGGGCAAGTCTGACTTTATAAGCAAGTCCTAGCTTTGAATTTACAGATTTGTGTGCTATTGATACATGAAGACTAAAATCAAGGGCCGGTTTCATGGTGATGCCAAGGTATTTAAAAGAATCAACAGCAGTAAGGGGCAAGCCAACCAAGCAGAAAATAGCTAGGGCAGGTGAACATGCCCTCAGTTTGTGTGCAGAACCAAAAAGCATGGAGTGGGTTTTGTTAGAGTTCAGGAGAAGCCTGTTTTGAGTTAGCCATGATTGTACTGTATACTTCCAAAGTCAGCATTAAGCTGCATGTTGATTTCTGATATTTTCTTAGAGCTTGTATCCAGCACCATATCTTCTGCATAATGCAGGGTGGAAAAAGAGGTAGTGGACCTAGGCAAATTATTGATAAAGGGAGTAAAGAGCAGCGGACCAAGTATGGACCCTTACGGGACCCCAATGTTAATGATGGAGAGGTCAGATCTGGCTAGGTTAATATTTACAAACTTGTCTCTCACTAAGGCTGCTCACCAGATAATAGCAGAAGATGAAAAACCAAGGGTATACAATTTTGCTGTGAGTAGTGAGAGGTCATAAAGTCAAAGGCCTTAGTTTGATCAATGAAGACAGAAGACAGTCCCAGTAAGCATTTTTCTATCCATGGCAACTTTGACATAGCAGGTAAACTGGATGAGGGCAGTAGTCATGCTGTGAGATTGTCTGAAACCATACTGACCTGGTGATGGTAGATTGTGTTTTTGAAGAGGCCACAAGTTTCTCAAGCAACTTGGCTGCAATAGCAGCAATATGGACTATACAGGTGAATTTAGATAGTAATTATATTGTTTAGAGTTAGGATTTCAACTAGTAGTGTTAATGTTTCAATTGTATTGCATGTACGTGGGTACACAGAACAAGGCTGACAAACTGCAGGCTGCACTGACAGACTTGGAACAATGGGTCTTCAGGTATAAATTGGATCCTAACATTGAGAAATGCATGGCAATGCATATGGGAAGAAACAATAAAAAGAATATGTATTTTTTTAAATGAAAAATCTTGAAGGAGACACAAGATGAAAAAAACTAGGAATATTAATTTCAAACAACCTTGATTCAAAAAATATTGTAACATGGTGACAAAAAGGGCCAACACCATATTGTGTAACACAAGGAGACATGTTCAGAGTAACACAAGGGATATGTTGAACATTAGGGACCAAAATCTGCTAAAAATAAAGTTTTGAGCAAATGTTGGAACAATTCATTTCCTCAAAACTTAGTTGGTCTTTCACATTTTTATCCCAAATTTTCATCTCAATCTTTTTATGACCACTCCTTCTGAGCATGACAGGTGTCATTTATAAAACATTAGCTGAAGCATCATTTTGCACCACAAGTGTTAAAACACATTTTGAGTGGGATCTGAGAAATGACAGCTGTCATATTCATGAGGCGGTGTGAAAAAATAGCTATGTTGAAAAGTTGGGTCAAAATTTTGAAAATTAGCAGTTACCAGAGTGCATTGAAAAACTACAACATAGACTCATAACTTTGTTGTTTTCTCATATTTTACCCCAAATTTTCAACATAGCCTTCTTATAACCCCACATAGCCTTCTTTGACCCCACCTCATGAACAGGGGTGAATAAAAATTTCAAATTGTGCCTGAAAGATGATTTCGCGTCACAAGTGTGAAAGCACATTTTGGCCAGGAGTTGAAAAATGACAGCTATCACATTCATGAGGTTCAGTGAAGAAATGGCTATGTTGAAAATTTGGGGTCAAAATATTGAAAAATACCAATGTTATGAGCCTGCATTCATAAATTTCAATGTAGCTCATAATTTTCTTGTTTTTCATTATTTTTACCCCAAATTTTCAACATAGCTTTCTCATAATTCCACCTCATGAATAAGGGTGGATAAAATGTTCAACTCCTGCTCAAAAGGTAATTTCACACAGCAACCGTGAAATCAGCTTTTGGGATACGAAAACACATTTTGGCCAGGATTTGAACAATGGCAGCTATCACATTTTTTGAGTTGCTGTGAAGAAATGGCTATGTTGAAAATTTGGGGTCAGAATTTTGAAAATGACCAATGTTATGAGCCTGCATTTGTAAATTTCAAAGTAGGCTCATAACTTTGTTGTTTTTTAATATTTTTCCCCAGATTTTCAACATAGCCTTCTTATGAACCCACATCATGAACAAGGGTGGAGAAAATGTCCAACTGCTGCCCAAAAGGTGATTTCGTGCAGCAACCACAACATCACCTTTCAGGACAGATTTGTCTAATTTCACTGCCATTGTTCATGAGGTGGGGTACCAAAAAAAACATGCTGAGAATTTGGGGCAAAAATAATAAAAAAAAATGACCAAGTTATGCCACTGAGTTCAAAACCCCATTGAAATACATTGAATCGCATACCTGATTGCCTCAGTTCATGGTCCGGCATTGAAAAGTGAAGACATATCTGCGGTCCAGACAGGATTATGGTATTGGACCCCCCGGTGTGTAAGTAAGATCTTGGGTAGGTGGGGAGGATGCTGAGTGGGAGGGTTGGGCAAGGGGACAATAATAGCTGCAACAGACATACTGTAGATGGACGGTGTCCTCTTTTACAGGGTTAAAAAAACAAACTACGAGGGATGGTTTTCTTTAGTTCAGATGGTGAGACTGGAGGATTGGGCATCCCCAGTGTCGGTGGGGGTGGGACAGTAAGGGCAGGGTAGCAACAAACTGGATAAATGTTTTCCTTTTTTTCAGGATGTATTTAAAAAAACTTTGAGGGATAGTTTTCTTTATTTCAGGTGGTGACATTGGGGGATTGGGCACCCCCAGTGTCAGTTTTATGTTTGTCAGCACTGGGGGTGGGCTCCCCAGAGCTGCACAACTAAAATAGGCAGGGTGAGGGGTAGCAGCTGGCACAGGGGATTGGGCACCCCCGTGCCAGAATATTGACATGGGTTGGGTTTGGGGAAGGATGGCAGTTCCAGCAGTGGCTGCAACAGACATCAATGGATGATTTTCTCTTTTGCAGTGTGTATTAAAAAAAACTATGAGGGACAGTTTTCTTTATTTCAGGTGGTAACACTGGGGGATTGGGCATCCCATCAGGCTCCATTTCTTTGTCCACCTAGAGTTTTAGGAGTTCTTTCAGGACCCTTTCTTCTGTGAATGGACTGGTATTGACCCTCCTGTCCAGAGTGTTTCCATTGTTTGGTTTAGGTACCTCCACCTCTTCTTCTTTTGTGAATACTGAGCAAAAGTATCCATTCAGTATTTCTGCCCTTTCACTGAATACACAAAGTTTCCACCCAGCAAGCCAGAACAGTGTCATGATTAGCCTGGCTGATAATTAGTATGACACTGATAAGCCTCTTGCAGACCACTCTGCATTGGACTGACAGTGCCACACCCCACATAAGCTACATTCATAACAAAATATTTGCTGCATGTGCATGCACGGCAAACATAAAACATAGCTCTCTCAGTTCTTGTAGCCTCCTATAACCACAAGGACAGGTTGGTCAGTATTCCCCTAGATCTCCTTTACCTGCATTCTAACATGGGCCTCATACAGTACTTTTGATCATCAAATGTCTTTGAAAAACCATGATGCACCTTATTGCAGTGTGATGGTGTGCATATGGACTGGCACCAGGGCATCGATCGTAATAGCCAGTGTCTTATTACTGGCATTGATGGTGGCAATGGACCAGAGGAAGGTTGCAGAACAAATGCTTCTCAGTACACACTGGAGGGATGCCAGTATAGCCCAAGGAACATAACACCCTGGTGTGTACTACTGCAGTTATAAAATGGCTTGGTGTTAAACATTTGTCTTAGAAAATTCTGAACCATGCATACATGAGTAGATACCGGGCATGGCATGTGGTCTGACTTGTCTAATACGAGAACAGAATTTGCAGCAACCATTTTGACCCATTCCAGACAGAGAGAGAGAGAGAGAGAAAGAGAAAATAAATTACTGAATTGGGTTGTAAACAAGAAAATCATTCCATTAAGGGGTCTTACGAGCTAATAAGCCAGGAGCCCAAATGTTAAGATAACGTCTGCACAGCTAGAATTTCTTTTTTAAATATCTAATAAACCTGAAAATTAAGCTGTATTTCACTACCCAAACCAGGAGTAGGAAGGAGAGTGATATGATGACAGTTCCTCTGTGTGGTAGGGTGACCCCTTTTGTGAAGAGGGAGGACTTTGGTCTGGTTCTATGCCCTCAGTTCTGTTCTGAGTTTAAAAGGTGGGTCAAGCAGGGCAGCAATGGGACAGCAATAGCAACAGCAGAGAGATGTAAGAATCTAGGGTCCAGCCCATCAAGGCCATGGCCCTTAGAGGGTTTTAGAGAGTATAATGCAGAGAGGATGGCAGCAGAATAGATGGGAGAGAAGGAGAAATAGGTAGGTGGTAGGGCAAGGATGAAACAGAGTGGGTGAGTGATGGGGAGGAAGGTCAACAGGGAGGAGAGGGGAAGGAAAAAAGAAGGGCAAGGAGGGAGATGGTACAGTAGAGAGATACACTTGTTGAAAATGTTAGTAACCACCGCAGTATCTGGGTTGCGGACTGGGGAAGGGGGGAGATCAATGATCGAGTGGATCACATTCCAAAACATACCTGGTAATTTTAGATTGTTCTGGTAGTTGTTAGAGAAATATTGGCCTCCCTGGTGGCCTTAGTGCTGTCATTTCAGAAGTACCTGTACATCAAGTTCTCTAAGAAGTCAGAAGCTGTTCCATGTCATAATAGCGAATGCAAAACAACAATCGCTATTGTGGCGAGTGTATATCACCGAAAGGCAACTCAGCGATATATACTTGAAGGCGATCCAACTTCCGGATTTACAAAAAGTGTTTTTGTGGGGTCTTTGCCCCCTGCACCCCCCGAATTAGGATTCTCAACCCCAGGGGGGTGCACGTCGGGAAGGGGGGCAAAATACTGATTAAAAAAAACAAAATGCAACCCGCACCCAGTCCCGAACCCAGTACCAGCTCTGCCAGAGGTAGCCTCCCATACCACCATATCACATGGCTAGCTCAGCAGCAGCAGGTACTCCAGTCCCTAAAAACCTCTTCCCTGTCCTTCCCCTTCCCCTCGCTATTCCCCCTTTCTGTTCGCCCTTCCCCATATTCGCTTTCACATACCCTCGCTATTCTGCAGGGTAGCCCACCATAAAAGTGTCCAAAATGAGTCGCTATACTTCTAGTAGCTCCTTTTGGGTCACTTTTATGACATGTTACCACAGAAGCCATATGAAGGTACTACGGTGTGGTCACGGGCTTTGAATAGATGAATGAGTTCTACTGAGATCAGGGAAGGTGGGATCCACAGACATGGAGCCTCCTGAAGTGGGTGTGCTTGTCTCAGGTTGATACAGATTTGGAATTTATGTATGAAAGGAAATAACCAATGTTGGTGGACCTTGAGAAAGGCCCAGCCAGTCATGGTGCCAGTGACTGGATTTCATTTATGAGCCTGGGGATGTCACAGCAGTGGCAGGGGGAGGAAGATGAAGCATCCCAAAGGATGCATTCTTCCTCACAGGAGGAAAGGCTACTGCTTCAGCTGAATACTGACATCTAGGTGACCACATGTAGCAGTGGAGTGGAAGTATCATGGGTAGGAGGACACCAACTGGTCTTAGGCCAGCACCTTTTCATACACGTGCTTTGAGTCTCAGGTGTACCAGCATTCTGGGGAGTAAACAAAGAAAATACTGTGGTTCTGCAGGATGAAAATGCCCAGTATACTCAGGCCTTGCACAGCTTCCTTCTGACTAGGAAGATGACTTAGGGATTCCTTGGAGGGGATCCCACCTACCCCCCAATCCTGCCACAGAGGGTAAACCATTGGAATAACTGGAGAGAGGCAGGTAAGCATGATGGGTCTGGGTGGTTGCCACAAGAGTGATGGGGGACAGGACAGGTGCTTAAGAGGAAAAAATAGAAAGTTAAAAAAAGTCCAGTCCACTTTGGGCCTAAGGTCAAGGCCCCCAACTGTTATCACTGAAGGAAAGTGTGCAACACACAGAAAGGTTTGCTGCTAGCCATGCTGCCACACGAGAGATAACCAATGCCAGTGAGGGGGTTGTAGAATTTATTGCCTCCCTCAAACCATGCTATGCAATACCATCTGGGCACATTATTACATGGGCAGCAATATATGCTTGCATGAAAGTGTGTGTTTCATTGTGAACCAGACACTGAAGAAGTTATCTTGCAAGTCAGTGCATATTTTACTCAGACATGGACCAGTGTGTAGGTACTTGGCTACATGGCTCTAACAGCATAAGGAGTCTGTTTTGACATTTGTGTTTGTGTGTTTGTTTATTATCTGTTTGATTTAGAATTTTGTAATCCAGAATATCCGCATTCAGGCAAGTGCCTAGTTTTCAAGTGCATCCTGAGAAACAGTTCCAACTGCACCATGTGAATCAATGAACAATTAGTGGCTAAACATAAGTGATACACTGTACGTACAAAGTAATCACAGATTAATATATACAGAAATCACATCAAATGACATGATAAGACCCATTCACAACAATTCAGCAAAAGTAGTTTCCCCAACTGGTACCAGAATAAGCTCCAAAAATTCCACTAGTGTACAGAAGACAGGCAGCACGTCCTGCCATGGAGTTCAAGAAAAACGATGTACTGTAAATGGTAACATTGTCTACGCTGCAGTAGTTCATGACATGATCATCTGCCTGTGTGGGTTTCTAGTTCATGATAAAATTATTGTTAAATCAGTAAGCATACGCAAATACATTCATGGACCCTGCTGAGTCACTGCATCAACCTATTATTAGTCAGTACTTCTTGAGCACAACCTGGCAAAAACTGGCAAGCCAAGGATGCAAAAAGCACTGTTAAAATATCAGTGGCCTCCATCTCACTCTCTTAAGGCCTGAAAATTTTTAGAAGGGCTCCAGCAAATGAAAGAAAGATCACACCATGGCTCAAAGTAGGATCTGGTAACCAGCTGGAATTCCACCTACTGCAGTATATGCTGGAGATATACCAGCTGGTGTGATTCTCTCATCAGTCTTGCCTCTCACATAAGCAAATGCTGTATTTTGCCTGTAAATTTTTGTTATTTTGCATTAAACACCATTTATGCATCATAACCTGACTGGACATTTGGTTCTTCAACATTACTGGTAACAGGATACCGTTAGGGTGCTGGCCATCGTTCTGTCCTGCTTTGCTGGAGATGTTCCTGGAATAGCAGTTAGACTTTCATGTGGGCCCATATAAAATCAGTGGTACAGGTATCATGTTGTCTGCCAGTAACTGCCAAACTATTAACAGCCGGGTTGCCATTTTGGAACTCTTTGTGGCTGTGACTCAAGAAATGAGCTCAGCAATGGCCTGCATAAGACTAGCTCTGTCTCTGAGTTGTTTTCTGTGTGTGGCCATAGAGTGATAGAAGAGATGATCACAAGTTTACATGAAAAAAAGGAAAGCCAAGATGCAGTGTGATTGGCAGAGATGATGAGAGACTGCTTTCATAACAACTGCAGATATCATGATATGCTTAGAACTAAACACTATGTGCTAGCATTCATGTATGCTTTTAAGTCCCAGATACTTCCAAGCTAACTCTGAAATGTATGAATGGAAAGTGTCTGCCATACCATGTCTGGGACATGAAGGGCTCAGTGGAGGGGGAGGAGTCCCACTGCTTGACCAGGTTATATGCTAATGACAACAACAAGGCTGGCGAGAAAGGGCAGGAGAAATGAAGTGATGATGTGGGTATGCCAGGAGGGTCTAAACCTCTGGTAGTTGACAAAAAAGGTCTTTATCTTTGACAGAACAAAATCTATGCAGATTGCACACATCAGGACTCACCAGCCAAATGAGTTACTGCTGAAGGAATACGAAGAGTTTAGCTAGATTACAACAAGCAGTTATACCCTAAATCAGTAAATAAGCCTCCCATTACACTTGCTTATGGGTGTAATTTACAGTAAACTTAAATGACATGTCTCCCGACCCCCAGCTTTCTCAAACAATCTTCCTTAGCCTTGCTGCAGTTGCTCCCTGCACACAGAATCTCACATGCCCTGCACATTTTTTTTCAAAAATTACTTCACTGCCACGGGAACATCTGAGAATAGAGTTCTTTACTTTTAATCTCTTTCTTGCAAAAAAATCAGCCACTACCCAAAATGGAAGACATAAGAAGTAGGGGAAAAAGTTAGCTGCCATTTGTCCTTTTACAAAAAGAAGAATAAAACAAGCATTTGTCAATGCCGAATGTTTGCTTGCTGGTATTGGCATTGGTACTGCATGAGTTAGAGACATGCATAATAAGAATGGTAGTGAAGTACTGAACTAACGCCAACCCCCACCCCCACCCTGCTGAGACTGACTGGTGTTGGGGTGTGCCTTTGGGTCGTCAGTCATAGCGCTCACACTATTCCACCTCACCCCACCCTGGAGACACTGACAGGTGTCACGGTGTGCCTTGGGGGTCTTTGGCCCTTACGATCACCCCATTCCATAAAGAAACAAGCTGAGATGGGTGCAGTATAGGAGAATGTGGTGAACATTAGGGCTGAAGACCCCAAAGCACACCTCAATGCCTGTCAGTGGCTGCAGGGTGGGGGTGGGGTGGAATGACGTGAGTATTATGGCTGACAACCCCAAGCCACACCCCTGATGGCTGTCAGTCTGTACAGGGTGGGGCGTTACAGTTCGAAACCCTAATGCCCTGGGCATTTGTTGGTATTTTCACTCCAAATTTTCAACATGGGCTTTTTGGGACCCCACCTCATGAACAGTGGCACTATCATTTCGTTACTCAATCCTGAAAGGTGATTTTGCACAGTGAAAGCGCCATTTGGCGCAACGGGTGTGAAAAGACATTTTGGACAGAATGTGAAAAATGACTTCAGTACTGTTCATGAGGAGGTATGAAAAAATGGCAATGTTGAAAATCTGGAGTGAAAATATGATAAAGTGGTGAAGTTACAATCATGAGTAGAAATTGCATAATGCAGTCATATTTTGGAATTTTAACACCAAATTTTCAACTTTGCCTTTTTGGGACCTCCCCTCATGAACAGTGGCACTGTGATTTTATTAATCTGTCCCAGAAGTTGATTTCACACAGTGACTGTGCCATTCTGTGGCACAGGTGCAAAAATGCATTTCAGGCAGGATGCAAAAAATGACAGCTGCACAGTTCATAAGGAAGTGTGAAAAATGGCAATGTTGGAAATTTGGAGTGAAAATATAAAAAATTGGTGAAGTTATGAGGGTGACTACAAACTGCACAACACATACTTGTAACAGTCATTTTTTTGAGTTTTGTCACTAAACTTGCAACATGGGCTTTATGGGACCTCACCTCATGAACAGTGGTACTGTTGTTTCATTAATCAGTCCAAAAAGGTAATTCCATGCAGCAACAATGAAATCGCCTTTCAGGTCCGAGAAACAAAATGACAGTGCCAGTGTTCAAGAGGTGGGGAGAGGTTCCAAGAACCCCATGTTGTAAATTTGGTACCAAAATTCCAAAAATTGGCTGAGATATCAACCTAAATTGAAAACCCCCCATTCACTGCCATTATAGGGTTTACTGTAATTTCTTCAGTTCCCAGTTGGTCTTTGAAGAGTGTAGATGTGTTCCTGGTCCACAGAAGATTGCTGCTCCCAACCTCCAGAGGTATGTATGGGTGAGTGGGGTGTGGGGAGGTGAAGTGCGCAGAGGGAGGGTGCAGGGTTGGGGAGGGGAGCCGGCAGGAACAATGAGGGACTGTTTTCTTTTTTTTCAGGTTTAAAAAAAAATACATTGTGGGACTGTTTTCTTTTTTACAGGTGAAATATTATAAAATGGATTTTGGCATACTTGGGTGTGCTCCCAGTGTGCCAGACTAGTGGAGGGGGGGGAGCAATGCTGACCTGGGGATTGGACACACCCATGTTAACTGAAAAACAGGGTGTGTGCAGGGGACATCCAACACCAGGAGTGGGCATCCCAGTGTTGAAAAAAGATAAGAATAACTTTGGCACACTGGAGTGGTCTCCCAGTGTGCCACAATAGTGGGGGGGGCATGCCAACACAGTGATTGGGCACCCTGATGTTGGCTTTAGGGGGAGTGTGTGGTAGGCAATAGGAGCCGCCAATTATGCAAAGCGGTGGCATGGCTCATTTATTTATTTCTCCAGAAAAGGCACACTGAGCAAATGAATTGCTCATAAGTCCAGCCATGTGCATTACTGTGCACTGTAATGTGCATGGATGGAATATGTCTGGTTGCTGGGAAGGGGGGGGGAGGGGGAGATCTGCCACTGCAATGACGAAACTGTCCATGATTGAAGCGGCAGATTTCTTTCAAGTCTGGTGCTCACTCTGATACTGCCATCATCAGCTACTTCCCTGTTGATTGGTGGCTGAGGGATGCTCCCCTGAAAGTGTTTGCTGGATTGGCCAAACACTGCCACACCTCTGAAATACTCTACTCATCTCAAAATGTTTCTTGTGAGCTGCGTGTGCAAGCAGATATAATGAGTGATTATATACCTTTTATTGGACCAACAAAAGATTTATAAAATGTTTAAGCTTTTGGACTAGATAGAGGGATATGGTAATGATGGAGCCCACTCACTCAAAGTGTATAAATCTTATTTAATGGGTAGTTTCATTCATATAGACATTTAGATTCAATTATGTACAGTGCCCACATCAAACATTTTGGATTATGATCCTTCATCAGTGATAAAGCACTGAACATAGGTTGCTTCACTGTAACTTGTATAGTTTCAATCCTCAATAGTAAATTAAATTCCTATATGGTTTATATTATTGGAAAAACTTTCTTTCCATATTTCAGATTATTTTTAGTGGTGCCCATATTTCTTGAGAGAAGTCAGTATAAA
This sequence comes from Neoceratodus forsteri, assembly GCA_016271365.2. Taxonomy (NCBI): domain Eukaryota; kingdom Metazoa; phylum Chordata; order Ceratodontiformes; family Ceratodontidae; genus Neoceratodus; species Neoceratodus forsteri. Next base: position 453,568,966 of record CM057451.1, on the reverse strand, counting down.
GTAATTTATTTATGTTCACTTTTAAGTCAAGGACAGTTGAAATCTGTTAATATTTCCTTTGCATTATTTTAAGGTATATCTCTCTCTTTTGGATGAAATAGCTACCTCATATGGACCTGGTCGGCTCCCACTTCTCTTTTCTAATGGAGTCAACTCCATAATCCGAAATGTTTGATGTGGCCACTGTACATAATTGAATCTAAATGTCTATATGAATGAAACTACCCATTAAATGAGCTTTATACATTTTGGGTGAGTGGGCTCCATCATTCCCATATCCCTCTATCTAGTATTAGCCTTGATTTGGTAAGGAGCTACTCCCTGATTATCACTTTGTCTGTTTTTACTGAGGTTGGCTACACTGGAACCCTTTCTTTTAAGCTTTTGGACTCACAGAGTCCTTCGTCAGAAACATGATGATGATGATGATGATGATGATGATGATGGATTCTGTGAGTCCAAAAGCTTAAACATTTTGTGAATCTTTTGTTGATCCAATAAAAGATATCAAATCACCCATTTTGTTCATAAGAATTACGGATAATTCATACTGCCATCATTGTCACACAGATAAAGCATAGCGACACAGTTCACTCCTCTTCCCAATACCAACAACAACAACGAAAAAAAAATATAAAACACACCCACCAAAAATAGCCAGCCTGCTAACAGTGACTGGTTAGCCTTGTTTCTTTTCTGAAGCTAAGTTAGTCTTTTATCAAAATGTGTGGGTTTTAGAGAAAAGTTGAGCTGTCAAAATCAGAAGTCTTTTGTGCTCTCTCTGCCTCTGTCCCTCTCTATCTTTTTTCTCTCCACCTACAATACTAGGAATACTCCTATATATGCTCTAATGTTTGGGATAACCTGGAACTGCAAAAAAAAGCTCTCCCCACTCCTCCCCCACCCCCGCCACCCAAAAATCGATTACCTGGATAATTTCGATTACATTTAATCTGCTATAGTAGTTTTGCCACTGCTGAGAGGCTGCACTTGATAATGCAATATTTTGGATAATGACTTGAAGACCACTGATGCACTATCTGAAAATGTAAGAGGCAGGGGTGGGTTGCTCTTGGCACACTGGTGCTTATACTTTAAAAATTCAAGATGTATGCACTGCCCAGGGGGTAAAGTAGCACTCACCTCTCTCTTTAAAAGCAGAACTCGAAAGATCTTGCTACGCTTTTTAAGGTTGCCTCCCAATCACACCCAGTTTCCAATATATATAAAATTTTACAGGCATGGGATTGTAGACTACCTTCAGGTGTCTGTCTTTATTGGGCAAGAGAGTTAGGATTGTCAGAGGACCCTGGTCTATGGAGGAAACTATGGGTTTCAATGTATAAATTCATAAAACAGGACAGAGTCAGATTAGTTCAGTCTAATATTATGCAGAACATTTATCTCACGCCAGCTAAGCTCTTCAAGTTTGGGTCATTAAATACTCCCTTATGCAGTAAATGTAAGGGGGGCGTCGGTTCCCTTTATCATATGATATGGTTATGCCCCTACGTGCAGACCTTCTGGCAAGCCGTTAATAGGGCTTTGGATCCTATTCTTGGCTTGAAGACCTTATTTACCCTGAAATCTGTTTAATAAATTATTCCAGATGATATTCCCAAAGTTAGAAAGCACATATGATACTTTATCTCTGCGTATAGCTAAGCTGATAATTATGAGGCTTTGGACAGAAGATAAGTCTCCTAATGTAATGGAGCGGCACAGGAATTTAGTCTGGCATTACAATTGGAAAGACACATTGCATCTATGTATAATAGGTTAGGAGCTTATTTTTCTCTCTGGGGTAGCCTTGAGACTGTACTGTTAGTCTGGAAACCATAGGAATGTGTAGTTATATTAGAGGTGAGACATACTTAAGATATTGGATGGTGTGTAGTCAGGTTGGGGGTTGGGAGGAGGGGTTTTAAGTTTTGTATGTACTTTAGCGCCTATTACTCTGATATGTTCACATAGTATCTAATGTACTTTGACTGGTGCTCAAACTAATAAAACTTGTTAAATTAAAAAAAAAAAAGCAGACCTCATCTGCATTGTTCTTTGTGAAAAATACATCCTTTATCCAGGTGCAAAGCATGTAGAATACAAAAGGCTGCACTCTAGCTACAAACAAGGCTAGTGGACATAAAAAATGAAATGGCATTTGGCAAGAGCAATCTAAAGTTTCACACCATGTGCTTCTTTTAAGACATCTCTGGACACTGCACTATCTGAGAATCTATACCCTAAATCAGAACTACAAGAATAAATCAAAATATGGTAACTGTACAGATTGTTTCTGAGTTGTCTTTTGGTTTTTAGATTTTAGGGAAGGGAAGGGAAAGGGAAAGGGGAGATTTTGGGGAAGGGACGGGAAAGGAATGGGAAAGGGAAAGGGGAGATTTGGGGGAAGGAAGGAAGGAAGGAAGGAAGGAAGGAAGGAAGGAAGGAAGAAAGATTTAACCAGGATAAAAGGACTCTGAGATAGCTATCTCATTTACCAGGGGAGTACTGGCAAGTTATTACACATTCAAACAGCCATACACATACCTCTCAACATCCTGCCTCACAAATCAGGGACAAGGCTTAAAAAAATCAGGGACAAAGGACCAAAATCAGGGACAATTCTTCAAAATTGGAGATATCCCTTCAGGAAGCTGGTAGAATAAAGGGCTTGGTGTAACATGCATTATCTAAGGAAGAACAAGTCTGTAACTTTAATGTTTGACATTATTTTATGCTTATAACCCCCACAGTTTGGTCACAGAAAGACCATTTTTAGGAGGGACAGAGTACAATATTGAGGCAAAATCAGGGACATCCCTGAAAATCAGGGACAGTTGAGAGGTGTGGCTATACAGACATTGCAGCAGAGCAATAATTAACAGTTTCAGATTAAAAACAGTGATTACAGATTGATGGAAAGACAAGTCTACTGAACACAATAATGTATTAGCATTTGTTATCTCAGAAGTCAGAGATTTCTAATGATCAAAAGTCTCACAGACAAAGGCACACTGCCAAAGCAGTATTACAGTTTTAGTATTTGTAAAGTTATAGACTCATTCAATCTAGAGGAATAAGTAGAAATTTTGATTTCTCTATGCCTTTATTGATAATTTGGAGATTTGCCAGTACTGACCTTATAGCTCTCCTGCTTCAATAGTGCTTTTCAAATTCTGAAGATTCCATTGCTTAGCCACTCCTGAGTGGTTTCTGGGCTGCACCCTACCTGCTGCATGCTGGATCTTGGACCTACCACCATCCTGCCTGGTTGCTGAGAGGTCTGGCTCCAATTACTGCTGATACTATCAGGTGCTCATTACGGGAAGGTGTTTTCCCCAATGAACTGAAGATGTCAGTGGTGACAGTGGCCAATAAGTTTTGTAGTGACACTGGCTGAGGAATGTGCCCCTGACCTGCCACCCCCACCCTCCTGAAGCCCACCACAGTCCAGCCAGCCTTGTTTCTTGGCATTTTCTGTGGCAACAGTGGCAGACTTGGTGGCCCATGGGTGAGGAATGAAGTCTGCTAAATCCTAGCCAACTCGGCTAGAAGTCTAGTGACCTCCTGCCTTAGCCCAGAGTAATGCATGCAAATGGGGCAGCAACTCAGTATCCAGGAAGTCTGTCTGAAAACTGCTGTGCTGCAGCCACTGCACTGTACCACTCCCAACATTCCTGTCTCTAAACTCACTGTGTTAACTGGGAAGAACTTTGTACTCTTACCCTAGATAGGGTGTTTCTAATGTTTCCCGATTTTTGTTTGCTTAACCCCATTGTTACATCGCCCTAGAAAGGGTGTTTTAAGTTTTCCCTTTTTGCTTCTTTTATCCTCTTGCTACCCTATTATCCCTATTGTAGATTGGGTGTTACGGTTTTATGTGGTAAGAGTGAAAATTTAATAGCACAGCAAAAACTGCGACTCAAAAATAGTGACTCCATAGACAGTGACCGTACATCATAGAGATCACTGTTAACAGCGAAAAATTATTCTGTAGTGACTTTTTGCAGGGATCTATGACCCCCGCTCCCCCCCTTTGTGGGGGGTTTGCCCCCTCCCACACCCTTAATATTAAATAACCATCACAGGGGGGATGCAAGTTGGGGTCAGGAAGAAACTAGGGAGGGGAAACATTATCAGGAGAGGGTCATACAAGTTGGGGAGGGGAAGAGAAGGGGATGGGGGGAGCCAGAAGACCGGCACAACAAAAATAAGTAAAAAAAAATCAGAAACTGAAGAATTAAACCCAGGTCTGCTGGAGGTAGCAAGCGGACACAGAGCAACTCACTCTAAACACTAAGCTACACAGCAGCACGGTATTGCCCTACACCGTAGCCAACTTCACTTACTCTCATGAAAGACTCAGATTAACTTTCTCACTGAAAAAACACATTCACTATACATACCACATCGCTACAAACATAGTCGCTATTTTCGACTCGCTGTAATGCCATTGCTTAAATGCCTTCGCTCTTATCATGGGATAGCAGTGCTACCTCTATTCCCACACCATAGGTGCTTTTAGGTTGACACTTTTAACTTTGCCTTTACCTCAGTGTACACTTAACCTAGATAGGGTGTTTCTTTCCTTCCCACACAACAGGTAAGTTTCTGCTTGTATGAACTGGTATCCCCCTGCTGTTACTCCCTTACATTCTTCCAGTAATCCCTTTACCTTACCTCAGTGGATGGCAGAGTCCCCTGTGTACCTACTGTTGCCTGTGGATACCTGCAGAACTTCTAAGGCCCTGTACTCACTAGACTTCTTAAACTGTTAAACTTAACATGGTTTAAGAAACACAAACATGGTTTGTAGCCACATTACAGAGAGATTTAAACTGTTTTTCAAAAACCGTACTTAAACCCTGCTAGGTACCTAGTCTTTAGCATGGTTTTAAAAATGGTTTAAGCTAAACACAGTTTCCCTTACAAGTGCCTATGCACAGCCGTGTTCATCCCATTCTTTGCTGGTCCTCCACTATGCACAGCCCTCCGATGCACAGCATGATTCCTGGCATTGCTCTGAGGTTCCAGAGTGTGTACACAATGTGGGTTTGAAAATCTTTCAAAGATCGGGTAAAAGCAGCAATGTGGCCACACTAACATGGTATGAATTAAGCCATTTTAAAAAATAAGTGGTTTAAAACCCACCTCATAAGTGTGTTCAGGGCCTAAGATACCGGTCCTTTTCCACTCCTGCTCTGGCACACAAACGTGAATGGGACATGTTAGAAGTGGCTGGTTTTTAAACCGAAGTCAGCAATCCCTCAGCTCCTGAACTGGCCCATTCTGCCCAAAATGTTTGAACTTCATCCTGGTTCCCCAGCAACAACCTAAAACAAAAAAGGTTTTTTTGCAATGTTAAAAATGACTTTTCTGCCTTAAAAACAGCAATCCTGCTACCGAGGGAGTGTGCTGGTGGCACTTCCCCCACCGAGTGTGTACTTTGATTTTCACAACTTGGGTTTTCAAACCTAAAGTTAATTGCAGATTCCTAGGACTCATACCAAGAAATTTGATCATTTTTTCACAATTCTTACTGCTAAAAAATTAAATATGCTCCCCCAGTCTGTGGTAGAAGCTCCAGCTTTTGAACTTTTCAAAACTAGGCTTGACAGATATCTAAACTGGATGTAACTATCACTAATATACCCACGCTTTCATGGGAGACAATCTTGGTGGGCCTCCACCTTCTTTGGTCTAAAATTATCTAGTATCTTAGTCAGTCCTTCTTCAGCTCTCCAATTGGCCTGTGCTTCTTTACTCCTGCCCAAAATATCCAAACTTCCCACCAGTTCCCCAGCAACAATTTGAAACACAAAAGCTTTTTTTGCAGTGTTAAAACTGACTTTTCTGCCTTAAAAATGTAACAATCCTGCTTGTGAGGGAGTGTACTGGTGGCACTTACCCCTGCTGACTGCACACTTTGATTTTCACAAATTCAGGTTTTTAAACCTGAACTCAGTCCTCCTTTAGGTCTTCAGCTGGCCCATTCTGCTTTACTCCCACCCACAATGTTTGAACTTCCTTCTAGTCCTCCAGTAACAATCTGAAAATCCTGCTATAAAGGAGTGTGCTAGTGGCACTTACCCTTGCCAACTGTGTATGTTCTTGATTGAAATCTTCTGGAGAGCGGGCTTTCGGTGTTGCAACCCCTTGATGTGGAGCACTCTCCTGCCTAATATTCAAGAAGCCCAATCAGTGAATTTTTTTTTAGGTTTTATTAAAAACTCATCTTTTTAATTTAGCTTTTGGGTCCGATTAGAAGATTAAGCAGAGTACCAAATCAACTGAGTTAGCACTGTGTTTTATTATGTTTTAATTGTTGTAGATCTCTTGGCCCTACTGGGATTTTCATGTCTTGCTGTTTCATTGTACTGCCATATTGCCAGAGCAATCTGAAGTGGGCCCCTAACAAATAAACTTGTCTTGCCATAATTTGAAATGGCCACCTCACAGAGGATGGGATAAACAAGACACAGGAAATAGGAAAGATGTAGCAGGCAGTATTTGGGGAACAGGTAAGGGGAAAGGGAATAAGACTGGAGCATGGAAAATGGTCTGCCTAAACCCCAGAAACCTGAATAACAAGATCAGTTAACAACAGGTGATGGTTACAGAGGCCAAGATATACTTAGTAGTCATCAGAGAGATGTGGGCTATTGGGAACAACAATAGCGATCTGGCAGTTCCACAGTACACCTTATACAGGAGGGGCTAGTGCTAGGGTAAAGGGGAAGGGTAATCTTCTATATTGGGGAGGAAATAGAGGCTGCAGAAGATGGGACCATCAAGAAGGAAGGAAAGGGAGTAGACTTAATCTGGGTACAGCTTTCTACGGCTACTGGCAAAACAATTAAACTGGCTGTGGTCTATAGACCACTGGAGCAAAAGGAAGAGGTTATTATTGAATTGGGGGGAGCAAATCAGGAAACAGGTAGAAAAAGGGGATCTAGTGTTAGTGGGAGACCTGAATCAGCCAGACTTAGACAGGGAAACCTCAGCAACTACGATCACTAAGAGTCAGGTGCTGCTGGACACAATGCAGGACTGCTTACTGCTGCAGCTGGTCAGGAATCCCACATGGGAGGACTCTATTCTTGACTTGATTTTATCAGCTTGGAGAGGGTAATGGGGTGGCAGTCAGGTAAACATTGGGATCCAGTGTCCACAATTCTGTATGGTTTGAACAGGCAATGGGGAACACTGCCCCCCCCCCCGATGGCACTGATTCTGGACCTCAAACAAGTATATGTTCACCAGATGTGGAAACTGGTATTAAAACTTCACGAGTATAGCCCAGATCGAGGGAGATGAGGAAACGTGGGGAATGATCAAGGGGGAAATTGCAGAAGCGGCTGACTCTTGTGCAAGAAAGGTCACTAAAAGAAACAAGCACAAAAGGATAAACTGGTTCTCAAAGGAGGTAAGAGAGGCTGCGAGGGTGAAAAAAGGGCCTTCATAAGGCACAAGGTGAATAAAGGAAGGCAGAATGGGAGGAATACCAGACCAGGCTAAAAGAGATGAAGGTGGCAGACAGGAGGGCCAAAGGCAGACACAGCTGCAGACTGTCGAGAATGTGAAGTGAGGGGAACAAGAATATACTTTAGATACATTCAGGAGAAAAGGATAGCTGGGGGGATTATCAGGCTAGCTGGGGGGGGGATTAGTAAAAGATGTTCAGCAGAATGCCAGTGTCCTAAACAGTTACTTCTGCTCAGTATTCACAGTTGAAGACAAAGGATTTCTATCAGAGACAAGATCAAGGCACTCAGATGGGAGGTTCAAGAAATGGGAGGGTAGTGATCATGGCTGAAAGGATAAAAAAAGGGCTGGATGGCTTGCACCCATGGATATTTAGGAAACCGGATTCAGAGCTGGCAGAACCCTTGATCCAGCTATTTAATGGCTCACTGGAGCCTGGAGTAGTACCAGGGGATTGGAGATCTGTGGATGTAGTTCCACTAAACAAGGAGCAGACAGGAAGGACCTGAGTAACTACAAGGACCTGGACCAGGGTCATGAGAGCATCAGAGCACACAGCCCTCCCCTGCACAAAACCCTCTACTGCTGCCTGCCACAAACCCTTCACAGTGGTGCTGCTATGCAACAACGCATAGTACTACCCACACACCCAGCCCTCCTCCTTCCCACACAGGGTGAAGCTCCTCTTACACTGAGTGAGAACCAATCAGTTCACTTTCATCCCTCCATTTTCAGGCACTACTTGGTACACCACTTCCCCATCTGCCCCCCCCCCCGCCTGTTTCCTTCTAGCCTGAGTCTGACCTGTACTCAACAAACTCAGAGGGGTACTGAGGTACTGCAGTTTGTCTATCCTGCTTGTATGCTTTCTTCTGCTACTCAACTCCTTCTCCTAGATTCCCTTCACCCCAACAACTTCTCTTATGTCCAACTACCACACATTTTACTCTGTCCAACTCATCCCCCCAACTCTGCAATTCTCCCTTACCACGGCTCCTGCTTCCCCTCTCAGGAAAATGCAACCCCTTGCAACTACCCTATTGTTTTGCTGCATCCTGCTTGGACTTCACCAGGCTGCTGAGTCCTGCACCCATATCCTAGATAAAGAGCAAGTTACCCTGAAATATTTACATCCCATATTTAATCTATCACCTCTCCCCCCCTCTCCCAAGTACTGCTTGCTCAACACCAATCCCTCTCTCCCTCTGGCCTTCATCTCCAAATGAGACCACCGTCTCCTAAGCCCTTTGTATCCTCACTAACCCCCCAATGGTCCTCTCCTCCCACCCCCTGCTGTCTTACACTCCCTTTTCTTGCTCTGCTCCTACTGCTCACCGGGGATGTCGAGTGTAACCCTGGCCCAGACAATTCTCCCATCTCCCACAATAACCCTACATGGTGGCACAAGCACAGTCTAAAGATCACCCATCTAAATATCTATAGCCTCCTACCTAAACTAGTAGAGCTGGAGGCCTGGGTCTCCCTTTATAAGCCTGACATCCTTGGCATCTCTGAGACCTGGTTAAAACCTACCATTCCTGACCTTCTCTGTTACCTGACAGGTTACTTCTTAATTAGCGTCGACCATGATGGATTTCGGAAGGGTGATGAGGTTCTGCTATACTTCAAAGACTCCTTTACCACTACCCTATCCAGTCTGTCTGCTACTGAATCCCCCACTAAGTGGCTTATTGCAGAGTTGTCCATCAAGGCCACTAAAAAACTGTACAGCAGATGCTGCTAAAATCCACCCAAATGTGGTACTGCCAGTCTCTCACACACCTGCTATGTAGCCTTGGGTCCCTCTCCCCGCCACGGGACGCCATTATGCTGGGGAACTTCAACCTTAACTGGCTGGGAAGCACCCACTCTGACTGCTACACCTCCTCAAACAGTTCAGTCTCACCCAACTCATCACTACCCCCACCCGCCACAACAGCCAGTCCCTAAATCACTCCAGCATTGACTGGATTCTGAGAAACCGTGAAGATAGTATTACCCATGCTGGTATCTTATCTGAGTTCATCAGTGACCACTCACCTACCTACTGTATCTGGTCCACAAAAACTCCACTTCCCCCTCCCAAATATCTGACTTTCTGGGACTATTCCAAATATGATCCCTCACAACTATACACTGAGATCATGTCTATAAATGTGTTCTCCCTTTACAAAAAGAAAGATGTGTCCTCTGCACTTCTTCATCACCACCCTCTCTAGTATCCAGGATAAGTATTTCCTGCTAACCACTAGGACAGTGCGTGGGGGTGATACCCGTTACCTCACCAATGACCTCATAAGATTGATGAAGGTGTGGGATGCCAAATGGACATCTTACAAAGCCTCCCCCTCCCCTCAGCTATGGAATGAATACAGACAACTACGCAACTGTTGCAAAAGACAAGTTAACTCCTGTAAGGCTGCGTACTTCCACAACCTTCAGATCCACAGTATTGGTAACTCAAGGCATTTCTGGTCAGCATTCCACTCCCTACTTGCCCCTTGAGCCAAGCAGCCTCCTCTCCAACTTAACACCCCAAACGGTCCACTGACTGACCAGGCAGAAGCTGTAGATGCACTCAATGCCAAATTTGCCAACCTTGCCAAATACCTTGCTAAACTCCCCCACCTGATCTCAGTCCTCCACTCCCCGACCAACTCATCACTCACCCCAACATACCTCAATTCTACTTCAGAGCTATCTCCCTCAGTGAAATACTCAAGCTCCTCCTGAGCCTCCCCAACAAGGGTAGCACCAGTAGTGATGGCCTCTCACTCCCCTTCCTCAGAATTGTGACTCACGCGATTGCCAAACCCCTCACCATGATCTTTAATCTCTCCCTCACCACCACCTCAGTACCCCTGGCATGGAAGCAGGCTAGGGTCATTCTGGTCTTTAAATCTGGAGACCCTAGCAATATGGACAACTACCGCCCCAATATATATCCTCTCCCATCTAAGCAAACTGCTGCAAAAGATTGTTCACCACCAGGTCACAAACTCTGTGACAAAATATAACCTCCTCTGCCCTCAGCAGCATGGTTTCAGAAAAGGCCATAGCGCCACTACAGCCCTGGCATGGTTCTCTGACCACTTCCTCCAGAACATGAATGATGGTAAGCTTACTGGAGTGGTCTTTTTTGACCTCTCCAAAGCATTTGATCAGGTAAACCACAATATCCTCCTTGGCAAACTAGGCAGTCTTGGTTTGCCCCCTGCCACTACTGACTGGTTCCATGACTACCTCTCTGGCTCTACCCAAATGATCTGTACAGGTGGTACTACCTCTTCTGCCTTGCCTGTCTCCACTGGTGTCCCCCAAGGATCTCCTTGGGCCTGTTCTTTTCTCCCTCTTCATAAACCATCTCCCCCAGGACTGTCTTTTCTGCTACTCCTTACTATATGTGGATGATATCATCCTCTACCAGAGTGATAAGTCCCTGACCAACCACTCCACTTCACATACCTCCAGCTACTGTGATGCCAACAAATGGTTCGCTGCCAACAGATTGCTGGTTGATGCCAAAAAGACAAAGGCAATGCTCTTTGGGTCCAAACCCAGGCTAGCCAATCAAACTCTAGCCCACAACTCTCTAAGCATCCTTTCCTCCAATGGCTCACCTCTAGAGACCATCAGTTCCTTCAAATACCTGGATGCCACCCTCGACCCCGCCCTTACTTTCTCAGACCACATTGAGATCCTAATCCATCACATAAATCAGAAACTGGAGTTCAGTTACTGTCTAATCAATTACCTCACCCCAGAAGCCTGCATACCACTGCTCTATGACTGAATATAGGACTATGTCAGGGCAGTGCTAAGTCGAGCACTACTGCCCTGACATGGATTTGGGCTATATGCAATCCGTATTGAAGTGCACAGAACTGCTGCACCCCCTGATCTGTTAGCGCCGGGAGCCCCTGGTGCAATATTCAGCAAGCAAGATGCAAATGAGCCTACTGGGCATGCAAGGCAGAGACCATATACATCCCCATTATGGGCCCATTTGCATGTGAAGCGTTAGCAGGTTTATTCACTGCGAGTGATCCTCTCACCCCAATTGCCCATGCCCATCGACGTAGCAATATTCCATGATGTATTGTGGCATCACCCACCCTCTGGTCATCAGCGCCAGTAAAGATAATGTATTCATTGATGCCCAGTGGTCCCTCCCCTCTGTTCCTCAACTGCTGGCCCAGGTAAAATTACAAAGCATCAGTGTCCAGTGATCCCCACCCCACTTCGATCTCTGGCCCTGTTAAAGGAAAATTATTCCATGGTGTCTAGTGGTCCCCCCCATTCTTTGATTTCCAGCCCCATTAAAGAAAAAATATTCCTGGTGTCCAGCGGTCCCCCCCCCACCCCTGATCGTCAGCCCTGTTGAATGACAAGTATTCCCTGATGTCCGGCAGTCCCCCACCCTCCAATCCCTGACTCTGTTCAATATACAGCATCTCACCCCCCCCCCCATCCAGTACTCTGTCCTGGGGTTTGTGTACCCTAGGTGCATTACCTTGCACTTCTTGGCATTGCATTTCAACTGCCAAACCTCAGACCACCCTTCTAGCTTTTGTAAGCCACTCAGCATTTCTCTGATTCCCTCATCCCTATCCACCCTCCCACAGAGCTCAGTGTCATCAGTGAAGAGACACAGCTTGCACCTGAGTCCTTCTCCAATGTCACTGATAAACACATTAAAGAGGACCAGACCCAGGACAGGTCCCTGTGACACCCCACTTATGACCTCCCTATCTTCTTATTTGATACCATTGACCACAACCCTCTGCTGCTTTACCTTTAGCCAGTTCCCACCCAATTAACTATGACCTTTGTGCACCCAGATCATCCATCTTCCTCAGCAAGCATCTATGAGACACTGAGTCAAAAGCCTTGCTGAAGCTGAAGTAGAGCAAATCCACGCCATAGTCCATATCCAATTCCCTCATCATACACTCAAAGAAAATTATCAGGATAGTCTAACAAGACCTGCCCGCCATGAATTCATGCTCTTTACTATCCTGGAGACAGCTGCTCTCTAAGTAGTCCACGAGATCATCTTTGACCATTGACTCCATCAGCTTCCCTACACTAGAGGTAAGACTGGCAGGTTTGTAGTTCCTTGCTTGTTCCTTGTCCCCCACCCTATGGAGAGGAACTACATCCACCACCCTCCAAGTCTTCAGAACTACCCTCGTCCTTAGTGAACTGTTGAACAGACCTGCCAAGTGTTCAGCTACAGTAGTTTTGCTGCCATTTCCTGAGTAAAAAACATAGAAACATAGAAACATAGAATTTGATGGCAGATGAGGACCGCTTGGCCCACCTAGTCTGCCCATTTTCCTACCTAACAGATAAGCTGCAGATCCTAGTTAACCAACATCTTACTTCCTCCTACCCCCCACTAGGACTGCCTTATGTCTGTCCCATGCATTCTTGAATTCCCCCATTGTTCTTGACTCCACGACCTCCTCAGGGAGGCTGTTTCATGCATCCACAACCCTCTCTGTGAAAAAATACTTCCTCACATTACCTCTGAGCCGTCCCCCCTCGTTCTTGCAAATCTCTTTTTCTGAAAGATGCTACCTTCTTGGACTTTGTTGATTCCCTTGAGGTACTTGAAAGTCTCAGATGCAGTCCATCTGGTCTCATGGCCTTATCTATTTTTAGAGCTGCCAGCCTTTTCAGGACCCTTTTGCTTATACATATTGGCTGCCTCATCTCGGGGACCCCCTTAGGGGCTGCTCTTATGCCACTCTCTGGTAGGAGTCCACCATCCTCCCTAGTGAAAACTGAGCAAAAGTAATCATTAAGGTTGGCGGCTTTTTACTCATCCTCCTCTATCACCCTATTCCTCTCGGCTCTCCTAATGATTCCCCCTCTTTTCTTCCTTTTTCCTGAAATATATCGGAAGAACTGTTTTTCTCCTGTCTTGGCTGCCTCTGCATTAAGCAGCTCTGTGTCTACTTTTGCCTCCCTAACTGACCCATTTACATCCCCATTTTTTAGTAAATATTCCCCCCATTCTTCCTCCCCCTGCTTGTCTTTGTATTTCTAGAAGGCCTTTTCTTGGCTCTCACTGCTTCCCTGGCTCTTGCTGAGAACCATAATAGTTTCTTTAACCTGTTCTTTTTGGTTATCATTCTCGTTTGACAATAAAAAGTCTTGGACAACATATATAAATATTCACTACATACATCATATAAATAGACAATACCATAATATCATTAAAAGATGTCTTTATCATTGACAGTCTTCCCGCTCTATTATAGTAAACCTTGTTGTAATCATTTATTTCTGATCCTATATATCATATATAAATATTTTGCCATTCTTATAATTGTCCAGTCATCTTCAATGTTAAGTACAATGCAAGTTAACTCATCCTGAGTTAAATTATTCCAATTCATAAAGGGCCCAAGCCAATAATTTGTGGCTTTTACGTACCATGTACATGTCCATAGTATGTATCTTCTTTACCACCTTCTGTACACTTACAGTTTTGCTCAGTTTCTGGTAAGTTAAAATATCTTGTTTTAAGTATATCACTGTCAAACAGCTCAAGTTTAGCTTTAAGAAAAGCATTTCTTAGTGGGGGATCTGTAAGAATGTCCAGATCATTTTTAAATTCAAAATTAGTATTATTTTCAGCATACCGGGAGGATATTTGGAAGAAGATATTTTTTTCAAGTCTTCTTGCATCCAATAATTTTCAATCTTGGTTTTAGTGTAGTTTTTTATACTTCAGGCTAAGACTAACATTTTTGTTTCAACATAATATTTTAAAGTGCTTTGGCCATATTTGTCTAATTTACAATACAGTTTACTTAGCCAGTTTATTGGTCCATAATTGTTTTGTATCCACTTTCCTTATCCATAAGACATTTTTTGGGCAATCGACTCTGGGGAAGTCTTGTTAAATGTAACCAATAATTTATTTTTCTGGTGTTTATATGAGCATTAATATTTATTAGACCTAATTCTGCTCTAAGATATTTAGCTGGGCAAGAAGATGTAACTTCTAAAGCTTATCTAAGTAATTTATTTACTGGAGTTAACAAATTCTTTGGGTTAGTAATTTCCCATAGATCGGAAGCATACAGTATTTGTGCATAATATTTTGCCTTTATTGTTGTCACAGGGGGCTTAATAGTGACCCCCCCCATAGTAATAATTACATTTTCTTAGCCCACAAGTAATTTTCTTAACATTCATCATCATTTTTGAGTATGCTTTGCACAGTGTCCATTTAAAATGAACGTGAGCCCAAGACCTGTATAAAGGTTTACACTTTCTAATTTATTTGTGCCAATGTACCTGTAATTCTTCATTTGAGTTGTACCAAATATCATGATTTTGGTTTTACTATAGTTTATTTTTAATCTAAGACTCTGCATACTTGCTTCTGTATGATCTAATTTCTTTTGTAGGCCATTTCCGGTCAGTGATAGCAGGATGAAGTCATTTGCGTAAGTGAGTACTGGGCAAGAACAACCAGCAATTTTTGGCACATCTTTTTCAGTTTGTTCTAGTTCTTTTAGTATATGATCAATATAAAGACAAAAGCATGTCAGGGAAAGGACACAGCCCTGTCTGTCTCCTCTGTTAATTGTAAAGGATTTTGACAGTTGACCCTTTGTTCCTGTTCTTATTGTAGCCCAGGTTTTATTATACAGGTTTGAAATTATTCTTATTAACGCTTATTCTCATTAACCTCACTTACACATAAGCATCCATAATAAATTTCTAGACACTGTATCAAATGCTGCTGATGTCTATATATGCCACATACAGTTCTTGCTGCCTTATATCTACATATTTTTCAATAAAATGGTTCAATATATAAGAGTTGTCTAATGTTGAGTATCCATGTTTAAATCCTGCCTGGGTCTTGCTTAAACCTCCCATATTGTAAATTTGTATTAGTAATCGTTCTAATATAATTTTAGAAAAGATTTTAAGATTAGCGTCTAATAGGCTTATACAGCAGGCCTGTACATGGCCAGATCTCCAGTATTACCTTTTTTTGTAGATCAGGATGATCTCTGCCCCTCTCCAAGAGTTAGGAATGAAATTTCTTTGTATGCATTTATTATAGAGCAGAGCCAAAGGTTTACACCAGGCCATGGTATTACAAAGGAAAACCCCTGATGGTATCCTGGCTAGGCATGGGGCTTTATTGGTTTTTAATGCTTTAAATGCAAAATAAACATCCTTACATGATACTAATGGAAGGTTATTGCTGTTTGGCCCCATGCATTGAAATTATCAGACTTCAGGTCAAAAAAATATCCCTGTAAAATACTTTATCCACTGTGTTTCTGTGATAAATGTACCTATATTTTCCTTATAATTATGGGTACCCCTTGCAAACAACTGCCAGAACCCTTTGTTATCTTTTTCTATTATTACTTTCATCATTTTTTTTCCACATCTCATGTTGATACGCAAGCTTTTTCTCTTTCAGGAACTTGTTTATATTTTTTCCTTTCTACATTCAAGGCTGTGAATAATTTTCTATCCTTTTTATATTTAGCCATTCTTATCATTTTCCTTAGCCTGTTTTTGTATGCATTGCACTCCTGATCAAACCAACCAGATAGTTTGGACAGATGCCAGCTTGTAGTTACCTGCTTGTAAAGGTTTTCTTTTAATTGCCAAAAAGTAATAGAATATGTGTCCCATATTTTGTTTGCATCCAAATTATTTAGATTATGCCAATCTTCCTGTGCAAAGTATGAAACTATCAAAGTAGAAATATGTTCATCCAAAACTGGATCGCACAATAATCTTTTATTCATCCTACATTAACTAAAAAACAGCGGTGTCTTATTTTTCTTAGTTACAGCAATTTTTTTTGTACCAGGTAAATGAGGCATATGATCACTATCAGCTTTTGTTGGAATCTGCAAGGTCTGCCAAAATTCTACTTTGCCTGACCAGATAGCTAAATCTATTGTTGAACTGGCTATAGTCTTCTAATAAGTACAGTGGCCTTCTATATCCCGTACAGTTCTTCCATTTAGTGGAAATTAGTTCAGTTTATTCATAATGTCAATCAATTGTTTCCCTGCCTTATTTATATGTTTGTATTTTGATACTGTTTGTGGAATTATGGGTAATTCATTTGTATATGCTAATACCATTCCTGTCATAACTTAGATGCTTTAAGAATCGCCCCCTTGATTGTCCCAACCTTTCTTCCATCCCACTTATGCTGTCCACTCTGATTAACTTTTCCCTGACCAGCTCCCTTAGCCTGTTGAAGTCCGCCCTTGTAAAATCAAGAACTTCAGTTCTTGAGTGGGGTTTTCCAGACCCAAGGGTCAGTTCAAACCAAATGGAGTTATGTTCGCTGTTCCCCCATAGCTCCCCTATTCTCACAGCTCCAGCCACCTCCAAGTTGGGTGTAATAATAATATAATAATAATAAAATGTATTTATAAAGTGCCTTTCCATTATCAAGGCGCTGTACAAAATAGGACAATACAAGTCAAGCATAAAATTCAATATAAAATGCAAATAAAACTACATTATAATCCACAATTTCAGTGTAATCAGTGCTCCAAGAAACCCATTTGAAAAAAATGATTTTTTTTAAACCTTGAGAACTGTTGTCTGCCTGGTGGGTTCCTTAACTAGCTGTACCAGTAGACAGTCTTGGAAGGCATCCAGCAAGGCCTGACTTCTGATGCTCCTGGCTACTGGAACATCCCAACCTATGTATGGCAGGTTCAGATCATCCACCACCATTACTTCCCCCTTTGCCACCCCTCTTTCAAGTTCTTCCCTGTTCCAGAAGTTCCCCATCACCCACACAGTGGTACCCCTTCTCCTGACACCATCCTTTAAGCCACCCATTACATTCCTCTTTTACAACACTCCTTATCCTAGACTGCTTCCCCTTGCTGTCCCACACAAGAAATGGCCAGGGAGGTTGAATGTGCCACCAATCTGTTCTTCAGTCTACAGAACTTCTGTGTCACCATCTCCACCAGCTGGTTCACCAGATCATTGGATCCAGGTCTACCAGCATCCCCAACTCCCCCTGCTCCCTCTCCACCAACCTCTATCCTGTCTAAATCCATAAGACCAATGTGCTCAGAAGGCACTTGACCTTACCTCACCTAATCCCCCTCTGCCACCCTCCACAGCCCTCTCTACCCCACTAATCATTGAGTTCCTACCACTAAGACTTGTCTGGTAGACTTTCTCCCTTTGGGTGCCATCACATTGCCCTGCCCTATCCCATCAACTGACTGAGAGTTCCCACCAGAAGATTCAGGTCACTGAGCCTCCTTTAGGGATGCAAAGTGGTTCACCATCTGTCTGGTGATAAGCTGGACAACCTCCTTCTGGCTATTCCTGCCCCCTCCTCCTCCTCCCCAAAAGTCTCCCCCAGATCAGTGGGCCTCTGGGGGAGTGGGGATGTTGTGGCTCTTGTTGAGCTGCTGATGCAGCTGTAATATTTCTACCCTTGCTGTCTCCATCTGTGCCTGGTGCTCCATTATGGTCCGGCAGTTTGGGCAATTCCCCCTCCTCCAGAGCATATCCCTAGAGAAGAGTGCCCCATAGCCACCACAACTGACTGCCTTCCCTCTGAACTCCAGCCAAATACAGACCTATGAAATAAGGCTAAGCCTAACTTATTTGAATTATCAACACAGTTACAGTTAGTAAAAACCAGCATGCAATGCCCTCCCATATAGGGTGCATCTGTAAGGCCCAACTATAAAACAGAAACAGGGGCAAAAACTATCTTGTAGTGCTCACTCAGATAGGGTGTAGCTGTAAGGCCCAGCTATAGCCTGTTGCTTCCCTCTCCTCTAGAATCAACTTTCTTGGGACATTCCACTCCCCTTCAGTTACCTCCTTCAAATCCCTTCTACAGCTTCTCCACAACACAAATTTCTCATGCCACTCCTCCTCCATCCCCCTCCTGCTTCCGGCCCCCAGTCTCCTGCCCCTACACCAGTTCTCCAGGCTATATTTCCCGGGTGACTCTGGCTTCACTGTATAGTCTCTTATGCACTTAACTTGCCTCACAATTTTGTAATTCATACTGTTATGTTACCCTCTGATTCTATTGCTTGTTTCTGATATTTTATTGTACTGATCTGTATATCGTATCACCTTCGTTGTTGGATGTTTCATACTGTTTGTGCCCCTGGGTCACACTTGGAAATGAACTTTGGCTCAGGGTGCTTTTCCTAGTTGCCAACTTTTAAACAAATAAAATAAATAAATACAGAGAAACGGGAACAAGAAACTACCTTACAGTGCTCATCCAGATTGAGTGTAGCTGTTAAGGCTCAGCTGTAGCAGAGACAGGAGTAAAAAAAACTAGTTTGCTAGTTTGTAGTGCTCACCCAAATAGGGTGTAGCTGTAAGGCTCAGCTGTAGCACAGAAACAGGTATAAAAAATTACCTTGTGGTGCACACCCAATACAATTCAACTATAGCTCAGAAACAGCCTAATATAAGAACAGCCTAGTAATCTGAACATGTGATATAGCACAGAAACAAGTGAGATAATAAACCTACACAAGCAAGGAATAACAATTGTTAATGGAACAGACTACTCCATTAACCTGCTGTGCATACCCAGATAGGTTACAGCTAGGACTTAGATGTAGTACGCCAATACTGGGGCATGAATTATATTATTATACTGTATTATATTTATTGTATTGCATATACTGTTATGTAATGATTATGTCTTGATAACCTGTATTTCTTGTTATATGTATGTCTTTGTAACTTGAAATGAAATGGGACCTCAATGAAAATGAACTTCAGTTCAATTAAGCCCATCCCTGTTTATATTTTTGAAACGAATAAAAATCGTACTTACTTACCTAGTAACACAAACAATGCAGTTAACTTGTTAAATACAGTATTACCTGAGCTGAATTGGGCAGAGTTTATGGCTGTTGGCTACCTTCTCTGGTTGACTCTCCCTGGCAGACTCTCCCAATGTCCTTTGTGCTCATTCCTTCATGTACAGGGCTGCAGTGTTAAGAGTCAAAGGAATACACATAACATTTGTAGAGGATGGAGGCTGCTCCCACTTGCTGAGCCTACCATCTGATTGGTGGAATCAGTGGCCTGGGGGTGGGGAAGGTTCACTGGAAATCAGCCGGTCTCTGTGCTCTGAGTTATGGCGACAGTTGGGGGGAGTGGGAAAAGCCCTCTTGACCCCTGGAGGCTCTAAGTAGGTGCATTGTGAAGTGGCATGAAAGCAGTCAGGCACCAGTTTTTAAATTTGAATTTTGGTACTCGATTCAGCTGGCTGTGATCTTTGCCAAGCAGACCACCTTATGTCTTATGTGTGGCATTTCACACTCTCTGTTTCAGAGTAACTACCACCCTTCCAGGGTATGATGGCTCAGAGCCCTCTTTAGGACGATTCTACCCCTAGAGTTGCCACAGGAGTGAGGTCCCTTGGCTAAAAGTACAGTAGGAAAAATGGAACTACAATATAACAGGGCACCACTCTTAACTGGCTATTAGTGCAAGAAAAAAAGCAGGCTAGTATTGCCACAAAAATTACATGCCTTTATTTATCAAAACATTTAAAAACTGTGACAAACACTCCAAAAAAATCCCTCAACAGTTTTGCACCTAAAGTGCTTTCTCAAGAGGACCGCTGAGATACTCTAACATAACACACAGTTTAAATACACATAGTAATAAAACCAATTAATTTACTACTACATTCCTTTCAAAAAAGCTTATGCTAGTATCCCCATACAACACCACAGAGGCCCACAGTGATGCAATTCCTCAATTAAATTTAAATTATCATGAAGCAATTGATTCAGTTCTAATTATAATCAGCTTTTGTAGGCGACCATCCATTTCCAGTCTTCATACTTTATTTCAGTCTTGGATCCAGGGCCTTTCATTTGTCCTTTGTAACGTATGATGTCACCAGCTTTCATTCAAGAAATGACTTCATGGTTCAAAGACATGGCCTCATTAACTTCTCCATTATCTCTCATGGTAACTATAAATTTATAGAAACAAGAGGACAGTGAGAGAGATTCAAATCTGTACTTCAAAAAAGGTTCCAGACTGAATTTATCATTTAAACAGACAGTACTTACCCCCCCTAATGCATAAATCCAATAGTTCTTTTTTTTGAGCAATATGTTGTGATAATCAACCCACCCCCAACACAGGGTTACAATGCACTTTTTCTAAGCCCTTAAATTTAAACACATGTATTCCCAAACCTTTTAATGTGCAAAGCCAGGGCATTATTCAGATCTTCATGTCTTATGCTACATAAATGTTCCCAATACGATTTTTTAATTTCTGTTTTGTCCGCCAGATATACCAAACCTTCCATGTCACAGTTAAAAAAATCCCAGACTTTGCACATCGTGTTACTTTGCTTTTAAAAGTGCACTGTCTTAAAATATCACTGCAATATACACACTTTCCACATACAAAAGCACTCCTGGGGGGGTTTGGCATCCAGTTGAGTGTAATTTTTGTTCTTCATATTTGTTATAAACTGGACACTACAATATCCTTAATATTTTCCATCCTCTTATACACTATGCGAGGTGCCACAAGAGCAAGGTCCATTGGTGGAAGGTACCGTAGGAAAGATGCTCAAAATCTCACCGCTGAAGCCATAGAAAACTGTAGGAACATCATTCTGCTAAGGAGTGAGAGAAGTCCACAGCTGAACTGAGTGAAGGAACCATGATCCTAATCCCAACTCACGCAGTCGAATCTAATGCAAACTACGTACAGTATTGAGTATTTATGACCTTCATTACAGAGGAAAGGACCCCCCCCAAGTAGTGGAAACCTCTGGGGATCCAAGGCTTTAGGTCACCATCCCTCCATTTCACAAGACTGTCTTTTAAGTCTAGGTGTAACCAGAAACACTGAAAACCAAATGCAAAGAAGACAAGGAAAACTGTGAAACGTGAATGGCTTGAGCTCTTGAGTAACTGAGAAAGGAATGGGAATGGCATACTTTGGAGGAAGTAGGAACACACTTCATGTCTAACGGGATAATCATCCTTGAAGGTGTCACAGTGCTGATATTGTATGACTTAAGGGACCCAGAGAAAAGGCTGCACTCTTCAAGGAAGGAGGCTCAGCTCCCATGATAAGGAAGATTAGCCTCCAGTGAAGAGTTAATCTCTGCTATGGAGGAATGCCCAACCTGCACACTTGTAAGAAGTCTAAACCTAGGCGGGTGTCACAGAGTTACAGTTCTATGACTAAGGAACCATAAGTGCTGGGGCTCCACCTTATGGTTAAGGAGCAAGGTCCCTAGGAGCAAAGTCCCACTAAAGGAAGGGGTACAGGTAGAGATCAGACATGTACATAGCAGGTGCAGTGGATGAATAAGTGTCAAACAAAAGAGCTGCCCAAACTCCTCCTGGGTTTGACAGGTCATGGGTGTCAAAGAGTTGAAGTCAGATGACTAATAGAACCCTTGCAGATGGTTCCACCCCTGCATCAAGCTCAAACTACAAGACAACTAAATTACTACTCAGACTACAGAGCAGCACGTACTAGACCTACAAACTACAGCAAAGAAACAAAATCTGACTACCACTTGTCCCTATCAGAGTAGGCCTTCAGGTTACCCTAGTCAAACTAGGCCCTAACTGATCCCAGGAGGAGTAGAGGTAGTGCTAGGAGGAAAGAACACAGACAGAGACATATCATACGTAGGCTAGCTGGTGTGATATGTAGCCATTTGAGCAAGTGTGGTAAGCTCTAGAGGAGCTTGAGTAGGTCCGGTATGATGCCATTAATGGCAATGCATACTGAATTCTGTAGCATGAGGTGGGGCAAAGTACAGTTGTCAATGGGTCATAAGCCTGGAAGTGGTGGAGCACAGGCCCAGTAATCACTGAGGCATAAGAACAGAGATTGTTGGGACATGAGTCCAGCAGTCACTGAGGTATGAGAAGTCACTGGGGCATAAGCCCAGTAGTTGTTGGGGCATGAGCCCATTGGTCATGGGGCATGAGCCCAAATGGGTAGGCAATTGCCAGCTTGGTGGGAAAAGACCATAGTTAGGAAATCCGGTGGGGACTGAGGGAAATTAGGGAGCAAAAGCCCATAAAACAATGAACAGGAGCTGCCCAGAGTACTCCAGATGCAGCCTCACTAGTGAGATGTACAGGGAAGGTATAATCTCCTTTCTCCTGGACGTTATTTCCCTGGCAATACACCCAAACATTTTGTTTGCCTTGGCCATTGCTCTCTTGCATTGCTCCAAGTGGTTCCCTTTTGCATCAATCATAACCCCCAGATTCTTTGCCATTGCTGCTACAGTCAGCTGTATCCCCCCAAGTTGTAGATATACTCAGGATTCCTAATACCGAGATGCAGAACACTGCATTTATGTGCATTTAACTCCAACTGCCATGTGTGGGCCCATCTTTCTAGTTTCTGCAGGTCATCCTGTAGTTCCTTCCTCCCCCCCTCACTATCTACCACCGTTCCCAATTTGGTATCAACAACAAATAAACTCATTTGACTACAAATCCCTTCCCCGATGTCTGATGTGTACACATTAAAAAGGACAGGGCCCAAAACTGAGTCTTTTGGGACCCCACTGATGATCTCCCTAGGTGTTGAGACTTCACTCCTTACCAGCACCATCTGATGTCTATTCCCAAGACAATTTGCCACCCATCTTACCAACTTATCACCCACCCCCAGTTCCCTCAATTTCCAAATTAGCCTCCCATGTGGGACCGAGTCGAAAGTCTTGCTGAAGTCCAGGTATAGGACATCAAACAGCTTTCCTCCATCCAGGGACCTAGTCACCCAGTCAAAGAATTCGGCCAGGTTTGTTTGACATGATCTCCCCCGGCCAAACCCATGTTGGTTTTCATCCTGAAAACCATTTACCTCCAGGAACTCCACCATCTGTTCTTTCAAGATGGCCTCCAACATTTTCCCTGCTACAGATGCCAGACTGACCGCCAGTCTGTAGTTATGTTTTACTATCTTTGTATAATCAGGACCGTCTTGTAAACAGGACCTTTGGGACCTAATGATGTGTTTGTACCAACTTATCCTGTATAAACATAAAGGATTTTACTACTACTACATGTACAGTACATCGAGTAGGCAGCAGCACAGTCACCTAGCTCCAGCTCTCCAGCTGAATATATACTTTTCTAAGGTAAGATCCTCCTCTAAATGAACTTTGTGATCTCTCTGTGCATAATAACTCAGTTCAGTGATGCTTTTCTCTAACTCTGCAAGTATTCAATACTTTCTGGCTTAAATTACAACCTGTAGTCCTCCCCTTGCTCTGGGACCACAGGCACACGAGTCAGTATCGGTTTGTTTCCCCCTTTCAACATGCTAGTGAATTCTGCTGTTAGCCAGCATGTGCTGTATAGCACATTAGAAAATGGCTAAATGAAAACTCGCCTCCTGATTCGCTAAAACAGCCTCACACCCAGGCTACTATTTCTTTACAATGCCACACAAAAAACAAGTTCCAATTTGGGGTGCCCTATTACTAAAACTATCCTTGGGCACCCCGATTTTCGAAACTCGCCAGCTGCCATTTTTCCCATTCGCTTAGCGACACTAACTTTCATGGACACTGATACCGGACAGTCTATAAAACAAAACCTGCAAGACTAATTTTTCTTTTTACAAATGTAACTTTCCTTACTGAGCATGCTTGCACTCCATCTCACACACCCGAATGTTACAGTGAGCTGCAAACTCACATAGCACCGCATTTCACAGCACAGAAACAAAAATATTTCTCTTGAAATACAGATAACCAAACAACATTCCCCCTGTTCTGACGAATTATCTTTCTTTCTTTCGAGTTCTGTGCCTGTCTCACTAACCGAAGAACGAGACACAAACAAAAAAAACAACCACAAAAAGTAGCTCTCATGTCTGTGAACCACTGCTTGAAGAAACAAAGCAACTACACAAGCTCATGGAACACACACAAACACAGCAGCGCCCTCCTGTGGTGATTCCAGCAGCACAGGGATTATTTTACTATAAAATTTAACTTTTACTATTTTCTATTTATTTTTTATAAATAAATCTTTATTATTATACTTTTCCAAAAAATTACATGTATACCCCATTTTCTAAGTGTAATAATACCCTCCAGGGTGAGTTTTATGGGATATAACGGACCTTCCAGGGGCTATAAGGCCCTCTGCCTGTGGCGTCGGGCCTCATTACGTCCCTGGGCATTCCGTTATATCCCAATATTGCCCACCCTGTCAGGTAATATTACTTACACAATGTGCAGCATACATTTTACTTTTCGCTGTTAACCTGTTTTAGCCCCCTGGCACAGCCTAACCCTCAACCAACTCCCCCCAGCCCCATCACCAGCATCCAGGTACTGACCTCACCCAATCTTCCCCCATGGCTTACCCCCATGGCGGGGTGTCAACGGAAGGCTCCTCACTGCTGAAGAAAACTCCACCATCTGCTAAATGTCCTTAGGTAATGTTATGGGCTTTCCCTCTGCCCTCCTGAGTAGACTGGCACAAGCAAAAAACACTCATGTTATCCTTCCAAGCAGTCACACAGCAGTGTTCCACAACCCTTCTAATTCTAGAGCATCTCCTTGTTTCAGCTGGGTAAAAAAACAAAAGGTACCAGCACTCAAGGATATAAGGAAACACCAAGCAGTGAAGATATCAGCTTAAAATATTCATTTTTTAATTTTAAAAGTGAGTACGCATGACAGAGGTTTAAAGCAGAACATGGGCTTTTCAACTAACAAAAGTCTTCCTCGGGGGGGGTGACAGTTACAATTTGCTACCCTCCTTATAAAGTGCTACAAGTTACTACTCCCCACAATAGTGCAATTAAAAATGCGCAAATGTTGGCAGGCCTGGTGGCACTGAGGGTTAAGGAACTGGACACCACACCTTGAGACACGCCGGTGACCCGGATTCGGGAACAAGCCTGGGCCACCGGGGGTTAGCAGGGAAGGGAAGGGATTGAGCATCCGGAAAACTGCTCTTCCTTCCCAGGGAGGGATCTGGGGTCAGCGCTGCTCCAAGTGCAACTCCCAGTGATGGCCAGGGGCAGTACTGGAACAGGCAATTCTCAAGTGAATGCTTGAGAGTGGAGCGTTGGAGGGTGTCGGCTCATCAAGCACCATGGACACCATTTCACGTACACATTCCAGGAGTGAAAATGTTCAGGAAATACCCCAGAGGGCTGAGGAGGCAATGAGGGCTCCAGAGATCTGCTGCACCAATGGTCCCTAACCCTACCCCACAGGACAGACCCTTCTAACTACAGGAAGATGCCACCAAGGTAGGTGGGGCAGGCCCTCCTTGGGGGGTGATCCAGGGGACTTGAATGTCCTGGTGGGGGGTCTATCAGTGGCAGGGTCTTGGAAGGGGAGCAGCAGGCTGATCATTTGAGTACCTCCAAGAGATGCTTCAGAACTTCGGAGAACAAATAGAATATACAAAAGAAAATGCTCAAATGTTGATATTTCAGTGCAATAGTACAAATGCCTGCATACATACAATTATTCCATTAGCTATCCCCTTGTTTAAAACACACTTTTACTTATACAGGTTTTACTTTTAATAAAGGAGAAAAGGTAAGAGGGAGGCGGCCTGCCACGCAGCGGCAGGGCGTCACTCGTGATGTCAACAACCCGGGTTCAGGAACAAACCCAAGAGTCAGAGGGCAGGCCAGGATGGAGAAGGATTGAGTGCCATCTGGCAACACTCCTCTGGGGTGGAGGGGGGATGGGCATTCAGCACAGCAACAGCCCCTGGAGCGGAGGCTGGGAGTCACAAATACCGAGGTCACACATAACAGGAGGCGAGACAGGTGTCGGGTGCATCCATTGATGTCATTGCATGTCCCACATCTAGGGGAACTCCAGCATCCAAATAAAATCCAACCACATGGGTGACACTCCCACCTCCACTGCCACTCCCACGTGACTAAAGTTCCACCGGGGAGGTCCTTCTCCTATGGCCCCATCCTGGGGTGTAAGCCAGGTCTAGAGACCAAATGTCCTGGGGAGGAGGTATCTGCCCGGTAGCCCCACCCAGGCAGGCAAGCCTGAGCTGGGGGGTGGCATGTGGGGGCTGAGGAGCCTTGGCCCATCAGGGCAGCAGTGTGGGGTCCGGGCCAAACAAAAAAAAGGCAAGAGGGAGGGTGTCGGCTCATCAAGCACCATGGACACCATTTCACGTACACATTCCAGGAGTGAAAATGTTCAGGAAATACCCCAGAGGGCGAGACTGTTGGGGGAGACAAAAAACATGCCATGATTTCCATGTTACTAAAGGAGGGGAAAGGTATGTGATGCTAGCCAATGACTATCATTCAATAAATGCAGAAAATATCAACACATTTCAATTACTAAGCTTTCTAATACTGTAATAATACAATATATCAAATGAACTCTTACTAGAAAAAAGGGGATAATTTTAGATTTTGGGTTGTAAAACTCAGTTAGCATTAATTCCCGCATTAATTATATGACACGTATTTGTTCTAAGCTAATCAAAACACAGGAAAACTGTCAGTTACTATCCCACAAACTACTACAATCACATTTCAGACACACCCACAGTAGGTTATGCACATTCTGGCAATGCCTGCGGTAGGTTATCCACATTCTGGCAACACTCATAGTAGGTTACCCACATTTTAGACCCACCCACAGTTGGTTATCCATTTAGTCCACAGGCAAAAAAGGGGGAACAAAGCATATTTCTCTTCAGCTGTTCTCTGGGAGCTAGTATAGTGCAGTGGTTAAGAGTTCTGGGGCAGGGTTTACAAAAAAAGGGCAAAGTGCAGCGCAAATGTTTGTGCCGTACCTTACCATTGTGCAGAAGCCAGAAAGTGCTATTCATAATTGGATAGTGCACCGTGCTATCTAACTGTGAATAGGTGCAGGCAGGGGCAGCGCAAAACCAGGAAAAGCGGTGGGATACCCAGTAGTACTGCCCCCACAGTCAACCAGGAAAATGGCCCCTCAACCAGTAACACTCACATGCTAAAGTGCCATTCACAGAAGTAGCCATGCAAATGAGCCCATTGGGCATGCAAGGTGATTGTAGCCATTAGCAAGCCCATTATGGGCTCATTTGCATCTTACTAGTGTGGCACTGTGTGGCCCCCACCCCACCAGCCCATGCCCCACATAGCCCCAGTCCCCAGTACCCTCCCCCACCCCAATCGCCCAACTGTGGGAGAATTCAAGAATGCATGGGACAGACATAAGGCAATTCTTGTGGGGGGTAGGAAGAAATAGACTGTTGGTTAACTAGGATCTGCGGCCTATCCCGTAGGTAGGGAAATGGGCAGACTAGATGGGCCAAGCAGTCCTTATCTGCCGTCAAAGTCTATGTTTCTATGTTTCAACATCAATAATAAAAAGTTTCCATAGTGTAGTTTCCCACCTTGGTCCCAAATCTCCCACCCGATGTGTTTTACAATTTTTTGATAGTGTAGTGTCCCACCCTTGCCCCTAATCTCCCACCCAATATGTTTTAACAGTTTTTCCATAGTGTAGCAGTCCCTCCCCCTTCCTAATCCCTCAAGAAATACCTGTTTCCATAGTGTAGCAGTCCACCCCCCCTCCCCATCACCAATCCCCAAAGAAACAGCTGTTTCCATATTGTAGTGGTCCCTCCCCCCTCCATAGTCACCGATCGCAGTCCTCACATGCAAAAACCCCATGCCCTGGCAGTCTAGGGTCCATCCATCTATCCCCCCCACTCAGTCCAGTAAGACCCACCACTGTGATCCCTCCATCCCAACCCACATTCAACGACCAGCACAGCCCTCCTCAAACCACTGTGGCTGACCGCCAACTGAGCCCCCAGGAAGCATGTACTGTATAAAGAATGGCTCCTTGACTGTGACTGGTCAATCACCGTCAAGGAGCCATAAAGTATACAGTACACGCTCACTGAGGGCTCAGTCAGTGGCCAGCCATGGTCTAGTGAGGAGGGCTGTGCTGGTTACCAATTGTGGGCTGGGATGGGGGAGAGCAGGGTGTTGGGTCTCACTGGAGGGGGTGGTAGGGTGGGGAGTGGGACCCTAGACTGCCAGGGCATGTTTTTTTTTTTGCATTTGGTGATGGCAATCAGCAACCAGGGAGGAGGGGAGGGACCATTACACTATGGAAACAGTTATTTCTTCAGGGATCAGTGAATGGGACGTGGGGAGGGAACACTACACTATGGAAACAGGTTTTTCTTCAAGGATCGGTGACTGGAGAGGGGAGAGGGACCATTACACTATGGAAACAGGTATTTCTTCAGGAATTGGTGACCAGGAAGTGGGGAGGGACCACTACATTATGGAAACAGGTATTTCTTTGGGGATTGAAGAGGGGGGAGGGACCGCTACACTATGGAGACAGTTATTTCTTCGGGGATCGGTGACCGAAGAGGGGGGAGGGACTGCTAAACTATGGAAAAAGGTATTTCTTCATGGATCAGAGAGGGGGCAGGGACTGCTACACTATGGGAAAACTGTTAAAACACATCGGGTGGGAGATTGGGGACTGGGGTGGGACACTACACTATGGAAAACTGGTAAAACACATCAGGTGGGAGATCGGGGACCAGAGTGGGACACTACACTATGGAAAAAGGTAGCACACATTGGGTGGGGAGATCAGGGACCAGAGTGGGACACTACACTATGGAAAACTGGTAAAACATATCAGGTGGGAGATCAGGGACCAGGGGATGGGGTGCTGCAGGACCTCTGCCAACCACTAGGGTTGCATGGATTACCACCAGGTTTTTGTCAGCGATAATTTCTCTACACATGGGCTTTGCAAATGGCCCTTGCATGGAGCAAAATCTTTGTGACTGGTACTGTGGGGATAAGCAGGTCCTCTCCCCTTCATTTGCATTGCGACCCCCCCTCCCAACTTTGCCCGGGCGCAAACACAGTTTGCCTGTGCTAACCTGGCTTTGTGGATACCAACTCGGGGCAAAACCAGTTTGCCCCTGGCAAACTGAGTTTGCGCCTGGGCAAAGTTTGTGAGTCTGGCCCCTGAACTCCAAACCTGGAGAACTGGGTTTGAATCCTACAGCCACAACTTTCTCACTGAGTGACTATGAGCAAATCACTTAACAGCTACTACAGCACTTTTAAAATCCTGGGTTCAAAATTTCTAATCATATAATCATAATAACATTCAGTCAGCCGGAGTATACTCAGAATAAGCAGCTTCATTGGCTGATTAAATGCCTCTGCCTTTGGCCTAGGCATTTAATCATCCACTTCAGCCAGTTATTCCTTTGTATACTCCAGTTAACTGAATGTTATCACTTAAATAACTAGTACAGTACAGCCAATACATAATAACTTCACTTGGTAGCCTATTACAAAAATAGAAAAGTTATTTGCTATCAGAATTGCTCACTATATATTAAATATATTTTTTCAGCTTTTTCAGGCTTTTTTCAGCCGGTCCTGCCCTCGAGCACCCAGTGACCGCAGGGGCTCTGAGCCGCCAGCGGGCGGCGGCGACCTGTGAAAAGGGAACCAGGAGGCGGAGACAGCCCGAAGCGGTCATGCCCTCGAGCACCCAGTGACCATAGGGGCTCCGAGCCGCCAGTGGGCGTGCGGCGACCGCTAAGCCGAAAAGGGAACCAGGAGGCCGGGAGAGACAGCCAGAAAGCCGGTCCTGCCCTCGAGCACCCAGTGACCGTAGGGGCTCCAAGCCGCCAGCGGGCGGGCGGCAACCGGCAAGCCGAAAAGGGAACCAGGAGGCCGGGAGAGACAGCCAGAAAGCCGGTCCTGCCCTCGAGCACCCAGTGACCGTAGGGGCTCCGAGCCGCCAGCGGGCGGGCGGCAACCGCCAAGCCGAAAAGGGAACCAGGAGGCCGGGAGAGACAGCCAGAAAGCCAGTCCTGCCCTCGAGCACCCAGTGACCGTAGGGGCTCCGAGCCGCCAGGCGGGCGCCACCGCCGTCGGGGTAAGGATCCAGGAGGCCAGGAGAGACAGCCAGAAAGGTACGGGAAAGCCGCAGCCAATCGGAAGGCGACCGCCAGCTGAGCCTTGCTTCTGATTGGTGCGCCTTCCCCATAGACTTTTGCTTTGCTTGCACCTCCAAAACTGGCCGGGATTTCTGCTCTTTCTTAGCTAATTTCTCCAAAAGAGCTGTTTTTGCCTTTATTTTTGTAAAATTGTAAAATGTTTGCCTGATTACTGCTTTTCTGTGATTACAGTCCTTTGGTGGGACTTGTGCTGGGCTAGACGCATAGGCGCCAAACCCCCCAGTCTTTGTTGTGCAAATCTTTTTTAGCACCAGTTGCAGAATCTCTTGATTACTGCAATCTAAGTGCTTTTTCTGACTGCTCTCTCCTCTGTCTCCTCCTTTTCAGCCGGTCCTGCCCTCGAGCACCCAGTGACCATAGGGGCTCCGAGCCGCCAGCGGGCGGGCGGCAACCGCCAAGCCAAAAAGGGAACCAGGAGGCCGGGAGAGACAGCCAGAAAGGTATGGGAAAGCCGCAAAATTTTTGCCCACCCCCCCCTCGGGTGTTTCTTTTATACACTCCTTCCCTCCTAAGCTCAGTCCTCCACCCATAACTAATTCCGAGCCAATACGTGCGCCCTCCTCACACCACCATTAGTATTTTAACCTCACCTATCCTCCACCATGCTGCTGTTACTCCTAATGCTGCTCTACCTCTCACCTTCCTCACATCCTGAGAAGGAGACCGAAACAGCCCATGCCCTGGTGCCCAAAGCGGCTACTCAAGCTGGCCCCCCTCTTTTTTCCAAGTGGATGTCTTCAATTTCCTCAAGTATACACTACCGCTTCTACACAATAATCCTTGGGGTATCCCACAAAAAGGCTCATATCCAGTTCCATATTTCATAAGCCCCCAACTCCACTCTTGGCAGTACAGAGCCCCCCTATGCCTGTCCATTAAGCTGATATTATTTGGCAATTTATCTAACCACACAGCAGGCTCAAGACCCTCTAAACACTGGACCCCAATCAAGAAGAGAAAATCCTCTGGCTATTCCTTCCCTCTATCACTTGAAGCCCTCATTAAATTAATTCTCTTCCTGCTGATCTGTGCTGGCACTGTTGAAACCAATCCTGGACCCACAGAAAGCTCTATCTCCCCAGCCAACTTGACCTCCATAAAAGGCCTGAGTTTTCTTCATATCAACGTCTGCAGCCTCCTAAAAAAGTTCTCATTAATATAGGCCTGGTTGTACACACCTTACCTGACTTTCTGGTAATCTCCAAACATGGCTCAAATCTGCAACAAATGACAGAGAAATAAATCTTCCCAACTATCAGCTCTTCAGATCTGATCGTCCATCCAGGGGCGGTGGAGTGGCATTTATGTTAAAGCAAATATCTCTGCATCCAGCCTCAATATTACATCACAGCCAAAGGAATTCAATGCTTATCCCTAAAATATCTCTTCCCAATATGTCAGCTTTTCAATTGATTGGTTGCTATAGGCCCCCTCAGCAGGCCTAAAACTCCTATCACACCTGGACACTATAATTAAATTAGGCCCAGAAGACACCATCATTTTAGGCGACCTGAATTTAAATTATTAGCCAATGCAGCCGCACCCCTAGTATCCTTTTGTGACACTCATGGCTTCACTCAATTAATTTAAGAACCAACAAGGATTAACCCAAAAAACAAAAATAACAGCACACTTCTGGACATTATGCTGGTCAATAAGCCTCACCTGTATTCTCATGCTGCAGTGCTATTTAGTGACATAAGCGATCATTGTCCCATAGCTGGTATAAGATCTTCATTCAAGCCATCCAACCCAGCAAAATTTCTCCCAAGAAGGTCTAAAAAGAACCTTAATATCACAGGATACCTCCATGATTTGTGTCACACCACACGCTGGCAAGAATTTATCTCACAGCTTCAGTAGAGATAGCTCTACAAGTCTTAAATGACATTATCACTAGTGCCCTCAACATACATGCACCTCTCTCAGTGTCAGAACCAAGCTCAAAACCTGTCGATGGTTCTCTGCTGACCTTAAATCCACATTGCTTGCTAGGGACAAGCTCTGAAAAAGGCAAGAAAGACCAAAGACCCAAATGATTGGCTTCAATTCAGAAAAGCCAGAAACTCCTGCACAAAAAAAGTGAGAAATGCCAAGGCTGCCTTCTATACAGCAGAACTGGATGCCTCCTACCATAACCCTGCCAGATTCTGGGGGACCATAAAGGGGATCCTAGGACAAGATTCTACCCCTATCTTACCACCCAAAGTGCACCTAAACAAATGTGGATATCATTAACAAGCAAGAAATCTTGAATGCCTTCAACAACCATTTCACTACAGCCGGCCTAGCATTCAACTCCTCTCCAGCAAATCTATTGCGGTCACAATTAAACTTCCAGACTACTGAGGCACATAAGGCCACTTCCACTTTTTCCTTTAAGCCTATACTTTTAAAACAAGTAGAAGACCTACTACTCCATTTGGATACAACTAAAAGCGCAGGTGCAGACTCTCTGGACCCCTATTTTCTAAAAAGTGCTCTGCACGCTTAGCAGCCCCCCTAACTCACCTTTTCAATTTGTCACTAGCCACTGGATCTATTCCTGCAATTTGGAAAACAGCTCAAGTGTTTCTCTACTCAAGGCAGGTGACCCCATGGACCTCAATAACTATAGGCCCATATCCATCTTACCAGTATTGTCCAAAATGCTTGAAAACTAGTGAACAGCCAATTAGTGCCTATCTTGACACCAATAATCTGCTTAATCCAGCTCAATCTGGTTTTAGATCCATGCACAGCACCATCTCTGCCTCAGCAAAAGTCACTAATGATTGGCAGACTGATTTAGACAAAAGAATAATATCTGTGCTGTATTTCTGGATTTAAGTAAAGCCTTGATACTGTGGACCATGAACTACTAATCTCCTCTCTACACTCCATAGGCCTCGACTCAGTCTCTTCAATGGTTCAGATGCTACCTCTCTGGTAGACTACAGCATGTAAAAATGAAGGTGACCTGTCTACCTCAAAACCATTCCTAAGAAGTGTACCACAAGGTTCCATCCTGGGCCCTATCCTCTTTGCCATTTATATCAATAATATTGATTCCAACCTCACCAAATCTAATATTCACCTTTTTGCAGATGATACTGTCCTATATGTCAGTAGTCCTACACCATCAAAAGCCTGTGAACTTTTACAATCTGAGTTCTCTCTGCTGCAGCACAAACTACTAGAAAAGAAACTCCTACTGAATGCCAAGAAAACGAAAGCCATGTTCTTCTCCTCCAAGAGCTTCTCCTCCACTCTCACACCAAACACCCTTCCCCAATTATCTACCATCCTTGGTGAAAGTCTGGACTATGTGGATAAATTTAAATATCTTGGGGTTTGGATTGACAATAAACTTGACTACACTAGCCACACTGAAGAACTCCTGAAGAAGCTCAGGCAGAGACTTGGCCTATTCTACAGAATAAAACATTACCTAACCAGAGATTCTAAACAAAGATTAATCCTGGCATCATTCCTATCCCTCATTGATTATGCTGATTTCCTGTATAGTCACTGCTCCTTTCCCACTTAAACAAGCTGGATACCTTGTATCATAGAGCTCTTAGATTCATTACAGACCTTCCTTTCAGCACCCACCATTGCTCTCTATACTGCAGTCAGCTGGACATCCCTACATCATAGAAGAAACAAAATGCTGCTCTATGGATCTACAAAGCTCTAACAAACAAATTACCATCCTACATTTCAGATTGTTTTACCAAGGTCATATCCAGACCATATGACCTAAGGAACAACAAACTCATCATGCTGAAGATACCTATTACCTGTACCCGCATGGGAGGGCAGCAATCAGCTACTCTCTAGCACTTATTTGGAACTCTTCAAAAGATCCTGAAGTTGAATACACTCATTCCATTAACATCCTTCAAAAGCTATACACTAGTCTCTTTCCAGAGCCATGCAACTGTTTTCACAAGGCCTAGTCCTACCACAACTCACTTTTTTTCTCCCACACCCCTTTTTTTTCCTCACACTTCCACCCTTAATTTGTTTTTGTAGCCTTCACCCACTTAACTCATACCTGACCTTATTCCCAGAATCCCACCTCCCTCGCTTTAATCTTTCATTACTGTCTTATTTTGCTCCTTTTTATTATGACCCAGTTTCTTTGGCTCATTGCCTTGTATATATGTGAATGTTCTTGCTTTTTGTTCATTTATAATGTCCTTGTTTTTATATTCAATCTATATCTTGTATTTGTGTAAAAAATTGTACCTTTATATTGTTATGACCAATCAGGTCCATCTTGTAAATGAGCTATGCTCAATGATGCTCGCCTGAATAAAAAAAGATTTTTTTTTTTTTTGAAATACATAGCAAACCTGTCCAAATGTACAATATTTACAAAATGTGCCAAAGAATACTGTGCAGCAAAATTCCCTGTACAGTTCCGTAGTTATGGACAGATTAAATAACCTAATAATTTCAATGAGCTGAAAGAAGCTCCAATGCTTGTATACAGATAAGTGCAGGTATACAGGTATATAGTAAACATTATAATTGGTGCTTAAATATCTATGAACATGATTGACTTAATCGCTATACAAAGTAATACATTTGCCCTTCCATTCCTTGATAATTCTAAAGACCTTGTTTGAAGTCTTAAGTAGAACTGGAAAAGACAGAACTTTCAAAAGCCAAACTGATCATGATTCTGAAAATATTATGTGAAAAACAGACTGTAAATAGACGAGAACAACAGACATGTTAAACTTAACTGACGATATAGAGTATGTAAATCATTTTAAGTACGGTACAAAGTTCATGACGTCATTGAATCCCACCAGTTGGACTGTGTTAAGTAACGCCGTCCATCTAGTTTCCTGCACTAATAATAAGTGAAGTCTGTCCCCTCCCCGGGGAGGGGGGGTACATGTTCCCAACACAGAAAATGGAAACAGGTAAGTTTTCCTTTGATGTGGTCTCAAAGTGCCAGGCTATTGCAGTTTTTCAGTTCATGTGTAATATGTCTCTAGCACATTCTTGAATCCTTTCTTTCAGTTTTCTCACTGTACAGCCAGCATAATAAATCCCACATGCACACCAAAGTACATAAAGACAACGTTAGTTGTGCATGTAATGACTTTATGTCTACAGACAGATCTCCTTTACAAAATCTTTTACTGATAGATGAATGTTTACACATGGAACAGGATCCATATTTGTAAGATGCCAAGGGCCAGATAATCAAAACTTAACCTCGGGGCTAAATTAGCACTGCCTGGCATGCCAAATTAGCCCTGAACCAGTAGCAAGCTATAGTCAAAGGAATAGCCCCGGGGCTAAACCTGCTGAATATAGCATGCAAAAGAAGCAGTGCAAACAGGGCTAGGAGTGCAGTGCAAAAATAGCCCGGGAAATGAGACAGCTTTGAATATAGCAACAGGGAAGTGCAAAATACAACAGCAGCTTAGTGGACACAGAGGTGGAGTAAGGCAGAGCTGAAGTTGATGGACAATGTGTGTGATAGCAATGAAGTGTTGCACAACAACTGCAAACAATAATGCAGACCACACACTGCAGAACTGTGCTATGCTTTTGAGAGGATTGTCCAGGGTTAACCCAATTGCACAGTGCTAACACATTAGCCCGGTGGAAATACATTAACTTTTGCTATATTCAAAGCTTCTATGCAAATGAGCCTACTTAGGCAATCCGTGTGCAAACAGCCACATTAACATCTCTTTAAGGCCTGCTTAGCACACATTACCATGAAGATTGCCCAGTACAATTCCATGGTGCACACCGCTCCACCTGTAGGTCAAACTGGAACTACAGGTCAAAAAACGCAGGCTGGATTGTGCCCACAGCTCCACCTGTAGGTCATACTGGACATACAGGCTAAAAGCCGCAGGCAGGCATGTGCACACAGCTCCACCTGTATGCCAGCCTTGAGAAACAGTTTGTTAGGTACAGGCCATGGGTGTCGGCAGGCATATGCAGTGCATACCTCCCACCCAGTCAGCACTGGAATGAGGGACACAGACACTCTGAATGTGGAACAAACAGGGACACTGATCCCCATAATGAGAGGCACATCCGCAAACATGGAGACACAAACTCAGGACACAATGGAAACCATTACCTTTGTATGTACACTAGGTAAGAGTTATGTAGCACCATACAATAATATAACTCCCTGCTTGAAAGTCTGGATGTACAGTACAGTCTCTCTGTGTGCACCACTGTTCCCAGGAAGGACAATTGCAGGTCAGGGCTACAGTGACAGGAACACAGAGGGAT
The DNA here is from genome assembly GCA_016271365.2 of Neoceratodus forsteri. Classification (NCBI taxonomy): domain Eukaryota; kingdom Metazoa; phylum Chordata; order Ceratodontiformes; family Ceratodontidae; genus Neoceratodus; species Neoceratodus forsteri. Next base: position 453,532,175 of record CM057451.1, on the reverse strand, counting down.
GTTCCCTGTACTGAGGGACACTGTAGAGGACTGTATGTGTGTATGTATGTATGTATATATATATATATATATATTCATTGCAAAAAAATCCATTAATGCATCAGTTAGGTGACTAATATAGCGACAAAAGCAGGGAAATGAGGCACTAGGGTTTCCAACCCTAACGCCCCACCCCCAGGATTCCCACCCTTACCACTCCACCCCCACCCCTCCGCCCTACACACGCCAACTGGCATGTGGGTGTGCTTTGGGGTTGACAGCCTAACCCATTACCCTCATCAGGTATACTGGTGAGTGTGATGTCAAGGAAGTCAACACTCTGACGTTCCACTCTATGGGTGAATTTTAGATTTTTTTCCATTTGAGTTCAAATACTGAGTGAATTTCTGGACATTATCCCTGCCTCTCCAGACACATAGTATGTCATCTATGAAGCGCAGCCAGAGCACAACATTCTGGGAAAATGGGTTTACTTCTACACTGAGAACATATTCTTCCTCCCACAGGCCCATGTACTAGTGAGCATAAATGGGGTGACTGCCGCACACATTGCTGTTCCACAGAGTTCTAAATAATGGGTACTATTAAACATAAAATATTTTTTGTGTAAAATTAAATCAAGGGCCTGGAGAAGGAAGAAACTGGGAATGTCAGCTCTGCCCATGCTGCCACAAACAGTGCTCCAATGTTTCCAGTTCCAATTTGTGAGGGATGCTAGTGTATAGACTGGTGGTGACATCTACTGTAAGCCACCTACTGTATATTCTCTTTCCCACATGAAGTCTTTCAATTTGCCTAATAAGTCCAATGTGTCCTGGATGTGGGATCCCAGACACAGAACCAGTGGCTGCAGAAATGAATCCACAAACAATGACAGGTTCTGGATCAAGAATTCCACACGCAACACAAATGGACAGAATGGAGGGTCTATTAATGACTTATGCACTTTAGGTATCAAGTACAAAGTTGGGACCACTGGCTGCAGAACCTTAAGAAATGATGATTAATCTGGTGTTAACCACCCTCTATAAAGTGCATTTTCAATAATGACAAACAGTTCAGTTTGAAATTCCCTAGCTGGATATTTTTAAAGAACAGAATAATTAATGTTGTCTGATAATAACTCTTTAGCTTTAGAAACATACATTTCTTTTGACATAATCACCACATTGCCTCCCTTGTCGGAGTATTTTATTACTATTCCAGGAACATTACTTAGTTCTTTAATTGCCTGCCACTCCAACAAGGGGAGATTTCTCTTAGGTTCTAATGATTCTTTTTTTTAACAGGTTATCCATTTCTAGCAAACAGGTTTTTTTTTTTCAAATGCATCTACAGCTGTAATATCACAACTAGGACAAACATGGACCTACTCTTAAATCTAGATGGTCTACTAAGTACCTGTAAATCAAAATCACTTAAGGTGTCACTGTCCATGTCTAAATGTTCACTGAGAGCAACTGCATCAGTTAGATCTATTTCTTCTTTGGCATCATTTATGTCCAATGCTCCATCTTCGATATGGTTATTCAAAGTAGCGCTCATAAACTAGCCCGTCATAAGTGTCTGACTACAGTGATTACTTGTAGTTTCTACTAAACTGCTGTATTCTTCCCCACTGTTGCTGGCTGGTAATGATTGTGTTAAGTCTTGGTTCGTAGTCAAAGTATCAATAGTTGGAATGTTCAGAATACTATCCCCAAAATTGTCATGATTCTATACCAGCTGTATAAAAGGTGCATCAAGTACTATATTTTCTTGCAGAATATTTTAGTCACTGGAATCCAGTCCATCTGAATGATTCATATTGTTGCTCTTTCTTTTCATTTTAGATTTATGAAAGTGGTAGAAAAGTCAGCTTGCATGTGAACTTAAAAATATCAACCTATATTTTAAACTGCTCTGTTCTTGCTGCTGGTGCAAATGTTCAGCCATGACTGCAATACAATTATCACAACATGCAGTCTTAGTTTCACACAAACCATTTCAAAAATAAACTCATCCAAAACGGTTTCCATGACTTTCGGGTATGCTCATAACCTCGTGAGACTATCCTGTCCACTTGCTATTGCCTCCCTAGACAGGACCCCACTAAACACTGTCTCTACATACAGATATCTAGGAGTATGGCTCATTCCCAGTTAAACTTCTTGAATCACATTGATACCATCACATCAAAGCTCTGCCCTAAGCTAGGCCTACTACACAGAAATTGTGATGCCCTCCCACTACCCATTAAACACATATTATTAGCAAAAATGAACACAAACATCTTCAACTATGCTAACATAGTGTATGACACTGTCCCCTCCTCCTTGTTATCCAGGATCAGCTCCCTCCTCTACACTTTCTGTTGCTTTGCCACAAATTCCCCTCTCAGAACCCACCACTGCACTGTCCTTTCTTCCCTTGGGATACCACCCCTTTTCCAGTGTTGCTTCAGTCACTCCATCTCCTTCATATCCAAATTCTGGTTTGACCTGCTACCCCCTTAGCTGGCAGAGAAGCTGTCACAGCTGCCATTTCCCCATATTCAATGCACTCAAAGGACTCCCACTCTTTCTCCCTCCCCAAACCTTCCTCGTCCACTGGCGAATCTGCCTTCACCAGCAGACTCCCCTCTTTATGGAATCAACTTCTACCTCTCCAAAGAAACTCATGCTCTCACAACTGCTTCAAATACCATATCCAACAACTTCCACTCCACACCTGCATCTGTTCCTAGTCACTCACAGACCCAGACTCATGCCAGATGTTTTTGTAGATAGTAATCTAATCCTCAGAAGTGTATGACACTATTTTGTATATAGTCCATCTGAATGTACAATACTTCACTATATGACATATGCAACTGTATATTTATCTCATGTATCTATTATGTGTTTTCTGCTTTGTATCCCTTTCCCCCTTCCCAGGGTTGCACTTGGAAACAAGCCTCAACTCAGTGTGCCTTTCTGGGTTATCAAATGTTTAAATAAATAAATAACAAAATGTGAGGCCTTACAACAGTACTCTCTCCTGAGCTGGGGTTAATATTATTCCAACAATACTGTCTATTGCTTTCCTTTTCCTGAGTATTCTCTGTGTTAGTGGAGTGTTGCCATTTTCCTCTTCTGCTCTTCTTTGTATATTTTTGTTTTCGGTGTATATCTTGGGGGTTGTTTTTGAATGTTTCGTTTCTTTTGATTGCCCCCAAAAGAATGACTATGCTAAAGTTGAGGGTGATTCTTCTGAACTTTTTAATTCTGAACTGCAGTTGTCTGGTTCAGTCTCACTAAAATAAACAGAGTGTAACCTGTCTCTTTTATTTCTGTTGTTTGACTGGTTTGCTTTAAATGCATTTCTTGACCAGTTTCCCGTGCAGCTTCATGAACTGCCTTATGGCCTTCCTCAGCTATTCAATATTAATGGGTTTTCCCATGGGAAAACTTCACCTCTCTGAAAATCATTAGCATCACATTGTAACTTGTTTTGTTTTCTGTTCAGTAGCTCTCTTTCTAACTTTGCAATATGTGCTGTGTATATTTTAGTGTGTTGAATTCTTCCATTCCTTTATAAAGTATCAATTCTCTTTGTATGTTGGCTATTACTGCAGCTGCTGCTGCTGCTAATCTTTCGTCCCACTTGGCTAGTGGCCTCATTAGTTTATCAGGACATTCTGATAAAGTGCCTTTCCAGTCTTCCTTTAATTCCTTGTCATCTAGTCTGTATGTGGGCAGTTTGTCTAAGCAGAGACATCTGGGAGCCAACCCTTTCTGCAAATAATGCTCAAGAGTAACATAATTGTTGAAATGATTGAGCTCCTTGCTATGTTATTTTTCTAATGATGAGAATAATCTTTTAACTCAAAGTTTAAATCTGCATTTTTATCTGTTTGTTCTGTATTAAACAAGTTTTGTTTGGTTGTACACTTCCTTCTGCACACAGATTCTGCATTCTCTAGACAGTCAAATACAATGCTATTTTGCTGTTGTATTAGTAACTCGGGAGTTAATCTTAACAGCGTTGACATTATTGGTTAAGCTAGCAACCAGTTAAAATGAATGCAGTAGTCAGAACCGTGTTACAAGTTATGTGAGTCTCCCTTTCAGGTTAGATGTTTTGTTACTACTTGACTGCTAGTTCATTAAACCTCCTCTTCCTATATCATTCCTGATGGTAAAGAAGATACACTATTCAAAGTGACTCACTCACTGCTCTAGATTGTCTCTAGTTTCTGTAAGGGTGTGCCTCTCTCCAACCTCTCCAAATCATTAGTGATGTACCAGCAGCTGCAGTTGTGGATTCAGCATACTTTTGACCTAATCAAAAATAGGAACACAGCACAATCAGGATATGGAGTTGGTGCAGGTGAAGGCAGCCAGCCTCTGGACAAGGACTGTACAAAACAAAACATACCAGCACTCAAGAAGATGGGGAAACACCAAGTGAAGAAGATATCAGCTTACATCTTCATTTTTTTATTTTAAAAGAGAGTACACAAGATGGAGATTTAAAACATAACATGAAACAAAAAGCTCTGGTGCTTCAACTAACAAAGTCAAGGCAAGTTTATTTGTTAGGAGCCTATCCAAAGCTCTAGGTGCTGTACAAAACAACTGAGCCACAGATGTTAACAGATTAGAAACAAAACTACAAAAAATGCAATACTAATTGAAATCCTTATGGTTTAAATTTAAGACTTAGGTGGTCCCAAAGGCCTGATTAAAAAGTGTGTTTTAGGTAAGCTTTTAAAACGTCCTGAAGAGGAGGCTCCCCTCATATAAGCCAGAAGAGGGTTCCACATCATGGATGCCACAATAACATGTCAGTTACAATTTGTTACCCTCCATATCAAGTGCTACAAATTAATACTCCCCAGTATTAGTGCAATAAAAACGTGCAAATGTTGACATTTCAATACAATAGTACAAATGCCTACATACATACATATAATAGCTATCCTCTTGTTTCAAACACACTTTTATTTGTATAGGTTCTTACACTAATAAAGGGAAAAAGGCAAGAGGGAAAAAGTACAGGTGGGGGAAGACAAAAAAAACATGAAATGATTTCCATGGTACTAAAGGAGGGGAAAAGTATGAAAGGCTAGCCAATGACTAAATTATTATTGTTTCAGTGGGGTGCCTGGGGACCTCTGGACCAGAACTGCATATGGCAACCTCCAGGAGCCCCTTTCAAAGTGGTTCTTGCTATCATGCCTACCCCTTCTCCATTTCTTGCTGGTGCTACAAGGAGGAATCCTGAAGACAAGACACTTACAGGATCCTGTTGTTCCACCTCTCTGCCGGGTTCTGCCACACCCTGGGTAGATGTGGCTGGCATCCTTCTCTTGCAGCCAACCCAGGTGTTCTCTCATGATGGCATGATGGTATGCCCACAGAAGTTGGTGGCTATCTTGGGAAATCAACTCCGTCACATGCATGCATGTGCACTGGATGGCTATCCGGAGCAACAGAAAGGCAACTCTGGGAAGGTCAACGAGCATGCTGTTGACAAGGTCATCACTTCTGGCAGCCATTTTCTCAGAGCAGGTACACCAGATATCCTAGTCAGCTATCTTAGGAAGGAATTAAGTCACTTCCCATGGCCATTTTGATGTGGTCTATGTGCAACCACACTTCCCAGTTCTATCAGACCACACAATTGACAGCAATTACAATTTTTTTAGTCTCCATATCTTTATGGTAGAGGAGACCCATTAAGCCAGCCCAGATGGGAACCATGTGTCATGCAACGCAATGACCACAGCCCAAGCTCTTCAGAAAGGGCTTCACTCCAGGAGGCTCCCTCCATGCGAAGGTGAACTATACGGGGCATCTCTCAATAATCCTGTGGGTAGACTATTGATCAGGGCAAATTTCAATAGCTGATACCTTGAAGCCCACAAGCTAAAACCAGTGAAGCCAGCGATACACTCCCACTGCCCCTAAGGTGAAGGGGGTGCAGGATCAGGACTAATGTTCACACATCTGTCCCCTGGCAAATCTACAGCAATACATTCTGCCAGGGAAAATTCCAGCCCCTAAGCCTCACCTCTCTCTCTTTCTCTCTCTCTCTCTCTCTTTCTCACACATAGGACATAGAATGGTCAAGGTGACAAAGTGCTAAACCTGCAGCATACCTCCACTTTCCCACCGATAGGCCCTTATTGCCCTTTGTGTACCACAGAAGATTCAGCAGATCTGTCCATTGATGATACCAATAATAAGAAAGCAGGAGACTCCAAACAGGAGAGGTATACAAAAACAACTGAGCAAGAATGGCTACTAGACCTTACCACCATTCTCATGCAAAGCCAACAGACCATCAAAGCCCTCATGAAAAGCCAGCAGGCCTTCATTCTGAAAATGATGGAATGTCTGAAAGCTATGACAAGCAACAAAGCATCAATTATGGAGACTCCTACTAACACACCTCCACAACCACCAGTCAACCCTCTTCAGTCTCTACTGATGCTAGAAACTGAATCTCATCCCCAGCCAGAACCGCAGCCAGTGGACCCAAATCTGGATGGCAACAAAGAACCAGACTTGGGGGATGATAAAGACAAAGATTTGGACAATGGTGATGAAAATGACATGGAAGAAGAACCCTCTCGCATGTCTAAGTTCTGCTCCTATGATTCAACCCCAGAATTAGTACGTTTGAACAAAACCACAGTAGTTTTTCAAAAGCCACTACTTTCCCTGGAAAACAAGCTAGACTCTATGCTACATCCGAAGTACAAGTCCCATGACATTTTCCCAATATGATAGACAAGATCCTAGCCAATGAATGGGAGACACAAGACTCAGCAAGAATTTCGAAAAGGAAGTCTCTGGATAAAATGTACCCCATACAGGAGGACAGGCTCAATATCTGAAGCTGTGACCCAACTATTAGTTCTCAAATAGTGACACTAAGCAAAAAATACATCCTACTAGCAAAAGGTATGCCTCACTAAAGGATCCACCAGAGAGAAAATTGGAGGACATGCTGAAGAAAAACTATGAGCTTGCTAGCCTGTCATCTAGGGCCTCAGCCACCATCATCTACTCCAGCAGAGCACAAAAGAGGTGGCTGTAGGATCTGGCAAAAGCTCTGCCATCAAAGTAAGCATAAGCTGACTTGGTGTGATACATGCTTTAGTGGACATTGCCATGGACTCACTGGAACTCAGCGCCAGGGTAGCAGTAGTTGCAAACACACTTTGCAGATCACAGTGGCTAAGGCTTTGGGAGACAGACTCTGATTCAAAATATCTTCTTCAGGAGTTACCTTTTAATGTTTGGCCAATGTTTTGGGTAGGGCCTGAAAAAATTCATAAAGCTGAGAGAAGGCAAGAATCTCACCAATGACAAATGAGCCCAAGCCTCTCCCTTCCCTTCCTTTTCAGAACAAGTTCCACTGCAACAGAAATCAGCATGAAAGGAAACAACATTATGGCCAGCAGAACAAGAACTATGGGTTCAGACCTCATACTTCAAACAGAAAAACAAATTCCACAACAAGAATTACTCCAGGAGAGGCAAGTTCAACTCAAATTGTTTTGTTTCAAATCCAAAAAACAGTCCTCTCAGTGACTACCAGCCTGTATTACTCCAGATCCCTCCGATAGGGGAGGCAACTTCTGCAGATCAGCAACCACTGGCAAATCACAACATCCCACAAATGGGTACTGGAAGTCATATCACAAAGATATGCAATAGAGTTCTCAGGGAACACATTCAGTGACAGGCTGGTGCTGTCTTCAATATCAAAATGAAAAACAAAGCAACATGAGTTGTGGGCAATACTTGACAAACTACTAGCAACTAAGGCAATAGCACAGGTTCCAGAAGAACAATGAGGCAAAGACATCTACTCCATCTTTTTTATGTTCCCCAAGAAGACAGGAGACCTAAGGGCAGTACTGGGCCTAAAATTCCTTGATCAGTTTGTGCTTCCAAAGAAAGTTCAAAATGGTGATGATAAGGTTTACACCAAAGATTATCAGACAAGAGGATTCTTGGTATCAGTCAATATGCAGAATGAGAGCCTGCACATCTCCATCATGCTGACTAACCACCAGTACTTACATTCTCACACACTCGGACATCACTACCAATATCAGGCCCTGCCAGTCTTTACCAAAGTCTCAGTAGTAATAGCAGTGCACCTTAGAAAACAGGGAATACACATGGTATCCTATTTAGATGACTAGCTAAACAGAACCAGGTCCAAGCAACAGGTGAAAGAGGATACTCAGAAGGTACTATGGACCATGACTGCTCATGGATGGGTAATAAAGAAGTAATAAGAAAATGTAAGAGCCAAAATATTAAATACACAAAATTTCAAAAGTATCCTGTTGAGACTAATCAATTGTTAGTGGTCAATATCTACTAAATATTAAATAAATGTATATTTAATAAAGAAATATAAAGTACATAAATACCAAAATGAGTAAAGACTGAAAGGTCTCCACAGTAGTCTAAAAGATTCAAATTTTAGTCCAGGAACAATTCCATGGGTATCTATAGGAGGCATAAAAAACAAATGACAACAAATGGAAAGATGGTAAATGTGAAACTCTTGTAGGCACTACACAGCTCTGATGATCAGTCATTCAGTCATTCAAAATCCTTGATGTCTGTTCCAGAGACACTGTTACTCAGCTCTGCAGTATTATTATATTATTATTATTTTATTTATTATCTTATTTTAGTGGCTGACTAATTGCAGATGTGGTGTGATGGTGCCTGAATAAAATTATATAAAATGTCATGGAAACAGGTTTTACATTTGAAAGACAAAACAGCAATTCATTATCAATAAAACGTCTACATCTACAGGGCTTGATGCTCAGACCGCTGTTGTTCAGTGTCTTCATCAACTATATTAGGGATGGCATGAGGGGCAAATTTGCCTATTCAGAGATAACACAAAGCTCTGTGGAAGGGTGGACACAGCAGAAGGGATACAAGACCTAGGGGAAGATCTGGAAAAGCTAGAGAGGTGGTCCAAGATTTGGCAACTTGGCTTCAATGCAAAGAAATGCTAGGTTATGCGCATTTGGAGCCAAGAACCCAAGGACTGAGTACAGCCTGGGAGGAGTCCGGTTATTTGCCTCAGAGGAGGAGAAGGACCTGGGAGTGATGATCACTAGTGACCTGAAACACTCCATGCAATGTAGGAAAGTAGCAGCAAAGACAAATAAAATGTTGGACTGCACTGCCAAGGGGATCACCAACAGACAGGAGGTCATGCTGCCCTTGTGCAGATAATCAGTGAGGCCACATCCAGAGTACAGTGTACAGTACTGATGCTCATACCTTAAAAAGGACATAAATCTACTGGAGACATCCAAAGAAGGGCTACTAAGATGATCATGGGCCAGCAGGGTAGGACGTATGAGAAGAGGTTAGAGGTCCTGAATGTGTAATCCCTGGAGGAAAGGAGAGAAGGAGAGGAGACATGATTGAGACCTTAAAGTATTTGAAAGGAATAAATATGGTGGACAAGGACGGTCTCTTCATGCATAGTGGGAAATGAAACACGAGTGGGGACACAGTCTCAAGTTGGGGGAGGTTTAGGAGCAAGGCTAGACAGAACTTCTTCATGAAGAGAGTGGTGGCAGGTTGAAATGGCCTTCTTGAGGAGGTGGTTTTGTTGAAAATGATAGGCTGTTTCAAGAGAGAGTGGGCTAGAGTTAAGGGGAAAATAAGGGTAAAGAGAGGGGCAGATGGAGGGAAACGGTGGCTTGGGGTGGGGGACAGGATCAGTTGCTGATGCTGAGGACCCTAAAACATGAGCAGACTCGATAAACCTAATGGCCGTATTCTGCTGGCTTCATTGTATGTTTGCATGTTGGTATGTTCTACTTGCTAAAAAAGCTCCAAGGTTAGGTTAACCCTAGGGAAGCTGTGCCCAATTATGAAGTTAAGGTGACTCTGATTACAGTCTAAACTGCAAAAAAAAATATATATATATATACACATATGCATATACCAAAAAGTCTTTGCTGAGCACTTGTAAGTGTTATGTATGAGGTAAGAGGGTAAGAGATAGAGCAGGGGGATAGAATAGGAGGCCAGGGAGATCTTATCAGACCAACCTGATAGTATTCTTTGACTGGGTAATAAGTGTGGTGGATTAGAGACAATCTGTTGCCCTTTTTCAACTTCAGAAAGGCATTTGACTTGCCACACAGAAGGTTGTTGAAGAAATGTGAGACTCTGTGAGAAGCTAGGGCACACCTCATGCTACTAGGGCTGATAGCGGAGGCCCAGACTTCCAGCAGCTGACTACAGCTATCCACAGCAGCCTGCAGCCCAAGATCCCGCTCTAAGGTATGGCTCTCCTCGGTCTGAAGCACTGCTGGGGTCGAATTTTGGCACTGGACTCCTGATTGGCTGCCGCAAGCAGCGCTCACACACTGATTGGTGCAGCACTCAAACCCAGCCAAGGCAGACTTTTGCTGGCACTCCTCGCTCCTCACAGCCACTCAAAGACAGTATATTTTACAGTATTATTTTTTCCCTGCTCACCCACCCCGACCCCGGCCACCTACCCCAACCCCAGCCTCTATTAAATAGTCAGTAGTCACGCCCACACTTGCTAATTCCACCCACTTCAGCTACAAACTGCCTACGGCCTCTTTAAAGCTGTACTGCCCCTTGGTTACCCACCAACAATGGTGGTTAACTGTACAGCCTCACCTCTGACGCAGTGAGACAGGCTTGATGACTGAATCAAGCTACCATGTCTCTTATCAAGAGGTGTTATGTATCTCTGCTCCTTATTACCTGGCTTGGTACAGCCAGCACCAGATGCCTAGCTGGGCCACTACTACCCCCTCCTTGAACCGGTACTGGGTAGTGTATGGCTGGCAAATGTACCTTCAGAAACTACCTCACTTGGCATTGGGCAGTGACCCACTTGGCCTCAGCCTATAAATTTGGGTGGCCATATGCACTCCCCTAGCATAGGGGTAGTAACGGTTAGCCATATCCTAATAATTAAATCAATGTCCAACCACCTGAACCACCTGAAGCCTCAGCAGCAGAAGGTACGAGCCAAATTTAGCATAAACATTTCTGCTAGAAAGGTCATCTTTATGCTCCTGCTCCTATCTGGCAACATCCACTAGAACCCAGACCCACTCACTCCAATGGGCCCTAAAGATTAAAGGCCTAAAAACAGCCTCACTGAACATCTGCAGTTGAACCGCAAAATTTGTCCAACTGCAAGCATGGATGGCCCTCCATACCCCTGACATCCTCTGCCTCATGGAGACCTGGCTGTCTAGTAGGATTAAAGACAGCAAAGTTGCCCTCTCAGGCTTCCAAGTGTACAGGGTTGATAGAATATGCAAGAGAGGTGGGGGATACCTCATCTATGCCAGGGACTCATTACAGTGCTCTGTTTTCCCTGAAACTAGGGTGGCTGAGGACTATGAGATAATAGTGTTAAAAGCACAGGTTGGACAGAATGGCAAAACTCTCACCCTTGCCACAATCTACCTACTCCCCAAGAAAGCCACAGCAGGCCTCCCCAAAATTATGGATGTTATCATCATCCTCCCAAAGGGTGATGGAGTTTGTCATTACCGGGGACTTTAATATAAACTGGGACGGAAAGGAGGCTGCCCCTTTCAGGGATTTGTTAGCCACCTCCAACCTGACACAACTTGTCACCTGCCCCACTAGGCAGAACTATAAGACAGGAAACAGCACCCTCCTAGACTGAGTCCAAGCAAGTTCACCATCCTGGATCTCTGAGATCAAGATCCTGCCGGACACGCTAAGTGACCACTTCCCAATCACCTTCCCGTGGTCAAATAAATTTACCAAAAGCCCACCCATCCTCATAGAAAGCAGGGTCCTGAGGAAGGGTAAGCTTGGAGCCCCCAAATTGGCCCTTGCCGTTTTTGACTGGACTCCAATCATTTGGGTGCCTACCCTTGATCAGGTTCCCAGTTACTTCTTTAAGAACTTTAGCTCCATTTGTGACATCTATGCCCCACTGATGAAAAGGAAAATCAGGGGGCAGGCAAATGACTGGATTGCTGTGGAGCTCCTCTCACACCTGAAAGAAAGGGACATGCTCTGGGAGAAGGCCAGAAACACAAGTAGCAAGCATGACGACCAGTGCTACAGAATGGCCAGAAACCACTGCACCAAGCTATTCTGGCTTGCCAAAGCCAACTACCATAAGGCACAGATTAGCAATTCTTGGGATGATGGGAAAAGATTCTGGGATAACAACAAAAGCATCCTTGGAAAGGTGGACAAGAAGCACCCTCAGCTATTCAGTATCAGTAAACACTCCCACTACAGACCCACTAGCTATTATGGAGGCCTTCAATGAGGCCTTCACTGATCTTACCCCAGTGCTACCACCAGCATTCTTCCAATCTGGTCTGAACTATTCTGACAACATATCTTCCAAGTGTTCTCACTTGACCTTCTACTTTAAAAAGGTGATGGTGAAGAAGTCCCTAACTATGGTCAAGAAAGTACTAGGTAAGACCAAACTGGGCAGTGATGGGATAGACATGAAACTGCTATCCCTCACACTGGACATTCTTATAGTACCCATTACCATGCTGTACAATAAGTCCCTGGCCCTTGCTCAATTCCCGGAGGTTTGGAAGTAGGCACTAGACACGCCTGTGCATAAGGGAGGCAACAAGTCTTTAGTAGCCAACTACAGACCCATCTCGATCCTCTCCACCCTGTCCAAGGCACTGGAAAAGATTGTATCGGGTCAACTCATTGACTACCTCAATACTTTTAATTTGCTATGCCCCAACCAGCATGGTTTTAGACAAAATCACAGCACCACCACTGCCCAGCTGGACTACACGGACTATGCAAATAAGGCCCTGGATGAAGGCAAACTGGTGGGGTCTATTTTCATTGACCTCACCAAAACCTTCGATACAGTCAACCCCCCCCCCCCGTTACTTACCCAACTGCTAAACATGGGTGTGGCACCCAATGCCCTTTGCTGGTTCCAAGACTACCTGACAAGGAGAAATCAATGTGTCAAAATTGGGTAAACAGTATCCAGTGCAAGAGAGGTATCATTAGGAGTACCCCAGGGAGCAATACTGGGGCCCCTACTCTTCATTCTCTTCTCAAATGACCTTCCCACAGCCTGCAACACCAAACTCATACTATATGCAGATGATACGGTGCTCATGGGCAGCAACATGTCTCTTGCTGACCTGCAATATGAGCTGCAGGTCTCCTTCTCCAAACTCAAGGACTGGTTCTCTAGTCATAAGTTGCTACTTAACTACAGGAAGACCAAGATCATGCTTATATCCAGCCCCCACAACAAAGATAAGCACCACCCCTCATCATCTCCAACTCCTGCAGTGAGCCGATGGAACAAGTCTACTTTTCCAAGTATCTGGGGGTCATAATAGATGATATCCTCACATTTGCTCACCATATTGACTCTCAGATCAAGACAGTCAATACCAAGATTGGTGTCCTGTACAGGCACAGACAATACCTCTCTCCAGGGGCCCTCTGACTCACAGTCCACAGCTCCATCATATCACATATCACATATCAACTATGGACTAGTGGTCGATGTGGCAGCGATAGATACAGCACTCAAGAGGATTCAGACGGCACTCAACAAAGCCTGCAGACTCACCCTAGATGCTGAGCATGGCACGCACACCTGTACACTGTACGAACGTGTAAATTGGCTATCCTTAAGAAACAAGGTCAAATTCCAGACTTGTATCCTAGGGAAGAAGGCTCTATTGGATAAAACATCGTTTTGTGTAGGCAATCTGATCAAGGCAGCCAACTCATTACAGGTCACCAGGGGGAGGACTATAGGGGCCATGGCTATTGCCTTCTGTCACACCTCACTGGGGCAATGTGCATTTGCCTACCAGGCCCCACAGTGGTTGAATGAACTCCCCTGGCACCTCTTGGCCACCAGTTGTCTGGCCCAATTCAAAACTGACCTCAAATAGCACCTAATAACACTCTCTAAGTGCACCTGCCTCAAGGCCCAGCCACACCCGCACTCTCTGCCCCACAGCGAGCACTAACCAGGCCTCAGGTACCCCATCCCTTTGTCCCTCCTCAGGACTAGCCTCAGCAAGTCAGATCACAACATGCTTCTTCAGTGCCCCCTTCCTCACCATCCCCCTCTCACTGTCAGCTATTCCCGTCCCTCCTAACCACTGACAAGGCACTTTGTGGCCGCTTATTCCCCCCTCCCCACCTCTTGAAGTTCTTTTCTGAGATATTAACTGCATATGTTTTTTAGTTACCGTTACACTTATGTTTTTGAGTCATTCTGTTAGTTCTGAATCCAAATTGTATTGTTCATTGTGTTGCACCTCTGTTTTCTCCTTTTGTACTTTGTCTTGTATTCTATGATGTGGAACCTTTGTAAAAGAGATTGCACTAAAAGGTATCTTTCCGAATCATTAAATAAATAAAATAAAAAAATCTATGAGTGTTCATATCTCTATGAGCTGTTCCATTAGCACTCTCTATTATGCTGTTAACCCCCAAGATTTATTAATGAAGTTTTCTGAGTCAGCATAAGTTTGAATATTTTTAATTTTCTATTCTTTTCAATATTTTCTTTGTGCAAAAATATTTTCGGTGCAAAATGTATGTTCAAAGTGTAACATTTATTTCAAAGTGCAACATTTACTTGGAGCTAATTTTCTTTTTCTTGTGCAACCCATTTTTTAATGGTTTTCAAAACCAGAAACCCCATAGGCAGTCTCGTTATATGAGTCTTTTTAAATATAGCCCAAGCTGGGCAAAGTGCTACCTCTTTCTGTGGCTCTTTACTCCCTCGAGCCAATGTCAATTTTTCATGGCGCAATTGCCTAACCCATCGTTTCGAGGTTAGTCGGTGATAGTTGCCAAAAAATCATCTTCCGTGATGGGCCAAAACTTTTGTTGTTGGAGAACCAACGTACCGGTTTATTGCAAACCAAGGGGCATGCTTTTTTTCATTTCATTTCAAAGAACTATGTTGCACGTTCTTCTTTAGCCATTTTTCCTTCCCTCTCAGCCGCTCAGTCATCCTCCTGGTCAGGTGATCTTTTCACACACTACATGCTGACATTTCAGGGATTGTGATCTCCATCCTCAGAGCTGACTGTAACGGGATGCTCTGGCTGTTTTTAAGCCACGATAACGTAAGCTGCTAACCATTCATTTTCCTTTCACATATCTTGTTGCTGCCCAACAGTCTTTTACAAATAGATAGTATTTTCCAGACTTTACTTTATATTTCTGAACATTCATTTATAACAGTTCATACTTCTAAGACATTCTTCATCTTAGTTTAACAAATATTTTAATCTGAACTGGTTACATACTATTTAATCTCTATTCTGTTCAAGATTCTATATATAAAATGTTTACTGGTCATATACCCTTTATTTCTAATACTTGTTTTTATCCTGAGATTGACACTTTCTCTTACTACTCTATGGCATGATTTTTCAACCTCCCTCATTTTAAATGTTAAAAACATGTTGTATGGTTTCAGTTCTGTTCTTTAACTGACCATAATATTACATGTCTTATGAATTTGCTACTTATTTATTTTGATAATTTCCATACTACTATGGGCTATGACTTTCTGACCTCCTTCATCTGGTCTTGATTTCTGCAGCCGTTCTATTCATGACCTGCTACATATACTTGATGTTCTGTAAGGCCTCTGTTCCCTGGCTGACAATCCCCTTTACAGCCTTTTATAACTATAACCTTTTGGTTACAACTTCTATATATATAGATGCTGTGTTAAACTTGTCAGTACAGTTACTTCAAGCTTATCTCTTTTATATTAGTTGTGTAAAGTCCTATTTCTAAAAGCTTCTCCCTTTCTAGTGCCATTTTCCACCAGCTATACAAGTGAATTTTTAATTATATTCTTATACAACACACTCATACAGGAAAAAACACTTGAACTCCCATCTGGCTATCAAGGGGTAATCTTTCTGTTCCCTTCCTGCCTAGCGCAGCTTAGAAATTCTACAGCATTTTACAGATAGCTGTTATATCCAACGTCCTCATTCAATCCCATTGGGTGCAAAGTCTGCATTTCATGAATCCAGAGCACTTCTCTTTGGAGAAGTAAATCTTTATAGTTGCCCCCTCTCAGTGGGGTTTCCACTTTCTCCAGGCCCACAAATGTAAGAGAGGCTAGTGATCCATGTTTTACTTCACAACAGTGTTTGGCCATTGCACATTTAAAATTATTACAATGTATGACTGTTTTATGTTCTCTGATTCTTGCTTTTAAAGTTTAGTCTGACCAATATGTGCTTCTCTACACAGGCATTTTAATACATAAATGATGCTTTCTGTTGTACAATTAATAAACCCTTTTATCTTATACTTTTTTCCCCAACCTTGGGTAGTTCACTGTTTTTGTATTTACAGTGCTGCCACACTGTGCACGGTTACCACATTTACAATTTCCCTCTGGTGCTTCTGGCATCCAGGATGGTCTGATATTTATTTTTTCTTCTACGAATAATGTTCTCACCAGCATATCTTTTAAATTTTTTCCTCTTTTGTAACTGAACAGTGGACCTCTCTTTATAGTTTCTTTCAGACTTTGATCTGCATCCAGAACCCACCAATGTTTCTTTATAGTGTATGATGGAACACTGTAAGCATTAAAAATCCATCACTTTTGAAATGTTGTTATGGTGTAGTAGCTACATCATCACAGCTGTTATGCTGCATTAGCTACGTAGCTACTACAGCATAACAACATTGAACGCGCTAGTGCATGTGCGTTATAAGACCAGGAAGCGGCCATGGCGGTGAAAACAACAGTGAAGCAAGTGGCAAAGTGGAAAAAAAACACACAAAGTAAGTCACCCAAATAGTCACATTTCATAGCAGTTGGCATCCTACACTGTAAAAAACACTGGATACCCAGCTAACGGTAACTAGTTGGATTACTTCATCTTGAGGTTGCCCATGGTGACCGAACCTCTCGAGGTTCAAATGATCGCCTTGGCAACCTCTCAATGAACTAACCAGCTTGTTACCAATAGCTGGGTATCCATTATTCTCTATATTGTGTGTTTTATTTCTCCATATGCACCATTAAATTCTATGCAGAAGCATATTTGTTCATTTGGTTCTGTTTGTAACTTGTTTTATAATAATTCCTCTCTAGACTTTTCATTTACTTTTTTAATCACATTTACTAAAATTCCAGGTTTATAACCTCTGTTTAGCAGCCTTTTACACATATCAGCCGATTCCTGCTCTCTTACTTTATTTTTGCTACAGTTCCATTTGATTCTCAATAATTGTCCATATGGAATGTTCTGTTTTGTATGCATGGAATGTTGACTTCCAAAGTGTAAAATTGTGTTTCTGTCCATCTCTTTCCTGTACAATTTTGTTTCTAAATATCCATTTTTTACATATACAGTTAGATCCAAGAAATTCTCTTCATGCTTACTGTACTGGGATGTAAATTTCAAATTGTTATTGCAGATATTAATATACTCTAAGAATTCCCCTAGTTCATTTTCGTCACCGTCCCATAATAGAAATACATCCTCCACAAAACGTATCCAATGGAGGATATGACCATGCCTTTTGTTGTTTATTCTGTCCCATATAAATTTGTCTTCCCATTTCCCTACATATATATTTGCAAGGGATGGGGCAAATGTTGTACCCATGGCTGTTCCATTAATTTGTTGAATGTACTGTGCCCCAAAAGTAAAATAGTGGTTACTTAAGACTGGTTCTGCTAGTTTTAACAGAAAACAGTTTGGAGGTACTACTTCATTGCCTCTTTTCTCTAACTTTCCTTTTAATGCTTCGAGTCCTTCTTTATAGAGTATGTTGTTATATAAACTTTCAATATCACTGGTCATTAACCATGTGTTGTTGCCAATTTCTAGATCCTTAAGAATATTTAACATATCTTTTGTGTCCATAGGGGAAGATTTTGTTTCTTTTGCTAGAGGTCTCAAGAGGAAATCTACAAATTTTGATAGTGGTTCCGTGACTGAGCTCAGACTACTAACTATTGGTCTTCCTGGGGGTAACGCTCTATTTTTATGGACCTTGGGGAATAGGTAGATAGTAGGTTTTACTGGGTTCTCAACTGTCATAAAGCTCTTTTCTTTCTCTGCTATCCACATTTTTATTTTGCTTCTTCCAGCACTACTTTTATGCTGTTTTTGAAATTCTCAGTTGGGTCACTTTTTAATTTCTTATAAAACTTCTCATTTTCCAATTGTTTTTTTCATTTCTTCTACATGCATGTTTTTCTCCATAATGCCACAGCACCCCCTTTGTCTGTCTTCTTTATGATCATGTTAGGTAGCAATTTTAGCTCTTTCAGTGCTTCTCTCTCTGTTTTGCTCAGATTGTCATTTCTATTTATTTTTTCAAACCTTTTCAATACTTTATTCACATCCTCATCTACCAGTTTACTGAAGGTATTTTATTACTCCATTCATTTGCATATTTGGCACAAATTTTGATATTCTATAAAATGGGGACTTTTCCCTTTGACATTCTCTTTCTTCTTCCTGACCTTCTGTATCTATGATTGTGTTTACCACCATTGAGATTGTGGTTATTGGCATCGTAACTTGTTTTGAAAAAAAGTATTTGAGATGTAACTGTCTTTATGTTTTGAATAAGTCAATTTTGACCTTGAATGCATTAACTTTTTGTGCTGGTACGAATGACAAACCTTTCTTTAAAACATTTTCTTGTTTTTCTGTAAGCACATTCTCTGTTAAATTAATCAGTTCTAATTCTTTTTCTGCTGTGACCTCCGGAGACCTTGTTCTTCCCAGTAACCTTCAGAGTTGTACCTCTGACCTCTGCTTCTCTCTCTGAAGTCTCTTCCTCTTATTGCCCCATTGGTCCTCCTCCTCTGTTTCGACCTGTACTCGGGCCTTCTTGCAGGTCCTCCTGAAAACCCTGTCTCTGTTGTTCATTCCTCTGTCTGCTGTCTACAGAATCTGTGTCGCTTTCATCTACTGTTTCAAAATGTTCTGTGTGGAAGTGACTACTTTTTTGATTGTTATATCTATGTCTCTTTCCATGCCAGTTATAAACCATTCCATCCCCATAGTCCCTTGCGTCCCTTTCATGTTTTCCTTTTTTATACTCGGCTACCTTGTCTTTGAATTTTTCGATATTCAATTCTAATTTTTCATAATCTCTGTTTCCTGTTTTTGCTGCCCCTTTAAAGACTTGTTTTTCTTATTTTTATTTCATTCTCCAGCCTTACATTGTCTCTTTTTGCCTTATGTATGGTTGCCAACATCAAATCATTCTATGCTTTGTTTAATATAATTTCCCGGTCTTTAATATACTCTTCATCTTCTTCCCCAAAAGATGGAGCTTTCTGAATCCAAAGTCCTCAGGGGATTTGATTATCTCTGCAATATTTACTTAGGCTCAGGGCATGCCTTTGCATCCTTATTTGTTTCTTCATTAAATTCTCAAGACCCTCTATGTTCACCTTATTCCTTACAGTTGTTCTCATATTTTCCAGTATTTCTGCATACTCTGCTGCTTTAAACGCTATAACATTTCCCTCATCTTCAGTGAAGGTGAGTACTCCTGTTTCTACTGATCTTCCTCTAACCGCCTTCTGTGATGGGCCAAACCTTTTGAGTTGAGAATCGGGACGACTGAGTCAAGAACTGGAGGGTATGTGTCATTTAATTTCACTCTTTGAAATTAAATGATAAAAGCATACCTCGGTGAAGACCAGGAAGAGGAAGGAAGTGAGAGTCAATCAGTGATAGGGAAAAGCCCATGAAGGTCAGACAAATGAAGAGGAGCCTACAAAATCTGAGGTCCAGACCGTTGCAGGACAGACCAAGTGGAGCAACGGGTGAGGGAAGGGGTGAGGGGATCGGCACCTGAGCTGTGCGAGGGGTAGCATTTGCAGAAGTGTTAGCGTCAGAAGGTTGAGGTGAAGGGGATCCAGCTGTTAGTAGGAGAAGACTGGGAGGTGCAAAGAAGGGATGCCTGGAGGAAAATGTGTCTTTTCTCTTTTTTTTTTTTTAGTAGTGCATAACCAAAAAACAGCTTGTATTATCGACACTGTTCCTTTTTTCTCTTCCAACAGGAAACAAACTGAATGGGCTTCTAGAACTGCTGCCATACTGGGATACTTGTAGGTGTGGGGAATGGAGGAAGCACTGGAAGGGCTAGGGAGTGCAGCAGGAGCAAATCGTGACTGATTGACTCTCTCAAGAGGGACTCTGAGAGGGAGAGCCAATCAGTGATAGGGAAAAGCTCAAGAAGGTCAGACAAAGAGAGAGGGGCCTACAAAATCTGAGGTCCAGACCGATGCAGGACAGACCAAGTGGAGCAACGGGTGAGGGAAGGGGTGAGGGGATCGGCACCTGAGCTGTGCGAGGGGTAGCATTTGCAGCAGTGCTAGTGTCAGAAGTTTGAGGTGAAGGGGGTCCAGCTGTTACTGGGAGAATTGAAGAAGTGAAGCCTGGAGGGAAGTGTCTTTTCTCATTTTTTTTTGTTGTTAGTAGTGCATAACCAAAAAAGAGCTTGTATTATCGACACTGTTCCTTTTTCCTCTTCCAACAGGAAACAAACTAAACGGGCTTGTAGAACTGCTGCCATGCTGGGATACTTGTAGTTGTGGGGAATGGAGGAAGCACTGGAAGGGCTAGGGAGTGTATCGGGAGCAAATCGTGACTGCTTGACTCTCTCAAGAGGGTCTCAGAGAGGGAGAGCCAATCAGTGATAGGGAAAAGCTCAAGAAGGTCAGACAAAGGGAGAGGGGCCTACAAAATCTGAGGTCCAGACCCTTGCAGGACAGACCAAGTGGAGCAACGAGTGAGGGAAGGGGGTGAGGGGACCGGCATCTGAGCTGTGCGAGGGGTAGAGTTTGCAGCAGTGCTAGTGTCAGAAGTTCGAAGTGAAGGGGGTCCAGCTGTTACTGGGAGAATTGAAGAAGTGATGCCTGGAGGAAAGTGTGTCTTTTCTCATTTTTTTGTTGTTGTTAGTAGTGCATAACCAAAAGAGAGCTTGTATTACCTGCACTGTTCCTTTTGCCTCTGCCAGCAGGAAATAAACAAAACAGGGGCTTGTAGAACTGCTGCCGTGCTGGGATACTTGCTGGTGTGGGGAACAGAGGAAACGCTGGAAGGGCTGGGGAGTGCAGCCGGAGCAAATCATGACTGACTGGTTCTCTTCAGAGGGACTTGGAGAGGGAGAGCCAATCAGTGACAGGGAAAATTCCATGAAGGTTCGACAAAGGGAGAGGGGCCTACAAAATCTAAGGTCCAGACCCTTGCAGGACACACCAAGTGGAGCAACAGGTGAGGGAAGGGGGTGAGGGGACCGGCACCAGAGCTGCGCGAGGGATAGCGTTTGCAGCAGTGCTAGCATCAGAGGTTCGAGGCGAAGGGGGTCCAGCTGTTACTGGGAGAAGTGAAGAAGTGACGCCTGGAGGGAAGTGTGTCGTTTCACATTTTTTTTTTTTTTTTAGTAGTGCATAACCAAAAAAGAGCTGGTATTACTGCCACTGTTCATTTTGCCTCTGCCAGCAGGAAACAATCAAAACAGGGGCTTGTAGAACTGCTGCCATGCTGGGATTCGTGTTGGTGTGGGGAATGGAGGAAGCACTGGAAGGGCTAGGGAGCACAGCAGGAGCAATTCGTGACTGATTGACTCTTTCTCGAGAGGGACTCTGAGAAGGAGAGCCAATCAGTGATAGGGAAAAGCTCAAGAAGGTCAGACAAAGGGAGAGGGGCCTACAAAATCTGAGGTCCAGACCCTTGCAGGACAGACCAAGTGGAGCAACAAGTGAGGGAAGGGGGTGAGGGGACCAGCATCTGAGCTGTGCGAGGGGTAGGGTCTGCAGCAGTGCTAGTGTCAGAAGTTCGAAGTGAAGGGGTCCAGCTGTTACTGGGAGAATTGAAGAAGTGACGCCTGGAGGAAAGTGTGTCTTTTCTCATTTTTTTTTTGTTGTTAGTAGTGCATAACCAAAAAAGAGCTTGTATTACCTGCACTGTTCCTTTTGCCTCTGCCAGCACGAAATAAACAGAACAAAGGCTTGTAAACTGCTGCCGTGCTGGGATACTTGCTGGTGTGGGGAACAGAGGAAGCACTGGAAGGGCTGGGGAGCGCAGCCGGAGCAAATCATGACTGACTGGTTCTCTTCAGAGGGACTTGGAGAGGGAGAGCCAATCAGTGACAGGGAAAATTCCATGAAGGTCAGACAAAGGGAGAGGGGCCTACAAAATCTAAGGTCCAGACCCTTGCAGGACACACCGAGTGGAGCAACAGGTGAGGGAAGGGGGTGAGGGGACCGGCACCAGAGCTTCGCGAGGGATAGCATTTGCAGCAGTGCTAGCATCAGAGGTTCGAGGCGAAGGGGGTCCAGCTGTTACTGGGAGAAGTGAAGAAGTGGCGCCTGGAGGGAAGTGTGTCATTTCACATTTTTTTTTTTTTTTAGTAGTGCATAACCAAAAAAGAGCTGGTATTACTGGTACTGTTTATTTTGCCTCTGCCAGCAGGAAACAATCAAAACAGGGGCTTGTAGAACTGCTGCCATGCTGGGATTCTTGTAGGTGTCGGGAATGGAGGAAGCGCTAGAAGGGCTAGGGAGCACAGCAGGAGCAAATTGTGACTGATTGACTCTTTCTCGAGAGGGACTCGGAGAGGGAGAGCCAATCAATGATTGGGAAAAGCCCACGAAGGTCAGACAAAGGGAGAGGGGCCTACAAAATCTGAGGTCCAGACCCTTGCAGGACAGACCAAGTGGAGCAACGAGTGAGGGAAGGGGGTGAGGGGACCGGCATCTGAGCTGTGTGAGGGTAGCGTTTGCAACAATGCTAGTGTTAGAAGTTCGAGGTGAAGGGGGTCCAGCTGTTGCCAGAAGAAGACCGGGAGAAGTGAAGAAAGGATGCCTGGAGGGAAGTGTGTCTTTTCTGTTTTTCTTTTTTTTTTATTGTTTTTAGTAGTGCATAACCAAAAAAGAGCTTGTATTACCGGCACTGTTCCTTTTGCCACTGCCAGCAGGAAACAAACTAAACACTGGCTTGTAGAACTGCTGCCATGCTGGGATATTTGTAGGTGTGGGGAATGGAGGAAGCACTGGAAGGGCTGGGGAGTGCAGCTGGAGCAAATTGTGACTGATTGACTCTCTAGAGAGGGACTCGGAGAGGGAGAGCCAATCAGTGATAGGGAAAAGCCCACAAAGCTCAGACAAAGGGAGAGGGGCCTACAAAATCTGAGGTCCAGACCCTCGTATGACACACCGAGCGGAACAAGGGGTGAGGGGACCTGCACCTGAGCTGTGCAAGGGGTAGTATTTGCAGCAGTGCCATCATCATATGTTCAAGGTGAAGGGGGTCCAGCTGTTACCGGGAGAAGACCGGGAGGAGTGAAGAAGGAATACCTGAAGGGAAGTGTGTCTTTCCCTTTTCTTTCTTTTTTTTTTTTCTTTATTTGGTAGTGCATAACCAAAAAAGAGCTTGTATTACCGGCACCGTTCCTTTTGCTACTGCCAGCAGGAAACAAATGAAACAGGGGCTTGTGTAACTGCTGCCGTGCTAGGATACTTGTTGGTGTGGGGAAAAGAAGAAGCACTGGAAGGGCTCTGGGAGTGCAGCCAGAGCAAATCGTGACTGACTGAATCTCTCAAGAGAGAGAAGAACTCGGAGATGGAGAGCCAATCAGCGACAGGGAAAAACCCATGAAGGTCAGACAAAGGGAGAGGGGCCTACAAAATCTGAGGTCCAGACCCTTGCAGGACAGACTGAGCGGAGCAACGGGTGAGAGGACCAGCACAAGTGCTGCCCATGGCGTAGCATTTTCAGCAGTACTAGCGTCAGAAGTTCGAGGTGAAGGGAGTCCAGCTGTTACCGGGAGAAGACCGGGAGAAGCGAAGAAGGGACGCCTGGAGGGAAGTGTGTTTTTTTCTTTTTTCTTTTTTTTTTGTTGTTAGTAGTGCATAACCAAAAAAGAGCTTATATTACCGGCACTGTTCCTTTTGCCTCTGCCAGCAGGAAACAAACAAAACAGGGGCTTGTGGAACTGCTGCCATGCTGGGATACTTGTTGGTGTGGGGAATGGAGGCAGTGCTGGAAGGGCTGGGGAGTGCAGCCAGAGCAAATCGTGACTGATTGATTCTCTTGAGAGGGACTCAGAAAGGGAGAGCTAATCAGTGATAGGGAAAAGCCCATGAAGGTCAGACAAAGGGAGAGTGGCCTACAAAATCTGAGGTCCAGACCTTTGCAGGACACACCAAGTGGAACAACGGGTGAGAGAAGTGAGTGAGGGAACTGGCACCTGAGCTGTGCAAGGGATAGCATTTGTAGCAGTGCTAACATCAGAGGTTTGAGGTGAAGGGGGTCCAGCTGTTACCAGGAGAAGACCGGGAGGAGTGCAGAAGGGACACCTGGAAGGAAGTGTGTCTTTTCTCTTTTCCTTTTTTTTAGTAGTACATAACCAAAAAAGAGCTTGTATTATAGCACTGCTCCTTTTGCCTCTGCCAGCAGGAAACAAATGAAACAGGGGTTTATAGAACTGCTGCCATGCTGGGATACTTGTTGGTGTGGGGAACGGAGATAGCGCTGGAAGGTTGGGGAGCACAGTGGGAGCAAATCACGACTGATTTCCTCGAGAGAGAGAGAGAGAAAGAGGAATTCATAGAGGGAGAGCGAATCAGTAATAGGGAAAAGCCTACGAAGATCAGACAAAGGGAGAGGGGACTACAAAATCTGAGGTCCAGACCCTTGCAAAGGGTGAGGGAAGGGGGGTGAGGGGACCAGCACCTGAGCTGCATGAGTGGTAGTAGCATTTGCAGCAGTGCTACTGTTGGAAGTTTGTGGTGAAAGGGGTCCAGCTGTTACTGGAAGAAGAACAGGAGGACCGAAGAAGGGACGCCTGAAGGGAAGTGTGTCTTTTCTCTTTTTTTTTTTTTTTTTTTAGTAGTGCATAACCTAGAAGGAGCTTATATTACCAGCACTGTTCATTTTGCCCCTGCCAGCAGGAAACAAATGAAACAGGGGCATGTAGAACTGCTGCTGTTCTGGGATACTTGTTGGTATGGGGAACAGAGGGAGCTCTGGAAGGGCTGGGGAGCACAGCAGGAGCAAATTGCGACTGACTGACTCTCTCTCGAGAGGGACTCAGATTGATACATATCTTCATTGCAAAAAAAAACTCAATTTTTCAATCAGGGTTCCTATTACAGAGACAAAAGTATGGAAATTCGGTGTTATGGTTCCCAATCCTATCACCCCCCCCCACATCCTCCACACACCAACAGGCATCGAGGTGTGCCTTGGGGTCATTAATGCTAACTCTCACCCCAGTCCATGTGAAAGGAAGCTGAGATGATACAGTATAGGAGAATGGGGTGAAAGTTAATGCCAATGACCCCAATTCACACCCCATCACTTGTTGGTGTACGGAAGGTCAGGTGGGGTGGGTTGAGATGGTAGGGTTGGGAACCCTAACACTGAATTTCCTTACTTTTGTCACTGTACTAGGAACCCTAACTGATGCATTAATGGAGTTTTTTGCAATGAATTTCCTTACTTTTCGTGAAAATATCACCATAGCCGTAGTTGTTTGTGGGAGCACATGCTCCCATCTATCTGTAAGTGTTGAAACATTATAATTAACCTTCATCTCTCTGTTGGAGCACAGAGCCCTTCAGTTCCTGCACTCCCATGCTCTATGATTTCCCTTATTTTAATGTGGGAACGCAGGGTCCTTTGTACCCTGTGCACCCATCTCTCCACAGATGCATGAGCAAATTATCACCATAGCCATCTGATTACCTCAGGACATGTACCTGGTGCAGAAATTTTTCAAATCCCTGGCAAAATATTATTCTGTGCAATTGTGACGCCATTCCATGCCACAGGTTCAGAAACACATTTTGGCCCAGATTTGCAACATTTCAGCCATGACATACATGAGGTGGGGTAATAAGAAAGCTATTTGGCAAATCTCGGGTCAAAATGTTGAAAATTACTATAGTTATGAATGGGCATACCGAAACTGCAACAATTGGTCATAACTTTGTCATCTTTTCATATTTTGACCCCAGATTTTCAACATAGTCTTCTTATCACCTCACCTCATAAACCCCATAGGTGAAAATGTCTTAATGTGTGACAAAGCAACATTCCACGCCACAGGTGCAGAAACATGTTTCAGGCAGGATGTGAGAAATGACAGCTGTACTGTTCATGAGGTGGTGTGAAAAAATGACTATGTTGAAAATTTGGAGTAAAAATATTAAAAATTGATAAAATCACGCACGTGCATAGGAAAATTTAAACAACCGCATGTAACTCAGGCATTTTGGGGTATTTTTTCACCACAGTTTCCAACATGGGATTTTTGGGACCTCACCTCAAGAGCACTGGCACTGTCATTTCATTACTCAATCCCAAAAGGTGATTTCACACAGCGACCAGGTCCGATTAACAAAACGATGGTGACAGTGTTCAAGAGGTGGAGTCCCAAAAAGACAATGTTGAAAATTTGGTGCACAAATAATGAAAATGGCTGAGATATCAACATAAGTTTAAAACACCATTGACAGCCATTATATGACACTTACCTTGATTCTTCAGTTCACAGTTCAGCTTTGAAGAGTGCAGACATGTCCCGGTGCACAGAAGATGCCAGTCGACATGCTCCAGTGGTACAGCAAGTATAGGGCATGGGGGTGTGTGGGGTGGTGGGTTGCTCAGTGGGAGTGTTGGAATGGGGGAGGATGGATGGGAAGATGATGATGGACCATTTTCTTTTTTACAGGAAGTAAAAAAAAAAGACGTTGAGGGACTGTTTTCTTTTTTTCAGGGATTGTCTGGATAATACTTTGGGACACTGGGGGTGGGCTCCCCAGTGTCACACAGTACTGGGGGGGTATAACAGAACTGGAGACACTGGGAGTGGGTTCCCTAGTGTTCCACACTAGCAGGGGGAGTCTGCTGCCAACACGGTGATTGGGCACTCAGCTGTCAGCAAATACTTGTATAAAGATACATTTTGGGGGGACACTTGGAGTGGGCTCCACAGTGTCCCACAGTGCTGGGGGGTCTGTAGGGGATATCTGGGGATACTGGGAGTGGGCTCCCCAGTGTCTGACAATGGGGGGGTGAGGTGTTCTTATACTCCTGGCATGGGGATTGGGCACCCCGATGTCGAGACAGATATGTAATTTACGAAATGTTAAGATTCCTCTGCCCCATCCCCTTACAGGCTGTAAAAGGGGAAAAACTGTTGGATTTAGGTAAATACCAACAAGTGTTTACCTAAACAGTGCCAAGGAATCTGATTCTGGTGGGGTTTTTTTTTTTAGAAAAAATGGCCAGAAGTGTTTTTGTGTTTTTCAGGGGCCAATGTTTTTTTACTGCAAGTAGTGTCACAAATTTGCATCAGTTTTCACAAAACGTGCTGTAAATTTGTGGCAGTTTTCATGCAACAGTGCCGTTAGTTGCGCGAAAACTGCTGCAAATTTGAACCACTTTTACAAAGATAGTGCCACAAATTTGTGACACTACCAATGGCTGAGTAAAATAAAACATATTTCCAACCATTATTTTTAAACTCTAATGCCAGGATCGTGTTCCTCAGGACTCGATCGGGTAAACACAACTGTTGGTGTTTACCAAGGGGCAGTATTTTTTGAATTACAGCATTTTTTACCCGTCGCTAACTGAAAACAAGATGGTAGCAATCGACACTACTAAACCCATTTGTAGGTAAAAGTGCTTTCATGAAGCAAAGTGTTTTCGAGGCGACATATATATATTTTTTCCCCATAGGCTATAATGGAAAACTTAAAACTTTAATAACTTTTGAACAGATTAATATTTTTCACCAAACCCTCAAAATGCACATCAGTGACCCAGACCCCATATACCCTAACGATTTCAGACCAGACCCCCAAACTCTTTCAGACTTACGGATAAGCAAAGAGTTTGCACCGAAATGGTAATTACATTTTTTGGCATGCCGCAGCTCCACAACTGCACCACTGACCAGTACAAAACTTGCCAGATCCAGAGATCTATGGTACCAGATGATGCATGAACAATTTTGGGCACATCGGTTGTACAGTTGCAAAGTTATTTAAGTGCAAAATTTAGGGGTTTAATGTAGAAGTGGCTGGGCAACCCTAGCTATATTGGCACTACTGTGCCAGTTTAATATATATATATTTTTTTTTTTTATACCGGCACAGTAGCGCCAGTATAGTTAAGGTGAAATGGTACTAGTAGATTAAACTCGAAATTTGAAGCTTAATAACTTTGGAACTGTTTAATGGATTTGCATGACATTTGACATGTTTAATGGCCATGGGTAGGTCTCTTGAAGTGTCTGACTTCATGCAAATCTATTGTGTAGTTTGTGAGATACGATGTGTTAAAAAAAACAGAAAAATCCAGAGCTTTTTGTCATTTTTTCGTCATCCTGTATCTCAGAAACGGCTTTAGGTACTGGCCTGAAATTTTCAGGGTAGAAAACCTTTGGGTCACCGATATGCCTTTTGAAGGTTTATTGTAAAAATATTAATCCACTCAAAAGTTATTGAAAATGTAATTTTCCCATTGTTTCCTATGGGAAAAGTTAGATGTCCCATGCGACACTTTTTTGCAAAAGAAAAGTTCTGCAAAACTTTTCAGCAATCCTTGCGACATTTTTTTGTGATAGATAATTTTTTCCCATGGAGTACAGTAGCTGACTACAGCACTGTTTGTAACTTTACCTCTGGGGTGCAGTGGTAGGGCACTGGCTGCAAGTTCTTAGGATTAGTAGTTTGATTCTGAGTGTACATATATATTTTTTTAAAGTTCTCTGTGCAGTAATACTACCTAACAGATATGTACAATTCTAAAAGATATTCCCTAGTGATCTAGTGCCCCCCCCATCCAAACCCCACCCCTGATGCCAATATCTTCCTATCCCACCCTGCTCCCTACCTCAAATGCGCAAATATGAAGTACATTCCCTGGTGAGCTAGTGTGTCCTCCCAACCCACCCTTGCTGCCAATGTCATCCACTCCCACTCTGCTCCCTCCCTTCACAAATCCAAGACAGGCACCGGCACAACCCTCCTCTCTTCTCCATGGAGAGTGCCCCACTGAAGTTAGGACTGTATGAGCGCCACCGCTGCCGCATCTGAAAGACTACAACTTTCACACAAATAAGATATATTCCCTGGTAATCTAGTATCCACCCCACCCCAAGCCCTCCTGCTGCCAGTGCAGTGCCAATCTCCTCTTTTCCAGAGACCACGAACAGTTCTTCCTTCTCCTCCACTCCAGTCAGTGCCCCACTGATGTTCTGAATGTATGAGCTCATGCACAGGTGGGAGCTGAGCTGTGCACATGCTCATACATTCAGAACAGCAGTGGGGCACCGGCTGTGGAGGAGAGAGGAGGGCTGTGCCGGTGCCCCACTTGAGTTTGGAAAGGGAGGGAGCGGGCACAAAAATGGGACATTTGCAAAAATGAAGTACTGTTTGCAAAAATGGAAGCATCCCATTTTCGCATGTGAAGGAGTGTTTTGAACATGTTGGTGTTGTTTTCGAAAAAATGGTGCTTTTTTGACAATTATTTTGCAAATATTCATCGTTTTCCGAAATGTTCACACTTTCGAAAGATGTGGTGTTGCTGTCGAAAATTCTCCAGTGTGCTTTCAAAAGCATGCTGTTTATTTTGAATATTTCTCTGCTTCTACAGTGACAGACAGTAATCCATAGAAAAGCAGACATCAACCACACTGCTGCAGTGGTGTGCTGGGTAGCACACAGTGCTGCAGTTTGGAACATTCTGAGTTTGAATCTAGACACTTACATTTCGTACCTAATTTATACACTGGAAAAATATGTGTGTTTTATGTCCAGCCATGTTATGAGGGAGATCGGAGTCAATAAGAGCTGCTGAGGGTTACTTTACAATTTGGTTAGGTGAGACGGATTGTCTGGCTGCTTGGGATGAGGCTCGCACCAAGTAAAATAGTTACCAATGTCAGGCAATGTTCACTGTGTAGCCATCCCACAGGGCGTGAGCACCCAGGTACTTTATATATTCAGAGCAGCAGTGTGGTCCGACGGTCATTTGTAGCTCAGTTGCACCAGTTCAATAAGCACTGCCCTATTTACATGTCTGTTTAAAAGATGTGCCCTTTCTGTTTCTGAACACATGATGGTTCTTGCAAAAGTTCCTCACTACTGTGGCCGGACATAGTAATGCAAAAAAATCATTGTGACAGCTGAAAATTACAAGAGGCCACATAAGCTGTATAAAATAAAAAAAAATGCATACAAATGGTGCTTTTTCCAAAATTGTATCCCACATATTTATCTTGTTTTCCCAAATTTTCACGTTTTCAAAAGATGTGCTGTTGCTTTCAGAAAGTCTCCAGTCGCCTTTCGAAAGCATGCTGTTTTTTGAAGTTTTCTCTGATTCTGCAGTGAGAGGTACTAATGCACGGAAAAGCAGAATTCCACCACAGTGCTGCAGTGGTGTGGTGGGTAGTGCACAGAGCTGCAGTTTGAAACATCCTGGGTTTGAACTGAAGCATTTTTGTTTTGTTATCCAAAATTTTTGCATGTTTCCAAAAGATGTGGTGTTGCTTCCGAAAATACTCCGGTCTGTTTTCAAAAGCATGCTGTTATTTCAACAGAAATCGCAGAAATTGTGTAACATAAAAACCAATTCCCACACATTGAGGAATTATATGTGCAGATAAAAAACAAAGTCTTACTGAGGGGAATTGTGCCCAGGCAGTTTAATACTGAAGCTCTGCGTGCTAGCCACCATGTTAAAATAGAGTGGGATGTGTTTGAAAGCAACGTCAAAGTTTTGAGCAGCAGTCTGCTACTATTGTAATTTGTTATGCATCAGCATGTGTCACTATAGAAGTGAGGACATTTTAGTGTTTTCAGAAAAACACTAAATATTTCTCGACCGAATTATGTGAATCAGGAGTTCATCCTCTTGGCGCTTGGTCCTTCTGCTTCATTTTTTCTTGTATTCTGATTGGTTGCAGTACTAAGAGGGTGGGCCAGAAACTGCTTCCGGTTATCTTTCAGTTCCTCGGCAGTTAGCGAAAACACAATAGCAGCACTTGCGTAGTCATGACACATTTTCACGCTAAGGCGTATTTCTGACTTTGAGGAGAAGCAAAAGGAGTGGATAGTCTTGCTTTACTACGACTTGTCTACAAGGACGGGGATTCCTGTTGGCACAGACTTGGAAAGACATTTCTTGTACTTCTGAAAGCAGTAAATTTAAACTTATTATGTTACCATCAACTTGGTACAGTACTGCCTGTATACTTTGAGTCAAAGGTTACTTGTATGCTCTGGCCACATTTATAAAGGTTTATAAAAATGTCTTCATATGGACAGCTCCTTATAGAATTAATCAGGTCACATCAATGCACTGCAATTAATATACTCTTCTATATGTTTTGCGCACAAAGGTGTCACCACAGCTGACTTAGTATGATTCAGTGTCACAGTACAGCCTGGTAGAAATTGTATTTGATTTCAATGAAGGAAACAGATTTTAGGAGTTTCCATTATGATTTTTAGTGCAGAGGGGTGGGCAAGGACACAATGAGGATAGGTTGGTTGTGATTTCCAGGTGCTATAATTCCAGGGCCAGCCTTAACCATTCTGGTCCCCTGTACAGCACCCTGTCAGGCCCCACCACTCTATCTGCTGTGTCTCCCCCCACACACACACACACACACAAAACATCTAGCATGCACACCTAACTAATGCTCCTGTCCTGTATATATGAAATGGTCTTTTTAAAATACTAGGCATTTATTTAAAATTCACAGCCATGAAAAAATTGTGGAGAAAGCAGGAGATACCTCATCTGGCGCAGGCTGCCAAATGTATTGCTGAGCCGTCCACTGTCTAGAGAAGAACAAATCAGCCACTAAGTGATGTGTGGCAAGCAGTGAGTGGCTATTTATCTCAGAGGCATAATTTGCAGAAACATCCATCACACTGCCACCATAAATGGAAACTGCTATGGCAGAAATTTTTTAAACTGAAAGCCGCAGGACACATTGGTGAGGAAGACAAGAGTTGGTATTCTGTAGTGGAGCAGATGTGGCATGACACTAGACAGCCGAAACTTGGAGAACGTTTCTACATGAGCATGCACAGAGCTTCACAATAGCCAAAACTTGCAAAATAGAAACATGACATTGTGCAGAGATCATGATACTATATCTTCCTGTTGTTCTATGTGTCCACTGTTGTTCTATGTGTCTTTCAGAACACTCAAAGGGTATTGGTTTGAAATGCAGTTATCAAGGTGGCGACGTCCAACAGGGTACTAACTTGGACAATAATACAACTGATCTTGAAGAACAAGAAAATCAATAAGATGTCCAAACCCCTGAAGTTATTTGACAGTAAGTCATGCACAGTTTACGATACCTTCATTAGTACAGTACTGAATGCAGCTGTGTGTATATATCTTTATTAGAGACACACTAGCAACAGCAGGTGATGTTGCCAGAGCAGTGCAGCCATCGATAACAGGCCCATAGCACACAGAGCAAGAACTGCGACATACAGCAACGACAGATACCTTACTGGAGGACAACAGCAAAGAATGTGATATGGCAACTTGTGAGTAACATCATCACTCACTTCAGAAACTGATTTTACAGGTAGAGTGTCAAATCTAATGACACTTAACTTGTCTGTTCTTTTCTGCTTGATGTGCGCCTAACAGATACAGAGGGTGAGACTGATACAGACAATGAAGTGTTGGTACAGGAGTCAGAAGTGGACAACACATCTGAGACATCTAGCTCTTGTCAGTAACATCACAA
Source organism: Neoceratodus forsteri (assembly GCA_016271365.2). Taxonomy (NCBI): domain Eukaryota; kingdom Metazoa; phylum Chordata; order Ceratodontiformes; family Ceratodontidae; genus Neoceratodus; species Neoceratodus forsteri. The sequence continues at coordinate 453,499,335 of CM057451.1, read as the reverse complement.
AGTACTTCACAAACATATAATGAGTCATACAGTATTTCAGCAAGTGGCAACCTATGAAATCTGTTTGTCTTTATATTCTTCTATTGTGTAACAGATGCAGCTTCAAACCTTGAAGGAGCTGTGCAAGAACTGAAGAAAATCATGCAAGAAGGATTTCAGACAGTAAGTGAGGGCCTGTGAAACATACAGTTACCACTGCCGGACACTGAATGCAAGACCAGTGACAGTCCAGCATGTACGTGATAGGAGAATTTCATTCATGGAGGAATAATAGCTCATTTTCAAAAGACTGACAAAAAGTCTCATCTGTCTTTTATTTCCCTTGCCTGCCATTTCACAGATACAGGTTGTGCTGTTCAAGAAAGTTTTTCTCAACTGTCATACATCATACAGGATGGATTCATCACAGTTGCTCAAGGTTTATCTCGTGTTGTAGACAAATTGGATTTGGTCATACAAGCGCAGGGTTCCACTGTCGCAGTACACTGGCAGAATCAAAGCATTTTGCATGAGATGTAGAAACAGAAACATAGAAACATAGACTATGATGGCAGATAAGGACTGCTTGGCCCACCCAGTCTGTCCATTTCCCTACCTATTGGATAAGCTATAGATCTTAGTTAACCAACAGCCCACTTCCTCCTGTGCCCCTCTATAATTGCCTTGTGTCTGTCTCATGCATTAATGAATTCCCCCACTGTTTTTGACCCCACAACCTCCTCAGGAAGGCCGTTCCATGCGTCCACCACCCTCTCTGTGAAAAAATACTTCCTCATTCAAACTGTGCCCCCTTCTTCTTGCACATGTCTTTTTCTGAAAGATGCTACCCTCTTGGACTTTGTTGATTCCCTTGAAAGTTTCTATCATGTCCCCATCTCCCTCCTTTCCTTGATGGTATACATATTAAGCTTCTTTAGTCTCTCTTCATATGGTTTCTGGTGCAGACTCTGCACAGTGTTAGTTGCCCTCCTCTGGACTGCCTTCATCCTAAGTCCTTGCGAAGATGAGGTCTCCAGAACAGCACTCAGTACTCCAGATGGGGTCTCTCTAACTGTCTGTGCATAGGGATGACAAATTTTTGTTTTCTACTGGCAATGCTTCTCCCTATGCATCCCAGTATACCCCCAACCCTCCTTACTGCCTTCTCACATTGTCTGCTTTTGATATGACTACCCCCCAGTCCCTTTCCATTTTTGTTGTTGTTAGTACCACCCCTCCCCACTATGTACTCTTCCCCTGGGTTTTTGTTTTCCAGGTGCATTACTTTGCACTTCTTTGCATTGAATCTAAGCTGCCATACTTTTGACTGTTCCTCCAACCTTGCCAAGTCCTTTCTCATCCTTTCCACTTCCACTTGTCTATCAACCCTGTTTCAGATCTTTGTGCCATCAGCAAAGAGGCATACTTTTCCTTCCAGTCCCTCTGCAATGTCACTTATAAAGACATTAAAGAGGACCGACTCCAATACAGAACCCTGTGGTATCCCGCTAGTAACCCTGCTTTCTTCAGAGTGGACTCCATTTACTTTTACCCTCTGCGTCCTGTGGTCCAGATAATGTTTTACCCAGGCTATCTCCCTGGGATCCACTCCCAGACTGGCTAACTTGTTTATTAATCTTTTGTGTGGGACTGTGTCAAATGCCTTGCTAAAGTCTAGGTAGGCCATTTCCACAGCCCCTCCCTGGTCTACTATTTTTGTCACCCAGTCAAAGAAATCGATTAGATTCGTCTGACATGACCTTCCCATTGTGAATCCATGCTGCCTTGGGTCCTGTGCTCCACTGGCCTCTAGGTACTCAACAATTCTTTCTTTCAGAAGTGATTCCATCATTTTCCCTACCATTGAGGTTAATCTAACAGGTCTGTAGTTTTCTGCCTCTGCCTTGCTCCCACTTTTGTGAAGGGGAATCACATCCGCCTTCCTCCAGTCCTCAGATACCACACCATCCTCCCATTATTTGTTAAACAGGGTAGTCATTGGTGTCACTAGTTCTCCCCCTAGTTCTTTTAGAATTCTGGGGTGAATCCCATCAGGCCCCATTGCCTTGTCCACCTTGTGTTTTAGGAGTTCTTTCAGGATAATTTCTTTTGTGAATGTACTGGTATCGACCTCCATATCCAGAGTGTTTCTATTGTTTGGTTTAGGTAAGTCACACTCCTTTTCTTTTGTGAGTGCTGAACAAAAACTATTAATTCAGTGTCTCTGCCTTTTCACCGTCACCCTCTGCCCACCCACCTCCACCTCTATTAAGCCTCACAATCCCCCCCTTGGTCTTTCTTCGCTCACTAATGTACCTACAGTATAAACGGTTTTATCACCCTTCTTAACTGAGTCGGCTATCTTTTCCTCTGTTTGGGCCTTTGCTATTCTGACTGCCTTCCCCGCTTCCTTCTGCTTTAACTGATAGAGTTCTCTGTCCTGCTCCTTCTGTGATTCCTTGCACTTTCTGAATGCTATATTTTTCTCCCTAACTTTCCCCATCACCTCTTTTCAGAACCAGTGTTTTTTTCCCTTCATTTTGTTTTGTGTATTTGCTTCACACAAAGGCTTGTTGCCTCTGTGATGGCAGTTTTGATTTTTCCCCATTGTTCCTCCACTCCTCCTTCCTGCTCTTTTGCTAATGCATTCCTTAGGCACTCTCCCACTCTGCCACAGTCAGCCCTCTGAAAGTCCAGTACCCTTGCTTTTGTATGACTTAACTTTATGGCTGTGTTTACTGTGAACCACACTGTCTGTTGGTCGCTTGTTCCCAAATGGCTACCCACTTCTAAATCAGAGATACTCTCACTGTCCAAGTTGGAAAGTACCAGGTCTAAGACTGCTCCCTCCCAAGTGGATTCCAATGCTAGCTGCCTGAGGCATGCCCCCTGTAGGGCATTGAGAAAGACCCTGCTCTTGGATGTGGCTGCAGCAAATGTGCTCCAGTTAACATCTGGCATATTCAGGTACCACATCAACAATATTTCCCCTTTTTCTGCCATTCTAAAGATTCTGCCTATCATTTCCTTGTCCATTTCCTCCCCGTGAGATGGGGGTCTGTATACAACCACTGTGCGGACTGTGGTGCCATTTCCTTTCTCCAAGGTGACCCACAGTGCCTCCTCTCCTTCCTGTTTACCCTTTAGTTCTGTTGCTTTTATCCCTTACCTTATGTAGAGAGCTCCTCCTCCTCCTCTTTTACCATCCCTGTCACTCCTGTACATTGTGTACCTTGGTATGTTGACATCCCAGTCATGGTTCTCTGTATACCAGGTTTCTGTGACTGCCACGATATCCAGGCATCCCTCTTCCATCAAGGCCACTAGTTCAGGAAGATTGTTACCCAGATTATGGGCATTGGTACTCATCGCCCTCCATTTTTTGATGGCCTTACCCTTTTAGCCCCACCCCTGTGCTTACTTCCTTTGCCTTTTTCTCCATTTACCCCTGCCCTGCCCCCTATTGACTGCTCTACCTTGATGTTAACCTCACTAACTACCCAGTTTTGTGGGGGAAGGCTGGGAATTCCCTGCTTCTTTTCAGTGCCTCCCCCCTTGGCTAGTTTAAAGGCTTGCCAACGAAGCATTTAAACATATCACCTAGGATCCTGGTTCCCCTCCTGGACAGAAGCAGACCATCATGCCAGTATAGGCCTGTATCTCTCCAGGTGGACCCCCAGTCTCCAATGAAGCCAAACCCTGTGCTCAGCACCAGTTTTTCAAACATTCATTGAATCCCAGGGTGCAGAGTACCCTAGCCTCACCCATGCCATAGACAGACAGCACCTCAGAGAAGGTTATGATGCATGCTGCTTGTCTAAGGCCCCTCCCCAACTCCACAAAATCCTCCTGCACAGCTCTGATTCCATTCCCAGCTAGGGCATTTATCCCTAGGTGGACAATGACAACCCGCTTCCTCTCCCATGCAGTTGCTCCCACAATCCTGGTAATTCGCTTCCTGTCCCTCCATGTCATGGCACCAGGCAGGCACCTTACCTCCCTCTCCCCTCCCTCCCCCAGTTCTACCCCCTAACAATTGAGTCCCCTACCAGGAGTTGTTTCCTTCCACTGTGGGATTCCATGCCATCCTCATTTGGGTCTCCTTTGTGGAGGTTCCCAACATCCTCCCTGGTCTCCAATGCAGGTGCCTCCATAGAGGAACAATGCTCCACTAGAAAGGCATATGAATTGTGGAGAGGTACAACTGGAGGGATGCGCCTCTGTTCCACTACCCTCACCCTCTCTGAGCCCACTGTAGTCCAACCATTCCTTACTCTTGGCAACCTCTGAGGCAGCGGCGCTGGTGGTCCCTGGATGGGGGGAGATCTCCCAATCCCCCTGCCAGATCCTGGGTGGGGGAGGACATTTTTCTACTTCTTACCAGATTGGCCCGGTGACAGGCAACATCCTCCCTCAGAGCAGAGAGGTGTCTGCAAATAGGGCAGCATTGCAGCCTCCAGAATGTCTCCCAGAAGATTGCCACCCCACAGCCAGTGCACTGCACCACTCCCCACATGTCTGTCTCCCTCCCTGTTTAAATTGTGTATGATTTTTTTTTCTCACTGTTAGAGAATCTCACTTCTCCTCAGTAGTGTATCCCATTTCCTGCGTACTAGGACCCCTCAAGTTGTTTTTTTTTATAATAGCAATCACAAGAAGATATCCTCCCAGCTTATGCAACATTGCCTGGCTGCCTTCTGTGGCACACCCTACCCTGTTCTGTGTCTGAACAGGAAGTTGTCACACCTTTCTGCCTCACCCCATAATGTTAGGTTAGCCGGGGATGGTGGGAATGGGGGACGGGAGGGTTTGGGCAAACCACCTGTTCTGTGCTGTGAGGTCAATCAGAGCAATCCAGTTTGAACCTTCTGAGGCTTTGTCTGGCTCTAATACACAACTCGACTGACTGCAGGAATGAAAGAACCCACCAGTGAAAACTTGAATGTTTGCTGCAAAAAGTCATCAAAATACCATCAGGCTACAAATAAGGCACCAGATTCACAGAAAAAGAATTTAAAAAAAGCAGCATTTTAATCCCTCTGTAAGTAAAGTAGCAATCTACAAAAAGATCAGCAGTATTGCAAACCTCTTCTTGATTCAAACAAGCAAAAAACAGTGAAAAATTAAATGTAAGGCCCACTTCCCTCACAATTCAAGCAAGATTGTGCCTTCCTACAGTTTTCTAGTTTCTAGTTCAAGATCGTGCGTCCTTCCCAGCTTCAAGTTCAGTTTTGCAAAAGCAACCTTTACCTAAAAAAGATAAGGCCTTTCATCGGAAGTTACTCAGATGAAGGCCATATTAGAAAATAAACCATTGCAGACAATACCACTGGAAAAGGCAATAGAGGAAACAGGAAATAGTCCATGGGCCCGATTCCAAGACAGCGGATAGAGCAGTGCGGAAAATATACCAATGCATAAGATACGCCAAAAAGCCTATGACATGCAAGCTGCACCAGATTCCAAGAGAGTCGAGAGATACGCCAAGAAATGCTGAATTATACAGGTCACAACATACGCTGCCACTGCATGGTGCAGCCCGCAACAGCAGCGTAGCACAACACAAGTTGCAACCCCATGACCATAAAATTGTGTGCAAGCTGCAGGCACATCGTAGGGGCTATGAGATGACAGGTAGCAGGGTAGAGGCGGCAAGCAGCAAAAGGTGAAAATGGAATTTCAGCTGTGAAGAAATGGACATCCTCCTGGACGAACTGGAGGATAACCCAAACCTGCTGGAGAAGGGTGGTGAGTGGCAGGACCGGCTAAAGAGGAAGGCAGCATGGGATGAGGTGGTACAGAAGGTGAATGCGGTGGAACATGCGTGCTGTACCACATAGGACCTGCAGAAGGCAAAATAGGTATACAACAGGTGGCAGGCGACGGCCACAGGAGGCAGCCCACAGGACATGTGCACATTAAGCACACATGAGGAGAGGGTCCTGGCATTTGTAAGCCAGCACACCATCCATGGGGACTCTGAGCTGGACACCTTCCAGATGGACACAGGGACGGGTGAGTGGATGTGTGAAGCATTGCAACTGTCAAATTTAGATGGCAAGACAGAATGGGATGGAGGGGGTGACATACTGCGAGCACAGTGCCCTGTAGCACAGTGGGAACTGTGAAGGTGAGGCACAGCAACACAAAGCAGAACAGTGCACAGGGGTTGGGGGCAATGATGGAATGCAGCCTGGCACGGTGCATGGCCCTGCCAACAGCCGACATCGCAGCCACCACAAGGACAGTCAGCACTGATGTAATGTAACCCCTTCCCCCCACAGGTGCAACAGAAGCGGACACAGGGACAGGTAAGTTGGTGGCCAACACCATCCAGCATGAGGTGCACAGCGACACAGGGGGGTGTATGGTGGCTAGTGGTGGGTGAAGTGGGCTCAATCCACTCCACGAAGCGATTTGTGGAGCAAAGGTAGATTTACAGAGTGCTCCGCAAAGTGAAGCGGAGTACTTCGCGTTATAATGAGGAACGCGAAGTCCATTGGAAGCAATGACTTTGCGTTACTCCGCCTACCCTGCCAATTTTAAGGTGAAGTGCATTGCAGGCAGTGCACTTCGCCTTACTTCACCTTGTTTTTGAGCTCCAAAAGCAAATTTTGCAGTGATTCATGGGATTTCAGGTCACATGGGCTCTATATTGATCTGCACAGCCTCAGTTCGGGGTAGTATGAGTAGGAAGGAGTAGGAGGCAGTGTGCTCTGATAACTGCCTGTGATAGGAATATTGTAAAAGCTGTTCAAAAAGCATTTTTGTTTTTTGGGGGGCGATCCAACTTTAGTCAATCGATTGTAGGAAACCCTCCTGTGCTCATACCATCGAGCGTTTTGTTTTTGTGTGGATTTTGAATGTTAATTTACAACATTGAGTGTGTGTGGTGAAAGACAGTGAAAGTGTGCTTTGGGGGAGGGGCGTATCTGTGGTGTACGTAGATTTAAGTTGGAGAAATATTGATTTCTTTGTTTTTTGGTTACATTTTTGTTATATAACTGACTGTTAATGTACACACAGTAATATTGTTAGTAATAGTAGAAATTTTCTTGCTGTTTGTTGTGTGGATGTGGTGCAGCAGTTCATAAGTTCAGGTTGTTTACATTACACATTTACAATACGTAACATGGCATAGTGCTGAACTTTTGCATTTGCGGCGCATTCCTCGTTCAGCATTGTACACAAACTGTTCTGTGTGTGTGTGTGTGTGTGTGCGTGTGCAGTGTTGTGTTCATCAAATAATACACCTTTTATTGTACCACAGACTAGTGTAATTGCAAGTGCAGCAGTGTGAACCTGCTATCTACTGCAGCTGCCTGATTTTGTACTGCGATCGTGGTATCTGTTCTTAGTTTTGCTGCTTGTAGTGCCGTAAAAATCAGCACTGTCTGTATTCAGTGCCCCCCCCACTCCTACGTTCAAAAGGTATTTTTTTACCAGATTGGATTGTTTTTGTGACCTCATCAGCACCACTGGTTACTGAAGTTGCTTTAATTCTGTGACAGTCTTAGTGTAGTCTCTTATCTATTGCTGAAGCCACAGTTGTTTATATGGCTTCGCATCCAGCATCCCTCCAATCAGAGAGTGAAAGTATCAAAATCTGAATTTGGTTATAATATTTGTGGTTGATCCCCCAAAATGCCTGCAAAGAGACATGCAAGCAAAGGTGTTTCTGGCCATGGCAATGTTGGCAGTAAGATGGTCTGTGGGTGTGGTAGTAGCACGCAGACGCAGAAGTGCATTGCTGATGTGAGGAAACATATTTCTCCTGCAATGTTTTTTAAAGCCCAATCAGTAGCTTCACTCATAGTTGGAGGAGATGATGTTTTCCCAGCTGGTGGTGTTAGTGTTACTGGTGTTAGTGGTGGTGGAGGTAGTATTAGTATTGTTGCATCAAATTCTAATTCCGACCAGTGTACCATATCCAAAAATATTGAGTGTGAAGCAGTGCAAGTGAGTGGCAGTGTAGATGATGTCATACTTCCCAGTAACATCCCAGTAACTGAACCTGAGGATTCTGATAATCATGTCAACGATAGCATACAATGTGATATTCCGTCCAACGTGGCACTTAACGTCACGCATTTTCCATGCAGTGATTCACAGTGTGGTGAAAAAATATCAGGTGATGGTGGTGTAGATGCTGATGATGAATGTGATGATGATGAGGATGATGTTGCTGTTGTTGCAACATGCAGTCCACATGCTAGCATCCAAGCAGAAGATGTGGATGTGTGTGACGTTGATGAATATGATGATGATGTAATTGACCCCAGTTGGGAACCGGAGAAAAATAAATTAAACGTGGCTGTGTCTGAATCTGTTTGCAGGAATCCCCCGCCCCCCCGTAAAAACTTGTGATCTACCGGTTTTAGCTGATGATGATGATGATGACCAGTAATCAATATGACAGGTAGTCATGGTAGTCACTTGCAGTCCAGGTGTGCAGTGCTCGAAACATCACAGGACCCCCCCCCCACTTCAGTGCTTAAAATAACAGACTTAAATACGCCACATGATGGACATGTTAAAAGCAGAGCATCACAATTCCTTGTTTGGGATTTTTTTGTTGAAGATGCAAATTATGATTCAGTTGCAGTCTGCCAGGTTTTCCATGTGCGTGTGAGTCGAGGTAAAAAGGGGAGCCATTTGGGCACAGGAGGACAGCATACGCATCTTAAGAATAGGCACTTGGTACTGTGGACCCAGCACAAGCTGGCAGCTAATACCACAGTGGGGCGTTCACCCATGTCACTGGCAACCATAGCCAGCACGTTATCCCCTTCCATGACGTTAAGCCCAGTAGGAAATTAAACATGTGCAGTAGTGCGGTAATAAGAGCAGAGGATTACTACAGGCATGCTGAGGCGGAGGACCATAATGACTTTGAAATGCTGTCCAGTGCTGGTGAGAGTAGCAGTTTTTGTGGTGGTGGTGGTGAATGCAGTATGTCTAGTGCAAGTGGAACATCAACCCCAGTTGGTAAACCTGGCAAAATAACAGCATTTCTGGGTTTGTTATCATCACCTGTGCAACCGTCTTCATCAAATGTCCACACTCCACCCCTCTGCCAATGCCATGCATCACAGAGCACAACCATTTGTGATCAACACACCCCATGTAAAACGTTTAAGTCAGCCCACATTACAGAGTGTTTTTGCACTTAAGTTGAAGTACCCCCCTAATCATACAGTGTCACGTGAACTTAATGCTGCTGTAGCAGAAATGTTGGCAATTGATCTTTTGCCCTTCTCCTTTGTGGAGAATTCTGGGTTCCGGCGGTTTGCTGCACATGCCTGTCCCAAAATGGAAAGTCCCATCCAGGACATACTTTTCTACCCGTGCTGTCCCCGAGTTGTTCTGCACTGTGTCCAACTCAGTAAGACATGCCCTTCAACATTCCTCCTCTCCATTCATCCATTTAAGTATGGATATGTGAACAAGTGGCAAAACAGTGGGGAGTTCATATTTGTGCATAACTGCTCACTGGGCGCAGGTGCCGGGGGTTGTTTGTGATGTTGGTAGTGTGAATAATCAATGCAGTAAGGTGGATTGTTGCAGTAGCAATTGTCCAGGAATTCTACAGCATGCAGCAATTGCTATGCGCAGTGTGACCTGTTCACACACTGGTGAGATCATGTTGGACATGGTACTGACTGAAATTGACAGATGGCTATACCCTCTGTCCCTGAGAGCTGGGTTCATTGCAAGTGTCAATTTTCTGGACAGAAGACAGATGCATTTTGTGTGTTGTGACTATGAGCACATAATGTCATACTTAAATTATAAATTAAAGCAGCATTGCAACAATGTGCTGACAATTTTGACCTATACTTTTTTATGCTATTTTACATTGCCGCGGTTGCCAGCCAGGCAGCCACTAGTTACCTCATGACTTGTATGATACCCTTCTTTTCACAGTTTGTGTCTGCTTTACTACTTTTTCTCATGTCTGGAAATAAAAAAGGAGCATGCCATTCAATATTGTTCTGACCAGGTTCTTATCACTATTTGCAGCTGTTTTTGAACAACTATTGTTCTGTGATGTCATAAAACACTGCCTGCTGCATAATTGTTAATTTGACAACAGAAGTAATATATAACAACTGATGGAGAAAAACAGCAAAAAATACTGACGAAGACCTCGTCTGCACCATATTAAAAGGAGTGCTCCTTTTATTATCTCAGACATGAAAAAAAGTACTAAAGCAGACTGAAATACTGGAAAGAATAGTATCATACAAGTCAGGATGTAAGTAAAGTGGTAATGTAAAATAGCATAAAAATGTATAGGTCAAAATTTTCAACAGATTGTTGCACTACTGCTTTAAAGAGACTCACCAAGTTATATAGTTATGGATGGTATTGCACCCAATATATTGGTGCCTACCTCCAGGGGAATCTTTGTTGCTCCACATGTCCTTAAATATTGCAATATTTTTCTGGCAAAAACGTTCGTAATTTTGGTAAACCGGGTCCTGGAGGATTTCCTGTTCTGAAGAACCACCCAAGTTCACATCATCCCGCTCAACAGCGTTGTGGTGAAACATGAGCGCGTTTCAACTAACAAGAGCCTTGATAGTAAAAACGTGCCCACATTTCACCAAAAACTAACCATTATAACATAAAGAAACATTTGGAAAGCTGCCGGCCATTCACTATAATAAAGCACGCCCCCGTGCTCTCCCTGGCATCATGTCATAACATTGCTGAGCGCAGTGGCGGAACTTGGGCAGCTCTTCAGAATGGGAAGTCCTCCGGGCCCTGGTTTACTGAAATTACAAGTGTTTTTGCCAGAAAAGTATTGCACTATGGAATGTAAGGACATGTGGAGCAAGAAAGATTACCCTGGAGGTAAGGCGCCCATATAAGGAGCATGTATGACTGTATGTGCATGTATATATTTAAAGGGAAGTAGTCAGCAACAGGAGCTCCTGCATCCTGCCCAGTGCAAGGCTTACCCTCCGGTTAAGCCTTTTAAGTATGTTGCAGCATTTTTCTCATGCCACAACATACTTTATTTTAATAAAGAAAGGTCAGCGACCCAGAAAGATGGCGGACGCTATGGGGTCCCCATTATGTGTAAAGGAAAGGTGCGGCGGACACGCACCATGCACTTCAAATACTTTTGTATTGAAGCGCATGGTGTGTCAACGTTGCACCTTTACACATAATGGAGCCCCCATAGCATCTGCCATCCTTCTGGGTTGCTGACATTTCTTTAGTACAATAAAGTATGTTGTGGAGTGAGAAAAATGCTGCAACATATTTAAAAGGCTTAACCGGAGGCTAAGCCTTGCAGGGGGCAGGATGCAGGTGCTCCTGTTGCTGACTGCTTCCCTTTAAACTAATACTGTGGCCTTCCCTCTGTCTGATATTAAACAGACAAAACACAAAACAGTTCAGCAGTGGGGGTGTGCAGAAAACAAAACCTAATGCTCGATCCCATGATGTTCCAGCAGCAGATGAAGCATCAACACTACTTGCAGCTGCTCTTGCTCGATCTGCTCCATCTGCTGCTGGACAGCACCCATCCTCTGATTGCTTTCCTCCATCGCAGCCCACAGCAGTGCTATTTCTGACTGCATTGCAGGCATTGTGGCAGGGTCAACTACTGCGGGAGGAAAGGCAGGTAGTAGTGGTGGTGGTGGTGGTGGTGGTGAGGGTGGTGCTGGTGGCAGTGGTGGGGGTAGTAGTGGAGCAGCAGCTGCTCCTCCTGTGGCCCTCTCCTGCTCTGGCAATGCACAGCAGCAGCACCTGCTGCCACTGCCACAGAAGGTCCAGCAGGTGGAGGCCTGGCCCATTCTGTGGCAGCCTGCCACTCAACCTTGTGGTGGTTAAGCATGTGTGTCCTCTGGCCCCCAGTCCCCAGATGTGTCCCCCAGGGGCCACAGTGCACCTGCAGACCACAAAGCAAGCACACCACAATGCTTCTGTCCCCTCCAACACAGTTGAAAAACTGCCAGACTATCAAGCTGCGGGAGAGACCAGGCACAACAGGGGCAGAAATACTGCTGGCACCACTGTCAAGCACCTGGGGGGTGGCTCCACCTGCTGCTGTGGAGTGGGAGGTGGTGCTGCTGGAGCTCCTGCAGTTGGTACAGATGGTGGTGGTGGCGGCGGCAGACTTGCTGGATGTGGCGGTGGCACTGGTGGTGCTGCTGCTTCCGGGGGGGGGCAGGACCAAATAATCGGAAGCGGTCCAGCGACACCCGCTCATGCTGACCCCCATGTGTCCGCACTCCCCTCTGGCCAACATGGGCCACAGACTGTCCCTGGTCCATAACTCTCCTTCCCTCTCCACTCCGATGCGTCACGTGATGAAGACAATCAACTTCACACGCAGTCACAGACAGTCTCACACATGCACACTTACACAGTCACACACAAACACACACACACACTTACACAAAACAAAACTTATAAAACAAATAAATCAGTCACAAAAAAAGAACTCACAAAACAGTACAACAAAAACTAAAGAATTCGCTTTTAAAAAAGTTGTTGATTTTTATGAAGTTTAAGACAGCAAGTTAAGCAACAAATAAACACTCCTCTCCCACACTATCCTTCCTCCTTCTACCTCTGCAAAGGATAAAGTGAAAGTATCTGCTGGTATGACTCACTTCCTTTCTCCCTGCTAAAGCATGTGACTTACAGTACTGTAACCCATGTGATGTGTGTGTGTGTGTGGGGGTGGGGGTGCCTAAAGTGCCTATTGTTGTCCATTCCGCCTACTTGTGTAACCCCTCACCCCGCCATTTTAGCAAAATGACAGGTGGCATGCTGTTGAAGCTGACAGCAGTACCTGGTGGGGACTGGGTTCGGGAGGATGAGGTTACTCGGCACAGGGGACCTAGGTTTGGCTACTCTGAACAGGGGCACCAAGTAAATCCAAACACAGGAAGCAATAACTGTAATGTCCAGAACCAGGAGTGGAATTCTTCAGTGTGGCTTTTATTCACTTCCAAGCTGAACAAACAAAGCATAGACGGACCACCATGGGGCTACATTTCCTGGTAATGCAGATTAGAGACAACAGAACACTTTATCACCATTTCCAGCCCTCAGGCTCCTAAACCCACCAAGGCACACAGCCGGACTTGCACGCAGCTTTGGGTACACAGCCCGACTTGTACACTACTTGGGTTTTCCCCACTGGCCCAGCTTCCCAGCTGGCGATCCTTGATCCAGGTCCATTTGAGGAATGAACCAATTATCCTATTGTGGCTCCCCAAACCACACTAGAGTCTTCGACTCCTAGAGAGAATTTTCCTTACAATCCCATGTCTGGGTACTTCCCTCATCACTGGCCAAGTGCCTGAGGCAAAGTAGAAATTCACAGAAGAAATCCATAGAGGTGGACCTGGTCATTAAAGATGGGGAGCCACCCACCTCCAGCTCCCACAGCCCATACCCGCCATTTCTCTGGAAACTGAACAATTCCTTTACTGAACTTTCAAATGTAGATTCTGGGTAGACATCTATCACATCTCCTCTACAAATCAAATTTGCATCCCAACAAGCTCTGGACTTGAACCTACTTTTAATTTGCTTAGCCCATTACTCTAGGCTTCCCAGTATTTAGTAGTTCAATCCCCACATTGTCACACAAGTCCCAGGGTGAAAAACATAGGCCCTTTTAGCAAGAGCAGACACTCACCCTCACGTTGCAGGTGCCCCACAGGCGACTCATAAGTCTTCTTGTTCTCCCAAATAAATACTGGAACACATAGGCAGCTTTTCCTTCACAAGCAGAACTAGGGGTTGCCCCAGGAATCTGCAGGGAACCTTTTCTTGCCCCCCTGGAGGAGGGCACTGACACCAAAAACAGCGGTCTCCACCACTTCAGTTATCTTTTGTGTCTCTCTTTAAGGTGGAGACACACACCCTTCTACTTAAAAGTAGCCCTCTGACAGGGCTGAGGCTCCCAGAGCCTTCACTGTGCTGCTTTCTCCACAAGCTCCCAACTTCACACACACTCACTGAAGACTGAACTGAAGACTGACTTCAAAACCTCCCAACATTCTAACCAACTCCCTTTGCTGCAGATTCCAATGTGGCTCATGCAGCTATGATAGTTCTATTAGTGATGTCATCCCTCAGTCTCAGCTGAGACTGAGAACAGAGTGAGACAGTGTGAAACCCATTTAACTGGAGTTTCACAAGCTGCCTTCCCTGCCTACCACTAGGTCTTACTGGGATTCTAGTAACCCCGGGTAACAAGGGGGTTACATTTGCATTAAGGCAGAATAACAACGCGAAGTCAAGTCATAATCACAAGGCGAAGTGAGCACTACTCAATGGTCACTTCGCGTAGCATTACACTAACGTGAAGTGGCCACTTCTTGTTCACTTTGCCTGCGGATTTTAAATTCGCTGCATCTCAAGTGGTGGCACGCATGGTGGGCATTGACGGGTGTCCGAGCACTAAAGCACTATCATTCAGTCCACAGGAGAGGAGCCAGAGGACACAGGGGAAGGTAAGCCAATGTCCAACTGTGCCACTGCCCTGTGGGATGGAGCAGCAGGGAAGTGGCCATGTTAGCCATGGGTGTCATATAATTGTGCAGCATCACTGATACCCTCACAGTCTCCCACAGGTGTGGATGCAGATGGCAATGGGGCAAGGAAGGGCATGGCCAGTGCCAACATTGGTGCATGGGAGGACACTGCAGGGGTGGGATGAATGCAGGCATGACAATGGACGGTGCACTAATGCACCGATGTCTCCCCACTGGCACAGCAGCAGATGACACAGTGGTGGTGGAGAGTGTGTCAGACAACAGAGAGTGGGCCCGTCAGGACACAGCAGAGACAACAGTGGTCGGGGAGCAGCAAATGGAGGAGGAACAGCCACTGGAAGACCCAGGCCTGGATCTCACTGACTTCCTGAGCTGTGGCAGCCTAGGGGGTGAAATACCACAGGACCTGATCCCCGCATCCTACCAGAGGCTGGAGGAGGCCCTGAATGGGATGAAGTCGCCAAGGGCAGAGGCGGCGCAGACCACAACAGACTATGCCAGGTTCTACCAGACCCTCGTGACAGTCCACGCTGAGCAGTCTGAGATGCTGGGCTGCATATGCCTCAGCATGGATGCACACCAGGCGGCATGGGAGGAGCAAATGGCAGCACTGACGGAAGTGCTGGAGACTGGGGTGCAGACCACCACTACTGCCATGGAGCAGATTGTGGAGGCTATGGCCACAGCACAGGCCAGTGCACAGGCACAGACATCCACCATCACCTGCCTGGCCATGGTCGTCGAGGGGTCGGTGGCACAACAGGGAAGGCAGGCCAATGCCCTCATGGCCCTGCTGCAGGCCATACAAGCAGGCATGCACCAACGTCCGACAGCTGGGTGTGATGCAGCCATACAGGCTGCACCGGAGGAGCGGCCTGCAACAGCCCTGCACAAGGTGTCGGACAGAGGCACAGAGGCCACAGCACCACAGCCACTGGAAGTGCAACCACCAGTATTGCCAGCACCACTGCTGCCGCCCCCAGCAGCACAGAGACCACTGCCACCACCAACACCTACACCAAAGCCACCCACACCCCCCCCGCAGCCATGACACAGCAGCGGCCAGCGGCACCAAAAACCCCAGCACCAGTGTCACTGTCCACGGCACAGACACCACAGCCCCCTGTGCTGCCAACACCCACAGCAGTGGGGCGACACCGGCCACCGAAGGCAACTGGCCATGCACCGGTGGCAGCATGTGCCACAAGAGCCACCAGCAAGAAGGCAGCAGCAAGAACCCCTGCCAGAGGCATAGGGAGGAAGGCACTTGGCATGGGGTACAGGACCAGTGGCTCACAGCAGGAGGTGGCCCAGGTGGCACAGCAGAAGGCCAAAGACAGCGGTGCACCCACAGGGAGCAGCTGAGGGACAGCACAACAGTGTGCACCACCCACACCCGGGAAACACAGCAGGGCCCAGAGGACAATGGTGCCAGTGGCACTCAGTGACAGTGGTGGCACAACAGGGTGCAGCATGTGCAGGGTGGGATGTGTGCCACACCAATGCCCTCAAAGCAGAAGAGAACTGGGCGGTAGCAACAGGCACAGGACTGATGTGCACCCATGGCATGATAGTGCCGGTTGCTGGGTATGGGGGCTGGCTGGCCATGAGGTGGCCACGTGGCGTGTCTGGCAGCCATGTGTGGGGACATGCATGTGTGTGGGGGGGCTGGGGGGCACTGTACGGGGTCACGAGTGTGCACTGCATGGGCACTGAGTGATGGTGAGTGTGGGGGATGTCACCTGTATACAACTGTTGTGCACTGTGTCACCCATGTGTAACCACCTGTCACCAGTAAAGCTCTGCACCATACCGCTGCATGGTATTGCTCATTGCCACTGCTGCGACCAGACACATGTCACAATGCATCCTGCATAACACAGTACAGCACTGCATGCAGACATGCAGGCCGCAGCTGTGTGCAGGCTAGTACACAACTGCGTGGCCACAGGACGCGGATCGCAAGTGCTTTATACCGTGTAGGCCTCGGTTTCCTGCAGGCCGCATATGTACCATGCAGGAGCACACATTCATGCCACAGGCCACAACTGCCCACATGCGATCCGCGATACATGTGCAGCATGTACGTGTGCCACGTGCATCTACCGGCCATGCGTGTAGTTAGGCCGCAGCACCATCACATGGGCCACAGGCTGGACAGCTCAATACAGTGCAGGGGGGACAGCAGTGCCACAGGACAGGTGGAGCAGGAGTGTACTAGTCTGTAATCAGGTAAGTACTGGGACACAGCAGGCCATACCTCTCAACCCCCTCCCACTCACAGGACAAGCCCCAACAGACTGTACAGGCCAGGCCTACCACAGCCCATTGCCAGCCCTCCACACACAGGAACACAGCTGCTGGCATGTTCAGATGTGTTCCACAGGCTGTGTACCACAGCCTTCCCAGTATGCATCTCATGTCCACAATGGCAACATGACTGCTACCCCACCTGCTGGCATTACAAGCAGAGACCCATCCCCACCCCTCAGTGATTGGTGTGCTACATCAGGGTGGCATGGAGACAGACCCGGGGCATAGTCAGGGACAGTCTTGTGTGTGGGGGATGGCTGGGAGGTATGCAACACCCACAGGCAGCAGGCCACAGACACATTGGCAGCAGTGTACTAACCCATGTCCTATCCCACTGTAGCACCACATCGGACGCGCCCAGGCCACAGGTGAGTAGTAGCCAATGAACAGCATGCACTGTTGCAATGCATGTACTACACTGTGTACCTAACATTGCTGTTCACTGCCCTCTGTGTAGGATACAGCGCCGATGCACAGGACCAGGTAGGGGGACATGGCCACACCACCACAGCTGCTGTTGTCACTGTCTGTACCACTAGCTAATGATAACCTGCTCATTCTCCATCCAGGTGTGCCACTAAAGCCAGAGGTGCCACCTATGCCTGTAGACACAGTGCACTGTCCAAGTAGGTATCTGTCACATGTCATGGGGTCGGCAGTGGTGGGCTATGGGACTGCACCCTGGGCACATGCCAGGTTGTGCTGCAAGCTGCTACGTGCAATGGTGGATGTGTGGACTTGTGGCAGAGTGGCATGCAGTGCTGCCCGACCACGTCCACACTCTACAAGGCAGGCTGCATCACACCTCTGCAGGGGGCTGGTGGACTGGTGGTACACTGCTGGCGCAGTTGGTGGCGGTGCATGCCTGGTCACGTGCATGGCACCATGCAGCCGGACCACGCCTCCTGCAGTGCATGTCATCGGTGGGTGGAGTGCCTCCAGTGGTGGGGGACAGCAGTTGTTTGCTTGTGGCTCTGGCCCATTACCATGCACCATGGATGCAGGCGGATGACACACCAGGTGGGTAGGGGTCATCACCACATCCGCAGCAGCATTGTGCATTGACCTATGTGCTATTCCTTCCCCCCATGCAGGTATCTCAACACTCCCAAGACATGCCCACTGGATTGGCCCTCAGCCTGAGAGGGCAGGTGCCAAACATCACACCCATGGAGACTGCCATGCTGGTCAACTGTGTGCAGCAGTGAGGCAGGACACTGCTGCCTCCAGGGTGCAGGACGAGCACTGCCACAGAGAGGGACCGTGCATGGCATGCCATCAGTGCACGGATGGGGGAGCACAGCGGCATATGCCGGACGGTCCGCCAGCTGACACACCGCTGGCAGGACCTGACTCAGAGGGATCCAGGCATACCGCATCGCCTCATCAGCATGGCTCAGCCCCGGGACGCCAAAATGAGATCTGGACAGGACACAGGTGCAGGTTTGTATGCCTCCGGCCGTACATCTGGTGGTACAGTTCTGGCACTTGGGCCATGGTGTGTTGAGCTGCACACATCTCCAGCACCATTCTCAACTTCACCACAGGTGCATCGGGCACATCGCAAGGTGTGCAGCATGGCCATGTCAGCAGTCTCAGGTGGGAGGCACTACAGTGGATGTCAGGTAAGTGCATGCAGCGGTCCCCATGTGTTGTGGCCATGGTGGTCATCCACATGGTGGCACACGTGCACCCATATGTGTCCTGTGTGTGTGTGCCACATGGCCAGGCCCTGCACTGACTGCATCCTTTGCATACCAACAGGTGGTCGTAGCCGACTGGCACAATGGCAGAGGGTGCTGCTGAGGGCCATGGCAGCACTGAAGGCAGCGAATGTCGAGGATCATCAACGGTGCACGCAGCACAAGCAGCAGAGGGCATGGGTCCTTCCACTCACCTCATCCTCCTCAGAGGGGGAGGAGCCCATGAAGGTGATGGTGGTTGATGCACAGGAGGCAGATGTGCAGGACCCCACAGATGTTGGGTGGCAGGAGCCTGTGCCACAGTCAATTGATGCACCAGATACAATGGAGGACGTGACAAAGGAGGTGGACCTGGCCATGGCAACACCACCTACTGGGACTGTGGAGGTGGATGCAGTGGTACTGCCGGCAGGAGATGCACTGCATATAGGCACCATGCAGTGCATTGCTGTACCAGCGTCAGGGGACCCTGGGCCACAGCCAATGGACAACATCCAGGAACAACAGCAGGGGAGGATGTGGCTGGCACTGGGGGATGTTCTCATGTAGGGGGGTGCTCTGGATCATCAGCATCATGGTGACCCTGGTGTTGGCCATATTGGATGATGTGTGACACCTGCATAGCTCCGTGGGTGCCCTCTTGGCCAAGTTACACAAGACTTACCGCTGTGCTGACGCACCGTGTATTCTGGGGTGGGACTGTGACTGTGGGTGATGTTGTACATATGGGTGGGTGTGATGTTTGGGCGGGATTGTATATATCGGTGTGCTGTATATATGGGTGGGATTGTTCATCTGCTTATGACTTTATCTATGGGTGGGATTGTTTAGTTGTTGTGGGGCCTTGTGTTTGGTGGTTTGTGGGTGCAGCTGGGCGTTTGGGCTTGTTGTTGGTTTCTTCTTGGAGTGTTGTGTCATGATGTTGTTTTCTGTTGTTGTGTCATCTCCTGTTATACACCCCCTTTCCCCATTTCCTGTATCCCTATGTCCCTGTTGTTCCATTCCCTGCATTAAACTTTTGTACCACATTACTGGATCAGTGTGTCTGTCTCAGGTGTGCATGGTCGTATGTGTGTGTGTGCCACCGTGCAGGTGGGGGCTCACCTGTGGTGGTGCCTGCTGTCCCTAGTATATCCTCACTGTGCATCTGGTCTGTGTGCCGGCTGTGCAGCTCATGGCCCATGACACTCACCACTGACCACGTCTCTGTGGTGTCCTGTGTGCTGCAGTTCACCATGCATGGTCTGGCACCCATGCCACCACACATTGTATGTCCCAGCTGTGTGGTGGCCCTGTGCCTGTACGCCACCCTTCTGCCCAGGGGATCCACTTTTCCCTGTGGGTGGCACCAGTGGCACAGGCATTGGTGTGTCACACCACCATATGTCTATGGGTCTGTGCCACACGGTACTGTGTCCCTGTAGTGGTTGCACTGTTTACATGTATCAGTGGCCATGGCTGGTGCATTGTGCCTAGTGGTGCCATCGTCCCAGCATTGTGTCTGTGGCCCCTGTGCACCCTCTGCCTTCTATGCCCCCATGCCATTGGTGCCTGCATTGCTGCCCCTTTCACTCCATCCCGTGTGTGCTGGGCACATTGGCTTGCATGTGGTGCTGTTTGCTGTGTGTTCCACCTTGGGGCACTGCTGTTTGTGTGCATGGGTGTCGCCAGCTGTGTCTGCTGTGGACCCACTCTCTCCGACTGCTGCACCCCCCTCTTCACATGTCTGTACGCATCCTTTCAGTCCGTTGTCCCCGATGTCTGTGCTCAGCGGCTGTTCAGTTGGCTTCCCAGATCTCTCGGGGATTGTACACATCTCTATGCCCTGGGTGACAGGCATTTACATGGCTACTATGTGGCCTACTCCAGTTCGGTTACTCCACATACTGCTGAGACTACTGGCAGTGGGGTTTATGGGTTGGGGCGGGTACTCGTGGCACCTGTACACATGCTGTTTGGGGTCTGACATCACTGCCCTCATATTTCACTGTTTTGTTCACTCTGACATTGTCACAGTGGTTTCATTTCGCTGCTGTGCACGGGCAAGCTACCTTGCCATGTACAGTTTATCTGTTCACTGGCATATCTTGTGGCTGGCTTTTCAGGGTGGTGCATATGGCTACTGTTCTAGTCCAGCCACGCTACTGTCTTGTACAGTGTGTATTCGGTGGGTATGCCTGTCTCTGTCCTTGTTTGTGTGGTGTGGTGCCATCTGTGTGGGGTTGGGGGGTTCATTGGCCTGTGTACTGTTTAAGATAGCTTTCACCTGTTCTAACTTACTGTATGTGGCCTTCCACTGCTAGATCTGTGTACACCATCTGTTTTGGAATAGCATTTCCATGCTGCTGGTGTGTTACGTCTGTCATAGGCTGCATTACGCAGTGGTGTATGCATGTTTTGTCATATCTGCATCGTAACTTGCGGTGTGCATAGCAGTTGCAGGCTGCGTCATGAGCGTCCTCTTGGAATGGCGCATGTCACATCTCACTGGCGTAGCTTGTGATTTGTGCCATTGGCACTGGCGTATTGCATTTACACCTGGCGTAACTGTCTTGGAATCAGGCCCCATGACTTTTCTAAGACATTCCATGCAGTCACTACAGAATGCATGTTGTGTTCTGCACATTGACACCGTATAATGCTTACTTGGTTAATGTTGCAAGACACTACTTTGTTCAATCTTTTTTTTTATACTGTGTTCAGTGAATTTTGGAAGTAGAACTTATTAGCTTCTTGAAACTTTTTGAATTTTAGTACTGAAATATTTCTTAGAGACTGGCTTTCCAATCCAGTTATACAGTTCAATAGTTCCATAATTACTCTTTC
Organism: Neoceratodus forsteri; assembly: GCA_016271365.2. NCBI lineage: Eukaryota > Metazoa > Chordata > Ceratodontiformes > Ceratodontidae > Neoceratodus > Neoceratodus forsteri. The sequence continues at coordinate 453,477,983 of CM057451.1, read as the reverse complement.
ACTACCAACTTTCTGAGTGCAAATTATTGAAATAAGGGGGATAGTAACTGTTTACTGTTTCCAACTTCTTGAGTGTTCATAACAATTGTACAAATAGCAAGTGTGTAGTTCTTATAATGTTAAGTACTTGTACTTTGAAAAGTGGCACCTATTACTGCATGAGAGGATCAAGTTGACATTCCATTTTAACCAGTTTCTTGCATGTGCTGAGACTTCTTTTTTGTATGAGAAAAAAAAACACAATGAATATGTTTGTTTCATCCTCCAAATACTGTTTTGTCTTTTTTTCCCTCTACATGTCTAATTCATTTTATAAATGGGTAGAGATTTATGTTACTTTGACGTGTGGTGTTGATGATGCAATGGCAAAATATTGTTTTTTGATGTCAAACACTACAGCTGAATCAGGGTTCAAACTTCACTTCTTCAAACATTTTGTTTTTCCATGATGTGACTGTTTCTGTTACTTGTAATAAAAAAATGCTGTTTATAGAACACAAACAAGGTACAACATTAGTCATGAAGTGTGCTGTCTGTAAGTACATTTGTCAACCATGACATGCAATTTCCCATGTACTTGCATGGCATCAGTGGAGACACTGTACTGCAGGGTGGAATAATACTATGCTATCTGAAAAAGTAAGGAAATTCATTGCAAACAACTTTGTTAATGAATCAGTTAGGGTGAATACCACAGCAACAAAAGAACACACCCCCAGGGTTCCCACCCCTACCACCCTACCCCATCCCCCACCCTCCACACACACCAACAGGCATCAGGGTGTGCCATGGGGTTATCATGCCTGTCACCCCATTCTCCTATACTGTAGCATGTCAGCTTCTTTACACATGGAGTGGGGTGAGAGTAAGGCATGGCGACCCCTCAGCATCTGACCTGTTGGTGCATGTATGAGGCGGGGATGGGGGTAAAAGTGGTAACCCTGGAGGTGGAGCATTAGGGTGGAAACCCTAAAGTCTCATTTCTCTGCTTTTGTTGCTGTGGTATTCACTCTAACTGATGAATTAACAATGTTTTTTTGCACTGAATATGTATATATATATACATATATATAGATAGACAGACAGACAGACAGACAGACAGATAGATAGATAGATAGATAGATAGATATACTACAAAAGAACCCCAGAGCAAGTGCCCTGAGGCATGGGTTATCCCACAGGATATTGGCCATACAGCCAAGTTTTAAAGGAAACACAATTGCACATACCCCAATAATGCAAAGCCTCATGGGAAACATATGCAAATCTCCATTATCTCTCTCTCTCTCTCTCTCTCTATATATATATATATATATATATATATTATTATACCGGCCTAGCAGCGCTGGTATACTTAGGGTTGCATGGTCACTTCTATGTTAAACCTCAAAGTTTGTACGTTAATAACTTTGCAACTGTTTGTCCGATTTGCCTGAAATATGAAATGTGGAACAGCCTACTACAGATCTCTGGATCTGGAAAGTTTTGTTCCGGTTGGATGTACGGTTGTGGAACCGTGGGGTGCTCAAAATGTGAAAAATCATGCTTTTTTGTGCATTTTTCAGTAAACCATAATGGACTAAACAATGCATTTCATTGTGTTCAAATGTGTTTGTCTACACATGGCTTGGGTTGAACTGGTGCCTTTTGAAGATTTGATGAAAAAGTATTGCTCCGTTCAAAAGTTATTCAATTTTTTCATGTCCCATTATAGCCTATGGGAAAATGTATATGTGCAATGCAAAATTATTTGCGATCACATTTTTTGTTGTTGAGCTCCGTGAAATTGTTTTCCTGCTACCGCCATCTTGTTTTCAGTTAGTGAGAGAGAAAAAACATTGTAACTCAAAACATAATGCTCTTTGGTAAACACCAACAGTTGTGTTTACCTAATAGGGCCCTGAGGAACATGACCCTTGCATTAGTTTTTCACCAGCTGGTCTGGAAATATGTTTTTCAAGCTTTTTCCAGCATTTTGCTGTTTTCTGATCGCAGCAACATTTTTTATTGCCTCAAAAACAATCACAAATAAAAAAAATTACTACAGCTACATTTTTGTGTGCATGACAGCTTTCCAATTATAGAGACAGGAGTGTCACGAAAACATTAAAGTAATCATGGTAACACTGCATGGACACATTTTGTGATGTGTTGTTTTCTTTGCCACTTCACTGTGGCACAGTTGATTGTGCCTTTGGCATGAAATTTGCAGGGTGGCAAGCCCTGGCCCAATAGATGTGCCTTTTGGTGATTTGATATGAAAATATTGAACAGGCCCATAGTTGCAGCATTCCAAAGTTGAGAAATGTTCCCATAGGATAACATTGCGGTGCCTGTTACTGAGATATTTGGAAATTAGTATTCCAGTTGCTCACTTTCACATCTGTAGACCACTATTACGCCCTCAGAGTTAGCACTCTCAACGCTTTTCGATGCCCGTATGTCAGAAATGATGCGAGATATGGATTAGGTCAATTTATGCCATGTGGACGACTAGCTGTCACAATTACAATGACATTTGAATTTTTTCCTCTCTGCTACAGTTCCCGAGATATTGGCAGATTTGCATTACAAGGGTTCCTAGCCCTACCGGGCTGCTGTATGGCTCTGTAGCTATGTGTAAGTGGGAGTGCAGGGCCTGGAGGGCCTGTACTCCCACAGACACATATCATTATGCACCAATGGGCAGCTTGCTGGGAGCGCAGGGCCCAATACCATTTACTATTTATATTACACTTTTTCTAAAAGAAAGGAAATTCTTTGCAAACAGCTTCATTAATGCATCAGTTAGGGTTGTTTCCACAGTGACAAAAGTGTGGAAATTCAACATTAAGGTTACCACCCTACCCCCATGCCCTCATCCTCCACACACAAACAGACGTCAGGGTGTGCCATAGGGTCATCAGTCCTAACTCTCATCCCATTCTCCTATACTGTAGCATGTCAGCTTGCTTACACATGGAATGGGATGAGAGTTACTGATGACCTCATGGCATACCCTGATGTCTGTTGGTGTGTAGAGGATGGGGCATGAGGTTGGGGTGGTGGGGTAGTAACTCTAACTTTGGATTTCCACACTTTTGTTGCTGTGGAAACAACCCTAACTGATGCATTAACAAAGTTTTTTTGCAAAGAATATATATATATATATATACTGTATATCTTCATTGCAAAAACCTGTGTTGATGCACCATTTAGGGTTCCACTTTAAGCAACAAAAGTAGGGAACTTTGGTATTAAGGTTTCCAGCCCTAACTTTTCACTTTTCACCTCCCCCAGCAGCAAAAGGACAAGATCACACAAGAAACCACAGACAGCCATCATCAGGAAAGAGAAGCAACATACAACTGTTTCAAGAAAACACAAATGCTGTGGCACTGATATGTTACTGTATCTTTGTGAATTTGTGTCTGTGTCATGCACACTACAAGACTTACACACTCACTTGTCACTGCATATAAAAATTCCAGGATACTCAAATCATAACACTGCTTCTATGTGTAGAAGCACAGGCCCCTGCAGCCACAGATATAAATCCATGATACCAAAACTACAAGAGTTATTTTGTCTGCAGAACTGTAAGAGGCCAGCATTTCTGTAGCCTCAGGTACTATTGTAAGACATACACACATTTGATGGGCCTGCGATTCTGCAGCCGCAGGTGTAAGACATACACACTGACCTCTTGCAGCAGAAGCACAGGAGCCACAAAATCAATGATAACAAAATTGTAATAGCTCTTCTGTCTGCAGAAGCATGGGCCCTGAGGGGCCTGAACCTCTTCAGTCACAGGTGTAAAACAAACACACTGACTTCTGGTTCTAGAAGGGCAGGCCCGCAGATGGAAATACTGTTACAGTGTGGGTATCATGATTTCAACAGCAGATCTAGAAACTGCTCAAGGTGGCAGCAGGTTTTCAGATGCAAAAATTGTTACAGTACTTGTCTGCAGAAGTGAAGGCCCTTAAAGGGCCTGCACCTTTTCACCCACAGGTGTGCAACATACACACCATCTGCTTGCTTCTGAAAGGAAGGTCCCTGTGGGGCCTGCTGCTATGCAGACGAAGTACTGTTACAATGTGGGCATCATGGTTTCAGCAGCGGATCTAGAAATTGTTCATGGAAGAGCAGGTTTTCAGTTACACAGCTCCATACAGAAAATCACGCAGTAGTGAACTTCTGTCTGCAGAACACACTGTATGACACACACACACACACAGGTCTGGCTGCATTAACACATGCACCTCTGGGGCCTGTTCTTATGCAGTCACAGATACAACTCCACAAATGTAGCATATCAGTGCTACTGCATTTGTGTCATCTGGAAACAATTGTATACTGTGTGTCTTACTGGATGATGACTGTCTCTGTTTGCTTCTTTGGGCTTGTCCTTTTGTTTCTTGAAGGGCTGGGGAGTTAGAGATGGGACCCTAATGCCACATTTCCCTACTTTGTTGCTTTAAGTTGAACCCTAACTGGTGCATTAATGCAGTTTCTTGCAATGAATTTCTGTTCTTTTTGAGGTAGTGGAATTGTATCCTGGTTCTCACGCAGGGACCTATGTCTACAGATACATCTGTCTGTGGAAGCACAGGGCCCTCTGGGACTGGGCCCTGCAGTTCCATGTGACAACAGATGTAGTCAAGCGAGGAGTTTATCTAGTTGTGAAAGTGGCCCTGTGCGTCCGTGCTGCTATAGATACAGACATATAGGGCCCGTGGAGTCGATCAGGCTATAGAAGCGCAACAAAATTTCAGTGTTCACTCATAACTTGGTCATTTTAACATATTTTTGTACCAAATTTTCAACATAACCTTCTTATGACCCCACCTCACGAACCCGGTAGGTTAAAATATTCTAATCCCTGCCAAAACATCATTTTGTGCCACAGGTGCGAAACAACATTTTTGCCATGAGCTGAAAAATGACAGCTATCACATTCATGAGGTGGTTTGAAAAAATGGCTATACTGAAAATTTGGGGTCAAAATATTGAAAATTAGCAAGCTTATTAGCCTAGAAATTTTCAACATATCCTTCTTATGATACCACCTCATGAACCTGGTAGGTCAGAATGTTCTAATCCCCACCAAAACACAATTGCACACCACAGGTGCAAAAGCACATTTTGGCCAGGATTTGAAAAATTATGGCTGCCATGTTTGTAAGGTGGTGTGGAAAATGGCTATGTAGAATATTTGTGGTCAAAATACTGAAAATTACCAAAGTTAGGAGTGTGTTGAAAAATTTCAATGTACACGCATAACTTTGTTGTTTTTTAATATTGTCACCCCAAACTTTCAACATAGCCTTCTTATGACCCCACCTCAGGAACAAGGGCAGAGAAAATTTTGAAATCCTGCCCACAATGTGATTATGTGCAGCAACTGTGAAATCTCCTTTCAGAACAGATTTGAATAATTTCACCATCATTGTTCATGAGTTGGGGTCCCAAAAAGGCATTGTTGAAAATTTGGTGTAAAAATATTTAAAAAAACACAAAGTTATGAATTAAAAGTTCAAAACCCACTTTAATATGTTAAACTGGGCTTACCTTATTTTCTTATATCACAGTCACTGGTTTCAGCAGCAAGACGTGTCTTCAATTGGAAAGTGGATCTATATCATGGAACATGTTCACGTAATTGAGATGTGTGTGGGGGTGGAGGTAGTGGGTGCTGAGTGGAGGTTGGGTGGGGTGGGAGGGTATCTGGGGGTCAGATCACCAATGGACCATTTTTTTTTTCAGGTTACACTGAAAAATAAAGATCAAGAAGTGATAGCTTTCTTTATTTTAATGGGACAGAAATCAACATTGTGGACTGGGCACCCCAATGTCAAGATGATCTTCAGTGGCACAAGGCAAGGCAAATTTAATTTCTTCAGCGCCCATTCCCAGAGGCTCTGGGCATCTTGCATAGAAGTCATAAAAGATAAAACGATCAACAATTACACATGAAAACAAATTAAAAACACTAAAACAGGTACGAGAGTAAAAGTTAAATACAAATCAGTAGCCTTTATCACATATTTAAACAAACATTTGTCAATGCCAAATCTTTGCTTGCTGATATTAGCATTGGACGTGGAGGAGTTAGACAGATGCAGAATAGGATTGGCAGTGAAGCATTGAACTCACGCCAATCCCACCTCCACCCTGCAGAGATGGACAGGCATTGGGGTGTGCCTTTGGGTCATCACCCATAATGCTCATGGCATTTCACCTCATCTTATCCTGTAGACACTGACAAGTGTTGAGGTGTGCCTTGGGGTGTTCGTCTTCACAGCCACCCCATTTCATAAGGACATACGCTGAAATGGGTGCAGAATAGGAGAATGGGGTGAAGTCTGGGGCCAAAGAGTCCAAGGCACACCTCGATGCCGGTCACTGGCTTCTTGGTGGAGAATGGGGGCAGAATGGCATGAGCATTACAGCCAGCAATCCAAGGCACACCCCCGATGCCTGTCAGTCTACACAGGGTGGGACATTATGGTTAGAAACCTGAACGCCCCGGGCGTTTGTTGGTATTAGCACTATACATTTTAAATATGGCCTTTTTGTGACCCCCACCTCATGAAAGCATTTGGGACCTCTGCTAATGAACAGTGGCATTGTGATTTTATTAATGTGCCCCGAACTTTGATTTTCCAAAGCGACTGTGCCATTCTGTGCCAGATGTGCAAAAACACAGATCAGGCAGGATGTGAAGAATGACAGTTGTACCATTCATAGGGAGGTGTGAAGAGATGGCAATGTTGAAAATTTGGAGTGAAAATATTAAAATTGTTGAGTGCCTAGAGGCCAGTGGGGCACAGGACCCAAGGCAGCATGGATTCACAATGGGAAGGTCATGTCAGACGAATCTAATCGATTTCTTTGACTGGGTGACAAAAATAGTAGACCAGGGAGGGGCTGTGGAAATGGCCTACCTAGATTTTAGCAAGACATTTGACACAGTCCCACACAAAAGATTAATAAACAAGTTAACCAGTCTGGGAGTGGGTCCCAGGGTAGTAGCCTGGGTAAAACATTGTCTGGGCCACAGGACACAGATGGTAATAGCAAATGGAGTCCACTCTGAAGAAAGGAGGGTTACTAGCGGGGTACCACAGGGTTCTGTATTGGGGCTGATCCTCTTTAATGTCTTTATAAGTGGCACTGCAGAGGAACTGGAAGGAAAAGTGTGTCTCTTTGCAGTCGACACAAAGATCTGCAACTGGGTTGATACACAAGATGGAGTGGAAAGGATGAGAAGGGACTTGGCAAGGTTGGAGGAATGGTCAAATGTATGGCAGCTCAGATTCTATGCAAAGAAGTGCAAGGTAATGCACCTGGGAAACAAAAACCAAGGGGAAGAGTACACAATGGGGGGGGGGTGAGATACTGACGACAGTAAAATTAGAAAGAGACCTGGGGGTAATTGTATCAGATGACCTAAAGGTGAGCAAGCAATGTGAGAAGGCAGTAAGGAAGGTCGAGGGAATACTGGGATGCATAGGGAGAGGCATCAATAGTAGAAAACAGGACATTGTTATCCCTCTGTACAGACAGTTGGTGAAATCCCATCTGGAGTACTGTGTGCAGTTTTGGAGACCCCATCTCCGCAAAGACACAGGCAGAGTGGAGGCTGTCCAGAGGAGGGCAACCAAAATGGTGCAGGGTCTGCACCAGAAGACATATGAAGAAAGACTAAAGGAGCTTAACATGTATACCCTTGAGGAAAGAAGGAGAGGGGACATAACAGAAACTTTCAAGTATCTCAGGAATCAACAAAGTCCAAGAGGTAGCATCTTTCAGAAAAGAGATGTGCAAGAACAAGGGGCACAATTTGAAGATAGAGGGGATGGCTCAGAGGTAATGTGAGGAAGTATTTTTTCACGGAGAGGGTTGTGGATGCATGGAACAGCCTCCCTCAGGAGGTCATGGAGTCAAGAACAGTGGGGGAATTCAAGAATGCATGGGACAGACATAAGGCAGTTCTAGTGGGGGGGTAGGAGGAAGTAAGCTGTTGATTAACTAGGATCTGCAGCTTATCTGTTAGATATTTATTTATTTATTTGCTTTTGTTAACTGGGTAAGTCACTCTAGACAGCCAAGTGCCTATTTTCAGGTGAGACCCAGGAGGGTTACAAACTGGGTTACAGAAGAAACAGTGGGGAAGTTTAGTTTACATACAATCAGGTAATGAACGAGGTTTACATCTAGATGCAGGATGAGCATAACAGGGCACGGAAAGTTGAGTTTACAAACAGTCAAGTAATAACCGAGGTTTACATCAAGACACATGACAAGCTTAACAGGGCTAGAGTAGGTAGCTAACAAAAATTGAAACAATATAGTATAGGATAAGTACAGTGCTAACAACAGAAGATACAATTTACCAAAGGGCAAGTACACCATAAGATACAATATACCCCAGAGTAAGTTCAGTGCATAGAGATGAGTATTCCTTTTTGACATCAAAAAATAAGTGCCAGCAGGTACCTGGGGGGGACCAAGGGCCTGTCCATCCGGGGGGGTAGGACTGGTGCAGGCAAGACATGGGACAGTTACAGGGCCAGGTACCAGAGGTTGAATAAAAATAGTCCCTATGGAGGCAGGGACTGCCCCAACATGTCAGAGCGGGAGTACTACAAGATGCATGAACAAGTGGAGGGTCCCTTCAGGTAGGTCCATAGGGAGGATTTAAAGCATGGATGGGAGGAGGAGGACCGATTAAGGACAGGGAGTGAATTCCAAATTTTTGGGGCATAGGCGGCAAATGCCCAGTCACCCGCCTGGGTGCGGGTTCTGGGAACCAGGCGGTCAGGTGTAGCTCTCAACTGGAGGAGGTAGGAGGAGGTGTCGGCGGTAGGGGGAAGGGCGAGGGATGCAGGAGTACCGGATCTGACAATGTTGTCAATGAAGTTCCCAGCTACAAAGGTGTGGTGTTTTCTGAGGTAGCCACTCTAAGCGTGTGTGAGATATCGCAGTGAGTTGGAGGCATAGCGCAAGCAGCAGATATTGTGTAAGCTGTGTCCCTTGAGAGGCTAGATTTAGGTATGGGGGCAAAGGCAACTAGCCCATAGCAGAGAGACGGGAGGAGGACCCCCCTGGCTAGGGCAACTCGAGCAGCAGGGGTTAAGCAGCTTTTAGCTCTATAGGCGAGGCCCAGCTTGTCATTCGTAGCCTTACAGACATTTTGGATATGCAGAGTGAGATCCAGCTGTGGGTTAAGAGTGACACCCAGGTATTTGACAGCAGCCACCATCTGCAAGGGAGAGCCATCAGCCCCGAGGATTCTAAGAGGAGCAGGGCAACATTTTATTTTGCACTGGGACCCAAAAAGCAGTGCTTGGTTTTTTTTGAGGTTGGTGGTAAGCCTGTGTTCCACCAGCCAGGATTGGATCCGCTTGAAGTCGGAGTTAAGTTGTGAGTTAATGGTGGCAATGTCTCGGGCGCTTGCCAAGATAACCAGGTCGTCTGCATACAGAGTGGTGTGTCCATGGGAAGTGATGGACGGTAGCTCATTGATAAAGAGGGAGAAGAGAGTAGGGCCGAGGACCAACCCCTGAGGAACCCCGCACTGGACATCCGTGAGGTGGGAGAGGGTACGGTTAAAGTTGGTATACTGCTTCCGACCAGAGAGGTAGTTGAGGAACCAGTTGTGTGCAGGGGGGGAGAGACCAAGGGATAGAAGGGTGGAGCTAAGGAGAGAGTGATCAACCCTGTCAAAGGCTTTGGAGAGGTCCACAAAGATGGCACCGGTAAGGTTGCCCTGATCAGTAGCGGTTCTAATCATCGAGGAGACAACAGCAAGGGTGGTAGCCATGCTGTGCCCCTTCCTGAACCCATGTTGAGCTGGGGAGAGGAGGTTGTGTTTGTGTATGTACTCGGAGAGCTGAGTGGCCACGACTTTCTCCAGGATCTTCGAGGTGGCCGACAGGATGGAGATGGGTTGATAGTTGAGTGGATCTTTGGGGTTACTTGGCTTAAGAACTGGAGTAACCTTGGCAACTTTCCAAAGGTCAGGGATAATACCAGTGGTTAGGGAGGAGTTGAAGATGTGCGGTTATTGGTCGGGCTAGGAGGGAGGCCTAGCCTGAGTAGTCTTGGTTCTAGGCAGTGTGCCCGCCCCACTATGGGGAGAGGTGGGCAAGGAGCCTCTGGTCTCAGTGCCGACACTTGATGAAGGTTGAAGGGGGGGGTGGGACTTGGAGCCGAGGGGGGGTGAGGGACCCAGGGGCAGTGGATGGGGGGGACAGGTAGTTTGGTGAATATGGCATTAAAGGTGTTAGAGATTATAAGAGGGTTGTTGCAGCTGATCCCATCTATGAGCAGGTCTCTGGCTTACACTTTGGCCGAGACCCCAACAGCATTTCTGATGTTCTGCCAGAAACTCCTTGGGTTGCTGGCTGAGGAGAGCAGGGCTGACCGGCAAGCCTCGTTTTTTGCTGTCCGGATGGCTTTTTTACAGGAGTTTCTGAGGTGTCTGTATGCAAGAAGGTCGTTGTTACTTAGGGAGGCCTTGTAGGTCACTCAGCTTTTATCCCTGAGTTTCATTAGGGAGAATAGGCCCCCGTGAAGCCATTTGGTGACGCGCCCCTTACCCTTCTTTTAGTGAGGGGAGCATGCTTGTTCTGCACAGGGATAAACTTTGATAGAAAAATATCCAGGGCTTGAGCAGGGTCTGCTGATGCAGTGACCCCTGACCAGTCAATTAGTGCGAGGTCAACAAGGAAGTCAGGTGGGGAGAATTTCGAGTAATCCCTCAACTGGATCACTTTGCTGGGCACTTTGACCTGGGAGATGCCCGAGGTGCAGTAGGTTGGCGAGTGGTCAGAGATGGCATCGGGTAGAATGCCTGAGGTGGTAATCCTATCGGGCCTGTTGGTAAGGATCCAGTCAATTAGTGACCCTTTATCCCCCCGGAGGGAGGTAGAAAAATAGTCAGACTAGGTGGGCCAAACGGTCCTTATCTGCCATCAAATTCTATGTTTCTATGTTTCTATGTAAAATAGTTGAACTTCCGTGCATACGTGGAAACTGCACAATGCAAGCTTGTAACACAGTCATTTAGTGGAATTATTTCACAAAATTTTCAACACAGGCATTTTGTGACCTCTACTCGTGAACACTGTCATATGATTTTCTTAATCTGTCCTGAACATTGATTTCCCACAGCAACCGAGCCATTGTGCACCAGATGTGGAAACATACATTTCAGGCAAGATGAGAAAAATGACATCTGTACTGTTCATAAGAAGGTGTGAAACATGGACAGTGTTGAAAATTTTGAGTGGAAATATTACACATTTTTAAAGTTACAAGTATGTGTGGAAACTGCACAATGCACGCTTGTAACACAGTCATTTTATAGACTTTTGTCACCAAATTTTCAACATAGCCATTTTAGGACCTCTGCTCATGAACAGTGTCACTGTGATTTTCTTAATGTGCCCCAAACACTGATTTCCCACAGCGACCATGCTATTTTGCGCCGAAAGTGCGAAAACACATTTCGGCCAGGATGTGAAAAATGACAGCTGTACTGTTCATAAGGAGGTGTGAAAAAATGCCCATGATGAAAATCTGGAGTGAAAATATTACAAATTCACAAACTTACGAGTGTGCATGGAAATTGTAAAATGCACACTCATAACACAGTCATTTTTTGGAATTTTTTCAACAAATTTGCAAGATAGGCTTTTTGAGAGCCCACTTCATGAACAGTGACATTGTCGTTTGGTTAATCGGTCCCAAAAGGTGATTCCGTGCAGTGACCATGAAATCACCTTTTGGGACAGAATAACGCCATAACAGTGACTGAATTCATGAGAAATCTGGTGCCAAAAGTCGGAAAAATGGACAATATATCCACACAAGTTGAAAAAAACATTTATGCCATTATACAGCTTACTGGCATTTCTTCAGTTCACGGTCGGCTTTGAAGAGTGCAGACGTGTTCCCAGTCCACCAAAGATGATAGCACCAGGTTCGGAAGTAAGTATGGGGTGGGGGGGTGTTGGGAGGTGGGTGCACAGAGGGTGACTGCAGGTTGGGGAGGGGCAAGAGACTCAACAAGGGACCATTTTTTAACAGGAATTTAAAAAAAGATACGCAGGACCTTTGGCATGCTGGGTGGGCTCCCAGTGTGCCACCTGGATGTTGCTGGGGGTGGAGGCCAACAGGGCTTGGGCACCCGCTGGCCACTCTGATGTGCTTGGGGGAGTGCATGAGCAGCTGGGTGGAGCTCCCAGAGTGCAATCTTGGTGTTTGTTGGGGGACTGGAGCCAACGGAACTGGGGACCCCCAGCCAAACAGTGTGCTTGGAGGGGAGTTTGCATGATCTGAGGGGGATTGAGCATCCTCTCAGCACACAAAAATGGAGGGGTTGCATCATGCTGATGGGGATTGGGCTAACCTTTTGGCAAATGAACTGGGGAGGGGGCATGCCGACAGGGGGATTGGGCACCCCCATCAGCTTTAACAGAGACTGGCAGAGGAGGGCAGCAGCTGTCTGTCAGCTTCGTGGGGACTGTGACAGTCCTACTGAGAAGCCGTCACCATGTTTATTGAAAAGGGACACCAGACAATGCAGCTGTAATTGGCTGCTGCAGTCAGGGACTACCCCTCAAACACAGCTGATTGTTCAGTGACGAGGCATTCCCTGATTGCAGCAGTCAGTTTCTTTGAGCACAGTGGCACACTCATTAACTGCTGTCATCGACAGCATGCTCCTCTACTGGCGCGGCAGAGACCAGCCCCAAAACAGACTGCTGCCATTCACCACCACAACTCACTACTGAAGGAAGCTGACACAAACACAAAAACTATGTCTGGGAAAGCTAGTGCAAAAAGGTGGGTCTTAAGGCAGTCCTTAAACACCTCAACTGAAGGGGTCTCCCTGATGGCTGAGGGAAGTGAATTCCACAGGACAGGGACGCGATGCTAAAAATCCTGTCGCCAGCGGTTTTAAATCTCGTCTTGGAAATCGCTAGGAAGCCCCTAGAGGAGGAACGGAAGGAGTGGACTGCCTGGGGCAGTGGGTGGTAGGAGATCTGACAGATAGCCAGGGCCTAGCCCATGTAGGACCTTAAAGGTGAGTAAACCCACCTTGAAGATAACCCTTCACCTCGCCAGCGGCCAGTGTAGTTCAAGCAGCAATGGAGTTACAATACATAACAGAACCTTGGAAGGCCTGTCAGCAACCTGGTAATTGTGTTCTGCACCAGCTGCAGCCAGCGGAGGGTACCTCCCGAGACCCCAAAGTATAGGGTGTTGCAGCAATCAAGCCTGGAAGTTATAAAGGCATGGACTAGAGTGGGCAGGTCCTTAGGCGGAACTAAGGGTTTGATCCTGGCAATGTTCCTCAAGTGGTAAAAACCACCGTGGACAACGGATGACACCTGAGATTCAAATTTCAAGCCATCATCCTGGAATGCACCAAGGTCATGCACCCTTGAGGAAGCCATCAACAGTGTTGGCCCAGGAAACATTTAGATGCCACTCTAGAGGCATTCCTATCATGCTTTCGCCCTGCTCCCACTACCATAACCTCTGTCTTGTTGGAGTTCAGTCATAATCAGCTGGAGGACATTCAATCATTGATCTCGGCTAGGCAGGTGTTAAGCACATTCACAGTGTCAGATGTTCCAGGGGCAAAGGATAGATACAATTGGGTATCATCTGCATAGCATTGAAAACCCACATTACTTCCTAATGAGCTCACCCAGGGGCAGCATGTATACTGCGAACAACATCGGCGACAAGATCGATCCCTGACGTACTCTGCAGGACAGGAGCTTTGGGAAAGAGAAGGAGGAGAAATTCCCCATCACCACCTGTTACTTCCTGTCAATGAGAGAGGACTCAAACCAATGGATGACAGTGCAGGCAAGTCCATAGTACTCTCTGAGATGATCAAGTAGCACAAAGTGGTCAACAGTATCGAATGCTGATGAGAGAATGAGGAGAACAAGAACTGACCCGTCCCCTCTATCCCTTGCCCTAAGGAGGTCATTGTGCACTCGAACAAGTGCTGTTTCTATGCTGTGCCTAGCTCGGAAACCCGACTAGAATGGCTCATAGATATCAAAGGTCAAGAGGTGCTCCTCAAGCTGTTGCGCCACAATCTTCTCAACAACCTAACCCAGAAATGGAAGGATGGAGATAGGTCAATAATTCGCCAAGATGTCCGGATCAAGAGATGGTTTCTTCAGAAAGGGCTTCACCAGATCCTCTTTCAAGGAATCCGGGAAGACCCCCTCCAACAACAATCACCGGACAATCAAGGTAAACAATGGTCCAATGGAATCAACGCATCCCATTAAGAAACACATTGGCACTGGGTCCAGTTCACAATATGTGTGCTTCAGTTTCTAAGCAGCCTCAATGACTTAGGCCACCTCCACCGGTTTAAGCTCCCCCCAGACAGGTGGAGTGTCTCTGCTACTTCCACAGCGATCACTGCAAATTGCAGAATGATTCACTGATGGGATTCCCTGCCAGACTGAGAACACCCTATCAGTGATGAACAGAGCAAACTCATCACACAAAGTGACAGAAAAACCTTTTTTCGGCTGCAGACAGACCAGATGTAATAGCCTGTCTACAGTCTGAAAAAGTACCACTGGTCAGTTCCTCCCTGCAGCAATCTCCCTGGACAGGAACGCTACCTTCTTATGTTTGATTGACCTCGCTACTCACCATAGTGGGTATGCAGGACCAGCTTGTCCTCCTCCAGCCCGGTCATCCTCCAACAGCGCTTTAACTTCCGACCCCTAATTTTCATCACCTTAAGTTCCACATAAAACCAAGGAGACCTCAAGTTAGATGATTTGGGTCGTACACGGACTGGTACAAGTGCATCGAGTGCTGTGGACATCACCTTATTATAGGTGGCGACCGCTGCACCCTTGCCATTCGCACATGCAATGTCTACACTAGATAGATCAGTCACCGCTTAGAAATCCATCCGGGACAATCCCCTCAAAGGACGGTAGCTAACCATCTCAACAGGGGGAGGGCTCTCGGGGGGGGGGCCCAAACCAGAACCTCACCAAGCAGTGTTCAGGCCAAATGACCCTATCAATCTTGAGGTTACATACCTCAAACCCCAGTGAGAACACCAGGTCCAGCATGTGGCCACCAAGGTGGGTCATGGAAGTAACCTCTTGTGTCAGACCCAGAGATTACATCATCTGGAGGAGGTTGTAACCAAGCCCGGAGGATTCATTGTTGGCCCAGGCATTGAAGTCTCCCAGAAACAAACATCTGGGGTACTCCCACACCTCCCTGATGATGAAATCCACAACCTCCTACAGGAACTCTCCCCCAGCCCTGGGAGAGTGGTGGACCAGGAGGATCCTGCAGCCTGCACCCGGACCTCCACATACTGCCACACATTCAAAGGACCTGGTAGTTCCCACTGGGTGCACAGTGAAGCCCAGTTCGGATCTAAAACAGAGGGCCACTCCTCTGCCCCTGCATTCCACCCTAGGGCAGTACACTACAGAGTACCCGGGGGGGGCAGAGCTGCCTCTAAAGTAGCCCAGTGTCATCACCCAACCATAGAAATCCAGTCTGCCATAACTACATCTTGTTTCTGATAGATCTGGCATTGCAAAGCACTGCCATAAGGGGACTGGTAGGTGCTGCAGCCCCTCTGGCTGTCTGTCCACTCAGTCTGGAGGGACCCCTGTCCCCAGGGGTCCCACTCAGTCTGGTGGGACCCCTGGAGATGGGAAACAAACACATCTGGCCTCTTTCTAGGTCCCATTTGAACCCAGAGTGTCTCCTGCACCCAACTACCTCAATCCTGCTCGCCTCTGATGAACCCCCAGCACCCCGCCACAGCCGACCATTCTGAGTCCTCCGAATCCCAACCTCTCAACAGCACCTCACTGTCACTGCTGACACTAAGAAGTTGGTGAAGGGAGGTCGCACAGCTGGGATGCTGCATAGGTAATTCATGCCTGCCCTTGACCCTTACACAACCCAGATGCAGAAATCAAGTTCTTCCTGACAAATCCCAGAATATACAACACTCACACACAGAAACACAGCTAATAACTCTAATTATACTAAACACTCACTCCAAGCATGCATGCACTATTAAAATCCCAGATAAACCCCCACCCCACAATAAACTTTATACTCTGTCTCCCCCCCCATAACCTCCCCAACCACCCAGAGAACAGATTGGCAGCAAAGTGATAAAACTTTTTAATTCTTTCCTCAGGAGAGCAAAGACCTCCAAGCCACAGAGAGGTAATATAGGCATCCAAAGGGTACTGTCCAAAGTTATCAGTTCAAGTTAGAACAGAAAATAGTCAGCGATGTTTTAAAAATACAACCTTCATAAGGCTGAGAGAAAGGGAACACTCTCACTGTCCCTTTAATACCAGTCCCAATGGCAGCTGAGTAATGAAGTCCTGTTTGGGCAAACGTTCAACCAGTGAGGCCACCACAGAGAGAATGTACCGAGGCTACTCTCATCAGCCTTAGAAACAATCATAAAAGTTCCCCAGAAACAGCAGATGGAATTGAAAGGAACTCACCTAACCTTAGGGGGTAGCAGAGGGACCACACCTCTCCCACCAGCACAGGTTCCAATGGTTCCACTATGCTGTGGTGACAAGAAATTTGTTGACCATCGGCACAGCAACAGCACAACACCACCAACTGGTGTAGTGCCGTCACTTGGGGAACAAGAGTTTTCTGTGGGGGGAATTGCCCCCACCCCCACACTTTAGATTACTAACCCAGTTGAGTCAGTTCAGGAGGGGGGGGCAAACACCCCACCGGCAACAGTGTCGGGAATGTGGAGACCACCACAGCGAACTGACAAAAATGTCACTGTGATGGTCTGTGTGGTATTCCCGTCATTGTGCGGTCGGTATACCAGTCCCAACAGGTATCAGTTTGTTCCCCCAAGGCACCCACAGATGATTGCATACTGGATCAATAACTTGGAGAAAACAACAGCCACAGTCCAGCTCCTCAAACTAACACCACTACAGAAAAAGGGCCACTCAGATACACGAAGGTCAGAGTCAGCCGGGGACACTGCCAGTAATGTCCCCCGAATGAAGACTCCCAGTAGTGCAGCAAAAACTTAGCCTGAAATAACCCAGGGAGCATTAGAAATGCAGCAGATCTTCCGCATCCCTCTCTGACACCAACCCCCACTGATAGCAGCAGTTGAAATGAACTCCTGTTCCAGCATTTACAGTGATGAAAACAGAGCTCGGCTGCAGTTTAGTTGCCTCTCCAGTCCTCCGGTTCTCCTCGATTATAGCTTCAGGATGGGCTCCCAGTCTATTTACACAGCAGGTAAATGATCTGTGGCTTGAAAGTAATCCTGACTAAAAAATTAAAAAACTAACTCCTAGCACTGTCTCACTGTTCCCACCCTCACTAACCTAAAATCCCTACAGCCTATACCTTGCTAAAGTAATTTAAAGTTTAAAATACTAACAATTTTGTACTCAGGCTGCAGAACAAGTGCAGCCACAAGTCAAGGCTCTCCGAATTATATTTTAAATATAAAGAAATTAGTGAGATAAGCATCAGGCATGAAGAAGTTTACCCTCTAATTAGAGAGCTTGCAGAAGGTGACCCAGCACGGCCACCATTTTGCCCAGCCAGTCTCCCAGGCTGGGCACCCCAGTGCTGCCACATATATTTAGGGAAGGGGGTAAGCAACCTGGAGGGAGGGGCTAGAAAAGTGGTATCAGGGTGAGACCCTGCTCTCTTAGTATTGTAAAAAATGGGATGAGGCAGGTAACCTGGAGGGGGAAGGGGAGTGAAAGAAGCAGTACCCGGGGGGGGGGGTTACCCAGTCAACTTAAGAAGTATAGATAGACTGATAGAGAGAGATAAAGATCAGGGGATCGGTGGCTCATTGCTCCAATTGAAGCAGGCAGCATGACTCCAGCTGTTGCTGCAATATTCAAGAAAGTCCTGCTGTTCTCCTAAAAGAACAATACAGACGAACTATAGCTCTTTTGTACTCTTCTTTCGTATGAGCCCCTGCTATGCTCGCCGCCTCACTGCTGCAACTGAAGCTGGCAGCATTACTCCAGCTGCTGCTTCACAATTCAAGAAAGTCTTGCTCACTGACAGTTCTTTCATGAGTTCTCATGAGAGAACAGCAGTTCTTTCGTATGACCTCATGAAAGAACTGTAAAATAAAACTATGTCCCTCCCTCTTCTTTCGTAAGCTGAGATTCCTCTTTCAAGTTTTTGTGTTTGTGACTCATGAAAGAAGTTTGGCTCATAAAAGTGTAACCCCCTTGCACATGGGGGTTCCCAAAAGACTTCCAGGAGCTTGCTTGAATGCTCCAAGCCTGAATGGTGTTTGGTGTTTAAGCCATTTATCTGTGAGTGTTTTTAGAGCCTCTGGTACTGTCTCTTTAAGAGCTGTCTGCTTGCAGACATAATTAGTTTGCATGGGGGAACTGTGTGTTTCTCTGCTTGAGTACCACTCAAGCTGCTGCCAATTCACTCCGTTTTTGCAGTCACTAGGAGTGCAAAGGGAACCTATCTGAAAGATGTAACTGTTTGCCAGAAATCATTTAGAGTAATAATGACAATACAGTTTGTCTAACCTGCTTTCTTTGCAGTCAGAACTGTGTTTGCCTAGTTCCCCATTCTAGTTTTGAACTGCTGAACTGGACCAATCAGTGTGGGTTAAGGTAGCTCTAAAATGGTGCCTTGGACAAATCAGAACTTGGACTTGAATCTGAGCCAGCCACAAGAGGATTGTATGGGCAGTGACTCTGGGAGATGTAGTTTGACTTGGCCTTTTGGACCAACAGGGCAGTCTATTGTGAGTGACAGCCAATCCAGCCAAAAACTGGGAGGAACTCAAAGGAAGTGCCCGTTTTGTCTGCTAGAGTTTCAGCTGAGCTCTGGCAGTGAAGAGGAAGGAGCCCTGTGCTTTTGGTGTGCAGTTTAGTCGGGAAATCGTGTAAGGCCCGAGTTCGGTCTGCAGCATGTGTAACTGCTTGTTAGGACTGAATCCGTCCTGTGAAGAGAATCAAAGGATATCTGAAGAGCAGAAACCAGACTCACCCTGTAGAAGACTGGAGAAATTGCTGAATTGCGCTCGGTCTGTCAGGAACTGAATCTGCTGTGTGTTCTCCCGGGTATTGTGCAGTAATTGCGATCGGGTTAGAGAAGCAGCCTGCCTGGTATAGTACTTTCTTTTTACCCTATAAATGTGTGAGGAGGCTTGTGTAGCTCAAGTGAATCCTGCTGCCATTAAAGGACTTTTGCCTGTCACTGTTTACCATATAAATGTGTGAGGAGGCTTGTATAGCTCAAGTGAATCCTGCTGCCATTAAAGGACTTTTGCCTGTTACTGTTTACCATATAAATGTGTGAGGAGGCTTGTGTAGCTCAAGTGAATTCTGCTGCCATTAAAGGACTTTTGCCTGTTGCAGTTTGTCATATAAATGTGTGAGGAGTCTCGTGGAGCTCAAGAGTAGCCCTGCTGACATTGAAGGACCCTATCTTGTTTGGAGGTCGTGAGTACTAATTCAGGGTCGCTCCCTGTTGAATTGCCACATTGAATCCAAATGGAATTACTGTACTGCTGACTGTTTAACTAATTTTTCTTTTCTCTGTGTGAAGGGCCCCTACCAGCTGCCACGGTTTGGACTAGCCACTAGGGCTTGGGTACCCAGGGACAGTAACTGGTAGGGATAGGCCTGTGCACAGAGCCATAGGTAGATGAGTAAAGTGATAAGCTAATTAACCTGATTTCCCCCTGTCCTTGTTATATCCCCCTAAATAAATCAGAGCTGCTTGTTTCAGCAAAGTTATACTGCCTGAGGTATTTGTCTATGTTAAAGTATTGTACTGTGATTGTTGCACTATATCTTCTTATTTTACAGGGGGTCCCAGTGCCTGAACCAGTCCTGGGGGTAAGTGTATACTGTGAAGATATTTCTGGCATACTGTTTGGGCCACTAGTGGGAAGAAAGGGGGGTTGCAGTGTCCCAGAGGGCTGTGACCAAGTTAGTTTAACTATTGCAAACCCTGACCTCTGGGTGGAGGCACCCGCCATCGGATCCAGGCCCCTCAACCTGTTAGTGGCAAATCAGACAGGGGCAGTAGCCCCTGGGATAGCGCCATCTAGGGGTTACAAAAGAATTATGAAAAGAAAAATAAATTCCACCCTTTTATTTTGGGAGCCAATATTCCTCAACAAACAAGCATTTGTCAATGCCGAATGTTGCTTGCTTCTATGTGCTGTTTAGGTATTTGGAAGTCATTGGAGTGCAAATATTGAAAATTTGCGAACTTACGAGCGTGCGAAGGAACTGCGCAACACACGCCCGTAAAACAATCATTGTTAGGAAATTTTTCACGAAATGTTCAACATAGCCATTTTAAGACCTCTGCTCATGAACAGTGTCAGTGTGATTTTGTTAATGTGTCCCATACATTGAGTTTGCATAATCATTGCGCCCATTGTGCGCCATATAGGCGGAAACACGCTTTGGGCAGGATGTGAAAATGACAGCTGTACTGCTCATAAGGAGGTGTGGTAAAATGGCAATGTTGAAAATCTGGGTGGAAATATTAAAAATGTAACAAACCCTACGAATGCGTAGGACCTGCAACGCACACTCGTGAAACAGTCATTTTAGAGATTCTTTCACCAAATTTTCAACATTGCCATTTAAGATCTCTGCTCATGAACAGTGACACTGTGATTTTCTTAATGTGTCCCATACACTGAGTTCAAGACAATCGACTGCGCCCATTGTACGCTAAATGGGCGGAAACATGTTTTGGGCAGTATGTGAAAAATGACAGCTGTACTGCTCATGAGGAGGTGTGGTAAAATGGCAATGTTGAAAATCTGGAGTGAAAATATTGAAAATTTATGAACTTACGAGCCTGCGTAGGAACTGCGCAACGCACGCTCGTGAAACAGTCATTTTTAGGAATTTTTTCACCAAATTTTCAACATAGCCATTTTAAGACCTCTGCTCATGAACAGTGTCACTGTGATTTTCTTAATTTGTCCCATACATTGATTTCACACACACACTGCGCCATTCTGCGCTACAAGGGCGGAAACACATTTTGAGTGGGATGTGAAAAATGACGGCTGTACTATTCATAAGAAGGTGTGGTAAAATGGCAATGTTGAAAATCTGGATGAAAATATTGAAATTGCGAAACTTACGAGCCTGCGTAGGAACTGCGCAAGCGAAGCTCATGAAACAGTCATTTTTTTTGAATTTTTGGACAAATTTTAACATGGTTTTGGGACCCTTTTCATGAATGATTTCACTGTCATGGTGATTTCAGGCCCGGCGGGTGATTTCGCAGTCACTGCACGAAATCACCCTTCGGGCCCTAATAACGCCATGACAGTGACATCATTCATGAGAAGGGTCCTAAAAACCCCATGTTGAAAATTTGGTGCAAAAATTCCCAAAAATGCCTGAGATATGCAATAAAGTTGAACCCCCCCATCTAGCCCATTATACAGCTTACCGGCATTTCCTCAGTTCGCGGTCGGCTTTGAAGAGTGCAGACGTGTTCCCGGTCCACCGAAGATCGTCGCGACCGGAGTCCGGAGGTAAGTATGGGTGAGGGGGTGGGAGGCTGGTGTGCAGTGGTGGGTGCGGGTTGTGGGAGGGGGTCGAGACGCGTCACGGGACCACCGCTTTTTTATAGGCCTAAAAAAAAAAGACGCCGTGGATGCTTGCCACGCTGGGTGGGCTCCCAGCGTGGCACAAGGACAGGGGCCGTTCAGCCGATGGGGATTGGGCACCCCATCAGCCAAAGGACTGATTGCCCCAGCGTGGCACCAACCACGGGGGGACACAGCTCAGCCAGCGGGATTGGGCACCGCTGGCTACACAGTATGCGAAGCGCCGCGACGCCCTGCGTAGGGAGCTACGCTCATCGGTGCTCACTGAAGCGTAGCTCCCCTTTCAACTGGGAGTACACTGCATTTTGGAGCGTGTCATAGACAGCTCCAAAATGCATGGGCTTACAGGGGCCGCGCCTGCCAGCTCACTGACTGAATTGGAGGAGGAGGTGACACACTTCAGAAATCTCCAATGATGGCACTATGTCTCTTGCACATGCATGCAAGCAACATAAAAAGGAACCTTTCTAGGCCCCTTCTACCCTGAAAATGTCAGCATAGAATTCCAAATCATCTGAGCTGTAGGTGAGAGCAAAAAAAAAGAATTATTTTTCCACTTTTTTGCATTATCTGGATCTGAGAATCCAGACATCCTATGTCACAAAACTTGTCACATCAAGAAATGGAAAATCAGTGAAATTGTTTTAATTAATTATGTTACTGTGTTGTTTTGTTTTGTTTTATTTATATTTATTGAATGTTTGTGTAAAGTATGAATGAAAGTCACCATTGTAAATGAGTTTATACTCAGTGGTCTTAACCCTGAAATAAACAAACAAACAACAAAACAACAAGCAAAGAGACCTTGTCCCCACCCCCAAATGCATGCAAAATTCTATGCAATTCCATTGAATGGGGGTGAAGCTATTATGGTGCAAAGTTAGGGATTTTAACATTAAACACCCTACTCGACCTTAACAAAAGGGGCACTACCATGTCCCTATAATTATATAGTCTCTCCATATTTAAAGTATCAGTGTAAATAGGTAGGTGGGGGAAAGAGGTTTTTTGTCAGTATTTGGGCTGCTTTGAGACTTGTCTTTAAGACGTAGTTTGAAGAACTTCAGGAAATTAATCTTGGGGGACAGAAGATTAAGACAGTCTTGTGAAACAGATATGTGATTGGGGGAGGAGCTGCCAGGGGCTTAGTGCCTTAGTGCCCTAATACCTTGAGGCAGTATAGCACAGTGGTTTAAGGCTCTGAGCTACAAATCTGGTGACATCCAGCAAACCAGACCTGGGTTTGAATCTCACAGCTTCCACTTGCATACTGTGTGACCCTGAGCAAGTCACTTAACTTCCCTGTGCTCCCAGGTTGCTCCTGTAAAAAAGCATTCAGCTTACTGTGCTAATCGTGGTTAAACAACTAAAAAGAAACAACAGATTTAAGGGACTGTTAGATGGGGTATAGTGCTGGAACTGCTGACAGAGAGAAGAGTAAGTACCCAACTTAAACCAAGAGTTATATATTTTTTTTCTCTCCATACTTAAAGTATCAGTATAAGTGTGTACATGCAGGAAAGAGATTTTTAGTCAGTGTTTGGGGAACTTTGAGACTTGTCTTTAAATTTGTAACAGGTAGTGTGGGGAGCATAGCTCAGAAAATTAGTCTTGTGAGTGAGTAGATTAAGAAAGCCCCAGGAATCAGGTATGTGATGGAGAGTGGAGCTGCCAGAGGCTTACCTTAGTGTCTTCTAACAAGAGCACTATAAAAAAAACTCCCTTGCACAGTGTGTCCCAGCACGATTGGAACAGCTCTGGAATGGGACATCTGCCTTAGGTATCTGTAGGTGCCTGTAGCTAGTTAACAGGAAACTACAGGACCAACAGCAGGCCAAGGTAGGAGACAGCACACTACTGTGCTCTGGTATACTGATACAGTCAACTTCAGGGTAGGTAGATACATGTAGTGCATTAGCATCTAATGGGCACAGAGTAACAGACACGAGGCTAAGTTAGGTATGGGTAGGAGGGTGGAAAAAGAAAATCATGAGACACCCTATCTATGGTAGGGTAATGAATAAGGTTCAGTCAAGGGGGTAAGTAATAGTGGACACCCAGAGCAAGGTAGTCATAGGTAGCTGGGTTAAAAAAGGGAAACAAGGGTCAACCTTTCTAGGGTAGGGTACAAAATAAAATTTAAACAAGCAAAGGGAGAGGCAGAAATTCAATGGGAATAGAAAGGAGGTAGTAAGGTACAGAGTAGTTCTACCAGGTACTAAGGTAAAAGAAGGAAAGCACAGCCCCATTTGCACTTATCCCTCTGGGTTGAGACCAGAGGTTGCCTGACTCCAGACTGAACTGGCATGAGTGCAGAGAACTTTCTGCCCCACCCAAGGGCCACCAAGTCTGCCGCCACTCCCCAAGAGAATGCCTAAGGCAGAGACAGAGTGGGTGGACCATGGTGGGCTCCAGGAGGGTGGGGGTGGTAGGAAGGGTGCACACTGCTCAGCCTGTACCACTGCATAACTCCTTCTCTGTACTGACAGGATCAGGCAGCCTGAAGGGAGCACCCACAGCAGTGGGAAGGGAGGAAGTGGAAGTCATTAGAAGGAGAAGCCCCAAGGAGGGAGGAACAGGCCCCCAGTCAATGAGGAAGCAGCTGTTGGTGGGAGATTCTACTGTTAGGGGATACATTTGGCAACGAGGGAGAAAGGGAAAGGGAGGTGAAGTGCCTAAGAGGTGCTTCAGCTTTGAGGGATGGATAGTGGATCCAGAGCATCACTAGGGCAGCAGGAGAAGGAAGTGAGCTAGATGTTAGTGTCCAGCTGGACACAAATGACATAGCAAGGGACAGGGAAAGAGTACTGCAGGGAAATTTCATGGAGCTGGA
The DNA here is from genome assembly GCA_016271365.2 of Neoceratodus forsteri. Lineage (NCBI taxonomy): Eukaryota > Metazoa > Chordata > Ceratodontiformes > Ceratodontidae > Neoceratodus > Neoceratodus forsteri. The sequence goes on along the minus strand of CM057451.1, from coordinate 453,453,489 downwards.
GAGGGGCCTCAAGAAGGTGGCGCGCATGGTGGCTTTTGTAGGGGTGTTACCTGTTTATGGCCAGGTAGAGGAAAGGGCTCTCCACACTAACACGTTTAACAATTGGTTGAAGACATGGTGCATGGAGGAGAACTTTGGCTACATTGGATACTGAGGGCCAACCTGGGAAGATGTGGGCCCCTACAGGGGAGACAGTCTGCATCCTTCCAGGAAGTGGACCACAGTCCTTAACGGGATGTTTAACTGCTACTTGGATAAGCACTTACACTAGCCAGAGGAGGAGGCTGTAGAACTAAGGGAGGCAGCAACTGCGCCCCCCCCCATGATGAAGCAGCAGGGAGGGAGGGCCTGAGGGGAGTAAACTCCTCCAGGGTGGGGCACAAGAAGACAGGGGTGGGGACAAGGCAGAGGACAAGGGAAGTATAAATCAGGGAAGCAAGAAGAAAGGAATAAAACAGACGGGTAATGGAGACTGTGACAAGGGAAGATCATTGGGAGCATCCAGGAACAACACAGGCAGGGGGAAGCAGTCAGGGGGGAGTGAGGTATGGAGCACCATGTACATCAGTGCAAGGAGTCTGAAAAGTAAAATTCTACACCTGGAGGCCATCATGGAGGAGGCTAGCCTGGATTTGGTGGCCATAACGGAGTCATGGTGCACTGACAGCCACGACTGGGACATAACCATACCAGGCTACTTTCTGCTTAACAGAGACAGGGAAGAGAGGACAGAAGGAGGGAGAAGGGGTTGTACTATATGTAAGGAAGGGAATCAAGGCTATGGAAATGCAGGATTCACCCAGAGGAAAAGGAAAAGGAAGGGCTGGTGGTGGTGTGAGCTAGACAACACAAAGAACACGCGCTCACAGGAACCAGAGCAAGTGCTAGCATGAAAGAATCAGAGAGGGGCAACAACACAAGGTAACACTCTAACTCAGAAAAAATTGAGGCAGTCAGAGTCAGGGAGTCACCTGTGAAGAGCAACCACAATTTGGTTTAGTTTAAAATAGCTCTGAAGAATGTCAAATCCCAGTCAAGAACAGAAGTCCTAAATTTCAGAGGGGCAAATTTTGATACAATGAGGGAACTAGTAAGAGAAAATCTAAGATTCACCAACATTTTGTGGTAGAAGACATTTGGGGAATGATTAAACAAACCATCACAGAGGCCACAAATGCATGTACAAGGACAGCGACCAAAAGGAACAGACACAAATGCCCAATTTGGTTCACAAGTCAAGTTAGGACAGCCATTAGGGTCAAGAGGGAAGCATTCCGCAACTTCGAAAGTAAGCCAGGTAACGATCTATGGGAGGAATACATACTAAAGAATAAGGATGCTAAGTTGGCAGTGAGACAAGCAAAGGCAGCTGTAGAACATCAGATAGCTAAAGGTGTCAGGGAGGGGAACAAACATTTTTTTTTTAGATATTTGCAAGAAAAGAGAAAGAAGGGTGGAGGGGTAGTTAAAGTCAGGGATGGGGATAGGATAGTGGAATAGGACAGGCAGAAGGCCACCATTCTGAACAAACACTTCCACTGAGTGTTCACCAAAGAACACAGTGGCCCAATGCCTGACAGCAGCATTACAGCAAAAAGGCAGGGGAGTGCCAAAAAAGGAAACACCAAGTATTGAGCATTTAAAGATCAACAAATCTCCTGGTCCAGATGAAATACATTCGAGGATAATTAAAGAGTTAGCAGACCCCTTAGCGCACCTGTTAAACCATTCTCTCCAGACGGAAGTCGTACCTAATGACTGGAAAAGAGCTAACATGGTGCCTCTATATAAGGGTGCTAACAGGGAAGAGGCCGGTAACTACAGGCCGGTCAGCCTCACATCAGTGCTAGGAAGGCAAATGGAGGCCCTGATTAAACAAGACCTAGTAGACTACTTGGATAAGCATGGCCTACAGAACAACAAACAATATGGTTTCTTTACAGGCAGGTTGTGCCAGACAAACCTGATTACCTTCTTTGGTTGGGTGTCTAGGGAAGTGGACAGTGGCCGGCCAGTGGACCTCCTCTATTTTGCTTCAGCAAAGCCTTTGATTCAGTACCACACAAACGCTTGCCAAAGAAGCTAGAGCATCTAGGCATAGCAAGCTGCATCATTAAGTGGGTGGGAAACTGGTTGAACAGAAGGAGGAAAAGGGTGGTGGTCAATGGGGAGATGTCTGAGAAGGAAGAAGTGATGAGTGGGGTCCCGCAGGGCTTGGTCTTAGGCCCAGTCCTGTTTAATGTGTTAATCAGTGACATAGGAATAGGTATCCAGGGCAAGAGTGCACTGTTTGCGGATTACACTAAATTAGGGGAAGTGTGGACAGTGAAGAAGTAGTGAGAATAACACAAAATGATTTGAAAAGGTTAGAACAATGGCCTAGTTATCTGGCAGCTGAAATTTCATGCCAGGAAATGTAAAGTGATGCATATTGGCAGGAATAACCCTAGAACAACCTATTGGCTAAACGGGGCCAAACTCACTGACTCAAAAGAGGAACGGTATCTAGGAGTTATTATTGCCGACACCCTTAAATAAACCAGCTAGTGCAAAACAGCATATAGTAGGGCCAACAAAATGCTGGGATGCTTAGGGAGAGAATTTGACAGTAGGCACAGGGAGGTGATACTTCCACTGTACAAATTTATAGTGAGACCCCATTTGGAATACTGCGTACAGTTTTGGAGACTATACCTTAAGAAGGATAGAGACTAGATACAGACCATTCAGAGAACAGAAACCAAAATAATACAGGGGCTTCAGGGGCTGCTGTACGAGGGGCAGCTGGAGGCATTAAATATGTACTCACTTGAATCTAGGAGAGAAAGGGGGGATATGATAGAAACCTTTAAGTACTGTAATTGAGGGGTTTCAATTCAGTACCCTATGCTAAACTATTCCCAAGGCTCCCAAGTCAAACACAAGGGAACATGGATGGAAACTGAGAGGTGGGAGTTTCAGGAGGGATCTTAGGAAGCACTATATCTCGGAAAGGATTGTGGGGCCATGGAACAAACTACCTGCGGAGGTGGTAAGAGCTAGGAGCTAGCACCGTATCAACATTCAAAAGGGGTTGGGATAAGGAGTATGCTAGAATCAAATCCACAAGGAATCTACCAGCTAGGACTAAGGATCACCTAGAATCTCAGGATCTCAAGGGTATACTTGATGGACCTTTAGTCTCCTTCTGCCAGTACCTTTCTGTGTTTCTTTGTTTCTAATAAAGTATTTAAAAAAATCAACTTATAATATAATAGGTGATGCCATCTGGTATAAAGTTTATTTTATGAGACAAACCACAGCACTGATACCCGAGTGCTTTGCATCATAGGCGTGATTCTTCATCAGGGGGCCACACCTATGACACAAAGTGCTGGGGTATCAGTGTTGTGTTTCATATCATAAAATAAACTTTATACTGGATTGCAACAGCTATTATCTCATAAGTTGATTTTTATTTTACTTTATTAGAATGCTGCCTTATGTTGTTGCTCCTCTCTGGTGCTGTGGGCTATCCTGTAGACAGGCACTGTGTCTACTATCCATATAGTGGTGGTATATAGACATCCAGCACAGGGAGAGGAATTAGAAAAGACATGTGGGGAAGCCATCATCAGGATGGCAACTAAGGGAGAGGTGCTGCTAGTTGGTGACTTCAGTCTGGCAGATATGGATAAGAGCCTTCCAAATGCAGCTTTGGCAAGGAGCAGGGCCATCCTTGATTCCCTACAATGGGCTTTTCACAAGCAGCTAGTCAATGAACCCACTAGTGACAGGGTAGAACTGGGCCTGGGTCTTGATTTTCAAACAGCCCGTAGAGTGACACAAGCTGCATCCAAAGGCAGCCTGTGTCCAAACCTGGTGCACCGGGGATCCTGCACTGGATTTTTGAAGAAACTTAGCCCTGGCACCAAAGTCCCCAGTGATGCCACAACCCATCCCATGTGCCAAACAGATGGCCCATAGAAGGGGATTGATGGAGGTTGCCGGCAGCCCTTGGCTATCAGTATTCCAGATAGACACAGGTAGACTGTCATAGGCATGTGCCGACCCCCCTCCCGGCAGACACCAGGTACTGCTCTGGGCCACGCCAGCTACACAGACCTGTGTGAGAGGGTGTATGGACAGGAATGGATGGGGTGTACATGGCACCATCAGCCCACATCCAAAGCCATGGTGGCAGGTTAGTGTGCCACTACTGTGTAGTGGTTGGGTGCCACTGCCACCACAGTGCCCAGTATTAGCCTACAGGACACCAATATGGACCAGCAGTAGGGAGGAGACACCCACCCGCTACCAGTGGTGGCAACAGGGCAGCCACACAGGCATGGCACACACAAACACACACCCTGATCACCCTTCCTAATCAGGCAGTTGCAGATGTCCATGGTGTAGTCAGTTGCGTCTCTATATGTGGCAGTCTGTGACATGTCACTGCAGCACTATGCTTCCTGCTGCTCGCCTTGTCAGAGAAATGTATGTATGGGGATGTCATAGCTGCCAGTGGAGTGTGGAGTAATGTTGGAGCTGTGCCACATCTGTGTGGCTCTGCAAGTGTCAGCATGCTTACAGGCAGTGCACAGCATAGCTGTACCACTGCTGACTGTGTCCACATGTGGTAGCATGCCATGCAGGGTCTTGGTGTCCCATGGGGGTCCCATGGGTTTTGGGTGCAGTACAAGGGTCCTTAGACCAGCTGTGGCTTGGCTACGCACAGGCAGGCCATGATACATTTGAAAATCCCCCAAAAGACGATGTTCCATGCCTAGTGTGATGCAGGGCCCCCCCAACATGATGCAGCTGGAGTGTCGGTGCAAGCCTGGCATAAGCTAGTTCACGCATGCCCTAACTGGACGTAAGCAACGCTTCTAAATGGGGAACAATGCGCAGAGTGGCACAGGTTGTCTTTGTGACATTTCTTTGACGCAAGCACTGTGTGTCATTCCGGCCTTTGAAAATTGATCCCCTGGTCTTTACAAACAGGGATGGCACTGCAGATATCACCAATGGCAGTCCCCTAGGTACCAGTGATCACTGTATAGTGTGGTTTAACATAAAGATGGGAACAGAGGCAAACCATAGGAGACTGCCTCAGAAATTGCCTTATGGGGAGATTGACAGAGGGTTAGAGGTACAGTGGAGAAAAACAAGGGAGGGCAGAATTAAGGGATCTAGGGGAGGAAAGATACAATTTATAGAAAGCCGAGTAGACATGGGTAGAATTGAAAATGGACGGGTGTGTCAAATGGACAAATGAAAGGGGCAGAGATAGGGAGAGAATAAGAGATGGATGGGGGTGGGGGGCACTGGGCAGCAGAGAACAGAGAATAGGTAGAGGAGGAGGTAAGAAAGGTTAATAGATGGAGAAGGGATGGAAAATAATTAGGTGCAACAGCTCATGTTAAACCTTACCCTTCCCTTTATAAACATATCTAATTGGGCCCATCAACATAGGCACCCCATCCAATAAACTAGCTATTAGTGAATATTCTGTAATCCATATTAATTAGGATAGGTGACTATATAGCTACCTCTGTCAGATGTTTCCTTACACAGTTTGAGAATAAATATAAGCGCAGCATTCATAGGGCCAGATATTCAAAACTTTGCCTTGGGGCTAAATTAGCACTGCCCGGTGGGCAAACTTGGCACAGGCACAAAAGCCTGCTATATTCAAAAGGAATAGCCTGGGGCAAACAGCTTCTGAATATAGCATGCATATAAAGCCAGGCAAACTGGGTGGGAGTGCAGGGCAAACTTAGCCCTGGAATAAGACAGCTCTGAATACAGCAACCAGGAAGTGCAAACCACAACAGCAACACAGTGCACAGCGATGTGAAGGTAGGTAAAGGTGAACTATGTGGCCAGTGTGTGTGCCCACAAATGCGTGGACCCAGTACAGCTGCAGGCAGCAGTGCATGGGAAAGTACAGTGTGCAAAACTGTATAATATTCCCCGAACCATTAGCACGGTGCTAACACGTTTGCACGGGTTTAGTGTGGAGCTAAGCTGTTTGCCCAGTGCAAACATGTTTGCCCGCTGCTAAACTTTGTCATATTCAAAAGTGACATGTAAATGAGCCTACTTAGGTAGTCTCTGGGCAAACATCAAGATTAGCATCTCACTATGCCCTGATTTGCATGCAGTTTGCCCAGCATTACTGCAGGGTCCCACAGCTCCACCTGTAGGTCAGTCTGGCAGTACAGGGGTTGACTGGGTCTGCCCGCAGCTCCCCCTGTAGGTCAGTCTGGCAGTGCAAGATGATAGCTGCAGGCTACATGAATACAGTACAGCATAACATATTTTACCCCAGGGGACAGCAGACAGTATAGGCACAGGTGGTGGTGGTGCTACATGCAACTGTCACACTGTAGGTCATGCTACAGTGCACAGCAGACACTACAGAAGAAAGGGGACCAGTAGTGTGAGGGACACAGAAATGCCTATGGTGTGCACAGCAGTGATGACCACTGCACTGTACACAGTGACAGGTCCAACTTGCAGGTGTTTACTGACAGTGGACATTACTATTACACTGTTGTGTGACCCATGATGCTGTACCTCTGGCATGGGATGCTCACAGTGACATATATGTGGCCAGCCATGTGTGCTGTGGCATTTGTACAGCTGTGCAGTATGTGGCTGAGGGGGCACGTATGATCAGACAGGCACACTGGTATTGGGGCATTCCCAATACTGGCCCATGTGCACTGTATGACATGTCCCAGCCTTGTGGCCACACCTGGTCTGTGGTGCAGTCTGGCTACCCGTACACCTTCCCCTCAACATCCTCCATGCCCACAGTGCTGCATGTGTGTGCTGGCATCTGTTGGTGTCCACAGAAGAGTAATCTGCAGGTGTGTGCTGTATGGCCACACTGCCATGGTGTCCACTGGCAGCCGGGTTGCCACTTATTGCCTTGCATGGCTGGGATTGGTGGCAGATGATGGCATCATTGTGATGCCATCAGTGAGCAGCAGGTTTCCTCTATGTCTAGCTTTGTTTATGTGTCATATTTATTTGTTAGGGTCATCCAAAGCCGCACAATGCCAAAACGTCACGCAAAGCTGATTGCTAAGGGTTAACACTACCTTTTCCTGGGCGGTAATTTGCACTGTACTAAGTGTCATGTTGAGTCACGTAAAACCACTTTGCGTGGTGCTAGTTGCTAACTATATTGCGCCTGTATTCATGTACATGCCCCCTCAGTTTGCACCTTGCATACATTATGATTTTGCCCGGTACTAACACAGTTTGCGCCCGCTATTTGGCCTTTTGAATATAGCTATCCCACGCTAATCCTGCGCTCAACCTTTGCAAACTGTTTGCGCCCAGTGCAAAGTTTTGAAAATCTGACCCATAGACTCTTAAGTCACTTGTTTCTGCCATTTTCATTAAACCTTAAATCCTGAGTTATTTCTATACATTTGTATTGACTTTTGCCATTTGCTGTTCATGCAATATACTGAATTATTTTTATCTTTTTATGCAGATTTTTTCACCATTTTTCATCATAATCAGGTGATCAAAATTAGAGCTGTGGGAACTTCTATAAATCCATTGTAAGAAATTTTACAGTTAAAACTCAGATATTTTGTATCATTCAGCTGCAGTTCAGCAGACATTTGTGATGGATAAAACGAGCCTCCCCACTGGCACAATCCACCCTTTTCCCCTGAAGCTGGGAAAAATTTGAAACAGACAAATTCTGAATCTCTCTGGCAAAACCTGGGAGTTTGCTGCAGCTAAACATGGAAATATCTACTAGTGAAATCTAAAAGTTCACACACTCATTAAATTGTGGCAGATGTGGCTTGTGCATTTTGAATCACCTCGGCAGAAGATTATCCTTCTACTAACCGATTTGATTGCTCTCATAGTGTGGGAGGCAGTATCTATGGGCTTACGCCTGTTGCTGTCTTAATAAACCAAGTTACCAACACTCATTGAAAAACTAATCAGCTGCTCATTTAAAATGGCATGAAAATAAAAATGCAGACATGGAGCCATTTTTAAAAGGAGTGCATAAAACAACCAGCTACTGCTAATTGCAATTATGTCTATACAGCAGCACCACTATTTGGTTAAACAGCTAAGCATTCATTTTGCTGATATTTTCAATGCTGCTAGTCATTTAATATTTATTAAAGAATTCTGGGGCTAGAAATTCAGAGAACAAATATTTTGGCAGATACCAAAAATGTAACTTTCTTACTAGTACCCTTAATGTAATTTTACAGCATTTTTGTATGTAAATCATGCTAAGAATATCTATATTGCAATAGTTTAGTTAAGCAAATACATTAAAATCCACATACACCTTTTGCCGTTATAGAAAAAGACTGACAATTCCATTCCACAGGCTCTGACTTTAGCATCTAACTGTAATTAACAGGCCTGTCTCCTGTTGAATGCCCTGAAAATCTTTCCCTGTAAACGCATGAGTGGGTTTTCTCCCTTAAACATCTCTGGTTAGCCCGGTATATCTTCTCAGTATTTAATGATACTGTACGTCAAGATAAGAAAATATTTACCTCTGCTATAGCAGTCTTTATTTACAACTGAAAAACCTTGCTGTTTATAGATCCCTTTCAAGTAGAATGATGGGGGAATAATGGATGCAGTACTTTCAAAAATGATAGCTTATTTAGAAAGGCAAACTAGGTAATTTTCACAGTCATTTTTAACAACTGCATAAGGAAAAGGTGCTGGTTCAAGCTTAAGCTGAGGGGCAAAGTAGGAAAGCACATTTTCTTAGACTTCATCTGATTCAATATCCAGCTGTGAGGCTATTCTAATATTCTTTCTCTTCCTCTCTCTGTCTCTCTCTCTCTACCTCTCGCAACTCAGCTGGTTATTGACTGGTAGCTAAGGTACTGCAAGCATACCAAACAGTGACCCCTCCCCCATGGAGATAACACTTCAACTTGCTGCTGCTGCTGTGCTCTCCAGTCCTAATTACCTTCTATTGCTGCAAACAGCAAAGCTACTATTGTTCTCAAAATAGAGATTTGGCTATCTCAGGACTATTTTTCCTTACAATTTGCCATATTGCAGAGAATTGTTTGTAGACATATTGGTCCTTGTACAAACAGATAAATAAAGGACGTGATTTTGATGCCTTTTATTGAACCAACATGAAATTTTCATTACACAAGTTTTCAGGATCACAAACAGGGCCAGATTAAGGCATAGGCAACAAAGGCACTAGCCTAGGGCCCCGACCTGCCAGGGGCCCCCAACAATCCCCAAAATATATTTACTACGTACTCATTTCTTTCAGCCTGAGCTGCATGTTTTTGTAATGGACCTGGCTGCTGAATAATCTGAGCAAGGCAGGAGCTGAACTGTGATGGGTATCTCACCTCCTTGATTAGGTGTTAAGTACAGCTGATAGCTTCAGGGGGTGCTCCAGCCAGATTGACCTTTAAGGTGGAAACAGGCCCTTTTCCTTTGCTTTGTCTGCTTGAATGTGAATCTCACTTCCCTGATTAGGTGTTAACTACAGCTGATAGCTGTAGGGGGCTCCAGCCAGAATGATCTTTAAGGTGAAAACAGGCAATTTTCCTTTGCTTTTGTCTCCCACCCCCTTGGTATCCCAAGTGGGAAGAAGTGGCTACAAAGATCCCTGCCCCCAATTGGTGCTCCTGATAGGGAGAGTGACTGGTGCAAATCTTAAATGCAGTAGTTTGTCCACTACTTGCCTCATCTTGTGCATTTGAGGGAGACACTATCATTCAAATTAGGAGGATCAGAGAGCCAGCAGAGTCTGCTTACTGAAGATCCTGTTCCAAGTTCCAGATGCCTTTCATTAGCACATGGATGTTCTGTGACATGCCCAGGCCCTGGATAACATAGTATGCAGATAGAGGTTGTGGTTTACAAATCTGAGTGTTTTCAAACTGCATGTTTTCCAGGTTCTTGGTTTGGGTCTGTAGCCACTAGGCTATACTGCCTAATGTATTTTTTTTTTTCACTCATTGACTGGAAGTGGATTATCACTGCTAAATGCAGTTCTCCTCTCAGGGAAAATTAGTGGGAGGGTTCATGACTGAGTTTGGGTTGGTCCTTTAACAATACTATATTGCAATTTGCAAACAGTATGGCTAAGCCTAATCTTTAACACCACCTACAAAACCACATTTTAATGACACAAAGGAGCAAAGAGGCTTACAATGTCATCAGTGGTAGCAGTGGCCTTTAGATCATATTTGTTTAATTTGCAAGCAATTGTACATGTTTTGGAGTGGCTCTACGATGCTGGTTTGACACACATTTTGTCGACCGATGTTACAGCGACAGATGTATGTCAACCGCAATTGCAGTCAGCATAAATCTGTCTGAAAACACTTTGTTTCTTTCAGGGGGCTTTACCTCCCAAACCATGGGACTCTGCCCCCTGCATGTGTTACTGTATTGTCATTCATGGTAGGAGTGTTGGTGTTCAAGCTACATACATTTTGGAGCTATATACAGTCAATACTATGCCCATTATGTACATCAGGAAGTTAAAGACTAGGGATCAGAGATTAGACAGATGCTGGAGGGGATCTGGACTGATGGAGGATAAACTGGTCCTGAGGTCGCATTATTGCGACTATCAGGGGGCAATCTCCCAAAAAAGGCAGATTTTTTGTCCAGAAAGATTGCTGTGGCAAGGAACAGACTGGCTCAGCTCTTCCACATGATAGACAGGTTATTACATCCAGCCTGTCTCCGTGTGGGGGTAGCAGGTTCAAGCACTAGGTGCGAGGAGTTCGCTCTGTTCTTTGCCAACAAAGTGTCCTCTATCAGGCCTGAAATCTCCTCTGACACCTCTCAAAGGAGATGCAGGGTCCGTTCTGAGATGTATCAAAGTGCTCCTCATTTCTGGACTGAGTTTGAGCTGGCTGGAGTGGAGGTGGTGACAGTGACCTCAAGTCTGCAACCAACACAGTGTGATCTTGACCCAGGTCCTACCTGCCATTTGGTAAAGTGTTTGGACCTGGTTGGGCCTGTGGTGGTTGAGATAGTCCAGAGTTCCTTGAGGAGTGGGGTCTTTCCATCGACCTTGAAAGAGGCGTTGGTCAGGCCCCTATTGAAAAAACCCTCATTAGACCTGGGATGCCTCAGCAACTACAGGCCAGTCTCTAACATCCAGTTTTAGGGAATGTTATAGAAAAAGTGGTGGCCATCCAGCTTGAGGTGCATCTTGCCTCCTCCTCCACTTATGAGATATTCCAGTCTGGGTTTCAAGCTGGGCATAGTATGGAGACTGCACTGGTGAAGGTGCTTAATGATCTCCTGATGGCAAGGGACAGGAGGGAGCATACAATCTTAGTCCTCCTGGACTTGTCGTTAGCGTTTGACACTGTAGATCATGAGGTGCTACTTCATCACCTGCGGTACTGGTGTGGTCTATCAGGAAATGTCATCGAATGGTTTAGGTCATACTTGACAGGCAGAGTACAGAGGGTGACGATAGGGCTTATCACATCTAAAGCCTCTGTCCTGTGGTGTTCCGTAAGGTTCGGTCTTGTCACCCTTGTTGTTCATAGTGTACATGCTGCCATTAGGAGACATTATCAGGTGGTATGGACTGTGTTTTCACTGCTATGCAGATGATACCTAGCTCTACCTGTCCTGTGCACTGGGTAACCAGATGGTGTCTTCCGTTCTTAACAGCTGCCTAGAGGAAATCCAGACTTGGATGACTCAAAAATGGCTTAGACTAACCCAGACAAGACTGAGGTGCTAATGGTGGATCCAGACCGTCGTTGCAGTGGGGGTGGTCAGGGGGACCCCCCCCGGGCTAGTACTGTGGGGTTCCCCCTTATCACATTCTCACAGGTGAAGGATCTGGCACTGATCCTGGGCGATGGCCTGACACTTGATCCTCAGGTGCCACCCATTGTCAAAAGCAGATGTTACCTTCTAAGGAACATTGCCTGGATCCAAAACTTAATTCCATCTGAGGACCTTCCTACACTGGTACACACTTTTGTTACATCCAGGGTAGACCACTGCAATGTCCTGTACCTTGGGCTATCTGGAAGCAACCTCCACCAGCTGTAGTTGATGCAGAACGTGGTGGCAAGGTTGTTATCGGGAGTAAAAAGAAATGAACATTATTACTCCTATCCTCTGTGAACTGCATTGGCTGCCGGTCAAGTGTTGGATTGTTTTCAAAGTAGGGCTCCTTACCTACAAGGCCCTACACAAAAGTACACAAAAGGGGACCAGTCTCCCTGCAAGATCTCCTTGAGCCCCATCACTCGACCTGGAGCTCTCCATTCTGTCGAGGGTGGCCTTCTTGGAGTTCCCAGGGCTAGGTTGCGGCATTCTGGGAACTGCGCATTCTCGGTTGCCACACCTACCCCGTGGAACTCGTTATCTAAACATCTCAAGGAGGCACCCTCAGGAAAAACCTTTAAAACAGGTCTAAAAGCATTTTATTTCAGCAGGCGTTTGATTTATAACTGATATTAGCCTGTTTTATTATAGATAGATGTGTTTTAAATGTAGTTGACCCCTTGCTGACAAGTCTAATACACATAAATGCCTGTAACCTGCTAAAGAAATCTGATGATATTCAGACTTGGTTCAACCTCACTACCCCAACAGTGTAGTGGTAACGGAATCTTGGCTGAGGCCCTCTACCCTGGACTATGAAATACAATTTCCTTTGTATAATGTCCATGGGACAGACAAGTTATCAAGGGGTGGGGTGTAGCTATCTATGTATGGAACAAAGTCACTGCCACCGTAGTTGATTCCAGTTCTGTACCATTGGAATTTGAAGGTACTACCCTAAAGCTGCAACTATCCCCGAAAATTCCTATTTATGTCTTTGGATGCTACAAGCCTCCTTCTGCTGGGAACAAGGTGCTGCAACATCTGTCTAATGTCCTAGGCTCCTTACCCTCTGAGGTTATTATTATGGGTGATCTCAAGATGGACTGGTTCTCCACCTCATCCCTACCCCTAAAAGAGCTTTGTGACAACTTTGGATTGTCACAGCTTATAACAGAAGCTACCCTCCCTAATCTAAAAAAAACCTAATAATAGCATCTTGCTTGACATCATTTTGGTCAATAAACCCTACCTATATTCTCATTCTGGTGTATTCTTCAATGATCTCAGTGATCACTGTGTTATAGCCTGCATGTGTTCCTCCCCTAAGATTGTCTCCTCCTCTATCTACACCCTTCAGAGAAATAAACAACACTTTGATCCTAACGCCTTCCTATCCAACCTCCATTACGCTAACTGGCAGGACTTCTATTTGCCTCTTTGGTAGACGAGGCCTACAAAGTCTTCCACAATATTGTCCTTGGCTCCATTAACAAACACGCACCTCTAGTCAAAACCTGCACTAAGAAGAAATCATGTTCATGGTTCACAGCTAGCTTGAAAACAAAATCATTACATAGGGACTCTCTCTGGAAAAGGGCAAGGAAATTCAAACAGCCTGCTGACTGAACAGTCTTCAGAGCTGCTGGAAACAGGTGCACTAGATTAACTAGGGATACAAAATCTACTAATTACAGTTCTGAACTTGAATCCTCAGCTAATTGTATGCTTAAATTCTGGAGAACATTAAAGGAAATACAAGGTCACAGCTCGTCTAGTCTGTTCCCATCAAAACTCTCAACTGGTGGTTCCTTCACCTCTAACAAACAGGAAATCCTTGACCTCTTTAGTACTAATTTTGCCATGGCAGGTTTAGCCCTTTGACGTCTCACCAGCCAACAGCCTTTGAGCGCAACTGTGCAGCCTGAGCCCTGCTTTCCCTGAACTAGCCTCATCCACTCAGGGTAAAGCCTTCTCATTTGGAACTGTTACTGTGAAGCAGGTAAAGGACCTCCTGCTCCAGTGAGACACCAAAAAGAGCGCAGGTGCAGACCTCATTGAACCGTACTACCATAAGCTTGGCTGCTACATCTTGTCCCCACCAATCACACACCTTTTTAATATATCCCTCGCCCAGGGCATCCTCCTTGCCTTATGGAAAATAGCCCATGTTATACCGCTTTTTAAATCGGGCAACACTTGTGGCCTAAATAACTACCATCCAATTTCCCTACTCCCTATTTTATCTAAACTACTTGAAAAAAGTGGTTAATTCCCAGCTTAGGCATTACCTAGAGGACTCTAACCTGCTAAATCCTGCCCAACCTTGCTTTTGGCCCCATCACAACACTATCTCAGTGCTTGTTAAGGTCACAAATGATTGGCTGAACACCTTGGATGCCAGAAACTATGTGTGTTTCCTATTTCTTGACCTTAGCAAAGCCTTCGATACAGTGGATCACACCCTGCTGTTGACCACTCTAAGGGATATTGTTGTCAACAATCTGGCCCAAAAATGGTTTTCTAACCACCTTACTGACTGCTATCAGCAGATCAAAGCAGGGGATGACCTCTCCCCCTTGAAAATCCTTACAAGAGGTGTACCCCAAGAGTCCATTCTTGCCCTGCTTTTACTCACCGTTTACATAAACAATTTAAACTCCAGAGTCAAGTCAGCAAACATTCACCTATTGCTGACTTCACTGTGTTATACATGGCCAGGCCCACCTTGGAAAACACTTGCAATGACCTCCAAATGGAATTTAACTACTTATAGAAAAATCTTTTGCACTCAAAGATGCTCTTAAATGGTAAGAAAATGAAGGTTATGATCTTCACCCCATCAGCGAATGCCTCCAAACCCTGCAGCGTTGGAACAGACCCTCAAATCTTCACCCTGCTTGGCAAGCCGTTGGATTACGTGGATTCCTTTAAATACTTGGGAGTTTGGTTGGACTTTAAACTATCATTCAAAACCCATATAGAAGACATTTCAAAAAAACTGAAACAGATGCTTGGAATTTTCTTTAGAATCAGGCATTTTTTAACACAGGAGGGAAAAAAAGTTTAGTTCAAACTACATTTATGCCTCTTCTAGACTATGCTGACTTCTTGTATGGGCATAGTTCGAGTGTGGCCCTTTCCAAACTCGACTCCCTATATCAACGGGCGCTTAGGTTTGTTTCACATGTCCCTTACTCTACACACTCTATTCCACAAGGACGGAGTTCATTTAACCTTAGGAAACAAAATAATGCAGTGCTCTGGACTTACAGAGCCATTACTAAAAAGTTGCCACAGTATATCAAGGACTGCCTTGCTGTTTGCACTCCAGGCACTTACCTTTTAAGAAGCCTCTCCTATATGTCCCTCTTAATCCCTAAAACTAGAATGTGTTTTGGCAGAGCGGCTATAAGCCATGCCATCCTTGCTCTTTGGAGTAATGCACAAAAAACACTTCAGCTAGTCTCCCCAGTGTCACTGTCCCACTTCAGAAAATTGTGCTCACGGTCCCTTAGAGACTTGTAACTGCTTTTGCCAATGACCCTTTATGTAATGACCCTGTCTTCCCTGTAGTTTCCTTCACCTTTACCAAAAAAAAATTGCTGGTTCCTTCCCTAATGTCTGTGTCAGGCTCTCCTCTGTCTGTCGGATGTAACCTCCTGCCCCAGTCACTTAACTTTTTACCTCTTCTCTGGCCTTCTTAACTTCTTCCTTCTCTACATCATTTTTCTACATTAAAGTAGTTATTTTACATATAATATGTATACTCTATGTAAATTCCTTACATAGTACTCCAACTATTTTTGTAACGTGTCCCTTCTGTATAGTGTATAGTATACTAGTTATATGCTCATGGATACCCTTGCCCTGTACATTTTGTATATATCGCTATGCTGTTTGCCATTGCAATTCTTTGTATGTATCATGTTGCCTTGCCCTGTACTTATTGTATATATCTGTTCACTGTCTGCCATTGAAATTCCTTGTATGTATGATGTTGCCGTTTTGTCAACCTTCCAGATCCACATCGAAAATTAGTTTTCCTCAATGGCGTTCCACCTGGTAAAATAAAAATTTGATTGATAGATTGATATGATATTGTGATAATATGTGTATTGTATGTTTTGTGTTATTTTTATTGTTTTAATATTGTACAGTGCCCAGAGTCCCTGTAATAGGGCACTTTATAAATAAAGCATCTATCTATCTATCTATCTATCTATCTATCTATCTATCTATCTATCTATCTATCTATCTATCTATCTATCTAATTGCTTGCAAAGTAAACAAATAGTATCTGAAGGCCACCACTAACCCTGACCATTATAAGTCTATCTATAGCACTACAACCCCTTCCCTATGTGGTTTTGTGGGTGGGGCTGTGTCAGGAAGTAAGAGTGTACTTGCAGCAAGTTAAGTAGCGTAACAAAGGTGGCAGTCATGTATGCTGAGAGCAGTCTTGCACATACAGTGATCCCTCGATTATCCACCAAATGTCTGTACAAAATAATAGCTATTCCTGTAAGTCGCCCCTCCCAGTCTAGGGGTATCCACATGGTAACTTGGTGGGAGGGGGCACTGTACAACCCAAGCAACACAGTCCAAAGACAATAAGATTGTGCTCACTACCTGGTTCTTCTGATGGCAGCGAGTGGGCCTTGCTTGAACAAGGAGCAGGAACACTTATTTCGATGCAAATGGAGAGCTGCAGGGGCAAGGGTGATTAGCAGGCACAAAATGCACAATTCAAATTAAGTCCACTGTCCACTCCAGAACCAAAATGCAACAAACAGGTTTAATGAACAAGAAAGTTAATGAATCACTCCATGGAGCATGGGGGGTAACACATACGGTGAGAACATCCACATGTGGACACCTTACTTTTCTTGCAACAGTCTCTTTTGCCAACAAATTGAATTATTTCATGCAGTAATTCCCTCAAGCCATCAAGGCTACATTCCTGGCAGCAGCAGTAGAGTGGGCCAAAACAGGCCACACCCACAGGTAGCTCATACTTAGCAGTACTTCCATTTCAGTTCCCTTCTTTCCTTCCTTCCAAATCCTTACATAGGCCTCTCTGGTTCACATTCTATTACTTAATTCTCACACATTAGGCACTCACTAGGGACTAAGACAGCACGAGATGTTTCTACTGTTCCAATTACATTTCCAAACCTGGCCTTCTATAAACTTTCTCCACCCAGGGGGGGGGGTACCTTACACTTTGGGGAGCATTGCCTTCACTTTATGGTCTTAACTCAGTCACACTGGTGTTCTTTAGCAAGAACAGAACCACCGAAGACCTTCTGGACACCCAATCACTGAGGCCACATGCCTAGAATGGCTTCCCAGAGAAATCTGCATCCTGATCTGGAAACCAATGGCACCTCCGTTCCTGCAGTGATTCCAATTTCGGGACTGTCTTCACCCAGGGGACTAACTAGCATGCCACATGGAGCACCCAGACAGACTGCCACCCCACCAGGGTCCCAACCAACCATTCCCCACATGGACCTTTCCCTGCCTCCACAGATTGCCCAACTTGGGAGTCCCAGCTCTGTGGCAGCCACTAGCCAGGGGAAAAAGGGTAGTGCTGGTGTGTTCTTGTGTTCGCCTACAGGACACACTCTGACTCCACGTTCCGCACTCACCCATGGGTGAGACTACTTAAATTACAAGGGCCCCATCAGTGCTCACCCTACCAAGGTGCCGAAGTTCACTTGGCGAGCCTCCATTATTCTTTCAGTCCCTGGGCTTTGGCTCCCCAACTGCACCAACAGGCCCCGAACCTTCAGCTCCAACTTCTCCCCTTTCACTTTCATGGTCCAAACTGCTGTGCTTCTCATACACAGGTCTTCGAGGGAGGAGGGCTGGGGTGACAAGTGGCCACCCGATCCCACTGTGGTCCTCCTGCTGAACTTGCGGGCCGACCCCACCCCCCAGACTCTTCTCTTCCCCAGGTCTCTCTCTCTCTCTCTCTCATCCCTCTCTCTATATACCCCTGAGGATGGGGCCCCATGCTGCTAGCAAGTAGGCCCTACATCCCAGACCTAGTAGTACCCAGCTCTCTCTCTCTCTTTCCTTAGCTACACCTAGCAACCAGGATTAACTACTAAGTGCCGAGAGGGTGCTTACACCTCCCCCACACAAAGCGTTCACCCCGGTGAACACCTAACCAGGTCTCACCACCATACCCCCACCCCCAGAGGAAGATATGGCCATCTCCCCCATGAGGGTCAGAGCACCATATTGGTTACACCGCTGGAACAGTGGACATACATATACACCAGACTGAACCTTAACTCATCCTGCACTTTGCCATTCTAAAATTGGGGCACCCTTGTGACCAACCCACTGATTCCCACGGTCACCTGCCCGGTATACTACAGCGGAGGCATCCCTCCCCCACTGTACCAACTTGTTACAAAACTGACTTTCCAAAAGAACGCTGCTGCCAGGAATAGGAAAATAAATACCAACTGTCCCCCTTATGCTATAGGGCAAACTTGAAACATTGTAACATTAATTACTTTACAACTGTTAATTATGTCCTTACAAACTAATAGCACTGTAGACTATCTCTAGCACACAACATTATGAGGCATTTCAAACATGTAAACAACCACTAATTAGTTACTGGCATTTACACTCTTAGATTTACATAAAATCTTACAGTTCTAGCTCTCTTCTCTTCTTTTTTTCTGTTCTTGTTACACCAACTATGCACACCAAATCAATGTTTGAAAACTGTAAACATTATTTGTTATAAAATTATGCAATACACAATTAGTTATTACGCAACTAAATAACAAACTTCACATGATTTTTAACAGTAGACGTAACCAAAGGGTTGATCTCACCCAGTAATTAGCAGTAGGAGTTCGTGACATCAGTCTTTCCTCAGCGGGACCGACCTTTTTGCAGTGCTTGTAGTACAGTTGAGGGAACGGGTGAGGTCTGAGAATTAACAGGGTCTAATAATATTTCGGATCTGGTTTGGTGACAGCGCCACCAGTGGAATCCTTGGAAATGATGCAACGCTTAATTCTTAAACCGTCCTCTTCCTGCACCAAGGCAAATGTTTTGAAAAGGGTAATTCTAGTCCAGATGGAAAGATCGTACATCCTTCGTGCTCTCCAGTAAATACAATTTCGTATATGTTGGGGAAAATTCATAATCAGAGTCCTTGAGGGCCATCATTTGATTTACCGCATCCTGAAACATCCAGGCTTCCCGACTGTCCTCAATAGCATCACAGATTCTCTCCAGCAGATAGGGGTGATCTGCGACAGGGTACTCCTTCTAACATGCTTCCTCATCCAGCAATCAGCACTCGACCACTGAATTGTATTGGGATCACCAGCTCCTGCAGTGGTACCTTTCTGCAACCAGTGTCCAAACAAATAGTCCACCACCCACAGGTGTTTTGGATCGAGGGCCTATAGCCAGCGCTGTTTGTGTCTGCAAAGGTCAGGCAAACGCAGGGGACCAACATCCAGGCCTTCAGGCGATAGATGATGGGGCTTTGGAATGTCTCCCTCTGTGCAGGGATTGACAAACGAGAACACCCAAAGGCTGAGTGTTGGAGCAGAAGCCACAGCTCCATCCTCCAAGTTAGAGGTGCACAGATTGATTGAATCTTCATACGGGAGGTCAGGCTGTGAGGTAATACTTTCATAGGTCTCTGACAATTCAGACTCCACCACTGAGGAGGAGCTATCAGGGTGAGTTGATACGGTACTCACTGATGGCTGTTTCCCCCCCAAGGCCACTCCCACTGCCCTGGGAGACATGGAATCCACTTGAGGAAAATGGCTGGGCGGACATCTATTGGCATTTCCCGCCAGTGGACTAGCAACCTCCTCCAAAGCTCGCCTCATCTCTCCCCATCCCATTGCCCCTGTTAGGGCCTCCAGCCAATCTCTATGAGAAGGATTTTCTCACCAGCCCTAACCCTTCAAATAGGGCAACAGCTGCTCACTAGGATATGGCACCACTCCATCGGCACATGCTAAGTACACTGGCAGCCACACCACCTGCTCCTCAGTGGCATGTCGCACCTCACAACAGTCCATGGTGGAACTCCTCTCCATCATGTCCCAAGTCCAAGCCAACAGTGACACTGGAATGGTTACCCTGCACTCTCTCAGTGCTCTCTGCATGCTGTAGATTTTATTTTGAGCAGTAGCTTGTTGGTAGACTTCTTCTTTACACACCCAGGTTAAGATGGCTACGGCTCTGTACCAAAAACCTTTGCACATTGGTATCTCAGATTCAGTAAACCAATCACAGCAGTGCCTCTTTCCAACCAAAAGCTTTAGTCACTTGCAAATCCATGTGCCGCCCAGGGAGCGAGACAGCTGTTCAGACAAATGGTGGCACCCTCTGGCAAGGAACTCTTGGTAGCCTACACTTTAATATAATGGTCCCCTTTTAGCTTCCAAACATCAGTCCAGACCAAAACTTGCTCCTCAAAACATTCTTTCAAATTCCGGATGAGCCCTCATGTTGTAAGCCCCCCCTCCTAGTCTAGGGGTATCCGGATGGCAACTTGGTGGAAGGGGGACACCGAACAACCCAAGCAACACAGTTGAAAGACAGTAAGATTGTGCTCATTACCTGGTTCTTCTGATGGCAGCAAGTGGGCCTCACCTCAACAGGGAGCAGGAACACTTCTTTAGATGCGAATGGAGAACTGCATAGGGCAATGGTGATTTGCAAGCACAAAATGCACAGTTCAGATTGATTAAATCCACTGTCCACTCCAGAATCAAAATGCAACAAACAGGTTTAACGAACAAGAAAGTTAATGAATCACTCCATGGAGCATGGGGGGTAACATATACAGTGAGGGCATTCACAGACAGACACCTTAGGTTTCATGCAACAGTTTCTTTTGCTAACAAACTGAATTATTTCATGTGATAATTCCCTAGAGTTGTCAACGCTACATTCCTGGCAGCAGCAATAGAGCAGGCCAAAACAGGCCACATCTAGAAGTAGCCCGTACTTAGCAGCACTTCCACTTCAATTCCCTTCTTTCCTTCCAAATCCTTATACAGGCCTCTCTGGCTCATGTTTCATTCCTTAATTCTCACACACTAGGCACTCACTAGGGACTATGACAGCACAAGATGTTTCTACTGTTAATTCTATTTCCAAACCTGGTCTTCTATACACATTCTCCACTGGGGGCCTTACACTTTGAGGAGCATTGCCATCACTTTATGGTCTTAACTCAGTCACACTGGTGTTCTTTAGCAAGAACAGAACCACTGAAGACATTCCGGACACCCAGTCACTGAGGCCACGTGCCTAGAATGGCTTCCCAGGAAATTCTGCATCCTGATCTGGAAACCAACAGCACCTCCTCTACTGCAGTGATTCCAGTTTCGGGATTGTCTTCACCAAGGGGACTAATTACCATACCACACGGAGTACCCAAACAGACTGCCACCCCGCTGAGGTCCCAACC
Source organism: Neoceratodus forsteri (assembly GCA_016271365.2). Taxonomy (NCBI): domain Eukaryota; kingdom Metazoa; phylum Chordata; order Ceratodontiformes; family Ceratodontidae; genus Neoceratodus; species Neoceratodus forsteri. The sequence goes on along the minus strand of CM057451.1, from coordinate 453,432,179 downwards.
AAGCATTCTCCACATGGACCTTTCCCTGCCTCCACAGGCTGCCCAGCTCTGGAGTCCCAACACTGTGGCGGCCACCTGTCAGGGGAAAAAGGGAAGTGCTACTACCACTGCGCCTTCAACAGCCCAGTTTGCCACCTCTGGACCGCACCCTAGGCCCCATTTGCCATAGCAGGGCTGCTCACGGGACATACTCTGACTCCACATTCTGCACTCACTCACGGGTGAAACTACTTACAGTCCCAGCCAAAGACATGGCCAGATATTTCCTGAAATTTCTGATATATTTCTAGAGAAATTTCCTGCATTCTCCATTTACACAGTAAGGGCAGCAGAGAGAAACTTTTTAGAAATTTCGTGAAATATCTGGCCATGTCTGTGGCTACTACTGTAAATTACAAAGGCCCCATCGGTGCTTACCCTACCAAGGTTCACTTGGTGGGCCTCCATAATTCTTTCACTCCCCAGGGTTTGGCTCCCCAATTATACCGAGAGGCTCTAAACCTTCAGCTCCAACTTTTCCCCATTCACTTTATTGCCAGAACTGCTGCACTTCTCATATATGGGTTTTCGAGGGAGGAGGGCCAGGGTGGTAAATAGCCCACCCTGGTCCCACCACAGCCCTCTGATCGAACTTGCAGGCTGACTCTCCCCCCGGACTCTCTTCCCTGGGTCTCTCTCTCTCCCCCCCTTTGGTACCAAAATCCCTCACTCTATATATACCCCTGAGGATGGGACCCCCTGCTGCTAGCAAGCAGGCCCTACATCCCAGACCTAGTGGCACCAAGCTCACTCTCTTTCCCTAGCTATACCTAGCAACCACAATTAACTAATAAGTGCCCAGAGGGTGCTTATATTCCATTGTCACATATTATTTCACACCCTAGATTATCCACCCAATTTTGCTTGTACGAAAATGGGTGAATAATCAAGGGCACACTGTAGATTATCAGACTGAAATCAAACAGTATGAGACACCTGGGGAAAAGGGAGAGGAAGAGAATGGTCTGAAATATAGAAATTGATGGCAGATAAGGACCGCTAGACCCATCCAGTCTGCCCTTTCTCCCCCCTACCTCCTACAAATTACTGCAGATCCTGCTTGAGCTCCCGCTTCACCTCCTCTTTTGAACCGCTAGGGTTTCCCCATGTCTATACCATGCAGTTTTGAATTCCCCCACTGACTTTTCTGCCACCACCTCTGCTGGGAGGCTGTTCCATGCCTCCACTACCCTTTCCATGAAGAAGTACTTCCTCATGTTTCCCCTTAGCCTACCCCCTTCTAGTCTCATGTCATGCCCTCTTGTCCTAGAACATCTTTTCTTCTGAAAGATGCTGCCCTCCTGTACCTTATTCACTCCATTTAGGTACTTGAAGGTTTCTATCATGTCACCTCTCCCTCCTCTTTTCCATGGAATACATACTGAGTTCCTCCAATATCTCCTTGTATGTCCTTTGGTGTAGGCCCTGTACCATTTTAGTTGCCCTTCTTTGAGCTGCCTCTACCCTATCTATGTCCTTCCAGAGTGCGGCCTCCAGAACTGGACACTGTACTCCAAATGAGGTCTCACCAATTACTTGTATAGTGGCATCACCACCTCTTTTCTTCTGCTTTTGATTCCTTTCCCTGTGCACCTTAGCATCCCACTGCCTTGGCACATTGTTTGGTCCCCTTAGATCGTCAGATATGATCAACTCTAGATCTCTTTCCTGTTTTGTGGTCTCTAATAACTCTCCACCCACAATGTAATCCTCCCCTGGGTTCCTGCACTCCTAGTGCATGATTTTGCACTTCTTTGCATTGAATTTTAGTTACAACACCCTGGACCATCCCTCCAGTTTAGCTAGGTTGCTTTTTATTTTTTCCACCCCTTCCAGACTGTCTACCCTATTGCAGATCTTGGTGTCATTGACAAAGGAGGTATACCTTCCCCTTCAGCCCCTCCGCAATGTCGCTAATGAAGATATTAAATAGTACTGGCCCAAGAACTGATCCGTGTGGCACCCTGCTGGCCACCCTCCCTACCTCGGATTTACTACTACCTTCTGCGTTCTATCCCTCAACCAATTTCCAACCCAGTTCACCACCTTGTGACCCAATCCCAGGCTACTAAGCTTGTTCACAAGCCTCCTATGTGGAACAGCACTGAACTCCTTGCTGAAGTCAAGGTAGGCTACATCCACCACTCCCCTCGATCCACTTCACTGGTCACCCAGTCAACGAAATATATCAGATTTGTTTGACATGACCATCCTGATGTGAATCCATGCTGCCTCGGATCTTGTGCTCCACTGGATTCAAGGTGCTCCACTATCCTTTCTTTTAGTAGTGATTCCATAATTTTCCCCACCTCCGAGGTCAGACTGACAGGTCTATAGTTATCAGCTTCCTCCCTGTTCCCCCTTTTGTGGAGATGGAGTACATTGGCCCTTCTCCTGTCCTCTGGAATCACTCCTGTATCCAGTGACCTGTTGAACAGGGATGTCAGTGATGCAATCAGTACTTCCCTTAATTCGTTTAATATTCTAGGGTGTATCCCATCTGGCCCCATTGCATCGTCCACCCCCAGTCTTTCTCCTTTCACTAATGTACTTATAAAAAGTCTTGTCACGTTTTTTAACTTCTTTTGCTATTTTCTCCTCTGTCTTTGCCTTAGCACTGCTGACCGCCTTTTCTGCCTCCCTTTGCTTTTCAAGATAGACCGCCCTGTCCTCCTCCTCCTTCTCTGGCTCCTTACAGTTTCTGAAAGACATTGTTTTTGCCTTCACTTTCCTGGCCACTTCCTGCGAGAACCATAGTGCTTTTCTTTTCATCTTTGCCTTTGTCTAATTCCCAAATGCAAAGGTTTGTCACCTCCACTACTGCTCCTTTTAAATGAGCCCATAGTTCCACTACTCCCTCCCGTTTCTCTCCCTCTGCTAGGGCTTCTCTGAGACACAACCCAATCCTTGTGAAGTTTGCCCTCCTGAAGTCCAGAACCCTTGCTTTTGTGTGGCATGACCCTGTTGCAGTACTCATATTGAACCACATTGTGTGAAGGTCACTGGACCCCAAATGTTCACCCACCATGACATCTGAAATTTTGTCCCCATTAGTTAGAACCAGGTCCAAGATTGTTCCCTCTTGGGTTGACTCTAGCACTAGCTGCTTGAGGCATGCCCCTAGCAGGGAGTCCAGGATGTCTCTGCCCCGGCTGTTGTAGCCGCAGGGATGTCAATGGGGAATGATTACAGATGGGGGGGACCCATTCTGTACACTCAATAAGAAACATAGAAACATACTGTAAATTCACTGTTGCTAATACAATTTTGAGAGAAGATGACAAAAGGGTAGGAATTTTGATTTGTATTCTGTTGCCTGTACCTGTTTACATACAAACTGTATCCTAACATGGCACACAGTTTGTATGTAAATGGATTCCCAAGGTGCCTTACAGTCTGTGACAGGGTCCCTTTGGCAAAGGGGCATTGTCACAGCAAGAGAGAGCCCCTGGTTTCTCTTGGGCCTAAGGCCCTAGGTTACTTTAATGTGGCCCTGCTCATGAAGAGCCCTTCTCACCTGAAGAAGGGCTCTGTGTGAGTCTTAAATCTTGTGTTCTGAAAATTTCTTGTTAGTTCAAAACAAGATATCAAATCATCTACTTTGTTGATCATTGAGGCGCACACACCCCGCTAGTCACCCTCCCCTCCTTGGACTGAACTCTGTTTACCACCATCCTCTATCACTTATCTCCTAACCAGTTTCTTACCTGGTTTACCACCTTTGGACCCCGTCCTAAGCTACCCAGCTTGCTTACTAGTCTTCTTAGTAGAACAGCATTGAAAGCCTTACTGAAATCTAGATAGGCTATGTCCATCACTCTACCCTATTCTAATTCCTTGGTCACCCAGTCAAAGAAATCCATCAGATTAATTTGATGTGACCTCCATGTGGTGAATCTGTGCTGCCTTGGGTCTTGTAGCCCATTGTATTCAAGATATTCGACAATCATTTCCTTCAGCAGTGTTTCCATCAACTTTCCCACCACTGATGTCAGGCTGACTTACCTAGAATTGTCAACCTCCTCCCTGTTACGTTTGTGAAGTGGGACTACATCTGCCGTCCTCCAGTCCTCTGGAGACCAGAACCACTCCTGTTTCCAGCTAGCTGTTAAATCAGACTGTCACAGGTGCAACCATTACCTTTCTGAGCTCCCTCAATACCTTTGAATGCACTCTGTCTGGTCTCATTGCCTTGATCACTTTCAGATTAGCAAGTTCCTTCAGGACTCTCCTCCTTAAAAGGACTAGTGTCCACCTCTCCCTCCCCCATGGCTTCTGTTACTTATTTGTGGTCCCTCCCTTTCTTCTTCCTCTATGCACACTGAGCAGAAGTATTTGTTCAGGATATCTGCCGTTTTCTGGTCCGCCTCTGCACAGTCCCCCCATTCCCTTTTTAGGGCTGCAGTGGGCGGAGCCTGCAGACCTTTTACTTTGAGAAAAAAGAACTTCACATTCTTTCCAAATGAGCAACATGTTGGACTTGCGTCACAGTCACCTCTGCATCCGAGAAGCAGTCTGTCCATGCTGTCCCTATTGGTGCAGTACTGCACTATTTTAGAGTGCCGGCGGTTACGGTGGAACATAGCACACTCTGTTGTGTCCAAGATGGCCTCCACACTCTAACTGTGACACTGGGGGTGCCCAGTCCCCCAGTGTTGAAATCTGGGATCATCGTTCTTTTTCGTGACACTGGGGGTGCCCAATCCCCCAGTGTCTCGATCGGTGGTCATTGGTCTTTTTTGTGTGTGTTTTTTTTTTACCTGTAAAAAAAAAATGGTCCATCTGTGTCTTCCCCCACATAACTGTGATACTGGGGTGCCCAATTCCCCAGTGTCATAATCAGGGATCGTCGGTCTCTTTTCTTTCCACCTGTAAAAAAAAAAAAAAACGGTTCATCGATGTCTTTTGCAGCCATTCCTTACTCCCCCATTGATGTCTTTTGAGCAGTTACCGTCCCTCCATCTGACCCTGCCATTCAGCACCAACCACCCTGCACCCCCCCAAGTCCTTACTTACCCATTGGGGGTCCAACACCATAATCCTGTCTGGACCGCAGACACGTCTTCACTCTTAAAGCTGGACCTTGAACTGAAGACACAGGTATATAGTTCAATGTATTTCAGTGAGGTTTTGAACTTAGTGCCATAACTTGGGCATTTTTACATATTTTTGGCCCAGATTTTCAACATGCCTTCTTTGGGACCCCACCTCATAAGCAGTGTCACTGTCACTAGGCAAATCTCTCCTGAAAGGTGATTTTGCAGTTCCTGCCCAAAATCACCTTTTGGACAGGAGTTGAAAATGTTCTCTGCCCTTTTCATGAGATGGGGTCATAAGAAAGCTATGTTGTAAATTTGGTGTAAAAATATTGAAAACAACAAAGTTATGAGACTACATTGAATTTTACGTATGCAGGCTCATAACTTTGGTACTTTTCAATATTTTTACCCAAAATTTACAACATAGTCATATCTTTACAGCACCTCAAGACTGTGATAGCCGTCATTTTTCAAATCCTGTCCAAAATGTTTTTTTTTCTTTCACATCCCAAAAGGTGATTTTACAGTCCCTGTGCAAAATCAACTTTTGGGCACCAGCTGAACATTTTCTCTGCCCTTGTTCATGAGATGGGATCATAAGAGGCTTTGTTGAAAATTTGGTGCACAGATATTAAAACACAACCAAGTTATGAGCCCACAGAGAATTTTGTGAACACAGGCTCATAACTTTGGTTATTTTCAATATGTTTACCCCAAATTTACAACATAGCCATATCTTTACAGCACCTCATGAATGTGACAGCTGTCATTTTTCAAATCCTGGCCAATATGTTTTTTTTTTTTACATCCCGAAAGGTGATTTTGCGGGCCCTGCATGAAATCACCTTTTGACAAGGAGTTGACAATTTTCTCTGCCCTTGTTCATGAAGTGGAGTCATAAGAAGGCTATGTTGGAAATTTGGTGCAAAAACATTTAAAAACAAAAATGTTATGAGCCTACATTAATTTTCGCGAATGCAGGCTCGTAAGTTTGCCTAGGGTCCCTCCCCATTTCTGTCCCATAGCCTTGACAATGTCCGTTTGACTGCTTCCCCCCCTTTTTTTTCTTTTCCTCACCCCTGTTTCCCCACCCTCACCCTTCCACATAGGTATTTCCCCGGTATGACCAGGGTTGTGACTTTTACTATTGTTATACTTTATATGATTGCTATTTACTGCATGTAACTTTATTCCATAAACCACTGTTATATTGTGCTCTTTTGTTATCTGTATTGCACCTGTATGTTACCACTGTTGTATCTCACATTGTAACCATGTCTACCCTCCCTGCAATGAGGTGCCTTTGTAAATGAATCCCTGACTCAAAGGTTGTAAATCCAACTTTCAAATAAATAAATAAAAAAAAAAATTCAATATTTTTACTCCGACTTGTCAACATAGCCATTTCCTTACAGCACCTCATGAATGTGACAGCTGTCATTTTTCAACTCCTGCTCAAAATGTGTCTTTGCATCCCGAAAGTTGATTTCGCAATCCCTGCACAAAAACACCTTTAAGCCAGGAGTTGAACATTTTGTCTGCCTGTCTTCATGAGGCAGGGTCATAACAAGCCTAAGTTGAAAATTTGGTGTAAAAATATTACAAATCAACACATTTATGAGTCTATGTTACATTTTACAAATGCACGCTTGTAACTTTGGTAATTTACAACAGTTTTACCATAAATTCCTCATCTGCAGCCCTATCAGCTCTGACCAGAGTTTGTTAACCTTACAATCCTTCCCCCGGTCTTCCTTCTTTTTCTTACTTAACTAAAAATATCTTGTCCCTTTTGTTACCACCTGGGCTATTTTCTCTTCAGTTTCCACCTTCATGCTCCTTACTGCTTTCCCATTTTCCCTCTGTTTACCCTGATACACATCCCTATCCTTCTCCCTCTGCATCTCCTTATACATGTACTTTCTGAATACAGACTTTTTAGCCTTTACCTTTTCCACCACCTCTTTCGAGAACCATAGTGGTCTCTTTTTCCTCTTGCTCTTGCTAATTTGTTTGACGCAGAGGTTTGTCACCTTAACTGTGCCCCCTTTTAGCTTCACCCACTGTTCTTCCATCCCCCCCAGGTCATCACCCCCTACCAGGGCATCCCTGAGGCATTCACCTATTTTAATAAAATCTGTCCTCCAAAAGTCAAGTACCTTTGCCCTTTCATGGTTTGATTCTTCAGCTGACCTTATATTGAACCACATTGTACAGTGAACACTGGTCCCCAGGTGGACTCCCACCTTGATATCTGTAACTATGCCTATTAATGAGTACCAGGTCAAGTATTGACCCATCATGAGTGGGGTTGCCCCTGAACAAGGGAACTTCGTGGGCCCACTGGGCCAACCCGGTCATCAAAATTCAATAAATAAATAAATAGTTACCTGAGGAATGCCCTCTGTGGGGATTCCAGGATATCCCTGCTTCTTTTTTTTTTCATTTAGTATACTTTATTCATTTTATATATTTTTTTATCCATACATTCAGAGCAGACAGCTTAACATGTTGTTAGAAAAAGTACAACTGGTAATATGCAGTTACATAAAATACAGTTAAGTTGCCTGCCACCCCTCCCGCTTCCCATCCCCCCCCCACATCTACCACATGGTCTTGAAGAGAACTGTTGTGAAGAATATAAATATGACAATACTGGCTTCAGGATTAAACCAAGTGGATACCTCCTTCGCTTAACACACCAGTACAAATTATGTGATAGCGTAATTTATTGTACCGATATGAGAGTGTGTAGTAGCTCCCACCTATTCTTATAACTTCCCAATCTGTTTTTGGTTCCAGCAATTGTGTGCTCTGCTTGTAAAGCAAACATGGTTTCCTTGAACCACTCTAAGTAGGGTGGTGTAGACGAATCTAACCAGTGTCTTAATATTACTTTCTTAGCACTCATAGAGATTAAAGCAATATGGGCTCTCTGCTGCGACCCTGGAACCTGTTTGAAATCACCCAAAATGCATATTTCAGGACTAAAGCTGTCAGCTAGCATAAGTAAGGGATTGAGATGATTTTGTATATCCATCCAAAAAGACTGGACATTCTCACAGTCCATAACATATGGAATAGGTTAGCAGAATCTCCTTGGCATTTTGGGCACAGGCTAGAAGATAAGACCCCTATTTGATGCATTTTAAATGGTGCATAATACACATTTTGGTTAATGTAGAACTCAGTAAGTCTGTACCTATCGCACTTAATGTATTTATACAGGTGTTTCCAGATTCTGGATTAATTCCTCCGAGGAGGATTCGGATTTAAAATGTTGTCCCACCAATAAAACCATTGACCTTCCAAAACAACAATTTTCTTGAGGAGAAATTTATATGAATAAGAAATAATATGAGATGTAGGGATGCACTTCACATATGGGAGTAAGGAAGACATTAGGGAACTGTCCCATGCCCCTGTACCAAAATGGGAAACTAAAAGGTGTGATACTTGAAAGAAATTAAAAACATGATTCGCAGGTCATTCAACAACGGAACTTGCTTCTGCAAAAGAGAGCAACTTTTGGTTATGAACCAGCTGATCTTCCCTATTCACTCCCATATGTGGCCAAAAAAGGTGTTGTATTATTCTCTTACCCGCTATTAAAAAGTTAGGGTTAGCGAACAAGGGCTGAGCTATATCTCTGTCTTTGCTTCTACTTTGAGGAATCTATTTAATTGATGCTGAGTGCTAATTAAGGCATATAATGGTGTATCCTGCAAGGATTTGGGGATATTCTTCCTGTTGATTAAAGGGAGAGTCTTAGGGTCAAAACCATTCACCATACATAGACCCTGTTCAATTCTGACCCAGGAGGGACAATTGGGTGAGTCCAACACTACTTCTGAGGGGAGTAGCCACAATCTGATCCTTGCCAAATGTATGGCTAAATAATATATATAAAAATTAGGGGCTTGAAGGTCACCGTCAATTTTCTGATGAGTGAGTTTAAGGTAATTTCGTCTAACTTTCTTCCCCTGCCAGATGAAAGTACTAATAATTCTGTGTATCTGTGAAAACCATGACATCAGGAGGACCCCATTGAACATTATCAAGCGGTATAATATTTAGGGCAGCACATTCATTTTTATTATGCTCAAATGACCCCATAATGAAATGGGTAACTTTGACCATCGCTTAAAGTCTTCCGATAGGGTCCTAATTAGAACCTCTGAATTAAGTTTTTTCATTACTCGTGGAAGGGGATGCAATAGAATTCCAAGGTATTTAAATTTTGCCATGTTCCATCTTAAACCTAAGTGATCAGTTTCAGTCTTGAGGGTAAGTTTATTAAGGGGAAATATTTCCGTTTTTCCGATGTTCAGCTTATAGTTCGAAATGGACCCGAACTGCAATATGATGTGAACGACCTCCGGAAGAGATCGGGTTATGTTGGTAATATGTAGAAGTAAATCGTCAGCATAAGCCAATATTTTGTATTCTGTGTGACCAATTAGTATTCCAGATACCCTCTGAATTTTTTATTTTCCTGATAAGTGATTACAAGTACAAATTAAAAAGGTATGGAGAAAGTGGGCCGCCTTGTTGGGTACCCTGGGATAACATAAAGGACGGGGAAAGAACACCGTTACAGTAAATTTGAGCTTGTGGTAATGTATATAATATTTTGATCCATTGTATAAATTCCTGTGGAATATGATATTTGGCCAACAACCAAAAGAGATAGTCCCAAGAGATCCTATCAAAAGCCTTTTCTGCATCCAGGGATACCAGAGCTGTGGAAGTATTGAGATCTCTGGATGCAGAAGAGAGGTAGGCTACCTTTCTGAGGGGGTCCGAGGACAGTCTTCCATTAACAAATCCCACCTGTTCTATACTGATTAGAGACTCCCAGACCTGGCTTAATCTAGATTAAAGTAATTTAGCTAGAATCTTAAAATCCGCATTAATTATAGAGATTGGTCTATAGTTTGGAATAAAGAGAGGATCTTTATCCAGTTTGGGAATGACGATTATGAAAATCTGATTCGGGGAGGTATCAGAAATACCTTCATTAAAAATGTATTGATAAGTGTCAAGGAGAATAGGTGCAATCTTTTTTTAAATGTTTGATAAAAATTTGTAGTGAAACCGTCCGGATCAGGCGATTTATCCCATGATAAGGAATCTATTGCTTCCTGAACTTCTAATAAAGTAATAGGGGCTTCCAGAATTTTGTTCTGTGCCTCTGTTAACACTGGAAGATCAATATCTAGGAAAAACCTGTCCATTTGTTGAGGCAAAGAGGAGTGAACTGGAGCTGAGTAAAGATGCCGATAGTAATCATGAGATGCATTCGCAATATCTGGAGGAGTGGTTAATAAGGACCCTGAAGCCGAGTAAATTGAGGTGACTATCTTGTCAGCCATTTGAGTACGGAGACGGAGGACCATAAGCCTCCCGGCCCTTTCTACCTGATCAAAGTAAGAAATTCTAGACTGAAGCCTAAAAAATTCTGCCTTTTCAGCTAACAACTGATTGTACTGTGCGCGAAGAGATTCTACTTTTACCCAGTCTTCTGCTGGGGCAGATGGTGAAAGGAGATTTTCTTGTTCCTCTATTTGGGCTAGAATTGTTGTTAGGGCTACTGCTCTCTGCTTTTTTCATTTTGATGCCAGATGAATAAATTCATCCCTCAATGCACATTTCAGTGAGCCCCACAAGAAGTCTTTTTTAGGCATTGTAGGGGCATTAGTATCCATATAATTAGATATGAAAACCTGAAGTAGTTGAATTTGTTCTTTCAATTTAAAAAGTTGACTGTTTACTTTCCAGATTCTATCTCTTTGTATATTAGGAGAAATGTCAAGAAGTATATGAGCGATATGATGGTCAGAAATTACTTTAGAGGAATAATATGCCAGAGAGGTACCTGGTATAAAGTCTGTTGACATAAGAAAATAATCCAATCAGGAGAAGGAGTGGTGGGGAAGGGAGTGAAATGAAAACTCTTTACTATCCAGCTGTATTAACCTCCAGGGGTCTATAAGGCCAATGGAACGCATTAGCTCGTGAAGTGCTTTTGGCCCCGGGGATGGTTTTTGCTTAGTCTGAGTTGTTCTAACAGGTTGGACAAAGCCAGATTCCAGTCTCCCCCCAACAGTGTTGGAATTGCAGCCCAAGGGGCAAGGGTAGTCATAAGTCCAGCATAAAATTTCGGGTCGTTGATATTGGGACCATATATGGACCCTAATATTAACTTTGAGTGGCCTAATATGGCCCTAAGAATCACATATCGGCCTCCCGGGTCAGCAATTTGGTGAATGAGATGGAATGGGACTCTCTTAGATATTAGAATAGCTGTCCCCCTTTTATGAGAATCAATTCCAGATCCAAATACCTGACTCACCCAATTTCTCCATAAATAAGTTGTTTGATTAGGCAACAAGTGCGTCTCTTGCAGAAAGGCTGCATCTACTTGCAAGCTTTTCAAATGAATTAGTACTTTGGCTCTCTTGGCTGGGGTCTGAGCTCCTTTTATATTCCAAGAACAATAATTAAGACCCATCCTGATTGGTACTAAATCCTAGCAAGGTGAAATATGTTCTAATAGGACAGAACCAGCACAGAACATTTGTTTTAGTTATAGTACCTCTCAGGCCAGTGGCAGACCTCCCCTGTATTATTGTTCTCCACCCCCCCACCCCTTCACTAAAACCCTGACTTCCAATTCTCTGGAAGTACCCCTTTGATCCTCCCACCATACCATTAGTCCTTAGTTTCTTAAGGGTCCCAGTTAGGCAATTTGGTGTGGGAAGGTCAAAACCTCTTGTATGGTTCATGACTGTTTCCTGGTTACAGACACTCCAACTCCTACCCCGCTCCCCCCTCCCAGACTTGAATAACCAAAAGATTATTGTAAAAATAAAAACATAAACCATCCTATGATCTGATTCTAATTATACGCCCTAACAAGGTGAAATTGTAAACTTTTATATCAATTATCCCTATAGCATAACATTGCCCCCAAACTTCGTTATGGTTACCATTAATTTTAAGAATTTAAGTCCTAAAGTTATGTGTATGCAGTTATGGAGTATATCGTTACCATAACTAAACTAATACACTTTAACATCATATCCAAAAGATGTTTAAATCTGCTATAACTAGGAATAATAGACCCATGCTTGTAGTAAACAGGTGTATTACACATAGGCCCCCTTACTACTTGAAACAGTTGTATGTAAAATCGAAAAAGAAAAAATAGATGACCATTTACTACTCAGCATAATTAGTTTAACCTTGTAGTCCAAATAAAATTCACCGGACTGCAATCATTTGTGTACTATAGCGGAACCTCCGCTGAGGTATTAGCCAAAAGTACTTGATGGAAGTCAAATCAGCTCCGCAAAAAAAAAAGAAAATCTTGACAGTCTTCATGCTGTTACCCTCTATATGTCAGGATAAACCAAGGCGTACACAAAACCAGAGCTCGCTGCCTCTAAATTAAATAAAAGGAATGTGTTCTCTCCCTGGCGTTCCCTAACCAAAATGGATAAAGATTCTGTATAGGAGCCAAATTACAAGAGGCATTTTTAAAATAAACAAGGAAAGGAAAAAGCAAATATTGCCATCCTCTGGTCATCGGAGAGTGAAGTCCCATTAGAACTTGTCAAGGTTCCTTGTAGAAGTCCTTTCTACCTTCCCACTGAGGAGTACGATCTGCGTAAAGTCCAGTGACCTGATTCGTTATTGTAATGTCTTGGCTGGCTTGCTTGGCATCTTTCCAAGAGACTAACAAACACCCTGCTATTTATGCTGACCGCACTAGCTAGACGTATCCTGTGAAAATAGCGGCAGACCACAAGTAGTTTAATGGCACCAAGAAAATGTGAGATAGACCAAATATTACCTTGACTGGTAATTCTAACCTGATGCACGAGTATTAATTGCCAAAAATACAGTCGCGCTCCCCCTCATGCTTATCTTTCATGATAAAATTTTCAGAGGTGCATATGAAAGTCAGGGGGGTTCCTTGGGGCCAATCTTCCTACCGGCATCCTCATCTTCTCCCCAGGACAAAAGGACTAGAACAAAATGAGATACTATCCAGGAATCACATCCACTATAAAAAATAAACGATGAGTGCACATTCTTTGGGGCATCACAATAAAACTCAGTGGAATTTCCTTCCCTCCAAACCCAGTTTGACATTTTAATCGATTTTCACCGGACCAGTCTACCAGCCTGCAGACCCCCTCCATTAAGAAAATTAACCATATCTCTGCATTGAGGTCGAGTCATCATACTTCACTGATATCTGGATCAGCATTGAGCAAATAAATCAGGGTACAGGGTAGTTAGTTCTCGGGCAGCCTGTTCTGCATTCTCGAAGGTTTTCCACATACCTTGGTATAGAATCGAGAGCCTAGCCAGGTATAGCATCCGAAACTTTATGCTGGCTGCAAGCAATTTTGTAACACTGGAGTCATATTCAGCTCTTTTCTGGTGAGTAGCTACTGGGAGATCCTGTGTGACTCGTAAGTCCGCCTGGTCCCATTTGATTTCTTGCAACTCCTTGGTCTTAGGCAGTATATGTTGATGATCCAAGTAACTTAGTAGCCGCATGGTGAATGGTCTGGGTTTGGATCCAGAAGATGGTCTTGGCCGAAGGGATATGTGGGCTCTTTCCACCACATATGTCGCTGAGTGAGGTGGGGTGCCAGCTATCCTCAGGAGCAGCTTCTAAGCAAAAATCACAGGCGAGTGACCCTCTGCTTCCTCTGGAAGGCCAAACACCACCAGGTTGTTACGCCTGTTACGACCTTGCAGGTCTTCTAGCTTTAGCTCTAACTTGTTCATTTTTTGCCTCGTAGATACCATTTCAGGCTCCATTTGGGATTGCCAGCTTTCTAATGAGGACGTTCGTGCTGCGACATCGGTTACTGCCTGAGTAGTATCTTTTAACTCTTCTTTTATGGTTTTTAGATCGGAAGCAATATCTTGAAAGGCGGTCTTTAGTGGGGCCAGTTCTGCAAGGAATTTGTCTTCGGGCAGTGGAACAATGACATTAGATCCTTGTGAGGACTTGATTATTGCAGTGATTTGAGTCTTAGGCCTCTTAGCTTGTTTATCTGGAATCATAGGTGGCATGTGCACAGGGAGGGCCTACTTCATCTCTGCATCCATTCTTCTAAATTTTACCTTTATCTTAAGTTTTACTTTTCACTCTATCATGTTCCAGGAGGTTTCAGCCGGTGAATTAGACGTTTATGGCTGCTTGGTTAGCTCGAAGTGAGGGTTTATTTTAAAGTTTTATAGCCGTGAGGTGAGAGCGGAGTATAGAGGCATCCGTCTACTTGGAAAGCATCACGTGACTCTCAGGATGTCCCTGCTTCTAGCTGAAGCTGCAGTTGGGAGGCTCCAATCTGTTGTTCTTGTAAAGACTTTAACTGCTGATTTAAAGACTCAAGCAAACCCTCAGTAGAGTTTTTCTATAATATAGTAGTAGTAGTAGTAGTAGTAGTAGTAGTAGCTTCATTTATAGAGCACCCTTCCCAAAAGGCTCAGTGTGCTGTACAGAGTGGCATAAAATAAAACATCCAAATAATTTAAATAGTACTCTAAAATATATGCACAGTAGTAACAGGAGAATATAAGATAATAACAGTATATCTTCATTTTCCAATGACCTGGTCAAACAGGAATGTTTTTAATCCCCTTCTAAAGGCCTCCACCGAGGGGGCCCTCCCTCAGTCACCAGGCAACAAATTCCACAATAGAAGGCCGGCTACTTCAAAAATAGGGTCTCCAAACGATTTCAACTGGGCTCTATGGGACTGAAAGGAGGCTGTCCTCGGAGCAGCAGAGGGGGTGTGAGGACTGGACAGGATGCAGGAGCTCCAACAGGTAGTCAGGATCCAACCCATGTAGGGCTTTATAGGTTAGAAGACCAGCCTTGAAGGTAACACCCCACTTCATCAGCAGCCAGTGCAGCTCATGCAGCACCGGGGTCACATGGCTAAACCTCAAAAGGCCAGTCAGCAATCTGGCAGCTGTGTTCTACAGTAGCTGCAGGCATCGTAGGGTACCTCCACTAACCCCGAGGTAGAGTAATCAGTAATCAAGCCTAGACATCATGAACACAAGCACAAGGGTCAGCAAATCTTCAGGTGGGATAAGGTATTTAATCCGGTTGATATTTCTCAGATAGTAAAAGTCACTCAGCTACAGCCAACAACTGAGCCTCCAATGTCAGCTGTTCATCAAAAATGACCCCCCAGATTTTCCACCATAGCAGCCTGAATGGCTCGAGCTAAAGTCCTGTCTCCTCCATGACAGACTCTGCTCCCCCCTTCCAACCTGGCTCAGTCACCAGCACCTCAGTCTTATCCGGGATAAGCATCAGCCAACTAGATTCCATCCATTTCTGGATTTCAGCACCTGACAGCATCCGATTTTCCTGATGCAAAGGACAAATACAGCTGGACATCATCTACATAGTAATTAAAGTCCAGCTTGCACTGTCAAATGATCCCTTCCAAGAGCAACATGTACACTGCAAACAACATGGGTGAGAGGACCAAATCTTGGGGCATACCACAAGACTGGAGCATTGGGGATGATAAGAAAATACCCATCACCACCCTCTGCATCCGATCCTTGAGGTAGGACTCAAACCAGTGGATGGCAGTGCTGGTGAGTCCAACGTGCTCCCTCAGATAATCCAACAACTGCCCATGGTCCACAATGTCAAATGTCGAAGAGAGATCAAGGAGAATGAGAAACATAGGAACATAGGAACATAGAAACATAGAAACATAGAAACAGACGGCAGATAAGGACCGCTTGGCCCACCCAGTCTGCCCATTTCCCTGCCTACTGGATAAGCTGCAGATCCTAGTTAACCAGCAGCCTACTTCTTCCTACCCCCATCCCCTAGAATTGCCTTATGACTGTCCCATGCATGCTTGAATTCCACCACTGTTTTTGACTCCGACCTCCTCCGAAGGCCATTCCATGCATCCACAACCTCTCTGTGAAAAATACTTTCTTAAATTACCTCTGAGCGCCCCCATCTTCAAATTGTGCCCCTTGTTCTTGCACACCTCTTTTTTTGAAAGATGCTACCCTCTTGGATTTTGTTGATTCCCTTGAGGTACTTGAAAGTTTCTATCATGTCCCCCCTCTCCCTCCTTTCCTCGAGGCTATACATATTAAGCTCCTTTAGTCTCTCTTCATATGTCTTCCAGTGCACACCCTGCACCATTTTAGTTGCCCTCCTCTGGACAGCTTCCATCCTGTCTATGTCTTTGCGAAGACTGGGTCTCCAGAACTGCACGCAGTACTCCAGATGGGGTCTGACCAGCTGTCTGTACAGAGGTATAATAACTTCCTGTTTTCTACTGGTGATGCCTCTCCCTATGCATCCCAATATCCCCCCAGCCCTCATTGCTGCCCTCTCACATTGCTTGCCCACCTTTAGGTCATCTGATATGACTACCCCAAGTCCCTTTCCATTTTTGTTGTCATTAGTATCTCACCCCCCATTGTGTACTCTACCCCTGGGTTTTTTTTTCCCAGGTGCATTACCTTGCACTTCTTAGCATTGAATCTAAGCTGCCATACATTTGACCATTCCTCTAACCTTGCCAAGTCCCTTTTCATCCTTTCCACCCACCTTGTGCATCAACTCTGTTGCAGATCTTTGTGTCATCTGCAAAGAGACATACTTTTCCTTCCAGTCCCTCTGCAATGTCGCCTATAAAGACATTGAAGAGGACTGGTCCTAATACTGAACCCTGCAGTACCCAACTAGTAACCTCCCTTTCATCAGAGTGGACTCCATTTACTATTACTCTCTGTGTCCTATTTTCCAGCCAATTTTTTACCCAGGCTGTCATCTTGGGACCCACTCCCAGGCTAGCTAACTTGTATTAATCTTTTGTGGGACTGTGTCAAATGCCTTGCTAAAGTCTAGGTAGGCCATGTCCACAGCCCTCCCTGATCTACTACTTTGGTCACCCAGTCAAAGAAATCTATCAGATTTGTCTGGCATGACCTTCCCGCTGTGAATCCATGCTGCCTTGGGTCCTGTGCCCTCTGGCCTCTAGATACTCGAAATTCTTTCCTTCAGAAGTGATTCCATCATTTTCCCTACCACTGAGGTTAAACTAACAGGTCTGTAGTTTCCTGCTTCTGCCTTGCTCCCACTTTTGTGAAGGGAATCACATCTGCCCTCCTCCAGTCCTCGGTACCACCCATCCTCCCATGATTTGTTAAACAGGGTAGTCAGTGGTGTCACTAATTCTACCCTTAGTTCTTTTAGAATTCTGGGATGAGTCCCATCAGGCCCCATTGCTTTGTCCACCTTCAGTTTTAAGAGTTCTTTCAGAACCCTTTCTTCTGTAAATGGGCTGGTATCAACTTCTGCATCCAGTGTATTTCTACTGTTTGTTCTAGGTACCCCCCCCTTCCTTTGTAAATACTGAGCAAAAATATTTGTTTAGTATCTCTGTCTTTTCACAGTCTCCTCTGCCCACCCTCCCTTATTAAGCCTCACTATCCCTCCCTTGGTCTTCCTTCACTCCCTGATGTACCTATAAAGGTTTTATCCCCTTCTTAACTGAGTTGGCTATCTTTCCTCGGTTTGGGCCTTTGCTGTTCTGACTGCCTTCCCAGCTTCCTTTGCTTTAACTGATACAGTTCTCTGTCCTGCTCCTTCTGTGATTCCTTGTACTTCCTGAAGCTTTCTTTTTCTTGAACCTTCACTGCCACTTCCTTTGAGAACCATAGTGGTTTCTTACATCGTTTAGTTTTGTTTATTTGCTTCACACAAAGGCTTGTTGCCTCTGTGGTGGCAGTTTTATTATTCCCATTGTTCTTCCACCCTCCTTCCTGCCCATTTGCTAGTGCATTCCTTAGGCACTTACCTATTTTGGCAAAGTCAGCCTCCTAAAGTCCAGTACCTTCGCTTTATGGCTTGACCTCTATTGCTGTGTTTATTGTGAACCATACTGTTCGATGGTCGCTAGTTCCCAGATGGCTACCCACTTCTACATCTGTGATCTCTCTTCATCTCCATTTGAGAGAACCAGGTCTAAGATTGCTCCCTCTGAGTGGGCTCCAATACTAGTTGTCTAAGGCATGCCCCCTGTAGGGCATCTAGAATAACCCCACTCTTCGAAGTGGCTGCGGCAACTGCACTCCAGTTAACATCTGGCATATTCAGATCACCCATCAGCAATATCTCCCCATTTTTGCCATACTAAGTATACTTTCTATCATTTCCTTGTCCATTTCCTCCCTCTGAGAAGGGGGTCTGTATACAACCCCTGTGCGGATTGTGATGCCATTGCCGGTCTCCAAATTTACCCACAGTGCTTCTTCTCCTCCCTGTTTTCTCTTTTGTTCTGTTACTTTGATTCCTTCCCTTATGTAAATAGCTACTCCTCCTCCTCTTTTACCCTCTCTGTCTCTCCTGTAGATAGTGTATCCTGGTATGTTTATGTCCCAGTCATGGTTTTGTGTGAACCATGTTTCTGTGACTGCCACGATATTGAGATGTTCCTCCTCCATCAAGGCCACTAATTCAGGAAGCTTGTTACTCAGACTATGTACATTGGTACTCATTGCTTTCCATTTTTTGATGGCTTTACTTTCTGTTGCAGCATCCCCCACTGACCTTTCTACCTCGGTCTTTTTCCCATTTAGTACCCTGTTTTGTAGGGAGAGGCTGGGATTTTCCTGCTGCTTATCAGTGCCTCCCCCCTTGACTAGTTTAAAAGCTTGCCAATGAAGCATTTAAACCAATTGCTCAAAAGACTTGTTCCCTTCCTGGACAGATGCAGACCATCCTGCCAGTATAGGCTGGTGTCTCTCCAGGTGGAACCCCAGTTCCCAATGAAGCCAAACCCCTGTGCTCCACACCATTGACCGTTCACCTGTCTCTTGCCCTGAGAAGGTCATTACACACTCTGACTAATGATATCTCTGTGCTATGCCCAGGTCTGATACCAGATTGGAGGGATTCATAGATGTCATGGGTCCAGAGGTGTGCCTGAAGCTGCAGCGCCACAACCTTCTTGATACCCTTACCTAGAAAAGGCAGGTTACAGACTATGCAAAAATTCCCTAGAACATCCAGGTCTAAAGCTGGCTTCTTTAATATGTGTTGAAACAGTGCATCTTTCAGTGCCACTGGAAAGACTCCCTCCAACAAGGAACATTTAATTATTACAGTGTACACTGATTCCAGGGACCCCCTGCAACTCACTAGTAGATGCCTAGGGCCTGGGTCTATTTCAAAAAAGGTCGTCCACAGCTCTGAAATCACCTCTCTGACCTTATCCATCAGAACTGGCTGAAACTGCACCCAGGACTACTGAGTGCATCTGTGAGATCCCTACCCAGCTCTGCTGGGCCATGACAGACCTTCAGGAGAGATCCTGGCCTGAACAGAGGACACTCTGTCTGAGAAAAATTGAGTGAACTCTTCACACTTAGTTGTTGATAATGTTCTATACACAGTGGGCCAGATACTCAAAGGGGTTGCACCTGGCGCAACTGAGGTGTGCTGGCACAACCCTAGTAATGCGCTCCGGTGCAATATTAAACAGGGGGACTGTCGCAATGCAAGTCCCTATGCACTGGGGTGCAATGTTAATGTATGTGGCACAAATGCAGGGGCGTTCCCATGCATATGCGGCACATCCCAATATTCAGCCCGGGATGTGTGGCGCATATGCTGGCACAACCCTGAGTTGTGCCACAGATGGGGGCTCAAAGTTGAGACGGTCAAAAAAAAGCTCAAAGCCAGGCCACCCACAGGTGGGCTGCTGTATTGCAGGGTGCAACACAGCACCCGTCAGCCATGGGTGGCCACCTGCCCAGCAGGGACACCGTCCACAAGCACCCACACCCACCCCGGTGGTCCAGTGTTCCCCCCACCGTCCTGCATGCCCGATTGCAGGCACATGTATACAGCAAAGAACCCTGATGGTCAAGGGGTTTTCCCTCCCCATATGCCTGATCATGGGGGTAGTAATAATATAGTAAACCTGGTGGTCTGTGGGTACCCCTCCTCCCACCCACAAAGGCCCCTGTCACCCAGATCCCCCCTCCGTCATTGGCGGGCGGTAGCACCCGCCCACATACTGCCTGGCTGCCCACCAAATGACAGCGTCGGTATGATCTGTAAGCTTATTGGTCACACTGTGGTCCAATGGCTTGCAGACTATACTGTACTACACAGGCACATATACATGGAATGACTGCGTTCATTCACATATGTGTGTCTGTGTAGTACAGTATGGTCTGCAAGCCTATTGGACCACAGTGTGGACCAACAGGCTTACAGTTCGTACTGTATGCTGTCATTTGGCGGGTGGTATGTGGGTGGGGTGCTGCTGCCCGCTGATGACGGGGGGGAGCTGGGTGGCCGGAAGCCTCTGTGGGTGGAAGGGGAAGAGGGACCCATTAGACCACCAGGTTTACTTATATTTTTACTACTGCCCACAATCGGGCATACGGGGGGAGGGGGGACCACTAGACCACCAGGTAGGGGTTGTTCTTGAATGACTGCCCACGATTGGGCATACGGGGGGGGGCATTGACCACCAGGTCTCCAGCTACTGCTGCTGGCAACTCCGCTGGGTGCCAGGTGCATTTTTGCCAGGCTGCCCTACTCATCGCATTCAAATGGGGCCATAATGGCATTCTAACGGCCCCATGTGTGCCATGCATATATTGTGGCCCCATTTGCATGCCCAGCTCTGAATATCACAGGTGATGTGCACAGAGCAACTGCATTTACGCTGGAGCATTCCCAGTCCTCCCTGTCTGGGGAATGCGCTGGCGCATTGTTCTTGCGCCAGGCACATTCTGTGCCATATTCAATGGAGATGCACCTTTGCACTTCACCGTTGAATATCACCCTGTCCTGGCCCCAGCACAGCTCAGTTGCGCTGCACCCCCACTTGCGCCACTGCCTGGCGCACTCTGAATATCCCACCCAGTATGTATATCTGCACATACAATGCAACACGCCTGCATTTCTATTTTCTACAGTGGCTTGTTCCATGCGTCCCTTGACCATCTCTTTAAAAGCAGGCAGGTTCAACAAAGGATTATTAAGGCATCATAGCATTTCTCCCTTGGGGTGAGTCCCAATGTAACTTCAAGAGCAAGAGGACGTGGTTTGAAAGCAAAACTGGGAGCATCTCACAATCTAATAGCAAATGTTGGTGTTCTTTAGAGATGTGACAAATCTATATGGGTATGTATTTGCTGGAGGGGGGGCAGAAATATGCAGTTAAACTGTCCTGTGTGGATTTAAAGATTCCCAGGTATCTACCCACCCCACCTCTTTAAAGAAAGTGCATCCAGCCTTCTGCGCTGCTGAGTCCCGGGGAGGAAGGGGAAGGGGGGGGAAGCAGAAATTGTTTAACCAAGAAAGGCACACTAAGCCAAAGCTTGTTTCCAGGTGCAACCTGGGAGCACAGGGAAGTTAAGTGACAGCTCAGGGCCACACAGTATACAAGTGGGGGCCATAGGATTCAAACACAAATTTCCAGGTTTGCAGCTCACAGCCCTAAACCACTGCACTATACTGCCTCCTAGTAGTATCTCTGCTATCAAAAATCATGTTATAGTCTCCTCCCATGTTTAACACACCCTTCTGAATTTCAGCAATTTTCCATAGCAATGACCTAAGGGAACCACAATCCATACCTGAGGAGAAATACAGACTCACCAGGGTCAATTCAATGCCCATACAGGAACTTGTGACTAGTGCCTTTCTACCCAGGGGTCCATAAAACTGGCACTTTGCTGAAAAGGGGGTTGTTTGAGAACCAGAACTGCTGTGCCCTCTGTTTCCCTTGTTGGAAGGTAGGTACTATTACCTGAGAGTAATCAAATTTTCCAGGAGTCAAGTGCTCCTCCACACGAAGGTTTTGGTTTTTTTGAAGAAACACAACAGTAGGGAACAGTGATGGAGGATAAAACCTTAGAGATATTATAGGGTTATTAAGACCAGTGACATTATGGGAATATACTGTTAATGCCTGTGAGGGAGCTATAGGGCTAAGAGGGGCGGGTTCACAGAATGCAAACCCAGGCTGGTATAAAGCATGAAAAACTTCAGGCACTAGTTGTACAGAATATGGGAGCAGTGTTAAGGAACCTGTAATGAGTCCACAACCTAGCTGGAAAAAAACATAATAAAACCTGATTCAGGCAAGTCTGATGTAAAAGTAAACAATTTTGAATCTATAAATGCCAAAAAAGATTTCTGAATGTAGATGTTTCATCAATGTGACACTACTATATATATTTATGTGCTTTTAACTGTGATGCTTTTTACATCGGTAAGACATCTCAGGCTTTTAAAATACACTTTGGAAAGCACCTATGTGCTATACAGAGAAGGGATCTTGATAATGCCTTTTCTGGTCATGTACATTTACAGAAAGCTGGACAGGTACTTGAATTTAAATTTTTTGACACTGAAAAGGTCAATTTGGGCAGACAGGGTGGAGATTTAGAGGCACTTACCCTAAGAGGAGAGGGTATGTGGATTGTCCAGTTGGGTGCATTATATCCCCCAAGACTTAATGAGAGATTGTAATATGCCCCCTTCATAAAAACACAGCTAATGTATTGGGTCTTCTCCCAACTGAGTGTTTCTATTTGCTTTTCTTCTGTCCTCCTTCCTTCCCCCCAATACCCTGGTTGTCTCCGTGGTTTAGAGATATATAACATTTTGTAGCAGTGTTAATACAGCTGATGGTGTTTGCAAGTAGTATTATTAAACAGTGATCTATTGTGAAATGTAATAATTTATACTCCTCACTGTCAACTGTAATGAACTGTTCACTGCAACATTCCTTGTTTTTAATGAATGTTGTATGAACTTGGTGGTTGTTACCATGATTTGTATTAGTATATGGCACAGTCACTTTAAATTGGGCAAATAAAAGCCTACATGGCAGCTTCACCTAGCAACCCTTGAGAAAGCTTCTGAACAACACCAATTGGGCTGTTCTGTTTTGCATCCAGATCCCTCACCTATTATTGCTGCTGCTGCTGCTGCTTTGTAAGTTTGCACTTGTCATTTGACTTTCTTGCACTTAGAAGTTTTGCACAATCATGTATGTGTGTGTGTGTTTTAAAACAATAAGACTGCATTAAAGTATAGACCATTGCTGGAGATGGCTTTTTGGTTTTTTTCTGTTACGTCTAATGTAGCCAATGATCAAGGCAAGATGTAGCACAAACTATCACTGCAGCAATAAACAAAGGACAATTGGACAAAGAAGTAAAGCTACAACACGTGACAACAATTAAAAGTGAATCATATATATAATTATAAAAGACAGAGTGGGCTTCCAACATAGGAGGATCAAAACAGAGATCCTCTAATAAACTGAGGATGGAGGAAAACTGACAACCACAAGGTAGTCAGGCCTCCAGGGTTACAGAAAACACTGGACATGGGGATGGGCAGTTGGGAGTGGATGGTCATCAGTGTCCAGATCAGCAGCCAAAGGGCAGATACTTGAGTAGGAGCATATAGCTGCTGTAGGTGCCCACCTGCATAGGCCAACATGGAGAAGGCAATCTCTCCTTACTGTTAGAGGAAACAGCAAGGGCACTCAGCATGGACATCCAGCTAAAGACCTATAGAAAATACTAAAACAGCATCCAGAGAAGGGCAACCAAGATGATCCCGGGCCTCCAGGGGTTCTCCTATGAAGGGCATTTAGAGGCTTTAAGTACGTTCTCGCTGGAGACTAGGAGGGAGTGAGGGAACATGATAGAAACATACAAAATTCTGAGAGGAATAAACAGGGTGCCCTCTTCGGACCTGTTCATCAGGGTTGACAACCCCAGTAAAAGGACACAAGTGGAAGTTGGGGGGGGCTTCAGGAGGGAGCTCAGGATACACTATTTTATGGAAAGGGTAGTGTAACCATGGAATAGGCTGCCCACCAAGGCAGTGGAAGCAAAGACAGTGACATCATTCATGCTGTAGTGAGACAGAGTAAAAGCTCAGATAAAATCCATGGGACCAGTGGGGGGCATTAAACAGTTGAGGGTTAGGTCCTGGGATCTGAAAAGATCTTGGGAACTCAAGGGCAGGCTAGATAGACCCTCTGTCTCCTTCTGCCATCACTTTTCTATGTTTCTGTAGGAATGAACACTAAATATCCCTGAAAAAATGTACTTTAAAACCAGGTCAGATGCCCCAAACACAGCATTTTGTAAAGTAGACAATTGACTGGTGCATGTAGTATCACCTTGCTACAAAAAAGGGGGATGATCAGTTTATCACTAAGAAACATCAAATACCATAAGACAGTATTTAACAACCTGAGGTACACTGTGCTGAATAATATGAGGCAAGAATAAACCTATTCTGGGGGTCCAGGGGGACAGCATGAGTGGCTGAGAAGCATCCCCGGGGGGGGTGGGAGTGAAGCTGAGGGGCCCTCTGCCAACAAGGAGGCATGATTTCAAGCTCTCTTGGTTCAACAGATACAGCAGGGACTGTAGCCAAGAGATCCAATGGGCAGGCCTCAGAAGCACCCCTCTCTCCCCTCAGAACACTGCCCAGCCCAGCTGAGGAGCCTGCAGAGATAAAGTTGACTTCCATCCAGCTTGTGTGGAGAGCTCTTACCCACCCAGGGCTGGCACTCCATTTATTGCTGCTTACTGGTCATCACATGACATATCATGTGACCTCTCCTTCAAATTACTAACTGCCCACTTTCCCATTTGCAGCTTATACTCTCTAGCCACCAGGGTGCATTGCATTACACCTCAAGGCACCTCTTTATCCATCTTTATACTTAATATTAAACTTCCACCCCTTAACTCTAGGAGTCACTATACTGCACTCCCTCCCCCTGTTTTTCTACTACTCTCTCTTCCCCAGTTCATCCCCCTACCACTAAACCTTTATTGCTACAGGCTGGCTAATTGTCTTCCCACTGGTCTTAAACCCTGTACCTTTAACTCCAAAGTCAGCTGCTCAATCCCTATGCCATCAAGTCAAGCTACTTTCTGTTTCTATTTGCCATGCCTTGTAGCTACTGACTATATAGGCTGCTAAAAACAAAACATCTTGGTTTCCTGTGGCAGGGCTCAAACCCGGTACCTCTGATTCCAAGATCTGTAGTTCTGCCTCTCTGCCTCCAGGCCAATGAGTCAGGCTATTTTCTGCTCAGTACCTCACAACTCTTAAAGCCCTCTAGCTCCCTAGTTACTAAACAAAAACAACTCAGTTTTCTGCTGTCTTATTGCAGGACTCAAACCCTGTGCCTTTGCCTCTAGGGTCTGCTGCTGTACCTTCTGGCCAACCAAGACAGGTTACTTTCTGCTCAGTACTTCACTACTCATAAACCTACTGGCACTATGGTCTGCTAAAACAAACACATCTCAGTCCCCTACTATCTTGCTGCAAGAACCATGTACCTCTGGTGCCTAAAGCAGAAGCTCTGTCACTACACCAGCAACTCAGGATAATACCTTGCGCTCTCCCAAAGTCCCTAAGCTTTGTCCCCTTCCCCTGAACCACTCAGTGTCCTTATAACACTGCATACCATGTCTTCCATCACCACATGTCACCTGCTACTGACTATAGCACCCACCTTCCTACTAGGGGAGGCTCTACATCTCCCTTCACTTGGTGACTCGGAACAGCCTAGCACCAAGCTCCTAACCTTAGCCATCCTACCCACCCCTACCACCGACCCATTCCTCTCATTCCAGCAATGGACCATACTTCCCCTAAGCTCCAATCACCCTACTGGTACTACTGTGTTACTGCAATGGACACTACTCTGCCTGGCCTCTCCCTCCCTACAGGACCTATTTACTCCCGCCTCCACATGGTGCTGTTCCCCCTCCCTAATGGTGCCTAAGCTCGTGAAGAAACATTTAAAGTTGGCTGCCCTGCGCATCCTCCTACTACTACTCCTCCTTCTTTCTGGAGACATTCACCCCAACCCAGGACCCCCTCCCCCTCCGGGTTACTACATCCAAGATCCTCACTATCGCCTCCCTCAATATATGTAACCTACTCAAGAATTTTGATTTCTTTCAGGGATGGGCTGCTCAGAATCGCCCCAGTGTCATCTCAGTAGTTGAAACCTGGCTCAACAACCACACCCCCGACTCTGCAGTCTCACTTCCTGGCTTCACACTATACCGAGCAGATAGAACCTCAAAGAAAGGGGATGGTTGTGCACTGTGTGTCCAGGAATCACTACAGTGTCTTGCCCTCCCTTCCCCATCACTTGAACACGGGGCCCAATCTCTCACATTGAAGATCACTCTTGCCCGTAACAGAGCCCCTTTGTTCCTCTCCTCTGTATACATCCCCCCCCCAAAATCAGAAGGCCGCTTTCCTCTCTGACCTCAACCATCTCCAGACTTTCCCAGACAATGCTGACATCATTGCCCTCGGAAACTTCAATACAAACTGGCTGGCTGACACTTCAGCCCCTGTTAGGGATGTTGCAACTGCTCAAAACCTGACCCAGCTTGTGACTACTGCCACTAGAATAAACCAGAGGACTGGTACTGCCACCCTTCTAGATCTAGTGCTCACTAACACCCCACATAAAGCTACACAGATCAGGGTACTACCTGATGTTCTGAGTGACCACTCTCCAGTGCTATGTCACTGGTCGTACTGTATTAACAAGCCCCCCACCCCAAAACTGTCCTACAATGCTGCCTCAAACCTGGCAAACTACAGTCCCTTAAACTGTACCTCCTAGTTACTGACTGGTCCCCCATAAGAAATGCTCAGAACATTGACTCTGCCCTCAACTATTTCATTCATATGTTCAACACTGCCTGCAACCTGTTTGCACCCCTGATCAAACAAAAAATTAAAGGTGCCAACACACCATGACTATCTCAAGCCCTTTTGGACCAGATGTGCGAACGAGACAATCTGTGGCACATTGCTCAGGATACCAGAAAATCCCCTGACAGGCAGTGCTACCAGGAAGCGTGCAATAAATGCACATGGGATATTCGAAAAGCAAAGGCTGAGTACTTTAAAACCTTGCTCACCAACACATGGGGCTCAGGTCGCAAGTTTTGGGACTCACTAAAAACGCTAAGTGGCAAAGCCTCCACTGCCCCGCCTACCCATATCAGGGCCAACGGATCTATCACCTCAGACCCAGCCCTTATCACAGACACATTAAATGATGCCTTCTCTGACCTCACTGGTGTTCACCCCCAACTTTTTCTCCCCACCTACCCTATACCACACTGCCCCCCCAACCCCCTTTCTACTTTAAAGCAGTTTCCCAGTGTGAAGCTGCCCCTCTCCTACTCAAAGCCCTCAGTAAATCTCATTTCAGCAGTGACACACTGGACCTGAAACTGCTTAGACTCACATTCAATGAGGTTCTCCCCACCCCTTACCATGCTTTTGAACCACTCCCTTTCTCTTGGCCAGTTCCCCACCAAATGGAAATCTGCTCTCATAACTTCTATCCTTAAAAGTGGTGACCGCACCCTGCCTGGGAACTACTGCCCAATATCAATCCTGCCTCCCCTCTCTAAAACCCTGGAGAAAATAGAGACGACCTCACTAAATATAGAATACTGTGTCCTGAACAACATGGCTTCCGCCAGAACTATAGCACCACCACTGCCCTCTTGGAATTTACTAACGCCCTCCATACATCCCTGGACACTGGCTACACTGCTAGCACTGTCTTTATAGACCTCTCAAAGGCATTCAATACCGTGCACCACTTGCTTCTCCTGGACTCCATCACTCAGATAGGCCTCTCCCATGAGACCACTGACTGGTTTGCCAGCAATCTGTCTGAGAGAACCCAGACAGTCCAGATTGCCCACTCCCTGTCATCCCCCCCCCCCACAAGTCAGGTCTGGGGTCCCTCAAGGCTCTATTCTTTTTTTTTTTTTTCTATTTATTCTTTCTGCCCCTGCCGCCGGTAGCCCGGAACCATCTGCCGGTCACGCTTCCACCCCCCACATCGGCCTCACACCCTTCCGATACCCCGTGGCTTACCCCCCACAGTGGGGCTGCGGCACTGGGGACACATGCCGCAGGCGTCAGACTAGGTCGGAGGGCTGGCCTGAGGGGGCTAATTGAAGCTGTGACCAGCTTCATCTAGGAGCCCAGCGGCATTCTCCCTTTTCCTTTTTCGGGGCGGGGTGTGATGGCAGGCGTCCCTGCCCCGCTCGCCTTGACCACTGTTGAGGGTCGGTAGTCGCTACACCTGGTCTCCACCAGGAGTCGCGCAGACCCGATCACTACCCCATCCTCCCCGGAGAGGAGAGCAGTCCATGGGGCTCTGTCCTTCTCCCGACCCGGCCCTCCAGCGACCCAAGTCCGCCTCGAACCTGTCGCCGGGCGCCGCAAGCGGAAATCCCATCGCTGCGCCGGCGGGCCGGCTGTCAAGGCTCTATTCTTGGCCCACTTCTCTTTTTCCAATTCCTCAACACCCTGCCAAACACCTGCTCAGGAAAAATTCTATTGTATGCAGATGATGCAGTCCTCTACAACTCACACACTGATCCTGCAGCCCTCCACTCAGCACTCCAGAAATCCTTCTCTGAAGCTGAATCCTGGTTCATTCAGCACAGGTTAGTA
This sequence comes from Neoceratodus forsteri, assembly GCA_016271365.2. Taxonomy (NCBI): domain Eukaryota; kingdom Metazoa; phylum Chordata; order Ceratodontiformes; family Ceratodontidae; genus Neoceratodus; species Neoceratodus forsteri. The sequence goes on along the minus strand of CM057451.1, from coordinate 453,403,505 downwards.
CTAAATTACAAAAAAACTAAATCCATGATGTTTGCACACCCCCAAAATAAGAACCTAGGACAACCCTTGATCATTCTGAACTCACTGAAAGACCCTCTTGAGAAGGTTACCACTTTCAAATACCTTGGCATCACCCTAGACACTGGTCTCACTTTCCACAACCATATCCGGATGCTCAGCACCGCCATCAATACACGTATTGGTCTCCTTCACCGCTATAAGCACTGCCTCCCCCCCGAATCTCTCCGCCTAGCCATCTCTGCATCTATTCTAGCTCTAATTGATTATGGAATCATCATCTATGGTGCAGCCGACACCACCCACCTACACAAGATTAGACTAGTCATCAATAAAGCTTGCAGACTTGCTACAGGCTGTCCTAGACTTAAACACACCTGCACCCTCTATGCCTCAGCAAACTGGCTCAACTTCGATGGGAGGCTAAAGTGCCAGGCCTGCCTCTTCGCTAAGAAAGTCAACTCAAGATTACTCCCACCAGCCTCTCCCCACTACTTTAGTCCCTACTGTCTACCTGCCTCACACGGCAATCAGCGACTACCCACTTTAGGGTACCTCGCTGCAAGACCACCTCAGGCCAAAGAACATTTCGATATCTGGCCCCATCCTGGCTCAACTCACTCCAAAATTCCCTCCTCACTGAACCCAAACTTGGTCAGTTCAAGTCCCAACTAAGGGACCTTATCACCCAGGGATCAGGACATGACTGCCCCTAAACCTGACCTTCCATTTCTACCACCCCCACCTCCCCTCCTCCTCCTCCCTTGACCATGGACCTAACACTGGTCCGCTGCCCCTAGGCATGCCTATACCGTGACAATGGACCCCAATGTCTTGCCTTGGCCAACGAAGAACTCCTGGGCATGGCTAGCGTCATCGCCCTGAAATATTATGCTTGTACCTGTAACCTTTTGCACTTTATACCTTGCTAGCAGCTCTCTGTTACCATGTATTCCCTGCTGCTGTTTTGTATTTTCTGTATTCATTTTCAACCATTCTGTAACCATTGTCTGTAATTACTATGTTAATTGTTACTTTTGCCATGGTTGTCTCTGTCTTATGTACGACGTGGAACCTTTGAAAAGGAGTCTTTGACTCAAAGGTGTTATCCGATATTTATCAATAAACAATAAACAAGGAAAACTCATCCCTAAGAGACAGAGCCTCAACCATCACTCCCCCCCTCCCCAGGCACCCCCAGCTGCCGAGGATGGATGTAGGCATGAAAATCTAACCTGACTCTCAGAGTATTTATAAAGTCCCACTTAAGAATGTAAAGCTCAAGCTGTGCTGAGACTCCAAAGCAAAACCAGAACATTTCAAACAACCCCCTTAAAGATGTGACAGGGTACTCAAAGGAAGTAGTCCACTTCTGGTTGGTGATCTGGTGTGCTGTCCCCCAAGCTCTCGGTCCTTCAGGAAGGAGTGCAGAATGTCGCTGATGTCCTGCATTGTGGTGGGGGCATCTTCCTTGTCCATTGCTGTGTACCTCTGAAATTGTCTTCACCATTTCGGTCATTGGGGTAGTTGCTGTGGGGAAGCTTTCTCCCTCTGTTGAACTTGCAATCCTTTCAGTTCCAGTGACTTAATTGCTTTTGCTGGAGAAGTGTATAACATAGTGCCAGAGTCCCAAAATACACCCAGTTTCACCAGGTATGGAATCCTGACTCTGACGTGATGGGCTTTCGAGGTCCATAGTACTCCAGCATGCGCCATATGTGTCTTCAGAATTTCAGGAGTGTAGTCCTGGTCAAAAAATAACTTAGCCCCATTATAAGTAACATCCTTGTGGCCCCAGGCAGTTGCAAGTATCTCCTCCTTATGTCTGTAGCTGGAGAATTTCATGACCACTGCGTGGGGCCTGGTGTTGGAGTCAGGGCCCTGTAGGCACACTCAGTCCTAAAATGGAGGGTGGCGGGAAGAGATAGCACATCCCAGAGTAAGTCCTCCAAGAACTCTGTCATCTGATCTGTTTTTGAATCTTCACAAAGCCCATAAAGTCTTAAATTGTCTCTCCTGAAACAGGCCGCAAGATGCTGGTATTTCTCCCTGAGCTCTAACTCTTCATAGTTCATATAGCCCCAGATCCCCAATCTATGCCTTTAACTATTTTGCTACCTTAAGCAGTTGATGTGGTCTGGTAGATGATCTATCCATTACCTCATCCAAAATTAAGTTAAAGTTGAACAGTTCATCGACTGTAGGGAAACCCCCCTGTGCTCAAATCATCGAGCGTTTTTGCTTTGGTGTGGATTTTGAATGTTAATTTACAACATTGAGTGTGTGTGGTGAAAGACAGTGAAAGTGTGCTTTGGGGGAGGGTGGTGTAGGTAGATTTAAGTTGGAGAAATAGTGATTTCTTTGTTTTTTGGTTATATTTTTGTTATATAACTGACTGTGTTAATGTACACACAGTAATACTGTCAGTAATAGCTGAAATTTTCTTGCTGTTTGTTGTGTGGATGTGGTGCAGCAGTTCATAAGTTCAGGTTGTTTACATTACAAATTTACAATATGTAATGTGGCATAGTACTGAACTTTTGCATTTGCTACGCATTCCTCATTCAGCATTGTACACAAACTGTTCTTTGTGTGAGTGTGTGTGCAGTGTTCGTGCATCAAATAATACACCTTTTATTGTGCCACAGACTAGTGTAATTGCAGGTGCAGCAGTGTGAACCTGCTATGCACTGCAGCTGCCTGATTTTATACTGCGACCGTGGTATCTGTTCTTAGTTTTGCTGCTTGTAGTGCCGTAAAAATCAGCACTGTCTGCATTCAGTGCTCCCCCAACCCCCATGTTCAAAAGGTATTTTTTACCAGATTGGATTGTTTTTGTGACCTCATCAGCACCAATGGTTACTGAAGTTGTTTTAATTCCATGACAGTCTCAGAGTAGTCTCTTATCTGTTGCTAAAGCCACAGTTAGTTATTTGGCTTCACATCCAGCATCCCTCCAATCAGAGAGTGAAAGTATCAAAATCTGAATTTGGTTATAATATTTGTGGTTGATCCCCCAAAATGCCTGCAAAGAGATGTGCAAGCAAAGCTGTTTCTCGCCATGGCAATGTTGGCAGTAAGATGGCCTGTGGGCGTGGTAGTAGTACACAGACACAGAAGTGCATTGTTGAAGTGAGGAAAGATACTTCTCCTGCAATGTTTTTTACAGCCCAGTCAGTAGCTTCACTCATAGTTGGAGGAGATGATGTTTTCCCATTTGGTGGTGTTAGTGTTACTGGTGTTAGTGGTAGTGGAGGTAGTATTAGTATTGTTGCGTCAAGTTCTAATTCTGACCAGTGTACCGTATCCAAACATATTGAGTGTGAAGCAGTACAAGTAAGTGGCAGCATGGATTATGTCATACTTCCTAGTAACATCCCAGTAACTGAACCTGAGGATTCTGATAATCATGTCAGTGATAGTATACAATGTGATATTCCGTCCACCGTGGCACTTAACGTCACGCATTTTCCATGCAGTGATTCACAGTGTGGTGAAAAAATATCAGGTGATGGTGGTGTAGATGCTGATGATGAATGTGATGATGCTGATGATGATGATGTTGCTGTTGTTGCAACATGCAGTCCACATGCTAGCATCCAAGCAGAAGATGTATATGTGTGTGACGTTGATGAATATGATGATGATGTAATTGACCCCAGTTGGGAACCGGAGAAAAAGAAATTAAAAGTGGCTGTGTCTGAGTCTGTTTGCAGGAATCCCCCCCTGTAAAAACTTGTGATCTACCAGTTTTAGTTGATGATGATGATGATGACCCAGTAATCAATATGATAGGTAGTCATGGTGGTCAGTTGCAGTCCAGGTTTGCAGTGCCTGAAACATCACGTACCCCCCCCCACTTCAGTGCTTAAAATAAGGAACTTAATTAAGCCACATCATGGACATGTTAAAAGCAGAGCATCACAATCCCTTGTTTGGGATTTTTTTGTTCAAGATGCAAATGATGATTCAGTTGCAATCTGCCAGGTTTGCCATGTGCGTGTGAGTTGAGGTAAAAAGGGGAGCCATCTGGGCACAGGAGGACAGCATATGCATCTTAAGAATAGGCACTTGGCACTGTGGACCCAGCACAAGCTGGCAACTAATACCACAGTGGGGCATTCACCTGCATCACCGGCAACCATAGCCAGAATGTTATCCCCTTCCATGACTGTTAAGCCCAGTAGGAAATTAAACGTGTGGAGGAGTGCGGCGATAAGAGCAGAGGATTACTACAGGCATGATGAGGTGGAGGACCATAATGACATTGAAATGTTGTCCAATGCTGTGAGAGTAGCAGTTTTTGTGGTGGTGGTGGTGGTGGTGAATGCAGTATGTCTAGTGCAAGTGGTACATCAACCCCGGTTGGTAAATCTGGCAAAATAGCAGCATTTCTGAGTTTGTCATCATCACCTGTGCAACCGTCTTCATCAAATGTCCACACTTCACCCCATGCCAATGGCATTCATCACAGAGCACAACCATTTGTGATCAACACACCCCGTGTAAAATGTTTAAGTCAGCTCATGTTACAGAGTGTTTTTGCACATAAGCTGAAGTACCCCCCCCCCCCGAATCATACAGTGTCACGTGAACTCAATGCTGCTGTAGCGGAAATGCTGGCAATTGATCTTTTGCCCTTCTCCTTTGTGGAGAATTCTGGGTTCTGGCAGTTTGCTGCATGTGCCTGTCCAAAATGGAAAGTCCCATCCAGGACATACTTTTCTACCCATGCTGTCCCCGAGTTGTTCCACACTGTGTCCGACTCAGTAAGACATGCCCTTCAACATTCCCCCTCTCCATTCATCCATTTAAGTATGGATGTGTGGACAAGTGGCAAAACAGCAGGGAGTTCCTATTTCTGTATAACTGTACACTGGGCACAGGTGCCAGGGTTGTTTGTGATGTTGGTAGTGTGAATAATCAGTGCAGTAAGACGGATTGCTGCAGTAGCAATCTTCCAGGAATTTGACAGCATGCAACGATTGCTATGCACAATGTGACCTGTTCACACACCGGTGAGAACATGTTGGATGTGGTACTGACTGAAATTGACAGATGGCTAAACCCTCTGTCCCTGAGAGCTGGGTTCATAGCAAGTGACAATGGGTCAAATGTGGTGCAATGCATCACAAATGGTGTTTTTTTTTTCATGTTCCATGCATGGCCCACTCTTTAAATCTTGTGGTTCAGGAGTTTCTGCAGCACCCTGATGTAAAGGAAATGCTGATCATTGCACGATGTATCTGCTCTCACTTTCCAAGGTCTGGAAAGGCCCTTGACCAACTGCGGCAGTTGCAGATACAAAACAGCCTGCCTCAGAACTGCTTGAAGCTGGAAGTTGTCACCCGATGGAACTCCACTTTATACATGGCAGAGAGGTTGTATGAACAATACAAAGCCATCTCAGAATATCTTGTTATGCATACTAGCTGTGACAGTTCCGGGACCTCCATGTCTATGACGACTGAACAGTGGCACCTCATGGACTCTGTAATAACAATTTTGCGGCCTTTTGAACATGCCACACAGGCAGTGAATGGCGAGTCTGCCTCCATTAGCCAATCAATTCCACTGCTGCGGGTGCTGAGGCAGACATTGGTGAATGTACAGCATAGCCTTGATGTTGCCGGAGATGGTGGTAGCAGTATGCTGCTGCAACACATGCTGACAGTATTCGACCAGAATCGTCATGTTGTGAGCATTCAGTGTAGTAACAACTTTGCCATAGCAACAATGCTGGACCCACGATACAAACGTGGAATTGCATCAGTACTGGAGGGAGGGCATGAACAGATAAAAAATATCAGTGGTCAATTGGTGCGCTTAGTTCATGGGACATAGAAGTCATGTGCCAAGGTCAGCAAACCTCAGCAGCATAATCCAGCTGAAGGTGCACCTGGAGGACCATCAAGCATATCCTACAAAGGGAAGAGGACTGCAGTTCCAGATGGTCTGTCATCCAAAGTGGTTGGCGTTAACCCGCTTTGGGAGGCTTTGTCCCAAGTAGGTATTTGTGAAATAAATGATTCGGGAGAACAGGATGATGCATCAACAATTGGACTTAGTGCAGCACAGAGAATGGTTGAGTCATATTTGTCTGAAAACAGGCATCTGACAATAACTGAAGATCCTCTTTTGTACTGGGGTGGAAAGGTCAGTGAATGGCCAGAGCTGACTGCAGTGGCACTGAAGTACCTCACATGCCCACCCTCCAGTGTAAGTGTTGAGAGGGTATTCAGCTCAGCAGGTGCAATAGTCAGGGATCGTCGGACAAACCTGTCTCCTGCAAATGTTAGTTTGCTAACATTCATTAAAATTAATGAGAGGTACATACCAGCAGAGACTGCAACCTCGGTATTCATACCCCGGCCTAGTCATGGTGGTCTTGCTGATGTAGAAATGGAGCATCCTGGTGGCACTGGTAGTGGCTGCCTGAAATGGCCCATGACTGACATAGATGATGACACAGTGGAGAAAGAATTTCCCAGTGGTCAGACTTCAGACATCAGTGACTGTGAGGGCAGTTTTCTTTATGAGGATGATGATGTGGTTAATGTTGGCAGGTTTTAACCTAAGGTTTTAAAAGGCGGTGTGCCCCTCCCAGACCACCACCACCGGGACTGATGTTAGCCACTGCCACCATGAGTCTGTCTGCCCCCCAGACCACCATCACCGGGACTGATGTTAGCCACTGCCACCACTGCTACCATGAGTCTGTCTGCCCCCGGAACCACCACCAACACCAGGACAGATGTTAGCCAGGGCCACCATAAGTCTGTCTGACCCTCATAACCACCACCACCGGGACTGATGTTAGCCACTGCCAACATGAGTCTGTCTGTCCCACGAACCACCACCACTGGAACTGATGTTAGCCACTGCCACCACTGCCATCAAGAGTCTGTCTGCCCCCGCGAACCACCACCACCACCGGGACTGATGTTAGCCACTGCCACTATGAGTCTGCCTGACCCCCAGACCACCACCACCAGAACTGATGTTAACCACTGCCACCATGAGTCTGTCTGCCACCCGGACCACCACCAGCTGGACTGATGTTAGCCATTGCCACCACTGACACCCTGAGTCCATCTGCCCCATGGACCACCACCACCGGGACTGATGTTAGCCACTGCCACCACTGAGCCTGAGTCTGTCCGGGCCACTACATCCATCAGCCAGAGACACAAAGCTTCTTAATATTTAAACCATAAATTGAGTATGTGTACTCATGTTTGTTATGCTGCTTCACTTCGTTTAGTTGTATGTTTTGTTTTCTGTAGCTTTTCAGAACCGCAATGGTAAAACACATACAGTACACTTCTTTTGTTTCTTTTACAGGGTAACAAAAAAAGGCTCCATCGCTAAAACTCGTTGGGAATGGTACTGTAGCTGTACCGTACAGAAAGGAAGCAATGTAATATCCATGTGAAATCCATTCTGGTAAGTATGAAGATTTTATTTCATCTGTTTCATTGTTTTATAAAGACTGAAGCAAATATTGCACACAGGTTGTGTTAGTTGACAAGATGTGGGTTTGGAATGTAACTTGACTTTAGATTCAATTCAATTCAATTCAATTCATGTTTATTTTTAAAGCGCCTTTCAAAATCAAGGCGCTGTACAGAATAAATAAAACAAAAGAATCCAACATTAAACAATCAGAACTATAAAGAAAAAGCCAAAGTAAAAAGATGTGTTTTTAAAGCAATTTTAAAACTGTCAACGGTCGGGCATTCTCTTAACCAATGAGGTAGAGAATTCCACAGGGTAGGAGCTGAAAAGGCAAAGGCACGAGATCCTGACAACTTCAAATGGACCCTGGAATCTCTAGCAATCCCTCATTGGCGGAGTGGAGGGGGTGGAGGGGGCAATAGAGAACCAGAAGATCTTTCAGATAACGGGTCCCTGATCGTGTAGGGCTTTAAAGGTTAGTAAACCAACCTTAAAGGTGATCCGCCACCGCACAGGCAGCCAGTGCAGTTCGCGAAGCACAGGCGTAATATGACTGGTTCTAAGAGTCCCAGTCAAAAGCCTGGCTGCAGCGTTCTGCAGGCGGCGGATATCAACCCCTGGTAGCCCTAGGTATAGGGAATTACAGTAGTCCAAGCGGGTGGTAACAAAGGCATGGACCAAAGTCGGAAGGTCCTCCTGGGGAATCAGATGTTTCACCCGGGCGATATTCCTCAGATGGTAAAAAGAGGATTTGACAACAGTTGCTTGAGACTTGAGAACCAGGGAGGGACACATAACAATTAAGTTGTAGGAAGTCATTCATTTCTTTTTTTAGGAAACTCCAGATGCTTTGTTGTTCTGTCAAAGTGGCCATATCCAAAAAAGTTCTTCAACATCAGGCACCCCCTCCCACGAGCTTGGGCACACATGCAACACGCAGAAGTCGTTTCAGTAGATGACCATGACCATCCTAACACAACCGGACTCCAGAAGGATGCTGATGAAATCTGTGAAGAAGTAACAAAATAAGAAACCATTAGAGACAAACCTGCAAATATGATTCCTCCCACCCACCCCCACAAAAAAATAATACTTACCTTCACGTTGTGAGGTTATCCATTTCCAATTTCAGTGCAAAAAATTCCCATTGAGTACTGGAATGTGCACGCCAACAGTTTTTGTGTGACCTGCGATGCAGAACAATACCATGAGTACATGTCCATGTCAATCCCCTCCTAACCTACAAAATACACAACCATATATCTATATATTTCTACTCACCAAGGCTATTATTAGTGTACAGCCAAAGGGCACCCTTCAATCCAGTTGAGATGATCACATTGCATTTGCTGGAATCGTCTCACAGAACACATTGGACCAACAACATGACACTCACAGTCATCATTTTATACTGGGGTATGTGCTGAAACACTCTCATTCCACTGTGTTAACACTTGTCAATTTTCTGCAGACAAGCAGGATGCATTTTGGGCTGGCAGAAAAAATCTAGGGACTATGTGCCACCACTGTGTGCATGAGTGAGTGAGCCATTAATTCTGGGGGACTTTGTATGTGCTGAAACATTCTCATTCCACTGTGTTAACACTTGTCAATTTTCTGCACAGAAGCAGGATGCATTTTGGGCCTGCAGAAAAAATCAGGGGACTCTGTGCCACCACTGCACGCATGACTGAGTGCACCATTAATTCTGGAGGACTTTGTATGTGCTGAAACAGTCTCATTTCACTGTGTAACCACTTGTCAATTGTCTGCACACAAGTAGGATGCATTTTGGGCCTGCAGAAAAAATCTAGGACTCTGTGCCACTTTTGTGTGTTATGTGATTGTTGCTGTGAGCTCATGATGTCATACTGACATTTTTACAATTAAAGTAGCATTGCAAGAATGTCCTCACAGTTTTGAACTGTGCTTTTTTATGCTACTTTACATTGCCACAGCCACAACTAGTTACCTTCAAGTCGTGACTTGAATGATATGATTCTTTTCACAATTTATGTCTGCTTTACTTACTTGACTACTTTTTTTCATGTATGAAAAAAAATAAGCACGCCTTCCAATATTGTTCGGACCAGGTTTGTATTTATTTGCAGCTGCTTTTCAATAACTATTGTTCCGTGGTGTCATAAAACACTGCCTGATGCATAACTGTTAATTAATAACAGAAGAAATATGTAACAACTAATTGATGTGATGGTGAAAAGCAGAGGAAAACAATGACAAAGACCTGGTCAACACCAATTTAAAAGGAATGCTCCTTTCATTATTTCATACATGAAAATAGGTAGTACAGCAGACTTAACTACTGCAAATTCTCGTATCATTCCAGTCAGTCAGGATGTAAGTAAAGGAAGTTGTAACATAGCATTAAAAAATATAGGTCAGAGTTCTCAACAGATTGTTGCGCTGCTGCTTTACAGAGATTCACCACATTACATAGTTATGGTGATGCACACAAACTAATATGTGGGGGCATTACTCCCACTGGAATATTTCTTGCTCCACAGAGTGCAATATATTTCTGTGAAAACCACCCATAATTTCATTACAATGAGTCACGTGATGGAGGAATAACTGATCAGAAAAGCCACCCACATTCTGCCCCCCTTTCTCAGCAACATTAGGACGTGATGCCAGGGGGAGTGCAGGTGCATGCTCCACTATAGTGAATGTCCGGCAGCTATCCCAATGTTTCCTTATGTTATAAGGTTGACTTTGTGGTGAAATGTGGGAATGTTTCCACTAACAAGGCTCTTCTTACTGGAAGCGTGCTTTAAGCTTCCACACAAACTGAGCCATTATAACATAAAGAAACATTCGGAAACCTGCCGGACAATTGGATAGTCACTGTAAGGAGAATGCACACGTGCTCTCTCTGCCATTACATCCTAACGTTGCTGAGAAGGGAGGCAGAATGTGGGCAGATTTTCAGAACGAGAATTCCTGTGTCAAGTGACACACTGTAATGAAACTATGGGCGGTTTTCACAAAAATGCATTGCACTATATGGTGCAAGAAAGATTCCCCTGGAAGGGAAAATGTGTATGATTAAACAACAACAAAGAAAAACACACAAAAACAGTACAACACAGTAGTGGGGTGGGGTCAGGGGTGGGGGTGGGGTGCAGAAAACAATCCCTTACTTACTGTGGCTGTGGGATGCCGTGGTGGTCCAGCAGCAGGTGCAGCATTGAAACTGTTTGCTGCTGCTGTGCTTCTACTCTGTTCACCTGCTGCTGCAAAGCACTGAACCGCTCATTATTTTCTTCAAGTGCTGCCCACACCAGGCTGATGTCAGACTGTTGTAGGGACTGTGGCGGGGTCCACTGCAGCGGTGAATCCAGGTAGTGGGGGTGGTGGTGGACAGGGTGGTGCTGGTGGCTGTGGTGGCAGTGGTGATGGTGGAGCAGCTGCTGTAGTAGTCCTCCTCCTGCTGCAGCGGAGACTGTGAGGCACAACTCCCACCCCAGCAGAACCCTCAGCCACTGCCATGGAAGGGTCAGCAGGTGGATACCTGGCCCCTTCCGTGGCAGCCTGCCACTCTGCACTGTGGTGGTTCAGCATGTGGGTGCGCTGGCCACCGGCCCCCAAATGTGTCCCACGGGGGCCATGGTGCACCAGCACACCACACACATGGCACACCACCACTGTGCTGTCTCCCCCCACATAGTTAAAAAACTCCCACACTGGTGAGCTGTGGGGGAGGACCAGACACAGTCCTGGCATGAATCCCACCACCACCTACATTTTCCAGGGCCACCTCCTGTGGCTGTGGAGGTGGTGCTGCTGGAGCCCCAACAGCTGCTGCTACTCTATGCTGGTGATGGTGGTAGTAGTGGCGGAGAAGGTGGATGCGCAGCAGCCACCAGTGGCACTGGTGCTGCTGCTGCTCCTGTTGCTTCAATGGGGTAAGCAACACCAAGGAGTCAGGAGTGGTCCAGCATGACACAACCACCCTGCCCCCCATGGGTCCGCACTCCCCTCCTATCATGCCCATGGGCCAGTGACTCACCTTCTCCTAGGTCCATCCTCCTGAAGTCCATGGGCGGACACACACACACACACACACACACACACATACACACACACAGTGGACACACACAGTCAGTCACACACACAAAACAAAACTTATACAAAAAAATTCACTAACAAAAAAACCCACAAATACAATACAAAAACTAAATAAAGATATAGCTTTTAAAAAAGCTGTTGGTTTTCTTCTGAAACTGAAATGCAATGAAGTGGCAACAAGGCAATCAAGCACTGTAACTCCTCTCTTCCCACAAATGCTTTCTCCCTCTACAAATGCAAAGGAGAAAGTGAAACTGCTTTTGTGACTCACTTCCTTCCTGCCTGGCTAAAGCATGTGACTTACAGTACTGCAAGCCATGTGATGTGCCTATTCTCTTCTCACTTTGCCTTACTTCGCGTTAAGGCATAATGGCAACGCGAAGTGGTAATAATAATAATGCGAAGTGAGCACTTTGCAGTGCCCACTTCGCGTTGTGCTCCGCTAACACGAAGTGGCCACTTCACGTCCACAGGCGGATTAAAAATTTGCTGCATCTCTAATGGTGACCACCCCTTTCACATGAGGTAAAGAAGCATAATGCATCTGGCTTACCCAGTCCATATGTAGCTTAGCATGCTCTATGTCTGTTAAATGTGTCACTTGGAGATTTGCTATTTTTATGTGCTGTTTTTTGACATATGCAAGCACCTTTTTACATTTGATTGGTGGTCCATGCCTTTCATGTTCCAAGAAATCAAATTTAGTGGTCCCTCCATATTGCACTGTTATACAATCACTCTTTGCATCACCGAGGCCTGGCTGGATGAAAATGCTGGCCCTGTATTGGAATCAGCAGTTTCAGCTGGGTACTCAGTGATACACAGCATGAGACTGCATCATAGAGGCGGGGGTGTAGCCATCTTTTTTAAGACGGAACTGGACCTTATAGATGTACCGGTGGGGGCCACCAGATCCTTTGAGTGCATCTTGGGTGCATGTCTGGATTGCAGAATACTTCTCATCTACCATCCACCCGGGAACAAGAACGTTTTTCTGCAGGAAGTCATGGACTTCGTGGTCGACATGGTGTTGGAGTGCTCCAGGTGGTTGGTCCTGGTGGATTTCAATGCCTGGGTCGATGACAAACTCTCACATTTTGGGCAGGACTTCCTCCAGCTGATGATCTCTTTGGGCTTTACACAGGTAGCTATATCTGCGACCCATAGTTATGGTCCCTCTCTGGATCTGGTGTTCCTCCTAGGGATGGAGGCCTCTGACCTGGTGGTGGAACCAGTCACTTGGTCTGACCATCATACTACAGGGTTCAGTTTCGTGGCTCCCTCCCCAATAGACCTGCCCCTTTGGAGATGGTCCGGTACCACCCTTTAAGGGGTGTGACCCCCGAGGGTCTAATGGCAGTGCTGGACCTATCGGGTAGACAGATGGAATGCTTGTATCTGGGGGACCTTGTACTGTACTGTAATAGTGTGGTATCGGGGGCCCCTGGATTCTGTAGCTCCTGTTCGTGTTTTCCCACTCACTCTTCATCCTCCGTCTCCATGATTTGTCGGGACCTTGAAGGGGTTGAGGCAAGTGGAATGAAGGTTGGAACAGCACTGGCAGAAATCCGGCCTGGAGGATGGCAAGCTTAGACTGAAGGCCCTTTATTTGGACCTCAGAATGGGTCCGGAATCTAAGTGTTGTACTTGGTGGCAAACTGACTCTTAAATCTCAGGTGTCAGCCATCATCAAGATCTCATTTTACCATCTGAGGAACATCACCCAGATAAAATACCTTGTTCTGCCCGAGAATCTCCCAATGTTGGTCCATGCCTTTGTGACCACCTGCCTTGACTATTGCAATGTTCTATACCTAGGGCTTCTGGGGGTGGACATCCACCACCTGCAGCTGGTGCAGAATGCAGCAGCTAGGTTGTTGACTGGCTTGTCATGATCTAGCCATATCACACCTGTGCTCCACGAACTGTACTGGCTGCCAACGTGGTGGAAGATCACCTTCAATGTTGCTTTGCTGACCTATAAGGCCCTACACGAACGTGTACTGCATTATTTACAAGACCTCCTTTTTCCCTACTGCCCCCCCCCCATGCCCACTCTGTTCCACTGACGAGGGATTGCTAAAGGTACTCAGTGTCTGTTTGAAGGTTGCGGGGGCCAGAGGTTTTGTCTTTGTGGCCCTGACCCTGTGGAATTCTCTACCTCATAAGGTGAGAGACTGCCTGTCCACTGAGACATTCAAGTGCTTGTTGAAGACCTCTTTATTTGATTTGGCATTCCTTGATGCAATTTAACCTGATGTTCTTTAATCTGTTTGAATTATGTTTTATGATTTGGGATTTTAATTGCATGAAATTGTTTTTATGATTGGATGTTGTATGGGCACTTTGGTAGTTGAAAAGTGCCTTTTATAAATAAAGTATAACTTGACTTGACTTTGCCATACCTCTAATGCAACGTATGGGAGACAATTATAACACCACTAAAAGGGGGAAGTGGTTTAGCTGAGTTAACTTGTGGAATACACTCCCAGAAGCAATTGTTTGTAGTCATTTATGGCAGCATTAGACAATCATCTAGGGCAGCGCCAAAAAATATCAGCGAGTCTACGTGGTGAAAGCTTTATGACTTGCACACCACCTGTGAAACCTATGAATTTCTTCTTGCCCTCCCTGATACCCATATAAGCAAAATTAAGCTTGCCACCACCCTCTGTGCATTATATATTCCATGTCTGCAGTGAACAAAAAATAAACCTGAATACATTAACCATTGTAATATAAACATAAAAGTACAGAATGTCCCCAAGCTGGAACATTGAAAACCTGGCATCTCCCTAACAGTTAGAATGAGCTATGTTAACAGTAGAAGTTCTTTGGAGAATTAGTAGTAGGTTAGTTATGAACTGTGCATATATAAGAGACTAATGAATGGTTAGATGATGTCTTTGACTAGTGAAGTTGCTAGGATTTTATTTATTTAAATCTCAGAATTACAACCAATAAGCTAAAGCTCATTTACATACCTGCAGGTTCCACATCAGCAAAAAACAGACAATTTGAAAACAAGTACAATACACAAGTACAATTCAAACATGATTACTAGGGAATGATTAACACTGTGTTACAAATTAAAGTACATAAAAATTGCATGCGAGATAACAAGCGGGAAGATTAAGTTTGGGGTAGGGTCAGATGAAAAGAGCAGGGAGGGAGAAGTGGAACAGATGAGACAGTGCTTGTTTTCAGATGTGCCCTGCAGAAAAAGGGGTACAGGGGAATACAAGCAATAAATATCAAGGAAATCAATGCACAATCAACCATTTAAACTACAAAATAAATGTCAACAAATTAACACACCAACGCAAATTATGATGCCACAAACCAAGCACAATTTGCATTATACTGGCACACTAGTGCCACTATAGTTAGGGCTGAGAAGGCATTGCCATAAAAAATCCCAAGTTCTGACCATTAATATCTCAGTAGTCTTTTGACATACAGACATGATATTTACAAGACAAACCTTCTTGCTGCGGACCATGAGACTTGCCCATTTTACTGAAATTAGGTTTAGTGGTGTTTGTGCTACAAAGTGGCAAATACTGTATGCTGAAATATTAAAAAAAATATGAAAAATGGCTTGTTTGTTGTGTTTATTAATAAATAAAAATGTCTGGGATTTGAAACAAGAAACTTTCAGGTTTACTAGATCCTGTCCAAAAGGTATTGTTTTCTGAGTTCTGAAAATGAAAACCATTTTAAAAAGTTATTAACCCCCCCAAAAAAAAAAAACAAGCAAGAGTCTGCACAGAATGAAAAAAAAACTGTTAGATAAGGTCAATTCACTCAACACCCCCTAACCCATGGTCCCACTCTCACACCACAAAGTAAAGCAGTATTTGTTCCTAAGAATACATCTTGACTTCCTGGTTTTCTGAACCTGTACAAAAAATTTTAAAGAATGATGCAACCACCAGTTGCCCATCCCCCATGGCCAGTTCTGTTCCTCATTCTGGTTTACTGACACTGGGAGCCCACACTGGTTTCGGCTTTCACTTTTGTTTAGCATGCAGACACAGCCTGAGAGACCATCCCCAGTGTCCACTTTGACTTTCTGTGAATTTTCTGTTTATATACTGTACTACTGGGAGCAAATCCCTAGTGTCACACTCCTGTGCTTCTTCCAAAACGGTGTCAGAAATGTTAATCAAGTTAAGCAGCTACCTGGGGCCCATCACCAGTGGCCACTTCAACCCCCCCCATTTCTTTAATGCAGCCCATCCTCTATGACATGCTTTGACACCAACCCTCCTCCCAATTTCTTCAATACAGCCACTGAGGCCCATCCCAGGTGGCTGCTTGCCCACTGGGGTCTTTAATATGGCCACAGGGAGCCCATCCTTTGACTGCTTTTGCCCCCACCCACTAATTTCTTTAATGTGGCCACCTGCAGTCCATCCCTAGATGCACACTCCTGCCCCAACACCCCCCTACCCCAATTTCATTAATGCAGCCACCAGGAGTCCATCCTAGGTGACACACTTCTGTACTGATTTCTTTAATAAGTTACCAGGAGTCTATCCCTGGTGGTCACTTCTGTCCTAACTCCTTGATTTCTATATTACAACCAGCAGAAGTCCATCCCCATGGTACATTTCTGCCTTCCCCCCACAGATTTCTCTAACACAACCACTGGGAGCCCACCTTCGGTTACTGTTCCTCCTTCAGATTTACTGACACCAGAAGCCTACCCTGTTTTGGCTTTTACATTTTTATAAATGCTGACACTTGAGCCCATCCCCAATGTCAGCTATCACTTCATGTGTTTTTTCTGCGAATGTACTACTAGAAGACCTTTCCAGTGAAACACTCCTGCCTCTCTTCCAAAACAGTGTTGGAATTGTTAATAAAGTTATGCGGTCAGCGGGGGTCCATCCATAGGGGCTACTTTGGCACCCAACTCCCCAATTTCTTTAATGTAGCCATCTAGAGTCCATCTCTTGTGCCACACTTCCCCCTCCACCCACACACACACACATATGCACGTACTCTGTCTAGCACTGCAATGCCAACACAGTGAAACCAAAGACCCAGTTCATTATGCACCAGATGGTGGCTGGCACAACCTTTTACTCACCTCCTTGGCTGAACACCATCTGAATAAATGGAACTACAATTTAAGAAATACATATAAACAGGATATATTTTAGAAATCTTGGTTTGTAACTGCAAACAGTTATTTCTGAAATGCATAATATGTGAGCATATTTTCAGAATCATTGCTTGATTTATCCAGATAGTGCCTGGCTGAGGAGGTGAGTGAAGGGTTTGAGTTGGTTGCCGTCTGGAGAAAGAGGGTGGCATTGGTGAGGGTGGTGAGCAGGGATACTTGAAATGGGTCTGGGTGGCTGCCGCTGGATGCCAGGGATATTTGGAATGATGCAAGCTGTGGGAGTGGATACCACTGGATACCAGGGATACCTGGAATGGGGCAGGTTGGGTTGGGGCACAAGTGATCCACAAGGATACATGGAATAAGGCAAGGTGGGGTGCCATTGGATGCTGGGGATGTTTAAAACAGGGTAGGTGTTTGAGGGTGCTGGCAATGGATGCCAGGGATGCTTGGACTGGGGAGAGTGTGGGAGTGGGTGCCACTGGACACCAGCAGTTTGTTGTCTGGGGCAGGATTACAGATGGGGTAGCACTGAACACCAAGGATTTGTTATCAAGGGCAGGGTAAGGGAGTACCACTGGATATCACAGACTACTCCTTACAGTGGTAGTGCAAAGGTGTGCCTGCTACTGTACAACTGGGACTGTTTGGCACATGATGGGGTAAGGGGGAGAAGTGGCACTATGACCAGGTACAGCTTGTCATCAAACATATAGACAATGCTAGCCTTTGACAGGCATTGTCAATGTAAAACACTATGTATCTGTTATTAAATTTCATTTAAAAATGTAAGGCAATTAATTAGGACTGAACCTTGATGCCACAAAAGGAAAGAAATATGCTGTTAGGTGAAAAAAATACCTTGAGCCTTGGTGAATCTGCTGTGTGGCGTTTATTGGATAATCAGTTGTGCGATGCAGTGTTGGTACTGCCCAAGCTTGTTTTCTGACACCAATATTAGGGCAATGCCAGCAATGTATTGCACAATTGTTCAAAAGTATAATAATCGATAACATTTTGCAGCAAATGTTGCTGGGATTTTAAAGAGGATTCATTTAATACATAGGGTCTAGCCACACACAAAAGTTGTGGGACTGGGTGTACTAGCTTCCTCCTTTAAATGTAGTCACACAATGATGACAAATTAATACAAGAGGGAGATCTGAAAGATCTGATCTGCAGCAGTCGAGTGCCCCCCCCCCCCAAGCATTTAATGGCCAGATATTTGGACCTTGTTTTTGGCCAAGTAAACGATACTGGACATGACGATGGAAGAGGGGTGGTGGGGGGGAGAGGGATTTCTCCCTGTTACATTTCTAATGACCCGTCCTAGTCTTTTTCACAGCAAATGGATGCAGAAACTACTTACTGTTCTGTTTTGATTAGGGGCAGCAAGAAAATAGTTTATTATATATATATATTTTTTTTTTGCCTTATCTTTTTAGCCCTCCTATGTGCTCCACCCCAGCCACTCCTTCAGACTTCATGCCAAGGCTGGAATCTGACCCATCCCACTCCCCGAGCCACCATCTCAGATAGCAGCCAGTCCCAGGGTAACCCCGACATAACCCTTCGCAGGGTGGGTCCCTCTTCTCCGAGGGGGAAGGCACTGGCCAAGGGGGCAGACCAGCACAAATGCTAGGCCTCGGGGTGCTGCTGAGACAGATGGCTCTGCGGGACTTTCAATGGCCTCGGACAGCCAGGCAGCCATCATCTGGCTGTTGTGAAGCAGGTATTTCCACTTTACTGGTGACATTCACTACGTTGCATCTGCAGTGCTTCCGGTCTCCACTGGAGGCCGCTGCAGAGTGACATCATCCCACTACCCACCCCAGGAGAGGCACACAGTACCATGGATGTTCAATCCCCTCCTTCCCCTGCCAGCCCCTGACATCCTGAGTCTGTTCCCGAACCTGGGTCACCGGTGTGGCTCAAGGTAAGGCACCAGCATCTCAGCCCTCTACGTCACCGGGCCGGCAGAAAATAGTTTATAATCAAATTAGTCTCTCAGGGAATACACCCTCAAGAAAAAAAATGCCAATCTAAAGTATTAGCTCCAACATCACCATGAATATCTTGATTTTACCTACAAAGTAATGAGAAGTATTTTTTAAAGATTAACATAATGAAGGCTTAATAATTTTCATTTGTGATCATGAAGTTGAATTTTTAAAACATCATAAAAATCAAAAGACCCACAATACATGCAAATAAATGCTAAAGGTCCATCTCATGATCTTATCTCAGGAGGCAGTATAGCGCAGTGGTCTAAGGCTCTGAACTGCAAATCTGGTGACATCTAGCAGACCAGACCTGGGTTTGAATCTCACAGCTTCCACTTTTTTTTATTTTAGCTTTTGTTGACCAGGTAAGTGTACTAGACAAACCCTGCCTATTTTCAGGCACGACCCGGGGGAGGGGGAATACAGATGAATGCCAACTGACCTTGAACCAGATTAAGCTGTTGGTGGTATTTTTAGTGAATGAGGGAAATTTGGCCAGGACACCGGGGAAATTCCCCTACTCTTTTCGATAAGTGCCATGGGATCTTTAACATCCACCTGAACTACCACCAATCCAGGGAGATGGGACCTCGGTTTAACATCTCATCCGAAAGACAGCACCTCAGAAATGCAGTACCCCTCTCATTAGAGTGTCAGTACTGGGATATTAATCCAAGTGCCAGATGTGGAAACTGAACCCACAGCCCTCTGATCTCCTGGCCTCAGAGGCGAGTGTGCTACCTACTGAGCCACTGACACTGCCATACACTTGCATACTGTGTGACCCTGAGCAAGTTGGTTAACTTCCTTATGCTCCCAGGTCGCTCCTGTAAAAAAGCCTTCAGCTTAGTGTGCTATACCTGGTTAAAAAAAAAAAACTAAAACTCATCTTCAGGGTTTCTGAAATATACAGTGGAAGTGAATCAAAACAAGTATAGCATCCCAACTCATTTTACATTACTGTATTTGATTTTTCCCATGTCTGCAAAGAAGCTGCAAAATAAATGTGAAAGAGGAAGATTAACCAGTTTTCACTGCCCCCTTTTGTATATAATTATACCCTTCTGCTTGCCTCTTTCCAGGAAATGAAAATCAAATACTGTTTGACTTCTGAAAAGGGGACAGTCAGAAAAGTGTCACTAGCCTTTTGCTGCTATATAGTACCACCAGGTGGTAAGCTACAGTATTTCATGTCAATTGTTGCATCAGTTTCAAATCAAGGATGGAAAAGTGTGGCCTACTGGGATTTGAATCTCAGATCTCTGGTATGCCATTCCAGCACTCTAACCATTAAGCTACAGGCTCACTGGTCAAATGTCTGAGGAATTTCCTTACAGCCACACACATTCCTTTCTCTAGTGTGGTGCAATTATGCACATCAATTTCAGGAATTCATTAAAGACCGTGTTACCTTTTATTAGACCATCATAACAACTGTACACAGATATTATGGTACACAAGTTTTTTTTTCCTCCATCAGATGTTTTAGTAGTCTGAGCAGAGAAAGCAAGCTTTATACCTAAAGATACATGGTAATTACCAAAGTTATGATGCAGTCATTTAGAAATGGTGCAGTCAGTAAGCTGGTGACAATTATTTTTTTATTTATTTATAATGTGTTGATGGGGATGGGCATACTAATCTGGAGCTCGTTTCTAGGTGTGACCTAGAGGATGGAATACAGCAGGGAGTGATGCAGCAATAGCAAATACAGAGACAACAATGGGAGCACATACATAAAAATAAAAGCAAGGTATGACTAATAAATTCCTGAAACAGAACAAAATACAATGCAGAAAGTGTGCAAAGTACACAGGTTACAGGTGTAGCAAGAATAAAAAAAGAAAAAGGATATGCATTTATATAGAGCTTTTCATACACATTGTATCCCAAAGCGCTTTCCAAGCAATGAGAAACTGGTAGTGAAGTGACTGTAAACGTGTGGTGGCAGTCATTTTGCACATCAACACTCCCTCACAGCCTTGGACTATTGCCTGAACCAGTTTTATGGGAAAATAGCCTACTCTAACTCTCACCCCTTGACAATGCATAGGCACATGCATCAAACATTGGGTGCCTGGCCCTGCAATCATCTTTTTCACTCACTTGACATCTGAATAACACCTGTACTTGTCAGTGTCTGCCTCAGCACATGATTGTTTTTGAATAGTAAGTGCATTTGTGCTTGGTTTGCTGTTTTGTAGTTGTTTACTTTCACCTGAACACCCACTAGGAAAGCACCAGAAATGGGAAGAAGGGGGTCTCAGTTTAAAGTCTCATTCAAAGGATGGCATACCCCAGCAGCACAACACCCCTTAGTACTGTACTCAGGTACCAGTGGTTATGGGATAAGCCCGTGTCCTGGTGTGGGACCAGAACACATTACCATCTGGCTCAGAGGCAGATGTGCTACCAGTTGAGCCATGCCGACACTAAGGGAAAACTACAGGAGTGTGCAGTCTATATAATGCAAGATATTTTAAAAGAATTATGATGGCATAAAAATTCAAATTACAGAGCGCACTGTGTTTTAAGCTACAAAATCAAGTAAATGGCAAAATGGGTGATGAAGGAGAGGCGAAGAGGGCATGTGTTGTAGTACGGAGCGAAGAGGGAGATGACTTGCTGCAGATGCATGCTTATTGAACTGTGCTAGTAACTGAAAGGGTGAAGGGAAGATGAGAGATGGATGGGGAGAGGGAGGTTGTTCCACAGTGTTGGAATGCTGAGAGGAAATGCAGACTGGCCTGCTACAGATTTTTACAGAAATACAGAAAGATAGAATCTGATGGCAAAGGGAGACAAAGGACCATCACGTCTTTACAGTGAGGATTAAGACATGAACAATCATTGGATGATAGGAGGGAGTAAAAGTATGGGACAGCAGGGTTAAGGAAAGAGGAGAAGCAAGTCGGAACCGTAGCAAGCCAGTATTTGCCCAGGAAGGAGGAACAAAGTGATAGATGTTAGACCTCTAGGGAGGGGAGTAAGACATCTGCATAGGCATAGGAGCCATGGGTGAGAAATGGAGCGCTAAGGGTGAAGCGGCAGAAGGAATGAAAAAGGGGATCCAGTCTAGCACCTGTAGACTTTGGGTCCACGCTGTAGATTAGTAGTACATCCACATAGACATACACCAGCAAGATTATCTTGAGGATGATCTCTCAGTGGGCTGAGAGAGACAGAGAGAGAGAGAAAAAGAAAGGCAGGATTTTTGCAGTACAGCACATCAGGCTTAGGGTGCAGTTTGTTGTGCATGGCACCAATGTCAGTGGAAAACCTAAAGTTCTGGTCCAGCCACAACCCTAAGTGCTTGAGCTTCATTGCGAAGAAGTGCAAGGTTATGCACGTCAGAGCAAGGAACCAAGGGAGGGAATACCAGTTGGGAGGGGTTCAGATAGGGGTCACTGAGGAGGAGAAGGACCTAGGGGTGATCATAACAGGTAACTTGAACAACTCAGCTCAGTGCAGGAAGGCAGCTCCTAAGGTGAACAAGATGCTGGGGTGTATTGTGAGAGGAATCTCATCCAGAAATAAGGATGCGATATTGCCGCTGTACAGGTCACTAGTCAGGCCACATTTGGAGTACTGTGTGCAGTACTGGCATCCTTTCTGAAGAAGGATATCAGATTACTGGAGGAGGTGCACTGCAGGGCAACTAAGATGATTCAGGGGCTGGAGAGCAAAACCTATAAGGACAGACTGACTGAGTTAAATATGTACACCTTGGAGGACAGAAGGTATCGGGGGGGGAGATATGATTGAGACCTTCAAATACTTGAAGGGGCTTAACCAAATGGGCACAGAAGGGATATTTAAGCTGAGGAGGGGAAGGGACATGAGAGGGCTTGGTCTCAGGTTGGAGGGTGGAAGATATCAGAGAGAGATGAGGAGGCATTTTTTCACAGAGAGGGTGGTGGAGAAATGGAACACTCTACCTGAGGAGGTGGTTTCCTGTAGGATGGTGGGCAGTTTTAAAAGGACATGGGACAGGGTGCAGGGGGTGTAAAGGTGAGGGGGGAGAGGAGGGGGCAGCTGCAATATAAGGGTGCTAGCTGCGCATTCGAGCATACTTGATAGACCATGAGGCCTGTTTCTGCTGGCAAACTCATATGTTCATATGCTTATATGAAGTGGTATACCTCTTGAAGCAGGTTGCCATCCAGAACTTTGAAGACACGGGTATATTGTGGCACTGCTAGCCTCTGAATAGTGCCAAAATACAGGGAAACAGTATTTTTGGCATTTAGTAAAAACTAATTTGAACAAAACCAGTGCTGGATATTGTCAAAGTCATGCTGGAGTGTCGATTCCATGTCCGGGACCACCGTACCAGAAGCAAAATGAACTATGCCATATGTTTATGTGTGGATGTGTGAGGAGACATGTGGAAGGGAGGTCATTTAAGAAGATTTAGAAAATGACTGGCTGAGGATGGAGCCTGGTGGGAGTCCGAGGGGACACTGGCGTTCATGGCCAGGGGGCTGGATAAGGCATCACCAACCTGGATTGACAGCAGCCAGCCCAAGAGTTAGGAGTGGAATCATTTGGCTGCCATGTCAGATAGGCCCGCAGTACCTTACTTATCCAAGAGAAGAAGGTGGGCAGCAGTAACAAAGGCCTTTACTAGGTCTATGAAAATGGCCATGGTGAACTAGCCCTGGTCCCTGCCTTTCATCACAGAGTAAGTGACCTGGAGGAAGGCAGAAATGGTGGAATGGTGTTTGTGAAAGCCAGACTGGAATGGGAAGGAAAAAGAAGAATAGTCCAGGTAGGCTGATAGCTAGAAGAGGACACATTTTTTTTGCACCTTAGCCATGGCAGGGAGAAGAGACATGAGCCAATAATTAAAGAGTCACCCCCTTTGTGGAGGGGGAGAACTTTAATCTGCTTCTAGGACTGGGGGATGGACCTAAGTTGGAAAGAAAGATTGAAAAGGGATCATCAAAACATTGGAGGCAGTACAGCGCAGTTGTTAAGGGCTCTGAGCTGCAAACTTGGAGACCTGGATTTGAATCCCATCACACCCACTTGCCTACTGTGTGACCCTGGAACAAGTCACTTAACTTCCTTGTGCTCCTAGGGTCACACCTGGAAACAAGTTCTGACTTAGTGTGCCTTTCCTGGTTAAACAATTTCCGCTTTCGCTTTACTTTTTTCCAGCCTTGCCAACCATCATGAGTTATAGTACTCTCACACTTGACCTCAGCATTCAAAATACAAACCTCAGTATCTCCATCATGCATTTGTGGGTGATTACTTTAGCTTTGACAACTTTAAATTCAGTCAGGGCCACTATGACTGAAAGATGGAATAGCACAGTTATTTTAACAAACATTTTGTGGGATTATAATATCGGAAAGCCTGAAAACTACAGTGCCGTGCAACAGGCCAGTAGGAAAGGCAAACAGGATATTGGTCCGAAATAGGAACGGGGATCAGCAGTAGAAGCAGGAAGGTGATCCTTCACCTGTACAGGTCCTGGTTCACCCCCACCTGGAGTACTGTGTGAGGTTCTGCAGCCTGCATCTGCAGGACTGTGGTAGGGTGGAAGCTGTGCAGAGAAGGGTGACCAAAATGGTCTACGAGCTGGAGAAGAAGTCATACAAGAAAAGATTAAGGGACCTTAACAAGTACACCATGGAGACAAGGATTATGATAAAAGCATACAAATATATCCATGGGATTAACAAGGTGATATGCAATGAACTGTTCACCCCAGCCATACACACAAGGGGAAATCCACTAAAGCTGGCAGAGGGAAGTTCAGGAGGGATATCTGCAAGTACTTCTACACCAAAAGAGTGGTAGACACACGAAACAGACTGCAGGAGAATGTGGTCTGTTCTAAAACTGAAGTGTGAATTCTGACATGGATCAAACAGGCACAAGGGCATGATAAGGGCAGGAGGAGGTGCAAAGGATAAGGGAAAAATGAGGAAGATAGTCACTTGGGCTGTCATGCAGGTAATATGTAGAGTTGGCAGACTAGATCAGTGTTTCTCAAATGGTAAAGCCAGCCTCCCTGGGGAGGACCAACCTGTTCGAGGGGAGGCACAGTTAAGCCTGACAGTGTCTGTATTTAAAGTTTGAGTTTGGGGTATTTTGTGTGAAAGGATGAAGTAATTTGCATGCAGATAATGACAGGTGAATTTATTTTTTATTTATGTACAAATTGGTGACCAGGAAAGGAATACTAAACAAAGCCTTATTGGCAGGTATTTATTTACTGATGTACAAATGAATGATGAAAAAAGAGAAAAGGGATCATCAAAACATTGGAGGTGTGCAAGAACAAGGGGGCACAATTTGAAAATGGGGGGGGTGGCTCAGAGGTAATTTAAGGAAGTATTTTATCACAGAGAGGGTTGTGGATGCATGGAATGGCCTTCCGGAGGAGGTTGTGGAGTCAAAAACAGTGGTGGAATTCAAGCATGCATGGGACAGTCATAAGGCAATTCTAGGTGGTGGGGGTAGGAAGAAGTAGGCTGCTGGTTAACTAGGATCTGCAGCTTATCCATTAGGTAGGGAAATGGGCAGACTGGGTGGGCCAAGCGGTCCTTATCTGCTGTCAAATTCTATGTTTCTATGTTTCTG
Organism: Neoceratodus forsteri; assembly: GCA_016271365.2. NCBI lineage: Eukaryota > Metazoa > Chordata > Ceratodontiformes > Ceratodontidae > Neoceratodus > Neoceratodus forsteri. Next base: position 453,378,206 of record CM057451.1, on the reverse strand, counting down.
TGTAGATGTACAATATGTTGGTGCACCTCTTTGATGCTCTAGCACACATTGTTCACTACAGCCATGTATGTTACCACTCATAGCTCTGTCAAGTCATTCAATTTTGGCTTTGACTGCCTGCGAAATTTAATATTTTGGTATGCTGTAATCTGGATGCTTATAACTGTTCTTTATGTATGTGCCTCCACATTTCCCCACCCCCACCCCCCAGGTCGCACCTGGAAATGAGCCTTTTGGCTCAGTGTGTCTGTCCTATTTATCAAAATTAAAATAAATAAACTTGTGATCAGAAAAAGAACACAGAGTCAAGGTTTGTTTCCTGGTGCAACCCAGGGAAAAGGTACACTGAGTAAATACAATTCAGAATGCACAATAATGCAAGCAAAAAGCAACAATGTGCAAATTATTAGATATAACAATTGACCAATTAGATTGGTGGAAGAACAGAACAAATACAAGGACTAAGCAGATAAGCACTTGGAGCAAGAGCAGGAAGAAGCAGTATGTTCCCTGAGAAGTTGTTTAAGAAGAGGATTGGGGGGCGTGTAAGGATGTTCCAGATGGTATTGTGTGATAATAGCAACTGAATATGGGCGACCATCAAACCGGTGACTCATACTCAGCGCTATTATTAAGGGCGACCAGCAAGGGCAGCAATGCACTGCTACCACGAGGGTTGGGGAGGGTGACCAGAAGGAAGGATAGTGAGGGGAAGGGGAGGGATAGGGAAGAGGCTTATTTCTACTAAGTGTACCTGCTGCAACTGAGCCAGCCATGTGGTGTGGTGGTGAGGGAGGCTAGCTCTGGTGCAGCAGGTACTGGGTGACGATCTTTTGCCATTGTCTATGGCTGCCAATTTTTTTTTTTTTTTTGTTAAATTCTGGAGTGTCGCCCCCTCCTCAACATACCACACCCTGGAGTTAGGAATCTTAAAGTATGGGGGTGCAGGGGACACAGCCCCCCATCCCGCATAGACTCTAAGGGCCGGTTATTCAAAAGGGATGCGCCATGCTCAACAGAGATGCACCAGCGCAAGTACGGAGATTGTGATTATTGTGTGATATTCAGCGGGAGGCAGCTGCGCCACGCAAGTTTCGATGCGCAAGAGCGCAACAGTAATGAATGAATGCACAACCGTAGGGGGAGGAACCATGAATAACATGCGCAGTGCGATATTCAACAGCATGCACCATGCGCAATAGGGGAGCTAGCAGAAGTTGCGCAACAGCAGAAATGATCCAAAATAAAAAGGATCAAGAGAGGGACACAAGAACGCTACAGGGATGCCACAGGTGGGAGCGAGCTGACAGGCACAAGGCAGAGGGTAGCAGTAAGCAGGACTGGGCAGGAGCAAGACAGGGCACACCTGGAGTTAACCAGGAACAGGAAAGGAGTGGGGAGCCTGTGCCACTGTGCAGGATTGCCAGGGTAGTGCCACAGTGGACTGAGGGCAGTGGCAGTAGACAGGACAGCCACAGCCAAAGGCCTGAGGTGTACCTGGTGCAGGGGGAGCATCATAAATGGACAGCGGGGGGAACAGGATAACAGCTGCCGGGGGGGAATACCAGCCAGGGACATGGCCAGCGCCACCTTCCAGAAGGAGGCGGTAATGAGGGGTTTGAGAAGGCAGGTAGCAGGGGGGCGCGGCCGTGGAAGGGCCCGTCGGCGGTACGGCCAGAACAGGCGGTACCGAGCCTGCACCACCTTCAAACACTACTCTAACACAGAGATTGTGGGCTGGTACAGCCTGAACCAGCCAATCCTGAGGCAGCTCTGTGAGCTCTGCAGTGATGAGATGCAGGCACCCACATGACGGAGCCATGCTCTGTCAGTGGAGACGAAGGTGACAGCTGTCATGTGCCTGCTCACCATGGGCACCTTCTAGAGACCAACAGGGTACATAACAGGCATAACACAGTCAGCCGCATCACGCCTACTCACACAATTCCTCAGCGCACTGCTGCCACATGCTGCAGAGTATATCCATTTTCCCAGCACACAGGCGGGGCACACAGCACACATACAAGAGTTCCACAGGGTAGCATGGATGCCTGGCATGCTTGGGGCCATTGACTGCACCCATGTGGCCATCTGCACGCCACCTGGCCTGGACGGTGTGAGCTACATAAACCGGAAGGGGTATGCCAGCATCAACTACCAGGTGGTGTGTGATGCCAGGGGGCGCATAACCAATGTCTGTACCACGCACCCTGGGGGAGCACATGATGCCTTCACCTGGCACCAATCCACACTGTGCCAAAGGTTTGAGAGTGGGGACATCCCCACTGGTCACCTAGTGGGTCAGTATGCACATCACGCAGGACAACATGAGCAGACGTGGGGGGCTGCATAGTCAGAGGTGCCATGGGTACCGGCCTTGATGGCCCATGGCAAAGCGACACAGACCACCATACCAATATCCACCCTCTACACACAGGTGACAGTGGCTACCCACTCTGTTCCTGGCTGCTCACACCATACCGGCACCCCGTGACCCCATCGCAGCTACGGTACAATGAGGCAGACGCCACAACACGGAATGTCATTGAGCGGGTGTTTGGGATGCTGAAGGCACGTTTACGGTGCCTGGACACGTCTGGTGGTGCCCTACAGTACAGCCCCTCGAAGGCTTGTGGGCTATTCCTGGCCTGCTGCATCCTGCACAACATAGCCAACGACTGTGGGATAGCCATAGAGATCGATGAGGGGGACAGCGGTGGGGACAATGAGGACGCCGGTCCAGACGGTGATGGGCAGCCACCCCCTGGGCGAAGGGAACCCCGCCTGATCTGGATGTCACAGCTGCACCAGGACACCATCACAGAAGAGCACTTTGGCCAACACAGGTAGGTCATGGGGCCATGTGCAACCACCAATGGCAAGGGCACAGCCCACAGACAGGCATGGATGAACCCCAGGGACAGATGGCAGCAAGGGAATGGGTCTGAGCGTGGAACCGCACACGCCGTCAGGGATGGGCAGGGCCAAACACGACACATGCACACACACACACACACACACACAAGACATGCACAAGGGGTAGATTTCATGCCAACCCTGAATGCAACCCCTACCCCCACACAGGTCCACACATGACCACGCCCAGTGGCCATCACTGTGTGTGCCTCAGACACTGGGCACCATTGCACACTGGCAGACAGCACAACGCAGGCATCATTATGCACACGCCACAGTGGCCAGCAGCCGGTAGGGTGTGCACAGGGACCGTGTGTGTGCAGGGCCAGGTACCTGACCCATGCATTGCACGATACACACCGCACTGCACACAGGGCAGCGGCAGACAGTGGCCATGGTGGGAGACAGGTCTGTCACGTGGCACAGTGCCACGGCCGCCAAGGATGTATGGGTGGCCCCACTGAGACCTGCCAGCCATGCCAGACTGACCATTGGCCTCATGGGGTGGCACCGACGGTCCCCCAGGGGTGACATGTGAACGCGACCATGCTCGTGCTGGGGTCTGCAGTTCACCGAACATGCCCACGCCAGGCATGCTCGGTATGCCCACAGCCAAACCCGGTGTTGACACAGAAGGTGTCGCACAGCACCAGGAACGGGTTGGACATGACACTGCGCGATGTCTGCAGCGCATGGGCACCGAACTGGGTGCCCAATGTGGTAAAGAAAACTGTGAATGCATGTGCCTGTCTGTCAATGGCAGCGGTCACATCCTCCCACTGCCGGGCCATCTCTGCCAGGAGCAGACCGTGGTCTCTGCTGCGCCGCTTCTCTGCCTGGCGCAGAACCGCACTGAGTGCATCCACCACAGTCACAAGCCACAACTGTTGATCCACTGAAGCCTGGAGTAGGCAACTGTGCTCATCAAAGAGGTCATCCACTGGTTCGGCATACCGTCCCTCATAGTGTTCCTGGCCCTGCTGGACAGCACCCCTTGACGATGGGTGTTGCACCCCAGAGCCATGCCGGGGCATGTCCACACATGGTGCACTGCCGCCACCCCCGACACTGTCCCCACATCGTCATTGGCCGACTGCTGGCACCGCCCCTCCGGCCACCAATCGCCTGGGCTCACCAGCACCCCGCAGTGGCCGCAACAGCCCCACCAGCCTGGACACACACCAGTGCTGCCCCACTGGGGCATACAGGCACAGGCTGGGATTGTGAAGTCACGCAGGCCTCCACAGCGGCACCACCCACGGCTACATCCATGCTGTTTCCTGCTGTGTGACCATCCTGCATCCCACACGTATCACTGTCTGGGACGTGTGATCCATCATCATCGGTGCCGGATCCGGCACCAGTCCATGTCCCAGCATGCTGGAGTCCGTGGGCGCTGTCACACTGGGACACAGGCAGGGCCTCGTCCACACCCACACCACCATCTTCAGTCTGGACAGACAGGCAGGTATGCAGTGGTCCTGTCCCCCGGACACCTGTGGAGGTGGATGGGCGTTCCTCCATGTCCAGAGCATCACCCTCGGTGGACACACCTACCACTGCTGACCCATGTAGATGCTCAGGAGCTGTAAGGGAACACAGTAGTGTTATTGTCTCCACCCTACCCTGTGGCATTCCCCCCACCACCCACACCATGACAGCACAGGACCTACCATGCAGTAATGGGCTGCCACCCATCTGGAAGCCACCACCCGGAATGCCCTCTATGGCACAACACCGCATGCTGCCCGCCACCCGCTCCTCCTGTGGTGTCAGGCATGGCACATCCAGCTGTCCACCACCGGTGGCAGCACATGCTGCCCTGATGGCAGCTACCTTGTCCTTTATCCTCCTCCTGTCCATGCTTACCTTCTTTTTACACTCCTACATGGACCGCTGGTGGCTGCCATGCTGGTTCACGGCATGTGCAACCTCACCCCATGCCACAGCACAGGCCTGTGGTGTTCCACACTGTCCACTGAGCAGCAGTTCCCTGTCGAGATAGGCCTCGAACAGGGCATCTGATTCAGCCCAGGTGAAGTTGGGCCTCCTTTTGCTCCCCCGTCCCTGTTCCTCCTCATCCTCTCGTTCAGTCATGATAGAGCCTGTGGGAATGACAAGTGTTACTTTTGAATGTGCAGTCCCATGCATCCCTCACGCACCACAGTCCACACATCCAAACAGCATGCAACCTACCACAATAGACTGCAATACCAAACTATGTTCTCTGCAGCCCCATGTCGCATTTATATAGCGCAACACATGCAAATGAGGCAAGATGCAACTTTAAGTGGATGCTAATGCAGTGGTTGCGCCATGGAATTGCTGATGAGCTGATTTGCATATGCTGGCTGAATATCATGCTGTTGTGCCTTGCGCAATGTTGTTGAGCATGCTCAGGCAATGGTGCAGCTCTGTGACATGCGCAGTACGCACCGCACGGCACATGCCCAGGGTGCTGACGCTGATGACGTGCTGTGCGTGGGAGGCAGTGCAAGGCAGGGCCACCACTGTGCCAGTGGTGCTAGTGCGCTGTTCTAAGTGTGTGGCGCTCGTGCCCTGGTGCGCCATAGGCGCCATGGAGCCACAGCGCGGTAGGCCACTGCAGGGCATCACACACAGGCACCCTACCACGCTACATGCAAGGAGTCTGAATAACGCTGTGGTGGTCCATGCGCGACAGACCCTTGACCCTGCGGTCGACCTTTTCCCCCTAGGTGCCATGCATCCGCATGGGTGCACCCCTATTGCGCTGTTCGGTGACAGCACGATGGGGAATGGCAGCGCTGTACCGCGCAGCATCTGCAAATGGGGGACGTGCACTACAGAGCGGCATTTTGTTATCTGGACTGCCTGAGAGATGTCACGTAGGACAGCCCAGCAGTGGAGCGTGGTTGAGCTGGCCAACCTTCTGGTCATTGTTGAGCCCCATGCTGGGGCCCTGTTTGGCCAGGACCTACTGAATAGGCCACACAGCACCATGTGGGAGGAGGTAGCAGAGGGCATGGAAGAGGCCACAGGAATTGCCCATTCCAGTGAGCAGTGTCGCCACCAGTATGGGGACCTCCAGCGGAGGGACCCAGATAGACTCGGGCGTCTACAGGCACGTGCCCGGCGAGGCGCCATGCCACGGCCAGGTAGGTGCTCCATCCATACACTGGTAGTGTCCATCCATCCACCCGGGTATCACGGTGTGCATGTGTCCACCCTGCAGGGAGGTGGGAGCCGTCCAGTATGGGCGGTGGTGGTGGTGGTGGTGGTGGTGGGGTTGCGGCATGGCTGGGCTGTGCAGGAATGCACACACCGGCTGGGGGGGTTTTGCTACTGGTTTGTACTGATGTTCCCCTCTCCGTGTCTGCACCCTAGGCCAGAAGGAGTGCCGTAGGGCGAGGGAAGCCCGAGCTGAGCAGGAGAGGGCCGGTGCGCCACAGCAGGGATGTGGAGGAGGGGCTATGGGCCAGCAGCACCCAGCTGGAATGGATGCAGATAAGTGCCTTTTTTCCCATCACATCTGCGCATGCTGTGTTGCAGCGTTGGCGGCGGGGCATGGCCACCAGCACTTGGCCCCTCCACCGTGCACGCTACGTGGTACACTCAGCACTGTCCTGTGGCACTGTATGTGTGGGTGGGCATTGCTGGTGGTCGGTGCATGCACTGGGTACATGGCTGTGCCACTGCCTTCACACTGCTTAGCCATGTCACTGTACAGCCACGGTAGTGCTGTGCGGGACATTGGCGATGGGTGTGTGCAGCGGTCCCTGTGGCTGTGGATGCCTTGGTAGGCATGTCTTGTGGACGCAGTCACTGTGGGTGGTCACACACCATCACAGGGGCGTGGCCCATGGCTGTATGCCATGTACACTGGGTGGGCTGCAGGAGGCTGGGCAGTCACGCATATTGACTCTGCTCCCTTGTCCTAGGTGGACAACGCAGGACAGCCACCAAGAGAGGGGTGCAGGAACTGCTTCAGCTTGCAAGGGCAACACTCAAGATCCTGCAGTGGATGGAGTGGAATGGGGTCCGGCGCCGCAGTGGATGGAGACGACACAGGAGTGAAGAGCAGGGCAGGCGATAGGCCCTCAATGCCCCCTAGTTGAATTCCCCCCCGGACTCACCCTCACACCCCTTCTTCCCTCTCCCATTTGTTCACCCCTGCCCCATGCCCGCCCCCACCTGGTTTGTGGCCCATTCCCCCCACCATCGTATATATTTGTAAATATGTTTGGTTGTTGAATTTGTTTAATACGAATATTTTGTTATGACAACTGTGGTGGTCTCTGATTTACAGTGGGCTACAAGTGCTTGGCTGCAGCGGTGTGCATGGCATCGGGCGTGGTGCAGGCCTGGGCATGTGTGTGTGTCTAGCAGGGACCCGCCTATGGTGTGGGTTGGGGACTTGGTCACTGTCTGTGGTTTGTGTGTTGTTCTCTGTGCACTGGATGCCTGTGTGCAGTGGTCCACAGTGCATGCACTGTGTCCATGGTGCCCCTGTCAGACTGTCCATGGCCTATGCTGCTGACACCCTTGCATGTCTGTGCTATGCACAGTCTGCTGGCATGTCAGTGGTGGCTGTCCATGCTGGCTACCCCCTGTACCTGGCGCAATGGCAGATTGCCTCCTGTCACCAGTATGGTGCACGTCAGCCTCGGGTGGCACTGTGGCCTCCACCGTTGTTGTCCCCCCCCATGCTGTTGCTTGTGTCTGTTGCAGGGAACATGCTCCGATGTCTGTCACTTGTGCTCCAGCTGCATGCTGGTGGTGGACGGATTCATGGTGCATGCGCAGGGTGGCTGGTACACCTGTGCCATGGAGGGGTGCTGGCCGTGGGTACACAGCTGCTGTGGCCTCATGCCAGTGGGTTTTGTGCCCCGCTATTGTGTCCCTGTGTTGGGGTGCCCTTGGGTATGCGTGGGTGTTTGTCCGTGCCCTGTGTTGCATCCTGTGTGGTGTATGCTTCCATGCACCACTGTGGGCATCTGTGCTGGCTGTTGGGGTCAGTGCTGGGATAGGGTGTGTGCTTGCGTGGGTGTGCGGGGTGCTGTACTTCTGGTGGTGGGGTCCAGGGCAGGCTCTGTCACATGCGGGGTACCTCGGGTGCCGATGCAGGGTTGTTCTCTCGGCTGTGCCTTGGGGGGGCCGTGTAGGGCGGCACTGTGTCTGTAGTTCTTGTGTCAGTGGCTGCTGTCACCTGCTGCAGGGTGCTCACAGTGGGGCTGCCATGCATGGCTCCATGGTGCACAGGGTTGCATTGTTACAGTGGGGGTGGTGGCATGCATGAGGAGTCATGCACTGTTGGGCGCTGCTCCTGGGCAGGGTGTCTGGGGATCGCTGTGTAGGGTGTGCTCTGCATTGGTGGGATGGTGTAGCACAGGGTGGCCGGACCTCCTTGTGTTCCGGTCACAGCTTGCCAGGGGGTGTGCTGGGGCACCATGCCCCGGCTGTGGAATTGTTGCTGGTGTCCATGGGCTGGTGGTTCTTCCAGCTCACCTCAGGTTGTACGGTTCATGGGGTGCGGGGGTGCTGTCAGGTCTGCTGCATGCTCCTCTGCCCATGTCTTCCATGGATGCTGCACCCCTGCATCCTGTCCCTGCGCATCCCTGGTTGTGCTACTGTGCTGATACCCTGCTCCAGTGTGCATCCCTGGTTGTGCTAATGTGCATCAGCCCTGCACCACTGCGCATCCCTGATTGCGCCATGGCGTGGTTGGCGCGATATTCAGTTGCGTTGCGCAAGTGCATCTTGGCCTGCGCTGTGTTTGAATAGCAGGCGTGTTGCGCATAGGCGCACTGCACTTACGCCTGCTCCTGCTATTGCGGTACTTTGTGGCACAGTTTGAATATCTGGGCCTAAGTCTATATGCAGGACATTTAGTTGCCGGCATGTGTATATTGCTGAATTCCTTTTCGGCGATATACACTTGCCATAATAGCGATCTCTGTTTCAAATTTACTATTATGACATAGATCCTTTTCAGATAGAGGAGAATGGACTAAGAAAGCAGTCTGACCCATGAAAGCATTGCTGCGAAGGCTAACAAGGGTCTAAGAGTCAGAAGAACATAGTGAGTAGGCTAGCCCAGGGTGCAGGGATTACAGAGGGGACAACAATAATTTTAATAAAAATAAAAAAAAGCTCAGTTTGCTACTCATTTCATTTATTCCTGGTGTACTGTGCAGAGTATATTTTTCTATTACAGGCCTAAGATTACATATGTATATATGTATATAAAAATAAGGGATATACAATGGTGAGCTGTCAGATAAATGATTTATCTACACAAGTGCTGTTTGACCCCGGGTAACCTCACGAGTGAAGTGTCTGAGGTCAAACAGCACAAGTGTAGATAAATCTTTATCTGACAGCTCAACATTGTATATTTCATTTATGGAATAGGGATGCTTTCTATCAGTGCAGGAACATTTGGTTTTGACTGTTTATCTTTTTTTTTAAATGATAATTTCTGGGAGTTTCAGTTAACTTTCCTAGTGTATGTCTGCCTAGCGTAGTGGTTGCTATTAAATGAAACACAACTCATTTTGTAGAAAACTTGTTGCTGAAGAAATGTCATGCTCACAGTACCATGCTACCATTTTCATTTTAAAGTTATTCACATTTGTTTGTCGACAAAGTGATAAGAAAATTGAATGTTATGCTGTTTTTGCCAATTATAAAAAAAAACTAAAAGGTATCTATAAATTAAATACTCCTCATTTTGTAGATATTTTTGTGCTGAACATTTTTTGTGCTTTCCGTACTATGCTATCATTTTTTTGTTGCAAAGTCATTCACATTTGTTTGTCAAAAAATTACATTTTCTTCTGGTTTTTTTTGCTAATTATAAAAAATCTATAAGGTATCTATAAATGAAACACCACTCATTTTGTAGATAATTTTGTGCTGAACAATTTTCGTGCTCACAGTACCATGCTGTCTTTTTTCATTTTAAAGTTATTCACATTTGAATATGGTTAGTGTGGATAAATGAGCAACTGTGTGGATAAATTTCATTTTGGGATGGGAACCAGGGGATACCGTGCTCTGTGGCAGCCCCTAGCGGAAGCTGGGAGTATTTCATCCAGAAGCACACTTTGGATAGCAGTTGAGCGTGGCAGGTGTCTATGGGGGTAGCCTGCGTGCCGGCGCCATTGCACATCACGCTGATGAGGAAAAACACCATGAAAAAGCCTGCTACACCATCGGTGAGATGATGGTGGCCCCGGGGGGGGTGGTTCGCCCACATGCCAAATACCGGCCCAACACACCCAGGATCCTCCTCCACCTCCGACCCGATGACAACAGGTAGCCACTTCACACTTAAGGAGCCAGCCGCTGAGGGAGGGCAGAATCAGCCCCGGAGATGGTACTGGGGGTCAAGCCTACCTGGGGCCATTCAGGGAAGGGGATCAAGGGGAGAAGCAAAGGTTCAGGCTGGGAGTAGGGTGGACTCCGAGTGGGCACTCCTGAAGGAAGCCCGGGTGTGTAGGTGAAGAAACAAAGTTAAAAAAAAAAAAAAAGAACCAAATTATGCTGAATTTTCAAATTCTGAGAAAATATAGTGAAGGTATGCATATAACAAATACCAATATATATTATCAATAAAGTGTTTATTTGAAATTTAGGAAAACTGTATATCAATATGAACACTGTAAAAAATGTTTAGTATACTTATGTTATCACAACATTTTTCAAATATGTATTACATGCATCACATATGTTCATCACATATATGTATATTATGAAATATTTTATTGTAATATATTGAGACATATTACCAAAATTAAAAAAAAAAAAACTTGAGTGTATAATGTAATACAGTGGTTTATTCTGTTTCAATGGTAGTTCAAAATTTGAATGGATCCTTCCAGCCATTGCATTACTAGTGCATGAAAAGCTGGCAGGAAGAATTCATGCACTGTGATCTGGCTCATGACAGTTTAATAGAGATTATTGTTGGTTATTAGACTGCTAACAGCCAATCCGAATGTAGCATTTCCAAGAGCTTTTTTTTATTTAGGTATCATTTGTGCTCCCTGCTGAGCTCTGATCCCTTTCTCTCTCTCGGGGATCCCAAAATACTTATCAACTTCTCTCATGATGCCGGCTCTCACTCACCCCTCTGCTGATCAACATTTTGCTCTCCACTGTAGGGTTGAGGGCAAGGGGATATACCCCTGAATTCTCACAGATTTTTTAGATAGCCATTGTGAATGCCAAGAGCACATAGCCTATCACAGTCTGGTCACCTGTGCATTCAAGAGCTGTTCTTTTTCCTTGTTTCCACCACACTAGATTACGGCATGCAAGGACTCAGTTGTACTCATGCATGATGGCATGTGGTGCATGAAATGGCCATCATTCAGGCCCTAACCTGCTTATCTCAGTTGTGCTACCATCCATGGTTACCTAGGTGCAGCAGTGCCACAGGGCAGTGGCGCACCTTCCCATGAGCAATACTGCTGTGCTAATGGGCAAGCCCTGAGCCAGCCATCATCCAGACCCTCACCTGTTTATCTCTGTTGTGCTGCCACTAAAAAGAGACTACTACGGTTCTCGAAAGGGGTAGCTGAAAAGGTAAAGGCTGAAAAGGTAGCATTCAGAGGGTATAAGGAGACACAGAGGAGGATAGGAGGTATATCAGGGGAAACAAAGGAAGGCAGTAAGGAGCACAAAGGTGCAAGAACAGTCCAGGAGATAATGAAAGGGGACAAGACATGTTTCACATATGTAGGTGAAAAGAGGAAGACCAGGGGTGGGACTGTAAGATTAAAAAGGGAAGAGGAGGCTGTGCAGAGAGGTACCAGGAAAAGATAGACATCCTGAACAAATACTTTTGTTCAGTGTTTACAAAGGAAGGAGAAAGGGGGGCCACAAAACAGTAACAGAAGCTTTGGAGGGAGGGAGGTGGACATTAGTCCATTTTTGGAGGACAAAGTCCTGATGGAATTCGCTAATCTGAAGGTGGAAAAGGCAAAGGGACTGAACAGGGTGCATTCAAGGGTATTGAGGGACCTCAGGGAGGTACTGACTGCACTTCTGACAGTCATATTTAACAGCTCACTGGAAACAAGAGTGGTTCTGGAGGACTGGAGGAGGATGGATGTAGTCCCACTACTCAAAAGTGGTAGCAGGGAGGAGACTGACAATTATAGACCAGTCAGTCTGACATTGGTGGTGGGAAAGTTAATAGAATCATTGTTGAAGAAAAGGGTTGTAGAATATCTTGAATCCAGGGGTTACAAGACCCGAGACAGCATGGGTTCATGGAGGGGTAGGGGGAGGGGGAGAATGTCATATCAATTAATCTGATAGATTTCTATGGCTAGGTGACAAAGGAATTAGATCAAGGTGGAGCAATGGACGTGGCCTTCCTAGATTTCAGTAAAGCATTGAAAACTGTTCCACATAGGAGCCTAGGCAACTTAGAAGTGGCTTCAAAGGTGGTAAATTGGATAAGAAATTGGTTACTGGATAGGTGACAGAGGGTGGCAGTAAACAGAGTTCACTTTGAGGAAGGGAGGGAGGGTGACCAGCGGGGTACCTCAGGGATCAGTGCTGGGACCTGTCCTCTTTAATGTCTTTATAAGTGACATTGCAGTGGAGCTGGAAGGGAAGGTCTGCCTCTGCTGATGTCACCAAAACCTGTAATAGGATGGATACTCTGGAGGGGGTGGAAAGAATGAGCGGAGACCTGGGAAAACTAGACGAGTGGTCAAGGGCAGCTGGGTTTCAATGCAAAAAAGTGCAAATTAATGCACTTGGGGCACAGAAATGCAGGGCCAGAGTACTGTGACGCTTGGCCAGCTGATTATGATTATTGTATGATATTTGTAAAATAAAAATATAGTATGCGATTGTCTCACTTAAGACAGCCTGTGCTTCCATGGGTGCCCCCCCCCCAGGTTTCAGTGAAGCTACAGGATACATAAACTGACCAGAGGATGTGTGAAACTGACCAGTGAAGGGGAAACCTATAGTTTCCTGTCTGTTCTTAAGGCGTTGGCCATCTGCCAGAGGATAAGCCTAATAAACTGTTGTGATTTCCTAGAGGCACCTATTGATAACAGCAATGTGTTAAAACATCGTAAAACCCTTTGATTTCCTTGGGAAAACAGAAACCAGCCACCAGTTCAAAGGAAAGGCTTGATTAAAGACTGTCATAATTTAGGAAATGTCTTTTTTTCTTCTGAAGTCACATTATTTAAAATACCTCCTGTTAGGAAATCATTTTTTGTAATTTTATATTCTAAAACTAGGAGCTAGATAACTCACAGAAGGGGTGTGGAGACACAGAGTTTAAACTGATACTTGTGTCTGAAAATAATGTTATGCCATCTTGGGACTCTAGAGAGACATAGCTCTCTAATCTAACTTTAAAATGCACTTCCAGAGGTAATACGTTAGATAGCAAACATCTAAATGTATTGTGGTAGGAGTTTTGCTTTGTAATTTTCCCTTGTTCTTTTATGTGATTGTGAGCTCTTTGATATATTGTTCTGTGTTTACATTTCTCATATTTTTATCATCTTTTAGTAAAGTACATTTTCTTAAGATATTGCCTGGGTGTGTCTTCCAAGTTCTTTTTGCATGTGATGTATACGTGGTTAAGTCTGACAGCTGTTTGACGGGCTTGATGGTGTTACTAAACTGGGAAAAGTTAAGAATATACTTAAGGTCTCTTATACAGTTAACAGGGTTCATTTTGGAAGCCTGGCCGGGTGCTCCTGGTGAAAGACTGTACTGCAATCCCCGAAGAAGGTATGCATCTGATCCGTTCATTGGGTATGCTAGCATAAGGTTCACAGTTTGAAACCCACCCCCCAGAACTTGAGACTAAAGGTGATTTGGACCCAAAAACAGACAGGAGGGTTACCCTGTCTGTTACGTGTTCACACTATTGCGCTCCCAGGTTGGCACTGTGGGAGCAGAGGGCCTGACCTGCTGAGTGCGTTTGTGACAGATTTGGTTGGCAGTGGTTTTAAAAAATATAACACACGTTTTAGCTGTTCAGTGTGTCAGCTTAATACTGCACAGCTCACTTGCAAAATAAGGCAGTGATTTATTTTTAAAAAGGAAACAGAACTATATCATTTTGCTTACAGTGAAGTTCCTACCTGTTTTATTTTTTTTAGAAGTGCAAGTTAGAGTAGCCATAGTTAGGGAAGAATATGGCTTCCAACTACAGTGAGCACACTGCAGACTACCTGAAACAGTTGTGCAAGGAGAGAGGAGTCCTGCAAGAGGGGAGAGCCACCGAGCAGAACCTTGTGGATGCCCTGATGGCAGCAGATGCCCAGAGTATCCAGTCACAGACTGTGACTGTAAAGGACCAAACCATGGTCGTAGAGGGGCCAGTGCAGTGTCCAGATCTGGTGAGAAGGACAGCAGGGCCAGTGCAAGCAAAGGGCCACAGCAGCAAGGGAAGATCACCAGCATTCTGGAGCCAGAAGCAATCAGGCTGCAGATTTAGTTGCGCAGAATGGAACTGGAGTTCCAGAGGGAGGCTGAATGAGAATGGCGAGAGGTGGAGCGAAAATGGCGAGAAGCTGACCATAAAGAGCATGAGCGCCAGCGAGCTGCAGAGGAGAAGAGGGAGCAAGAACACCAAGATGCTGAACGTGAACAGCGAGAGGCAGACCGTGAAGAGCATGAGCGCCAGGGGCGACATGAACTGGAGAAGCTACGACTCCAACCACCAGCACCAGAACAGGTAAGTGGCTTGGGTTTAACTGGAACTACAGGACTGGGATACAAATTAAATTCCAAATTGATAGCTGAATTTATTTTTATTTTATTTCGTTTTGTTGACTGGGTAAGTGCACTAGACAAATCCTGCCTATTTTCAGGCACAACCCGGGGGAGGGGGATACAGATGGATGCCAACTGACCTTGAACCAGATTAAGCTGTTGGTGGTATTTTTAGTGAAAGAGGGAAATTTGGCCAGGACACCGGGGAAATTCCCCTACTCTTTTTCGACAAGTGCCATGGGATCTTTAACATCCACCTGAACTACCACCAATCCAGGCAGAAATTAAAGAAAGAGAGGATATGGATGCCTTTTTAAATTCTTTTGAAAAAGTCTGTATTCACGCAAAGATTCCTAGAGGGTCCTGGAGCTTCCAGCTATCCCCGCTACTTACCGGGAAAGCTCAGGATGCATTGGGTAAAAATGGACAATAATAATTACAGCAAACTTAGAGCTGCACTTTTAAAAAAGTTTGATTTAACTGCAGAAGCATTCAGAGCTAAATTCCATATGCTCAGGAGAAGCCCTGACATGAGCTATGAGGAGCTAGCCACGAAACAACGTCAGTTTTTAAAACATTGATGGGAAGGAATTGAAGCAAACTCTGTAGATAAAATTGAAAACACTATATTGTTAGAGCAGTTTTTGGGGGGCATGCCCAGCAGAGCTGAAAACTTTGCTGGAGGACCGAGATCCCAAAACAGTTCAAGAGGCTGCTGAACTCTCGGACCGTTATGCCAAGAGCAGACCTGCTCTGAGAGCGAATGGGGTGGGTGTGGCAGAGCAAAAAGGGAAAAGCGTGCCTTCAGTGCAGCTAAAACCCTCACTGCCTCCACCGAAACCAGTTAGCCCCAGGTTTCAAAGAAAAGATTCTTTTGAGAAAATAAATGAATGTTGGGTTTGCAAAGAAACTGGGCATATTGCCAGACAGCATTCCAAAAGGATGAGCAATACGCAAAATGGGGCTAGGAAAGAAGTGGGTTCTTTGTGTGTCCCTGGAAGCATGCCTGTGAACATGAGGGAACACATGCACCCAGTCACTGTGAATGGTGTATGGACACAGGGGCATTCTTGATGCTGGTAAAAGGGGATTAGGTAAAGCCTGGTCAGTTTATACCCAATAAATTTGTAACTGTACAAGGGTACACTGTTGAGGAGAAAACATTGCCACTCACTAGTGTTCTCCTAGACTGGAGTGAAACAGGGGGAAGTGTGCAACAGGTGGATGTAGTCAAAACATTAGTCGACGTCATCCTTGGCAACGATCTCAAACAGGGATGGTGTGTGCAGTTACCCATAGCCAAGCAGGAAGGGGAAATTGTAGTTCCCCGGACCCCATAGAAGCCATTGTGGAAACCACTGGGAGGCTGGTTCCCCAGCCTGTGTCTCCTGATATGGAGACTAATGAAAAGGAGGCAGAAATTTCCCCAGTAGTAATTAACCACACAGCTACAGAGGGTTTCTCTGAAGAAGGAGGGGTGACCCATTGTCAGAGGATTAGGGATGACAGTGATCCTGAGTGCACTGACGCTAGTGCTAGGGACCCTAGTTTAGATACTGACGGGGACCTGTCCTATGCCTTGGAAATGAGTAAGGAGTTTGCAGCTGCTCAGAAAAGTGACCCTAGTCTAGAGACACTGAGAGCTTG
Source organism: Neoceratodus forsteri (assembly GCA_016271365.2). Lineage (NCBI taxonomy): Eukaryota > Metazoa > Chordata > Ceratodontiformes > Ceratodontidae > Neoceratodus > Neoceratodus forsteri. The sequence goes on along the minus strand of CM057451.1, from coordinate 453,361,898 downwards.
GGCAGACTCTGACAGAGCACAGGGAGGTGACGGAAAATATAAAGTTTAATGGGAAAATTAACTGATGTATACTCAGGATACTAAGACAGAGGAAGGGGTGATAGGCAGGCAGCTTGTTGTTCCTCAGGGGTACCGTGAGCAGTTGCTCAAGACTGCACATGATATTCCCTTGTCTGGTCATCTGGGAATCGCATGCACTACACAGCGGTTGGCCCAGAATTTCTGTTGGTCCAACTTCACCCAGAAGGTGAAGGAGTACTGCAGGTCTTGCCACCAGTGCTAAGAAATAGGGAAGGCAGGTAAGAAAACCCAAGCTGCCCAAATGCCATTGCCCATAGTGGAGAAGCCATTCCAGAGGGTGGGAATGGATATTGTGGGGCCTTCAAATGCCCCCAGCTCCTCCGGGAAGAAGTTCATGCTGACTGTGGTGGATTATGCCACCCAGTATCCAGAGGCAGTCACCCTATCCTCACTGAGGACAGACAAAGTGGCAGATACCTTACTTGGGATTTTCTCCCTTGTTGGGTTTCCGCAGGAGGTTATCACCAATCGAGGGGTTCCTTCATGTCGGACCTGATGAAATGTTTGTGGAAGAAGTGTTGGGTGGTGCACAGGTGCATGACACCTTATCACCCACAAGCCAATGGGCTCTTGGAAAGATTTAACGTTACCCTGAAGTGAATGCTCCAAGCATTTGCTAAACAGCATGGGAGGGACTGGGAGAAATACCTTCCCCACCTGTTGTTTGCATACAGGGAGGTGCCCCAAGAGTCAACAGGATTTTCCCCGTTCGAGCTCTTATATGGACACCGGGTACACGAGCCCCTAGACTTGATCTGGGAGGACTGGAAAGGCAAGCACGCCACCCAGGGCACTCCCATAGTGGATTACATCCTTAGGTTTAGGGAAAGGCTGAAGGAGCTTATGGGGACAGCCCAGAGCAACCTGTCAGCTGCTCAACAGAAACAAAAAGTGTGTACGACCGTACAGCCAGAGCTCACTCATACACGGTGGGTCAGGAAGTCATGGTTATCATCCCGGTCTGGAAAAACAAGCGGTAGGCTGAATGGGCAGCACCGTACAAAGTAGCAAGAAAGGTAAGTGATGTGAACTATATCATAGAATTACCTAACAGAAGACATACAGAAAGAATGTCCCATGTCAACATAATGAAGCCATATGCTAATAGGGCTGACATGGTGTTTGCAGTATATAGTCCTGGGGCGGGGACGAACGAAAGAGACCCCCTTCTGGACTTGTTGGAAGAAAGCAAGTGGGAGTCCTCTGTGGAGGCAGCTAAATTGTCACCCCAGCTGGTCCCGGACAAGGTCCAGGAAGTAAGGGAGGTTTTAGCAGACTTTGCCCCACTGTTTAGTGCCAAGCCTGGACTAACCCCTTTAGCGACGCACGATGTAGAGACAGGAACACAGACACCCATACGGCAGACAGGATATCGGGTGTCAGAGGCTGCCCAAAAGGACATTAGGAGGGAGGTAGACGAAATGCTGGATTTAGGGATAATTCTGAGATCAAACAGCCCCTGGGCCTCACCCATAGTCCTTGTGCCCAAGCCAGATGGCTCCACTCATTTCAGTGTGGACTATCATGGACTGAATGCAGTCATGAAGTCAGATGCCCACCCAATGCCCCAGATGGACAAACTCCTGGACAAGTTGGGAGGGGCGACATACTTTACGACTATTGACCTGACAAATGGGTATTGGCAGGTAGAGTTAACTGACAGAGCTAGGGAGAGGGCAGCCTTCATCACTCTGATAGGCGTATTTGAATTTAAAGTAATGCCTTTTGGAATGAAGAATGTCCCGGCCCTTTCCAAAGGTTGGTGAACCAGGTATTAAATGGTGCTGAGGAGTACGCCATGGCATACCTGGATGACACTCCCATCTTTAGTGCTAGCTGGGAGGAACATCTGTCCCACCTTAGGGAAGTGCTGGGCAGGATACAGAGGGCTGCGCTCACTGTCAAAGCTGAGAAATGCCAGGTGACCATGGTTAAAGTGGCATACCTTGGGAATGTTGTAGGCCAGGGGCAGTTCTGTCCTAACCAAGTAAAAATAGAGGTGATCAATGCATGGCCCAGACCAGAAATTCAGAAGCAGGACATGAGTTTTCTAGTGACAGCAGGGTACTATAGAACATTTGTACCCAATTATAGTGCCCTGGCTGCTCCCCTATCTGACCTAGTAAAGAAAAAGATGCCTAAGAAAATTACCTGGGAACCAGCCTGTGGAAAAGCCTTTACCAGACTGAAGGAGGCACTGTGCAGTGCTCCTGTATTGACAAGTCCTGACTATAGCAGACCCTTTATAGTCCAGACTGATGCCTCAGACGTCGGTATTGGGGCAGTACTGAGTCAGACATCCAACCAAGGAAAGATAACCCCACGTAGTGTACCTGAGTAAAAAGTTACTTCCCAGGGAGCAGGCTTACTCTACTGTGGAAAAAGAGTATCTTGCTATAGCGTGGGCCTTAAAGACGTTAGAGCCATACTTATTTGGGCAGCATTTTGAGGTACAAACTGACCACAACCCCCTGGTTTGGCTGATAAAAATGGGAAAAAACTAACAGTAGACTATTAAGATAGAGTCTTGCCTTGCAAGGGTATGGCATGGTGATCTTACATAGGGCTGGAGCAACCAATCGCAACACAGATGGCTTGTCGCATCTATATAAGGAATTAACTGACTTGTTGAGTTCATCCCATGCAGGGGATAGAGCTCCCAAATTCAATCTAGGTGGGGAGGAGTGTGATGCTTGGCCAGCTGGTTATGATTACTGTATATTTGTAAAGTAAAAATATAGTATGTGATTGTCTCACATAAGACAGCCTGTGCTTCCATGACTGCCCCCCCATCCCTCAGGTTTCAGTGAAGCTACAGGATATGTAAACTGACCAGAGGATATGTGAAATTGACCAGTAAAGGGGAAACCTAGAGTTTCCGGTCTGTTCTTAATTAAGGCTCTGGCCATCTGCCAAAGGATAAGCCTAATAAACATTCATGATTTCCTAGAGGCACCTATTGATAACAGCAATGTGTTAAAACATCGTAAAACCCTTTGATCTCCTAGGGAAAACAGGAATCAGCCAACAGTTCAAAGGAAAGGCTTGACTAAAGACTGTCATAATTTAGGAAATATCTTTTTTCTTCTGAAGTTATATTATTTAAAATACCTCCTGATAGGAAAACATTTTTTGTAATTTTATATTCTAAAAGGAGGAGCTAGATGACTCACAGAAGGGGTGTGGAGACACAGAGTTTAAACTGATACTTGTGTCTGAAATGAATGTTATACCATCTTAGGACTCTAGAGAGACACAGCTCTCTGATCTAACTTTAAAATGCACTTTCAGAGGTAATACTTTAGATTGCAAACATCTAAATGTATTGTGGTAGGAGTTTTGCTTTGTAATTTTCCCTTGTTCCTTTATGTGATTGTGAGATCTTTGATATATTGTTCTGTGTTTACAATTCTCATATTTTTATCATCTTTTAGTAAAGTACATTTTCTTAAGATACTGCCTGGGTATGTCTTCCAAGTTCTTTTTGCATGTGATGTATATGTGGTTAACTCTGACAGCTGTTTGAAGGGCTTGATGGTGTTACTAAACTGGGAAAAGGTAAGAATATACCTAAGGTCTCTTATACAGTTAAAAGGGTTCATTTTGGAAGCCTGCCTGGGTGCCCCTGGAGAAAGATTGTACCACAATCCCCGAAGAGGGTATGTATCTGAGCCTGTTCATTGGGTATGCTAGTATAAGGTTCACAGTTTGAAATCCCTCCCCCCCAGAAGTTGAGACTAAAGATGATTTGGACCCAAAAACAGACAGGAGGGTTACCCTGTCTGTTACATGTTCACACTATTGCGCTCTCAGGTTAGCACTGTGGGAGCAGAGGGCCTGACCTGCTGAGTGCATTTGTGACAAGTACAAGGGTGTAGTAGTTCTGATGACCAAACAATGCTTAAGATGTACTCCTTATTCCCAGCAGAAATAACCAACAGGACTGCAAATAGTAAGTACTGAAGATTTATTCAACCTTTTACAGCAGAATTACAAATGCAAGTGGCCCCAGTGCTTAGGTCTCATGACCTTCCTCCGGGGTGGGGTTACACAGAAACAGGTGCACCCTTATACACCCCTTATGGTGACATCATTGTTGTTTCATACCCTTTTAAGTAGGTCAAAATTAAATACATTAACATATGAGCTAAAAAACTCACACAATGTATTGGGCTTAGAAAAGAAACTGACATCCTTCTTCCTACTAATATTATACATATCATCATAGTAATTAATTCTTCAATTTTAGTATAAACCCCACTGTCATATAAGAAAAATATCAAATTAAATGTTTAGCAGTTAATTATATTCAAAACATAAATTAATGCAACTGTTTTTTTTTTTGTAAATATAATTTTTATTAAACTTGTGCAGGTACAGTATGTTACAACCCTTGTGCATAACAACAGCATTTACATGTGTTCTACTGAGCAGGGCATTGCAAATTATCACAGACATCCAATTACAGCTGGTTATTATATTGATCTCTCCCCCTTTACACAGAGGGTGGCATGGGCGGGGGACAGCAGGAGTTCATAATTTAAACATTTGTTCAGTTCATTCTGATCTTGGTAGACAGCTACCTCTCTGAGTATTGGTGTCAATACTCTGACTTGGCACAGGTGGGGGTGGGAAGGTGGCCTAGAGACCATTGGGTGGATCTATTCCCTGGTGAAGTTCTGTGTTCAGGGCCAAAATCAGTCTGACTTTAAACTCACATCTCATGGTACTATAGTGGGATCTCTGCTCATGGCATGAATCGGCCATCTCTGCCACATGTTGATGCACTGTTCCAGTTGGTCATTAAGGGAGAACATAAGCCTCTGCATTTGATAAATTTGGTATATCAGTGTTCTCCAGCTCTCAATCTCAGGAGGGGTGGAGGTCAGCCACAGTCTAGTGATTTTTTTTTCTGATGTTATAAGGATTCCTAAAATATATTGCGCTTAGGGGTCTATTCTATCTCTAGGGTACTGTAATAATAAATATAATTCTGGGGACAACTGAAGAGAGGGATCAAAGATTTCTTGCAGTTCAGCCTGGATGCCATTAAGATATGGTTTAATGACTGTGCAATCCCATAAGATATGACAGTGTGTCATTGCTACTCGCCACAATTCCTCCAGCAGGAGGAATCTGCCGTGGGAAGATAGTGAGTGGTGATTACAAGAGTACAGAAGAATCTGGTGAGCTGTTTCCATGCATATTCTCTCCACTGGTGTGAACACGTTACCTTGGAGGAAAATTGGAAGGCCAGATTCCAAGTCCCCTCCAGGATAGGGGAGTCCATCTCCACCTCCCATTTCCGTGCCACATCCATGAAGGTAATGCCTAGGGTAGACTGCAACATATGATATAATTGCAATACTATGTGGGGTTATCTTCCCATTTGGAAACAGGTTATAAAGTAGGAAATGAGGGGAGGGTAGTCAGCTGTGTTGCGTGTAGCTACTGGGAGGGAAGTGATATAATGCTGTAGTTGGAGATACCAGAAAAAATCTGTCCCTTGAAGATGATGTTTAGCTTGTAGATCTGTGAAGGTGGTAAGGGCTGAACCATTAAAGAGCTGATAAATATATTTTAAGGATTACCTCTCCCACAAGAGGAACTCGTTATCTAGCCTAGTGGGGAGGAAGTGTTCAAGGAATGCAATCGGGCACAGCAAAGGGAGAAATGCCGTTAGGTGTAGGGATTTCCTAATTGTGCACTACACTGTGATCTGAGTTTTCAGCCATGGGTCGGCAGGCGGTGTGAGACTGGTTGGTATGTCCCTGTGATACATCGCCTGCATAAACTGTTGTCTGGGGAAAAGGTTCCTTTCTATGTCTAGGTAGGCTACACCCTGTCCCTCGAGGTGTCACAGAAGAACAAAACAGACATGTGTCACCCAGTAGTATAAGTTGAGTGATGGTAAAGCTAAACCTTCATTGCCCTTTGACAAGCTAAGGTGTAGTAATTTGATCCCGGGGTGTCATCCGGCCCAGATAAAGTGAGAAATTTCTTTATTCCATTGCTTCCAAGCTCTGGTTAAAAGCCTTATCAGCAGGTTTTGAAATAAATATAGGGCTCTTGGCAGGGTGACTAAGTGAACTACCTCTATTCTTCTGGATAAGGACAATGGAAGTGTGCCCCAGTTTCTAAAATCTTGTATCATATTTTGCATGAAAGGTGTACAGTCATAGTTGTATGAATGTGCAGGGTCTGTTCATACATATACTCCCAAATACTGTAGCTCCTGGAGGTCCCACTGAAAGAGGTACAAGCACTTGGTTCTCTCATTTGGGTTATAGTGGAAGCACAGTGCTTCCATCTTGGAAGAGTTCAAGTGGTAGCCCTATATTTTGCTATATGTTGATATGATATCAATGACCTCTGGGTTTAGCAAATAGATTAGAACACTATCTGCGTACGGGGCAATCCAGTGTTCCTCTCCTCCAAGGGGCACACCACCAACCACTTTTTCTAATTGCTTATGCCACGGGTTCGGTGGGCCGCAAAAAGTAAGAGGGACATGGGGCAGCCCTGCCGAGTACCTTGATGTAGGCAGAAAGTCAGGGAGTGATGACAATTGATCTTAACACAGGCTTGTGGGGCAAAGCAAACATTTTGCAACAATTCAACAAATGAGGGTGAGAACCTAAATTTCCTAAGAACTGCATATAAGAAAGGCCAGGAAACATGGTCAAATGCCTTTTCAGCGTCTAGGCTCAGCAGTGCAGAGGGATGAGGGCTCTATTGCATTTGGTGTATGATGTGTAGGGATCTACAGATATTATGTCATAGCCTGGGATTGAATAAAACCGGTTTGATCCTGATTAATCAAATCTGGTAAGAGATTGTCAATTCAATGGGCCATAATGGCCATGAATAATTTGTAGTCGGTGATTAGTACCAAAATGGGATTGTATGATGAGCATTATAGGGGATTCTTCCCTTGTTTCAGGATGACTGAAATTGTGGCATGTGCCCATGTAGGAGGGATAGGTTTCCCTGAAGCCACCTCATTAAATTCCATGAGAAATACAGGTTGCAGCTCTTCTCTAGTGAATCTATAAAACTCGGTCCTATAGCCATCTGGCATTGGTACCTTCATGGTCTTTAAATGGGTTATCGTGGCTGCAATTTCTACATCCATTATTGGCTGCATTAGGAACTGCCCCGGTCATCTGTAAGGGATGGTAGAGTAATTTTAGACAAAAAATAATTGATTTTTGTTTATGTGGGGGTACTATTGGGTGTGTACAGGGCCTCAGAACATTTTAAAGGTTTGGGCAATATCCTGATATTGTGTAAGTCTCATTCCTGTTTGTGGATGGGAGATTGCAGTGACAGTTGCTAGTCAACGTTGCTTATGAAGTTGGTATGCCAGCAAGTGAGATGATTTGGCTCCAGTTTCGTAATATTGCTGGCGAAGAAAGGCGAGAACTATTTCCATCTGTTCAAGGACACGTTTATCTAAATCATTTTTAACCTTGGTTAACTGGGTGAGGACAGAATTGCCCCGTTGACGAGCAAGCTGGAGAAAATGCAGGGTATCCTCCAGCATTTGCCTTTGTTCCCGATGCGGTTTCTTGAGGCATGAAGCATATTGTATCAGGTGTCCCTGAAGCACCGTTTTGACTGTGGCCCAGCGGATAGTTGCTGAGCTGTCTGGGAGAGGGTTGTCTAGAAGAATCTCCCAAGCTTTTCCTTAATAAAATCCCAGGATTGTGGGGACTTTAGTAAGTAAGGGTTCAGTCATCGTCTTGTAGACCTTCTCTCTAATCCCATATCCTAGAAGGTGCTGATGGGTGCATGGTCAGAGAGGTAGATGTCCCCAAGGGTATTTGTGACTTGAGCTAGGTTTTCTACTTGAATAAAGCAGTAATCTATTCTTGAGTAGCTATAATGTGCTGCTGAGTAATGTGAATATTGTTGGGTTCCAGGGTTCAGAGCACACCAGACATCTATCAATCCTACCTCTTTAGCCAGAGCTTTAAAGAATTTTTGTGCTGTTGTCTGGCATGGTAGACAGGTTGTAGAGGAATCAACCCTATGGGTTAAGGACCATATTAAAGTCCCCTGCCAACAATAACATGCCTTTCATATGAGTACTGATTGTATTAGTTAAGAACCTGAGATCTGGTGTATTAATATCTGGGGGGACATAGATGTTGGCTAGGGTGACCTCCAACCTGTGTAGAGTGCACTGGACTAGGACCAGTCATCTATCTGGGTCATGCCAAGTCCAGTGTTTTTGCAAAGTTAGTGTGTTTGGGTATTATGATAGCTACTTCACATCTTTGTCCAGACAGGGAAGAGGAGAAGTATTCAGCTGCGTAGCCCCCTCTTACCAACTTAGAATGCTCTAATTGCTCATTCACTCCACAGGAGCTCTTTGAGAGTTCCACCACTTGTGTCCTGCATACTTGTAACACTGCATCCTGGGCCTAAGCAAAATCAAGCCATAATCAGCATGCCACAAACAAATGTGAATACCCCATGAACCATAAGCGCTACACACAAAGTATGAGTGGCAAAGTTGTTCAGCACAAAATTACCTTTCTAACGGTGCTATGCAATCAATTCGGTTTTTATTTTATACTCCATGAAATACCAAAAAATTGTGTGTTTTCTTCGGATTTATTCAAGGTGCCCTGCAGAGGCTTGAAAACAAATGTCAACCATGTACACCATACCATAAACAAATGTGCATAACTCATAAAGTATACTGTACATGATAGACATAAAGTATCAGTAGCAAAGTTGTTCAGCACAAAACTACCTTTCTAATGGTGCTGCGCAATCAATTCTAAGCAATTCAGTGCTTTTAGTATTTAGGTAAAAACTGCTGACTTCCTTAGACATTTCCAGGCCTGAGTGAAAGCCAGCTGAGTATGTCTACTGTTGTTATTGGCCTGAGGGACTATGCTTTCAGACACCACTTATAGGCGTATCCAGGCCTGAGTGAGTTAAATGTGTCTGTTGCAAATACACCAGGTCAAGTTTCAATTTCTGAATTCAGCTTAGTATCTTTGCCTTCTTCACTGGGCTGGTAAGGCCATTCACATTCCATGAGCAGAGATGTACACTAGGCTGACCCATTTTAACTATTTAGGTGACATTCAGACCCTGGGTCCCTTCTGGCCACCCCACTTTCTCTGCATGAGCCTTTATTTGCCATTGCAACTGCACTAGGTGATTACACTGACCTGCAGTATATCTGGGAAAGAAAGGGACATAAGAAATTCCTGAACCTGTTTACACAGACTCTTAACAATTTGCATCCCTAAAGTTCTCAGCATTGAATTAGGATGAACAGGGGATGTCAAAACCAGTGGTCCAACTGGGACAAAAACTAACTGGACTTTCATGGTAGGGGCCCATTTAGTCCCTAGTGTAGAAACAATCTATGTGAAGGAAAATCCTCCTGTGGAGGGACCTTCAGATGTGTAGCTGAGGGGAAGTTACAGGTAGGGAAGTGGGTAAGGTTTGATGTCATGTGCGCCGAGGGATTCCATAGTTGAGCAGAGGTCCATCTGTGTGTGGGTAATAGGCATTGGTCTCATGCATCTGGAAGTGGGTCCTGGCTCTGAGCAGGGTTGTCCTGTCAGAGTCCCTACGCAAATCAGTGAGTTCAGAGGGCTTCAATGCCAACTTCCCCATGGGGTTTTGGTGTGCTTGCAGAGAGACAGAGTTAGTAACTTGGCAGTATGATTCATTTTCCTTCATCTTTGGGTGGGTCCCCCCCTCCCCACCTGAGGTAACTCAAGGCTGGAGGTAACCTGGAATCATAACAGGGAAGACAGCATGAGTTGCATGGTTCAATGGGTTAGTATCCCACCTCTAAAGTTTATCTATAACAATAACACAACAACCTCCCTTCCAGATGAGCATACCTTTATAACATGAATACATATTCTGTTGTGTACATTGACAACTAGCATTGTTAACCTTTGGGGAAGGCAGATAAGGGGCACTGGATGTTTCTCAGTTGAGACCCAAATGGAATTCTGGTCACAGGTCTGGCCCCCGAGTTCACATCAGACTGATGGACCAGATACACGGGTACAGTAATTGTGATCAACTAATGGGCCAACTGAATTTTGCTTTTTTGAAAGGGGAACCCTTTCTTCTCCACCACTGCATTTCTCTATAGGCAATCCCCATTGGCCCCCTGTGTGCAGATGCTTGCCCTCACTTGCCCTGGTCTTTCCCACCCTGGGAACCCTGCACCATCTCTGTTACAATCAGCTATTAGAGCCCATGTGCATGCCCTCATACTAAAGCACCGGAAACTACCCACTGCACCTTTGTTTAGTAGCCTGAGTCACTTCTAATTGCCCAGCCCCCAATTCCTCCTCCCTCATCCCAATCCAGCCTCCAAGAATAGTATTTCTGTCAATGACCCACAGGACGCTATGAGGGGGAGACAGAATTGTGAACGTACCATACTTTCGATACGGTCCTAAAAGCTGGAGCTGGGGATGGGGTGGTTATGCTCACCATTGCAGGAAATTCAAGGATCTCATCCATACCCCAGGTGGATGACAGTAATCCTGTCTGCTGCCATGGTAGTGTAGGACAAAGTTAAGTGTATTGCTAGCTGGTGCCCTACTTCTGCCCCTTCCCCCTCCAATCCATATGACTGGTAGTCAGCCCCAGTGACAATGTGAAAGGGTGGGTGGTGTAGTGTTTAAGGCAGCCACAGCCACTCCCCCAGCCTCAGTGCTCCTTATACATCACCAGTTGGGGCAGGTGGCTTCCCGGTGCTGGGCTGCCATTGAGATTCTGTAGGCTAATTGATATGCAGCCTGATCGGGGGGGGGGCATAAGCAACCACTCAATCAAGCCCAGCACAGCCGGTCCTGCCAGTGTAATCACAATAATCCCATAGTTTCCAGTGCTTTGATATCAGGGCACGACACATGGGCTCTAATAGCTGATTGCAGCAGAGATGGTGCAGGGTTCCCAGGGTGGGAATGACCAGGGCAACCCACACATAGTGAGGGCAGTATAGCGCAGTGGATTAAGGCTCTGAGCTGCAGATCTGGAGACCTGGGTTTGAATCCCACAGCCACCTAGGTGCATACTGTGTGATCCTGAGCAAGTCACTTAACTTACTTCTGCTCCCAGGTTGCATCTGGAAACAAGCTTAAGCTTAGTGTGCTACTCCTGGTTAAAAAAAAAAAAAAAAAATTCCCCTTTCCTACGCCTGAGGATGTCCACAGCCCCTCTCACCCCACATTTTCAGGCCACAACACTAGCACTTAAAATTCGCTGCACTGGTTTCTCACATAGTCCTTCCCCCGGTCAGTCATACAGTAGGGTGTCACTGTCCCTCCCACCCCATTTCTCATGGCAGTATTAAAATATGCAGCTGCACTGAATGTTCCAGCCTCCCTTTTCAGTCCATCATCCTACCTTCTTGCTTCCACCATGTGGGTGAAATTGTATACTTTTACCACGGAGTGTAGCAGCTCAAGTGATTAGAGGATGCAAGCTAATGTATGAAATATAGTACTCGAGTGACATACTCCTCAGTCAGAAGCACAAATAGGGGTTACTTGAGGGTCTGGAGATGTGTGCCGTTCAGGAAATCATGCCCTTCCTTGCCAGTTAAAATGGCCAGCTATGGGGGCCACAGTGGGAAACTCTATGTCACACTGGTAGTTCCTGCTCCAATACCCTAAGAAGATATGCCCCCTGTACGGCAACACTATTACAGTGAAAATGTAGATGCTGACAACATTAATGTTTTCACTGTAATAGTCTGCCCAAGACCCCGGCACTCTGTCTCCCCTGGTCCTGCACCACCTCCCCGATCCAACTCTGACTCACAGTTAGAATCCTATAGATCAGGGAGTGCAGGGGCAGAGCCCCCCACATGGGGCGTTGGGGAGCAAAGCACCCGATGAAAAAACAGCCAGGGTCTCCAGTCGGATTTATATCAACTGCAAGTTGTGGCTGACATAAATCTGTCGTCGTGATGGCAATCAATAACTTAGTTGTCGAATCGGCATCGTAGAGCCCCCTGAGAACCCCATCTATAGTATTTTACTCTTACTAGTATATTAGGGAGCAAGGACCCAAAACGACAGACTGGAGGACAAAAAAAAAAAGAGGGAGATGGGGGCGAACCCAGGATGACTAGCACTGTTATCTCTGCTAGAAATAAAGCTTAAACTCAAGGGGGTCCACATGCAACTGTTTTCAACACCATTCTTAAACCTTTCCTTGTAATTTATTTGGAAATTTCCACATCTTTAATTTTAAAGCATTTATGGCTTAGTTTAACAATCTATCAATAAGGGATCCAATCTGGTGATCCATTATTCCAAATTCATAAAGGCCAATAAGGAAGAAAACCAAAAAAATTAATGTGATAATTTGTTGCATAATTATACCAAACAACAGATCAGCTATCTTACCCATCATTTCATATAATATATTTTGCCTGAATTTAGTTGGGCCACACATTGTTTATCTTAACCATGATGATTGGGGGGGAGGGGCACACCATTTTTATCTTAATCAAGCTGATGGGGGGGGGGCAGCACAGTACTGTATAATTATTCCACTATGGAGTAACCAAGCCCACATGGACCACACAGTAGGTGTGATTCACATTTATACCACTTAACTAATTTTTATGTTATTTGTTTTGTCAAAGTAATTCTATATATTTTTTAGAGTAACATTACAGTTAACTTGGGGGTGGGGGTGGGTAGGAAGTGTTTATATAACGGTGGATGTGGCCTCCCTAGATTTCAGTAAGGCACTCAACACTGTTCCACATAGGTGCCTAGGCAACTCAGAAGTGGGTCCAAAGGTGGTAAACTAGACAAGAAGTTGGTTACAGGATAGGCGACAGAGGGTGGTGGTAAATGGAGTTCACTCTGAGGAAGGGAGGGTGACCAACGGGGTGCCTCAAGGATCAGTGCATAGACCTGTCTTCTTTAATGTCTTCATACTGTAAGTGACATTGCAGAGGAGCTGGAAGGGATTGTCTGCCTCTGCTGATGTCACCAAAACCTGTAATAGGGTGGATACTCCGGTGGGGGTGAAAAGAAAGATCACAGACCTGAGAAAACTAGAGAAGTGGTCAAGGGTATGGCAGCTGGGTTTCAATGCAAAAAAGTGCAAAATAATGCACTTGGGACACAGAAATGCAGGGGAAGAGTACAACATGGGTGTAGTGTTCCTGATGACCACCAAACAGGAAAGAGAGTTGGGGTAATCATATTGAATGAGCTAAAGGCAGCCAGGCAGCGCAGCAAAGCAACTGGGAGACCTAGTGAGATGCTGGGGTGCACAGAGAGAGGTATCATGAGCAGAAAGAGGGAGGTGGTGTTGCTCTCTGTACAGATCACTGGTAAGACTTCATCTAGAGTACTATGTCCCGTTCTGGAGACCACACCTCCTGAAGGACACAGACAGAATAGAGGCGGTCCAGAGGAAGGCATCCAAATGGGTGCAGGGTCTGCATCAAAATCCCTACAAGGAGAGACTAAAGGACCTCAATATGTACACCCTGGAAGAGAGGAGGGAAAAGGGGATAGACTTTTAAATACCTAACAGGTAAATAAAGTACAGGAGGGAAGTATTTTTCAGAAAAAAATGTACTCAGGAACAAGGGGGAAAACTGCATTGCAACAATGGGAACTGCCCCATCAGTATGTTGAGGTAATAAAAGGTTTATATAACTCACCAAAATCATCTTTAAAAATGTATATTACTGAAGACTTCACAATATGGAGGCGTTCAGGAAGACCAAGAAAGAGGTGGATAAGGAAAATTTCCTAAGGCTGGCTAGTGAGGCAAGTAAGGAAGTCAGGTGAGCTAAGGCACAGAAGGAGCTGCAGATAGCTGAAGGAATTAAGAAGGGGAGAAGACCTTCTTTCACTATATAAGCAAGAAAAGGCACAAAAAGGACAGCACTGTTAGGCTTAAGAAAGGGGAGGAGTGGGTGGAAGAAAATGGAGGAAAGCAGAGATACTAAATGAATACTTCTGTTTCATCTTCACCAGGGAGAAGGACAGACTAATGCCTTCAGGAGGGAGAAGAGGAGCAGGGGGAGGGGAAAACAGATGTAGTGATAGTGGAGGACAGAGTAAGGAAGGGGCTGCTAGCATTGAAAGTGGACAAATCCACAAGCCCGGGCAGAGTACATCAAGGGTACTAAGGGAACTGGCAGGGTCACTGACAGGCCTATTTAATAGTTCACTGGAGTCAGGCAAGGTACCACTGGACTGGAGAACAGCACATGTGGTGCCCATCCACAAAAGCAGTTCCGATGATGACCCAGAGAATTACAGACCAGTCAGTCTGACTTCAATCATGTGCAAGTTCATGCAGACTATACTTAAGAAGCGGTTGATAGACTATTTAGGGAAGCATGGTCTCCAGGATGCAAGGCAACATGGGTTCATGGGGGGGGGCTTGTGTCAAATGAATCTGATTGACTTCTTTGACTGGGTCACTAAGACAGCTGACAGAGGCCAGGCAGTAGACATCCTCTATCTGAATTTCAGCAAGGCCTTTAACTCTGTGCCCCACAAATGGTTGATCAGGAAGTTGAAGGATCTCGGGGTTGGTAAGAAGATGACCAAATGGGTGGAAAACTAGCTGAGGGACAGAATCCAGATAGTTGTTGTGGGGGGGGGGGGAAGAGTTATCTGGCACCAAAGAGGTCACCAGTGAGGTCCCACTGGGCTAAGTGATGGGGTCGGTGTTGTTCAATGTCTTCAACAGTGACACCAGGGATGGCATTAAGGGCAAAATGTGCCTATTCGCAGATGGCGCCAAGTTCTGTGGGACAGTGGACACAGCTGAAGGGATACAGGACCTACAGGATGACCTGGAAAAGCTGGGGAGGTGGTCTGGGATTTGGCAGCTTGGTTTTAATGCCAAGAAATACAAAGTTATAAACACTGGAGCCAAGAATCCCAAGACGGAGTACTACCTGGGTGGAGTCCAGGTATCTGCATCAGAGGAGGAGGATAAGGACCTGGGAGTGATGATCTCTAGTGACCTGAAACACTCCACACAGTGCAGGAAAGGGCAAACAAGATGCTGGGATGCACAGCTAGGGGGAATCAGTAGGAGGAGGAGAGAGGAGGTAATACTGCCCTTGTACGTGTCACTGGTTTGGCCACATCTGGAGTATGGAGTTCAGTACTGGTGCCCACACCTCAGAAAGGACATTAACCTGCTGGAGGTGGTCCAGAGGAGGGCTACAAAGATGATAATGTGTCAGCAGGGTAAGGCATACGAGGAGAGGTTGAGGGCACTGAACATGTACTCCTCGGAGGACAGGAGAGAGGGGGAACATGATTGAGACCTTCAAATACTTGAAAGGGATAAACAAGGTAGATAAGGAGGGTCTCTTTAAGCTAAGTGGCAACCATAACATGAGCAGCACAGTCTTAAGCTGCAGGGTGGGAGGTTTAGGAGGGAGGTCAGGAAGCACTTCTTCACAGTGAAGGTGGTGGACACTTGTAATACGCTGCTGGAAAAGGTGGTCTTGTTGAAGATGGTAGGCAGCTCAAGAGAGGCTGGGATAGGCATGGGGGAAGGTAAGGATCATGGGTAGGGAGAATGTAAAGGATGGGAGTTGTGGGGAGCGGGGGCAAGGTCAGTAGCTCAAGCTCTGGACCCTGCAATACAAGAAGACTGGATAGACCAAATGGCCTTCTTCTGTTGGCTTCTTGGTATGTTCGTATGAGTTAAGACAGGGTTTCCTTCTGTCTCCAACTTTATTAGTTTTAGGTTTAGATGCTCTATTACAAGAAATAAGATCAAACAGAAATACAAAAGGCATTCAAAATCGTAATACAGAACTGAAGTTAAGGGATTATGCTGACAAAGTTATTTTACTATTACGCTCACCAACAAATAGTATAATGGAGCTCAAAAAGTTATCTCTGGCTTTTCCCAGGTGGCAGGTTATCATGTAAATGAATAAAAATCATAAATCTTGACTTTTAATATTGCAGACAAATCCATCATCCCAGAAAAATAAAATGCTAAAGTACAAAGCTGAATTTATTAATTATTTAGGAATAAACATGAATGAAAATTTGCAAAAATATAATTACACACCCCTGTTGGGTAATATGAAACTTAAATTTTAATGCTGAAAAAAAAATACCATTATCTCTCTGGGGTAAAGTACAAATTATTAAGATGTTGGCAACACCAACAATATCTTATTTACTATAGACTTTGTTAATATATAGGGGATATATGATGGCCTTACCTTGATTATGGTGTTTATCTACACGAGCTGTCTTTGACCTCTGAGACCTCATGAGTGGCACAGGAGTGCACTGAGGTGAAACACAGCGAGTGTAGATAAATTCTACATTCAAAGTAATGCCATCACGTGGCCAGTTTATACAAAAAGTGTGAGGCTTTTCGCACTCTTACCTCTGGAAATATATGTATAAAAAATTAACGTTGCTCCGTGTGGTTTAAAGAAATCTCTTACTTGCTCAGGACTTTTTTTTTATTGTTCCTTCTGCTGGATGGCTCATGATGGCTCTCCAAAGTATTCTACATGGTGCTGGGTGACAAGCAAGGCTCAAGGGTTGCCACAGAGATCCCAACAACGATCACTCCTCACCACCCTGCTTTCCTGCACACAGCCGTTTACAATGCTGTCTGCTTAATATGCTCTCACATTCCCTGCAGTGTGTATATGTGTGTGTGTGTGTGTGTATGGGGGGCCGGACCAACTGGGTTGACAGCTGCATGTACTTTGCTTAAATGCAGGAGTGTTACTCTGTTAAATGGAAAACTACTATTAAAACTGTGTACTGGGGAAATCATTGGCATGATTTGAGGGTGAAATTACTTTCTTTTCTTTTTTTTTTTAACTTCAGGTCAATGCCTGTTTGTCAGTGCTACTTTTAACACATGCTGATCACTCTGATTCAGTCATTTATATGCTGAACATTTCATGATATCCAATTAACTCTGTTCAGGCTGCAAACCTGTTCAGGTGTCAGCATGGCTCAACTGGTAGCACATCTACCTCTGGACCAGAAGGTCATAGGTTCTCATCCCACACCAGGACTGGATTCTTACATAAAACACTGGCAACCAAGTGCAGTGTTGGGGTGTGCCATCCTTTGGATGAGATGTTAAATTGAAATCCCTTCTACCTGTCCTGGTGGGTGTCCAAGCAGAAGTAAAAGAACTGAAGGCATTCTTTGCAAAGAGTAGGGGGGTATTTCCAGTGTCCTGGCCAATATTCTCCTTCCCATAAAACCAGTTCATGCAATTGTCTTACTCTATTTATTTATTTTGCTTTTGGTAACTGGGTGAGTGCACTAGGCCAAACAATGCCTATTTTCAGGCACGACCCGGGAGAAGACAGTTTACAGACAAAACAATACACGTGTCACAGCACATATACAATCAGAGTGAAGAAACAACAGTGTTTGGATATTTGATACAGGTACTTTGACAAAAGAATAATATACATGTG
The DNA here is from genome assembly GCA_016271365.2 of Neoceratodus forsteri. Taxonomy (NCBI): domain Eukaryota; kingdom Metazoa; phylum Chordata; order Ceratodontiformes; family Ceratodontidae; genus Neoceratodus; species Neoceratodus forsteri. The sequence continues at coordinate 453,344,344 of CM057451.1, read as the reverse complement.
ACACAGCACATGAGAGCAGTACAGTTAGAGTGAGAAACAACAATGTTAGGATGTTTGATACACGCATTTTGATGAAAAGAATAATGCAAGTAAGAGTACAGTGTGAAACAAATAATAGTTTGGAGTGCGGTAACACAGGAGATACATTGAGAGGAGATAGGTATCACAGTATGTTTCCAGCTGAACTTGGGTATTGGGAGGTGTACATGTGCCTCCCTGCTCTATGGTGTCATTTGGAAATGTGACACACTTCTGTGGCTGGCGCATTAAACTGGAGTGGACCACATGGGTTTTGGCTTTGGGGGGAAACTATTTAAAAAAGCAGTCAGAATCAAACTGCCAGCCACATCAGCAAGATCTGCACAATGTGAGCAATCAGAAAATGTGTTTTCTGAACTAGGTAAAATTTAAGGCCGGGGGTGACAGTATCCCTTTAATCACATTATGGTACAATGTGTACTGAGAAGTCCTGGTTGCTTTTGCATGTTGTGTGTGTGTGGGGGGGGGGGGGTGCATAGTACTGCTGTCAGATGCTCACTGACCTTGCTTGCTATGGAGTCATTGTACATTTGTTTTATCGCAAGTACAGATTGTCTATGAAGTTGTAAGAAACTATATTTTTTATAGTTCTCTTACAACACTACCTTTTATTTATTTATTGATTGATTTTTGAGAGATTCGCCCACACAGTCTCCCCATGATTGTTCACACGAACAGATACACTGAGTGTGGCAGCACAGAGAACGCTAGGAGATAGCTTTACAACAGGTAATAATAGCTAGCAGTCAGGAGATCATTTCCTATCTACATTGCCCCTTTACTGATGGACAATGAAACAGTCTGTTCAGGCTTTTTATAAAAGTGATTCAGTTAATTCAGGTAAGGAACAATAATAAGAAGTGCATACATCCGCACCACATGGTATTCTCAGGGGAATGAAACTGTATTGGAATGTTGGTTTTTCAAAGCAAAGTAGACCCGGCAGCATGTCGAGGGTCCCTGTGTTCTGCTTAAGTGCAGATTACTGCACATCTACTGCGACCTCCCTTAGATTCACATAAACATTTATCTGAATCTATAGTAGTGAGATAAACAAATTTATCAGTGAAAATGTATCACTACTGGTGTTGTAGAAATATTCTGAAAAGAATGACATGACAAAATGATAAAATTATTCAAATACTATATTTTGAACTTTAAGAACCTTGAATCTTTGGGGAAATTATGTTTACCCCAAAAAACAGGAGGGCTGGCTGTCCTGACATATTTTACTAAAAATTAGTACACAAGGTAAAAACAACTTTAAATTGGGCCTATGATGACAACATGGACATAACAATACAAAATAACAGTATAATTTATTTGAGAACTGGGATTGGGAAAGGCACACTGAGCCAAGGCTCATTTCCAGGTGCAACCTGGGAGAAAGAACAGGGGATGCAAAATACATAGGGCTGTCCTGACATATTTTAGCATAAATTAGTATACAAGGTAAAAACTTTAAATCAGGCTGATGATGACAACATGGACTTAGCAACAGAAAATAACAGTATAATATATTTATTTATTTGAAAATTGAGCCAAGGCTTGTTTCCAGGTACAACCTTGGGGAAGGAACAAGGGATGCAAAATACATAGTACTGACACAGTTTACAGTTAAAGTACAATCAGATATCACAATTTAAAACAGGAGTAAGTATGAAAAATAAGTTAGCAACAAAATCAGGCATTATAAATACAGAAGATACCCAAATCTTTCAGTTAAATAAAATCTGGTTTAATCCACAGTATTTCAAATAAGTAAAAACATAATAATATCAAACTTTGGCAAAGTCATTAAAATGTATTAATACAGTAAACAGACACAAAAACATATTTTCCAAATCTGAAAATGAATGGCAAACGTGTTTACTTTAAGCAATGGAACACAAGGGTATATGAAGTCAGAAGGACATAATGGAGGGAGCTAAAATACAATTATGTCAGAATATTCAAATTAAATACAATTTAACAATACTGGATTGCTTCAAATATGTACAGATAATGAATATTTTTGATAAAGATTTTAAATAATGGGAAAGGGCTTCACAGCATAAAAAAGTTGAAGAGGACTGCGGCAGACTGGTCCTTCTCTGAATCAGCCTGTACCACTGTTGCCAGCTTTCTCAATACTTCAGAAGCTGTCACAATTTGGCTTAGATACTCCGATGGGGAATCTCAAGGTTCATGTCCTTTCAAAGCCACTGCTCACATACAGTAGTACAGCGCTCCGACCATCCCATTCTGTCACAGCAGGGAACACCTTACTTTAGAAATAGTATACGGTAACTGTAACCTTCTCTTTACTGGCAGAAATACAGTTATTGTCAGTTATAAACTGGTTAACTGTACCTCAAAAGAGTGAGTCACAAACATGAAATACATAATACTATTTTTAATATTTCAAAATAATTACACAGATTCTACAGGATATTACAACAAAACTATAGAGAGTAATTTTACAGAACAGAAAAAAAGGTTTTAAACAACAGATTACAAACAGAATAACTAACTCTCCAACTCTCTTTACCTTTCTCTCTACAAGGTCGATTAGCTCACACCAGACAGTTTGATTCAGAGTAGACATGAACTTTTAGCTGGCAGTTTATATGTAGACCTAAGACAGACCGACTCTGTGAGGCCCTGTTGCACCCAAAACCCTCTAGTTGCCCTTCCATGACACATCATCCAGTGTGTCACTCTGACATCACAGATTCAAAATATTTTGTCTCCAGCAACTGTTAGGAGAACCAGCTTGTACCACTGTGTGAATTAATTACTATGAGCCCCTTTTATGGGAATGTTTATCAGCTAGCAGCCTTCGGACATCAAAGCCACTTCTAGTGCTTGGACATATTTCAGAGGTCTGAACTGGGCATCAGTGAAGTCATACATTTACAAACAGGCCCCAGCTAGTCTGCCCTCCTTTCAGAGACTTTGACTAAAACCTGACTCTTTCTGGCAAGCAGAATTACATATGTAACAAAAAAACAAAAGAAAGAAAAATGACATGCTGTATGGGTACTGTGAAAAACTTGGGTAAGACCCTGTTCCATTTGTTAGGCAGAGAGAGATAAAAGCAAGGATCTGTTTTGTCCTATTTCTGCCACTTGTCTGCTTCTTGCCTGTCTGATTGTGCAATTAAATTTTCTTGTGGCACCTAGGAATTGGCCACTTCAATAATGCCACAATTTCCCCATTGGCTCTCTTTCTTCACTTGTTGTTTCTATTCTTTCTCCCCTTGCTTCTCTGTGGTTAAAATAAATATATGACTTTATGTGAAATTGTGATCCCTTGGTTTGCAACTGTATATAATTATATTGCTGAGTTAAAATGAGTGCAGAAAGCTATTTGGGTATATTAAACAAGCATGTGTCAATGCCGAATGTTTGCTTGCTGGTATTAGCATTGGAAGTGCAGGAGTTAAGATGCAGAATAGGAATGGCAGTGAAGTACTGAACTTCATGCCAACCCCACCTCCACCCTGCAGAGATGGACAGGCATTGGGTTTGCCTTTGAGTCATCGCCCATAACGCTCACGCCATTTCACGTCGCCCTATCCTGCAGACACCAAGTGTTGAGGTGTGTCTTCGGGTGTTTGGCTTTACAGTCACCCCATTCCATAAGGACATATGCTGAAATGGGTGAGGTATAGGAGAATGGGGTGAACTCTGGGGCTGAAGAGTCCAAGGCACACCTCGATGCCTGTCACTGGCTGCAGGGTGGGGGTGGAATGGCATGAGCATTATAGCTGGCAAGCCAAAGGCACACCCCTGACGCCTGTCAGTCTGTAGAGGGTGGGACGTTATGGTTAGAAACCCCTAACGCCCCTGGCGTTTGTTGGTATTTGCAATACAATTTTCAACATGGCCTTTTTGCGACCCCCTACCTTTGCTCATGAACAGTGGCACTGTGATTTTGCTAATCTGTCCCGAATGTTGATTTCCCACAGCGACTGCGCCATTCTGTGCCAGGTGTATAAAACCACAGTTCAGGCAGGATGTGAAAAATGACAATGGCACCATTCATAAGAAGGTGAGAAGAGATGGCAATGTTGGAAATCTGGAGTGAAAATATTAAAAATTTTCAAAGTTACGAGTATGCGTGAAAACTCAATCAATCAATCAAAATCTTTATTTATCCAGGCGGGCACCATTGAGCAAGGCTCATTTGCAAGGTGTACTTGGTCATGAATACATCAAAGTACAGTACAGAAGCAAGTATACAAAAAGCAATAATATACAAGGAAGAAAAAGTATATACAGTGTACAGAGTACAGTACAAGGTTGAAATAAAAGTGAAGGGAAGTCCAGCCTAACGATGAGTACAGGGAGCAGTGGTGTGTGGAAAGTGGAAAACCAGTAATACACCTGACAGCTCTGTGGTAGAGGGTGTCCAACTTAGCCAGTGCAGAGGCTGTACTGCAGGTCCGCGTCATCTATTAAAGATAGGATGGTAGCTTGAACCAGTTGAATATTGGCCTCCTTTGTGAGCAAGTGGTTAATTCTGTAGAATAGTCCTAATCTTTGCCTTAGTTTCTTCTGTAGTTCTTCAAGATGGTCGGCGAAGGAAAGTTTATGATCGAGCCAAACTCCAAGATAGTTGAATTTAGCTACATACTTTAGTGTTTCCAAGAACAGTAGTAATTAGATAGCTCCCCCAAGCAGGAACCGCCGTGATGCAAGGAGGGGAAGAAGAGCATGGCTTTTGTCTTCTTCGCACCGAGCAAAAGCTTTTTGTTTATGAGCTGGTGTTGTAGAAGGTTAAATTCAGCTTGGAGTTCTTCACAGGCTGCTTCTGGCATGGGACAACTCAAGTACAGTACAATGTCGTCCGCGAATAAGTGGATGTTGGCTTTTTTGATGGGGTCATTGATGTTGTTAATGTAGACTGCAAAGAGGAGGGGACCAAGGACAGAGCCCTGGGGCACGCCCCTCAGCATACATTTTAATGAAGAAAGATCACCTTCGGCTTTAACCTGCTGTTTCCGTTCTCCAAGGTAGTCTGCAAACCAGCACACAGATTATTGGTCCAGGCCTAAGGTGCTCAAGGAGGAAAGAAGCAGACTGTGATCGACTGCGTCGAATGCCTTACTAAGATCCAAGAAAACAGCACAGACATGCTTCTTGTTGTCAAGGTCTAGGAGCCAATCATTGGTCACCTTAGCTAGGGCTGTTATGGTGCTGTGCTTTGCTCTGAATCCAGACTGAACCAGGTTTAATAGGCTTCTGGATTTTAAGTATACACCTAGCTGACCACACACTATTTTTTCTAGTAATTTAGACAGGATGGGGAGGAGGGAGATCAGTCTGTAATTATTTAGATCGCAGGGGTCACCTGCTTTTAATAGAGGGATGACATGGGCTATTTTCCATTGAGGGGGGAGGCTACCTTGGGAGAGTGACATGCTGGATAGGTGGATAGGTGGGTGACTGGCACCGCAAGCACATGGTAGGCACATTTCAGATAGTATGGCTCTATGAAGTCGGAGCCTGCTCCCTTCCTGGTGTCCAGTTGCAGCAGTAGGTCTTCCACCTCTTTTAGAGAGACAGGCAGGAGGGAGAAGGCCTCCTCAGTAGAGGGGGACTCGTGGGTTGGTGGGCCCTGAGCTGTGCGGAGTTCAATGGCAGGAGAAGTATCAAATGCTAGCCCTGCCATTGCAAAATGGTTATTGAGGGCTATCTCCGATCGGTTAGAGATAATGCTGCCACCGAACTTAATTTTTGCTGGAATGGAATTACCAGGTGCGTGTCCAGACATGTCTTTTAATGTTTTTTGTTTGTTTTCCAGAGCTTTGAAGGATTTATTGAGGCAGAGGCTAGCTCTGAACGATAGTAGGCAGCCTCGGCTGCTCTGACCAACTTGGTGCACTTGTTATGTACTCTCTTAAAAATACACCAATCTGAGTCGTTCTTGCTTCAGTCTTTTTTCCATAAAGTATCCCTTTCTAACAGGGAAGCTTTGAGCTCAGGTGAGAACAAACGGCAGGTGCTGCTCCTGACCTGCACCTTAACCAAGGGTGCATGCTTATTTAAAGCCTCACTTAAAATATCGTAAAAAATAGTATATGCCCTGTTAACCGTTTTGTCTAGGAAGAATTCCTGCCATTGCAGTGAATATTTCAAGTCAAGGACATAAGCAAACAAATCAAAGTTGTGTTTGCACCTCTTGATACAGAACTTTGCCACAAACTGTGGGTTGTGCACGGATCTAATGGTGGTGATTATACAATGATCACTAATGTCTGAGAAAAATGTTCTGACATGAGAGAAGAGGTGTGGCTTGCTAACCAAAATTACATCTAAGAGGAAGCTGTTGTTAAGGTTCTTTTTATTTGGGCGAGTAGGCTCGCCAATGTGTTGCACCAGCCCTAGAGTGTCACAAAAGGATTTCAAGGGAGCTGATGCACTTGATATCCAATCGTAGTTCAGGTCGCCAAGAATAATGGTTTCCAAGGAACTGAGCCCCAGTACGGAACTGAGGTGAGACAGGAGATGTGGCCCAGCAGAAGGGGGCCTGTAGCAGCCTATTACACACAGTGCACTGGAAGGAGAAAGTTCGATCTTTGGGGTCAAGCACTCGAATTCTTTGGGGGAGGATGATGCATCTATGCATGCGGTTGAGTATTTGTCCCTTACATAAATTGCCACCCCACCTCCTCTTGATTGCCTATCCGCTCGGAAGAGCAAATAATTTGGGATATTGATTTCATTGTCTGGGGCGGCTGGCCTAAGCCAGGTCTCAGTGATCACTAGGATGTCAGGTAGGGTGTGGCTCACTCAAGCCTGGATAAGGGTGAATTTTTTCAACAAACTACAGGCACTAAGATGCATAAAAGACATTCCTTTGATACCTGCCAGGTCTGATGGAGAAGCAAGGGCGTCTAATGGTCCTGGGTTGAGTTCGACATTGCCTGAGCACAACAGTAAAAGAAGCAGGATTCTTTTTAAGGCAGCGAACTGTAATTTGTAAACACTATTTTTTGGGCGATAGGTGAGGCGGTGTTGATGGGTAGGCCTGTACCCACTCCTGATGTTATACTGGTCTAGTGTTGCAGCCACTAGTGTCCTGGCAGAAATTTGCCATGAGTAGGAAATCTCAAGTCTGGATGAGGGAGTAAGCTGCAGAGGTAGCTCTGGAGATGTCCCACTCCCCGGCAGAGACAGCTGAGAAGCCCAATAGTCCAGAATGGCTACCTGAAAGGAGCTGTTGGACACAGGACAGGGAGAAGTGCAATGCACGCTTGTAACACAGTCATTGTTTTTAAATTCTTTCATCAAATTTTCAACATAGGCATTTTGGGACCTCTGCTCATGAACAGTGTCACTATGATTTTCTTAATCTGTTCCGAACGTTGATTTCCCACAGCGACTGCGCCACTGTGTGCTGGATGTGCGAAACCACATTTCGGGCAGGATGTGAAAAATGACAGTTGTACTGTTCATAAGGAAGTGTGCAAAAATGGCAATGTTCAAAATCTGGAGTGAAAACATTAAACATTCTCAAAGTTACAAGTATGTGTGGAAACTGCACAATGCACGCTTGTAACAGTTATTTTGTGGAATTTTGTCACCAAACTTTCAACACAGGTATTTTGGGACATCCGTTCATGAGCAGTGTCACTGTGATTTTCTTAATCTGTCCCGAACACTGATTTCGCACAGCGACCGCACCATTGTGTGGTAGATGTGCGAAAATACATCTTGGGCAGGATGTGAACAATGGCAGTTCATAAAGAGGTATGTAAAAATAGCAATGTGGAAAATCTGGAGTAAAAATCTCTAAAATTCTCAAAGTTACGAGCGCATGTGTAAATTGCGCAACGCACGCTTGTAACACAGTCATTTTTTGGAATTTTTTCACCAAATTTGCAACATACACTTTTTGGGAGCCCACCTCATGAACAGTGGCACTGTCGTTTCATTAATTGGTCCTGAAAGGTGATTCCGTGCAGTGACCACGAAATAGAAACATAGAATTTGAATGAAATCATCTATTGAGACTGAATAACGCCACAACAGTGACTGAATTCATGAAGAGGGGGTTCCAAGAACCCCATGTTGAAAATTTGGTGCTAAAAGTAAAAAAAAAATGGCAGAGATATCCACCTAAGTTGAAAAAAAAACATTTATGCTATTATACAGCTTACCGGCATTTCTTCAGTTTGCGGTCGGCTTTGAAGAGTGCAGATGTGTTCCTGGTCCACCAAGATCCTCACACCCGGCCCGGAGGTAAGTATGGGGTGGGGAAGTGGGGAGGTGAGGTGCGCTGAGGGATGGCGCGGGTTGGGGAGGGGACCCATGGCGAGGGACCATTTTCTTTGAGCCTGGGAAAAATAAAAACCAAAAGACGCCAAGGAAGGTTTTTTTTTTTTTTGTCTGCTTTTTGCACACTGGGTGACTCCTCAGTGTGCCACCTGTATTTTTGGGGAGGGGGGGATGAAGCTGATAGGGATTGGGCCCCTATCCGCAAAGAAAGCCTGTTTTGGGGGGTGTGATGCCGAGGGGGATTGGGCACCCTCGGCACACAAACAAATGGTGAGTATTATGCCGACGGGACTGGCTCCATCGGCAAATGAACTGGGGCAGGGGCATGCTGACAGGGGGATTGGGCACCCCTGTTGGCTTTTATGAGGACTCGGAGCAGATGGCAACAGCCGCCGCCATGTTGTGTTGAAATGTTACACCAGGCAAGGCATGCCCCGCAATGACAGGTCACTCCCTCACTGCACCGGCTAATTCGTTTCAAGTTGGTGGCACGCTGGCTGAACTAGTGGCAGCGGTAGCCTGCCACCGCATTGGGAAATGAGTGCCAAGCCCAAGAATGCAGTGATGGCACTGGCCGCCACAGTGCCGCACCTCCAAAACCCGCTTCTCTCCTAAGCTGCCACATAATGTTTCTTGCGCATGCACACAAGCAAACCTAAAAAAAGGTAACAAGCTGGGACTCGGGGGGTTGACCTTGAGAGGCATTTTGACCTCTGCAAGCTCGTTTACAGAATGTTCTATTTTGTAGCAACTGTTGGGCCTAGATGGACTCTTTAGGCTGGTCACAGGAAAGAAACTGACAAAGTTCTGAGACATTTTGTGAGGAATAGGAGATTAATTTACATCAACAGAATGTAGAGTTTAAACTGCAAGAAAAAGATTTAAGATAACTTGCTCCTGTATAAACTGGAAGGGATTGAGTGAAGGGACAGAAGCTGTTGAGGTTTGAAAGTTACTTGAAACGTCATATTCAAAGGGCTAAAATGGGTAACAAACTGTCAGGGCCCATGGAAGTGAAGGCAGGGGTTCCACAGGGTTTGGTGCTGTGCCCCTGTTATTTTAAGACTTATCAGAGATTTTTCCACAGGGTAATAGCTTGCTTTATGCTGACGACACAGTTTTTTTGGATTCTGCCCCATCTACAGTGGAGCTGCAGGTATCTTTACAGGCTAACTATGACATTTTGGCTTAATGGTTGGAAACAAACAAGCTAAAACTGAATGAAAGTAAAACCAATATAATGTAATTTGGTTCTACTCAGAGACTGACCAGGGTTAGGGAACCATTTCAGATTGTTGGGGAAAATTGGGAACACACTTTCTGGAGTCCCTAGTTTTAAGTATTTGTGGGTACTACTGGACCCCAGTCTTAATATATTACACATTGAAAACGTAGGGAATAAGATAAACCAAAAACTGGGCCACTTGTATTAAAATATTAATTCCCTGACTGACAAAGCTTGAATCCCTATAGCAAAACAGGTCCTGATCCCAACCCTAGACTGCGGCAATATTTTATTTGTGACTCAAAACCCCACTTTTGCAGAAAAATACCAAACAATACTATACAACATCTGTCGATGTGCCTTTAAAGCACTTTATAGGACACATCATTGTACACTTTACAACCAAACGGGAAGTTTACCTCCCTTACTTAACACTGAGTTTAATTCAGCAGCATTTACTTACTCAAGACAGGAAATCTTATCTTCTTCTCTTAAACCGTGGTCTAATCCCTGTAGTACTAGGAGCAATGCGTCCAAGCTTTTTTCTATTCATCCTATAAGCTTAACAATGTGCAAAAAATCTTTCTTCTTGTTTGGTCCAACTATTCTAAATGAACTGGCTTTCATTGTTAAATCAGCACATAATGAATCTTTTATCTTCCACGGTTCGAGGGCTTGAAAATGTACCTTTTCTCTTCCAGGGCTCGAATTCAACTGCACCATCTGCCCTCCCCAGCCCCCGGCTGAGCCAGTGCTGATTTCTCCCTGCGGCAAGGGTTCGAGGGCTCAAATTCAACTGCACTATCTGCCTTCCCCAGCCGAGCCAGTGCTGATTTCTCCTTGCGGCAAGGGTTCGAGGGCTCAAATTCAACTGCACCATCTGCCCTCCCCAGCCCCCGGCTGAGCCAGTGCTGATTTTTCCCTGCGGCAAGGGTTCGAGGGCTCAAATTCAACTGCACTATCTGCCCTCCCAGCCCCCAACTGAACCAGTGCTGATTTGTCCCTGCAGCAAGGGTTCGAGGGCTCCAATTCAACTGCACTATCTGCCCTCCCCAGCCAGTGCTAATTTCTCCCTGCACCAAGGTACAGGACTCAGCTGCTTCAGGCTTTTAAACTTGGCACCTGTTTTTTGCCAAGCTCCCTCTGCTGCCACTATGTACCAACTACTCTGCCTTGCTTGCTTGTTTTTGGACCGATGCTGTTTTAATTCTTAGTCTTACTCCCTTTATTATCAGTTGCATTTTGCTGTATTTTGGTGTGGTGCTGTTTAAATTTAATCCCTGTATTATCAGCTTGGCATTTTACTGTATTTTATATTTGGAGCGGTTTCCTTCATAGATATAATATATCCCCACTTTCCTATTTGCAAGTTTTACATCTCTACCACTTGAGAGCACTGTTACTACATCTCTTTCTGACTAGGTTAATTGCTGACTACTCACTACTTCAGTGCTGTCAGGATAATCCAATAGTGCCACGCTGAGATAAGTGCCTTAGGGATTGTAACACCCACATATCTGGTATCACTCATAAACCTAAAGGTAATTCTGAAACCAAAGGCGAGGCTCCTACCACTGCGCTAACTGGGCAGCTTCCTTCAGTTTAATCTCATCTCCCTTCCTAATCTTGTGTCTACCCTGACTCACCTTCAAATAGTTTTTGCATCCACACCCGAGGCTAAAGCCGGTGTTGTCCACAGAAGCTTATCTGTGGCAGCAGCTCTAGGCAACCTGACCAATTAGTTATTGCTATATAATGGGTCCACTCAATGTCCAGCTCCTGTTAGTTCTACTATCAGTTATCCAACCACTCCTGGACACTGCAACCCATTCTCAGGTGTCTGCCATTTTTGATTCACCGCCTGACCTCATATTATGCCAAAAAAATTACCTCCACTCCTGCCATCACTACTTTCAGCCCTGCACTGTCCTTTACAATGCGGTAATCACAGTGAGGTCCCCCCCGCCGCACTATTCAATGTCATAATCTCAGCAGTGGTACAAGTGGTAGACAAGAAGTATAAGAACTCAGGCACTGGCAAATGTGAAATGTAGAATGAAGATCCTCAATCTTAGGGATAGCTGTGTCAAGACATGTCTATCTGTTTAGACACTAGTAGATTCAGTTAGAGATATTGAAGTATTTCTAGAAAAATAGCACTGTTGTACAAATCAAATGTTGTTATGGAAACCCTGATTTCAGGTCACAGGGCCAGAAACTGTCATTATGTTGCTGGTTTAAGAATTTAAGTTCCAGTGTCAGTGGGAAGAAGTACAGGAACTCCGTTCCTGCTGCAAAAAAAGTACAGGAACTGAGTTCCTGTTCACTTTTATCACTGAATCTCGGGTAAAGGCAGGAAAGTTTTAGTTTTAAGTTATTTAATAGTTCACCAGAGTCAGGCGTGGCACCACAGGACTGGAGAACAGCACATGTAGTGCCCCTTCACAAAAGAGGTCCCAAGGATGATCCAGAGAATTACAGACCAGTCAGTCTGACCTCCATTGTGGGCCAGCTCATGGAGACCATACTAAAGGAAAGGTTGGTGGAATATCTAGAGGAACATGGTCTCCAGGATGAGCGGCATCATGGGTTCATGGGGAGATCATGTCAAACAAATCTGACTGACTTCTTTGACTGTCACTAAGACAGTAGACAGGGGCCAAGCAGTAGACATCCTCTGTCTTGATTTCAGCAAGGCCTTTGACGCTGTGCCCCACAAAAGGTTGATCAGGAAGTTGGTGGATCTTGGAGGTGGGGAAAAGATGGTCAGATGGGTGGAAAACTGGATGAGGGACAGAACCCAGAGGGTGGCGGTGGGGAGAGAGTTATCTGGCACCAGAGAGGTAACCAGTGGGGTCCCACAGGGTTCTGTGCTGGGGCCGGTGTTATTCAATGTCTTCATCAATGACACTGAGGATGGCATTAAAGGCAAAATGTGCCTATTCGCAGATGACACCAAGCTCTGTACAAGAATGGACACAGCTGAAGGGATACGGGACCTACAGAAAGATCTGGAAAAGCTGGGGAGGTGGTCCAGGATTTGTCAGCTTGGCTTCAATGCCAAGAAATGCAAAGTTATGCATATTGGAGCCAAGAATCCCAGGACAGAGTATTACCTGGGTGGAGTCTGAGTATCTGCATCAGAGGAGGAGAAGGATCTGGGAGTGATGATCACTAGTGACCTGAAGCACTCCCGCAGTGCAAGAAAGCAGCAGCAAAGGCAAACAAGATGCTGGGATGCATAGCTAGGGGGATCAGCAGTAGGATAGAAAAGGTTATACTGCCCTTGTACAGGTCACTGGTAAGGCCGCATCTAGAGTATGGCGTTCAGTACTGGTGCCCACACCTCAAAAAGGATATTAACCTGCTGGAGAAGGTACAGAGAAGGGCTACAAAGATGACAGCTGGTCAGCAGAGCAAGGCATACGAGAAGAGGTTGAGGGCACCGAACATGTACTCCCTGGAAGACAGGAGAGCGAGAGGGGACATGATTGGGACATTCAAGTACTTGAAAGGGATAAATAAGGAGAGTCTCTTTAAGCTGAGTGGCAACCATATCACAAGGGCGCACAGTCTTAAGCTGGAGGGTGGGAGGCTTAGGAGGGAGGTCAGGAAGCACTTCTTCATAGAGAGGGTGGTGGACACTTGGAATGTGCTACCGGAAGAGGTCATCTCATTGAAGACAGTGGGCAGCTTTAAGAGAGGCTGGGATAGGCAAGAGGGAAGGTAAGAATCATGGGTAGGGAGGATGGGAGGAGTGGGGAGGGAGGGCAGGGACATTGGCTCAAGCTGTGGACCCTGCACTACGAGCAGACTTGATAGACCAAATGGCCTTTTTCTGCTGGCTTCTTCGTATGTTCGTATGTAAAGTTCGTCCCACAGTCCGAAACCATACGTAGATGCTAAAGCTCTTTAAATGGCATGCAATAAGGATGGCCTGGCTACTCCTGTTACTCTCGGGTAACATCCATCCCAACCCAAGCCCCTCACCCCCTACACCAGTTCCCCTAAAGAGATCTGGTGGCTTGCGAACAGCATCCATTAACATCTGCAGCCTCGTGCCCAAATCTGACTCATTGTAAGTCTAGGTACTGCAACATAACCCTGACATGCTCTCCAATGTAGAAACGTGTCTCTCACCAAGAATTCCAGAAATGGCCATTCAGCTTGAGGGGTATACCTCCTTCAGGCTAGATAGGATTGGGAAGCGGGGTGGGGGTTGTGTCATTTATGCTAAGGACGTGTCCTCCCATGCCATTCCACCAGCAGAAATGTACAAATGCTGGCAATTAAACTTATACTAGATGCTCACAGCAAAGGTCTAACAATTATTACGGTATATATACCCCTCTAAGAGTAATCAACAGGTTTCACTGAAATCTTCAACTACCTCTCCAACCTGGATCAGAACTCAGAGGTTCTTGTCTTAGGAGACTTCAACATCAACTGGCATTTGCCTGATGCAGCACCATACAAAGATGCTATCTCCTCCCTACACATGTCGCAGCTAGTGGACTCTCCCACGAGAAGGAGTTATCAAATCAGTTCCAGTTCACTGCTGGACTGGCTGATTATGAATCGGCCCAAGAGAGTTACCCACCCAGCTGTCCTCCCTGACTCAATCAGTGATCATTCACCTATAATCTGCACCTGATTGAATAAATTCCCCAGACTCCCAGTTAAAACACACACTTCCACAGTACTAAAAAAAAAAAGGGCAGCTGGCATCTTTCAGAGTGCACCTTTTGCAACTGGACTGGTCGTATCTTTTCACAACTACTGATGTCAATGCCACACTCGATCACTTAATCCAGACCTTCAATATGGTCTGTAATATTTATGCTCTCCTGTCAAGTGCAAAACCAAGGGGTGTAGTAAGTCTTGGATCACCTCGGCCCCCCTCGGGCAGATGAAAATTAAGGACAATCTCTGGCACAAAGCCAGAAATATTGGCTCCTCCATAGACTTCTGGAGCTACAAAACTGCTCGAAATAACTGCACAAGGGCTATTCACTTAACAAAGAGTCGCTACTTTAAGAACGAGTTGTCTAGCAACTGAGGAGATAGCTGCAAATTCTGGGATAATTTGAAGACTCTCATTGGTAAACCCAACAAATCCCCCTCAACCCTACTCAATCTAAATTGTACAATAACCCGTGACCCTGTAACTCTAACTAACACCTTTAATAGGGCTTTTACAGACCAAAGTAGCGTACTCCCTCCAGATTTCTCCAACCCCCTTAAACTGTCGGTTTCCTTGGCTGGTCCCACCCCACCCTTCCACTTTAAAATCATCTCCCAGGCCAAAGGAAAAAAATATTTCTCACAAGTCTTCAGGAAAATCAAAGTGAGCAGTGACGCGCTTGATCTCACGCTCATTACCTTACCCCAAATGAGGTACTACCACCCCCTATTAGAAACCTGAACCTCTCGCTCAGTAATGGCAAATTCCCTTGGGCATGGAAGAAGGCTGTGGTCACTCCATCTTCAAAAGTGGGGATACAGCAAGCCATGCCAATTACAGGCTGATCCCTATTCTCGCCCCACTCTCAAAAGCACTAGAACGAATTGTCTATGACCAGCTCGTTGACCACCTTGACAAATATCAGCTGCTATGCCCAGAGCAGCATGCCTTCTGAAAACAACACAGTACCACCACTGCCTTGCTGGAGTTCACAGGCTACATCCACGGTGCTCTTGACTGGGGCCAGTTAGTGGGGGTGACTTATATCGACCTCACCAAGACCTTTGACACAGTCAACCATGAACTTCTACTGGACTGGTTAACCCACTTGGGACTCTCTCCCGAAACTATATGTTGGTTTCGGAGTTACCTTTCTGAGAGAACACAACTTATGAAAATCACTGGCATCCTTTCCAAAAGCCAGGTTGTAATAACAAGAGTACCCTAGGAGTCAATTCTAGGCCCCCTGCTTTTCAGCCTGTTCTTGAACCACTTCCCCCGAGCATGTCTGGAAAAGGTCCTCCTCTATGCTGATGATGTGGTGCTTTTTTCCAGCCAATCAGACCCGGTAATGCTGGAAAAAACAGATGCAACTTAATTTTGATACCACCGAGTCCTGATTCATCAGAACTCTAAGCTCCTATTAAACTACAAAAAAAAAAAAAAAACAAAAATATGTTGTTTGCCTCCCCCATAACTGGCACAAATCCTACCAATTGTACATAGTGAACTGTCTAAATGCCCCCCTAGAGATGGTTCAGAGTTTCAGATACCTCGGAGCAGGGATAGAAATAATTTTCTGGGAGTGACTGTCCAAGGGACAGGTGGGATACAAATTTTACCTGTCCCACAGAATACACACATGTCCAGTAAAATTGTAAGTAATTACAAAAAAAATTTTCTTAATATACAGTAATTGGGCTTGCAAACTGGTACTCCCTGGAACTGCAGACTTGTTCCCTTAATAGGGCTAAGTAACTGGTGCCTGCTGACAGGATAGATCTGAGCACTACATAGAACTGATTGTAACTGCCAACTATCACAATACAGACTAGAGCCATTAAAGTTTTTTAACTGATCTCCCCAATGCCAGTTACAGTTTTTTTTTTTAAATTGATCACACACACACACTTTCAGCCCCACTGGTTAATTTTAGTTGGCTATATTGGGGGCTAATGAGCGCACACACACACACACACACACACACACACACACCTGCTTGATCAGCCCTGAAATATTTTATTCCTTCCTCTCCTTGTCTGCCTGCTTTTCCTGCTTAGCCCCAAGGGCTTTTAAATTTACCTTTTTTTTCCTGAATTGGATTATATTTAGTCTGTTGTCCACTTCTGTTCAGGCAGCCTGTTAAAAGTTTTTCTTAAGTTGCTCCCACCCTCCCATGTGTATCAAAGCACTTTGATTTCACCCTCTGCCTGCCTTACACACAAAAGCCAGGAGAGCATGCACTCGATAGTAAAACAAATCACGCTCCACTGAGAATTCAATTCAAGTGCTTTAATGCTCATTCAAAGTGAAATATGTGAACAGACACCAAACCGCAGGCTCTCTTGGGTTTTGTGTATGCAGCTGGGCTAGACACCCATAACTCCTGCACTGGCCCTGCACCGAGGTATTCACAATTGCAATCTATTGGGACTGCTGCCTTACGTAACCCTCCCAAGCCCAGAAAAGGACTTTCTTAATAATTTCTCCCCAAGTCCTTGAAAGGGTTTTAACACGTAAATAAAAGTGTTTTCTAGGAGCTTACCTCCCACTGCTACTCTCCTCATTGCAATGATGAATGCAGTGGAAGCAAGCACAAACTGGCAACTGTGTTTACGGGACAACATCAGCATGCGTATCGTGACTGCAAGTCCTCTGAATCTACACCTGCCAAAACACAAAGTGAGGGCTGAGCTGGAGAAGATCACGTGAGGTCGTTTGTGTTGCACAGGGATGGCGTGCAAAATGTGATGTCTTGACACAGCATATCCTTCACTACCCAACCTCACAGATGCTGGCAGACCGACTTTCTTTAGCTCAGAAGTCCAAAACTGTGCTACTGCTCACCTGCCTGTCCCAAGGACAGGCAAAGGTAACAAAATGCATGTTCTTTGTGAAAACCAGCTGCGTGGGATGGGCGGACTGCCAGTTATTTCGAGACCTGCCTCGGGGTCATCTTGGATAGTTCCTTTTCTTTCACTCATCCCATTGATTTAGTAGCTAATGCAACCAATGCTTGGATTGGCCAACTATTTAGGCACAAGCACTGCTTAACAGATGGTGCCCTAAACATAGCCATTACCAGTTCTGTCCTATCTGTGATTGATTACGGACTGGTAGTATATGGCGCTGCTGCTGATACAACCCTCAAGGAGGGTCAAAGTGGCCCTCAGCAAAATCTGCTGGCTTGTCCTTGATGCTCTTCGCCTAACACATACCTGTGACCTCTAGTCCCAGTCAGGGTGACTAAACTTGGACTGTAGAATTCAGTACCAGGTGTACCTTCTAGCTAAAATGTCTATGTTAGGACATGCATGTCCTAGTGTTCAAAGCCTTCTCTCCCCCACCAACAATATGTGCACCACTAGGGGGTCCAACATCTTTACCTTAAAAGCCCCTTTCCACCACACCGTCCAGGGCTAGCACTCCCGCTTATACCGTGCTCCCCTCTGGCTGAACTCTCTTAGTGAGCACATGCTAACCAATACTAAACTCGGCCCATCAAAGCTAAGCTTTATGACCATCTTGTAACCCTAAGCTGTTGTGACTGCTGCCTTTAACCTGCTCAAGCCCCTATCAACACCTTCACTTCCCCCCACATCCTCACTGCCATATTTCTCTCAATGCCTCCTTCAATTTCCCCAGCCATGTCCCTCCATCTCCCCCCACTCAGATCTACATGCCCTCCATCGCCCCATCTACTCCCTCATACGCTAAATTTTGACAAGGCATACTTGGCTGCTCCAGTCCTCTCCTCGTCCCTCTCTTAGTCCTTCCTTCACTATCCCTCTCCTCCCCTCACCCCCTGCTATCAGTCTCTTCCATCCATGGTCCTCTCTCCTTTTCCTGCCTTGCATTATTAGTGCACTTATGTTATCCATGATTTTGTTGCTGCTGCCATAATATTTGTACTTTTATAATCCTGCATGTTAAACAGTTGTATCTGAATTGCCTGTTTGTTTTCTTTGTTAACACTGTTTTAACTTGTATAATTTAAATGCTGTATCCCTGTTTTGTCATGATGTGGAACCTTTGTAAACGAGCTTCCAGTTCAAAGGTTGTAATCCGAGATTTCAATAAATAAATAAAAGGCATTTCAAATAACTGTTAACAAAATTGTACAGTATGAATGTATAATGTCAAGGTTCTTGCTAATATTGTTTTGTATTTGTTGTATTTTATTATGTATTGTATGTTTTTATATGTTAGGCACCACTCAAAAAGGGCCGTACCCAGTTCACTTCCGGGTAAAAAATAAAACAATCAAAATCAAATCAAAAGGGAGCAATGTTTTGTTGAGAGATGGAGGTTTAAACTGAGATACAGTTTCAGATGTAGGACTTTGTTTGAATTGCCTGTATGAAGAGCTATCCTGCACAATTTCACTTTTTTATTTTATTGTTATTGATAATAATATGTGGTGCCCCAATGGTGGTAAAATGGATGTTAATGTGTGCTGGGTCTCCACAGAAATATAAATGGGTAAATAAAGTAATTGTGTTATGATGACACCAGTAACGTACATACAAATATGAACACAGGTACTAAGGAGGTGGATGTTAGCACCTGACAAAGAGAGGCGGGAGTCAGAAATAGATTCCAAATGCCTGACAGGCTTTTATTCACACAAACAGGGAAAGGGAACATGGTTACAGGGAACTCCTATCCCTAATCTCCTGTACGAGGAGAACTCTACATCAAATGACTGTAACAGCTCTGCTTCAAGAGCACTCTAGCCTATATACCCTGTACGAGGGTGACTCCATGCACACTTTCAGTAATCGACTGCAACCCTGAGATGCACCTCTATCTAGGGCCTATTACCTGGAGTAATCCACTCTAAGAAACTCTATAGCATGTCCTTTACAAGACTCTAGATATGTCATAAGAGGCAGTTCGTGTACAGTTGAACTTTCTCTGTCATTGAGAAGAAACTGGGATACAGGATTTGGAAACACAAGAGGAACAACTTGGCTGACTGGCTAGAATGATTTCAAAACTAATGGAAAGCAGAGAGTATTTTGAACAGGCCATGAGTTCTCTGACACATCCCACCTCTCTAGGGTTGCCGGAATTTAAGAACACCACAAAGATTTCCTCGGCTCAAAACCCACTGAGGGCCGCCGGAATTCAATCACAACAGATCCAGCCACAGCCCGCTTCTAGACCGCTGGAAGGTGAAGAAGATGCTGAACAACCGGCCACAGCCTGCTTCTGGACTGCTGGAAAATGAAGAAGATGCAGAACACCCTGCCACAGCCCACTTCTGGACTGCCAGGAAATGAAGAAGAGCTGGACTGCCGGGGGTCGAAGAAGGTGCAGAATACCCTGCCACAGTCT
This sequence comes from Neoceratodus forsteri, assembly GCA_016271365.2. Taxonomy (NCBI): domain Eukaryota; kingdom Metazoa; phylum Chordata; order Ceratodontiformes; family Ceratodontidae; genus Neoceratodus; species Neoceratodus forsteri. The sequence goes on along the minus strand of CM057451.1, from coordinate 453,324,789 downwards.
GCTTCTGGGCTGCTGGGAGATTAAGAAGATACAGAACATCCTGCCACAGCCCACTTCTGGACTGCCAGGAGACAAAGAAGATGCAGAACACCTTGCCACAGCCTGTTTCTGGACTGCCAGGAAACGAAGAAGATGCAGAACACCCTGCCACAGACCACTTCTGGACTGCAGGGAAACGAAGATGCTGGGAGAAGGAAGTCTGTGGAACGTGGGAGAACAATAGAGTTCTGGGTGTCAAGGCCAGATGTAAAATAATGAACAGGACGATGACACAGGGTACTTGGAACAGAAGATCTGAACAGCATTTCGGTGCTGATGACAAAACATGAAAATGGACGTCAAACCCTGCACTGGGCCAGGCAGTACACTGGGGACTTCAGAGAGGAATATAATAAATAAGACATTGCAACTAAGACGACTGCAGCACACTTCTTCAGGAAGTTGCTGTTGGCTGCTTCAGAGATGCATTGGGGAATGATTTCTGAAGAACTGATAAAGATTGATCTGGATCCGTGTTGGAGAAGTGACTCTAAAGACTTGCTGAAGACTGATTCAATACTCTTCTGACATTGAAATGCTGGCATAAAGCAATACAAGGACAGTTCTGGCACTTATACTGTTCGTAGAAATAACAGCAATGCAATGAATGTCTCAGTTCCTGTTGCAGTGGTCAAATGTACAGTCTCGATGTCCAGACCACAGTAAATAACAGGTACTTTACTATTCTGGGTAAACCCTAGCTTCAGTGGACCTAACTACCAGGGAGACCTGCTAGCTAAATCAGGTTCTCCTGTTACTGCGAGTACACTGCAGTGGGACTAGGCTCTTTCAAAATGTTATAAACTCATATGTCAAACTAGGGCTCCTCTAGCACCAGTGGGTCTATGTGGCTAGCTAGGCTCCTGTAACACCTGGGATCACTAATGCTGCTGGGCCCCTATAACACCTTGGGGTCTATTTGGCTAGCTATGGGCCTTGTGTTGCCCCTTTAACAACTCTGGCTTTTCTGGACTGGGTCCCTAACTGGCTGTGGGCCTAGGCCTCTTTAAGAACTGGCTCAGTCCTCCCCTTACGAATATTCAATAGCTCCCACGCAGAGCCTCTCTCCCCGACTCCTCCCCTGGGTGTCGCTATGCCCTGAACACAAAGCTATGCTAATGTAGCCCCGTCCACTCTTGGCTGTCAGCCGCTCACTATGCTAACAAATAAAAATAATAAACAGGCTGGCGCAGGGGGCCTATTGCAACACCAGCGACCTGGGTTCGGGAACGGACCCGGGAAGTCTGAGCGGCCGATGACTGCTCTCCTTCCCCAGGGGGGAGGAGGATAGAGTGCCCGGCATGATACGGACACCTAGCAGACGCTGGGTGTACCACTCACGCAGGCACCAAGTAGTTCGGGGGGCAGGGTGGATGCGGGACGCCACTGCACATCCCTGCCCCCATATACTGGGGATAAAATGCTGCCGGCCACCACTGATGAAGCCCGCTCAGCTTCTATTAGCTCCCAGGACGGCCCCTCTTCCTATCCTGTCATCTGCGGCACTGTAGGGGTCTGGTGCCAGCCCTACCGGGGGTGCTGTGGGATATCGGGGGCCAATATGGGAGTGGAAGCAGAGGTCTGTGACCGGGTAGAGCTACCAGGTGGCTGGCAGCGAAAAAAAAGTATAATTGAAAATATAAAAATAAACAAACACTTTTGACTCTCTCTCGGGCGGTCAGCATTTAGCTGGCGTTCTGCCTCCAACTCACCGCATCAAACCAGGTCGAGGAGATGCTGGATCGGGAGGTGGGAGGCGTTTCTGGCAGAGGGAGCATTTCAGGCAGGAAACCAAGCGACAGGGGACCTTGCGAGGTCCCGGGATCGGAGCAAATGATGCGGCACTGTTACTGCCACCTCCTGGGGATTGAAACTTTACTTTCGAACCAAAATAAATAAACGGGACACGAAGCCCTTTCTGTGGAAAGCGGAACATCTTTTCTGGTGTCTGACGACACCGTGGACCAAACAGCACATTCAGGTATGCAGTCTTCAGTGACTGGAGGCAGAGGGGCACACAGGAAAGTCCTTAGGGACAGCTTCAGTCCTCCTGACAAGCTCTTCTCATCCCTCCTCACTTTATGTGTCCTCTCTCCTCCACATAGGGTTACCACCTTTTAAGAAGCCCAAAGTGGCACATTTCTTACTGAAACATGATTTTTTGCAGGGCAGTATGCAACCACCACCAATGCAAAAGACTTGTTTTCTCAAAATAATCAGATATAAGACTAAGTGTTTTAGTTTTTCATTTGTTCATTGGTTTCTTATCATCGTAAGGTATTTTGGTTAAAGTATTATAGTTTTTTGCAGCATTTAGAGGAAAGTAAGAAAATATTTATTTCTACAATAAGACCAAGACATTTAGCATTTTTCTTGTTTTTTCACAGGACAAACCTACTCGAATCAGGACTGTCCTGCGAAAATCAGGACAGGTGGTAACCCTACCTCCACAGTCACCATGGTTCTCCTTTTACAACTGCTTATTCTTCAAAGAGCAACACTCTGCATTCTGATTCTGGCACTAGAATGTTGAGCATGTGCAGCTCAGCACAATATTCTACCCTGGGCACAGTGCTGGCACAGCAATATCTGCTTGGCAATTCAGGCTATTTACATTGATTTTAAAATGTGCTTGTGCTGGATGTATCTAAAACTTGGGCACGTAGGCATTTCTGGGGTACCTCTATACTGTACTAGGGCACCTGATAAGACTAGGCACATTTCCATTTTTCTTTCTGCTGTGCCCCCAACTCTGGGGCACTACAAATAAAAAGCCACTTCCAAATTTCATAATCTCTCCTGGTTCGCCTATGCTTCCTGACTTATGCCTCTACCACAGCTGGTGTCAAAGTGGGATTTACATCATATGTACTGTAAGCCAGGAGTTTTGTGCTTGGGTACTAGACCTGGACCAGGGAAGCATAGAAGGAAGGTATGGATCCTGCAACAGCAAGTCCAGGAGTGATTACCAGAAGAATGCCAGCCATACTAGAAGCACAAACAAAACTCCAGATTGAGACTGTACAGCCAGCACCAGTGATGAAAGAAGAACTGGAAGGGACAGAACCTAAAAGCTTGTCTGCTTTCTTCAAATGGTGGGCTACAGAACAAAGAGAGACTGAAACAAGCATTTGTCAATGCCGAATGTCGCTTGCTTATATGTGCTGTTTAGGTATTTGGAAGTGATAGTACTATGCCTAATAACTGTCATGTGCCCCCCCCCAAGACATCCACTGTGTCTTTCTGTTCAGTATTCACAGAAGAGGTGGAGGGGCAAGGGCTACAGCAGTACAGCAGTTGCAAAGGCGTGAACAGGTGGACAATAGTCCATTCACAGGCAGAAGAATCCTGCAGCAGGTGACTAAATTGAAGGTGGACAAAGCGATGGGACCAGATGGCATACACCCAAGGATATTAAGAGAACGGTGAGGGGAGATAGCAGTATCTCTGGCAGCCATGTTCACTGAGTCATTCAACACAGGGGTGGTACCACAGAATTGGAGGAGGGCACATGTGGTCCCTCTATACAAATCCAGCAGTATGGAGGAGGCAGGGAACTATAGGCCGGTCAGCCCCACCTCAGTAGTGGGGAAGATCATGGGGACATTGCTTAAAGAAAGGATAGTGGGGCATCTAGAAGCCATTGGAGACCAGGACCATAGGCAACATGGATTCACAGTGGGGAAGTCATGTCAGACAAATCTGGTTGATCTCTTTTACTGTATGACAAAGGAAGTAAATCAGGGTGGGGCAGTGGACAACGCTTACCTTGATTTCAGCAAAGCCTTTGACACCGTCCCACATAGGAGGCTGATAAACTAGCTGGATAGGCTGGGCATGGGGAAAAGGGTGGTAAACTGGGTTAGAAACTGGCTAACAGACAGGAGACAGAGAGTGGTGGTAAATGGGGTGTAGTCTGGGGAGAGGGGGTGACCAGTGGGGTGCCACAGGAACTGGTCCTGGGGCCAGTCCTGTTCAATGTCTTCATTAGTGACATTGTAGAAGGGCTGAAGGGAAAGGTCTGCAGATGACACCAAGATCTGTAACACAGTGGATACCCCAGAGGGGGTGGAGAAAATGAGGAGGGACTTGGGGAAGCTTTAAAAATGGTCTGAGGACTGGCAACAGAAGTTTAATTCAAAAAAGTGCAAAATTATGCACCTGGGACACAGAAACCCTGGGGAAAGCTAGAGAATGGGGGGGAGGAAATTGCTGACACTCACAAAAAAGGAAAGGGACCTGGGGGTTCTTATTTCAGATGACCTGAAAATGTCAAAGTGGTAAGGCAGCTGGAAGGGCCAGTGACATGCTTGGGTGCATAGGCAGGGGAATCACCAGCATAAGAAGGGAGGTAATAATGTCATTTTATAAAACCACGGTCAGGCCTCACATGGAGTACTGTGTGCAGTTCTGGAGGTTTCACCTTCGTAAGGATATTAACAGGCTGGAGATGGTTCAGAGAAGGGCAAATGAGATGGTACAGAGCTTGCAACACAAGACTTATGAGGAGAAATTAAGGGACCTCAATATGCACTCACTGGAAGAGAGGACAGAAAGAGGGGATATGATAGAAACATTCACATACCTCAAGGGTATAAATATAACTACTGAGAAGCAGGAGACAGCTGCTATAGGCACATGTGCCAGCTTCTGTGTGATATTCTTTTGTTCTTATAAATCTGTAATCTCCAGTATTTCAGTAACCACATGACCACACTGCCTTCTTTAGGCAATTTCACCCTGGTTGATGATTGGTGTCAGACGGCAGACAGAGGGCTCACCAGATTGTGTTGCCATTTGAAAAACTTCATAGAGTGTTCTTTTACTGGTAAGTGTTTTGGAAAGCTGGTGAAGGTCTCACAATTTTTATTATGATTTTATCTCCTTATGGCTGTTCCCTTTGCTCCCCTGTCCTGATGCTGCCAATACTGGCAGCGGCTTCCCCGATCCCTGCCCTATCGGCACTACTGCAGCACCAACTTAACAGTGCTCACCCATGCCCCAGTAGGTGGTGCCCAAACCCCCCCCACACCAGTCCCAACTGCTCCCCGGCGTCTGTCACATCCCACCACTCATTTCCGTGGCCAGGCGCCAACTGCACCAAACATGGTGGGGGAACACCGGGCCACCAGGTTGGGTCCACATGCCCATTACCTAGTGGGACGGTGGTCCTGTGTTAGTCTCTGGTGGCCTGCGGTGGATCTGTGCAGTGCTGTACAGGGTCCCTGGCGCACCAGGCATTGGTGCAAGTTGCTGTTTGCCACAGCTTGCACCAGATGCAGGCCCCTATGAGAATCGGGCCCATGCAGTATAGGAATGGCAGTGAAGTGCTGAACTGATGCCAACTCCACCCCCACCCTGCAGAGGTGGACAGGCATTGGGGTGTGCCTTTGGTCGTCACCCAGAACGGTCACGACATTTCACCTCACCCTACCCTGCAGACACTGACAAGTGTCGAGGTATGCCATGGGTGTTCAGGCTTTACTCACCTCATTCCATAAGGAAATATGCTGAAATGGGCGCAGTATAGGAGAATGGAATGAACTCTGGGGTCAAAGAGTCCAAGGCGCACCTCGATGCCTGTCACTGGCTGCAGGGTGTGAGTGGGGGTGGAATAGCATGAGCATTGCTGTCGACAATCCCAAGTCACATCCCTGACGCCTGTCAGTCCCTACAGAGTAGGGTGTTATGGTTGAAAACCCTAACATCCTGGGCGTTTCTTGGTATTCTTACTCCAAGTTTTCAACATGGGCTTTTTGTGATCCCACTGCATGAACAGAGACACTATCAGTTCGTTAGCAGAAAGGTGATTTTGGACAGCGATTGTGCGATCTGGCGCCGCAGGTGCAAAAACACATTTTGAACAGGATGTGAAAAATGACAGCTGTACCGTTCATGAGCAGGTGTAAAAAAATGGCAATGTTGAAAATCTGGAATGAAAATATAAAAAAAAATGGTGAAGTCACGAGTGTGCATAGAAACTGCGCAACGCACACCCACAATGTAATTAGTTTTGGGATTTTTTTACAGCAGATTTTCAACACAGGCATTTTGGGATCTCCGCTCATGAACAGTGTCACTGTGATTTTCTTAATCTATCCCGTACGCTGATTTCCCACATCGACCGTGCCATTCTGTGCCAGAAGTGAGAAAACACATTTCAGCCAGGGTACGAAAAATGACAGCTGTACTGTTCATAAGGAGGTGTGGAAAAATGCCAATGTTGAAAATCTGGACTGAAAAGATTATGAGTTTGTGAACTAACGAGGGTGCGTGGAAATTGCACAATGCACACTCGTAACAGTCATTTTATGGACTTCTGTCACCAAATTTTCAACATAGCCATTTAAGACCTCTGCTCATGAACAGTGTCACTGTGATTTTTTTCATATGCCCCGAACATTTATTTCGCAGACGACCACGCCACTGTGCGCTACATGTCCAAAAACACATTTTGGGCGATATGTGAAAAATGACAGTTGTACTGTTCATAAGGAGGTGTGGTAAAATGACAATGCTGAAAATCTGGAGTGAAAATATTAAAAATGCTCGAAGTTATGAGTGTGCATAGGAACTGCACAATGCACACTCGTAAAACAGTCATTGTGGGGAATATTTTCAACAAATTTTCAACATAGGGTATTTGGGGGCCTATCTCATGAACAGTGTCACTGTGATATTCTTACTCTGTCCTGAACATTGATTTCACCGACTGTGCCAAATGTGCACTACATGTGCGAAAACACATTTCAGGCGAGATGTGAAAAATGACAGCTGTACTGTTCATAAGAAGGTGTGGTAAAATGGCAATGTTGAAAATCTGGAGTGAAAATGTTAAAAATGCTCGAACCTACGAGCGTGTGGAACTGCATAGCACAGCCTCAGAAAACAAGTCATTTGGGAATTCTCACCAAATTTTCAACATAGGATTTTTAGCCTACCTCATGAACTGTGACACTGTTGTTTCATTAATTGGTCCCAAAAGGTGGTTCCGTGCAGTGACCTCGAAATCACCTTTTGGGACTGAATAACAAAATGACGGTAACTGAGTTCATGAGGTGGGGTCCCAAGAGCCCCATGTTGAAAATTTGGTGAAAAAATTCCCCAAAATGGGAGAGATATGCACCAACGTTGGAAAAAAAAACATTCATGCCATTATACAGCTTACTGGCATTTCTTCAGTTCGCGGTAGGCTTTGAAGAGTACAGATGTGTTTCCGGTCCACCACAGATCGTTGCGCTGGGCTCCGGAGGGAAGTATGGGGTGAACGGGGGTGTCAGGAGGCAGGTGTGCAGAGGGTGGGTGCGGGTTGGGGAGGAGCACGGACTCAACGAGGGACCGAATTCTTTTGGACAGGTTTATTTACAAAAAAAAAAGGCCATGTGACAGTTTTCTTTTTTCAGGAAGATTTAATGTTGACATACTGGGATGGGCTCCCGCGTGCCACTTGAGTGTTTTGGGGGCTGTAGCTGATGGGGACTGAGCACCCCGGCGCACATACCGAAAGCTAGGGGGGAGAACAAGAGCCGAGGGGCATTGGGCACCCCACTGGCACACAAGAAATTGGGAGCGGGGCATTATGCTGACGGGGAGTGGGTGCCCCTGTCGTCAAAATCATCAAGAAAGGGGGCATGCCGACATGGGGATTGGGCACCCCTGTCGGCACATATAAGTGCAGGGGCAGGTGAAGTAGCAACAGCCGAGGGGGATTGGGCACCCCCGGTTGGCTTTCTTTTATTTCCTGAAATGTTTCACCAGGAAGGCACACTGAAGGGTGGGCAGGGGCTTCCGGAAACACAGCATAATGGCGCTGTGTAATTGGCTGCTGCAGTCAGGGAGGCCCGCATACAAACAGCTAATTGCGTAGTGATGGGGCGCTCCCTGATTGCAGTGGTTCAATTACTTTGATCCAGTGGCCTGCTCATTAACTGTGGTGATAGACGGCATGCTTCTCTACTGCCGAGGCAGAGACCGGCCCCTGAATGAGCTGCTGCCATTCAGCACAACACTGCCATGCCTCCACAACCTGCTTGTGAAGAAAATGTGACGCAATGTGTTTCTTGCACATGTGTGCAAGCAACATAAACAGAGAAGAGAAGATATGCAGTGATGGATAAATGCCATGCAAGCTATCAAAGCTGGAGGATCTGTACAGGTCCAGCAGATCAACAAAACACAAACAACTTAACAGACATTAAAACTTACAAAGCTGTGTCCCTCAGATACTACTGAAGCATACCCGACAACTTCTGAAAGGGTTGCTGGAGCCTGCCAACAGCCAAAACAGCAATAGGCCATCAGGTTGGTACCTTATCCGACAGGTGAAGCCCAGCTTGCCTACACAATATGGACACTGCACAGTCAGAAAACTATGATCTTGTGGAAAGAGAAGTCCTTAAAAGATATGACATACCAGGAGAGACCTACAGGCAGAGATTTCAGTCCCTTAAGTGCCACTCAGTTGACAATCCTTGAGAAGCCTTCACCGACTCACAGAACCTCACTAAATGGCTCCAACCAGAAAGCAAAATAGTCTGCTTAAGGATTTAAATATGTACTAACTAGAAGGCAGGAGGTAAAGGGAGAATATGATAGAGACATTCAAGTATCTCACAGAAGGTACAAGGGAAATAGTAAGGAGGTGAAGGGGAACTACCAACCGGTCATCTTCACGTCAGTGGTGGAGAAGGTAATGAAGGAATTAATCAAGGACAGGGTGGTGGATTACCTGGACGAGAGTGGCTTGCAGGGCAGCAGACAGCATGGCTTCACGAAGGGGGAAGTCCTGCAAGACAAACCTAATTCAGTTCTTTGATTGGGTGACTCAGGTGATTGACCCGGGGGGGAGGGCAGTGGACGTGGCCTACCTGGACTTCAGTAAGGCCTCTGACACCATCCTCCATAGGAAGCTGGTGAGCAAGATGAGAAGCCTGGGGTTGGGTGGGAAAACAACAAGCTGGGTGGAGACCTGGCTGTCAGGAAGAACTCAGAAGGTGGTGCTACAAGTGGATCTCTCCCTCCCTCAAAGCCCTAATGGCTACTCAGGAAAAATCCTGGAAAAAGTTTAGGCTCTCCTCCCTCCCGGCAGATCTCGCTGAATACAAAGCCCTGAGGAACAAAGCCAAGAGAGCCATAAAACTCGCTAAGACAGATTACTTAACACACCTCCAGAAAACCAGCCTGGGGCAACCCCAAGCAATTCTGGAATCATATCAATGACCTGATCAAGGGCAGCAAAAAGCCTGAGTCCTGTCCCATGGAGATTAACGGTCAGCTCACAACTGACCCTTCTCAAATATCGGCTGCCCTTAATAGGCACTTCTCAGACCTCGAGGTCTACAAGACTTGCCTGTCTCCCCAGACTCTCCCCCCCACCTCAGATGAACCACCTCACATGGAAAGACCCCCATTTCACCTGAGACTGGCTAAACGCACTGAAGTACTAAACCTCCTAAGGAACCTGAAACTGAAAGGGTCAGGGGACCCGATGGTATCAACCCTCGGCTACTCAAGGCAGGAGCTACCTCCTTAGCCTGGCCTATAACCATGCTCCTCAATCGATCACTGAGGGAAGGAGCAGTCCCTGACCCATGGAAACATGCCAGTGTTGTCCCTATTCACAAAGGGGCCCAGGGAAAACTCAACAACTACAGGCCCATCTCCTCCTCTGCTCACTTGCTAAGGTGCAAGAAAGAGTCATCTACAATCAACTCAGGGACTACCTGGAAGCTCATCAGCTCCTTGCCCCCTCCCAACATGGATTTAGAACAAACCATGGTACTGACACTGCCCTCATTAACTTCACGGATGAAGTTCTCAGGGCAATGGACAAAGGCATACCCACCGATGCAGTCTTTATAGACTTATCCAAGGCGTTCGACCTCTCCGACCACAACTTGCTGCTACAGAAGCTGCAAAATATAGGCCTAGACAATCATGCCCTGAAGTGGTTTGGGAGCTACTTATCAGGCAGGGCACAGAGGGTCTCACGGAAAGGGACCATGTCTGACCCACTACCCCTAAACCAGGGTGTACCTCAGGGCTCAATTCTAGGCCCCCTCCTGTTTTCCTTGTTTACCAATGACCTGCATACCCACTGCGGGGAGAGCTTGGTTGTGCAATATGCTGATGATACTGTCATCTTCCGACCCCTGCGTGACGTGGTTGCCCTAGGCCCTCTACTCCAAAAGGATCTCACTTCACTAGAGACTTGGCTATGTAGCCTGTTATCCTGGGGCAGCGATAGCTCCTCTGTGCTAAAATAAAATTTTTTAATGCAGCCTATACAGTTTGGGAAAGAATCGTAATGCTGGCCAAACTGCCAGACAGTCGATCCCTTCCCACTTCCTTGTTTGCCTCCTTCGCCCTTGTGCTCCCCTGTTTTATGATGTGGTACCAGGGAGAGCTCGGGGATGCGCCCCATACAAGTCTATGGGGCTGATTTTCAGAACACTTACATAACTTTAAAGTACCTTCGATAAATGATTTAAAGCCACCTAACTAGTAGGTCCCTATTACTTGAGTGGTGGCTTTAATTTTTATTAAAATGTACTTCAAAGGGAGGTGGATCAGGGGAAGGCAGTGGACATGGCCTATCTGGACTTCAGCAAGGCCTTTGACACTGTGCCACATAGAAGATTATTACATAAACTGGGGAATATGGGTGTGGGCAGGACAGTAGTGTGGTGGGTAGGTAACTGGCTGGGTGGCAGGACACAGAGGGTGGTGGTAAATGGCTGTCACTCCACAGAGGGAAGAGTGACCAGTGGGGTACCACAGGGATCAGTGCTGGGACCGGTCCTATTCAACATCTTCATCAGTGACATGGCGCAGGACCTAGAAGGCAGAATTTCACTGATCGCTGATGACACAAAGCTCTGTAACAGAGTAGACACACCAGAGGGTGTAGACAGAATGAGAAGCGACCTGCAGAAACTTGAAGAATGGTCAGGGGTTTGGCAGTTGAAATTCAATGCAAAGAAGTGCAAGACAATGCATATGGGGCACAAAAACCCTGGCACAATATACCAGTTGGGGGGTGAGGATATAGCATGCACCAAGCAGGAAAGGGATCTTGGGGTTATCATCTCTGATGACCTCAAGGTAGGGAAACAGTGTGACAAGGCAGCAGGTAAAGCAAATAGGATGCTGGGATGTATAGGCAGGGGCATCACCAGCAGGAAAAGGGAGGTCATAATTCCGCTATACAAGACACTAGTGAGGCCCCACCTAGAGTACAGTGTACGGTTCTGGAGACCATACCTACGTAAGGACATAGACAGGGTAGAGAAGGTTCAAAGGAGGGCAACAAAGATGGTGCATGGATTACATCACAAGTCCTATGAAGACAGGTTGAAGGAACTGAACATGTACTCCCTGGAGGAGAGGAGGGAGAGAGGATATGATAGAGACATACAAGTATCTTACAGGGAGGAACAGGGTGCAGGAAAACACTATTTTTAAGTGAAAAAGATGTTCCAGGACTAGAGGGCATGGGATGAAGTTGGAGGGAGGACGATTCAGAGGAAACATAAGAAAGAATTTCTTCACAGAACGGGTGGTGGATAAGCGGAACACCCTGCCAGAGGAAGTGGTGGGGGCTGAAACAATCACGGGATTTAAGAATGCATGGGATAGACATAAAGGAATTCTGGAGGTCAGGGGCAAGGGGCAACAGACTTCTAGGAAAACAAACTGAACTTACAAGCTCAAATGGGCAGACTGGGTGGGCCATAGGCCCTTATCTGCCGACACTGTCTATGTATCTATGTACTTCATTTTTTTCTGAAAATCAGCCCCACAGACTTGTCTGGGGCATGTTCTGGAGCTCTCCCTGGTACCACGTCACAAAACAGGGGAGCGCGAGGGTGGAGCAGACGGACAAAGAAGTGGGAAGGGATCGGCTGGCTGGCAGTTCGGCCAGCATTATGATTCCTTCCCAAACTGTATAGGCTGCATTAAAAAAATTTATTTTAGCATAAAGGGGCTATCACCACCCCATGGTAGCAGGCCATGAAGCCCAAACTGTTTTTTAATTATATCACACATTTAAAGTTCTGGGAAAAGACTGTGCAAAAGGACCAGGTACTGGGGTCATTTGCATCCATGGGACACTCGATATTATCCCACCACCCAAATGACTCTGAACATTAATGGGGTGTTGCACCAAACGAAAAGTGACGGTAGTACCAAATATACCTGTACCTTTGATTAGTGGAAATGACTTCCCAAAATTTGCTAATTTAATTACAGAGGGAATAAACTCTACTGCTGTTCCAGCAGCTGTAATAAGCGCACAGGCAAAGAAAATCTCAGATGTTGGGGACTATTTTTCTTTTGGTGACTTTGATTCAAACTTGTTTGAGCCCAGCTCCAAGATCTGGATGTCCAGGGAAGAAAGGAGACACCTGAAAAAAAACAGTGGCAACAAAAGCCTGATGGATATAAGGGATTGATACATGAAAATGCTGAAACTAAACTGATAACGGATTGTGATTTTGTTTCTCAGCAAACTAACGATGTTCCTTTCCAAAGTTATTTTAAGCAGCTGGGGGTAAGAAAAAAAACACTGTAAACCAATGTTTAAAAAATGTAATGGCTTCTGTACAGAGTTTGGGTTAATCCTCAGATGCAGGGACAGATACAACAATTAGTCATACCAAAGTAGTATATATAGCATTCAGAAATAAAGAAATTCAACAGAAAAATACTAAAATGCAAACGCTGTATAATCGCAATATACCACAAGAGGTTGTGGGTGATGGGAGGATTTACCCACGTCTGGTGTGGTTTGCTTGTGAGCAAACCACCACAGCAGGTGTTGTTAAATCCTGCCGTCACCCACACGCCCTTATGGTATATTGCTTAATTACACAATGGATACAGAAATAAAGCATTCTGATTGGCTGGCACCTTCTAGCTGTTGTAAAATCTAGCATCATCACGTGGATAAAGGTGCCAGCTGCCAATCAGCCACATCATGAACCCCCTCTGAAATTACTCCGACCCCGGCAAACCAAGGACTGGCAAAGACAGCGACGGACTGCGAAAAGCTCAGTTACAGAACTCCGCATTTCACAGTACTGACTGTTCCCCAAAAAACTATAAACAAATGCAAAACCCACATTGGATCTAAAACAGTTTTATAAACTGTTTCTCCTGTAATCCCTTCTTAACTGCTTACCTCTGAACTGTTTGCCACCCAAAACTGTTTATGCACTTATACAGTAACAGAGCACCGGCTGCCACAGTACTGATGTACCCCGAGCATCATGGTCGGCTCCCACCATGACCCTTCAACGAATCAAATATTTTAAGAGTTTCCTGACTGCTGAATTTGGGAAAGTGTTTGTTATTTAAAAATCGAACCCTAAAACATGGAGAAATCACAGCCAAAAAGCCAAGCCGTGATACTGGGCATGTGCCTATGCATATGGCTATGCACATGCCCATTATCACGGTTCGGCTTTACCCCTCGCTTTTAAAAAAGGAAACATAATGCACTTCTCTGGCAACTTTTTACTGCACAGCTCTTCCACGCATTCCATCTCCAAATCCCTGTTTCATCTCCTGAAAAACCTGATAACCCTTATTTTTGTCTCATTGGGAACTGATCGCTGATCTCTGAGGCATTAAACTGCCAGCAAACATGAAAAAAAAAAATTATAAAATTAGTACACTCGCCGGCCAAATTAACCTCTGCTTTCAACTGCTGTGTTCACAGATGTTCAACTCCTCAATGTAAACCTGCTGGGGAAGGGGGATAAAAGTCAAAACAAACAACAAAAAAATTATGCTAGAAAGCCTCCCACCTCAGCGCCACCACCCTAGCATCACAGAACTATTTTACGTGGCAGAGGCCATGATGGAACTAAGGGTAGAAGACCCACTAACTGGGGTGACCATTAATTGGTGTGGTTCGCACTCAGGTTGAATAGGGAGTCTGTAGGCTCAGTAACAAGGGTGGTGGACTTCAGGTGGGCGGACTTCGGGAGGATGCGGGAAATACTGCAAGGGCGACTAGAGGGGATTAGGCTGGAGATGGATGCACAATAAATGTGGGATATCATTAAACTTGGTCTAACAGAGGCGATGGAGGCTTGCACCAGGATTCTGAGCAAGAAGAGCAGTGCCAAGAAGCCATGTTGGCTAAACAGTAAAGTGCTGGAGGGAGTAAGGGCAAAGAGAGCTGCATATCGGAGATTCAAGAGGACAGGGAGGTGTATGCGAGTTGGTCCAAGGAGGTAACCAAGCTGGTTAGGGAAGCCAAGGCTGCCAGGGAGCTAAGCCTGGCTCAGGGCATTAAGGGAGGAGAGAAGGACTTTTTTAGATACGTGAGGGAAAAAAGGAAGTGCAGGGACCAAATAGTGCAGATCAAGAGGGGCAGGGGTGGGTGGAAAAGGGAGAGGAACAAGCAGAAACACTGAATAAATACTTCTGCTCTGTGTTCACGCAAGAGAAGTGTGGTCCACTACCTCTGTGGACTGGGAAGGTGGCGTTGGGGGGGAGGGTATGACCTACAAAATGATTGAGGAGAGTAGAGTACTAGAGGGTCTGAAGTCACTAAAGGTGGACAAGGCACCAGGTCCTGATGGCATTCACCCCAGGGTGCTGAGGGAGATGGCGGAGGTGCTGGCCAGGCCCCTGGTGGACCTGTTCAGCACCTCCATGGGCACGGGATGCGTGCCATAGGACTGGAGGATGGCCCATGTAGTGCCTATACACAAGAGAGGCCCTTGGGACGAGCCACGCAACTACAGACCTGTCAGTCTCACTTCCATAGTGGGTAAACTCATGGAAGCGATACTGAAGGAGACTGGTGTCATTTCTCGAGGTGAATGGCCTCCAGGATGGGCAGCAGCATGGGTTCATCTCAGGGAAATCTTGTCAGACCAAACTAATAAGAGTATTATGATTGGGTAACAAGTGAGCTGGATAAGGGCCATGCAGTGGATGTCCTATATTTGGACTTCAGCAAGGCCTTCGATTCAGTGTCTCATGGGCCGCTGCGGGAAACTGAAATCTGTGGGTGTGGGTGTGAAGCTGATTAACTGCATTGTGAACTGGCTAAAGGGGAGGCAGCAACGGGTGGTGGTGGAACTCTCAGCACCTAGGCCAGCGACGAGTGGAGTGCCACACAGCTCTGTGCTGGGTCCGGTGTTGTTTGGGCTATTCATATGGGCTATCTCACACAGAGTTGAGAACAGGATCGGTCTGTTCGCAGATCCTAAAATGGGGGCGGTAGTGGATGAAGTTGATGGGTAGAAATAACTACAGGGGGACCTAACCTAACTGGAGGAGTGGTAGGCGAAGTGGCAGCTGGGCTTCAATGCGAAAAAGTGCAAGGTTATGCAGTTTGGGACCAAGAACCCATGGAGGGAATACTGGTTGTGGAGTGTAAGGCTGGGGGGCACCGAGGAAGAGAAGGACTTAGGGGTGATAGTAACGGAGAACATGAACAACTCTGCTCAATGCAGGAAAACTGCAGCTAAGGCTAATAGGATGCTGGGGTGTATTGCAATGGGATTCTCATCCAGGCAGAGGGAAATGATCTTGTCCCTCTACAGGTCCTTGGTCAGGCTGCACTTGGGAGTGCTGCGTACAGTACTGGCGTCCGTATCTGAAGGATATCAGACTGCTAGAGGGGGTGCAGTGAAGGGCGACAAAAATGATACGGGGGATAGAAGGCAAAACCTATGAGGACAGGCTGAGGGATCAGAGTTTATACACCCTGGATGAGAGAAGGGATATGATTGAAACATTCAAGTAGTTGAAAGGGATCAACAAATCTGCTCTGATGGGTTATTTAAGATGAAGGGGGGGACATGAGAGGGCAGGGGCTAAGATTGGAAGGGGGCAAATTTAGGAGATATGGAGACATTACTTCACGGAGTGGGTGGTGTTCAAATGGAACACCCTACCAGAGGGGGTGATTTTATGTAAGACAGTGGGTAGTTTTAAAAGGGTATGGGGGGAGGAAAAGTCTGGGTAAGTAGAGCCGAGAAATTCCTGGAGGTGAAAGGGGGGTGCCCAGCTGCAATCTAGGTGGGCTAGTTGTGCACATCCAGCAGACCTGATGGACCATGAGGCCTGTTCCTGCTGGCAAATTTGTATGTTCGGAAGTAAACACCATAAAAACCATTTAAAATAGAAAAAAAAAACAACTATTTTTCTCACAAAAAAAAAAAAATAAAAAGGATCATTGTGTAATGGTAATACACCACTCCAGGGTGTGGGTGTTACTGGCATTTGCCCACTTCTGGTGTGGTTTACTCACTCCTCCTGTGGCCTCGTGAGCGAACCACACCAGGCATGGGTAAAACCTAGTATCACCCACACCCTGTTGTGGTATATTGCTTAAACAATTAAACGTTTACACACATGACCATTAATTCATGAAGTTCAACAGTCTATGGGCAGACTGGATGGGCCTGGCGGTCCTTATCTGCTAACAATCATCTACGTTTCTACAAGAATATATTAAAGCTTAGAACATATTCCAGAATCAGTAGTGTCAGTGGCTCAGTAGGTAGCATACCTCTCAACCTCCTGTCTCATAAATCAGGGACAAAGCTTAAAAAAATCAGGGACAAAGGACCAAAATCAGGGACACATCTTCAAAATTTGAGATATCTACCCAGAAAACTGGTAGAATACGGGGCTTAGTGCAAAATGCATTTTCTAAAGAAGATCAAGTCTGTAACTTTAATGCGTGACATTGTTTTGTGCTTACAGTCCCCTCTGTTTAGCCACAAAAACACAAATTTTAGGAGGGACAGAGTAAAATTTTGAGGCAAAATCAGTGACATCCCTGAAAAATCAGGGACACTGGAGAGGTATGGTAGGTAGCACACTCGCCTCTGAGGCCGGGAGATCAGAGGGCTGTGGGTTCAGTGCCCACATCTGGCACTTGGTTTAATATCCCAGTACTGACACTGTAGTGCAGCATGAGAGGGGTGCTGCACTTCTGAGGTGCTGTCTTTCGGATGAGATGTTAAATGGAAGTCCCATCTGCCTGGATTGGTGGTCGCTCAGGTGGATGTTAAAGATCCCATGACACTTATCGAAAAGAGTAGGGGAATTTCTCCGGTGTCCTGGCCAAATTTCCCTCATTCACTAAAAATACCACCAACAGCTTAATCTGGTTCGAGGTCAGTTGGCATTCATCTGTATCCCCCTCCCCCGGGTCGTGCCTGAAAATAGGCAGGATTTGTCTAGTGCACTTACCCGGTCAACAAAAGCTAAATAAATAAAACATTATGAAACTAAAAAAAATTAAATTACAGAAAACCAATGTCGAATACATAACTCTGTTAAACAGAAACATTATCATCACTGCCCATAGACTAAACTCATTTTACGTTACTGCCTATTGCGTTTACATGCCAGGCCGAAAGCTTTTTTCTTAACTATATGTTTATTAGTTTCCCGAAAAACACAGACAGAAAAAATGTAACTGGCTAACTGCCAGACTGCAAAACGGCCATTCAAAACAAACTGGCAGCACCGGAAGTGACTGCTCACACGCGACTTGCCGCCGGAAATCACTATGTATAACCTCAATGTCCCGGGCGAGAAGCTGATGACAGGAAAAAAAAGACAATCAGTAAATCTCTAATAGCATCTCTGGTAGCCATCTTGCTTTTTTCCAATTCGCCCTTAGAAAAACCCGGGAAAAGGAAAACGGCTCTTGATTTTTCCCGAGTTAACCGGTGAGTTAAAACCGAGCATTCATGTCAGCTCTCGTCTGTAGTCATCCGCTTTGAGTCTAGTTTTGGGGTTAGCGTGAGCGGGCGGTGAGACTCTTCACTAGATGGCTTTCGCCTAATTTTTTTCTCTTTTCGCTCGCAGAGGCCTAGCGGACAGGAGGCGCCATTTTCCCCCTTGGCTGCCCCTCTGCCTCTCATTGGTGGAAGCTGGTTGAGGGTTTGATTGGTCTGAGGGATAAATAAACCTAAACCTTTATTGGTTGCACTTACTTTGGACAGCTTTGAAAAAAGTATTGGGTCAGAAAGCGCGTTTTCAAAACTTTTAACTACAGAGCAGTATCGACACTTGTTGTATAATCTTTTTGTCTTTATTCCCTTTGTTCTGTCTACACGGAGGCGTATGTGCATAGTTTTGTAGGGTTAGGAATTGGGTGATTATAGGGTAGAGGCAGAAGGTACATGCAAAGACACATCTTGTCAAAATTTGAAATTAAGGTTTTGAGGCCGGTACCGGTATGCTGTGAATTTTGCAACATGATGTTTTAAGTCTGCCATCTGCCTTTATAATAACTGGGTTACTACACTTTTGGTTTCAGTATAACGTCTTTAAAGTAAACAAAAAAAAAAAACAAATACTAGTTCGCTTACATCTAGTTAGATATTTGGTGTTCAGTCATGGTTACGTTTAAACTGCAAATCTGGCGTTGAGGTACGAAAACCGAATTGCCGGGACAGAGTCCATTTTGAGTGGTAAGGCTAGCAACCACTGCTACCTACCCGCACACATTGAAGAATTACGTGGCGTTTCCGAAGAAATTAAACGCATTTCAATGGAATACGTAACGCCCTATCTTTCCTATCATCTCACTGGTAGACCTTGACACTTACAAACAACTGATCTCTCGACCGTTCTGAAATTATTTTTTTTAAGTCTGAGGTAATGACATGCACTGGGCGCACCAAAAGGTTCTGTGCGGCCATTCATCTAAAACGGGAGTCCTTGTATTGGAATTGTTGGATTTAAAAGGCAGCTCCCGCCACGCACACACGTTTCTTTATTTGAAGTTGGTCGAAAAACTTTGCAATTTAACTTCGAGATTTTACTTGTGCAGTACTGTGAGGACAAATGACACCTTTGTTTCTTGTGAGCTGCAAAAGCGATAAGCCTGTGGTGAGCGCACAACTGACTGAATTTACTCCACTGAGGAAAACGACTTGTGATGAAACATTTTAATTTTCTAGTGGTGGGGTGTCGAGGATGAAAAGCTACGTAGGTGTTGAACATACCCCCTTTTTTTTTTTTAATTCTTCAGGACTAGGCTGCAGGGCAGGTTGCATAGAACTACAACAGCTGGCAGAAGTGTTCTAGGGCCACAGCCAGTTGGGGAGTCCATATGATATCAACAAGGATAGATAAATACAAGCATAAATTCTGCCCAAGGAGTTAAAGGGAAACCATAGTTAAAATTTACAAAAAAAAAAAAATAAAACGGCTGTGCAGTGTTTTGATTGGTTGGTGTAGTCTAAGTGTGTCCTTCCCTTTGCTCTTAAAGGAGAACTACAGTCAAAATCTGCAGCAGCATGAATGCAGTGTGTTTTGATGTAGGTGTGTCTGTGTGCGCATGCCTGCCTGTAATCCCACTGTATTCTTTGTTACCTTTTAGTTGTTTTCTAAATATGCCTGATGGTTTTATGGCCCCCTTAGAATCTCCATGTTTGAATATTTTTATTGCTGTTTTTTTCTACAATGCTTTGACAGGCTAGGAAGAATCCTGTTGCCTGGCAGTCCAGGACAGCAGAAACCTCCGGCAAGGCAAGTCAGCCAAGAAAATGATGGGCTCTAGTGAGCAGTCTGCACTAGGGATGTACCCATTTTAAATTTTTAATATCACCATTTCTGTGTAAAAAAAGTAACAATATAAATTTTCACAATAAACTGAAGCAGTTCTAATTTTAGGAAAAGGTTTAATTCTGGTTGACGGAAGATGGGGAAATGGGAATCATGGCCGCACCTGGAGAGGGATATGCTGCAGGAGAAGCAAGTTAAGCCAGTTTACCAAAGTATACGACAGGTATAGTGTGCAGTCCAACATGGATCAGCTGACTCTCCTCATCGACCATCCTAAAGAATCTTGTGTTTGCTCCCCGACTCTAGGTTCACCTATTCCTTAGAGTTCCCTGCACAGATCTCTGACTCTCGTCTCCTCATGATCTTAGGTCACTCTCTGTTCTTAGACGCCATTTATTACCATCCCCGTACCTACCTTCGCCATTCACCTGTCCTCACTGTATCACTCCCCTTAATAGCTTATACCTCAAATCCTCTTACCTGTGACTCCTCAATCTTTTATTTTTGGTCTTTTTTCTGTTCCTCCTACTACTACCCCCCCCCCCCCGCTTAGAACATATCTTGGTTCTATGTACCTCTGGGTGCCAATTGGATCATCCTTACTTACGCCTACTCTGTACCTTCTGTTTTCCTGTAGGCTTCTGCAGTTCTGTCTGCTGTACACATTGCCTGTTTGTAAAATAATGTACATTAATCTGCAGGTTTTACTTGTATTTGTATTGCCTATTCCCAATTGCTGTACAAGGAATTGTATTTGTATTATTGTTCTTTACCAAAATTGTATCCACCTATTTGTATGTCGAAGGTCCACCTCGAAAATGAGCTTGCTCAACAGTGTCTGCCTGGTTAAATAAAGATTTTGATTGATTGGAAGGGGGTAGGAGGCAGATGGCAGAACAGTAACGGTCATTTGTGGATAAGCTTAGGCTTTAACAACTCTCTTCCCCCCCCCCCCAAGTTGTTGAGGAGAAACTGCAGTGCGCTACAGGTTGTGGTGTGCTGATGATGGTGAGGAGCAAATGCGCTTTGGTAAAGTTAAAAGTTGTTTTAAGAGCTCATCTGACACACAAAAAAGCCACATTTCTGTCAAGAGACTTGGTGACTCTGTGTCACTTACTGAGGATTGATTGAGCTGAGGGATCTCTACAGCAGCAATTATAGTAATGTACAGGAATTAGAAACTATAGTTTACAGCTCCCTCCTTTACCTGACCATTTCCACCTACAAGAGCAACAGAAAAGAAAAATTGGTTCTTTTAAAAGCTATTTTTGTGGCACTGCAGCAGTGGACCATACATTTATTAAAAAAAAAAAAAAAGTTGCTAGACAAAATCATTAGCTACTTACAGTAACTCTTTTAAGAGTTTTTGATTTAAAAATATATTAAGTGTCTACAAAAGAACATGCAGCATTTCAGAGCTGTTCTTTGCTGCTGTACCTAAGGGACCTGGGGCCAGATATTCAAAAGATTGCCCCGGCACAAACCCCAGTTTGCCCGCAAATCTCATATGCAAAAGCCCAGATAGCATGGGCGCACTGGGCTTGCATTGGGGCAAAGAGTGGAGGGGAGCACAAAGCAAAACAGTGCAAATGGGGCAAGGATCTGAATATCAATGCAGTCCGATAATCGGAGTATTTGTTCCATGCAAGGGTGCTTTGCGCGGTCCTGTGTGTGGAGAAAATACCGCTGACCAAAAAAGTAGTGCATCAGCGCCACCCCAACACAGTACTCCCTAGTGGCAAGTGGTGCCTCCCCACCGATCCTGGTCACTTGTGTTTACACATGAGGCTGTGGTGTCTAGTGGTGCTCCCCTGCCTCTGATCACACTTGTGTGTGTGTGTGTGTGTGTGTGTGTGTGTGTGTGTGTGTGTGTATGTACAAGTCCCTGGTGTCTAGCGGTGCTCCCGCCCTCTGATCCTGGTCCTGTTAGGTACAGAAATATCCCTGGTGTCCAGTGGTGCCCCCCTCTCTCTTTGCATTTGCTGATCGCTGTCTGATGTGAAAACTATATATCATCCCTGGTGTCCAGTGGTCTCTCTCCCCTCCTGACACCCATTCCTGTAGTGTAGTGCTTTCTCCCAGGTGTCCAGTGGTCCCTCCTCCCACCCAGTCTCCATCCCCATACATAGAAAAGCCCCCACCCACCCGGTGTGTCACAACAACCCTCCCCCCACAGAAATACGGCTGGCCCGTCACAGCCGTGCAACCCTGTGTGAGATAGCCCTAGCCCGTTGCAAAGTCACAGCTGCGCCTGCAGCCCTAGCCAACCCCCATTGGTGGTAGTGGTCCCCTCCACCTACCCAAGGCAACGACCACCCAGTCCCCCTTGTATTGTTGGTGCTGTGCTGTAATGACATCGGGTGACACAGCACCACCACACACTACCTCAGCCACCTGCCGTCTGATAGTAACCGGGAATGCGCTGCTTATTCAATTCCCAGCTGCTATCAGACAGCGGGTGGCAAAGGTGGTTTGTGGTGGGGCTGTCACCTGCTGTTGTTACAATGCGGCACCGACAGTATGGTTTGGGGGGTAATCAGTGCTGTGGTTGGGTCTGCAGGGGTCGAAATTTAGTCTTGCATTCATTAGCCAGCAGGGCTAGTGACGGAAAATCCACTAGCCCCACAGACATTTTTACTAGTCCAGCTGATTGTACTTACAGAAACGTTATCTTGTCCAGTACAAGTCCGCAGGGCTAGTCAAAGGAAAATCTTACTAGGCCGGTAATAATATCTACCAGTATCATTAGCAGGCTGGGGCCACAGGTGCGGCTGTGCCTTTGCAACGGGCTGGGGTTTTATTGTTTTGGGGTGGGGGCTACCTCATACAGGAGCTGCATGGGGGGGGTCCTATGTATGGGGATGGGGCTCTGCTGGGGGGAGGGACCACTGGACACCAGGGATAGCCTAAAGTTGTCACATCAGGTGGTGATCGGTGAACTCTGGGAGAGAGGGAGGCACTACTGGACGCCAGGGATATTTCTGTACCTTATGGAATCTGAGGGCGGGGGGATACCACTAATCACCAGGGATTTGTGAGTACACACACACATGGGTGTGATCGGAGGGAGGGGGGCACTGCTAGACCCCAGGGAGTTGTGTACACACATGGGGGTGTGATCGGAGGGAGGGGGTTGGCTGCTAGCACCAGGGACAGCTCATGGGACACTCAATATTCGGCACTAAAGGGCTTCCAATCTCATGCAAATGTCCCCTTAGCACTTTTCATGCCTAATGGGCTCATTTAGATGGGGACTTTTGAATATTGCAAATTTTGCCCCTGCGCTAGCCATTGCTGGGACCCTATTTTAGGGGTGCTGTCAGGCGGGGCTAAGTGGCTTAGCTCTGGGTAACACAGGACCTGTATTCAGATGAATAGCACCCTGCACAGTTCATCTGACTATAGCATTTTTATTCTGTGGCGCTATGTCAAGACATAGTGCAAATGTTTGTGCTCTGTTTTGCACTTTTTTGAATACTGGGCCCTTGGTAGGAAGTGAGTAAGGAAACTGAAGGATTTTTATTAAAAAAAAAAAAAAAAAAAGTGAACTAAAGCAGAAATGAAAACTGTTAAAATATTAGCATCTGAAGTCTAAAGAGCTATGATGGGGGAGATAAAGGCAGCGCATGGGCTAGATATACTTTTGCTTTAAGAAAAAAAAAACACTAAACACAGGAAACATAAGAACTCTGGGAGGAGGAGTTTATATTCTCTGGAATAATTCTGGATTATTCTTGGCCATCGGTGGGGAAACAGAAGCAGCAGTAAGGAGAGGAGGGATGATAAAAGAAATATCTTAGAAAAAACTACAAATTAACACTTGACACACTTCTCGTAGAGTTCTGACTCTAGGAAAATCTAGTGATTAAAAGAGAGACTTAGAGTTTGCAGTTTAATTTTAATTCACATCCTGTTGGCCCAGAAATAATTTTTATCTGAAGTCTGAAAGTGAACAGGCAGTGGACTAAATTTGCAAACTGCAGCCTGGTGGGAGGCGTCCCTCCCCATCTAGGCTTTAAAACCCCAAGAGTAACATAAATGTGCTGTTAATAAATAAATAAAAATTCTGGGTCCTGTTGTCCATGGGCAAGTTATCTCCCCATTTGCTAGCATGACTCCTGTCCCATGTGACAGTGATGTGTCCAGGACCACTGAATCAGAGTGATGATTGCTGTAGCAACAATTTGCTGTTAGGAGCCTGATATTCTGGCCTCAACTAAGTAATTTTTTTTTTATTTGTTTGTTTGAAACTCTTTATTCAAAAGTAGTATAGGAATCGGACAATACATCACAAGCATACCACATCGGTACAGTGAAGATCAGTGAACCAAAACAGAGTCCATAGGATTTTAAATGTTATACTAATCTTGTAAAAAGAACAAATGATACTTCACAGTGAAAATACGTATAAATCTGTCAAGCTTTGATTAAGAACCAGATACTTTGTCATTGCCATCTTAAATATTAGTAATCAAGCAATAGACGAAAGTAACTTTGTTATTCTAACTTTTTGATATCCAGGTACGTGAAGTGGTATTTATAGCCAGAGTAAATGTTTTGTATTTAAAGCTTTTCATTTCATGAAACTACACAAAGCCATAAAATCATCACACAAAATCACCCCAGGTCACCAGTGCTATGGTTAGTGAAGAAAGTAGACCACTCGGTTATCCTCAGGCATTTGCTATTCGTACTTTTAGCCTTCAGTGCTACTGAATAAAGAGAGTTACTTAAAAATCACATTCCTACTTCTGTGAACTTGACACAAACCAGCTCTTGCTGAACTAATGGTCACATAGGACAGGAGACATTGTAGGAAAAAAGAGGAAGAATGCAAACAGAGAGATCCTCATGGGCCAGTGAAACTAGCAAGACGTGTGTGTGTGTGTGTGTGTGTGTGTATACACTCCTTACATCAAAGAACATAAAGGACACACTAGGATTATACTCACAACTCCAAACACTCTGCAAAACATGTGTTTGCAATTTTTTACAGTAGTTATCCTTTAAAGGAGGCTGTTTGAATAATTGTAATACACGCCACTCTTTCCTGGGTATCGGTATACCCTCATCAAAACTTTTGGTTCTGGATTTCAGATGAGCAAATTTTGATCAGATGAGGGAATTAGTCAAGGGTAAGTTGGTTGGAGTGGACAAAATCAGGGGGATGGAGGAGAGGTGGCGATGAATTAAAGGGTCCATTCTCAAAGCAACCAGAAAGTATTTGACAATGGTTACCATGGGCAGTGGACAGAAGAGATCAGTCTAGTTCTTAAAAAAAAAAAAAAAAAAAAAAAAGTCAGGGTAGCAGTGAAGGTTAAAACGCCTTGGGTACAAGGAGGGTTGGGGACGAGGAATTGAACCAGTAACAGATGAAGGAGGCCAAGAGAGCAGTCGGGGATGCTAAAGCCGACAAAGCTGCTTGTTACGGTGGGGTTAACTACTACTACTACTGCTCAATATTTACAGTGGAGGATAGTAGTCTTAGCCATTATGCCACTTTTTGGCTGCTGCATGGAGGATCCCAGAAATGGGGCAGGTGGTAATTACAGGAGAAAGGCTAAGAAAAGTGCATGCAGCTCGGAGACTAGATCATGTGATGCACCCAAGGGTGCTCAGGGAACTGGCATTGGAACTTGCTGAACCCCTGCCAGGACTATTCAGTAGCTCGCCTACAGTCTGGGGGGGCAGTGAGAGATTGGAGGATAGTGGACATGGTGCTGCTCCATAAGGGAGGGGATGGGAAGGAACCAGGAAATTACAGGCCCAACACTCTTGCCTCTACTTCAGGAAAAACTGGTGGAGACACTAGTGAAAGAGGATGTAGCGAACTACCTGGAGAGAAATTGCCTCCAGTATAGTAAACAACACAGGTTTGTAGCTGGGAGGTCTTGTTAGACCAACCTGATAGTATTTGATGGGGTAACAAGGGCAGTGGATAAGGGACAAGAAGTGCATGACTCCGGAGAGCCAAAACCCTAATGCTTTTTCCTTTTTTTTTTTTTTTTTGGGGGGGTGGGGTGGTGAGTTAGGGTTGGAAACCCTAACACCACATTTTCCTATTTCTGTGGCATTAAGTTACCCAAACTGGTGCAGTCACTAAGTTTTCTGTAAAGAATGTTCAATTGTTTAACCAGGTGAGACACACTAAGATGAAAGCTTATTTACAGGTGCAACCTGGGAGCACAGGGAAGTTAAGTGACTTGCTCAGGGTCACACAGTAAGTAAGTGGGGTCTGTGGGATTCAAACCCAGGTCTCCAGATTTGCAGCTCAGAGCCTTAAACCACTGCGCTATACTGCCTAGTATGTACCCTGACTTAAGCAAGATATTCGATTTGGTGCATTACAAATGGTTGCTGAAAAAATCTGAGGATCTGAGAGCAGCAAAGGAACTAGTTAGATAGTTGGGAGGTTGATTAGTTGGAGACAGCAGAGGACGCTGACAAACTGGGCCAGATTGGAGGAGCAGAGGTCATGAGTGGAGTACCACAGGGGTCTGTCCTGGGACCAGTCCTTTTCAGTATGTTCGTCAGTGATACTGAACAAATATTTCTGCTCAGTATTCACAAAAGAGAAGATGCCTATTTCAACTAACAGAAGCACTCTTGATGGGGGGGGGGGGTTGATCCCAGTCCTTTCACTGAAGAAAGGGTTCTGAAAGGACTCCTAAAACTGAAGGTGGACAAAGCAATGGGGCCTGATAGAATTCACCCCAGAATTCTAAAAGAATTAAGGGGAGAACTAGTGAAACCACTCACTACTCTTTTTAACAAATCATGGGAGGATGGTGTGGTACCTGAGGACTGGAGGAAGGCGGATGTGATTGCCCTTCACAAAAGTGGGACCAAGACAGAGGCAGGAAACTACAGACCTGTCAGTTTGACCTCTGTTGTAGGGAAAGTGATGGAATCACTTCTGAAGGAAAGAATTGTTGAGTATCTAGAGGCCAGTGGGGCACAGGACCCAAGGCAGCATGGGTTCACAACGGTAAGGTCATGTAAGACGAATCTAATTGATTTCTTTAACTGGGTGACCAAGGTAGTAGACCAGGGAGGGGCTGTGGACATGGCCTACCTAGACTTTAGCAAGGCATTTGACACAGTCCCACAGAAAAGATTAATAGTCAGATTAACCACCTGGGAGTGGGTCCCAGGGTGGTAGCCTGGGTAAAACATTGGCTGGACAACAGGACACAGAAGGTAATTGTAAATGGAGTAAACTCTGAAGAAAGAGGGGTTACTAGTGGGGTACTGTGGGGTTCAGTACTGGGTCCAGTCCTTTTTAATGTCTTTATAAGTGACATTGCGGAGGGACTGGAAGGAAAAGTATGCCTCTTTGCAGATGATACACAAGGAGGTGTGGAAAGGATGAGAAGGACTTGGCAAGGTTGGAAGAATGGTCAGAAGTATGGCAGCTTGGATTCAGTGCAGAGAAGTGCAAAATAATGCACCTGGGAAACAAGAACCCAGGGAAGATTACCCAGTTTGGGGTAGTAACAACAACACCAAAATGGAAAGGGACCTGGGGGTAATCATATCGGATGACCTTAAGGTTAGCAAGCAATGTGAGAAGGCAGCAGGGAGGGCTGGGGGGTATACTGGGATGTATAGGGAGAAGCATCACCAGTAGAAAACAGGAAGTTGTTATACCTCTGCACGTAGTTGGTGAGATCCCATCTGGAGTACTGCGTCCAGTTCTGGAGACCCCATCTCTGCAAGGACATAGACAGGATAGAGGCAGTCCAGAAGAGGGCATCTAAAATGGTGCAGGGTCTGCAAGAGAAGCCATACGAGGAGAGACTAAAGGAGCTTAATATGTATGCCCTTGAGGAAATGAGGGAGAGGGGGGACATGATAGAAACTTTTTTTTTTTTTTTTTTGTCAAGTTTAGAGCAGTAGAGCTGTGATTTTAAGTAACTACTTGCTCAGGGTGCTCTAATGAAGGGTGCATTTACAGATGACAAACACCTGGAGGGTAATTGAGTTGAATTTTCTGTAACGAAACAGCTAGAGTCTTCACTAATTATAGCATTGAAGGGGGGATTAGTGTGTTTTTGTTGTTGTTATTGTTGTACATAGTTAAAACCCCAGAAACATTCTTTCCTGCAGGCTAGACTTAGACACATACACAGTTGTGGAGACCCCATCTCCACAGGGACATTGACTGGATGGAGGCAGTCCAGAGGAGGGCAGCTAAAATAGTACAGGGTCTGCACCAGAAGCCAAACAGAGAGAGACTAAAGAAGCTTAATCTGTATACCCTCGAGGAAAGTAGGGAACAGGGGGACATGATAGAAACTTTCAAGTACCTCAAGGGAATCAACAAAGTCCAAGAGGGTAGCATCTTTCAGAAAAAGAGATGTGCAAGAACAAGGGGCACAATCTGAAGATTGGGGGTGGCTCAGGGGTAACATGAGAAGTATTTATTCACGGAGAGGCGGTGGACACAGGCCTTCCTGAGGAGGTCGTGGGGTCAGAAACGGGGATTCAAGACTGCATGGAACAGACATAAGGCAATTCTGGTGGTGGTTAGGAAGAAGTAGGCTGTTGGTAAACTAAGATCTGCAGAGGTACAGGCACTCATGGCAGAGGGAGAGGTGGGCATTGCAGCCATCACAGAAACATGGGCCACCCAATACAGTGACTGGGACCTGTCTGTACCAGGGTACAGGTTATTTCATAGGGTAGAGTGATTGGGAAAGGAGGGCCGGGTAGCACTGTATGTGAGGGAAGGACTGAAGCGTGTAGGGGAGGAGGGTAGTACAGAGTCACTTTGGATGCAAATCCAGGATTCCAAGAATAGGACTCTCAGAATGGGAGTGGTGTACAGGCCGCCCTCTCAGACGGAGGAGTTAGACAGGGAACTAGTGGGACAGATAAGGAGTACCTGCGAGAAGGGTAGTGTGGTGATTGTGAGGGACTTCAACATGCCAGGAGTAGACTGAAGTACCCCAACAACCAGGGATAGAAGGGAGCAGGTACTGCTGGATGCCTTCCAGGACAGCTTCCTGATGCAAATGATCAGTGAACCAACTAGGCTAGGGAATACCCTTGACCTTGTGCTGGCAAATGGGGGAGTTTGTGAGGGAACATAGGGTGGAAGAACCACTGGTAGGGAGTGACCACCACTCAGTATGGCTCACATATGGATATGGGCAAGGAAGGAGTGTAATCTGGCACACGGGTGCTCGACTTCGGGAGGGCCGACTTTGGGAGAATGGGGGAAGTGGTAAAAAGGTACCTGGCCAGGATTCAACGTAGTATGGGCACTAACCAGAGGTGGGAGCTCATAAAGCTGGGGATAGTGGTGGCAACCAGAACCTGCAGCAAGGCCCAGAGCAAGAAGGCTAGGGCTAAGAAACCGAGCTGGGTGAGCAGGGAGGTCATGGAAAAGGTAAGGAGGAAAAGTGCTGCCTTTAGGAGGTGCAAGAAAACGGAGTGGGGAGGAGTACCTGAAGGAATCTAAGAAGGTGATACGGCTGTAAGGGGAGCCAAGGCATCTATGGAGTTCAGGCTGGCACAGAGCATTAAGAAGGGGAGAAGAACTTCTTCAGGTACAGCAGAGAGAAAAGGAACTGTTAGGACCACATAGTAAGGATTAGGAAGGAAGGGGTTGAGTGGAAGCGGGGGCGAGAAGCAGAAGCGCTAAATTATTACTCACGCCTGTATTTACTAAGGAGAAGAAGGGGGTGATACTCAAAGGGGGAGGAGCAGCAGAAACGGGGGGAGGGGGTGACAGACGGGGAAATCATGGAGGCCAGAGTTCTGGTGGGTTTGAGGGTACTGAGGGGTGGACAAGGCACCAGGCCCAGATGGCATCCACCCTGGGGTACTGAAGGAGCTGGCCGAGGTCCTTGCGTGACCTTTGGCAGACCTGTTTAATGCTTCACTACTCTCAGGGTGGTGTGTACCTCAGGATTGGAGGATGGCCCGTGGTGCCTCTCCACAAGAGCAGCCCCAAGGATGAACTGGGGAACTACAGATCGGTGAGTCTCATATCTATCATGGGTAGGCTGATGGAGACTATCCTGAGGGAGAGGCTAGTGGCCCTCTTGGAGGCCAGAGGACTACAGGCAGCAGACAGCATGGCTTCAACGTGGCAGATCCTGCCAAACCAACCTGGTGGAGTTCTATCACTGGGTAACTAGGCAATTGGACGGGGGGCCATGCAATGGATGTCCTGTATCTGGACATCAGTAAGGCATTTGACTCGGTACCACATGGGAGGCTGGGAAGTAACTTAGAAGGCACAGGGGCGGGTGCAAAGCTGGTGAGATGGGTAGGGAACTGGCTTCAGGGAAAGCAACAGAGATTGGTGGTGGTGGGGAGCCCTCATCCCCAAGGTAGTGATGAGCGGTGTTCCACAAGGCTCGGTGTTGGGACCAGTGTTGTTTGGGATACTGATTGCAGACATGTCATTGGACATCAAGAGCAAGATCAGTCTGTTTGCTGACGACACCAAGATGGGAGCGGTGGTGGACGACCTAGGGGAATGGCAGGGGTTGCAAGATGATCTGGCGAAGCTGGAAACCTGGTCAGACACCTGGCAACTGGGGTTTAATGCCAAAAAGTGAAAAGTGGTGCATTCTGGGGGTGATGAACTCAAGGAGGAGTTACCAGCTTGGGGGGGGCAGCTAGCCAAGACAGAGGAGGAGAAGGATATGGGGGTGCTCATTACAGGGTCAATGAACAACTCTGCACAATGTAGGAAGGCAGCTGCAAAGGCCAACAAAATGCTGGATTGCATTGCAAGGGTTATATCCTCGAGGGGGGAGGTGATTCTGCTACTGTATAGGTCATTAGTTAGACCACACTTGGAGTACTGCATGCAGTACTGGTGCCCGTATCTGAAGAGGGACATTGTTACTGGGGGCGCGCAGGGCGACAAAGATGACCAAGGGGCTGGGGGACTTACCACATGAGAGGAGGCTGAACTAGTTGAACATGTACTCTCTGGAGAAGAGGAGGGACGGGGGCATGATTGAAACCTTTAAGTACATGAAAGGAATAAACAAGACTGTACAGAGGGGCTGTTCAAAGTAAGGGAGGGGAGGGACACCCAGGGCCATCTTATGAAACTGGAGGGAGGTTCAGGAGGGAGACGAGACACGTTTTTACAAAGAGGGTGGTAGCTGGGTAGAATGCAGTACCGGCAGAATAGTATCCAGTAGAACAGCAGACTGCTTCAAAAGGGGCTGGGACAGGGCAGGGGTGGAGGTCAGTGGAAGGGAAGGGTGGGAGGAAGGGGCAGCTGCAGAATAAGGGAGCTAGCTGCACATTCAAACAGACTTGATAGACCTCTAGGCCTTTTGTTTGCTGGCAAATTTCATATGTTCGTTTGCAGCTTATCCAGTAGGTAGGGAAATGGGCAGATTGGGTGGACCAAGCAGTCCTTATCTGCCATCAAAGTCTATGTCTGTGTTTCTATACCGAGAAAACAGAAATCTTGGATTAGAAAGTTATTTAGGTGAAACCACAATATCAGGCTTCTAACAAGAAATTGCTGCTTCCACAGTTATTATGCTCTGAATCAGTGGCCCTGGACACATCACCATCACATGGGGACAAGAGGCAGTGTAGGAAGAAGAGCCATAAAAAAATGAAGATCCCCAAGGGCATAAAACTAGCAGGCAA
This sequence comes from Neoceratodus forsteri, assembly GCA_016271365.2. Lineage (NCBI taxonomy): Eukaryota > Metazoa > Chordata > Ceratodontiformes > Ceratodontidae > Neoceratodus > Neoceratodus forsteri. The sequence goes on along the minus strand of CM057451.1, from coordinate 453,293,559 downwards.
AAAATAAAAACCTTACAGCTAACAAAGGGAAGGACACACTAGGACTACATCTACAAATCGAAACACTGTGCACGATATCTCTTTTTATAAATTTTGATTTCAGTTACCCTTTAATACTTGGAGAGGTAGTAGTAAGGCAAGGAGCAAGGGAGGGTGAAAACCTTGTCTAGGCAGTAGGCCACGGTGTGGGGTAAAACTGGGCAGACCAGATACTACCAATGGCTTCCCAACAAATAAAGGTTTCTATTTTTCAGGCCTTGGTGGGCAGGCAGTCATCTCTGTCTCTTGCCTCAGCCAACCACAACCCCCAGAGAACTTAACAGACCAAGAGAATCCCACCATGGATTGTGCTCCCTCCCCACCACGCAGTGTCACATCTAGATAAATGGGCCAGTATCCTTGGGTGTTGGTATGGGGTAGTGGTAAGGATTTAGCATGGTGTGCTCCTGCGAAACAGAGGAACACACTTGATTGAACTTGTATCATGAAATATGTGATCCTTTAGACCATGGGTGTGCTCCTTCCTACTTTTTTGGTTACAAATGGATCAATTTTCTGATAGTACTAGAGGTTTAAAAGTGCAAAATCATGCACATGGGGCACAGAAACCCGGGGGCACTGTACCAATTGAGCAGGGAGGTATTGACAACCACAAAACAGGAAAGGGACCTAGGTGGTAATAATTTTTGATGACCTGAAGGTAGCAAAGTAGTGATAAGGCAGTAGGGAAAGCTAACAGGATGCTCAGGTGCATAGGGTGGGGAATCACCAGCAGAGAGAGGGAGGTAGTGTTATCCCTGCATGGTTTTAAATAAGCTGAAAAGAATCAATCAACAGTTTTATGTGTAAAAGTGTCACATCAACTGTGAAATGCATAGCACCTGGCACAGACCGATTAGCAAAATTAAAAATAAAATGTATTTTTATTTATCTAGTCGTCTGTGCAATATACTTTGGGGGGGGGATGATCAGCAGTCTACTGCTACTAGTTTCTGGAAATGGCTAGCATTACTCCTGTTTTGAGCAACATTGTCTGACCTTTTGACACCTGCTACCTTGGTCTGCTCCCTCTGTTCTACCTCTAGGGGCCTTCTTGCAATTACCAGGACGAGGCTAAAAACTGCCGGTGACAGAGCATTTAGTGTTGCCGGCCCCGTCCAGTGGAATTCGCTTGCACCATCTGTAAAGGAGGCCCCTTCAGTTGAAGTGTTCAAGGCCTGCGTCAAGACCCTCCTATTCAGTCAAGCCTTCCCAGACACTGTCTACTAGTATATCTATGGAATAGTCCTTGTTAATGACTGCTTTTGTTTTAAATTGTGTTTTATGTGGCCTGGTTAATTTATTAGCGTTTCTGTTTATGGAATTTTTATTTCAATGAATACTTTGTACTTGAGTACGGTGCCCAGAGCCCCTGGGATTGGGCACCTTGAAAAATAAAACTTGCCTTGCCATTTTGCTACACTATACCAGCTATTTAATAGCCTGCCCCTGCAAGACATAAAATAAGCGGGTTCGCATCACAATTTGTGAATAAGAAACTGGCAAATGCGAGTCAATTTTGGCTTTGAATAGCAGTAGGTGCTAATCAATTTTTCCAGGACCGCAGGGCTTGGAATGTGTGAATGGCACTATTTTTAGCCCCCCCCCCCCAAAATTCTGGACCCCTTCCCCCACATTGCTAACCAACTTCTACCAGTTGCTAATCATTTATCATTTTGATTAGCAAAGGCTGCTAATCAAGTCTCCAACACTAATTTACACCTTGCCTTGTATAGATCGTTGGTGAGGCCCCATCTCTGGAAGAATATAGATCGGGTGGAGGTGGGGTACATAGGAGGGCAACCAGAAAGGTGTCGGGCCTGCATCAAAAGCCCTACAAGGAAAGACTCAAGGAATTATATCTTCCTGGACACAAGTCTCCACCACTCATTCACACTATTGGGATCTGCGCCGGAGGCACTACAGGATTTTAAATAATTGATTAGCAGTTTTTTTCCTTGGGACCATACTAACTATACAGAAAGTGTTTATATAGATTTTCTAGAAGTGCTGTGTTTGTTAAACACAGTGAGGCAAGAGCTATGCATTTTCACAAAGATTTAGTACTTTTATGAGCAAAACGCTAATCAATTTTTAGAGTTAAATAAATCCCTGCACTAGGACCCATCGGGAGCAAACTTTTTGCTGGAGGTTCGGCGCCAGAGATGGCGCCGCGAGCCCTAGCTCGCGTGGTAACGACTATCTCGGTGTCGACCCTCCAGCCGCCTTAGTTCCTTTTTTCCCGCCATCGAGTGCACTTCAGTGACGACGTCGCTCGCCTGTCGGGAGTCAAACTTCAAACTAGCAGTATAGTTTTCAGTTTTTATTTTGTAGTATTATCTCGATACAGTATCGCTTAAATTTATTCTTATTTTTGAAATAAATACAATAAAGAAGTCTCGGCCTACCTTGACGGAGTCGCCATGAGCAGGTCAGGTGACGGTAGGGAGACTTCGTGTGAAAGCTGTTCAGTCGGGTTGGATCCGGTCCGCCGCCTTCTTTGGAGGGAGGGTCTGACAACGGTCAGTCCAATGCCCGAGGGGATGGGCGGTCCCCCCGGAAGCATAAAAATAAACGGTTGCACTCTCGGCACCGTTCGGCCTCGAGCTCTTCTTCGGCGCACAGGTCTAAAAGAGAAGACATCACCGAGGTCACCCCTCGATATGTCTGCGCAGACGCCGGGTTATCAGGGCTAGTTGCCGTCTCCTTCGAGTCGCCAACCTCTGCTTCTGGTAGCCGATGGCTCGACATCGAGCCCTACCACGCCCTCAGGTAGGTCTTCAGATGAGCAGTTTCATCAGTGGGCAGCTCTTATGGAGCAATGGGCTCAGAGGTTGGTTCGGCTACCTGGCTCGGTTGCTCGTGGGCCTTCGGGCTCTCTGGGCGACCAGGTAGGGCGGTTGGACCTTCCTGGTTGCGCGGCACCTTTGTTGCCGTCGACTCCGTGCTTAGGTGTCCCCCCCCCCAACATGGCTGCGGTGCAGGGGGCCACACCGATGCCCTTATCTGCTGCTCTTCTTCCTTCAAAACCTGTTTTTCTGAGTCTGGGAGTGTTTTCGGCGCGCTCGGCGTCGTGTAGCCTCTCGGCGCCATCCTCGGCGTCGATACTGCGCTCGGCGCTGTGCGGCTTCTCGCGCTCGTGGCCTCGTGGCGGTATTCTCTGTGCCGTGCGCCTCCTCGGCACCGGCGGCTCTCGGGGACTCCTCTTTTCACTTGCTTTCTTCTTCCTCCTCTTCTGAATTTCATTCCTTTCCTGTCCATACAGTCCCTCCTGGACTGTCGGGAGATGACTTTGAGCCTGACCCAGACCTTCGGTTGGGTGATGAAGTGGACGAAGCAGGATCTATTACTGCTGCAGAGCCTGTGGTCGAGGACCTATCCTTCAAGTCTCTGTTGAAAAATCTGAGTTCCACACTTTCTCTCCAGACTACAGACATCGATCCTGGGAAATTGTTGAGACTCCAATATCTTCATACCTCGGAGATCCCTACGGATTTGACTCCTCTGATTCAGCCTTCCTTGAGACGCTGTCTCAAATGGTATGTAATAATCCTGCTCTTACCCCTTCGGTGGCTAAATTTATTGATAGGAAATATTCAGCCCCCAAGGATCGTCCCATTTTGGTTTCTCAAGCCTTTGCGGATCCTATTGTAGTTCTGCCAGAGAATGATAAGGTTGTTCTTCCTCAAGCTACTACAGCTCGACCTATTAACAAAGAATCTCGTAAGATAGACACCTTAGGTAAGAGAGTCTTTGCTGCCTCTACTCTAAGTATGCGTATTGCCAGTTACCAAGGCTATTTTTCTCGGTATGAGTATATCCTGTGGCATTCTATTAAACAGATGGTTGAAGCCCCTGCCGAGTCGTTCAAAGCCAGAGCTTTTGAAACCATTACCAGAGGTATTGAATCTAATAACCAGCAGGTTAAAGCAGCCATGGAAGCTTTTGACACTGCTTCCCGTTCAGCGGCTGCTGGTATTTGCACCAGCGTCATTCCCAGCTCGCCGGGCTACGAATGATGCGCGCAAGAGCAGTGATGGCATTGCCCTTTGCGGTGCATATCTTTTGGTCCTCTGGTAGAGCAAGCTCTAGAAGCTACACAAAAGACTAGGTCAGCCATTAGTTGGCTCGGCCCCCTCCTGCCCCCTCTCGAGGGCATGCCAGTAAACGACAGTTTCATAATCGCTAGTCCTTTCGAGGCAGAGGAGGTTTCCATAAGAATCAACCTGCCCAGCCTCAAAAGAAGGCACAACAGAAAGCGCAAGGGCCCAAAGCGTCCAGCGCTACCTTATGAATTGCCGGCCCAAGTTCCATTTCAGCTGCCCGAGGTGGACTTTTCCTCTCCGGTGGGAGGTCGTCTGATGCACTTCTACAACCAGTGGAAGTCCATAACCTCAGACAAATGGGTCCTTCGGATAATTCGCAAGGGGTATTCACTCAATCTTGTGGAGACACCCCCAGATCATCCCCCCTAACGGCAGCCCAGGCTGTCAACCCTTCAGTCAGACCTTCTCGCTGCTGAGATTCAGGGCCTTCTGAACAACAGGGCAGTAGAAGTGGTGCCAATGCACCAACGAAACACTGGGTTCTACTCCCATTATTTTCTGGTTCCAAAGAAGTCTGGCGGTATGCACCCCATTCTAGATTTCAGAAAGCTAAACAAATTTCTCCCCAAAGAGAAATTCAAAATGATTTCTCTGGGAACCCTGTTACCTCTGCTCCACCAACACGACTGGTTAGCCTCCCTAGATATGCAGGACGCTTACCACCACATTACTGTTCACCCGAGGCATCACAAATTCCTGAGGTTTGTGGCTCTGGGACAGCACTATCAGTTCAGAGTCCTGCCCTTTGGGCTATCCTCGGTGCACGAGTTTTTACAAAATGTGCAGTTCTCGCAGCGCACCTCAGAAAGGTCGGAATTCAGGTGTTTCCTTATCTGGATGATTGGCTTTTAGCAAGCCCATGCAGGCAAGGGACTCTGGATGCCGTGGAGACGGCCTCGCGCTTCCTTATGTCCATGGGAGTTCTGCTCAACCTCAAGAAATCACAACTGCAGCCCTCCCAGAGGCTCCTTTTTATAGGGACTCTTCTGGACACCTCCTGTGCGAAGGCTTTTCTTCCAGAAGACAGGAGGAACGATATCCTTCAGATGGCCCGTCACATCGGGGAAATCAGCTCTGTCGATGCAACGGATGCTAGGCTTCATGGCATCCTCAGTGTTCACTGTACCCCTAGCACGTCTGCACATGAGAACCACCCAGTGGATGCTCAGTACTCAGTGGTCCCCAACCACTCACCCGCAGTCCTATCTCATCAAGGTGACAGAGCCCTTAAGGAGGTCAATCACCTGGTGGTCTCAAGAGAGCAATCTCCTGAAGGGGTATCCCTTTGCTCCTCTGGACCATCAGATCTCCATTACCACGGACGCATCCCTAATGGGGTGGGGAGCTCACTGTCAGGCTCTCCACACTCAAGGTGCGTGGACTTAAGTCGAGTCCCAGCTCCACATAAACGTCCTAGAAATGAGAGCTGTCCTTTATGCGGTCCGAGCTTTGAAGGACATTCTGTGTTACAAGAACATTCTCCTTCAAACGGACAACACAGCAGTGATGTATTACATCAACAAGCAGGGCGGGGCTCACTCTTACCCCTTATGCAGAGAAGCAATGAGGGTATGGGAATGGTGCTTGGAGCACAAGGCTCTAATTCAAGCGGTCTACCTGCCAGGTGTTCAGAACGAACTGGCGGACTGTCTCAGCAGAACAGAGACAGACCCTCACGAGTGGTCTCTCGACTCAACCATAGTTCAGTCACTATTTGAAGAGTGGGGAACTCCAGACCTGGACCTTTTTGCATCCCCACTCAACGCAAAACTGCCTCTCTTCTGCTCCAGAAATCCAGGGCCTGGCATTTTCTGTCAGGATGCGTTCAGGCTGCGGTGGACAAAACGCTTTCTTTACGCCTTTACGCCTCTTCCTCTAATTCAGAGGGTACTCCTCAAGTTCGAATCCCAGGGGGACAAAATGATTCTCATTGCTCCCTTTTGGCCTCGGCAGCTGTGGTTTCCACTACTCAACAATATGTTGGCAGTTCCTCCGAGACCACTTCCCCTGCAGATGAACCTTTTGATTCAGGGACCGGTGGTCCATCCCAACCTGAGATCACTTCACCTTCATGCTTGGCTCCTGAAAGGTCGAAGTAAACCGTTCAGTGTCTCTCGAAGAGTTTGATATTCTTCTGGCTGCACGGAAGCCAGCCACTCGGAAAACTTACACAGCCAAGTGGAAGCGCTTTTCGCTCTGGTGTGCAAAGTCCTCTTTGAATCCCTTTTCCTGTCCACCAGATATGGTTTTGGAGTACTTTTTGGACCTCTCAAATTCGGGTCTGCAGTACTCTACAGTCAAAGTTCATCTTGGTGCCATTTCAGCGTATCATGAGCCCGTTATTTCCTTAACTCTGGCTCAGTTACCTATGGTTAAGAGATTTCTTAAGGGGATTCTGCATACCAGACCCCCTACAAGACGTCCAGTCGCAGCCTGGGACATTAATCTTGTGCTAGACATGCTCACTCGGAAACCTTTTGAACCTCTGGCTACCTGTGAGCTAAAATTTCTCACCTGGAAGACTGCCTTCCTAGTGGCCATTACCTCAGCCCATAGGGTCTCTGAGATACATGCCCTGGTCACAGACCCTCCGTATACTGTGTTCCATAAGGACAAAGTAGTTCTTCATACTCATCCTAAATTTCTTCCTAAGGTTGTGTCAGAATTTCATCTAAACCAACCTTTGGTCCTTCCCTCTTATTTTGCGGACTTCCAAAATGAAGAGCGTTCTCGTCATTCTTTGGATGTTAAGAGGGCCTTGCGTTTCTATCTAGATAGAATCAAGGATTTTCGCAAAGCTCAGCAACTGTTCGTTTCCTTCAGTGAGACCTGGCTGGGTCAACCTGTCGCTATCGGATGTATCTCATCATGGCTAGTGGTGTGCCTTCGTCACTGCTATTCCATGGCGCAGGTTAAGTTGGAGGGTAGAGTTTACGCTCACTCTACCAGAGCGGGCGCGGCATCCCTAGCGGAAATCCGCAATGTGCCCATCGCAGACATCTGCAATGCGGCCACCTGGAGCTCAGTGCATACTTTCGTTAAACATTATGCACTAGATGTCCATGCCAGACGACAGTCTTCCTTTGGCAGAGCCATCCTCAATGGACTTCTGTCCTAAAAACGTGAGCTCTTGGTCTCTCCTGCCGCCCTCTCGGGGGATTATTTGCTCGGTACTCTCCCAATAGTGTGAATGAGTGGTGGAGACTTATGTCCAGAAAGATATGAAAATTATGTACCTACCGTAATTCTTGATCTTCTTGGACGAGTCTCCACCACTCATCTACCACCCTCCATCCCCCGAGCTCACCTTTCTTGTTGGTCTTCACTCCCTCAAATCTTTAGGCCGTGAAGACTTCTTTATTGACCCTTCTTACACGGGTCGCCTGGACTATCTTATGTCCGGTTTTTAGGTTAGGCTACCCTTCTAGGTTAATTACGCTGCCACTCCTTGGTAAAAAGGTATTGAGGCGGTTGGAGGGTCGACCCGAGGATAGTCGTTACCGCGACGGCTAGCTCATGGGCGCCGCCTCACGGTGCCATCTCTGGCGCCGACCCTCCAGCAAAAAGTTTGCTCCCGATGGGTCCTAGTGCCTCCGGTGCAGATCCCAATAGTGTGAATGAGTGGTGGAGACTCGTCCAAGAAGATCAAGAATTACGGTAGGTACGTAATTTTCATATCTCTACTCTGTAGAGGGAAAGGGTGGGGGCATGATAGAAATGTTCAAATACCTCAAAGGCGTTAAGGTACAGGAGGGTAGCATTTTACATAGAAAAAGATGCTCGAGGACAAGGGGTCATGCCATGAAGTTGAAGGGGACAAACCCGAAAATTTATTTTGTACAATGCATCACCTTCAATCTCTGTGTGTGTGTGTGTCTCCACCATGACACAACTCTGCTCAGGCAAACCACAGAATGTCCCAACTCCTGATTTTGTTTTTATAATATTAAAAAAAAAAAAAAAAATTATATTCCACGCAGCCAGACACTTGTCCTGACCACCACTGACAACCCTAACGTTCGGTGGCATCAGGTGTCCAGTACCTGCCTCAGAGAGTCCACTCTTGTCTTTGCTACAACAAACAAACCTGCTACTCCAGCAGAACCTACACCTCCATTTTCCAACACAACAGAATCCTGCTCTTTCCAGGGAGTTGGCTGAAAAAAAAAAAAAAAAACAACAATGGGCGCCCTGCACATGCTTATCAGTAACTTCACGAAAAACCTTGACGAAAGATGTGTTGATGGTCAGTATGAATGAGGCAGGGCAAGTCATTCTGGGACATGTAGATGTAGCACAGTCTCGGCACAATGATCAATGATGCAAATTTGACCATGCTCCTAGTGCCCTGTAGGAGCACATTGAAACTAAATTTAGATTTAAAAATTGTGCTCCCAATATAAGCAAACGCGCTCAGAGCATGGAGCACACCCTTAAAGCTCTCCATGGTGTCAGTATGGGTCAGGAGCTGGTAGGCAGGGTTTCATTAAGCCCGTTCAGCCAACTTCCTGTTGTCTCTCCAGACTCGCCTCCTGCTGTGGTGTGGACATCAGCGCGTGCTGTGTGGAGGCACACATGCATCGCGTCAAACCAGCCTTTCCCTCCCTTCATACTCTCCAGCCTACACTGCCATCAGGCATCCACCTGGTTGCAGTCTGCGGCAGAGTGGAGAACCCTTCCCTCCCTGACAGGAAAGCAGTCCAGCGGATGCTTGATTTCTCCCCTTCCCTGCTGACCCCAGCAAACCAAGTCTGCTCCTGAACCCAAGCTGCCGGCATGGCAGATGATACTGGGCCAGTCTCAATGGTCTTTTTTTTTTTTTTTGCTGACGTTGATGTTTCTTAGGAGTGGCCAGGGCTTGCATTAGCAGTAACAGTAGGAATCAGTTTGATGCTCTGCTTTAAATGTTGGGGGTCAGAAATTTGCTGAAGTGTCTTTGTACTTTGACACTTTTTTTTTTCCTGTAAATGACACAGGTGTAAATCTTTTAGCATGCAGGGTTAATGCGGAAGCACTGCTTTCATTTTTTGCCTCACATTTCTGAAATATTCCATTTGGGGACTTCAGTAGGTGGTTAACACAAGCCCTGGAGTGACTTAACTGCTCCCGGAAGTGAGGCGGATTAACTTTAGCACTATTATCCACATTAGGAAGCATCAGCAGTTACGGGTATAACTGCGCTAATGCAGGGTAATTGCGCCTTACCCTAGACTGGTATATTATGTTAAAATTGACTGCTTTGCTACACATTTAAACTGGAACGGTTCACACAAGTCCTACAGAAATTGCATCACAAAGTACATAATGTAATTTCCAGGCATTGTTTTACAATTATATTTTGCTGCACAGATAACATTTTGAATGCCAGCATTTGTAATCACAAGGCATGTTTTAATTTTTTATAATAGCAGTGATAAACTTGGCAGCAGTTTATGCAACCTTTAAATGTAAAAATAGTATGCAGCTTATCTTGCCTCACCACCTCTTCCATAGTGCCCTGTGTCATTTAGTGGTGCTTGGGAGTAGCAAATGTGACCTCTTATTTACAGCCAGTGTAACATCTGCCTTCCATGGCGTTACAAATGCTCATGGAGATGCGAATCCGTAACCTGCAGCTGCAGATTTCTGTGAATAATAACATCCATGGCATTCAGAGTTGGAGGTAATAAATTTGCATTTCCATGTAGGTATTTTTGCAACCAGCTACACTGCCGCCTCAGGTTTAAAAGTCCACCTTCATATTTGATTGTTAAATATGCAAAATTCTGTCCTAAGTCACACTGATCAAGTCTGTCATGAAAACAGCATGAGCTAATCTTGTACTAGCTTGAAAGGCAGTGTGGTCCAGTGCCTAGAGCACAGAACTGTACTTCAGAATGTATAAGAAATAAAAGTGGGTTCATCTAAAGCAGCCATGCTTCAAAATTGTCAGATGTTAAAGATGTTGCATGACTTTGTTCCGCTGAATCCAGCTCACATTTAGAAGACTGTCTAAATGACCTGTGGCACTAACAGACTTGTAGGGCTTCTGCTACTCCAGTCTTCATTGCTCTCGATGATGGCTTGCTTGAAGAAGTCCCCCCCCACTTCAGTTCCTTGGTGTGGTTGGATAGAAATCTTGATTACTTACGTCTCTGACATTGGCACCAGGTATGTGAAGCTCTGTTCCAAGCCTGGTGCACTGTACCACAAGAAGTCTGGTATGCCACTCCCAGTCTGCATCAAAGTTAGCCTTAATTCATTACTTCCAGTAGCTCCGTATGAAGTCTGAACCACCCATCCTAATATCAGTCAATCAAATCTTTATTTATCCAGGCGAACATCATTGAGCGCAACTCATTTGCAAGATGGACCTGGTAAGGTCAAGGTTCAGGTTATATAAATACATAAAAATATACAATATACACACACTCTAAGATACTACATAGAATATTCAGTATACACACGGTCTAAGGATACGTTCTAATCATACTATACAATAAATTCAGTTGTAGAGTAGTAAGGGGTGATGGGAAGGGGAGCGGGAAGTGGTGTGCCTGGCTGGTGGGGGAGGAGGAAGATGGTGGGGGCCTATAATGTGGAATGGATAAACTGTGGGCCTATGAAGAGGGCAGGAGGCCGGCACTGGGGGTTGTATAACAGGGTATAGGGCTGTGATATATGACAGGGATTAAGGGGGGGGGCGGATGGAAGGGGGGGTGCATGGAGTGTGAGGGGTGGTGACTCTTAGTAAAGGTGGATACTTTCCGTGAGTTGGCTATCTGGGGAGGGGGATGGATAAGATTAGGAATACTCTACTATTTGTGGAAACAATTAGATTTTTCTTTGATAAGCCTCGAATACAGATATTTAAAGGATGTAAATGAGATGTATCTGTTCACTTTCAGGGTCTTCTGCATCATGTTCCATAAGACATAGCTGATAGCAGATCTCCCATATCGAGTATTGAATTTGGGCACTTTAAGCATGATGAAGTTTAGATTTCTTGGGGCATATTTACTTGATGTGACTTGTGTGAAGCAGTCTGAGATATAATTTGGTAGCATCTTGGATATTGCTGTATAAGACCATAGTGTGGCATTCCTGTCTCTTCTAAATTGGAGTGAGGTCCATCCAACTGCAGCATAGAGCGAGCAGTGGTGAGTGCTGAGAGGACGATCTGTAATAAACCTCAAGGCTCTATGGTAAAGTGTGTCCAGTTTGCTCAGATATGAGTTAGGGCAACGACCATATAGGAAATCTGCATAATCTAATACTGATAGAAATGTGGCCTGGACCAGCTTCTTTTTTAATCACTTGTTAGAAAGTACTTTATTCTGTAACAGAGTCCAAGCCTCTGATGGAGTTTTTTTTTTTTTTTTTTTTTTTTAGCAGATCTTCCAGATGATCTAAGTAGTCTAATCCACTGTCTACCCAGACCCCCAGATATTTGAATTTTGTAACATATTCAAGATTTTCACCAAGGACAGTGGATAAGTGGGGGAGATTGAGAAGGAGTGTCTGGTTTGTGTTTGGGGAGAGAAAAACATTGCCTTTGTTATTTTTGCATTTAGCAGGAGTTTTATTTTTCCAGTAGTTGGTGTTGTAATAGGTTAAATTCTGCTTGTAGCTCTATGCATGCTGTTACAGGAGAGGGGTGACTGACATACAATACTGTACCATCTGCAAACAGGTGTACAGTGGCTTTGGCGAGGTTATTGTCAATGCTATTGATATAGATGGCAAATAGGATTGGGCCGAGGATGGATCCTTGGGGAACTCCTCTTTGGAGAGATTTGAGTGGTGATAGGTCTCCTTCAGCCTTCACCTGCTGGGTCCTTCCCGTGAGATAGTTATTGAACCATCTAACGGAGGTTGAGTCGAGTCCTATGGATTTCAGGGAGGAGAGGAGCAGTTTGTGGTCGACCGTATCGAATGCCTTACTCAGGTCTAAAAATACAGCACAGACACAATTTTATTTGTCCAGTTCAAGTTGCCAATCATTGGTTACTTTAGCCAGGGCTGTGATGGTACTGTGGTTGGCTCTAAACCCAGATTGCGCTGGGTTTAAAGATTAGCCTCTTCAAGATATCCTCTAAGTTGGGTGCTCACAATTTTTTCTAGTAGCTTGGATAGCACAGGTAGGATAGAGATTGGCCTGTAGTTGTTGAGGTCCATGGGGTCCCCTGCTTTCAGTAATGGGATAACTTGGGCTGTTTTCCAGATCGATGGAATAGATCCTGATTGTAATGAGGTTAAATAGGTGTGTTATTGGTACTGCTAATACTTGTATGGCAATTTTTTAAAAATAGGGATCAAGGGAGTCTGCACCTGCACTTTTTTTGGTGTCCAGCTGTGGTATTAATTCTTCCACCTGCTTCAGGGTGGCTGGTATGAAGGAGAAGGTGGATTCCGTTACCTGTGCTTCAGTGTTCTTGATACCTAACTGGGAATGCATTTGGTTAGCCGGAGAGGCGTCGAATGCTGGACCAGTGGTTGTAAAGTGATTGTTGAATGATTCCAGGACTTCCAGTCTATCAGAGATGGTTCCCTTGCCATTGTGTATTTTGTCTGGCAGTATATTACTTGGATCTTGTCCTGCTATGTCTTTTATGGTGTTCCAGAACTTGGCATGGTTGTGGCAGGAGGAGTCTATTTTGGACATATAATAAGCAGCCTTAGCATCTCGTACTTTCCTGGCTTTTTTGAACAGCTCCCAATCAGTTGGTATCTTAGTGCCTTTTTCCATAACCTGTCTCTGTCAAGGAGGGTGGCTTTAAGGTGAGGAGTGAACCAACGGCAGGTTTTATTTTTGATGCATACCTTAGAAATTGGGGCATGGATATTAAGGGCACCTGTAATAATGTCATTTAGCACCTCATGCGCTATCTCCACTGTGTTTAAGTAGAACTCTTGCCATCGTGTGGAGTGGTTTATCTCTTGCAGATATGCCTCAATGTTGAATTTTTGCTTTGATCTCCTCATTGTGAACTTAGTGGGGGATGATGGCTTGCATGCTGATCTTATTCCCGCAATAAGGCAGTGGTCACCGATGTCATGGAATAGTACTCCAACATGCGAGAAAAGGTGAGGTTTATTCACTAGTATAACATCTAATAGTGTGCTGTTGCTCGGGTTCTTTTTGTTGATTCTCGTGGGTTCCTTTATGAGCTGTGTAAACCCATGTGTATCGCAGAATGATATTAAGGGTGCAGCTGCCTTTGAGAGCCAGTTTAGGTCTCCTATGATTATAGTTTCTTCTGTTCCCTTTTTGATTAGATCACCTAGGTGGGATAATAGCTTGAGGTCAGCTGAGGGGGGCCTATAGCAGCTGATTAGCTGCAGTGATGTGTTGTGGGAGAAGGCCACTTTGAGGGATAGGCATTCAAATTATTTTGCCATGGATGATGAGTTGAGGCAGGTTACAGATATGCTGTCCTTCAAATATATCGCTACGCCTCCACCCCTAGTTTGGCAGTCAGCTCTGAATACTTGATAATTAGGTAAATTTATGCCTTTGTCGGCTGTGACAGGCCTGAGCCACATCTCACACTACTAGTATATCTGGTAGGGTATGGTTAACCCAGGCTTGGATCATTGTGATCTTCAACAGACTGCATGCATTAATATGGAGAAAACTTAGCCCTTTGATCTTGGCTAAATCTGTTGGTGCATTGATGGCCTCTGGGGGTCCTGGGTTAAGTTCTACTTTTCCTGAGCATATTAATAATAGTTTCATAGTTGCCTCAAGAGAGAGATTAAAGATTCTTTCCGTTGCCTCAAGAGAGAGATTAAAGATTCTTTCAGTTGCCCATTTTTTTTTTTTTTTTTTTAATTCTGATACCGCTTTGTTTGCCATCCGGCTATGGAGCTTTGGGATCTTGTTAGAGCACTGATTAGTAGTCTTGCAGACAGGCGCATTGAATAATTTTCTGTCCAGAGTTGAAGCAAGGTCCCATAAGATAGTAAATCCGCCTGAGTCTCTCCATGGCAACTGCTCCATGGGTTATGTTGTAGCATTGGGAAGTCATATATGCATACCCAGTCCCTTGGGACTGTTGCAGTATTAGAGTAAATCGAGTAATGCAATACATCTCCCTGTATGGCATCCTCTGAGAGATATCCTTTTTCACTGCGCTTCGGATACAGTAATAGAGCGAGCAGAATCCAGAGAGACCCCCCCCCCCCATTATGAAGAGTATAACTGGTATGCAGATGGTACTATATCAAATGTCTTTTGTGGTGCCCTCAGTAGAATGCTAATATATACGACTTTTCCAGCTACTGTCTGGTGAGAGAAGTTTTTAATTAAAAATGGAATATAAATAGAGGGAGAATGATAGAATATCACAATAGGGGGTGCCTAGCGTATGTATTCCTCACTCTGATGTTTAAGGGCAAACATTGGCCAAGCTTCGTCTCAACAGTGTGGGCAGCATGAGAGAGCAGAAAGGGAGTCTGCTGATTTGGTAGCTAACAAGAGGATACAGAGCAGGCTACAGGGCAGCGAGGCGCAAGGGGCGTGATTTATGTTTTGGCGGGAAGGTGTCTATATGAGAGGCTGGGGGGGAGGGAGTGTGGGCATAAAATTTGCGGCTTTGCCATACCTTTTCCTGGCAGTCCCTCCGGTCTGGCGGTTCCAAGCGTCGGTTTGCGGCTTCCGACCGCCTGCTGGCCGAGACTGGTCCTGGCGCTCGACTGTGGGCACTTAGCGAGGGTCCTCTTCTGAGGAAAAACATACAGAGCACAGCAGGTTAAACGCTTTGCAATGGCAAGCATCAGCAGTGCAGCAAGGGGCTGAAAATTTTCACATTAAAGACAAGGGGGGGGGGCTGAGGCACCATAGCATCTGTCTATACCAATTTAACAGAAAAAGGCTGTAATCACTGTGCATACATTTGCATAGGCTCAACACAATTTCCCCATACCCCACAGTTTCAGGAAACGGCTCTTTTCATGAAAATTTCACATTCAATACCCCAACAAAGGATTCCGCTTGTAAATCAGAATGAAATAAACAGGGTGAAGTGGGACCAATCGGCTGTGAAGCGTGGAAGTGCTACCTTCACGGTGGTTACTTGACTTTGCCGTACCTTTCCCTGGCAGTCCCTCTGGTCTGGCGGTTCCAAGCGTCGGCTTGTGGCTGCCGACTGCCCGCTGGCAGAGACTGGCCCTGGCACTCGGCTGTGGGTACTTAGTGAGGGTCCTCTTCTTCCCCTGGCAGTCCCTCTGGTCTGGCGGTTCCAAGCGTCAGCTTGCGACTGCCTGCTGGCGGAGACTGGCCCTGGCAATCGACTGTGGGCACTTAGTGAGGGTCCTCTTCTTTCCCTGGCAATTCCTCCGGTCTGGCGGTTCCAAGCGTCGGCTTGCAGCTGCCGACCGCCCGCTGGCAGAGACTGGCCCCGGCGCTCGACTGTGGGCACTTAGCGAGGGTCCTCTTCTGATATATGGTTGCCCAGGGGATAATGAGTTAAGGTGGTCATGCTGGTGTTTGACTTTGGGGATACAGTGCTGCCCCCCAAACCACCCACGCCCGACTGGACCGACTTTCTAACTTCTGGAATCCCTTGCTTTGATGTTTACACTTCATGCAGTCATCTCTCTGGAGAATGACAGCACGGAGACAGAGCTTATGCAAATTTTCGAATTTGGAATGTGGGTTCAGACCCGACAGTCACGCTGCATTCTGGCTGTTGTTCAGATCTGTTTCTCCACCTGAATAGAGCAGTTGCCCCGTGGTGAACTCCGGTAATGTCTGGTTCTTCAGTCGGATTTTTACTTTGTAGTTATCTGAAAAAAGTGTATTTAGTTTTCTCGATTACTTGGTGTTTAGCTATGTTGTCTGTAATTAAGGTTTCTCCGGTTCCTGTTTTGATTCCCAGGAACCAGGAAATATTCTATTTGGCTACTGTGACCTTTTTGGCTAGAAAACCGTGTTCATTTTGCAAAAATTTTAGTGGTTTACTATTTCTAATTTTCTAATCTACAGAGAGCAAAGCATCTTCATTTTCTATTTCTGTGTCCCTTCACCTTAATCGGTTCCTGTTGATCTTCCTCAAGTTGTTAAACATTCATCTGTGAGACTGTATGCGGATGACATTGCCTTGGTTGCCGCAGGTAGGGATGTAATAAATTTTTTTGGGGGGGGGGCGGGATTTGCAGGAGGACTTCCTCAGCGTGCAGGGATGGTTCACCAGGTCAAGGCTCATAATGTAAAAAAAAACTAAACTGGGTTATTTTAGATCAAAAAAATGAACTTCAGTTCTAGGTTCTGACAAGTTATGGCGAACAGATTGCTTTGGTTGTATTTTAGCTTCCTGTCTTGATGTTTTATCTGTGTTTGATCTTATGTACAGCGCCTTGGTTTCTGTAGGGCACTATAGAAATAGTTTAGATTGAATTGGTTAGTGACTATGGATATCTGGGTGTGGTTTTTGACTGAGCTATCTTTTGCAGGACATACAACATCAATTGTCGATAATGTCAAGAAGTTAGTCACTGAGACATGTTACTGTGTGTCTTGAAAGATCTGCTAGGAAAATAATTATTGAGCAGTTAGTTTTACCTTCATTGGAATACAGCAATTTGATATACCATGCTGCCACAAAAAGGGTTGTTTGACAAGTTGGATAAGTTACATTACAAATTGGCTCAGTATTTATTGGATTTGACCTTTTTGGCTAGAAAATAGTCTATTTTGCAAAACTTTTAGTGGTTTACTATTTTTAGCTTTCCAATCCACCGAGAGTGGATTGTCTTCACTTTCTGTTTTTGCCCTTTCACCTTAATCAGTTCCTGTTGATCTTCCTCAGGTTGTTCCACATTCCTCAGTGAGACTGTACATGGACGACACTGTCTTGGTTGCCATAGGTAGGGACGTAATAGATCTTTTGGGGGAGGGGGGACTGCAGGTAGACTTCCTCGTCATACAGGGGTGGTTCACTAGGTCAAGGCTCATCATGAATGTCAAAAAGACTAAACTGGTTCATTTTAGATCAAAAAATAAACTTCAGTTATAGATTCTGCCAAGTTATGGTGATCAGATTGCTGTGGTTAGTGACTATGGATATCTGGGTGTGGTGTTTGACTTTGAGCTGTCTTTTGCAGGACATATAACATCAATTGTTGTTAATGTAAACAATAAGTTAGAGGCACTGAGACATATTACTGTGTGTCTTGAAGGATCTGCTAGGAAAACAATTATTGAGCAGTTAGTTTTACCATCATTGGAATATGGCAATTTGATGCACCGTACTGCTGCAAAAGGGTTGTTTGACAAGTTGTATTTTGCTGTATAAATTGTCTCAGATTTATGTACTGGGTTGTAGTCACATTACTTAGCGTAGTGTAATGTTTGAAAAGTTAAACTAGCAGTCTTTTTGCAAAAGAAATGTTAAAATTTGGTTAGAAATGAATGCATCTGTTGGCGCAGCGGTTGGATTTCCGCTTGTGATGCCAGTGACCCGGGTTCGGGAACAAGCACGGGTCGCTGGAGGGCCGGCGGGGGAAGGATTGAGCTTCCCATGGACAGCTCTCCTTCTCCGGGGGGTGGGGTAGGGGACTGGTCCGGCGCCTGCTGGCTGCTAGCGGAGGCTGGGAGTATCACAGGACGCATGGCCCAAATGCCAGCTGGGGGAGGAGCGGACGTCAGTGTATGCCATGACGTCACTACGCTGCCCCCAACAGAAAAAGGGAAAAAATTGCTCGCTGGCGGCCGGATGACTGCTCTCCGTTCCCCTGAGTGCCTCCAGGCCTTCCCAAGGCCTCCTGCTCCTCAGCAGCATCCCCGGGCCCTAGTAGTGAGTGTGCTGGGTTAGTCCCTCTCCCTGGTGCCTTCCCCTGGGAGGAGGGGACCCACCCTCGCGAGGGATACGCCGGGATATCCGGGGATCGGTTGCCATGTGGGGACCAGAGGAGGGATGGGTGGGTGACAGTGGGGCTGGAGGGAGCCTGAAGGAGTCGGGGACCAGCGACACGGAGGGTTGGGGAATGAATGCATAAGAATTTGATACTACAACCAAAGCACTATATTATTCGTACTGTATTTAGTGAAAAAGGGGAACTAGTTCCTGTTTTTAAATGGATCTGTGCATATTAAAAAACAAAACAAACAAAAAAAAATTGGCTTTGCCAGGAGCAATACTAGATTCAGTGAAAAGATGTTAAGTTGCCAGGCTGCTCTACATTGGATCAAATTACCCTATTCCATTCGTACTTTGACATCAATATTTGCTTGGTAAATGAATTGGAAGGCTGCTTTTCTACTGCCTGTAAATGTTATTTATGTATTTGTACTGTTATGATAACTGATGTGTACAGGGCTGTCTTGTAAACAGGAATACTTCTCCCAAATGACATGATTCCTGCATAAAAGTAAAATTTTTATGTATTTTTTTCTATCTTGTTTCAGGAGCCACAGTTTGACCTTTGGCACAGGAGTTGTATTTTTTAACCACTGGGCCCTTGTACTGTATTGTTTGTTTTGGGAATCATTGTGATTATTTCAAGGTTTTTTCTAATTGGTATGCCAGAGACCTTGTGGACGTTCAAAAAAATTGTACAAATTGTTTTCAACTCTTGGTAAGGGCAGACTGTCATGTGCTTTTTTTATTTTTTTTAAAGTGTTTAGGTCCTCAACGTGACTGTTTAGTCCTGTCATGTTTTTGCCCCAAAACCTCATTTGAAAGGGTAAAAATGTTAAAAAGAAGCATGCCTTCTCAGTTTGCATCTGTCACCTAAAAATGTAAAAAAAAAAAAAAAAATCTCTTGAGTGTGGTCCCAGCGATGGTGGAAAGCATGTCCCTGAAGGGTCCATTTCCTCATACAGCAGCAAATAATATAAAAGGCGACAAGAAAAAAGGGAAAGGTAAAGCTGTCAGAAAGGCTTGATAAAGATGGTTCAGATGTCCGGGTGCCCAGAAGTGGGAACCCTGAATCCAGTGATGGCAAAAAAAAAAAAAAGCCTTGGAGCAGGCACCAGAGATGGCGTCTGCCAAAAAGAAATTGAAAGAAAATGTCACTGCCACTCCTCCTGCACAGATAAGGAAGCAGGCGGATGGCACAGTACAGATGTCAGGACATAAACATGGCAGTTTTTCTAGGCCATGAGAAGTTTCAGTAACATAACTTCCACCCCTTTACCCCTGATCCACAGGCTCAGGCTCCCAACCTATCTGCCTGTGGAGGAGGAGAAGGAAGAACTATATTATGTGCATATGGAGAAAGGTGGCCCCATGGAGTTCGAGGGCACACCTGAACAAGATTTCGAACCTCCTCCAAAACAAACTGGCTTATGAACATACGAAAATTGCCAGCAGCAAAATGCCATCATGGTCTATCTAGGCTGCTCAAGATTGCAGCTAGCTCCCTATTCAGCAGCTGCCCTGGCTTACTTGTTTGTCAGACAGATGGTTGATACCCTTAACATCCCCCACTAGAAACAGAGGAGGATGAAAAGGATGCTGACTTTATGGACATGTTGAGAAGCAGCTCCACCAAGAAGGATGTTACTTCCCGTATATACAACATTTAAAAAGGCCATAGCAAAAATCATGGCTGCACGCACTTCAGCTGCAGCTGTTGACAGAAAAATTGATAGAAAATATTAGGTGGACAAGCAGGGAGTGGAATATCTGTGTGCTTATCCTGACCATCATGGGGTGGTCTGGGCTGCTGCTTGTATGAGACCAAACATCACTTTATCTGCACAGCTCCCTGAAAAAAGACGCAAAAAAAATGAGATACTATGTCAAAAAAGTTTATGTAACAGCTTCCATGCTTATCAGGCAGGCAGCAGCACATACAGCACAGTACCAGAAAGCTCTTCGGAACACAATTCTGGCACTGGCAGAAAGAGCAGAAGATGGTTTGGCACACGACCTGATTGCTACAGCAAGATCAGCCATGGATGTCACACAATATTTCCACACTGCCGTGGCCCCTAATGACACTGCTGCCAGAGTTTTGGCTCATGCAGTGTCCTTATGAAGGTGTTCCTGGTTGAGGACTGCCTTCCTTTCCCAGGTAACTCAACTCAAGGCCAATGATTTCTCCTTTGAGGGAGGTGCATTATTTGTTGACAGAATGGAGGCCTATATGAAAAAAAGTGGATGAATACAAAACCACTTTCAAAAGTGACAGTGAGAAGCAAAAGGCCTTTGCTTCCTACAAGTAATATGGAAGGGGAGGCAGAGGATGTCACCCAAGAGCCTATGTCTCTTATGCCCCCTATGAGCACCAGTCACACACAGGTTACTATAGGGGAAGGGGAAAAAAAGGGCTTCCAGGCATAATGCTGCAGCTCCTGCACCTAAGCCCCAGCTGAAACAAAACACCTGACAGTTTTGCACAGGTCGTCCAACCATTGCTAGTGGTAGGGAGACTGGCACACTACTTCCAGGTATGGTTAAGCATTACCACAGACGAGCGAGTACTGGAAAGTAGTGGGCCAGGGATTGTGTCTGCAGTTTAAACTCTTTCCAGATCTGCAGAAATACAGCAGTTTTCCAGTTCAAGTCTTCCACGGAAAAAAGTCTGCTGGGACTGGAAATATAAAAAAAAAAAAAATACTAATATCAAAAGCTATAGAAAATTTCCTGCCTCCCAGTGGGGCAGGGGCCTATTTTCAGGGGAGAGGCATCACCAGTAGGAAATGGGAGGTAGTTATCCCTCTATGAAGTTGCGCTGAGGGGAGGCGAGGCAAAGGTGATCTGCTCCTGGAAGGTCGCTCTCCCCGTGCACCTCTTCCTGTCTGGTGAGAGTACGCCTTGCCTCCCCCACTCGGGCGGAGGATCACCCCTCGTCAAATGTTTTACCTCAGGGCAGTGTCCGTCTTGGACATGCAGGCGTTGTGGCACTCTCCCAGTACTCCAGCCCCGGCCTAGATAACCTGGAGCCTAAGCTTCAAGCTTGGCAGCAACATTGCCTCCCCAGTAGCACACATCTTTAACCTATCCCTTGGATGGGGACCATCCCTGATATCTGGAAAGAGGCGAGGATAGTCCCTGTCCTGACGCAGGGCAATCCTAAATTACCGGATAACTATCGTCCGATTGCTATTCTTTCATCCCTCAGTAAGCTCTTCAAAAAGGTAGTGGCTGAGCAGCTCTCGGAGTATATCCAACTTCATGAGCTGCTGTCCCTGGCTCAGCATGGTTTTCGTAAGGGGCACAGCACCACTACAGCCTTGGTCTCTGTCACATCAAGCATCAGAACAGCCATGGACCAGGGTAAACTCTCTGGAGCCATATTTATCGACCTGTCCAAAGCCTTCGACCTTGTCGATCACACGTTGCTCTGCTCACAGCTATGGTCACCTGGCCTCTCCCCCCATGCTATGAAATGGCTCACGGGCTACCTGCATGGAAGAACGCAACGGACCTGCTTCAATAAAGTCCTCTCCGAGCCCCTACTGGTGACCTCTGGTGTACCTCAGGGTTCGGTACTGAGCCCCCTCCTCTTCTCCCTCTTTATCAATCAATTACTGATGGTGACAACCGGTTGCAGTGCCACCCTATACGCAGACGACCTGGTGGTATTGGCCCACTCCCGGGACACCGCTACTCTTAACCAGCGCATGTCCGAGCATCTTAACAGTGTCCTGACCTGGGTTACTAACCATAAACTGGTCTTGAACCTGAAAAAAACACAGGCTATGCTATTCGGCTCAGCAGGCAAAATCAAAGCCTTGTTAGCCTCGCTAAATATTACCAGACCTGATGGACCCTCCCTCCCAGAAGTGAACTCTGTCAGATACCTAGGGGTCACACTTGACCCCCAACTTGACATGGGGCGGTCACATCCCTAAACGTCTGCAAGGCAGCGAACTGTAAGCTGGGCCTGGCCTACAGGGCCAAGTACAACCTCACACCTGCGGCCAGACTTGCCCTTGCGAGAGGTGTACTTCTTCCCTCACTTAGCTATGGTCTGCACCAGTTTGCTCGCTCCCCCAAGACTCCCCTCACTCGGTGGCACACGACATATAACAACATCTGTCGTTTTGCTCTGGCTGCCCCCCGTCTCACCCATCGCTGTGAGCTATACGATAAACTCTGCTGGCTCTCTCCAGCCAGGTACCTTGACTTCGGGGTGGGATGCCTCGTGGGCAAAGTGATTAGAACTGGCACCCCCGGGCTGGCCCAGCTTCTACCACCAACTGACATTTCTCCCTACCATCTTAGGTCCCAGGTCTCAGGGACGCTCAGAGTCCCCTCCACCTGTACCCTCATGGGGGATAGGGACTTTGCCGTATGTGCGCCCAGACTCTGGAACTCCCTCTGTGAGTATGTCCGTTCGGCCCCCTCCTATCAGAGTTTTCGCAAATCCCTGTGGGGCTTCTTGAAACTAGCCTCAGCATTTGACTGCCCCAAGCCTCCCTAGAGTAATATCAACTGTTGTCAACCTGACCCAAGCTGCCTCTTACAGGTGCTTCCACAAATTTCTTGCTGTCCCACGATTCTATCACTTACCCGGGTACTCGACTGTGGGCATAATTGTCTACACCTACGTACGCTGGTCGTGCCTTAACTTGTATGTCTCCAATGTGTTTATGACTTGTTATAATTTGTCTGCGACCAACTCACCCTGGTGGTGTCTTAAGTATAAAGTTATAAGTTGTATTATGACTTACTATTCTTTTGGACAATGTTACTATTCCTACATGTTGTTATACTGACATGATGTACTTGCATTTTTCTCTGCACAGTTTCTGTATCCCTATGTTGTATTCTCCCGGGTCGTTCCTGAAAATAGGCACAATACTTGTCTAGTGTACTTACCCGGTCAACAAAAGCTAAATAAATACAGACTTGGTGAGACCCCATCTGGAGCACTGTGTTCAGTTCTGGAGATCCCATCTCTGTGGTGGTGGTGGTGGTGGTGGTGGTGGTGGTGGTGGTGGTGGTGGTGATGATGATGATGATGATGATGATGATGATGATGATGATGATGATGATGATGATGATCTTTATTTGTCTACGCCTTTCTTAAAACCAAGGCACATTACAATATATTACAGATAAAAATATTCTAAAACCATACAGTACTTCATATAACTAAAATTAACAGCAGGGCAATTAATAGGCATCAACATTATCTAAAAATGCCTTATTCCATAAAAAAGACTTTAAGCCCTTTTTAAAACCCTCCACCGTCATGCACTCTCGAATCCAACGTGGTAGAGAATTCCAGAGGGTGGGTGCCTCAAACATAAAAGCTCGGGCACCACAGGATTTTAAAATAATCCTCGGGATCTCTAGCAAGCCCTCGTTGGTGGAGCGGAGTGGACGTGTTGGCCGGTAAGGCACCAGGAGCTCTTTCAGGTAGTCAGGGCCCAACCCGTGTAGGGCTTTATAAGTCAGAAGACCGACTTTAAAGGTGATCCGCCACTGAATCGGCAGCCAGTGCAGATCTCTGAGCACCGGTGTGATATGAGAGGAGCGAAGTCCCGTTAACAACCGGGCTGCGAGTTCTGCACTAGCTGCAAGTGGCGGATATCTACAGAACAGCCAAAGTAAAGGGAATTGCAGTAGTCAGGCCTGAGGTAACAAAGGCGTGGATCAGCGTGAGTGATCGCCAGATGGAACAAGGTGCTTGATCCTGGCGATGTTCCTAAGATGGTAAAAGGATGTCTTCATGACCACTGACACTTGCGCACGCAATGTCAGCTGATCGTCCAGAGTCACCCCCAGATCTCGCACCCGTTCAGCGGTTGGGAGCTCCGCATCTCCCAAGAATAGACTGGAGGCTAGACATCCACCGAACCCCTCAATCCGGCGACTGGGATCCACAACCAATACCTCCGTCTTCCCAGAGTTCAACTTCAACCAGCTTGACCTCATCCAATCCTGGATCTCCCTGAGACAGCTGTTAAACACTGAGAGAGCTCTATTCTGGTCAGGTACAAAAAATAGAGCTGAGTATCATCGACATAACAATGAAACTCCAGCCCATATCTTCTTACAGTGTCTCCGAGGGGAAGCATGTACACCGCAAACAACATGGGCGAAAGCACAGAGCCCTGAGGCACCCCACAGGTCAGAGCAGTAGGCTCAGAGGAAAAAATCCCCGATACCACCCTCTAAGTTCTACCTGTGAGGAAGGAAGTAAACCATCGAGGACCAAACCAGCCCACAGATGTATCTCAAGTTCAAGCAACACCCATGGTCTCGGTGTCAAATGCTGCTAGCCAGGTCCAGAAGGACCAAAATGGACGTTTTCTGGTCTCTTGCCAT
Organism: Neoceratodus forsteri; assembly: GCA_016271365.2. Lineage (NCBI taxonomy): Eukaryota > Metazoa > Chordata > Ceratodontiformes > Ceratodontidae > Neoceratodus > Neoceratodus forsteri. Next base: position 453,269,204 of record CM057451.1, on the reverse strand, counting down.
CAAGAGATCATTGAGGACCGAACCAGCGCAGTCTCTGTGCTGTGTCCCTTCGAAAACCTGATTGAAGAGGGTCGTAATATTATGGATGGTAAGATGGTTGTCTAACAGGCTGACACCACTTTCTCGATTACCTTCCCAACAAAGGGAGGTTCGAGATAGGTCTGTAGTTTGCCAGGGAGTCGGGGTCCAAAGATGTCTTCTTCAACACTGGTTTCACTACCGCCTCCTTCAGGGAGTGGGAATATTCACCAGTGTCCAAGGAGCACCCGACTATCCTGGGAAGATGACCTCCCCACAGCCCACAATCAGGCCTGTGGGACCCGGGTCTAAACTACAGCTTGTGGTGCGCATACCTTGGACAATCCTCGTAATATCCTCGATTTCCGGCCTTGTGAAGGAACTCCAGGTAGACAAGGTGCTTGCAACCATAGGGTGGGCCACCACAACTCCCATGGAGGAGGCGGCGCAAATCTCTGCCCTGATGCCTGCCACCTTATCTGCAAAGAATCGAGCAAGCTCCTCACACTGTAACTGTGAAAAAGCTTGACGGACCTGCAGACAGACTGGGTTGCACAGCCTGTCCACAGTTCGGAAGAGCTGGGCTGGTCGATTCTGAGCGGCAGCAATTTCTCCGGACAGGAACACTGCCTTCCTAAGAGTAATTGCTGACTGGTAGAATTTATAATGCTCTAGAAGTCTAAGATGGTGGCATCAGAGCCAGACTTCCGCCAACCTCTCTCCAACCTGCGACCAAGTCTCCATAACTCCCTCAGATCTGATCAAACCATGGGGATGAGGCGAAGAAGGGAGAGAGAGTCACGCAAATTAGGGGAGCAATTAAATCCAAAGCAAAGGTGACAGCCTTATTATAGGCCTGCACAATTTCTTCCAGATTCATGCTCAACCCAGGAAATTCTGACAGGCTAAGAACTGCAGTTAGACCAGTGGGCATAACATCCCGTAAAGGGCGGTACTTGACCATCTCCACTGGGGTAGGTCTACGCGAGGGGGTGCCAAAATTGAACCTCACAGTGTAGTGGTTGGATCAACCGACTGGTTCCACCCCCACCTCGGAGGCCTCCAACCCCAGCAGGAAGACCAGATCGAGTGAGTGGCCGTATTTATGCGTGGCAGAGGTAACTACCAGTGAGAGGCCCAATGAACACATCAATTGGAGGAAGTGCTGACCAAACGGTGAGAGTTCATCATTGATCCAGGCATTGAAATCACCCAGCACCATCAACCTGGGTGACTCAAATACCTGGTCCACGACGAAGTCCGCCACTTCCTTTAAGAATGTTTTCTCATCACTGGGTGGACGATAGAGGAGAATCATTCTATAACCTCCACCTGCCACCACAACACTCTCAAAAGATCTGGTCTCCTCCACTGGAACACTAGTGAGGTCCAATTCGGTCTTGAAACAAACTGCAACCCCCCCACCCCTGCGATCCAATCTCGGTCGGTGAATCATCAAATACCCGGCCGGAATTGCTGCCTCAAAAACTGGGCCTGCATTACTATCTAGCCAGCTTTCGGTAATGCAGGTCAGGTCCGTTGTACCTACCAAGTCCGCAATAATGGCAGTCTTGTTCACAATGGACCTGGCATTGCACAACACCGCCCGGGTTGGATAGGACTCCTGGGAAACCCCAACCACCTGCCCACTGTTAACAAAAAGGGTGGTGCCCTTGGGTATGGGGACCAACCAGGGAGGACCCCGGTCATCACTCAGTTTCGCCCCAGGGCGTCTTCTGGACTTAACAAGCCGAATCCGAACAACCCCTCCTTCATCCCCGCTGTTCACACTCCCACCTCCGAATCCCACACATGCAATTCCAATGCCCTAACAATGTTGGTATACAGGGAAGGACAGAGGGGCAAAGAAAGGTGGAAGGCATGAAGAGCGTGGATGAATAGTGCATGACGGGTGTACAGACGAGAATAACTATCGTCATCCATAAACAGCAGGCCAAAACCAGGGATCTCAAAACTCCAGAGAAATCCCAATAAGATAAAATTATAATCTTAAAAACACATAAACTTAAACTAGATAAACTAAACTATCAAATTATCCAAATAAACATACAATGATAAATAAATACTGAACAATCATCAGTTCAATTAAGTATATAGCATCAGTCTTTTGACGCAGTGGAGCTCCCACCATCCAGCCGCAAGGATATCCGAATATAGAGGCATGAACTCTCACTCCATGCATCCAAAAATAAAATCAAAAATACAGAGGAAAAACCCCACCCCAATTCAGACCCCCCCACGGCGCTCTCACCACTCAGGGAGGGACAGTACAGGCAGAAAAGATTCCAAAAATAGTGGAATAAGGTCAGCAAGTCCCGGAGAGATTAATTCAAACAGTAAAATCCATAATCCCACAAGGGCGGTCACCACTAGAATGAAATCATGGGTCCAACTGTTCCTGCTATAGGAGCCACATCGCAGTACTTCCTCCTCTGGAAACAATTCCAAGACCACAAAATAAGTCCAAGGCTTTCCAAATTCAGACCATAAAGAGAGGGATTAAAAAGCCACAGACAGATTCAGGTACTCACCATGTGAACACCGCCCACAAAACGGACCTTACCGCTCCCAGGTTGGCTCTTTAGCCGAACTGGAGCGGGTCAGAAGAGCCAGGAATGCTGCCGCCAAAAAGCAGCAACCACCCGGCCCACCACCTTCTAAGGGCAGATATCCAACACGGCAGACCACAAAATCTGGCAGAAAGCCTAGCAGGGCCAAAAACTAGCCACCCAAATTCTCCCTATACCTCCGGATAACGAAGGAAAAAACGGCCCCACAGCAACACACGACAGACCCCTTTCACAGCTCCACATAGATATATTAACATAGACAGGATGGAGGCAGCCCAGAGGTGGGCAACTAAAAATAATGGTGGGTCTGCACCATATGCCATACGAAGAGAGACTAAAAGAGCTTAATATGTATACCCTCAAGCAAAGGAGGGAGGGGGAGACATGATGGAGACTTTCAGGTACCTCAAGGGAATCAACAATGTCCAAGAGCATATTTCAGTACAAGAGATGTGCAAGATAAAGGGGGCACAATTTGAAGATAGAGGGGGGATGGCTTAAGGGCAATATGAGGAAGTATTTTTTCATGGAGAAGGTGGTGGACGCATGAAACGGCCTTTCTGAGGAGATTGTGGGGTCAACTGGGGGGGGGATTCAAGAATGCATGGGACAGATATATAAAGCAATTCTGGTGGGGGGGGGTAGGAGGAAGTAGGCTGCTGGTTAACTAGGATCTGCAGCTTATCCAATAGATAGAGAAATGGGCAGACTGGGTGGGCCAAGCAGTCCCTCAAACCCCAGGGAATCTTACTGTATTCTGACAAATGCAGTATGGGCTCACCATAGGACTGTCCTGGAACCAAAATGGTTAATAGAACCTATGCTTATAGTAGAATGTTGGGCTCGAACTCTGTTTTCAAACCACTCTCCCTGGTTGCACTTCATGCTTCCGTCAGATTCTTTACTCCACTTGCCTCAGTAAGACGTCTCTGGAGAGCTCTCCTTCACTTACTTGAAGAAGTTCATTTTTCTTGGTTTTGTCGAAGTCCGTTTAGTTATTTCGATATTTAGAGCACTGTCCTTGGTTCACAGGTAGATTTGGTCTAGAGTAGTGTTAATTGGGTAAGTTTTTCGGTTCCTTTTCATTTTTTTCTTAACTGAGAAGGAACCAGTGATTTTCTCTTTATTTTCTGAGGTAATTCTCAGTGTGTCTTACCTATTCTGACTTTTAAAGTAAGTCGATTCTCTTTTAAATTTTTTACAGGGGTAAATCTCGGTTGCTTGATTTTAACCCACTGGAAAAGAAGGAAAAAGGGGGAAGGATTTGAAGTGTTTTGGGCTAAATGTCACAAGCCAAGAAAAGAACAGGCCCCACAGGTTTCCAACATTGTACCGTGTGTGGAGAACCGTTCGCCAAAGCAGATCCTACATTATAGATTATACAAAAGTGGGAACAAAGAGGAAGCAGGGAACTACAGACCAGTCAGCCTCACCTTGGTAGTGGGGAAGATCATGGAAGCACTACTGAAGGAGAGATTGGTGGAACATCTGGTTGTCAATGGACTACAGGACCCAAGGCAGCATGGTTTCATCAGGGGGAGGTCGTGTCAGACCAACCTCGTTGAATTTTTTGACTAGGGAGGTGGATCAGGGGAGGGCAGTGGACATGGCCTATCTGGACTTCAGCAAGGCCTTTGACACTGTGCCACATAGAAGACTGTTACACAAACTGGGGAACATGGGTGTGGGCAGGACAGTAGTGTGGTGGGTAGGTAACTGGCTGGGCAACAGGACACAGAGGGTGGTGGTAAATGGCTGTCACTCCACAGAGGGAAGAGTGAGCAGTGGGGTACCACAGGGATCAGAGCTGGAACTGGTCCTATTCAACGTCTTCATCAGTGACATTGCGCAGGACCTAGAAGGCAGAATTTCACTGTTCGCTGATGACACAGAACTCTTTAACAGAGTAGACACACCAGAGGGTGTAGACAGAATGAGAAGGGACCTGCAGAAACTTGAAGAATGGTCAGGGGTTGGCAGTTGACATTCAATGCAAAGAAGTGCAAGATAATGCATATGGGGCACAAAAACCCTGGCACAATGTATCAGTTGGGGGGTGAGGATATAGCATGCACCAAGCAGGAAAGGGATCTTGGGGTTATCATCTCCGATGACCTCAAGGTAGGGAAACAGTGTGACAAGGCAGCAGGTAAAGCAAATAGGATGCTGGGATGCATAGGCAGGGGCATCACCAGCAGGAAAAGGGAGGTAATAATTCCACAATCAATCAAGTCTTTATTTAACCAGGTGTTCATCATTAAGCAGAAGCTCATTTGCAAGATGGACCTGGGTGTTCCACTTGTCCACCACCAGTTCTGTGAAGAAATTCTTCCTCACGTTTACAAGACACTAGTGAGGCCCCACCTGGAGTACAGTGTACAGTTCTGGAGACCTCACCTATGTAAGGACATAGACAGGGTAGAGAAGGTTCAGAGGAGGGCAACTAAGATGGTACATGGATTGCATCACAAGTACTATGAGCACAGGTTGAAGGAACTGAATATGTACTCCCTGGAGGAGAGGAGGGAGAGAGGGGATATGATAGACATACAAGTATCTTACAGGGAGGAACAGGGTGCAGGAATACACTATTTTTAAGCGAAAAAGATGTTCCAGGACTAGAGGCATGGGATGAAGATGGAGAGGAGGACGATTCAGAGGAAGCGTGAGGAAGAATTTCTTCATAGAATGGGTGGTGGACAAGTGGAACACCCTGCCAGAGGAAGTGGTGGGGGCTGAAACAATCACAGGATTTAAGAATGCATGGGATAGACACAAAGGAATTCTGGAGGTCAGGGGTAAGGGGCAACAGACTTCTAGGAAAGCATAAACTGAACTTACAAGCTCAAATGGGCAGACTGGGTGGGCCATAGGCCCTTATCTGCCGACACTGTCTATGTATCCTCATCTTATTTGTGTCTTTTGTTTAGAGTTTGATCACCTCAGAGAGCCGTGATATCTGTAAAAAAAAAAAAAATGTCCCTCAGTTGACGCTTGAGAGGCGACTTAAACGACTGCAGGAGAAGATGTCTGAAAAGGCCGCTGACACGGCTGCAGACAAACTGGCTACCAGCCATAAAGAACCATCAGAACTCTGACAAGCATGACAGTTCCTCTGTTAAAAAACAGCCAGTGGATACTGCTGCTGAACCGGCAACCGCAGGAAAAAGAGAAAAGAGAAGTGTGCAGCAATGAACAGCAGCCCAAAAAAACACCGGTTCCTACTGCTGAAGAGATAGCAGATGCTATCAGGATTCTTCAAGCGCTCCAACCGGGTACCCCGGTTCTGGTTGAGAAGCGTTTACAGTTGCAAACCTCTGGTTCTCTTTAATTTCTCAGTTCATTTGAACAAGGGGAAGAACCTTTTGGAGAAGATGAGGATGAAAACTATGGGGAGCCAATTGAACCTGATATCTCTCCTGACCCCCACTGTCCTTATTCCCCTAATAAGGGATCTGAGGACTGTACATCTCAACTTGCTTTTATAAAGCAAGTGGCTCAAACACTGGACCTTCCTGCAGGAGTCCACTGATGAGGAGGAACAGGGCTATATGGAAATGATGGACGTCCCAGTCTCCAAAAGATTTTCTGCCCATCCACATGTCCTTGAAGAAACGGGTGAATAAAGTGCTGCAGACTCCCAGTTCTGTGCCACCTGTGGATAGAAAGGTGGCTAAGAAATATTGGGTGGCTAAAGGTGGAGCTGAATTTCTCTTTGGGCACCCAAGCCATGAGGGGGTGGTGCATGCTGCAGCTTGTAATAAAGCTGGCATACCTTTGGCATCGCTCCCACCGGACAAGGATTCCAGGAAGATCGATTCCATAGCCAAGAAGGTTCATCTGGGATCCTCTGTGATCATCAGGCAAGCTTCTTGTATGGTCTCTGTTGCTAAATGTCAGAGGATGCTGTGGAATACAGTGGTGGAAGTAACAAAATCTGACCCATCCTGTATGGCAGCTGATCTGAAAGGGGCTGCAAAGAGTGAGATAGAAGCATCTAAAGCCCAGTTTAGAATGGCAGTAGACTACAGTGACACTGCTGCCAGACAGATGGCTGCTTGTGTGTCTCTTAGAAGATTTGCTTGGCTCAGAACAACCAGTTTGACCCAAGACACACTATCCAAAGCTTTGGATTTTCCATGTGAGCCTACATCTCTGTTCGGGGAGCAGACTGTGGCTTGTATGAAGAAAATGAATGATTATAAAACAGCATTCAAAAGTGCTGCTGCCAAAGAAAAGGCATCTACACCCCCAAAAGCGCCAAGCTAGAGGGGATAGAGGTAGGGGACATTATAGGCCATTCTTTCAGCTTCAAGCTTTTTCCCAGTACCAGCCTCAGAGGGCTATTTCAGGGGCAGGGGCAGGAGAAGCAGCAACTGTACCAGCCCCAGCACCCAGACAGCATCCCAGGCCAAGCAGACACCCTGAGGTGTCTGCTCGGGCCACCACCCCAACCCCAGTAGGGGGCAGGCTGGCCCACTACCTCCAGGAATGGCAATCCATCACCACAGACAAGTGGGTTACGAACATACGAAAGTTGCCAGCAGCAAAAGGCCATGCTGATCTGTTCTAGGCTGCTCGAGATTGCAGCTAGCTCCCTATTCAGCAGTTGCCCCACCCTCTTCCCCTCCTTTTACCCTGTCCCACCCCTTCTTGAAGCATTCCACTGTGTTACATACCACCACCTCAGCCAGTACTGCATTCCACTTTGCCACCACCCAGTCTGTAAAGAAATGCCTCCTCACCTCCCTCCTGAATCTACCCCGCTCCAATCTCATGTCATGGCCCCAAGTGTTTTTCTCCCCACCCTCCTCCTAAATTAGACCCTCTGTTACTGTTTTGATTATCCCCTTCATGTATTTGAAGGTCTCAATCATTTCCCCCCCATCCCTTCTCTCCTTCAGTGTGTACATGTTTAACTGTCTTAGTCTGACCTCGTATGACAATTCCCCTAGGCCCTGAGTCATCTTCGTTGCCCTACGCTACACCCCCTCCAGAAACCTAATGTCCTTTTGTAGGGTCGGGTGCCGGTACGGCATGCAGTAAGGTGGGATCTAACCAACGATCTGTGTAACGGTAGAATAACATCCCTTCTTCTCAGGTTAGTGCACCTCATCATTTTGTTGGCCATTGCTGCTGCCTTTCTGCATTGCGTGGAATTGTTCATTGCTCCCGTGATGAGCACTCCCAGATCCTTCTCCTCTTCTGTTACCTCCAGTCACCCCCCCCCAAGATGGTAGCTTCTCCTCAGATTTTTTGTTCTGAAGTGCAGTACCTTGCATCTTTTTGCATTGAACCCCAGCTGCCATCTGTCGGACCATGCCTCTAGCCTTGCCAGATCCTTCTGTAGCCTCCGCCACCCAACTTGGTCATCCACCACCGCTCCCATCTTGGTGTCGTCTGCAAATAGGCTGATTTTGCTGCTGATGCCCTCTCGAGATGTCTGCAACAAGTATGCCAAACAGCACTGGGCCCAGTACGACCCCTGTGGGGCACCACTTGTCACAGGCTTGGGGGATGAGCCATTCCCCACCTACCACATCCCTCTGCTGCCTTTTAGCCAGTTCTACACCCACCCCACCAGTTTTGCTCCTGCCCCTGTTCCCCGTAGCTTGCTTCCAAGTCTCCCATGTGATACTGAATTGAAGGCCTTACTGAAGTCTAGGAACAGGACATCCGTCACATGGCTCCTGTCAATTTGCCTAGTCACCCAGTCATAGTATTCCACCAGGTTGGTCTGGCATGTCCTGCCCTTGACGAAGCCATGCTGCCTCCCATCCTGCCCCCCCCCCCCCGTTCGCCTTCAGTAGTGCCACTAGACTCTACTTTAGGATGGTCTCTGTTAGCTTCCCCACCATGGATGTTAGACTTACTGGCCTATAGTTCCCCGGTTCATCCATTCTTGTGGAGGGTAACCACGTGAGCCAGTTTCCAGTCATGGGTACACATCCTGTGTCTAGAGATGAATTAAATAATTCTGCCAAGGGTCCTGTTAGGACCTCTGCCAGCTCCTTCAGCACTCTTGGATGTACTCCATCCAGTCCTGGTGCCTTGTCCACCCTCAATGCCCTTAACCCCTCCAGCACCTGCCCCACTGTGATTTCTCCATTCGTCATCTCCCCCCGTCTGTTTCTATCCTCCCTCCTACTCTGGGTAGCGCCTCCTCCCTTTCTTTCACAAAGACTGAACAGAAGTAGTCGTGGAGCACCCTCTCTTCCACCCATCCCCCATCTTGTTAATTCTTACAATTTGGTCCTTACAGCTTCTTTTCTCCCTGATGTACATAAAGTCCCCCTTTTTTTTTTTTTTTTTTTTTTTTTTAATGCCTCAGCCTAGGTTCTCTTGCAGCCTTGGCTGCCCTTATCCCCTGGTCACTTCCTTTGCTTCTTGCAGATATTCCTCCTAGCCTCCTCTCTCCCCAATTTTCTGCATCTCCTGTAGGCTGCCCTTCTCCTCACCCTAAAACCCCTTTGCTTATCCAGCTGGATTTCTTTTCCCCTATCCTTCTTAGTCTGGTCCCTACAGCAAGTTTTTGTTGTCTCCACTATCTTCTGTCTTATCAGTTCCCACCTTTGTTGTGTGTCCATACTGGGTTGAATTTTGCACAGGAACCCCTGTACCACTTGCGTCATCATGTGAAAGTTGGCGTTCCTGAAGTCCAGCACCCTTATGCCAGATGCCCCCCTCTCTTTAGCCATCTGTAACTGGAACCATACTGTCTGGTGGTCAGACCCCCAGTGGTTGCTCCACCCTCACATCCCTCGCCCACTCCCCGTTCGTAAGTACAATGCCAAGGATGTTACTTTCCCTATTTGGTTCCTTGACCAACTGTACTAGAAAGCTTTCCTGGAAGGCGTTCAGCATTACCTGCTCCCTTCTGTTCTTTGTCATAGGTGTGTCCCACTCCACCCCAGGCATTTTGAAGTCCCCTACTATCACCATCCCCCCCCTTCCTGCAGTTCTTCCTGATCTGTTCTGCCAGTACCCTGTCCATCCCTTCAGACTGAGAGGGTGGCCTGTACACCACCCCCAGTCTTAGAGATCTATTTTTGGGATTTTTTGGGATCCTGTAGTTGCACCCACAGTGCGTCTGTATCTCCCTTGTCTCCCTCCTCCCTTACGCATTTTAATCCCACATTTATGTACAGCGCCACCCCTTCCCCCCTTTTCGCTATCCTTCCAGTGTAATCTGTACCTCGGAACCGTCATGTCCCAGTCATGGATTTGGGTGACCCATGTCTCAGTTATAGCTGCCAGGTCCACTCCCTCCCTCCCTCCTCCAGGACAGCCTGTAATTCTGCCCCCTTATTCGCCAAACTCCTAGCATTTAGTGTTACCACTGTCCAACCCTCGTCTCTACCTTCCCCCCTGCCTCTCTCCTTATGTCTGCTCCCTTAGCAGTTGCCTTCCTCCTTACCATGCTATCACGGGGTAAACACATTTGGTTTCACATCACTGTGCCTCTGAACTCCTCTATCCATCTTGCTATCCCCCTCCTAGTTTAAATGCTCCTCAATGTGCTTCCTTATCCTTGCCTTAAGTACATTTTTTCCCCTCCTCATTTAGGTGCAGTCTGTTACATATAGACTGCTGTTCTCCCAGGTGCCCCCCACACTGGCCCATACCCCTTTTCCCGACACCAGGCCCCTAGCCATTCGTTAAACCTTTGAATTCTCCCTTTTCTTGCCATACTTGCTCTGGGAACGGGAAGTACCTCCGAGAAGGTGACAGATCTGGAGGTAGTGGGCCAGGGCCTGGCTGTCTGCTTCAAGTTCATGCCAGAGCTGAGGGCAAGGGTCTTCAGACCCTCTTCCCCATCAGAAACATCACTGTTAGAGGGGGAAGTATCAAACTTTCTGTCTCAAGAGGCAGTAGAGCCAGTTCCTCAGGCACAGAGAGGGGAGGTTCTCTATTCAAGATACTTCCTTACAGTAAAGAAAAAGGGAGTGGCGACCCATGTTGGATCTCAGGCACCTAAACAGACATCTGGTAAAACCAAAGTTCAAAATGGTGACCTTGGCAACAATTCTCCCAACTCTAAGACAAGGGGACTGGTTGGCATCTTTGGATCTAAAGGATGCTTATTTTCACATACCCATCAAGCAGTCTGACAGACATTTCTCAGATTGACTGCCATCGAGCCATTACCAGTTCAAGTCGGTGCCTTTTGGACTAACTTCTGCTCTAAGGGTGTTCACAAAGTGCTTAGCTGTAGTGGTGGCACACCTAAGGAGACAGGGAGTGGCAGTGTTCCCTTACCTGGATGACTGGTTAGTCGTAGGTCAATCACCTCAGTAGGTAAGGGACTCCCTGGCAATCGCACAGGATGTCCGGCAATCACTAGGGTTCCTAGTCAACCTGAAAAAATTCATAGGAGCCGAGCTGGACACTGTGAGAGAAAGGTCTTTCTTTTTTTTTTCTGCAGGCAGAGTGGACAGCCTAATACAGTTGGCAAGTAACGTCAGACTGCACAGCCTGAGGCTTGCAAGACACTTCCTACAGCTGCTGGGTCACATGACAGCTTCCATAGCAACAATGCTAGTGGCAAGGTTCCAAATGAGGGACATTCAGTTCCATCTCAGGTTGCACTGGCATCAAAAGAGAGACTCTGTCAAAATTGATGCCAGTCTATGGAACACTGCTTCAGGCACTCCAGTGGTGGCTGAAAAAGGACAGTCTCAGACAAGGTGTGCCATTCCTGCAAGAAAACCCTTCCTTGGTGCTAACCACGGAAGCTTCACTCCTGGGATTTGGGGGCACATCTGGAGAAGCACACTGCTCATGGCACGTGGCTCAAGCAGAAGTCACTGTTGCACATAAGCCTGCTAGAGCTCAGAGCAGTCTTCCTGGGGTCCAGTCCTTCGCCAGCCTGCTGCATGGAAAAGTGGTACAAGTCAGGACAAACAACACTAGCACTGTGTACTGCATAAACAAGCAGGGAGGCACAGGGTCAACACCTCTGTGCACAGAGACCATGAAAATTTGGAGTCTGGCATACTCTCGGGGAATCTCCCTCTCAGCAGTCCACCTACCAGGGAAGGACAATGTCCTGGCAGATGCTCTCAGCAGAATCAGCCAGTACCACCACGAGTGGTCCCTGAACAAGCAGGTGCCGCAGGTTGTGTTCAAAAGGTGGAGCACTCCAGAGATGGATCTCTTTGCAGCCCCAGACAACAATCGGCTACCCCAGTTTTGCTGCAGGTCACCTGTGATAGGCACAGTCCCACTGGATGCACTATTGTTGGATTGGACAGGGAAGTTCCTATATGCCTCTCCCCCCATTTCCACTATTGCTAAGAGTCCTGAACAAGCTCAGATTCCCAGCCAGCGACAGTGGTCTTCATTGCTCCAAATTGGGCCAGGCAACCCTAGTACTCCCTGACTCTGAACCCTGTCAGTTGCTGAACCAAGCAGTCTACTCAGGAAGTACAGTCTGCTGACTTTTTCCCAGGGCAGGATCCTGTACCCCAACCTACAGTCCCTCAGGCTCAGGGCCTGGCTCTTGAGGACTTAGAGTATGATAACTTGCATCTCTCTAAAGGGGTCATGGAGGTCCTCAGGGTTTCTAGAGAGCCCCCCACCAGAAAGACCTACATGTCCAAGAGGAAAAGGTTTTCTGTTTGGTGCCAGAGTACGAATATGGACCACACTCGGGTGGGTTTGCCAGTTGTCTTTGATTACCTGACCCACCTTCATTCCCTTGGTCTGAGACTATCCACTCTGAAAGTGCACTTGGCAGCTGTTTCTGCTTATCTGTCAACAGGCAAGGCATCATCCCTGGCTTTGAACCCAGTGTTCAGAAAGTTCGTTAAGGGGCTGCTGCATTTATATCCCCCACATAGGAATCCCACTCCAGTGGGGGATCTAAACATATGTATTGCACAGCTCATGCAGACATATTTTGAGCCTATGTCCTCGGCAGATCTCAAGTATATAACTTGGAAAACCATGTTCGTTGTTGCAGTCACTTCTGCCAGAAGGATTAGGGAGCTCCAGGCTCTTTCCATGGAGACTGACTACATTGCATTCCATAGGGACAAAGTTGTCCTAAGGACTAACAATAAATTTTATCTTTAAAGTGGTATTTGACTTCCATATTAATCAGTCCATTACCCTGCCAGTCTTTTTCACTGACCATTCCACTTCAGGGGAATGTAGATCGCATAGCCTAGCTGTTAAGAGAGCTATCAGCTACTACTTGGACCATACAAAAGGCCACAGAGGGGACAGGACTCAACTCTTTTTGACCTATGGGGAAGTAGGAAAAGGTAAACCAGCCACAAAAAGATCCATCACAAGGTGGATTGTGTCCTGTATCCAGTTCTGTTATGGCAGAGTGGGCAAGCAGTCTCCACAGTGTCTCAGGGCCCACTGTAGAGGAACAGCTGCTTCCATAGCAGCTTCAAGAGACATTCTTGTGCTGGAAATCTGTAAAGCAGCTACCTGGAAAACTGTTCACACATTCACCAAGCACTTCTGCTTGGATATCCAAGCTAGAAGTCATGCCAGGTTTGGCACAGTAGTGCTGCAGAGACTGTTTGCTAAATAGGTTCTCTGCCCACCTCCAAAGGTACTGCTTGGGTAGTCTGCATTTGTCAGAATACAGCAAGATTTCCTGGGGTTTGAAGAAAACATTACTTACCATAGTAATCTTGTTTCTTCCAAGGGAATTTTACTGTATTCTGAGCTCCCACCTCCCTCCCCTACTAGAACCTAGAGGGCACTGCATGCCAGCTGTCCATATCTGGTGGAAACCTGTTGGTGTACGGTTTATTTCTTTGGTATCTGTGCCTCGAGTCTTAGAGATGTCCTTGCTGTTTAAAAGGGTTTTGTCCTAGAAAGGGGTTTAATTTGTTATATTAGAATAGATTAGTGTAGTTTATTTTAGCTTCTGCATGTTTCGTAAGAATCTGACAGTTGCAAGAAGTACAGCCAGGGACAGTGGTTTGAAAACCGAGCTTAAGCCTAACATTCCACTATTAGCATAGGTTCTAGTAACCATTTTGGCTCCGGGGCAGTACTATGGTGAAACCATACTGCATTTGTCAGAACACAGTAAGATTCCCTTGGAAGAAACAAGATTACTATGGTAAGTAATGTTTTTTTTTATTTGTCAAAGTTTATGTTTCTATGTTTCAGGATACTTCGAGACCCAAGCTGTAGAAAGATTCCCTGCCTCCCAGTGGGGCAGGGGCCTACAGACCCACAAGAAAAATAGTGGTGACCCATTTTAGACCTCCGATCCCTGAGCAAACATTTAAAAAAAGGAAAAATTCAAGATGGTCACACTAAGCAGCAAAGGAAAACGAGATGCTAGGATGCATAGCTGAGGGATCAGAAGTAGGAGGGAGGAGGTTATACTTCCCTTGTACAGGTCACTGGTAAGGCCACATCTAGAGTATAGAGTTCAGTACTGGTGCCCACACCTCCAAAAAGGACATTAATCTGCTGGAGAAGGTCCAGAGGAGGGCTACAAAGATGATAGTGGGTCAGCAATGTAAGACAAATGAGGAAAGGTTGAAGGCACTGAACTTTGTACTCCTTGGAAGAAAGGAAAGAGAGAAGGGACATGATTGGGACCTTCAAGTACTTGAAAGGGATAAATAAGGTTGATAAGGAGAGTCTCTTTAAGCTGAATGGCAACCATAACATGAGGGGGCATAGTCTTAAGCTAGAGGGTGGGAGGTTTAGGAGGGAGGTGAGGAAGCACGTCTTCACTGAGAGGGCGGTGGATACTTGGAATGCGCTGCCAGAAGAGGTCACTTGGTTGAATACAGTGGACAGCTTTGAGAGGCTGGGATAGGCATAGGATAAGGTAAGGATCATGAGGATGGGAAGAGTGGGGAGGGAGGGCAGGGACAGTAGCTCAAGCTGTGGACCCTGCAATACGAGCAGACTAGATAGACCAAATGGCCTTCTCCTGGCTTCTTCGTATGCATGTAAGAACAGTACAGTACCATCTTTGCAGAAAGATCATTGGCTGGGATCCTTGTATCTGAAATATGCTTCTTTTCATATTCCAGTTAGGCATTCTCACACGAAGTATCTCGTATTCAGGCTGGGGAACTGCCAGTACCAGTACACAGCTCTCCCATTTGGTCTCACTTCAGCTTCAAGGGTTTTCACAGAGTGCTTGGCTGTGGTGGCAGCACATCTGAGAAAACAAGTTATGGTGGTTTTCCCCTACCAGGATGACTGGCTATTCTTAGGGAAAACAAAACAAGAGGCAAGGTGCTCAGTTCACTTTGTAAGAAGCACCTTGGAGAAACTAGGATTCTTTCTGCAGAAGTCCTAGCTAGAGTCTGTTCAAGTACTGGACTTCGTAGGAGCAGAGCTAAACATCTGTGGGGGAAAGCCTTCCGCCCGCAGGCCAGAGTTACAGCTTTGAGAACAATAGAGTTCTTCACAGCAGGTCAACCAGGACCTGCAAGAGATTGTCTGCAGCTACTAGCTCACCTGGCCACATCCTGGTTCCATGGCTAGGTTCCAAATGAGAGGTACCCAGTACCACTTAAAGGACAACTTGTCCCAAAGATGGGATCTCCTTTCAAAGCTAGTGCCAGTGACAAAAGCATTAGTGAAGTCATTACAGTGGTGGAAGGAAGAAAGCAACCTCATAGAGGGCATCCTCTTCCTTTTGCAGTCAACAACAAGTATTCTTACTACAGATGCCTCACTCCTGGAGTGGTATGCCCACGTGCAGGACCTCTCAGTGAGTGGCATATGGAGCCCACAATCACTAGAGCATATAAACACAAAAACCTCTTGGGGCTCAGAGCAGTACCATTAGCAATGCAGTCTTTCTCTTCCTAGCTACAGGGTCAGACTATACAAATCAGGACAGACAACACCGCAACAATGTACTACATAAACAGAGAGGAACAAGATTCTCAAAACTGTATACAGAGGTAGTGAGGATCTGGGACCTGGCATATTCCTTGGAGGCAAACATATTTGCAGTACACCTGCCAAGCAAAGACAGTGTCCTGGCAGATTTCCCCAAGTAGAAACAGCCAGGGAAATTATGAATGGGCCTTAAACCAGCAGGTTCTGGCCACATTTTTCGGAAGGCGGAGCAGTCCCACAATAGACCTGTTTGCATCTTGGGAGAACTATCCACTTCCACAGTTTTGTTGCAGACCAACCAAAGCAACAGTGGATGCCCTGGTACCGGATGGGACAGGAACGTTTCTGTATGCCTTCCTTTCATATCCACTCATTCAGAAAGTACTTCTGACCCTCAGGAGGGTACCTGCAACCGTGATCATGATAGCTCCAGATTGGGCCAAACAGGCCTGGTACTCTATGCTCTTGGTCCTGTCTGACAAAAATCCAGTCCGCCTGCCGCTCAGTCACAATCTGTTGACTTTGGCCCAGGGCAGAATAACATTCTCAGATCCCAGAACCCTGCGCCTGAGGGCATGGTTCTTGAAGAGTTAGAATTTTCAGGATTGAACCTCTCAGAATTCCTGAAGGTGCTTAAAGTTTCAAAGAAACTCGCTATGAGAAAAGCTTTTTCCTCTAAATAAAAAGGGTTTTCTTACTGGTGTGCCCCAAGAACACAATAGAGGCAGGGTTGTCTGTAGTTCTGCAATATCTGGTACACCTGCAGTCATTAGGCCTATGGTGTTAAACTTTAAAGAAGTCCACCCAAAACTTGAAAAAAATATATGTTGTGCAGAGTGTTTTAATTTGTATGTGAAGTTCTAGTGTGTTTCATTCCCTCTGACTGGTATTAGGAGTTTTTCCTAAATTAGCCTACTAGCTTTAGGGTAGTTTTATGACCCCTGGAGATCTCCATATCAAACGGCTTAATTGTATTTCCTTGTCCTACAATGCACCTTGTTTCATGTGATGGTGATGTAACAGAGCCCATAAATCCAGCAGAAAGCATTGCTTTACAGTCTGTTCACAACAGTAGTGATGGCTATATTTTAAAATCTGTACAATTCGGCTCGGTGACCACCCTCATCGTAAATGTCTTACTGTCCTGAAAAACTTTGCTGCTGGTAATTTTTGTGCAGCTTGTAAAGCTTCCAAGATATTTAGTTTGTTTGGCATATGTGTGCTGAATGTTGGGTGTCTCTTACATCACTGTCACATGAGACAAGATGCACTGTGGGAACAAGAAATACAATTAAGCTGTAAGGGATAAAGATCCCCAGGGGTCGTAAAACTAGCGTAAAGCTAGCAGACTAATTTAGAAAAAACTCCTAATACCAGTCAGAGGGAAGGAAACACTAGAATTTCACATACAAATTAAAATACTCTGCACAACATATATTTTTTCAAGTTTTGGGTGGACTTTTCCTTTAAAGGTGCATTTCCAGTATCAGCATACATATCAGCTGGCAAGGGAAAGTTTTTGGCTTTACAACCCATTTTGCAAAAGTTTTTTTTTTTTTTTTTTAAGGCCTATATTACTTGTACCCACCAGTGAGGGACTGTCACACCCTGGGACCTCAACATATTCCTTACCCAGCTCCTAGAGGTTCCTTTCGAGACTATGGAAATTGCTGACCTGAAGTATATCACGTAGAAAACCATATTCCTGGTTGCAATGACCTCAGCTAGGAGGGTAAGTGAACTACAAGACCTCTGTACAGAGCCGAATTACATAATTCTCACAGGGACAAAGTTCTTGGAACCAGCAGAAAATTATTTCCTAAAGTGGTTTCTGAATTTCACCTGAAATCAGTCCGCTCCCCTCTTTGTACTCTATCCAGAGCCTTCTAGCCTAGGTGAGGATGAGTTCCACAGCCTGTAACTAAGGTTAGTCCTGACCATCTACATGGACCGGACAAAAGATATTGAGTCCTAGAGTACACAGATTTTCGTTATCTATGGTGAAGTTGGCAAAGGCAGACCAGATACAAAGAGATCTGTCTCTCGCGGGGTAGTCACTTGCATTTGGTTCTGCAATGAAAAAGCTGGGAAAATGCCACCGAGAGGCTCAAGAGCACACTTCACTAGCGGTATCTGTGCCTCGGTGGTATCCACAAGGGGCATTCCATTATTGGGACATTTGCAAAGCGGCTACCTGGAAAACAGTACACACTTTCATAAAGCATAACTGTCTGGACATATAGTCCAGAAGGGATGCCAGCTTTGGAACTGCTGTCTTGCAGAACCTTTTTCCTGCCTAGGTTCTGGACCCAGCCTCACAAGGTGCTGCTACAGAGTCTGCATAAAGTGTAAGCATCTAAGTGAGGGATTCCTGGAGCTAGAAGAAAAAATTACTCGCTGGATGCTGTAGTAATGTTGTTTCTGCTGAAGGGGTCCCTTACTGTGTTTAAACTCCCTACCCTGCCTCCCCTACTGGAACCTGAAATAGGTTCACACAGGAATCTGTTCTTTTTTCCGAGGTTGCCTAAGCATTACTATTGCAGTTCTTACAATTATAAGTTTAAGGTTTATTTGACAGATTTCTTCTCAAGTGTGTGTTCAATTTGTTTGGTGGTGTTTAAATTGTTTGAAATTTGTTTTATTCTTTAGGTAACCTCTTAGCTAGTTTCAGTAGCTGCTGCTCCACTCTGGCTTGGAAAAAGATCTGAGCAACGTTCAGAGTGGAGCGTGTCTTGCAGAGTTTGAACCTACATTCCAAATCTGAAAATTTGCATAGGTTCTCTCTCTCCAGGACGCCACTCTCGGCCAAGATGACTGCATAAAGTGTAAACATAGTGAGGATTCCATAAGAAGATCAACATTAGTACAGTAAGTAAATTTTTTTCTTTCTTTCCACTCCTGAGGTTCCAAGTTTCACTAACCCCTTCCCCCTTACCCGACACTGTTCTCTTTACCTTAATGTCTCTCCCTTATTGAGGATTGTCATTATACTCTTGACTCTTTCTTCTTGATGAATTGTGGTTCTCCTTCCTTTCCTGTTACCCCACCTTACTCTTCTTCTCCTTGCTGTCATCCAGCTTAATTTCTCTCTCCCAGTGCAGAACCTCTGTTGGGCAGTTGTGTTTTTGTCCCTCTCCCCTGCCTTTGGCATAGTCTCCCATCTCAGTCCACACCTCTTGGTTCCCTGCTGTCTCTACAGGTCTTCCTCAAGGACAATTATGCCTGCTCTTACAGCTGCCCCTGGGCTTTCAATGTCTTGCCACTACCAAAATCACCACCTCCCTCCTAGCAAGCTCAGCCTTTGCTGAAGTACCCCTCCCTTTTCTGTGTTGCCGCTGTGCTACCCCATTTGTCTTTTATTTCTTTTTCACATTTCTTTTATCATTCTGCACCCCACTACTCAGCTGTTTTTCAGGTTAAATTTCACTAGCTTTTTTGCAGTTACTTGCAGCACCATACTGTAATTGTAAACTTTGGCCATGCTCTGATTTTTCTGCTACTTTTTTTGTTTGTTTTACTTGCCTGTAGTTTTGCGCCTCCTTTTGCAGGGTTACATAGAAACATAGTGATGGCAGAAAAAGACAGATGGTCCGTCCAGTCTGCCCATGGTTCCCAATCTAACTCTGGAACCTGTACGTCTGGGGTTAGATAAGGAACCATCTTAAGGCTATTTTACTGGGTTTGATCTTAAGGATATTTTACTGGCCCAGGACATACTGTAGTTCAGATTTTGTCAGGCCAGTACAACTTACCCCCAACTTTCCCATTTGGCCTAATGCAGTTGAAACCCTCCCACCTTCCTGTCCCAGCAGTTTGTAGGTGTCCACATTGCTTACTTACTTGGTCACATTAATTAGAGTTGACATTAGGAAACGTCCAGTGCAGCATGCTAATCCTTCTCTTATCCGTCTCACCACCAGCTTAAATGCTGCTGTATTCTCCCAGTACAGCTTTGTGCTGTCGCGTTTGGGAGAGTTTACTGACTCTCTGGGATGGTGGTGGACTGATTTATAAGGAGAATCAGGGCATTGAATTGATCGCTTCCTACTATGAAATGTTATTACTGTGACTAAGTTAAGCGGTACTGGGGACATCAACAGAATGAGTAGGGAGAGTTGCGGTACTGAGATGTTTGTGGGGGATTTCAACTGCAGTAGCTGAACAGGCAGTAAGTCTCATGTAGAGCATACGTTGGGGGAGTTGACGTAGGTTACACACAGTCAGCATCAGTCCTTGCTGCCAAAGCTCAACTGTTCAGGGTTCACACACCACAAAGCATACTGTGCTTCTACAGAACTGCATCAGTAGCTACTGTTAAAAGTGCTGTATACCTACTCTGTCCACAGGTAAATGCAGAGAGCCTGAAAACAGCGCATTGTAATAGAGCAGTCGGTAAGGCAAACAGGGTGCTGGGATGCATAGGGAGGGGGATGAGAAGCAAGGAATGTTAACCCTTTGTACAGGTCACTGATGCAACTACATCTGGGTAAACTGTGCAAGGTACTGGAGTCCACACCCAAGGAAAGGCAGCAACAGTACAGGGCAGTAAAGACGGTACAGGGACTGGAAGGCAAGGCATACAGTATGAGTAGAGGCTGCAAGACTTGAAGATGTACACCCTTGAAAAAAGAAAGGGAAAGGGGTAACATGATCGAACATGTATATAAGGACCTGCATGGGATAAATAGGGTGGACGCCAAGGTACTTTTCTCCTTGAGCTCAGAAAGAGCGACAAAGGGGAACTCGCTGAAACTTGCATGGAGGAGAGGGACATCTGCAAGCATATTTTCACTGAAAGAGTGGTATACAAGTGGAACAATTTGCCAGAGTAAGTGATATAGGCCAAATTAGTGAGCAGCTTCAAATAGGGATGGTACAGACATAAGGGATTAGTTAGAACAGGAGTGGCAGAAACAAAGGGGGGGAATGGCCACAAAGACCAGTGTGAAGTAGTCTGGTATGGTGGGCAGACTTGGATGGTCCTATGGGCCCTTTTCTGCCATCATTATTTATATAGGTATGTCATTTCGCTATCGATAGAAACAGGTCCATGCAATGCACCCCTCAGGATGCACTGGAAACTGTCACAGGCCTTTTCTAGTCAAAAAATAAAAATACACGAGTAAAATAATGTCCTAAATAAGAATGTGGGGACAAATACAGAAAATGAAATGACAGGGCCATTGATTTTCTATTTTCAAAAATGGGCAATTCCATTTTACAAATCTTAAAGTCGCTTTCCTCCAAACAGAGTGCAAAGCATAGAGAATAGTGCATAGGCAGCCATGTGCAACCAGCCTATTGTACCACAGAGGGGTTCTGATTACCTCAGCCCTCGAGAGCAAAGCGTGAGAGGTCCGGGGTAATCAGAACCCCGAGGTGGTACAATAGGCTGGTTGCGCATGAGGTTGCCCATGCACTATTTTTATAGTATATAGTCTCCATTTTCCATTAGGGTTTTAATTTTTAAAATTCAAAAAAAAAAAAAGTTTGTTGCTCCATTGTGCTCTTCAAGTTAGGACTGCTTGCTAGGTGGTGTGCATGGTTGCTAGGGAAGAGTGTTGTCCTTGTTTAATGAGCAACCTTCTTTTGGCTGTCTTTCCGGTGTGGGAGGGATTTTGAAGAAAAATAAAATGGCGGTCGTAGTTCTTGCTAAGCGAGAGGGAGTTGGTTTGGGGATCGCTAACTTGTTTTCTTTTTTTAAACTAAAAAATATCTGGTTGATCCTGCTTGTCAAAATATCTGGTTGATCCTGTGTCTTTTGAAGCTGTGATGTGACTTCTACTGCCAGGAGTGTGGAGCCTGCCGTTTCCACCGAGTAAAGGTAAGCGACTGAGCATGTGGAATCTCGAGGTTTTCAAAATGTTGTTCTGCTGCAGTAGGGTACAGTCACATTCCATGACCTTTTGAACTGCAGCAGAACAACATTTTTAGAACTTCCAGTTTCCATGCACAGTAAGGGTGTACTATACACTATAGCATGTTTTACACTAGATATATATGGCACAGTGAGGTTTTATGTAAATTTTTCACCAAGTCTAGTTTTAATGTGGTGCAGTTTTTTATATGACAAATTCATTCAAATGTTCAATAATATTAAATTCTGTTTTTTTTTGTTTTTTTTTTTGTTTTTTTTTTTTGTTTAACTGCACATTTTTGTCTCCCCTGACGGTCGGCCCCCATCCGACTGACCCTCCCCCAGCCCTGTCCCCTGGAATCACTGGCTTTTACATGCCCAGCCCGGAGCGGCACTTGGGGAAGGGGGGGGTCTTCACCCTGCCGACCGGCATTTTCTCTGGTTTTCTCCCGGAGACCCCAGGAGTCAGCACGCATGCGCCAAACAGCCCCAGTAATGGCCTCCTTCCCCCACCCCTGGCCTACTGCCTAGGCCCCCTCTGGCCCGAGCTTCCTCCAGCCTCCACTGAGGGTAGCCCATTAGCTGAGGGACACGGCGCTCCTCCCCAGAGGAGAGCCTGCCTGTCGCAGCTCTGTCCACCTCCCGGTGCCAGCCTCCGCCTGGGCTCGTTCCCGAACCCGGGTTGCTGTGATGGGTTGAGTAGGCGCCAGCGCCTTAGCCCTCTATGCCATCGGGCTGGCCCATTAAATTCTGTTTTTAATTCGAGTTGTTGCAGTAAAAGGGCAGTCCTGTTGTTCAAACGACAGGAAGTTTTGCTGTGTTCTGACTATATGCAGTTAGCCCCAGCACTTGAACTGCTCTGGAAAGTACAGGGTTAACTCTCTGCAAAGGCATAGAACATTGAGCTTGAGCTCGGTTTTCAAACCTCTGTCTGTGGTACTCTGAAATGTAACCGTCAGATTCTTTACTTCGCCTAGCTGAAGTCGCTCCGGAGATCCCTCTTGTGTTTCGGTCCAGTTACAGTACGAATCGGTCAGTTTTTCAAGCCGTTTCTTCAAGAATTTTGGTATTCTTTCCTCTGTCTCGGTACCAGTAAGTGGTAGTTGTAGGTAGTGGTGTTTTTTCTCAAGAAATTGTTTTAATTTCTGTTTTCTTACCAGTCGGTCCGGTGTGGAACCGAAACCTATTCTGTTTCTGTATATTTTTTCAGATACTTATTGGTTTCTAAATGAATCCGACTTTTAGGATTTTTTTTTTAACTGACCCGTGACACGGTTGGAACCGATAAGTTGGTAGTTGCCTGGCTTAACCGCTGTTTTGGGTGACTTTAAGTTGAAGGCATGTCTGAGAAACCCAAAAAGAAAACCGGACTCACTGGGTTTCAGCACTGTACCAAGTGTAAGGAGGCCTTTGCCAAGGCCAACCCTCACCTTGTATGTGTGTACTGTCTGGGGTTT
The DNA here is from genome assembly GCA_016271365.2 of Neoceratodus forsteri. NCBI lineage: Eukaryota > Metazoa > Chordata > Ceratodontiformes > Ceratodontidae > Neoceratodus > Neoceratodus forsteri. The sequence goes on along the minus strand of CM057451.1, from coordinate 453,246,435 downwards.
GACCACCTCAAAGAAAACTGCCAGATATGCAAAAACTTTCCCAAAGCCACTCTGGGAAAACGTTTGAGTAGGCTAAGGGAGAGGGAGGCCGAGAAGTCTGCTGACCCGGATGGCCAGCCCGGTTCAGTTACGGCCAAGCCTGAGGAGGTGTCCACTGACCTGGGCGATACTTCTTTGGGCAAATGGAGAGCAGATTTTGCGGAATTGGTTCTGAATAAAAGAAAAAGAAAATCAGCTGGTTCGGATCCGACTTCCCATGGTCCAACTGCTGAGGAGATGGAGAAAGCTATTTCCATAGTTCAGTCGCTTGGCCCGGTTCCAACTGAACCGGTTTCGGTTCAAAGCAGACAGATTCGGTCGGAAATGTCTGCTTCAGACATAGATCCTGAAGCTGACTATGAGGGCGATTGGGAGGAAGAGGAAGACTATGATGAGGATAAGGGCCTAGATGGGCCGGTAGAGCCTGACATCTCCCCAGATAGGCCCTCTCAGGTTCTCCTCACAGGCTTTCTGAGTCCCTTCCCATTTCTTGTTTTTTACAAGAAAGTGGCTGAGACTCTTCAGCTTCCTCTGGAAGAGGCTGAACAGTATCAGGAAGAACCTGACTAATTAGAAATGATGGATGTCCCAGAGTCAAAGAGGGTGTCTCTCCCCTTACACAAATCCTTGGGGAAGCGGACACAAAAAAAAAGTTACAATTTTTCCTACATCCATACCCCCTGTGGAAAAGAGAATGGACAGGACGTATACCTTGTCTGGTCCTGGGATAGAATTCCATACCAATCATAGCAGCCATGTTGGGGTAGTACAAGCTGCAGCCTGTGACAAGGCTAATATTCCCTTGGCATCTCACCTAACAGACCAAGGATTTCAGGAAAGTGGATGCCATGGCAAAAAAGCAGTACTTGGAATCCTCTTTGGGACTCTATCTAATTACATGGCATATACAGCTAGGTACCAGAAATCTATGTGGGATACAGTTCTGGAGCTAGCTAAGAATGCCCCGCTAGCCAAGGAGCTGGAGCAGGTTGCTGCAAATGGTATAAAGGCATCTAAAGTGCAATTACATGCTGCTGTTGACTCTAATGATGTCCATTCCAGGGTCATGGCTACATCTATCTCCAAGAGGAGATTTGCTTGGCTTAGGTGTACCAACCTCTCATAGGATACCCAGGCTAAGGCCATGGATTTTCCTGTAACTGGTGTTCTAGGAGCGTGGATATGTTGTTCATCCACACTCTTTGGCATGTCCCTTTTCCCTTAAAATCTCACCGGAAAGTCTTCAAGCTAGCTCCTCCCACCCACCCACCTGGGTGGTAAATACCTCTGTTCCGCCCCATGACGCCAGATCTTTCTTTCTGCTGGAAGATTCAGGTTCCCTTGTGCTAACTCTAGCCATCGTAGACCCTGGATTCGTATCGCCGTTTTTATACCGAATTTTACTCTCAAATTTGTCAAGAGTTTTTGATTCCAATAATAGCGCATCAGATATGGAGGACAGGTCGTCTCCCGGTTTTCTCCGGTGTACTTGCTGCCAGAAAATGTCACACACCGATCCCAACCTTACCTGCGTGTACTGCCTAGGTGTCAGTCATGACACCACCACCTGTACCTTTTGCTTGGCTTTCCATCCCAACATCCTCTACGACCGCACGGCGCGCCTTAAGCTGGGGAGACCAGAGAAAAGGAACCTGCCGGTGAAATCGAAAGAAGCGAGGTGGGCGATTTCTGCGGGATCCGCCGAGCAGCTTGAGCAGATGAAGGCCTTCGAAGAAGAAGCTGCCCAAGCTTTGGCCAACCGAAGTTTCTTTGCACCTCTCAACCTCTGTTCTATCTTCACACGTTCCTTCAGGGAGATGTGCCAGTTTCTCCCCACCAGGGGTGAGGCGCCCTCGGGCTCGCACTCCTTCCGCCCTCGGAAGAGGGACAAGGATCCAACGTCTTCGAAGAGGAGACGTTCCTGGGACCGAGAGAGGTCCGAGTCCCAGGACACTACGACCTTGATGTCAGTCGAGATTGCTTCCTTGGCTGCCGGCTTCATGGATCTTCCATCTGTCCAGGCGGAGACAGAGGGATCGGCTGACCCGGCCGAGATTGTTCTCGAGCTGATTTCGCCGACTCAGTCAGCCATTCTCTGAGAGGACCCGGTCCTTTCTTTTCCCGATAATGAGACACTTCCTTGGGTGTCCTCATCAAGGGAATTGATCCAGACCTCTCTTTTCACCAAGCCGGTTTCACACCCAATCCTGAGTCGACCCTGTAATACCGAATTGAGGACTCTGTCTCTGCCTTTGGCGGGAAAACCGAGGAAAGGCCACCAACATTCAAAAAAGAGGCGCAGCCTCAGGTCCTCATCCTCCTCGGACAAGGAGAGGCTTCGACGGAAACTCTGTCGCCGCTATGAGGTGCTTATGTGGCAACAGCTGATTTTGGCCGGACAGAAGCCGGCTACGCCGTCCACTCAGCAGTTACTTGGCCTGTGCCTCAAGGGCCGACACCGACCACTTCGGACTCAAAATCTTCATTTCCTCCACCTGTGGGGCCGGCCGTTATTCCTAAGCCCATACCGGTCTCACCACCAGTTAGGGTGGAACCACTGCCTAAACAGCCCATCTCGGGTGCTCCCTCAAAAGGGGACCGTCCAGACACTGGGCTTCCCGGACGCCTGTCCATCACGGTTACCCCTGACTGCCTTCGGTGTATCGAGGGGGACATAGGTGGGAGACCGTGGTACCCCGATCATATCTGGATGCCACTGGTTTGCACTCCCATTCGGGAGATGAGTCACTCTCGGCGGGCCTGGAGGAAGGTCCTTCCTCCTTTCAGGGCATCCTCCGTCTCATTTCCGATTCCATCGGAATGCCCTTGGAGTCTAGCCAGGAAAAGGCGGAGTACCCCCTTACGGATATCCGTAAGAGGGGGGATACCCCCATGGATGCCTTCCCAGTGGCCTAAGCCATTAGTGGTCCAGCTCTTGAGCTTTGGCAGCATCCAGCCTCCTGCCCAGCACAGTCTGCCTGTATGGCCCGTAAGTATGCAGTGCCTATGAGATCCCTACCGGAATTCATGGAACATCCCTCAGCTGAGAGCCTGGTGACTGCTTTCGTCTTTAGACATACTGGTAGCTCGGCCGACACCCACCGACCTCCAGACAAAGAGTTCAAGAACATGGACCACTCTGCCCGTAAGGTCTCCGGCCTCTTCTTTGGGCCTTCGTCAGGCCAGTTCGGCTATAATCATGGCACACTTCTCCAGTGCCCTCCTGTGGTCATTGGATGAAGTACTTCCTCACCTCCCTGCGGACATGCAGACCACGGTCAAGCAAGTCCGTGATCAGGGCCGTGCTGTTGCCAAACAGCAGCTCCAGACGGCCCTGGACATCGGGGATTCTTGTGCCCGCTCGTTAGCAGCCGCAGTGGCGACCGGCCGCAGGGCTTGGCTGCGGTTATTCTCCTTTCCGGCGGATACCCAGCACAAGTTAGCTGATGTGCCTTTCCTTGGTACCGACTTGTTCAGCCCAGGAGTGGCAGGCCACCTTCAGCGTATTGAACAGTTCAGTGCCACCTTGGATGCCACTTCTGCTAAGGGTTCCTCGGGCAAGAACCAGCAGAAGAGGAAGCCTTTTCGGCAGTCCTCCCCTGCGGTCAGGCAGCCCTCATATCAAGGAGGTCAGCAGCACCAACAGCAGCAGCAGGCTCAAGCTTGGCACTCTAGGCCCAAGCAGGGCCCTCAACAGCCCCATAAAGGAGGCAGAGGCGCTGGTGCAGGAGCTTCCTCCTCTTCCTCTAAGCCTGCTCAGTGACGGGTTGGGGGTTGCCACCCCTGTTCCTGTCACTCCTCCCCTGGGGGGTCGGCTCCACCACTTTCTTTCTGCTTGGTCCAATATCACTTCTGACAGGTGGGTTCTAGAAGTGGTTGGGCAGGGACTGCCTCTGGAATTCGAGCAGTACCCGCCCAGCCGAGCCCGTGCCCCTCGGGACGAATGGATCTCGGCTCGCACGCAGTCAGCCCTTCGTGATGACATAGCTCCTCTCCTCCGCCAAGGTGGTAGCTCAGTGCGGATCCACCTGTGACCAGGCCCGTATCCAGGTACTTCCTGGTGCCCAAGCGGATGGGGGTTGGCGCCCCATCCTGAATCTCCACGACCTGAATCAGTATCTGGGTCTCGCACTTTCGGATGGTAACTCTGAACCAGATCATACCATCCCTGGAGAAAGCGTGGTTTTGTTCTCTGGATCTGCAGGACGTGTTCTTTCACATCCCAATCCGTCCATCCCACCAGCGGTTCCTCCGCTTCAGGGTCGAGGGGACCCTAAACGAGTTCCGAGCCATGCTGTTCGGCCTGTCATCAGCCCCGGGGGGTCTTCACCAAGTGCATTGCAGTGGTGGCAGCCCATCTTCGGTGTCGAGGAGTTCGAATCTATCCTTATCTCGACGACTGACTTCTGGCAGGTTCCTCCCTTCAGGAGGTGGAGAGATCCAGGGTTCTGGCTCTCAGAACCTGCTCTCAGCTTGGCCTCCTGATCAACGAGGCAAGTCGGAACTCGTGTTGTCTCAGGTGATGGGCTTCATTGGGGCAGAGCTCGACTCTTGTCAAGCCAGAGCCTGGCTCCCGGCAGACAGGGCAGAGGTTCTTTCCTCCTTTGCCTGATCATTTCTGGTTGGGATCTTGCACCCTGCCCTGGACTTTCTGTGCCTTCTGGGTTACATGGTGGCTTCAGTGGTCCGTTGGGCCAGGTGGCACATGCACCCCTCCAGTGGGAGCTGGCTGCCCAGTGGACTCAGCGCCATGGTTAATTCGACCAACTGATCATGGTAACCCAGAAGATGTGAGGTGCTCTCCAATGGTGGACCGTCCCAGAATGGTTGCAGGGAGGGATCCTGGTTGTCCGCCCCGAGCCGACCATCGTCCTCAAGACCGATGCCTCTGTCATGGGCTGGGGAGCCCACATGAGGGACAGCAGGGCCCATGGGTTCTGAACCCCCGAGGAGTCCCGATGCCACATCAACCTGTTGGAGCTCAGAGCAGTCAGACTGGCACTGTCAGCATTTGCTCCTTAGCTCTGGGTTCGGTGGTTCAAGTCCAGACGGACAATACCATGACCATGTACTACCTCAACAAACAGGGTGGCACGCACTCCCATCTACTGTGCAAGGAGGCGCTCTGCATCTGGACCGTCGTCAGCCGGTTGGAGGTGGATCTCCTAGCCATCCATGTGGCAGGAGTCTCGAACCAACTGACGGATGCTCTCAGCTGCCTAGGCCAGACATCCCACTAGTGGTCCCTCCATCCAGAGGTAGCTTACAGTTTGTTCTCCCATTGGGGCAAACCGTTGGTGGACCTGTCTGCCTCCAGGGAGAATGCCAAGCTGAGTCTGTACCATGCCCGCCCCCCTCAGCAGGGCTCGCTGCAGGGGATACCTTTTCGAGGCCATGGACCCCAGGCCTCCTCTACGCCTTCCCTCCATTTCCCTTTATCCACAAGGTGTTACTCAAGGTCAGGAGGGACAAGGCGAAGGTGATTCCGGTAGCCTTGGAGTGGCTGCGCCAGTTCTGGTATCCAGATCTCCTCAGCCTCGTTTGCAGGCCCCCACAGCGGCTTTGCGCATGCCCGGACCTGTAACATTAAACCAGGGGAAGGTCTTCCATTCGGACCTTCAATCCCTGCACCTCACAGCCTGGTACCTGAGCGGCTAGAGTTCCAGGCTCTGGGTCTTTCCGAGGATGTCTACACTGTGGTGGAGGCATCTCGTAAGGAACTGACCAGGAAATGTTATGCCTTTAAATGGAAGAGATTTTCTATTTGGTGTCAGGGTAAGAGTCTGGACCCCTTATCCTGCTCTGTGGCTAACATTCTAGACTACCTTTGGCCTCTCTCTCCAAAGAGGGTCTGCGGTCCTCGACCTTTAGGGTGCATCTGGCAGCCATTTCTGCTTACCGGGCGCGGGCCAGTCAGCCGACATTGGCACAGGCGACAGTGGTCGGGTGCTTCTTCAAAGGCCTGGATCACATATCTCCTCTGGTGCGTGAACCTCCACCTTCGTGGGACCTCTTGCTGGTTTTGGCAGAGCTCATGGGCAAGCCATTCGAACCCATGCACAAGTGTGAGCTCTCACACTTGTGGAAGACGGCCTTCCTGGTGGCTCTCACATCAGCCAGAAGGACAATGGAGCTCCAGGCGCTTTCGGTGGACTCCCCTTATCTGGTCTTTCGCAGGGACAAAGTTGTCCCGCGCTCCCTCCCGAAATTCCTTCCGAAGGTGGTCTGAGTTTCACCTTCCAGTTCCAGGAGTGGTATATGTTGTTCATCCACACGCACCCACCCAACCTCCCTGGCTTTAGGCGCATCACATTGCTTCCAGTGGGCTAAGATCTGGCGACATGGGGCAGAGCCGAGGTACTTACCACCCGGGTGGGTGGGAGGAGCCAGCTTGAACCTTTCCGGTGAGATTTAAAGGGAAAGGGACATGCCAAAGAGTGTGGATAAATAACATATACCACTCCTAGAACTACTGTTACAGGTGAGTAACCTGTTCATTCTCTCTTTGGGGATCAAACAGAGAATTATATGAAAAAAATGGATGAATACAGACCACCTATAGGAGTGCTGCAGCCAAAGAAAAGCTGACTGCTCCTCAGAGGCAGCAGTTTAGGGGCAGGGGCTGGACTTTTCACAGGCCTTTTTACCAAGCTTAGGCCTCCTTCTCTTCTTTCCATCAGAGGGGGGTTCTTTAGGGGAAGAGGTAGACGTGGGGTGACTAGGACCCCATCAGCTACTCTGTCTGAGCCCCCTGCCAAGCATACACCCTGAGGTGTCAGTCAGGGTCCTCCCCAATCCCAGTAGGGGGCAGACTGGCTCACTACTCCCAGGCCTGGGAGTCTATTACTTCAGACAAATGGGTCCTGGAAGAAGTGAGCCAGGGACTTGCTCTCAGTTTCAAAAGGTTCCCAAGAATTAGAGCGAGGCCCTTCAGTCCTCCCTCTCCCTTGGAGACAAAGGCCTTAGAGGCAGAAGTCTCCTCTCTGCTCCTTTTGCAAGCAATAGAGAAGGTACCTCTTTGTCACAGGGGAAAAGGACTGTATTCCATATACTTCCTAACCCCCAAAAATACAGGGGAGTGGCGACCCATCCTAGATTTAAGGTAACCTGAACAAACATTTGACAAAACCAAAGTTCAAAATGGTGACCCTGGGAGTAATTCTTCCCTCTCTGAGACCAGGAGACTGGCTAGCCTCTCTGGACTTCAGAGATGCCTACTTCCACATATTTCAGATATTTCCACAGAAAGTGCCTCAGGTTCAAGTTGCCCTATGGCCATTATCAATTCAGGGCCATGCCCTTTGGTCTAACGTCTGCTCCAAGGGTGTTCACCAAGTGTCTTACAGTAGTGGTGGCATTCCTCAGGAGGCAGGGCATCCTTCTGTTTCCATACATGGACGACTGGCTCTTAGTGGGCCAATCCTCAGACCAAATCAAGTCAGCCTTAGAGGTCACCCAAAAACTTCTAGAGTCCTTGGGTTTCATTCTAAATCTAAAGAAGTCTGTTCTGGAGCCAGCCCAACTTCTCACCTTCATAGGGGTGGAAATAGATACTATTCAGGCAAGAGCGTTTCTCCCTCTCTCAAGGGTTCAGTCATTGGTCACTCTGGCCTCCTCTTTTCGTCCTCTAGTGTCTCATCCAGCCAGACACTTTCTGCAACTGCTGGGCCACATGGCAGCTTCCACAGCAGTAGTTAAGGGAGCAAGATTTCAGATGAGATATTCAGTTTCATCTCCGATCTTACTGGTCTCAGAAAAAGGACCCTCTCTCCAAACTGGTTCCAGTCTCTCAAACCTTAGTCCAGGCCCTCCAGTGTTGGCTGGAGGAAGACTATCTTCGACAAGGGGTTCCCTTTATCAGTCAAGTCCCTTCTGTGACTCTCACCACAGATGCCTCCCTGCTGGGCTGGAGAGCCCACCTAGATCATCTTACAGCTCAGGGAACCTTGTCACACCAGGAGTCCCTTCTACACATAAATCTCCTCGAATTAAGACTTTCTAGCACTTCAGACATTCTCAACTGTGGTTCAGGGGAAAGTGGTGCAGATCAGGACAGACAATACCACAACCATGTGGCACATCAACAAGCAAGAAGGCACTCTGTCTTCGGCCTTGTGCACAGAGGTCATGAAAGTATGGTCACTAGATTATTCCCGGATGGCTGTGCATCTCCCAGGGAAGGACAGCATTCTTGCAGATGCTCTCAGGGCCATCACGAATGGACCCTGAACCCTCTATTTCTTAGTCATTTGCGAGAGATGGGGCACTACAGAGAGAGAGAGAGAGCTCTTTGCAGCCCCGGACAATCATCAACTTCTACTTTATTGTTGCAGACCACCCCTTCTGGGTCCTGTCACTCAGGATGATGTTCTACTGAATTGGACTAGCAGGTTTCTGTATGCATTTCCTCCTTTTCCTCTGATATTAAGGGTCCTGATAAAAATCAGGTCTCAACCTTGCAAGGTGATCCTGGTGGATCCAGATTGGGCCAGGCAGCCTTGGTGTCATCTACTGTTGTCACTGTCAGTCACAAAGTGATGCTAGGTTTGGCACGGCTGTGCTGCAAGTTATCCCTTTACTCTCCGGAGCAGTTCAAGTGCTGAGGCTAACTGCATATAGTCAGAATACAGCAAGACTCCATTAGAAAAAACATTACTATGGTGAGTAATGTTTTCTCGCACCCTTATAGTTAGGGTTGAGTAAGCTGTTTAATGCTGAGTCCCAATTTTTGTACCTTAATAACTTTGCCGTCCTTTGACAAAATAACACAGATTTTGGCATGCGCGGTCAGGCTCTCAGAATCTCAAGAAATGTAAACGTGCTGTGTCGACACCTTGTTCTGTTTTCGAGATATGGAGCACCAAAAAGTAGGAAAAAAAAAATACATTTGGTTTCCCTATGCTTAACATTGGTTATTTTCTGCTGTCACCTGCAGCCTAGACGGTGCAGAATTTTTAAAGCACATTTTCAGGGATAAAGGGGCCCATGCCAAGGGTGTGCCTTTAGAAAGTTTCATGAAAAAATATTATAGGATTCCAGAGATGCGATTTTAGAGTTACTATCCTGACATGGTTTAAAAAAAAAAAAAAAAAAAAGTCACTAGTTTCATGATTTGTTTCTTCTTTCACACTCAAACATTGAAAACACATAACAAACACCTGAACCTAGATAAATGGGACCCATTTAGCTAGATTCTGGTTTTGGTTTTTACTTTTCTGGGCACCCCAAAATCCAGGGTGCCCAGCTTTGCAAGAGGAGCTGTTCAGCCACGTTCTTTACATGAGAACAGTGGAACTTTCAGTTCTGCAGCCACAGCTGGGAAGTCCTGCTGCGGGCTACAATGAGAGCAGTGAGCTACTGATCCCCTGTTCTGTCTGTCTATCTGTCTATCTAACCATCCAATCTACCAACCTACCTATTTTATTATTTATTAAGTGGACTGGGGTCTGCCCCCTGGTACCGCTTCTTTCTCCCCCCCCCTTTGCGTCGCCATTTTAAACATCTTGTATTACATAAGCAGATTGGGGTGCCCACCCCAGGTACCTCTTATCTTGCTGTCCTACCCTCCAGGTCTCTTGCCCAGTTCCCATTTTGTAGGTGTGTCACCGGGGTCCCTAGTGTCGGATAAGTCCCCTGAAGAAAAGAAAACTATCCCTTATGTGTGGTGTTTGAGTGTTTTTTTTTTTTTTAATCTTCTAAAAAAATCCCTTGCTGATTCACCCCCGCCCGACCTCCCTCTTTTACCCACCACCTACACCCTCACTCACTTGAACAAGTCCCATGGCGAAGATTTGCTCTGATCGAAGACTCATCTTGCTGCTGGAACCGCTGACTGCAATATAAGAAACTAAAGTGCAGTTTAGTGTATTGCAATGGGGTTCTGAACTTTGATGTATAACTTTGTCAATTTTTTTATATTTTGACCCCAGATTTTCAACATGGCCTTTTTAGGATCTCACCTCATGACCATTGGTGGTGGAATTATGCAGATCAGGCCCAAAAGGCAATTTCGCGGTCGCTTGGTGGAATCACCTTTAAGGCAAGATTTGAACATTTTCACCACGCTGGTTCATGAGGTGGGAATCATATGAAGGCTGTGTTTAAAATCTGGGGTCAAAATATGCACAGATGGCAAAGTTATGCATGTACGTTGAAATATTTTGACCCTCTGCACCTGGGAGAGCCGAAATTTTGTTTATGGACTCAACTCCTTATTTTGAAACTGGTGCTACAGACAAAAAAATTCAAAATTTGTATTTTTTGTTTTTCAAGCAAAAGTCTGAGAAAGAAATAATATGTATTAGATGATGTCTTTTATTAGGTTATAGTCTGTGTATAAACCAGCAGGAAAGCTGAGCACCACTACTGTAATCAAATTTAGAAGTGCCAAAAAGGCAAATACTGGTAAGTAAATAGACTTTCAAACAACATGAAGTCTTGCTATATTCTGACATATGCAGTGAGTCCCAACCTTCGAACTGCTCCGGAGGTGAAAGAGTTAACTTTCCATGCCAGGCTTGGAATGCTGAGCTCGAGCTCGGTTGAAAACTGTCTGTTGTTCTTCAAACTCAAACCGTCAGATTCTTTACTTCGCCTCACTGAACAGTCGCTCTGGAGATTTCTCCTTCTGCTCGGTTCATTTTGTCGGTTAAAGTATTATTTTCTCGTTTTTTCGACCGAATTTAAAACTCAACCGGTCGGTTCAAGCTCTGTCTGTGGTATTTGTGAGTACTAGATAGGTTTACATTAATTCTCTTCTGTGTGGAACTTGTAAACTGTTAATCGGTTCGGTTCATCAGGTTGTTTAAAATATCTTAATCTGTGATTTAGAGTGTGGTTAACGGTTCTTATCGGTTCAAAAAAAAAAGAAAAACGGAATTTCTTACGTTTTTTTCCACGACCTGTGACACGGTTGGGAACTGATAAGAGGGTCTTGCCTGGCGGATTGCCATAAACGGGTAAGTTTGGTTAGGACTGGCACTATGTCTGAGAAACCCAAAAGAAAAACCGGGCCCACTGGGTTTCAACACTGCAGTGTGTGTGTGGGAAGCCTTTGCCAGGCTGCCCCCACCACCTGTGTTATTGTCTGGGGTTTGACCACCTCATTGCAGACTGCCAGATTTGTAAAAATTTTCCTGCAGCTACCCTGGAAAAGAGAGTTGGTAGGCTCCAGGGAAAGGAGGCAAAAGTCGCTGAGCCGGATGGCCAGCCGGTTGATTCAACCCGAACCAGAAGAATGCCCTGTAACCAGGGCGAGACTTCTTCGGGCAAAAGGAGAGCCGACTCTGAGGGGTCGGTTCCAGCAAAAAGGACTAGGAAATCAGCTGGTGTGGAGCCAAAACTTTCCTCTCCCACCGCTGAAGAGATAGCCAAAGCGATTTAAATTGTCCAGTCGCTTTCCCCGGTTCCGACCGAACCGGTACCACCAGGTAAGCGCCCGGTTCGGCCGGTTCCATCTGTTCAAGACTCTGATGTAGAGGAATATTATGAACTGGATGAGGGGGAAGAGGAGTATGAGGAGAGTGAATGTGGATTTGAAAGTCTGGATGTGCCCATTGACCTGGACATCTCCCCAGACAAACCTTCAGGAGTGTCTCCTCCTAGGCTTTCGGAGTCCCCTTCTCATTTTATTTTTTATAAAAAAGTGGCTGAAACCCTTCAGCTCCCTATGGAGGAAGCTGTGGATGATCAAGAGGAGCCTGACTATGTGGAAATGATGGTTATCCCAGAGTCTAGGAGACTGTCTATTCCCTTGCATAAATCTTTTGGGAAACAGACTTTTTTTTAAATTCTAAAAACTCCTCACACTATACCTCCTGTGGATAAGAGAATGGACAAGAGTACACATTATCAGGCTCTGATATGGAGTTCCTTTCACAACAATGCAGCCATGTTGGGGTGGTGCAGGCTGCAGCCTGTGACAAGGCAAATATTCCCTTGGCCTCACACCCCCCGGACAAGGACTCCAGGAAGATTGATGCCATGGCAAAGAAACAGTACATGGCAGCATCCTTGGGACTCAGACAGGCAAATTATATGGCTTATGTTGCTAGATATCAGAAATTCAGATGGGATACTGTTATGGCTCTAGCAAAACAGCTGGCCAGCTTGCCAAGGAGCTGGAGCAGGTGGCTGCTGATGGTATTGAGGCATCTATGGTGCAATTTCATGCTGCAGTGGACTCAAATGATGTGCCATCAAGAGTCATGGCTACATCTGTGGCACTTCGCAGAATCGCTTGGCTCAGATGTACTAGCCTGTCACAGGATACCCAGACTAAGGCCATGGATTTTCCTGTTGTGGGTAATTCCCTGTTTGGGGAGCAGACAGAGAATTACATGAAGAAAATGGATGAGTATAGGACCACCTATAGGAGTGCACAGGCCAAGGAAAGGCAGGCCACTCCTCAAAGGCAGCATCCCAGGGGCAGGGGCAGGCCTTTTTACCAAGCCCAGGCCTCCTCTTCAGTTAATACCCAGAGGGGGTTCTTTAGAGGGAGGGGCAGAAGGGGTGCCAGCAGGCCTGTTTCCACCCCTCAGCCCAAAGCCCCTGCCAAGCAGGCACCCTGATGGGGTTGCCAGGGCCGATTCTCAACTTCCTGTAGGGGGCAGGCTGGCTTACTTTGTCCAGGACTGGGAGTCTCTGACATCAGACAAGTGGGTCCTGGAAGTAGTAAGCCAGGGACTGGTTCTCAGCTTCAAAAAGTTTCCAAAGATGAGAACCAGATCCTTTCCACCTGCAAATCCATCAGAGACACTTGCCCTAGAGGCAGAAGTCTCTTCCCTCCTGGCTCTCAGAGCTGTGGAAAGGATTCCACCCCTACACCAGGGCAAAGGGTTGTACTCCAGGTACTTCCTTACCCCAAAAAAGACAGGAGAATGGCGGCCCATCCTGGATCTCAGATACTTAAACAAGCACCTTTTAAAACCAAAATTCAAAATGGTGACTCTGGGAATTATTCTATCCTCTCTAAGGCCAGGGGACTGGCTAGCGTCCCTGGACCTCAAGGATGCCTACTTCCATATTCTCATCAGAAGCTCCCATCGAAAGTACTGCCCTCAGGCCATTACCAGTTCAGTGCAATGCCCTTTGGCCTCACCTCTGCTCCAAGGGTATTCACAAAATGCCTGGCAGTAGCAGTTGCTTCTATAAGAAAGCAAAGAATTGCCATCTTCCCTTACGTGGACGACTGGCTCATAGTGGGCCAGTCCCCAGACCAAGTCAGGTTACACTTACAGATAACTCAGCAAACTGCTCACCTCTCTAGGTTTCCTCCTGAATCTCTCGAAGTCAGTTCTAGAGCCTGTCCAGCTCCTCACCTTCATAGGCACAGAACTGAACACAGAGAAGGCCAGAGCCTTCCTTCCTTTGAACAGGGCAAGGACCCTGGTGTCTCTTGCCACCTCATTCACCCTGCAGGTGTCTCGACCAGCAAGGCATTTTCTACAGCTCCTGGGGCACATGACTGCTTCTACAGCAGTAGTGTAGGGAGCCAGGTTTCAGATGAGGGACATTCAGTTCCATTTGAGAGCCTTTTGGTCTCAAAGGAAAGACCCTCTAACCAAATTGATCCCAGTGACTCGAACCCTGATCCAGGCCCTACAGTGGTGGCAGGATCAGAGCAATCTCAGACAAGGGGTTCCTTTTGTCACTCAGTCTCACTCTTTAATCCTTACAACAGATGCATCCCTCTTGGGATGGGGAGCTCACATGGGCGACCTCACCACCCAGGGGTTGTGGTCCCCTCAGGAATCTCTGCTCCACATCAATCTGTTTGAACTCAGGGCAGTTTTTCTAGCACTTCAAGCTTTTTCCAAATCTGTTCAGAACAAAGTTGTATAGGTCAGAACAGACAACATCACCACAGTGTGGTACATCAACAAGCAAGGGGGCACTTGGTCTACGGCCTTATGCACGAGGCAATTGATGTGGTCTCTGGCTTATTCCTAGACACCTCCCTTAGACAGTTCACCTCCCAAGCAGGACAATGTTCTGGCAGATGCTCTCAGCAGGATTTCCCAGGGCCATCACGAATGGTCACTGGACCCCCTGGTCTTGGAGGTGGTATTTGCCAGATGGGGCACCCAGCAGATAGATCTTTTTGCAGCCCCAGACAATCACCAACTTCCCCTTTTTTACTGCAGGCCCCCAGTGTTGGGCTCAGTCCCTCTGGATGCCTTAGTTCTCAATTGGGAAGTGCTAGTCAAAATCAGATCTCAACCCTGCAAGATGATCCTGATTGCTCCAGATTGGCCCAGACAACCCTGGTATCCACTTCTACTGTCCTTAGCAGTCCATCTTCCCCTTTGTATCCCCAGGAATCGCAACCTGTTAACCTGTGCTCAGGGAAGGGTTTGGTACCCGAACCTCAAATCTCTCAATCTCAAGGCCTGGCTCTTGAAGAGTTAGAGTTTGCTGGTTTACACCTCTCCCAAGGAGTCATGGATATCCTGAAGGCTTCTAGAAAACCTTCCACCAGGGCTACTTATAATTCCAAATGGAAGAGGTTTTCCATTTGGTGCTCTGAAAAGCATATTTCCCCAGACTCTGCTGATTTACCCACAGTCTTGGATTATATGGTCCACTTAAATACTTTGTGGCTGAGACCAGCTACCCTAAAAGTGCATCTGGCAGCTGTGTCTGCTTTTATTTCAGCAGGTAAGCCCTCTTCTCTTTCAGCTCACCCTGTATTCTCCAAGTTTTTCAAGGGATTGCTTCACACCAACCCTCCATTCAGGGACCCTGCCCCTGCTTGGGACCTTAATGTTTGCATTGCTCAGCTTATGCGACCTCCCTTTGAGCCTCTGTCTTCAGCAGAGCTTAAGTACTTGACTTGGAAGACTGTGTTTCTGGTAGCCATCACTTCTGCCAGATGCATAAGTGAACTACAAGCTTTGTCAGTGGAGCCTGATTTTATCTCCTTTCATAGAGATAAGGTGGTCCTCAGGACTAACAGGAAGTTCTAGGGACATGGATATGTTGTTCATCCACACTCATTGGCAGGTATCCTTGCCGCTTTAAATCTTGCCGGAAGGTCTTCAAGCTTGCTCCTCCCACCACCGGGTGGTATAACTCGGCTCCGCCCCATGGCCCTAGATCTTCTTACCGCTTGGAAGCTCAGGTTCCCTCCTTAGCGCTCTGCGTTTGAGACTGAGTTCCTATTTCTCCGTTCGCGTTTAAAAAAAAAAATAAATAAAAATAAATTTGCAAAAGACTTCCAGTCTTCTATCCCTCATGACTCTTGATGGACCATCGACTCGGTTGGAGATGCCCATGCGGGTGTGAAGATGTCTGGGCGGATCACACTCACGTGTGTCTACTGCTTAGGCCTTGAAGCACGACACGCGGGCTTGCGACCTGTGCTCATCTTTCTCGGCCTCGTCCTCGAAGGCCGTGCTGCCCGATTACAACTGGGCCGTCCGAGGCGTTTCCCTCAGTGAAGTCAAGGAGGCCCGGTTGGCCGGTGTCCGCGGCGGGCGGGCTCGGCGGATCAGCTTCCGCCGGATGGTCGCCCCTCGAAGGGCGGCGGGCGTATCTTCCTCGACGCGGCATTATCCCGCTCTCTCGGAGCTCTTCTTACCGGCTTCTTTTAAGGAGCTTTGTCTGTCCCTCTCCACTAAGGAAAGGAGCCTACATTGGCGGGACCTTATTCGGTCAAAAGAGGGACAGGAGGTAGAATCCCTCCGTCGGCGCTCTTGGGGAGGGGAAAGGTCCCTCTCCTGGGCCGTCGACCGTCGGCTTGATCGGAAGCCGCTACGCCGACCACTGGCCCTCACGGTGTCCCCGTCAGGTCAGTTGACGAGACTCCCACCCGATGAAGTGAGATTTTCTCGACCCATTGAACCAGCTATCGCCTTTAGCAGGCGAGATTCCCCTCTCCCGGTTCCCCAGGAGGAGTTGAGGATCCGTGGGCTCGCCTGCCTCCGGTTCCGGAGCCCTCGGATGCACCTTCGAGGCGAAGGAGTGCGGTTCAGCGACACCTCCCGCGCCGACCTCGAAATTCGAGACTCGGTCTCGGTCTCAGTCTCTTAGCGGTCCAGCAGTCCCACCGTCATAGGCGGTCTCGGTCTGGCACCCCGCTGATGGCAGCGTCGCCGCGTTCGTCTCGTCCTCCTCCCTCCGGATGAGGAAGCTTGGCGTAAGTGCGTCAGCAGTCGAGAGACCTTATGTTGCAACAACTCCTCCTGGCGGGAATAAGCCGGCCCGTGTCGCCTTCGGCCATTAAGTAACTGTCACGGAGCGGCCGACACAACCCTCGACTTATCCGAGGCCTATACAGGCGGTTGTTGGCCCAACCAGCTGCTCCACCGATTCGGTGGAACCTCGCCTCGGCACAATTGGGGCTCCGGCCAAGGATTCGGTCGGCTGGGGTCTACCCATCGGCTGTCATTACCCTACTCCCGATCGACCTCGGCAGGGAAGGGTGGCTCAGGCCAAGCAGCTCTTGAGGACTCTTCGAGTCCGAAGATGATTCCTCCCTTTTCTCCAGCGACTGGACTTGGAGTCTTCTTCAGAGAGTCAGTCAATGGGCGATAGCCCGTCGTCCTTCCTAGGACTACTTGGCTCATCTGGGTCCACGGGATGGAGCTCGAACCCGTTCCAAGCAGCCGAGTATCCCCCTCACGGAATTCTGGACCGAGGGTTCTCCGACGGAGGCCTTTCCGGTGGCTGAGGCCATAGTGGGTCCAGCACTGGAGCTTTGGCACTCTGCTTCCCTGCCCCTGCCTTGGCCAGGATGGCCAGGAAGTATCGCAGTCCCTACTGGTTCCTTGTCCGGTTTTGAACACCCCTCTGCTGAGGGTTGGTTACCGACAAGCGTTTTCAGAGCGCCCGGCTGCGCCAGGGATGTGGACAAACCTCCTGACAAGGAGTCCAAGAAATTGGACTATGTCGGGCGAAAAGTCTCGCTTCGTCCTCTCTCGGCCCTAAGTCAGGCCAGTTCGGCCGATCCTCATGGCACATTTTCTCATGCCCTGTTGGGCTCCTGGATGAGGTCATCCCTCATCTTCCCGCCCGATCTGCAGACTACGGTTAAGCAGGTGCGGGACCAGGGCAGGGCAGTGGCCAAACAGCAGCTCAGACTGCTTTGGATATAGGGGACTCATGTTAGCCAGATCGGTGGCGCAGTGGCTGTCGTCGATGAGCTTGCTGAGGATATCACCCTTAGCCGGATACCCAGCACAAGTTGGCGGATGTCCCCTTTTGAGGACTGACCTCTTGACCCTGGGGTGGAAGGTCACCTGCAGAGGATCGAAAAAGTCCAATGCTACCTTGGACTCGGTCTCTTCCGCTCAGAAGGACAAAGACGCGACCACAACCCCTAAGCCCTTTGTCCTTCTGTGCCTTTGGCCAGCCCTAGCAGTCAGGGCCAGCAGGCTCGGCCTTGGCATCCCAAACCCGCGGCTTCTCTAACAGGAGGCAGGAGGAAAAGGCCCAGGAGTCCCTGGCGGTCCCTCCTCCAAGCCTGCCCAGTGGCCAGGCTGGGGTGTCGCCCCATTCCGTCACCTTATTCTGGGTCCCCACGTGAAGGCACTCAGCACTTCCGTTCCGCCTGGTCCGCTGTTCCACCCGGACAGGTGGGTCTTAGAGGTGGTGGGAAGAGGCCTGCCTCTGGAATTCGAGCAGGCACCACCCTTGCAGCCACCGTCGCCTCGGGGAGCCGGGATCCCAGCCTCACTGGCGGCTCGTGAGCCGTCGCTCTCCTCACTCCAGAGGAGGTGATAAGAGAGGTGGTGGACTCCCTTCAGACCCAGGGTTTGTGTCCAGGTAGTTTCCTGGTTCCGAAGTGGGACAGGGGGCTGGCGCCCATTCTCGACCTCCACGACCTAAACAAGTTCCTAAGGTCTCGAACCTTCAGGATGGTCACTCGGCTCAGATAATACCATCCTTGGAGCGGGCGTGTGGTTCTGCTCTCTGGACTTGCAGGGCCCGCGTTTTTCCCGTCCTACAATCCGTCTCCACCAGAGATTCGCCCAAGCTTCAGTGGAAGGATCCCTCTTGAGTTCAAGCCATGCCCTAGAAACTTGTCTCTCAAGCTCCCAGGGTCTTCACCAAATGCATGGCAGTGGTGACAGCACATTCCCTCGACGGCCTGAGGGGGTCGGGTGTACCTCACCTGGACGACTGGCTGATAGCAGCTCCCTCCAGGAAGGAGGCAGAGTGGTCCAGAAATCTGGCCCTCCAGGTCTGCTCTCAACTGGGCCTCCCTTATCAAGCGAGGCCAGAGTCGGAACTCGAGCGAAGCAGGTGATTCTATTCATCAGGCGCCAGCTCGACTCTCTTGAGCCAGGCCGGCTCCCGCGGACAGGGCCGAGGTTCTTTCCTCCTTTGCCCGATCATTTCTGGTTGGGCAATGCGCCTGCCCGGGACTTCCTCGCCTCCCCGGGTCTCATGGCGGCCTGCACCAGCGTGGTCCGTTGGGCCCGCTGGACATGCGTCCCTTCAGTGGGGACTGGCCAGCCAGTGGTCCTGGCAGCTGCGATCCTTTGGACCAGCGTAGCCGGTGACACAGGGATGGGCGGCTCTCCAGTGGTGGACCGTTCCAGATCATTTGCAGGAGGGGAGCGTCCGTTCGTCAGCCCGAGCAGCGGTCTCTCTATCGACCGATGCCTCTCTGATGGGTTGGGGTGCCCATCTGGGGAACACCGGGCTCATGGCCTCTGGTCCTCGCGAGTCGATGCCACATCAACCTGCTGGAGCTCCCGGCGGTCCGCCTAGCTCTCACCGCCTTTGCTCCGTTCCTCGGGGTCAAGTGGTCCGAGTCAGGCGGACAATACCACGACCATGTACTATCTAAACCGCCAGGGGCGGGGCGCTCCATGCTACTATGCAAGGCTCTCCGCATTTGGTCACTCGTGCGCGGCCTGGAGGCGGATCTCCTAGCCATTCACGTGGCAGGGCCTCCAACACCCTGGCCGATGCCCTGAGCCGGATAGGGCTGCATCACAGTGGTCTCTCCTACGGAGTAGTACAGCATCTGTTCTCCCATTGGGGCACACCTCAGGTGGACCTGTTTGCCTCCAGGGAGAGCAGGCTGAGCCTGTTCCATGCCGCCCCCTCAGCAGGGCTCGCTGCAGGGATGCCTTCTCGAGGCAGTGGACCCCGGGCCTCTTGCGCCTTTCCCCATTTCCCTTGATCCACAAGGTGCTTCTCAAGGCGAGAGGGACAAGGCGCAGGTGATTCTGATAGCCCCAGACTGGCCTCGCCAGTTCTGGTACCCAGATCTCCTCAGTCTCAGCTCCAGGACTCATGGCAGCTTCCAGCTCGCCCGGACCTGCTCTCAGTCAATCAGGGAAGGTGTTCCATCCGGACCTTCAATCCCTGCACCTGTGCGCCTGGTTCCTGGCGGCTAGAGTTCCAGGCCTTGGGTCTTTCGGCGAAGTCCTCAGTGTAGTTGAGGCGTCCCGTAGAGTCGACCAGAAAATGCTATGCCTTCAAATGGAAAAGGTTTTCCATTTGGTGTCAGAAACAAGGGCTTGGACCCTTCCTCCTGTTCCTTGGCAAGCATCTTGGACTATTTATGGTCCCTTTCTAGTCAAGGGCTTAGGTCGTCGACCCTAAGGGTGCACCTGGCAGCCATCTCTGCTTCGGGCGCGGGCGGGAAGCAGTCGATGAGTGCAGGAGAAGGTGGTCTGGCTTTTTCAAGGCCTTGATCACATTTCCCTCAGTCTTGGGAACCCCCACCTCCGTGGGATCTACTGCTGGTACTGGCAAAGCTCATGGACAAGCCATTGAACCTATGCACAGTGTGTTCTCTCTCACCTGTCGTGGAAGACCACCTTCTTGGTGGCTATCACGTCAGCCAGAAGGATGGGAGAGCTCCAGGCGCTTTCCATCGAGTCTCGTTACCTGGTCTTCCACAGGGACAAGGTTGTCCTGCGCCCCCACCCGAAATTCCTTCCGAAGGTTGTGTCGGAGTTTCACCTTAACCAGGTGTTGACTCTGTCGGTGTTCTACCCCAATCACACCTCGGAGACCGAATATGGGCTCCATACTCTGGACCCTAGAAGGGCGCTTATTATAAGGAGCGCACGGTTGAAATTGGGAGGTTCTACAGCTGTTTGTCACCTCGCTGAAGCCGCATCTGGCAGACCTGCAGCCAAGCGGACGATAAGCAGGTGGGTAACCTCCTGCATAGATCTCTGCTATAAGTTGGCGGGCATGGAGCCTCCCAGAGGGATAAGGAGCTCATTCACCGCCATACTGCTGTGATGGCTGCTTCCAGGGACGTCCCTATCCAGGAAATCTGCAGGGCTGCTACCTGGAAGTCAGCAAACACCTTTATTACCCATTACCACATCGACCTTGAGTCACGCCCGGGATGCTGGTTTTGGGGCCTCGGTTCTCAGTCTCTCTTTCCCAAGTAAGTATTGGGGTGTCGTTCTTGCTCCTCCTCCCGGAGAACTGCTAGGAGTCTGCCAATGAGTGTGGATGAACAACATATCCATGTCCTAAAATACAGGTTACTCACCTGTAACAGGAGTTCTAGAATGGTGCTTGTGTTGTTCCATCACCCCATTTCCATTTCTCCGGCCGGCGCACAACCTGAGCTTCCAGCGGGCCAGATCTGGCGTCATGGGGCGGAGCCGAGAGTTATACCACCCGGGTGGGTGGGAGGAGCAAGCTTGAAGACCTTCCGGCAAGATTTAAAGCGGCAAGGATACCTGCCAATGAGTGTGGATGAACAACATATACCATTCCTAGAACTCCTGTTACAGGTGAGTAACCTGTATTTCTTGCCTAAGGTGGTTTCAGATTTCCACCTTAATCAATCTACATCTCTTCCAGTGTACTTCACTGACCATTCCTCCTCTGGCGAGAGGAGGCTGCACAGCTTAGATGTGAAGAGAGCCCTTAGTTACTACATAGAGCGTACCAAGGGTCACAGGTTTGGCCCCCTCCAACTGTTCCCTCTTATGGTGAGGTTGGTAAAGGAAACCTGCCACTAAAAGATCCATTGCCAGGTGGATTGTCTCTTGTATCCAATTTGCTATGAAAACTGGGTAAGGTTCCTCCTCAGGCCTGAGGGCTCACTCTACCAGAGGTACAGCTGCTTCCCTGGCTGCTGCCAGGGACATCCTATTCTAGAGATATGTCAAAGCTACCTGGAAAACAGTTCACACTTTTTACCAAACATTACTCCTGGACATCCAGGCTAGGAGTGATGCTGGTTTAACACAGCTGTGCTTCAGAGCCTATTTCTAAGAGGTTCTGTCCCTCCTCCATTGAGGTGCTGCTTTGTAGTCTGCATATGTCAGAATATAGCAAGACTTCATGTTGTTTGAAGAAAAATTACTCACCTTAGTAATGTTGTTTCTTCTAGTGGAGTCTTGCTATATTCTGACCTCCCCCTCCCGCCTGCCCCTCTCAGAACCTCTGTTTTTGGGATGTGGGTGGGCAGTGCAGTGTAGGCACTTAGTAGTAGCCCACCTTGTTGTTTTCACCCCTCCTTTCTTGGGGTGACTTGGTGTTGTGTTTTTCATTTTTTGGGTCTCCTGACTTGAGTCTTTGTTTTGGGACCAAAAAATGTGTTCTTACGTTTAGTAGCCAGTTGGCTAGTGTAGGTTTACAGCTTCCACACAGGACCTCAGTGAGTTTAGCTCGTAAAGATCTGACGGTTTGAATTTGAAGAACAACAGACAGAGTTTTCAACCGAGCTCGAGCTCAACATTCCATGCCTGGCATGGAAAGTTAACTCTTTCACCTTCGGAGCAGTTCGAAGGTTGGGACTCGCTGCATATGTCAGAATATAGCAAGACTCCATTAGAAGAAACAACATTACTAAGGTGAGTAATTTTTTCTTATTGTAACTTAGTTTTGCAGGTACTAATTGTGAATAGCCACTTATCACGGGAACACCGGCAGAGAAGTGGAAAACACGCCGACCGATTTCGCGCATTAGTGTGTCATCCGGGAGTGCCAACTATCTTCTGCTAATGGTTTAAATACTGAGTGGTTTTAAAGACATAGTGTTACAATACATAAAGTGCAACATAAACAAACCAAACCCAATTTTTCATACAGTGCAATAAATTGAAAACCGTTAAATATATTCAGTAAGAGCAACAGTGTGATGCCATTACTTATAATGGCTCACACTTAGATTTGATTATGAATCAAAGTGTCCAAAAAGTGTACATACGTACAAAAGGGGAGGGGAGTGGGGGACTGGATTCAAAATATGAAATGAAACAAAATGCAGGGGAATAAATGGGAGACTGACATTACTATAACAGATGCAATAAATGAAATGCAGTAGCCACTGTGTCATGCAGCGGTCATCCAAAATTGCTGCTATGAATAAAAATAAAAACACAAGTTTAGTGCTATATAATGAAACGGCCAACTATCTCGATCCAGCACTGGTGCAAAATCCGCATCCTAAATAACAGCAGGGCATTAGAACCCCCCAAAACAAAACACCAAAATAAATATATAATAGCTCACACACATAAATCATCTTAAATGCCAGCTATAAGGTATACCACCTAAAATTCATCATATGAAAATGTTTATAGAAATTAGTCAGTAGACATGGGCAAATATAAAAAGCCATAGTGGCAATCCAAAAAAAAAGTCATAAAAGATTAAAGGAAACACTGCATATTAATATGAACATTTTCTTGTACTGCATCATAAAACACGGGCACCAAAAATACATCCTCTGATCTCTCATATCCCAGAGATATTCATATTGGCAACAGGGCAAAAGCAAAACAAAACCAAAAAATTGCATTTCAGAAAGGCTTGTAATTCAATGTTATTATTGAGTCCTGGATGTTTAGGTCCCCTAGAGCGGGGATCTTCAATTAGTGGCCCGCAGTCCAGATCTGGCCCGTGACAGCCTTCTCTTTGGCCCAGACATTTCCAAATGTAGTGTGTTTTAGAGTCAGTTCTGCTTATTTTTTTGGGGGACTGGGAGAGCCACTGAAGCAGCTTGATTCTGCTGACCTGCTATAGGGCACACTGGCAGCAGGACGAACTTGCTGCAGGGCAGTGAGCAGCATGGAGCGAGTGCCACTGTTTCACATGGTCGAGAGGGATTGGTGGCCTCTACACATGCACAATGTTGCTCAGTCGGGTGGCATGTTTTCGATCTGGTTCCCTCCCCCATTGTTTACCACGTCCGGCATGCCATGTCTGTTTTGCTTGTTTGACAGCATTGGAGGTAATTCGACTGGTGGTCATATGGTGCTACAGGAATTGTGAACGGGTGGACAGAACCGGGGGCAGAACCGAAAACAGATGTTTTAGGTTGGGAACGAATGGAGACACCACGTTTGGACGAGGCACCAAGCTTTGAAGGACCATGATTGTCCTTTTGTGAAGTCTGAGAATACCTCTCGAGTGGTGAGAAGAGCACTTTTGGGCATGCACTTAATCAGATACTTATGGCTGCAACATAAAGGGGTCGGTAGGTGAGGTGTACGTGATCCCTTCCCTAGTGCGTAGATCCAAAAAGACACTCTTTGAGAGTAAGATGTTATGGTTGTCCCTCCCCCCTTGCCCATGTTACGCACTCTGTTCACGAAAAATGAATTGATGCTGTGTCCCATCCTGCATGTGCTAAGTATGATTGTATAGAGCACTGCATCCATCCGTGTTAGGAACAGAGTCCAGGTGCTCACCCAATCCTTATCCTCCCCACATAGAATGCTTGGCAACTACAAGTAGCAATTATATTACTATACTGTATAGTAGAACATTGTTTTGCATAGAATTCCATCCCTTTCAAAATGCTGTTGTACCACAGTTCAGTGGTCACGGAATCTGATTGTACCCTTCTGTGGTACAACATTCTGACACCTCTAGAGAATGCACAAGTCAGTTCTGCTCTGAAAACTAAAAACCATTGTATGTACATTTCACATATTACTATATACTTTAAAAAATACAGGATGAGCAAATTTATGCCCAACCAGTGTGTTCTGCCACTCTGGGGTTCTGATATCTCATGGACCTCTTGTGCTTAGCTCTTGAGGTCAGAGGGAATTGTAACCCCGCTGTGGCAGAATGCACTGGTTGTGTATACTTACCCATCCAGCATTCTCTTTCTGGGTACTGCAGTTGATACATTTCAGGATTTTATATTCTTTCTTGCTGTTCTTCTCTCACTTTGCATATCAGTTGTGTATTGTACCCCCTGGCTAAAAATCTGTTTTGCATTTTTGTAGACCTGTGTTCAAAAGTGGTTTCAGTAGAGCAGCTCCTCTTAATTCTGAAGAACCGAGACTGTAGTATGTTATTGATGGTGTGACGTGGGTGGCAGCTACTGGAATGGAGGATACTGTGCCTATCCATACACTTCCTGTAAAGATCCATGGCAATGGATCCTGCCCTGGTTTTGTATATGTCCTAATCCAAAAAGGTGGTGATATCCAGATTCTAATTTATTGTGAAACTTATGTTCAAGGTAGGGGTTGCGTTCAGGATTGGATACCACCTCCCTCTTCCAGAAGCCCATGTAATGGTTGGCATAATTGGGGGCAAAAGTTACCCCCATTGCTGTACCCTTCACCTGGAGAAAATAAATATTGTCCCTAGAAGAGCTTTTGTATATAAGTTGACAACCTTCCACTGTCTGGGTAAATTTTGTTGCAGTAACCAGAACTGAAGAAAATATTTCTGTAATTTAGGGAGTTATACTGGAAGTCTAAAACCCTATAGCATTGTGAATATCAATTCTTAGCAGAACCTAAACTTTCTGAATGATGATCTGCATCCTGTGGAGATGGAGTAGGGAGTAGCAGTTTCAGTGCTTGAACAGTACTGTGTCTGTGTCACTTTGTTGTCAGTGGGAATTACTTACAGTATGGGGTAATGTGCACTCAACCAAGGGCTCTAGCTATATGGTTCGGTGGTTGGTGCTCAGACCAGCATTGTTCCAGCTGTTCACTAGTGACAGTGGGGATGGCATTAATGGCATCTGCCTTTTGCATATGACACCAACCTGGTAGAAGGGTTTTTTTCCTCATGAGTGGTCTGTAATAAACCTTTTTGATTTGCAAAGAAGCAAATCTCTGCTACATTTTTGTTGAGTGGAGCTACTTGTGTATACTTGTAGCGATTTGGGCTAGCCGCTCAAGCTGTACCACCTCAGTTTCTAGAAGCACGCTGCCTTTTGTTTTTGTTAGAAGGGGACAAGGACCTGCAGGAGGACCTTGTAAAACTAGAGAGGTGATCTGGCAACTGGGGTTCAGTGCTAAAAAGTGCAAGGTCATGCACATCAGTGGCAAGAACCTGAGGACTGACTACAGATTGGGGTCAAGATCTCTGTATCTGAGCAGGAAAAGGATTTCGGGATAGCTGATAACCTGCAACCTAAAACAATCTACACAGTGCAAGAAGGGTGCGATCAAGGCTAACAGGATGCTGGGGTGTATAGCTAGAGGTTTACAAGCAGAATGGAGGAAGTTATTCTGCTGCTGAACAGGTCTTTGGTGTGGCTGCACTTGGAATACTGTATCCGTTACCAGAGCCGCAACCGGAGGAAGGATATACACCAACTCAAGGCAGTAAAGAAGAGGGTGATGAAGTTGATTCGGGGCTAGCAGGATAGTACATATGAAGACAAGACTGATGAACCTTAATTCAGTATGTACCTTAATACAGTATGTGGGTTGATATGATTAAAACCATCATGTACCTTAAAGGTACAGTATAAATAAGATGGATATTGGGAACCTCTTTTGCCTGAGTGTGAAACCAAGAACACAAGGATGGCCCTGCTACAAAACTGGCAGGGGGAAGGTTTAAAAAGGGTGCCAAGAGACTCTTCTTTACGGAGTGAGTGGTGTCATGGTGGAACGAACTCCTGTCTGAGGTTATTATCCAGAAGATAGTGGTTGGGTTCAAGAGGGGGTGGGACAGGGTGAAGAAGAGAATCAGGGTTGATGGGAGTGGGGCAGGACTCACTTTAAATCACCTGAACAGGAGGCTTTGCATCAGGCAGACTTGATAGACCTCATTGCCTTCTTTTTTTCCGGGGGGGGGGGGCATGACGACGTGAAGCTGGGTGGGGGGGAAAAAAGGAACACAGAAAGAACATGCTAATACAGTCAGTACTCAGATATCTGGTGACGGTTATGTGAGAGAAACTGTTAAGTGCATTATTTTCTGTCTGATGGTCTGAAATCATGGAAACTATTTAGAAATGCAGGAAAAGAGTTTTTGGTGATACTGCAGTGCTTTAATGACTCTAGATACGAAGTAAAACACTAATAAAATACAGCTTAAAATGTTAAATGGTCTTTTTTTCTTATTTTTAGCATGTTCACTGTGCAGTTCTGTAGTGCTACTGTATTTTTGCAGTACATTTTCTACTTTTTAAACCAATTCCCCTTGTTACAGTACAGTAATCAAAACAATACCCTGTACCCCATCTCAAGAAATTGGCATTTTTCAGTTTCATGAAAATCATTCTACCACACCATCACAAAGCATGGCATCCCCCCCCCAAAAAAAAAATACGAAAGCATGTCAATTTATGTTGAAGAAATCCATATTCTGTTCAGCATATCCCAAGGCAACTTCCAATCCACGATGGGCATCCACTGTGGACAGGGATTTCTAGGGACATGGATATGTTGTTCATCCACACTGTCTGGCAGGTATCCTTGCCGCTTTAAATCTTGCCGGAAGGTCTTCAAGCTGGCTCCTCACACCCACCCGGGTGGTAAAACTCTTGGCTCCGCCCCATGACGCCAGATCTTCCTTACTGCTTGGAAGCTCAGGTTCCCTCCTTAACGTTCTGTGTATAAGACTGGTTCCTAATTCTTCGATTTTTTTTTTTTTTTTTAATTTAAAAGTTTTTTGCTTAAAAGACTTCGGTCTTCTCTCCCTTGCGGCTCACGATGGACAAATCGACTCCCGGTTTCTGGAGATGCCCTTCTTGAATGAAGATGTCTCGAATGGATCCACTCCACGTGCGTCTACTGTCTAGGCCCTGAACGCGACCATGAGCCTCGACCTGTGCTCTTCCTTTTTGGCCCTCGTCTTGAAGACTGTGCTGCCGGCTTACAACTGGGGGCGTCAGCGTTTTCCTCGGTGAAGTCAAAGAGGTCCGGTCGGCAGTTTCAGCCAATGACCAGGCTTCGGCTGATCAGCTCGAGCAGATGACGCCCTTGAAGAGGAGGCGGCGGGGCCGCTTCTACTCGGCTCGGCATTTGTCCGCTTTCTCTCGGTGCCTCTTATTCAGCTTCTTTTAAGGAGCTTTGTCTGACCCTCTTTACTAAAGGTGAGGACAACTTCTGCTGGACCGTTTTCGGTCCAAAGAGAGACAAGGGTAAAGTCCCGTTGGCGCTCTCGGGGCGGGAAAGATCCCTCTCCCGCGTTGTCGACCGTCGACTTGGTCGACCGCTCGGCTTCGCCACTGGTCTCACGGGTCCCCGTCAGGCCAGTTGACCGAGACTCCCGTTGACGCGTTGAGATTTTTCTCGACCTGTTGGACGGGTTGTCGGCAGGAGAAGCCGAGAATCCCCTCTCCCCGGTTCCCCCGGTGGGAGTTGAGGACCCGTTGGCTTGTCTGTGCCTCGGTTCCGGAGCCCGGATTGAACCCTCGAACCGAGGGGAGTACGGTTCCCACGACACCTCCCGCACCGTCCTCGGGAAACAGAGGTTCTCTGTCTCGGACTTCTTGGCGGTCCAGCTGATCCCGCCCGTCATAAGTGATCTCGGTCTCGACGCAGCGGCAAGTAACGCTGCGCTCGTCCTCTTCCTCCTCCTTGGGCGAGGGAGGCCTCGATGTAAGTTGCGTTGGCGATAGGAGACCTCATGTGGCAGCAGCTCCTTCTGACCGGGGAACAAGCCGGCGCCGTCGCCTTTCGACCATTAAGTGGCTGTCACGGGCGGCGAAACAACTCCTCGTTTATCCGAGGCCTGTTTCAGGCGGTTGTTCGGCCAAAACCAGCTGCCCCACCGATTCCGGTGGAACCTCCGCCTCCACAGCCGTTATTTGGGGCCCCGACCAAGAATTCTCGGTCGGTTCAGGGACTGCCCCATAGGCTGTCTGTCACCCTCACTCCCGATTGACCTCGGCAGGTGGAGGGTGGCTCAGGCCCGAGGCAGCTCTTTGAGGACTCTTACGAGTCCGAAGAAGATTCCTCCCTTTTCTCCAAGCGAATGGACTTGGAGTCCTCAGGAGGACAGTCGGTGGACGATAGCCCTTTGTCCTTCCTGGGATTGCTTCGGCTCATCTCGGAGTCCACCGGGATGAAGCTCTAACCCGTTTCTAAGCGGGCCAGGTATCCCCTCATGGAGATTCTGGACCGAGGGGATTCCCTTACGGAGGCCTTTCCGGTGGCCGAGGCCATAGTGGGCCCGGCCTTGGAGCTCTGGCAGCGCCCTGCTTCCTGCCCTGCGCCTTCGGCCAGGATGGCCAGGAAGTATGCGGTCCCTACTGGTTCCTTCTCCGGTTTTTCGGAACACCCCTCGGCCGAGGGGTTAGTTACCGACAGCGTTTTCCGTCGCACCGGGAATGCTAGGGATGTGGACAAACCTTCCGACAAGGAGTCCAAGAAATTGGACTATGCCGGGCGAAAAGTCTACGCTGCGTCCTCCCTCGGCCTTCGCCAGGCCAGTTCGGCCGTCCTCATGGCACATTTCTCTCACGCCCTGTTGGGCTCCCTGGATGAGGTCGTCCCTCATCTTTCCGCGGATCTGCAGACCACGGTTAGGCAGGTGCGGGACCAGGACAGGGCAGTGGCCAAACAGCAGCTTCAGACTGCTTTGGACATTGGGGACTCATGTGCCAGGTCTGTGGTGGCCGCAGTGGCTATGCGTCGTTGGGCTTGGCTGAGGATATCCACCTTCACTTCGGATACCCAGCACAAGTTGGCGGATGTCCCTTTCTTGGGGACCGACCTCTTCGGCCCTGGGGTGGAAGGTCACCTGCAGAGGATCGAGAAGTCCAATGCTACCTTGGACTCTGTCTCATCTGCTCAGAAGGACAAAGGCCGCAAACCACAGCCTAAGCCCTTTCGTCCCTCTGTGCCCGCGGCACGTCCAGCCCAGCAACGTCGGGGCCAGCAGGCACGAGCTTGGCATCCCAAGCCCAAGCCGTCGGCTTCCTCCAACAGGAAGCAGGGAGGTAAAGGCCCAGGAGGTCCCTCGGCTGGTCCCTCCTTCAAGTCTGCCCAGTGACGGGTTGAGGGGTGTCACCCCCAACCCCGTCACCTCACCCCAGGTTCCCCCCGTGGGGACGGCTCCGTCACTTCCTTTCCGCCTGGTCCGTTATTACCACGGACAGGTGGGTGTTGGAGGTGGTGGGGAAAGGGCCTGCCCTTGGAATTCAAGCAGGCCCCGCCCTTCAGAGCCGTCGCACCTCGGGGCATTGGGATCCGCAGCCTCACTGTCAGCTCGCCGAGCCAACGCCGCTCTCCTTCTCCAAAAGGAGGTGATCAGGAGGTGCGGACCCCCTCAGACCCGGGTTTGTGTCCAGGTACTTCTGGTTCCGAGCAGACGGGGCTGGCGCCCATTCTTACCTACGACCTAAACAAGTTCCTAAGGTCTCGAACCTTCAGGATGGTCACTCTGGCTCAGATAATACCATCCCTGGAACCCGGCGTGTGGTTCTTCTCTCTGGACCTGCAGGATGCGTTTTTTGACGTCCCTATCCGTCCGTCACATCAAAGGTTCCTTCGCTTTCGAGCAGAGGGATCCCTTTTCGAGTTCTGAGCCATGCCCTTCAGCCTGTCTCCAGCTCCCAGGGTCTTCACCAAATGCATAGCAGTGGTGACAGCTTTCCTGCGGCGCCGAGGGGTCCGGGTGTACCCTTACCTGGACGATTGGCTGATAGCACCCCTCCAGACAGGAGGTGGAGGCGGTCCAGAGATCTGGCTCTCAGGTTTGCTCTCAATCGGCCTTCTCATCAACGAGGCCAAGTCAGAACTCGAGGCAAGCAGGTGATTCTTTTCATCGGGGCAGAGCTCGACTCTCTTCGAGCCAGAGCACGGCTCCCGGCGGACAGGGCCGAGGTTCTTTCCTCCTTTGCCCAATCATTTCTGGTTAGGCAATCGCGCCCTGCCCGGGACTTCCTGCACCTCCTGGGTCTCATGGCGGCCTGCACCAGCGTGGTCCGTTGGGCACGCTGGCACATGCGCCCTCTTCAGTGGGGTCTGGCCAGCCAGTGGTCACAACGCTGCGATCCATTGGACCAGCTAGTGACAGTGACCCAGGGGATGTGGAACGCTCTCCGGTGGTGGACCGTTTCAGTTCATCTGCAGGAGGGCATCCCGTTTGTCCGCCCTGAGCCGACGGTCTCTCTATCGACCGATGCCTCTCTGATGGGTTGGGGTGCCCATCTGGGGGAACACCGGGCGCATGGCCTCTGGTCCCCGCAGGAGTCCCGATGCCACATCAACCTGCTGGAGCTCCGAGCGGTCCGCCTAGCTCTCACCGCCTTTGCTCCGTTTCTCCGGGGTCAAGTGGTCCGAGTCCAGACGGACAATACCACGACCATGTACTATCTAAACCGCCAGGCGGGGCGACTCCATGCTTCTATGCAAGGAAGCTCGCATTTGGTCACTCGTGCGCAGCCTGGAGGCGGATCTCCTAGCCATTCATGTGGCAGGAGCCTCCAACACCCTGGCTGATGTCCTGAGCCGGATAGGGGCTGCATCCCACGAGTGGTCTCTCCTGCCGGAGGTAGTAAAAGATCTGTTCTCCCATTGGGGCACACCTCAGGTGGACCTGTTTGCCTCCAGGGAGAACGCGAAGCTGAGGCTGTTCCATGCCCGCCCTACTCAGCAGGGTTCGCTGCAGGGGGATGCCTTCTCGAGGCTGTGGACCCCGGGCCTCTTCTATGCCTTCCCCCCATTTCCCTTGATACACAAGGTGCTTCTCAAAGCAAGGAGGGACTAGGCGCAGGTGATTCTGATAGCCCCAGACTGGCCCTGCCAGTTCTGGTACCCAGATCTCCTCAGCCTCAGCTCCAGGCTCCCGAGGCAGCTTCCAGCTCGCCCGGACCTGCTCTCAGTCAATCGGGGAAGGTGTTCCATCCGGACCTTCAATCTCTGCACCTGACTGCCTGGTTCCTGAGCGGCTAGAGTTCCAGGCCTTGTGTCTTTCCGACGGGTCCTCAATGTAGTTGAGGCGTCCCGTAAGGAGTTGACCAAGAAATGCTATGCCTTCAAATGGAAGAGGTTTTCCATTTGGTGTCAGGACAAGGGCTTGGACCCTTCCTCCTGTTCCTTGGCAAGCATCTTGGACTATTTATGGTCCCTTTCTCGTCAAGGGCTTAGGTCGACGACCCTAAGGGTGCACCTGGCAGCCATCTCTGCTTACCGGTCGCGGGCCGGGGAGCAGTCGGTGGCGCAGGAGAAGGTGGTCTGGCGCTTTTTCAAAGGCCTTGATCACATTTCCCCTCCGTTGCGAGAACCTCCACTTCCGTGGGATTTACTGCTGGTACTAGCAAAGCTCATGGGCAAGCCATTCGAACCAATGCACAGGTGTGAACTCTCTCACCTGTCGTGGAAGACCGCCTTCTTGGTGGCTGTCACGTCAGCCAGAAGGATGGGAGAGCTCCAGGCGCTCTGCATCGAGTCTCCTTACCTGGTCTTCCACAGGGACAAGGTTGTCCTGCGCCCCAACCCGAAATTCCTTCTGAAGGTGGTGTCGGAGTTTCACCTTAACCAGGTGTTGACTCTGCCGGTGTTCTACCCCAATCACACCTCGGAGGCTGAATACAGGCTCCATACCTGGACCCTAGAAGGGCACTCGCTTATTATAAGGAGGGCACGGCTGAAATCCGGGGAGAGGTTCGCCAGCTGTTTGTCACCTACGCTGAAGCCGCACCTGGCAGACCTGCAGCCAAGCGGACGATAAGCAGGTGGGTCACCTCCTGCATAGATCTCTGCCTATAAGTTGGCAGGCATGGAGCCTCCCAGAGGGATAAGAGCTCATTCTACCCGCCATACTGCTGCATCGGTGGCTGCTTCCAGGGACGTCCCTATCCAGGATATCTGCAGGGCTGCTACCTGAGTCAGCACACACTTCATCACCCATTACCACATCGACCTTGAGTCACGCGGGATGCTGGTTTGGGGCCTCAGTTCTCAGTCTTTATTCCCTAAGTAGGGGTATGCGCCTTGCCTCCTCCTCCGGAGAACTGCTAGGAGTCTGCCAGACAGTGTGGATGAACAACATATCCATGTCCCTAGAAATACAGGTTACTCACCTGTAACAGGAGTTCTAGGAATGGTATATGTTGTTCATCCACCCGACCCACCCGACCTCCCCGGCCTCGACGCACAACCTGAGCTTCCAGCGGGCCAGATCTGGCGTCATGGGGCGGGGCCGAGAGTTTTACCACCCGTGTGGGTGGGAGGAGCCAGCTTGAAGACCTTCCGGCAAGATTTAAAGCGGCAAGGATATCTGCCAGACAGTGTGGATGAACAACATATACCATTCCTAGAACTCCTGTTACAGGTGATTAACCTGTATTTCTGTGTCATCGATGCTGTCAGTGTCTTCAGTGGAATTTTCCGCTGCATTGGATGGTTGCACCAGCTGAACAATTTCCTCTTCATCTAGTGCTGCACAGGTTTCAACATTCTCATCAGCCCGCATGATGTCTACTGCATTGACAATTTGTGGTGTCAGGCAGTTGGTCAAGAATGGAGGAGATGGATCGCACCAAAGAGTCAGCGGAGTTGTTAGATTGTTCTTGGGTAGCACTGTTGTCAGCAGAAGGCTGAGCAATGGTACAGAATTTCCATATGTGTCCACCACCCTCTCTCTGAAGAAGTGCTTCCTGACCTCCCTCCTAAACCTCCCACCCTCCAGCTTAAAACTGCCTCCTCATGTTATGTTTGCCACTTAGCCTATAGAGACTCTACTTATCAACCTTATTTATCCCTTTCAAGTACTTGACGGTACCAATCATGTCCCCTCTCTGCTGTCTTCCAGGTAGTACATGTTCAGTGCCCTCAACTACTCCCTGTATGCCTTACCCTGCTGACCTGCTGTCATTTTTGTAGCCTCCTCTGGATCTTCTCTAGCAGGTTAATGTCCTTTTTGAGGTGTGGACACCAGTACTGAACTCCATACTCTAGATGCGGCCTTACCAGTGACCTGTACAAGGGCAGTGTAATCTCTTTCCTACTTCTGATTCCCCCAAGATATGCATTGTAACATCTTGATTGCCTTTGCTGCTGCTTTCTTGCACTGCGTGGCGTGCTTCAGGTCACTAGTAATCATCACTCCCAGATTATTCTCCTCCTCTGATGCAGATACTTGGAAATAAAACTAAATAAATAAATCAGACTGCATCATCTGGGGCACTTGCCCCCACAATCCTCATTTCCCGTAGACCCTCCGGTGGAACTTTACATTTTTATGTAACATTTAAACCAAAAGACAGATTGCAGAAATGTCCCACTGGGAACAGTCCCTGTTAGAGAGGAGGGAAACAATTAGTCCAAGAAAGTGTCTGCTTTTTCTTTCCACACTCCCCTTCGATCCATGGCCTTCAAGTGTTTGAGTCGTGGTTCCTTACCTCAGGGATAGTCCTCAACTTCTGACTCCGACTCAGCATCTCGGCCTGCACAGTCCTGTTCAATCTTCCCCAGCAGTTTCCCTGCTTCTGCTGGGCAGAAGTGGTGCTTTGTATTCCTGTAGACAGTTTTGAGGGTATCCAGCAGCAGCACATGATGGACTCCAGGCTGGCGCAGTTTGGTGCGCACGTTATCAGAACCCTTGTGACGCTGCCATGTGGCAAAACTTGGATCTGGGAAGATGTGAACCAGGGTGGCCTGCCAGTTGAGTGGGCCACATTTCTTTGTCTCTTGCTGGATAGCGTCTCTTTCCCTGATGGAGCCCGAGATTTCCAAGATGTTGTTCAGGCCAGAGGACCAGTTATTACGGCATGGATTCGGCCTCCCCGAGGTGGGATTCGATAAGCCCGCAAAAGCACTGGTTGAAAGGGCAGCCATAGATGGTCCTGAAGCCACTGAGTTAAGAAGCAACAGGTATCATTCCCCTCTGCTGCTTCCGGTACGCCTAAGATATGAATATTGGACACCCACATCCCATTCTGTAATTTTCCCAGGCATCGTTGCAGCATGACGTTTTCCTTTTGTGATGTCCTGCTGACACCGCTCTAGCCTTGACTGCTGACCTGGAAGCCCCCTTGGCTTCACCTTCCACTAACTGTAGCTTTGTCTCTACCACCAGCATTTTTGTGGTAAAATCATCCATTTTCTTATCCAGAGCTTGAATAGCCTTCAGCAATCAGGCAGTTGGTTGATTCGCATTTACTGATGAGGGGTCTCCCTCTTTGCTCTGGCCTGGCTGGGTCTCTCTCTGTTTGGTGCCTTTGCCTCACGTTGCGGTTTTCGGACGACCCATACCTACTAAAAACCAGGTTTTTGTTAGTATGTAGTGGTTCAGTAGGATGGATTCTCTGTGAATCTAAAACTTTTTTAGCTAAGTTTGGGGAGTTTTAACCTCAATTTACCACACATTTAAGACTTCTTTGAGCTGAGCTACAAAAGCCTGCTGCACACAGCTCAGCTGCTACCCAAGCCCCCGAGGTTTGAATTCTTGTATTCCATCTGTAGTAAACATTCCATCTCTTGAATGTTGGCAAGATGAAAAATAAACAAGGGAGAGAAAGGGGAGGGAATATTATAAAGAAGAAAGTAAGGTGAGGGAAAGGGTAAATAGATGAGGGTTGGGGAAACTAGACAATTTAGGAGCTAATTAGAAATGCATCTATTTTGCTGTACATAATATTTTAACCTGAAATGGCATGTCAGAGCTGGGATGTGCTGGGACTATTTAAAAAAAAAAAAAAAAAAAAAAAAAGTCATAAAATGTTTCTTTTTGATTTGATGGATTTTACTTAAAAAAAAAAATCTTGGACCGTTTATAATCACAGTAAGACACTCCAGGTGTGTACACTGTGGTTGGTAATAGCTTCTTGGGCGGTTGAAGTGAAGGCACTTGGCAATGCCTCATGTCTCATTACACACTCGAGGTGTGCTGTTATCCAACCACAATGCATACCCTGTCATGTCTTATTGCTTAATTTTTTTTTTCTGTTAGGACTGTCTTCACTCATGTATTCGTGTGTGTGTGTGTGTGTGTGTGTGTGTGTGTGTGTATGTATATATATATATATATATATATATATATATATTCCCAAAAAAATAACCATTTGGATGCCTCTGCTGCAGCATGATTGATCTGTATAGGGACATTAAATGGGACTGTCAATATTAATGTGTAAAATTCTGCAAAGTGAAAAATGAGATAAAAGCAGGAGTGTAACAAATATTGCTAAGCTCAATGTAATAAAATCAGCTATAAAAAACGTCAGTGTAAGCAATATGGAGGAATTCAGTAAAGCTATTGAAGGAACTATTATCTCTGCTTTTTGTCTGTATTAGTTATCGCGCTATAAATTCATATTTGTTTTTTCTGTTTATTACTTAATCATTAAAGTCTTGTCAGATTTTTTTAGCCATATCATCACAGTGAGGCATGATTGGGTGTGCATCGTAGTGGGATACCGGTGCACATCTAGGGTGGCGGAAGCATTCGGCCTCATGCTTCGACCCACCGTAGGTGTGCTGTTATCCCACCACAGTGCACACCTTGTGCCTCAGGGCTTGCGTTAACCCCTTACTGAAGTCCCCAAATGGGATTTTGAAGCACAAAAATAAAAGCAGTGCTTCAGCACTGACCCTGTCTGTATATTGAAAGGTTTGCACAGATATCCTTAGCAGAAAAAGTGTTGGATAATGTTGTACAAAGCCACTCCAGAAATGTCTAACTCCAAGATTTTCTGGTCTGACCCCCAACATTTGAAGCAGAGGGTCAAACCGACTCCCACTTTACTAGTGCTAATGTATGCCTTGGTGCCTTATTGCTTAAATAAGGCAGTAGAACAACAAACTAAATTAAGTTATTGAGGCTAAAGTATACAATATGCAGCTACCTAAGAATAAATAGTTCAAGAAGCCCAGACAACTAGGCTATTGATGTTGATCTTAAAACAAATGGCAGTTACAGAAAGCAATGGAATGTAAATAGGCATTTAATTTTGACTTAAGCAATGACAAGAAGTTGATGAGCATATATCTACAGGTAAGTCATTCCACATTTTCATATTAGAATATGAAAAGGCTCTTTGACTCATAGTTTTAAAAGCTGGGACCACCAATAACTGCTGTTATGCAGATCTTCGTTCTCCTTCTGAGATGTTTACCACAATATCTGCTAATGGACTTTTCTCACCCAGAAATCTGTTTATGAAAACTAAACTGCATCCCACCCTGAGCATCTTTCTCTGTGCCGTGGATAATCAGTTTAGCTTCCTGTACAGATTTCAGTGATGCTTTCAAGTGCCTCCAGACACAGTTCCACATTTTGGGTTTATTTAGTTTTTGTTTACAGTGTAGATGCACTAGCCAAAAATGACTATTTTCAGGCACGACCCGGGAGAGTACAGATACAAAGTAAACCAATACAGAAACAGTTTCAAGTAGATACAATTCCAGGGTAGCAGTCATTGTACAGAACGTGCAAAACATTAGTACTAACAAAGGTGCAGTAATGGAGACAGTCAATAATACAAATGCAATTTGCTCTACATGTAATGCCTGATAAAGCTAGTGATGTGCAGAAAAATAACAGCAAGGAGAAGAGTACAATTAAACATTGCAGAAAGCAGGATAGTTGCCAGACAATTAAACATTGTAGAATTAAAGATAGGAATAATGAGAGTAGGTAGGTAGGAATAATGGGACTGAGACAGGTAGCGATATTTAAACCAGACAGAGTAGAAGGATGAAGAACAAAAGGAAGGTAAGAGTAGAGGCAGCAGGGCAGAAAATATGAGAGAGGTAGGGAGTGGATAAGAGAAAAACACGAGAGAGCACAAGTGTTGCACTAAGAGAAAAAGGGGAGAGGTAGAGGTCCTAAGGAACAGATGAGTACAAATCGGAAGTTAGGTAGGACAGCAAGTGCAGGTGTCGTGACTAAGGAGTAGGCAAAAGGGCATGTTAAATCAGGTGGGGTCAAAACAAGTACAAGGGTCAGTACTCGATAGATAACCCCTAAGTTCATTCTTGAATTGTTTATGGGTCTCGGTCTACCTGAATGCTAGGGGAAGAATATTCCAAAATTGAGGTGCCATATGCCTGAAAGCACTAGTGCCTTTAGAGGTATGACATCTAGGGACTTTTAGGAGTGACTTGTCGACTGATCGAAGTCCATGAGCTGAGGTTAGAGGAATGAGTAGCACATCCAGAGATTTCGGTACTTTTAGCCTAAGGATGGAATCAATTTGGGAGCCCAGGTAGTGATGCCTAGATGCAGAGGGGGAATGCCACCCAAGATCGGCATATAGCTGACAATGGTGCTTTAATCGCGTGGCTGAGGATGCGTAGCGACATATGTTGTTGTAAGTAACATCCCACTTTAGGAGGGATGTTTTCTGAGCAGCCACAAGGACAGGTGCACAGCAGATGAGGGTAGGAAGTAGGATTCCCTTGGCAATGCCAAGTTTAGCGTATGTCGTTAGCATGTAGCTTGTCTTGTAAGCAGCCCCCATCTTATTTACTGCTTTGCAGGTGGATTAGACATGTAGGTTAAAATCCAGGGATTGGTCCAGCATAATCCCAAGATAATTGAAGATCACACGGATTCAAGTACGGTTCCTTCTAAGTCATTTACAGTAAGGGATGAAGGACCAGTTCTGAGCTTAGCAGCCGAGCCTAGAAGCATGATCTTCGTTTTCTTGGCATTTAGAACCAATTTATAGTTGTGGATCCAACTTTGAGTGTTCTTAGTCGGAGGAGAGGGCAGAATTTAGGTTATCAATTTTGGTATCTCTGGTATAGACGACAAGATCATCAGCATATAAGAGAGATGAGCAGTTTACCAGGGCACCAGGAAAATTGTTAATAAATAATAAGAAGAGAAGCGGCCCCAGGATAGAGCCTTGGGGTACCCCAACATTTATTGATGCACAGTCAGATATAGAAGAGTTAAATTTCACCACTTGAGACCTACCAGATAGGTGGCTGTTTAAACCAGTCTGCAGCCGGAGAGGAGAAACCCATACTAAGCAGCCCAGCCAGGAGTAAGAGGTGGTCAACCAGGTCAAAAGCCTTGGTTAGGTCGCTTAAAGACGGCACTGGTAAGGTACTCCTTGTCCATATTTGCGAGTACATCAGAGGTGAGTTTTAGCAAGGCTGTAGAGGTGCTATGGTTCTTTCTGAAACCATGTTGGGCATCTGAAAGCACCTTAAATTTTGTGAGGAATTCGATTTTTGATTGGCCACAGCTCTTTCAAGCAATTTGGACAGGACTAGTAGAATAGCAATTGGATGGTAATTGTTTATATCCTTCTTGTCCCCTTTCTTGTAGACTGGGATTATGCAAGCTATTTTCCAGATGTCTGGTACTGTGTGGCAGGACAGGGACAACTTGTAGATTTTTGCTAATTGAGGGGCAATATATGGAGCAGCAAGCTTAAGAAGGCGTGGCTCAAGGAGGTCCGACCCTACACTGGTATTGTCAGATATGGATTTAGGAAGTTTGAGGACCTCCAGTGACGTTATAGCTTTAAAATAGAAAGATGGGGGAGGTGTAGTGGGGTAAAGTGTCTTGCCCGGAGCCCAGGGCTGTATGTCACGTGCCTGGGGTTTGAAGGAGGAGGTATACATGGTCAGATCAGAGAACATTACATTGAAAGCATTCGCTATCATGACAGGGCCATTACAGTGAGACACACTTAGTACCATATCTGGTGGCGTGCTGGGTTGGGATGCCCCAAGAAAAGATTTGATATGCGCCCAGAATTTCCTAGAGTCACATGTGGAGCTGGTAAGCAGGT
Source organism: Neoceratodus forsteri (assembly GCA_016271365.2). NCBI lineage: Eukaryota > Metazoa > Chordata > Ceratodontiformes > Ceratodontidae > Neoceratodus > Neoceratodus forsteri. Next base: position 453,207,554 of record CM057451.1, on the reverse strand, counting down.
CCTTGCAGTATTTACTTTTTGCAATTCTGATTTTTTTCTTTTTTCTTGTAGAGGTTTCTGTGAGCCTTATAGGTGTAGAAATCAGACCTCGACCCAGAATGTTTGAAGCGCCTCCAGTAGTTGTCCCTTTTACGTAGGTCACCTAATAGATCCTTATGTAGCCACCTGGTTTGTTTACCTCTGACTTTCCTGATGACCTTGGGAGCATTTAGATTTTGAACAAACAAGAATTTGTTGAGGAAGATTTGCAATTCCTCACCAACACAGTTTGTGTGGTAGATCTCTGACCAGTCAACAAAGGATATCCTGAAGAGAAGCATTTGCATCCAGGTTAGCAAAGTTTGTGAACATCACATAGCGAGGAGGGTTATAAAGTACCTACATTTGATTCAGAATTCCAACTGAGGCAGATCCCCAGCCAGCTTAATGCACATATTTGTAAAAAGTCTACAGAAGCAAATACAAGCCTCCATCAGGGAAATTATTTTGTTTTATTCTGTATGCAAATCTGCTGTGATGAAAGAGACAGTGCTGCATGTGCTGGGTCTGATGGTGGAAAGCATCAAATCAGTGCAATGGACCAGGCATCACTTTAGCTTTCTTTACATTCCACTGACTGCAACTGTGGGATCTGTAGATGAAGTCCCTGTCAACATATGTCTCTCTGACACCCTCAGTGACATCATCCTTCAAATTGTGGCCTGATTTAGAAAGTGTCTGTACATAATGTGCAACATGTTACCCTTGTGATGACCACTAGATTGTTGGGCTGGGCAGTGATGCTGGGCATCAGCTCTAGACATGGAGGCCTTTGCAAAAGATGCTTCACATCACTGCTTCTGGAGACTGGAATGGTATTCATGGTGCTGTTCACATTCAGAGGCAGAGCATGTCCTAATTTGGTCGAACAGTGTGGCGACCGTAGCCTACTTCAGATGCCAGTGAGGCACAGATAGCATAGTGATGATGGTAAAGGTGTACAAGGGTAAGAGCAGAGCAGAAAGGGCAGCATTCAGGAGATGCAAGGAGATGCAGATGGAAGAGGACAGGGAGATGTACCAGCAAAAATGGATGCAGGGGAGGCGAAGAAGGGTGCCAAGTCCCAGACTGAGAGAATAGTCAGAGATAACAAAGTGGGACAAGAACTTTTTTTTTTTTTTTTTTGGTATATATAAGGGAAAAAAGACAAGGGGGAGAACTGTGAGGCTGAGGGATGCAGAGGGAGACTGTCCAGAGGATGATCAAGAAAAAGACTATATACTGAACAAATACTGTCTTCATGGTGGGAGGTCAAGATGAACGGGATAGGTCACATCTGACCCACTGGAGGAAGGGAAGTAGATACAAGCCTATGAAGAGGAAAGAGTCCTGAAAGGTCTTGAGAATCAGAGAATGGACTAGGTTATGGGGCCACATGGAGTACATCCAAGGGTATTGAAGGAGCTTAGGGAGGTACTGGCTGCACCTCCGACAGCCGTATCCAGTAACTAACTAGATACCGGAGTGGTCCCAGAGTGCTGGAGAATGACAGATGTAGTCCCACTCCATAAGAGCAGCAGCAGGGAAGAGGCTGGCAACTACAGGCCGGTCAGTCCAACATCAGTGGAGAAATTAATGGAAGTCATTTCTGAAGGAAAGATTGGTAGATTACCTTGCTTAAGATAACATGAAGTCTTGCTGTATTCTGACAGATGCAGTATGCCTGACCGGTTCAGCTGCCCTGGAGAACAAAGAGTTAAACTCTATGCAAATGCATAGAACGTTGAGCTCGAGCTCTGTTTTCAAACCACCATCCTTAGTACATTCTAGTAACTTACCAGATTCTTTATTCCGCTCACCAGTGAAGACGCCTTGGAGATTGCTCCTCTTCTGCTTCGGTTAAAGTTTAAATTCGCCAGTTTTTCAACCATCCGTTTATTATTTTTAGTGTTTATTTCAAACCTCTGTCCTCGGTATAGTGTCGTTTTCTCGGTTGGGTAAGTTTTTCAGTTTCCATTCGGTTCCGCGGGCAGTGAGGAGACTGAATCTTTATTCTGGTAATTTAGCGTGTTTTCTTTAGTTTTGGGTACCAGTGCGAAGTTCTGACTGAAACAGTTTTCTGGTTTTTTGTTTCCAGCGCTGAACTGTTGGTTGTCAGGACTTCATCTTCTCTCTTCTTACTCGGCCTAACTGAGCCACCAGGGGTAAATTATTTTTAAAAATGTAAATCTTTTATCCGGGCCTGACTAAGCTGTTTGCGGATAAAATTTCAATTTGAGCATTGCTTATCCGGCCTAACTGAGCCGTTGGGTTAAGCTTCAAATTTGAAGGGTGATGTCACAGAAACCCAAGAGAAAAAACAGTTCCACTGGGTTGCAGTGTTGCACCGAATGCGGTGAGCAATTTGCCAAAGCCAACCTGCACTGTCTGTCTGTGCTGCTTGGATTTCGACCACTTGTAAGCAAACTATGAAATTTGCAACAACTTTCCTTAATCTACCCTCGATAGAAGGCTGGGTAAATTGAAGGAGAGAATGAAGAAATCCTCTCAGGACGTTGGGTCTGGTTCAACTGAACCTGCCGATCCGGTTACTGACCCTGCCGACCAAGGTGAGCCTTTGTTGGGTAAAAGATGGTTGGATTCAACCCCAGATTCCGCACAGTATAAAAAGTCCAGTTCAGAACTGTGCAAATGGTTGTGGTTCTAACCGTGGAAGAAATCGCAAAGGGTATTCGCATTGTGCAGTCTCTGCAGTTCAGTTTCGGTGAAGCGACTTAGTGACCGGTTGGGTAGCCACTGGTTCAGGTGCCTGCCGGTTCCACCCCTTCTGGTCCCTTAGATCCTGAAGAGTACTATGAGTCTAAATATGAATATAATGATGAAGATGAGGATGAAGGGGAACTCATTGAGCCTGAGGTCTCCCCATATCATCCATAGTACGAATCCCCTTCTTGAGTCTCTTCAGAGGCTACCTCCCATTTCTCTTTTATGAGGCAGGTGGCAGAGACCCTGCAACTGTCTGTCTAGGAGGCCAGGCAGGAGGAGAAGGAGGATAAGGAGGAAGACTACAGGGAGATGATGGATCTCCCTGTTTCCCAGAGACTTTCCATTCTCATTCATAAATCCCTGAAGAGACAGACCTTAAAGATTCTTCAGACCCCCTTTTCTGTTCCTGTTCTGGATAAAAAGATGGACAGAAAGTATGTCCTGGCTGGCAGTTGTACAGAGTTTCTGTCCAGTCATTGCAGCCATGTGGGGGTTGTTAAGACTGCAGCCTGTAAAAAGGCTGGCATTCCCTTGGCTTCCCATCCTCCTGATTAGGACTTCAGGAAGATTGACTCTCTGGCCAAGAGAACTTACTTGGCTTCCTCCCTGGGTATCAGGCAGGCCTCTTACATGGCCTTTGCCTCTAGATATCAAAAGTCCCTGTGGGAATCGGTCCAGCAGTTGGCTCAGAACTCCTCCCCTGAACTAGCAGCTGATCTTCAGGAGATGGCAATCAAGGGAACTCTAGCATCCAAGTCCCAGTTTCATATGGCTGTGAACACCAATGATGCAGCTTCTTGGGCTATGGCATCTGCCGTTTTCCTTACTGAGAGGGAGGGAGGCAGTATAGTGCAGTGGTTTAAGGCTCTGAGTCGCAAATCAGGAGACCTGGGTTTGAATCCTACAGCCCCCACTTGCATACTGTGTGACTCTGAGCAAGTCACTTAACTTCCCTGTGCTCCCAGGTCACACCTGTAAACAAGCGTTCACTTATTGTGCTACTCCTGGTTAAACAATTGAAATAATTATTAAAAAAAAAAAAAAAAAAAAAAAAAAAACTCTCCCAGGATACCCAAAATAATGCTCTGGACTTTTCCCTCACACTTAATTCTCTGTTTGGGGAACAGACAGAAGCATATATGAAAAAATGAACAAATACAGAGTAGCATACAAAAGTGCTTCTGCAAAGGAGAAGTCTGCCACTCCTCAGAGGTAACAGGCTGGGGGGGGGCAGGGGTAGGGGTAGACCTTACCCCAGGCCCTTCCATCAGGCCCAGGCTTCCCCTTCTTTCCAACAACCCAGGGGGTTCTTCATAGGAAGGGGCAGGAGAGGTGCTGGCCGAGCTGCTTCCACCTCACAGTCCTCTACTCCTGCCAAGCAGACACCCTGAAGAGTCTCCTCGGGCCGCCTCCCCTTTCCCTGTAGGAGACAGGCTGGCCTACTATCTCCAGGCCTGGCAGTCCATTACATCAAACAAATGGGTCCTTGAGATAGTAGGTCATGGTCTTGCTCTCAACTTCAAGTTTTTCCCAAAATTGGGAGCAAGGTCCTTCAAGCCTGCCCGTCCTTGGGAAACAGCTTTGCTAGAGTCAGAGGTTTCCATCCTCCTTCTCTCAAAGGCAGTGGAGTCTGTGCCACCTCAGCACAGGGGAAAGGGGTTGTACTCCAGGTGCTTCCTCGCCTTTAAAGAAAAATGGGGAGTGGCGGCCCATCCTAGGTCTCAGATACCCAAACAGGCACCTCTCAAAGCCAAAATTCAGAATGACTACTTTGGCTACAATCCTCCCTACTCTCAGACAAAGGGACTGGCTGGCATCCCTAGACCTAAAGGATGCCTACTTTCACATACCCATCAGGCAGTCCCACAGAAAATACCTCAGATTTAGACTATCTTCAGGCCACTACCAATGCAGGGCTATGCCCTTCGGGCTGACCTCTGCATCAAGGGTGTTCACAAAGTGCCTAGCAGTGATAGTGGCATTCCTAAGAAAGCAAGGGGTTTCTGTTTATCCTTACTTGGACGATTGGCTACTGGTAGGCCAGTGCTCCCAACAAGTAAAGGAGTCTTTGGAGCTCACACAGGTAACACTCCAGTCTCTAGGATTCTTAGTGAATTTCAAAAAGTCAGTCTTGACACCTGTCCAGGTTCTAGACTTTATAGGGGCAGAGCCGGACACCCTCCAGGCAAAGGCCTTTCTGCCTCCAGGAAGGGCACAGACCCTCATTCAGCTGGCAGGGTCCTTCCACCTTCGAGTTCCTTGCCCAGCAAGGTACTTCCTGCAACTCCTGGGACACATGGCCTCTACCACAGCTGTGGTCCCAGGAGCCAGGTTTCAGATGAGGGACATTCATTTCCATTTGAGGTTCTATTGGTCCCAGAGGAAGGACGGATTCTCTGTCCAAACTGATCTCAGTATCTTCCACCCTTCTGCAAGCTCTCCAGTGGTGGCAAGATATGGACACTCTCGGAGTGGGAGTCCCCTTTCTCCAGCAGGCTCCCTCGCTGGTGCTGACAACAGATGCTTCCCTGCTTGGCTGGGGTGCTCACCTGGGAGAGCAAACAGCTCATGGGACTTGGCTTCCTTAGCAGTCTCTGTTGCACATCAACCTTTAGGAACTCAGGGCAGTGTTCCTAGCAATTCAGGCATTTGCCAGATTGTTGCAGGGAAAGGTGGTGCAAGTCAGGACAGACAACACCACTACCATGTATTACATCAACAAGCATAGGGGAACAAGGTCCTCTCTTCTCTGCACAAAGTCCATGAGAATTTGGAGTCTGGCCTACTCTGTGAACATCTCACTGCCAGCAGTCCACTTACCGCGGGGAAGGAAAATGTCCTAGCAGATGCTCTCAGCAGGATCAGCCAGTGCCATCACAAGTGGGTCCTGAATAAACAAGTCCTGTCAGTATTCAGGAGGTGGGGGTTCCAGAGATAGATCTCTTTGCAGCCCCAGACAATCACCAGTTGCCTCTGTATTGTTGCAGGCCTCCTGTTCGGGGCTCAGTGCCACTGGAGGCTCTGCTTCTGGATTGGTCAGGCAGGTTCCTGTATGCTTTTCCTCCTTTTCCCCTGATTCTCTGAGATTCCTAGTCAAGCTGAGGTCTCAGCCTGCTACCATAATCCTCATAGCCCCAGACTGGGCCAGACAGCCATGGTATTCAATGCTACTGTCTGTCAGTGGCCATTCCAATTTGCCTCACCAGGAGGCACAACCTGCTGACATCCTCTCAGGGGAGGATCCTCTACCCCAGCCTCCAGTCCCTCCGCCTCAGGGCCTGGCTCTTGAAGACCTAGACTATGCAGATCTGCATCTCTTGGAAAGTGTTCTGGACCTACTAAGGGTGTCCATAAAAACCTATTCCGCTAAGTGGAATTTGGTGTTCCTAACAGTGTCTAGATCTGCAGCAGACTGGTCTCTCAGTGCTGCTGGATTATCTGGTACACCTCCAGTCACTACGCCTGCAGCCTTCTACCTTAAAGGTGCATTTGGCAGCTCTTTCTGCCTGCCTGCCTGTCAGCAGGAAAGGGCCCTTCCCTAGTTGCACATTCCATCTTCAAGAAATTCTTTAAGCTGCTGTTACATCTCCGTCTCCCTCACAGAGAGCCCACTTCAGTTTGGGATCTCAATGTATGCATAGGTCAGCTTATGCAGTCCACCTTTGAACCGATGTCTTCAGCAGAACTCAAGTCTCTGACCTGGAAGACAGTGTTTCTAGTGGCTATCACTTCTGCCAGGAGGCTCAGTGAGCTTCAAGCCCTGTCTGCAGAGCCCAACTACATTACCCCTCACAGGGACAAGATTGTTCTCCAGACTAATAGAAAGTTTCTTCCCAAGGTGGTTTCTGACTTTCATCTTAATCAATCTATTACACTGCCTGTGTTCTTCACAGACCATTTCAGCTCAGGTGAACGCAGGCTGCACAGTCTGGATGTAAAAAAGGCCATTAGTTATTACACGGACAGGACTAAGGAACATAGACAGGACTGTTCCCCAACTGTTCCTTACCTGTGGGGAGGTAGGTAAGGGCAAGCCAACCACAAAAAGGACCATAGCCAGATGGATTGTGGCTTGCATTCAGTTCTGCAGTGGCAGACTAGGGAAGGGTTCCCCTTTGGGTCTGAGGGCCTAGTCCACTAGGGGTACTGCTGCCTCAGTAGCAACAGCTAGAGATATCCCCTTGCTGGATATCTAAAGCAGCCACCTGGAAAACTGTTCACACATTCATTAAGCACTACTGCCTGGATACCCAAGCCAGAAGTGATGCCAGGTTTGGCACAGCAGTGTTGCAGAGCCTATTTCCCAAGTAGGTTCTGTGCCTACCTCCAGGGGGCACTGCTTGGTAGTCTGCATTTGTCAGAATACAGCAAGATTTCATGTTGTTTTGAAGAAAAAATTACTTACCATAGTAATATTGTTTCTTTTAATGGAGTCTCGCTGTATTCTGACCTTCCACCCTGCCTCCCCTCCAGAACCTGGGGGGAAAAGGTGGTCCTTCACATCTCAGTAAATTTCTTCACCCACCAGTGAGTAGGGTGTTTTTCCTGGGCATCACTGACTTGAGTCTTCTCCATGCCTAGTTTAATTGTTGTCTTTGCTCCTGGTGGTGCTTAGGTCTGGTTGGAATTTTTTTTCCTCTTTTGCTATTAGTAACTTCGTAAGAATCTGATTAGTTACTAAAATGTACCAAGGATGGTGGTTTGAAAACTGAGCTTGAGCACAACGTTCTGTGCATTTGCATACTGTTTAACTCTCTTTGTTCTCCGGGGCACCTGAACTGGTCGGTCATACTGCATTTGTCAGAATACAGCAAGACTCCATTAGAAGAAACAATATTACTATGGTAAGTAATTTTTTCATCTGGTGGGTTACAGGAACCAGGGAAGCACAGATTCACATGAGGAAGATCATGCCGGACAAACTTGACAAATTTCTTTGGGTAACCAGAGAAATAAATCTGGGAGTGCGATAGACATGGCCTACTTAGTTTAGCAAGAGAGGCAGTATAGTGCAGTGGTTTAAGGCTCTGAGCTGCAAATCTGGAGACCTGGGTTTGAATCCCACAGCCCTAACTTGCATACTGTGTGACCCTGAGCAAGTCGCTTGACTTCCCTGTGCTCCCTGGTCACACCTGTAAACAAACTTTCAGCTTAGTGTGCCACTCCTGGTTAAAGAGTTGGGGGGGTGGGACTTTCAACACCATGCCACATAGGAGGCTCATTAATAATAATAAAAAACAAACAAACTGGGAAGCTTGGGGGTGGGACCCAAGATAGTATACTGGTACAGAAATTAGCTGAAGAATAGGTGAAGGTGGGTTGTGGTTAACGGCACTCACTTGGTAGAAGGGAAGGTGGCCAGTGGAGTTACTCTGGGCTTAGTACTGGGTCCAGTCCTCTTTAATGTCTTCATAAGTGACATTACAAAAGAACTGAAAGAGAAGGTGTGCCTCTTTGCAGATGACACCAATGTCTGCAATAGGGTGGACACTGGATTGGGTGGAGAAAATAATAGAGATCTGAAAAATCTTGAGGAATGGCCAACAGTATGGCTGCTGGGTTTCAGGGCAAAAAAAGTACAAAATCATGCACCTTGGGCACAGAAACCCTGAGGCATAATACAGAATAATTTTTTTTGGGACGGGGGGGTATGACTGTTACTAAACAGGAACGGGACCTGGGGTAATCATAATGGATAACCTTAAGGTGGCAAGGTAGTGCGGCACAGCAGTAGGGAAAGCAAGTGGGATGCATGGCTGCATAGGGAGTGGTATCACCAGCAGAAGGAGGGATGTGGTATTGCCACTGTATCGGTCATTGGTGAGATCACACCTGGAACATTGTGTCCAGTTCTGGAGACCACACCTCAGAAGGGACCTAGGCAGGGCAGAAGCCATCCAAAGAAGTGCAGTAAAAATGGTGCAGATGCTGCACCACCTGTCCTGTGAGGAGAGACAAAGGGATGTAAACATGCACACCCTGGAAGGGTGGGAGGGGGGCATAAGAGATGTTTAAGTACCTCGCTGAAGTGAATTGGTACAGGAAAGGAGCATTTTTCAGAAAAGGTGTACAAGAACTAGGTGGGCATGCAATAAAGCTGGAGGGAACAGTCTTCCATGGGGTGGTGGTGGTTAAAACACTGGTGGGATTTTTTTTTTTTAACCTTATTCATTTTCTGTATAAGTAGACAATTAAAATCTACAAACACTTCTATATGGCATAGATATTTTAGTTGATACATCCAGAAAACTGATATATTTCTAGGGACATGGATATGTTGTTCATCCACACTCTCTGGCAGGTATCCTTGCCGCTTTAATTCTTGCCGGAAGGTCTTCAAGCTGGCTCCTCCCACCCACCCGGGTGATAAAACTCTCGGCTCCGCCCCATGACGCCAGATCTTCCTTAACGCTTGGAAGCTCAGGTTCCCTCCTTAGCGCTCTGCGTTTTAGACTGGATCCTAATTCTTCGGTTCATCCGAGATTGATTTTGAAGTTTTCTAAACTTCGGTCTTCTTTTTCCCTCGCGGCTGCGATGGACAAATCTGTTCCCGGCTTTTGGAGGTACCCTTGCGGGCAGAAAATGTCCAGGACGGATCCGCACTCCACGTGCGTCTACTGCTTAGGACTAGATCACGACCCGCGGGCTTGCGAGTTGTGCCGTTCTTTCTCGTGCGTGTTCTGGGCCGATCCGCTGCCCGTTTGAAGCTTGGGCGCCCGGCGTTTTTGGCGGTAAAATCCAAAGAGGCTCGTTGGACGGTGTCCGCGGTGGCTGGCTCAGCTGAGCAGCTCGAACAGATGATCGCCCTCGAGGAGGAAGCGGCCCAGGCCGCATCTTCTTCCTCCTCGGCCGCGGCATTTATCCTGCTCTCTCTGAGTTCCTCGTATACAGCTTCATTCAAAGGGCTTTGCCAGTCCCTTTCCACGAAAGGAGAGGGCCGCCGGGACATTCTTTTCGGCCCAAGAAAGGGAATCGAAGGTAAGTCCCATCGTCGGCGTTCATGGGAGGCGGGGAGAGGTCCCCTCCCTGGGCTGCCGACCGTCGATGATCGAGGAATTGCGGCTGAGGAGCCGCTGGCTTCCATAGTGCCCGATCAGGCCAGCCTGCGAGACTCCACGTCGGCAAGTCGAGATTTTCTCGATCCGTTAGGCGTGCTGTCGACTGGAGAAGCGAAAACCCTACTTCACGGTTCAACGGTGGATACCGAGATCTACCCTCTCCTTTGGGACCGCGGTCAGTTAAAGTTCGAGCGAGGGAAGGCGGGTATCCCGCCCCTTCCTAGACCACCCTCGGTCCCCCAGGGGGTCTCGGTCTCTGACCTTTTCTCGGTCCAGCCATTCCCGCCGACATCGGCGGTCTCGGTCCTGTTACCGAAGTGATCGGCGACACCGTTCTTCCTCGTCCTCCTCCTCTGGTGAGGAGAGGCTACGGCGCAAGTTGCACTGGCGCTACGAGGATTTGATGTGTGAGCAGTTGCTGTTATCCGGGCCTAAGCCGACCCCGGCCATCAAGTGGCTGTCGTTGGAACAGCCGAAGAAACCACTCGTTCCAGTCGAGTTGCCCGCCCCAGGGCCGGTTGCTAAGCCGAAACCAGCTGGTTCACCGATTGTGGTGGAACCTCCGCCTCCACAACCTAAATCGGGGGCCTGCCCCACAGGTTGTCGGTCACCCTCATTCCCGACCGTACTCAGCAGGTGGAGGGTGGCCCAGGGCCGAGGCAGCTCTTCGCAGACTCTTCGGAATCCGACGACGATTTCTCCCTGTTCTCCAGGCAGTGCAATCTGGAGTCCTCCGGGGGCCCGTCGTCCTTCTTGGGTCTGCTTCGACTCATCTCGGAGTCCACCGGGATGCAGCTCGAGCCAGTGTCCAAATAGGCCAAGTATCCCCTGACGGAGATTCTGGACCGTGGGGATTCTCCCATGGAGGCCTTTCCGGTGGCTGAGGCCATTGTCGGCCCAGCCTTGGAGCTTTGGCAGCGGCCTGCTTCCTGTCCTGTGCCCTCGGCCAGGATGGCCAGGAAGTATGCGGTCCCTACCGGCTCTTTGCCCAGTTTCTTGTAACACTCCTCTGCTGAGGGGTTGGTCACAGACAGCGTTTTACGGTGTTCCGGGTAACGCTCGGGATGTGTTCAAGCCCCCTGACAAGGAGTCCAAAAAGCTGGACTTTGCCGGGCGCAAGGTGTACGCTGCGTCCTCCCTCGGCCTCCGACAGGCCAGCTCGGCCATGCTGATGGCACACTTCTCCCACACCCTCATGGGCTCCCTGGATGAGGTCGTTCCTCATCTCACGCCTGACCTGCAGACCACGGTCCGCCAGGTGCGGGACCAGGGTAGGGCGGTGGCGAAGCAGCAGCTCCAGACTGTTCTGGACATAGGTGATTCCTGTGCCAGGTCAGTAGCGGCCGCGGTGGCCATGCGACGCAGGGCATTGCTGAGGATATCCACCTTCACGGCAGATACCCAGCACAAGCTGGCGGACGTCCCCTTCTTGGGGACTGACCTCTTTTGGCCCTGGAGTGGAGGGACACCTCCAAAGGATCGAGAAGTCCAATGCCATTCTGGACTTGGTCATCTCCGCCCAGAGGGACAAAGGCCGCCGTCAGCAGCAGAAGTCTTTTCGTCTTTCGGTCCCTGCTCCTCGACCAGCCCAGCAGCACCAGCAACAGGGCCAGCAGACTCGCGCTTGGCGTCCCAAACCCAAGCTGACTGCTTCCTCCAACAGGAAGCAAGGAGGTAAAGGCCCGGGAGGTCCCTCGGCTGGTTCTTCCTCCAAGCCTGCCCAGTGACGGGTTGAGGGGTGCTGCCCCCAACCTCGTCACTCCCCCCTGGGTTCCCCCCGTGGGCGGAGTGCTCCGCCACTTCCTTTCTGCCTGGTCCGCTATCACCACGGACCGCTGGGTGTTGGAGGTGGTAGGAAAAGGCCTGCCTCTGGAGTTCGAGCAGGTTCCACCTTTTCGAGCCGTTGCCCCTCGGGGGGCCACGGGGTCCGCAGCCTCGCTGTTGGCCTGCAGGGCTGATATCGCCCTGCTCCTCGAAAAAGAGGTAATCAGGAAGGTGGCAGATCCTCCTCCAGACCCGGGGTTTGTGTCCAGGTACTTCCTGGTCCCAAAACGGACGGGGGGCTGGCGCCCCCATTTTCGACCTGCACGACCTGAACAAGTTCCTAAGGTCTCGGACCTTCAGGATGGTCACTCTGGCTCAGATAATCCCATCATTGGAACGAGGCGCGTGGTTGTGCTCCCTGACCTCCAGGACACGTTCTTTTACGTCCCAATCCGTCCGTCCCATCAGAGATTCCTCTGTTTCAGAGCGGAGAGATCCCTTAACGAGTTCCGAGTCATGCCCTTCGGCCTCTCCCTAGCTCCCAGGGTCTTCACCAAATGCATGGCAGTGGTGACAGCATTCTTGCCTGGACGATTGGCTGACAGCAGCCCCCTCCAGACATGAGGTGGAGCAGTCCAGAGATCTGGCCCTCCAGGTTTGCTCTCAGCTTGGCCTCCTCATCAACGAGGCCAAGTCGGAACTCGTGCCAAAGCAAGTGATTCTGTTCATCGGGGCAGAGCTCGAGACTCTGCGAGCCAGAGCACGGCTCCCGGTGGACAGGGCCAAGGATCTTTCCTCCTTTGCCCAATCATTTCTGGTTGGGCAATTGCGCCCAGCCCAGGACTTCCTGCGCCCCTTGGGTCTCATGGCGGCCTGCACCAGCGTGGTCCATTGGGCCCGTTGGTATATGCGTCTGCTTCAGTGGGGACTGGCCAGCCAGTGGTCACAACGCCGCGATCCGTTGGACCGGCCCGTGACAGTGACCCAGGAGATGTGGAACGCTCTCCAATGGTGGATCGTTCCAGCTCATCTGCAGGAGGGTATCCCGTTCGTCCGTCCCGAGCCGACGGTCTCTCTCTTGACCGACGCATCTCTGATGGGTTGGGGTGCCCATCTGGGGGAACACCGAGCGCATGGCCTCTGGTCCCCTCTGGAGTCCCGATGCCACATCAACCTGCTGGAGCTCCGAGCGGTCCGTCTAGCTCTCATTGCCTTCGCTCCGTTTCTACGGGGTCAAGCGGTTCAGGTCCAGACGGACAACACCACAACCATGTACTATCTGAACCGCCAGGCGGGACGCGCTCCTTGCTGTTATGCAAGGAAGCTCTCCGCATTTGGTCCCTAGTGCGCAGCCTGAAGGCGGATCTCCTAGCCATTCACGTGGCAGGAGCCTCCAACACCCTGGCCGATGTCCTAAGCCGGATAGGGGCTGCGTCTCACGAGTGGTCTCTCCTGCCGGAGGTAGTACAAGATCTCTTCTCCCACTGGGGCACGCCTCAGGTGGACCTGTTTGCCTCCAGGGAGAATGCGAAGCTGAGTCTATTCCATGCCTGCCCCCCTCAGCAGGACTCGCTGCAGGGGGATGCCTTCTCGAGGCCGTGGACCCCGGGCCTCTTCTACGCCTTTCCCCCATTTCCCTTGATCCACAAGGTGCTTCTCAAGGCGAGGAGGGACAAGGCGCAGGTGATTCTGGTAGCCCCAGACTGGCCCGGCCAGTTCTGGTATCCAGATCTCCTCAGCCTCAGCTCCAGGCTCCCGAGGCGGCTTCCAGCCCGCCCGGACCTGATCTCAGTCAATCAGGGGAAGGTATTCCATCTGGACCTTCAATCCCTGCACCTGACGGCCTGGTTCCTGAGCGGCTAGAGTTCCAGGCCTTGGGTCTTTCCGACGAGGTCCTCAACGCCATTGAGGTGTCCCGTATGAGTCGACCAGGAAATGCCACGCTCAAAATGGAAGAGGTTTTCCATTTGCTGTCAGGGGAAGGGCTTGGACCCTTCCGACCGCCCCTTGGCAAGCATTCCGGACTACCTGTGGTCCCTTTCTCAGCAAGGGCTTCGGTCGATGACCCTTAAGGTGCACCAGGCAGCCATCTCTGCTTACCGGGCGTGGGCCGGCAAGCAGTCAGTGGCACAGGAGAAGGTGGTCGGGTGCTTTTTCAAAGGCCTTGACCACATTTCCCCTCCGGTGCGAGAACCTCCACCTCCGTGGGATCTACTGCTGGTATTGACCAAGCTCATGGGCAAGCCATTCGAACCAATGCACAGGTGTGATCTTTCACACTTGTTGTGGAAGACTGCCTTCTTGGTGGCTATCACGACAGGATGGGAGAGCTCCAGGCGCTTTCCATCGAGCCTTCCTACCTGGTCTTCCACAGGGACAAGGTTGTCCTGCGCCCCCATCCGAAATTCCTTCCGAAGGTGGTGTCGGAGTTTCACCTTAACCAGGTGTTGACTCTACCGGTGTTCTACCCCAATCACACCTCGGAGGCCGAGTATAGGCTCCATACTTTGGACCCTAGACGAGCACTCGCTTATTATAAGGAGCGGACGGCTGAAGTACGGGGAGAGGTTCGCCAGCTGTTTGTCACCTACGCTGAAGCCGCACCTGGCAGACCTGCAGCAAAGCAGACGATTGGCAGGTGGATCACCTCCTGCTTAGAACTCTGCTACAGGTTGGCGGGCATGGAGCCTCCCAGAGGGATAAGAGCTCATTCTTCCCGCCATACCGCTGCATCGGTAGCTGCTTCCAGGGACGTCCCTATCCAGGAAATCAGCAGGGCTGCTACCTGGAAGTCAGCACATACCTTCATCACCCACTACCACATCGACCTTGAGTCACGCCGTTATGCTGGTTTTGGGGCCTCGGTTCTCCAGTCTTTATTCCGTAAGTAGGGGGTGTGCGCCTTGCCTCCCTCCTCCCGGAGAACTGCTAGGAGTCTGCCAGACAGTGTGGATGAACAACATATCCATGTCCCTAGAAATACAGGTTACTCACCTGTAACAGGAGTTCTAGGAATGGTATATGTTGTTCATCCCACCACCTACCTCCCGGCCCGACGCACAACCTGAGCTTCCAGCGGGTCAGATCTGGCGTCATGGGGCAGAGCCAAGAGTTCTACCACTCGGGTGGGTGGGAGGAGCCAGCTTGAAGACCTTCCGGCAAGAATTAAAGCGGCAAGGATACCTGCCAGAGAGTGTGGATGAACAACATGTACCATTCCTAGAACTCGTGTTACAGGTGAGTAACCTGTATATATGTTCCATGTAGTCTTATACAAAAGGAGACGGGGGTAATCCTGGACTTTTGTCCATGTAATCAAGTTCCCAAAGACTTTCGATAGTTGATGGTATGTCCATTAGGGAGTGTTCAAACACAGAAAGAGTACACACAGTCCAAGGACTGCTGATTTAACCTGTTGCATGACTAGGGAGAAGACATACAATACTTGTGACGTCTTCACAAGACACCCCCTCCCCCGCAAGCATTGCAAAGTTCAATACATATTAAAACAGTTTTACTAAGGCTTATAATAAAGCGTGGCCCTGAGTTGTTCTAAATATAGAATATAACAGAACATTTAAATTATCAGTAACACCCATACAAATTTGACCTTACAGCACATTAAGCAGTATTCTCTGATATGGGACACATTGTGAAGGGACACTACATTAAGGCAGGAAACGTGCAAAAAACCACGTGGCATATCTACCACCAAAATTATATTCATTAGCCAAACAGCCCCTTTAGTCACATCCCTGATGACCTTTATTAATAAATGGCACAAGGGGGTGAACACACTTCCCCTCCCTATACCCTGACCCAGAAAAATATTTCCTAAGTAGGGAATTATGCTATATAGTCCAAAGCAAAGCTGAAGGAGCCTGCTGGGCTGCAAATTCTTACTCTACCTTCTCCATCCAGCAGCTGATGTCCTGCGGGTTAGTAAACTGCAACGATTTTCCGCCGTATACTACCCTAAGTTAGGCAGGCAATAAAAAAGAATGAATAATTCCCAGACCTCTGAGGCGATGATGTACCGCATCAAAGCTCTTACATTTAGCTCGGGTCTGGTAGAAAAGGTTGGGTACAGCTTTACATCTGCCCTGTTGTACTCTAGGGGATAAACTGCTCTGGCTGCTGAGATCACCACATCATGGATCTCCAATCCCCTGGACTTTAACAGAATGTTGCGTGGCTGGGTGGTGTCAGCCGGGCATACCCTTGGAGTGGCTCTATAAGCCTTCGTAAGTGCATCCCATTGAAATCCTTCATCTAACTGCAGCTTACTCTTTAGCCAGTCCAGCAAATAGGAAAGTAGAGATGTCCCTTTGACCCCCTCGGGGATCCCTACAGTGCGAATATTACCAGCATGCATCTCATTTTCAAGGGTCTCCATGCACCCAGGGAGTTGGCCATTTTCTTTCATTAGGGAGGCAACGGTGGCAAGGGTAAACACTGCTTGTTTTTCCAAGTCCGCCACAGACCCCATAAGTTGCAGGATGGCAGCATCATCTTGTTCCAGTTTTTGTAGGGGCTTCTCAGTTTTTGAGTCCATGGCCTGCATGGGCTCGAGCATGGCCTACTAGGGGGATTCCGCTGAGTGTCCTGAGTTGCTGGCTCCACTGTTACTCGAGGGGCCTGCGGCCTTGGTAGATTGTAGCGGTGGATCTTCTGCAGCCCCTATTGTGCTTTTGTTCTTCCCATAGTAAATGCGGTACCATCAGATTCAGGTTAGCTTGCTATATCGAATGCTGTGGTCCATTTTTCAGTAAAACTATTTAAAAAAAAAAAAAATCAATTTTCTTCAGTTTCACCACCTCGTGAGAGAGAGAGCTTGCAAAAGTGCTTCCAACCTGAAAGATGGCTCTCTAGCACCCCCTTCCAGTGGTGGGCTTAAAGCGTACATGGGGGTAGGTATAAAAGAAAACTGGTATCAAAGCGGAGAAGGCGGAGGGTCGTGGCTTGAGACACATGGGGTCTGGGGTGGCAGAATAGACAAGCAGAAGAGGGGGCAGACTGAATGGGCCAAGTGGTCCTTATCTGCTGACGGATTCTGTTTTTGTGTTAAGCTACCAAGTGGGGTGGATATGAACCTACTGTCACTGTCTGTGATGCTCCTGGCAGGTACCTTCACCTGCCAAGCTGACTAGCCATGTTAACAGAAGCTCCACCCTGGGGAGCGGGACCTTAACTAGGAGGTTCTTCACTTGATTTGCAGGATTTGGGGAAACTATTTCAGCATGTCATGACCTACAGGTCTAATGCATAGACACCCTGATATTTCAGTAGATGGTGGGGATGCCAGTTGCTTGGGAATAGACCATCTCTCCCTATCATAGCTGGACCCCCACTTGCACACATTCCATCCATGGACTGTGGTATTAAAGGGTCTTAGACACTTGCAAAAGAAATGGCTATCATTAATGCTCATCATTCCCAGATTGCCTCAGGAAGCTTGGTACTTTAGGTGATGCCCCTGGCGCTGGGCGGACCACTCCCACTTTCAACCAGGCCAGGTCTTCTTCACCAGGGACCACTTTTTAATTCTGAGCATCAACAGTTTTTTTAATTTTGGCTTGGTTCCTGAGTGCAGATATGTGATGGCAGGATACTTGATGAGTTATTTAAACCTTGATGTAGTCCAGACTGGTCTCGACAAATTATAGAAACATAGAATTTGACGGCAGATAATGACCGCTTGGCCCTCCCAGTCTGCCCATTTCCCTACATAATGGATAAGCTGCAGATCCTAGTTAACCAGCAGCCTGCTTCTTTCTACCTCCACCCCCTAGAATTGCATTATGGTTGTCCCATGCATGCTTGAATTCAGTCACTGTTTTTGACTCCACAACCTCCTCCGGAAGGCCATTCCATGCATCCACAACCCTCTCTGAGAAAAAATACTTCCTTACATTACCTCTGAGCCGCCCCCCTCTATCTTCAAATTGTGCCCCCTTGTTCTTCGCCTTTTTTTTTTTGAAGATGCTACCTCTTGGGCTTTGTTGATTCCTTGAGGTACTTGAAAGTTTCTATCATGTCCCCTCTCTCCTTCTTTCCTTGAGGCTATACATATTAAGCTCCTTTAGTCTCTCTTCATATGTCTTCCGGTGCAGACCCTGCACCATTTTAGTTGCCCTCCTCTGGACAGCTTCCATCTTGTCTATGTCCTTGCGGAGATTGGGTCTCCAGAACTGTACACAGTACTTCAGATGGGGTCTCACCAGCTGTCTGTACAGAGGGATAACAACTTCCTGTTTTCTACTGGTGGTGCCTCTCCCTGTGCATCCCAGTATCCCCCCAGCCCTCCTTACTACCCTCTCACATTGCTTGCCCACCTTTAAGTCATCTGATATGACTACCCCCAGGTCCCTTTCCATTTTTGTTGTTGTTAGTTTCTAGGGACATGGATATGTTGTTCATCCACACTCATTGGCAGGTATCCTTGCCGCTTTAAATCTTGCCGGAAGGTCTTCAAGCTTGCTCCTCCCACCCACCCGGGTGGTATAACTCTCGGCTCCGCCCCATGACGCCAGATCTTCCTTACCGCTTGGAAGCTCAGGTTCCCTCCTTAACGCTCTGCGTTTGTGACTGGTTCCTATTTCTCCGTTTGCGGATTTAAAATAAATTTTGCAAAAGACTTGATCTTCTATCCCTACATGACTCACGATGGACAAATCGACTCCCGGTTGGAGATGCCCATGCGGGCAGAAGATGTCCGGACGGATCCACACTCCACGTGTGTCTACTGCTAGGCCTTGAGCACGACCCGCGGGCTTGCGACCTGTGCTCATCTTCCTAAACCCTCGTCCTCGAACCCGTGCTGCCCGATTGCAACTGGGCGCGTCCCAAGAAGGCGTTTCCCTCCGGTGAAGTCCAAGGAGGGCCGGTTGGCGGTGTCCTTGGCCGGCGGGCTTCAGCGGAATCCAGCTCGGCGGATGGTATTTCTCGAAGAGGAAGCGGCGGAGCCGTATCTTCCCGGCGCCGGGCATTTATCCCGCCTTCTGGGTTCTTCCTACACGGCTTCTTTTAAGGAGCTTTGTCTGTCCCTCTCCACTAAAGGAGAAGGGCCTGTGTCTGCTGGACCTTATTCTCGGTCCAAAAGAGGACAGGGGTAAGTCCCTCCGCTCGGCGCTCTTGGGAGGCGGAAGGTCCCTCTCCCGGGCCGTCGACCGTCGGCTTCGATCGACCGCTCGGCTTGACCACTGGCCTCACGGTGTCCCCGATCAGGTCAGTTGACTGAGACTCCACCGATGATCGAGATTTTTCTCGACCCATTGGACGAGCTGTCGCCTTTAGCAGCCGAGATTCCCTCTCCCGGTTCCCGGGAGGAGTTGAGGATCCCGTGGGCTCGCCTGTGCCTCCGGTTCGAGCCCTCGGATGGACCATCAGGCGAAGAGTGCGGTTCCGGCCGACACCTCCCGCACCGACCTCGGAAATTCGGGACTCTCGGTCTCGGTCTCGGACCTCTTCGCGGTCAGCCGATCCCACCCGTCAGTCGGTCTGGTCTCGGTCTGGCAGCGGTAAGCGGCGTCACCGCTCGTCCCGTCCTCCTCCTCGGATGAGGGAGGCTTCGCGAAATTACGCCGACGGGTACGAGGACCTTATGTTGCAACAGTTCTCCTGGCCGGGAATAAGACGACCCCGCCGCTTCCCGCCATTAAGTGGCTGTCACCGAACGGCCGACAACCCTCGACTTATCCGAGGGCCTATACCCAGGCGGTTGTTGGCCAAAACCAGCTGCTCCACGATTCGGTGGAACCTCCGCCTCCACAGCCACCAATTGGGGCTCCGACCAAGGATTCTCGAGTCAGCGAGGGTCTACCCATCGGCTGTCAGTTACCCTCACTCCCGACCGACCTCGGCAGGTGAAGGGTGGCTCAGGCCAGAGGCAGCTCTTCGAGGACTCTTCGAGTCCGAAGATGATTCCTCCTTTTCTCCAAGCGACTGGACTTGGGTCTTCAGGAGGTCAGTCAATGGACGATAGCCCGTCGTCCTTCCTAGGACTGCCGGCTCATCTCGGAGTCTACGGGATGGAGCTCGAACCCGTTCCAAGCAGGCCAGGTATCCCCTCACGGAGATTCTGGACCGGGGATTCTCCGACGAGGCCTTTCCGGTGGCGAGGCCATGAGTGAGGTCGGCACTGGAGCTTTGGCAGCGCCCTGCTTCCTGCCCTCGCGCCTGGCCAGGATGGCCAGGAAGTATGCGGTCCCTACGGTTCCTTGTCCGTTTTGAACACCCTCTGCTGAGGGTTGGTTACCGACGCGTTTTCGCGCGCCCGGCAGCGCCAGGATGTGGACAAACCTCCTGACAAGGAGTCAAGAAAGTGGACTATGTCGGGCGAAAAGTCTCGCTACGTCCTCTCTCGCCTTCGTCAGGCCAGTTCGGCCGTCCTCATGGTACATTTTTCTCATGCCCTGTTGGGCTCCCTGGATGAGGTCATCCTCATCTTCCGCCGATCTGCAGACTACGGTTAAGCAGGTGCGGGACCAGGCAGGCAGTGGCCAAACAGCAGCTCAGACTGCTTTGGATATAGGGGACTCATGTGCCCAGATCGGTGGCGGCCGCGAGTGGCTATCGTCGGCGGGCTTGGCTGAGGATATCACCTGCCCGGATACCAGCACAAGTTGGCGGATGTTCCCTTTGGGACTGACCTCTTGACCCTGGGGTGGAAGGTCACCTGCAGAGGATCGAGAAGTCCAATGCCACCTTGGACTCGGGTCTCTTCCGCTCAGAAGGACAAAGGCCGCAAACCACAGCCTAAGCCCTTTCGTCCTTCTGTGGCCCCGGCGCGCCCGCCCAGCAACGTCAGGGCCAGCAGGCTCGCCTTGGCATCCCAAACCCAACGCCCGGCTTCCTCTAACAGGAGGCAGGGAGGAAAGGGCCCAGGAGGTCCTCGGCGGTCCCTCCTCACAGCCTGCCCAGTGACGGGCTGAGGTGTCGCCCCATCCCCGCCACCCACTCCCCTGGGTCCCCGTGGGGACGGCCCGGCACTTCCGTTCGCCTGGTATGCTGTTACCACGGACAGGTGGGTCTTGGAGGTGGTGGGAGAGAGGCCTGCCTCTGGAATTGACAGAGCACCACCCTTCAGAGCACGTCGCCCTCGGGGCCGGGATCCCCAGCCTCACTGGCGGCTCGTCGAGCCGACGCCGCTCTCCTCCTCCAGAAGGAGGTGGTAAGAGAGGTGGTGGACCCTCCTTCAGACCCAGGGTTTGTGTCCAGGTACTTCCTGGTTCCGAAGCGGACGGGGGGCTGGCGCCCCATTCTCGACACCTACGACCTAAACAAGTTCCTAAGGTCTCGAACCTTCAGGATGGTCACTCTGGCTCAGATAATACCATCCTTGGAGCAGCGTCTGGTTCTGCTCTCTGGACTTGCAGGGCGTTTTCACGTCCTATCCGTCCGTCTCACCAGAGATTCCTTCGCTCCGAGCGGAAGGATCCTCTCGAGTTCCAAGCCATGCCCTTCGGCTTGTCTCCAGCTCCCAGGGTCTTCACCAAATGCATGGCTGTGGTGACAGCATTCTGCTGCGCCGAGGGGTCCGGTGTACCCTTACCTGGACGACTGGCTGATAGCAGCTCCCTCCAGGAAGGAGGCGGAGTGGTCCAGATCTGGCCTCCAGGTCTGTCTCCTCAACTGGGCCTCCTTATCAACGAGGCCAAGTCGGAACTGAAACAAGCAGGTGATTCTATTCATCGGGCGCAGCTCGACTCTCTTCGAGCCAGAGCGCGCTCCGCGGACAGGGCCGAGGTTCTTTCCTCCTTTGCCCGATCATTTCTGGTTGGGCAATGCGCCCTGCCCGGGACTTCCTGCGCCTCCTGGGTCTCATGGCGGCCTGCACCAGCGTGATCCGTTGGGCCGCTGGAACATCGTCCCCTTCAGTGGGGACTGGCCAGCCAGTGGTCACAATGCTGCGATCCCTTGACCAGCTTGTCGGTGACACAGGGATGTGGGCAGCTCTCCAGTGGTGGACCGTTCCAGATCATTTGCAGGAGGGCATCCCGTTCGTCCGCCCGAGCCGACGGTCTCTCTGTCGACCGATGCCTCTCTGATGGGTTGGGGTGCCCATCTGGGAACACCGGGCTCATGGCCTCTGGTCCCCGCGGGAGTCCCGATGCCACATCAACCTGCTGGAGCTCCGAGCGGTCCGCCTAGCTCTCACCGCCTTTGCTCCGTTCCTCCGGGGTCAAGTGGTCCGAGTCCAGACGGACAATACCACGACTATGTACTATCTAAACCGCCAGGGCGGGACGCGCTCCATGCTTCTATGCAAGGAAGCTCTCCGCATTTGGTCACTCGTGCGCAGCCTGGAGGCGGATCTCCTAGCCATTCACGTGGCAGGAGCCTCCAACACCCTGGCCGATGCCCTGAGCCGGATAGGGGCTGCATCCCCGAGTGGTCTCTCCTGCCGGGGTAGTACAGCATCTGTTCTCCTTTGGGCACACCTCAGGTGGACCTGTTTGCCTCCAGGAGAGCAGGAGTCTGTTCCATGCCGCCCCTCAGCAGGGGCTCGCTGCAGGGGATGCCTTCTCAGGCAATGGACCCCGGGCCTCTTTCGCCTTTCCCCATTTCCCTTGATCCACAAGGTGCTTCTCAAGGCGAGGAGGGACAAGGCGCAGGTGATTCTGATAGCCCCAGACTGGCCTGCCAGTTCTGGTACCCAGATCTCCTCAGTCTCAGCTCCAGGACTCGCGGCAGCTTCCAGCTCGCCCGGACCTGCTCTCAGTCAATCAGGGAAGGTGTTCCATCCGGACCTTCAATCCCTGCACCTGACGGCCTGGTTCCTGGCGGCTAGAGTTCCAGGCCTTGGGTC
The DNA here is from genome assembly GCA_016271365.2 of Neoceratodus forsteri. Lineage (NCBI taxonomy): Eukaryota > Metazoa > Chordata > Ceratodontiformes > Ceratodontidae > Neoceratodus > Neoceratodus forsteri. Next base: position 453,185,177 of record CM057451.1, on the reverse strand, counting down.
TTTCCGACGAGGTCCTCAATGTAGTTGAGGCGTCCCGTAAGTCGACCAGAAAATGCTATGCCTTCAAATGGAAAAGGTTTTCCATTTGGTGTCAGAAGCAAGGGCTTGGACCCTTCCTCCTGTTCCTTGGCAAGCATCTTGGACTATTTATGGTCCCTTTCTAGTCAAGGGCTTAGGTCGGCGACCTAAGGGTGCACCTGGCAGCCATCTCTGCTTACAGGCGCGGCCGGGAAGCAGTCGGTGGCGCAGGAAGGTGGTCTGGCGCTTTTCAAGGCCTTGATCACATTTCCCCTCCAGTGCGGGAACCCCCACCTCCGTGGGATCTACTGCTGGTACTGGCAAAGCTCATGGGCAAGCCATTCGAACCTATGCACAGGTGTGCTCTCTCTCACCTGTCGTGGAACACTGCCTTCTTGGTGGCTATCACGTCAGCCAGAAGGATGGGAGAGCTCCAGGCGCTTTCCATCGAGTCTCCTTACCTGGTCTTCCACAGGGACAAGGTTGTCCTGCGCCCCAACCCGAAATTCCTTCCGAAGGTGGTGTCGGAGTTCCACCTTAACCAGGTGTTGACTCTGCCGGTGTTCTACCCCAATCACACCTCGGAGGCCGAATATAGGCTCCATACTCTGGACCCTAGAAGGGCTCGCTTATTATAAGGGCGACGGCTGAAAGTCGGGAGAGGTTCACCAGCTGTTTGTCACCCACGCTGAAGCTTGATCTGGCAGACCTGCAGCCAAGCGGACGATAAGCAGGTGGGTAACCTCCTGCATAGATCTCTGTATAAGTTGGCGGGCATGGAGCCTCCCAGAGGATAAGAGCTCATTCTACCCGCCATACTGCTGCAACGGTGGCTGCTTCCAGGGACGTCCCTATCCAGGAAATCTGCAGGGCTGCTACCTGGAAGTCAGCAAACACCTTCATTACCCACTACCACATCGACCTGAGTCACGCCGGATGCTGGTTTTGGGGCCTCGGTTCTCCAGTCTCTCTTTCCCAAGTAAGTATTGGGGTGTGCGTCTTGCCTCCCTCCTCCCGGAGAACTGCTAGAGTCTGCCAATGAGTGTGGATGAACAACATATCCATGTCCCTAGAAATACAGGTTACTCACCTGTAACAGGAGTTCTAGGAATGGTATATGTTGTTCATCCACCACGACCCACCCGACCTCCCAGCTTGACGCTCAACCCCTGGGCTAGTCCAGGGCAGATCTCGCGTCATGGGGCGGAGCCGAGAGTTATACCACCCGGGTGGGTGGGAGGAGCAAGCTTGAAGACCTTCCGGCAAGATTTAAAGCGGCAAGGATACCTGCCAATGAGTGTGGATGAACAACATATACCATTCCTAGAACTCCTGTTACAGGTGAGTAACCTGTATATCTCACCCACCATTGTGTACTCTTCCCCTGGGTTTTTGTTTCCCAGGTGCATTACCTTGCACTTCTTGGCATTAAATCTAAGCTGCCATACATTTGACCATTCCTCTAACCTTGCCAAGTCCCTTCTCATCCTTTCCACTCCACCTTGTGCATCAACTCTGTTGCAGATCTTTGTGTCATCTGCAAAGAGACATATTTTCCTTCAGTCCCTCTGCAATGTAAACACAAAAGACATTGAAGAGGACCCGATCTAATACTGAACCCTGCGGCACCCCACTAGTAACCCCCCTTTCTTCAGAGTGGACTCCATTTACTATTACCCTCTGTGTCCTATTCTCCAGCCAATTCTTTACCCAGGCTATCATCTTGGGACCCACTCCCAGGCTGGCTAACTTGTATATTAATCTTTTGTGTGGGACTGAGTCAAATGCCTTGCCAAAGTCTAGGTAGGCCATGTCCACAGCCCCTCCCTGATCTACTACTTTGGTTACCCAGTCAAAGAAATCTATTAGATTCATCTGGCATGACCTTCCTGCTATGAATCCATGCTGCCTTGGGTCCTGTGCCCCCTCTGGCCTCTAGGTACTCAACAGTTTGAGTTTAGAGGAGTTGGGAATACATTTAGCTCCTGTTGCACCCATTCTCCAGATCATGCCTCAGCCACATCGCTCTGAGTTGTCTAGAAATATCTGCTGTAGGGCTTAGGTAAAGGGTTGTAAGTTAGCTCTCTCGTGCTACAGGTGGCATCCCCCTTGGCTGTCCGGGGTTATGTGGGATTGCACTCCCCGGGGGCCAGTCTAGATGTGGTCCATTTTCTTGAAGCATGTCACAAGCTGTGACCCCAGAAACACACAGGTTACACTTCACTGAAAACTTAATGTGATCTTCAAAATTCCAGTGGGAACACCCCCACCCTCCCTTTTGGGCTTCTCCATCAGGTGCCCTTGTGCCTTATATCCCTTAAAGGGGAAGAGAGAGCACTGAGATCTCCATACCCAAGTGTGGGTCTGGTCCCAATTTGCGGTTTGTGTGCAATAACTTTTTTTTTCCTTTTTTCAGCTAAAATTTTCTGTAAAAATCCCAGAATCCTCTGCAGAGGACATCAGAGTAGGGCTGCAGGAGTTGGGGATTCAGTAGCTTGCAGTAAATGTTAGAGTTTATAGAAGCACTGATCTTCTTGCTGCCCAGCTGTCATCCTCGGGGCTAAGTAAAGACAGAGGACTGTACATAGTCCCAGGAGAACAGTGGGACCGGCAAACATCTGATTGGAGCTAATGAAAGCTCTAACATGCCTTGAAGTAAGCAAAATTGATCTGACCCAGTCGACTATACTACAGTAAATAAAAAAGAGAAAAGAAACATGTTTTTGCATACAAAGTGCAAATTGGGACCAGTCCCACACTTTGGGTTCTCACTCCTTGCCGGTTTGCCACCCATCAAGTCATCTTATTCCTCTTCTCCATGTCCTCCAACTTCCTGGTCAGTCTCCTATATGGGTACAAGTCAGAAACCTTCATGAATTCAAGGTACAGTATGTCTGCTGCCTGACTTCTATCCATCGCGTATGTTACCAAGTCAGAGAACTCGATCAGGCTCATTTGGCATGACCTCCCTGCCATACACCGGTGTTGCCTGTTGTCCTGGAGCCTATGTGCCTTAAGAAACTTGTCTGACCTTTCCTTGAGAATGGTTTCCATCAGCTTGCCAACTACCACTGTCAAGCTGACTGGTCCCGTGCTTGTCGCTTGCCCCACTTCTGTGCAAGGGGCACCAAATTGGCAGTTGTCCATTCTCACGACACCATGCCTATGTTAAGGGAGGTATTGAACAGGTCTGCCTGAGGGGCTACTAGTACTGCCACAAGCTCTCTGGGTCCTAGGATGCATGCCATCTGGCCCAAAAGATTTGCCCACCTTAAAGGTCTTGAGTCCCTTGTCTTCAGTGATTGCCATCTTGCTCATCCTCACTCCCTTGTCTCTATGCCTATCTTTCTTTGTACTGATTCATCCTTTTCTTAAGTGAATACTGAGCAGAATAATTTATTCAGTACTTCTGTCTTTCCTGTACTGTCCTCCACCCACTCTGTCCCTATGCTCAGCTTCAACAGTACCTTCTTCATCATCTTTTTTCCTCTGATGCGCCGAAAAAGGTCTAGTTTACTTCCTTGCTCCCCTAACTTCACCTCTATCCCAGCCTTGGGCTTTCCTTCATCTGTCTGTCTGTTCTTAGTTTTCCCAAATAGTTTACCCTGTCTTTCTTGCAGTGGGTCTTGGCCTTCCTGTATTTCTTGAAGGAAGACCTGATCTTCTTCATGGCAGTGACAACCTCCATTGTGAGGCAGGGTTGTTTCAAACAACATGAAGTCTTGCTATATTATGACAATTGCAGTTTGTCCCACCATTAGAACTGCTCCGGAGGTGAAAGAGTTAACTTCCATGCCAGGCATGGAGCTTAGAGCGCGAGCTCGGTTAGAAAAGCTGTGTCTGGATAATTTCAAACTGAAACTGTCAGATTCTTTACTCCGCCTCACTGAACAGTCGCTCCGGAGATTCCTCCTACTGCTCGGTTCATTTCTCGGTTTAAACAGTATTTTCTTGGTTAAATTCAACCGCGATTATTATTATTTTAACCGCAAACCGATCGGTTCAAGCTCTGTCTGTGGTATTGTAAGTAATAGACAGGTTTATTTCTGTGTGGAACTTGTAAATGTTTTTCGGTTTGGTTCGAACCGATCAGGTTGTTTTAAAACTTTGTCCTCAAGCATTTGAAAGCTTTTAGAGTGCGGTTCCCGGTTCTTATCGGTTCTAAAAAAAAAAACGGAGTTCATTCACGGTTTCCCACGACCCACGTGACAGTTGGGAACCGATAAGATTGTCTTGCCTGGCACTGCCGCTAAAAGGGCAAGTTTTTGGTTAGGTTGGCATTATGTCTGGAGTAGAAACCCAAAAGAAAACCGGCCCACTGGGTTTAGCACTGTAGTGTCTGTGGGAAGCTCAAGGCTGACCCACACACCACATGTGTATATTGTCTGGGGTTTGACCACCTCAATTCAGACTGCCAGAGTTGTAAGAACTTCCCTGCAGCTACCCTGGATAAGAGAGTTGGTAGGCTCCAGGGAATGAGAGGCAAAAAGTCCGCTGACCGGATGGCCAGCCAGTTCGGTGCCAACCAACGAACGGTCTCCTGACCAGGCGAGACTCTCCTCGGCAACGAAAGCTGACTCTGAGGAGCCAGTTCCAGCAAAGAAAACTAGAAAATCAGCAGGTGTGGAGTCAAAATTCCTTCTCCAACTGCTGCAGAATAGCTAAAGCAATATAAATTGTCCAGTCACTTTCTCCGGTTCCGTCCGAACCGCCACTGTCTGACAGAAGGTAGGTTCGAGCGGTTCCACCGGTTCAAGAATATGATATAGAAGAGTTTTATGAACCAGAGGAGGGGGAGGATGATTATGAACAGTGTGAATGTGACTTTGAGAGTCTGGATGTGCCCATTGAGTCGGACATCTCTCCAGCCAGACCTTTAGAATCTCCCCTCAGCTTTCTGGAGTCCCTTCTCATTTTCTGTTTTATAAAAGGTTGCTGAAACCTCCAGCTCCCATTGGAGGAAGCTGTGGATGAGCAAGAGGAACCTGACTTTGTGGAAATTATGGATATCCCAGAGTCCAGGAGATTGTCTATTCCTTTACATAAATCATTTGGAAACAAACAATAAAATTTTAAAAGCTCCTAATTCTGTGCCTCCTGTGGACAAAAAGATGGACAGGAGGTACACTTTAGTCAAGTCCTGATACAGAATTTCTTTCACAGCAATGCAGTCATGTTGGGGTAGTTCAGGCTGCAGCCTGTGATAAGAGCTAATATTCCCTAGCTTCACATCCTCCCAGGGACCTCAGGACGATTGATGCCATGGCTAAAAACAATACATGGCAGCGTCCTTGGGACTCAGACAAGCAAATTACATGGCTTATGTGGCAAGATACCAAAAATCTAGATGGGACACTGTCATGGCTTGGCCAACAGGCCCCTGGCCAGCTTGCAAGGAGCTGGAGCAGGTGGCTGCTGATGGTATTGAGGCATCCAAGGTGCAATTCCATGCTGCTGTGGATTCTAATGATGTATCCTCTAGAGTCATGGCTACATCTGTGGCTTTTCGTAGTTGGCTTGGCTCAGGTGACTAGTTTGTCACAGGATACCCAGACTAAGGCTATGGATTTTCCTGTGGTAGGAAATTCTCTGTTTGGGGAGCAGACAGAGAATTATATGAAGAAAATGGATGAATATAGAACCACTTATAGGAGTGCACAAGCCAAGGAGCGGCAAGCCACTCCTCAGAGGCAGACCCCCAGGGGTAGAGGTAGGCCTTTTCACAGGCCTTTTTACCAAACCCAGGCCTCCTCTTCGGCTTATGCTCAGAGGGGGTTCTTCAGAGGGAGAGGCAGACGGGGTGCAAGCAGGCCTGCTCCCACCCCTCAGCCTAAAGTCCTGCCAAACAGGCACCCTGATGGGGTGCCCAGAGCCGGTTCTCCATTACCTGTAGGGGGCAGGCTGGCCTACTTCATTCAGGACTGGGAGTCTTTAAGATCAGACAAGTGGGTCCTGGAAGTAGTAAGCCAGGGTCTGGTTCACAGCTTCAAAAAATTTCCAAAGATAAGAATCAGATCTTTTCCACCTGCAAACCCCCTAGAGACCTTTGCTTTGGAAACAGAAGTCTCAACCCTCCTGGCTCTCAGAGCTGTAGAAAGGGTTTCTGTCCTACACCAGGGCAAGGGTCTGTACTCCAGGTACTTCCTTACCCCAAAAAAGACAGGAGAATGGCGGCCCATTCTGGACCTAAGATATCTGAACAAGCACCTTTTAAAACCAAAATTCAAAATGGTGACTCTGGCAAAGATTTTACTTTCTCTAAGGCCAGGGGATTGGCTAGCTTCCCTGGACCTCAAGGATGCCTACTTCCATGTTCTTATCAGAAGCTCCCACCGAAAGTACCTCAGATTCGAACTGCCCTCAGGCCATTACCAATTCAGAGCAATGACCTTCGGTCTTACCTCTGCCCCAAGGGTATTCACAAAATGCCTGGCAGTAGCAGTTGCTCATTTAAGAAGGCAAAAGATTGCCATCTTTCCCTACCTAGACGACTGGCTCATTGTAGGTCAGTCTCCAGACCAGGTCAAATCACACCTGCAAGTTACCCAGCAGCTGCTCACCTCTCTGGGCTTTCTTCTCAATCTTCCAAAGTCAGTTCTGGAATCTGTCCAGGTACTCACCTTTATAGGTCCAGAATTGGACACAAAGCAGGCCAGAGCCTTCCTGCCCCTAGAAAAGGTAAGGAACCTAGTGGCCCTGGCCTTATCCTTCACTCTGCAGGTCTCTCAACCAGCAAGGCACTTCCTACAGCTCCTAGGACACATGGCTGCTTCCACAGCTGTAGTGCAAGGAGCAAGATTTCAGATGAGGGACATTCAGTTCCACTTGAGAGCCTTTTGGTCTCAAAGAAAAGATTCCCTATCCAAGCTGATCCCAGTGACTCGAACCCTGATCCAGGCCCTTCAGTGGTGGCAGGATCAGAGCAATCTGAGACTAGGGGTCCCCTTCATCCCTCTATCTCACTCCTTGATCCTTACTACAGATGCGTCCCTTCTGGGATGGGGAGCTCACATGGGCGACCTCTCCACCCAGGGAGTGTGGTCCCCTCGGGAATCTCTGCTCCACATCAATCTGCTGGAACCCGGAGCTGTTTTTCTAGCACTTCAGGTTTTTTCTGCATCTGTTCAGAACAACGTGGTACAGGTCAGAACAGACAACACCACTACAATGTGGTACATCAACAAACAAGGGGGCACTCGGTCTTCGGCCTTGTGCACCGAGGCAATGAAGTTGTGGTCTCTGGCTTATTCCCTGAACACTTCCCTCATAGCAGTTCACCTCCCAGGCAAGGACAATGTCCTGGCAGATGCTCTCAGCAGGATTTCCCAGGGCCATCACGAATGGTCACTGGATCCCCGAGTACTGGGGATAGTTTTTGCCAGATGGGGCACCCGTCAGATAGATCTTTTTGCAGCCCCAGACAATCACCAACTTCCACTGTTTTGTTGTAGGCCCTCAGTGATGGGCTCAGTCCCCCTGGATGCCTTTCTCCTCTATTGGGAAGGGAAGTTTCTATATGCCTTTCCCCACTTCTGTCTCCTGTTCAAGGTGCTAGTCAAAATCAGATCCCAGCCCTGCAAGATGATTCTGATTGCTCCAGATTGGGCCAGGCAGCCCTGGTACCCACTCCTTCTGTCCTTAGCAGTCCATCTTCCCCTGTGTCTCCCCAGGAATCACAACCTGTTAACTTGTGCCCAGGGGAGAGTTTGGTATCCGAATCTCAAATCCCTCAACCTCAAGGCCTGGCTCTTGAGGAGTTAGAATTTGCTGACCTACACCTTTCTCAAGGTGTTCTCGAAATCCTGAAGGCTTCTAGGAAGCCTTCCACTAGGGCTACTTATAACTCTAAATGGAAAAGGTTTTCCATATGGTGTTCTGGGAAGCATATTTCCCCGGAATCTGCTGATTTTCCCATTGTTTTGGACTGTATGGTCCATCTTAATTCTTTGGGACTGAGACCAGCTACCCTGAAAGTGCATTTGGCGGCTGTCTCTGCTTTTATTTCAGCAAGAAAGCCCTCTTCTCTTTCCACTCACCCTGTATTTTCCAAGTTTTTCAAAGGATTACTTCATACTAATCCACCTTTCAGGGACCCTGCTCCTGCCTGGGATCTTAATGTTTGCATTGCTCAGCTGATGCAACCCCCCTTTGAACCTCTGTCTTCGGCAGAGCTTAAGTACTTGACTTGGAAAACTGTGTTTCTAGTAGCCATCACTTCTGCCAGGCGCATAAGTGAGTTACAAGCTTTGTCAGTGGAGACTGACTTTATTTCCTTTCACTGGGATAAGGTAGTCTTCAGGACTAACAGGAAGTTTTTGCCTAAGGTGGTTTCAGATTTCCACCTTAATCAATCTGTCTCCCTTCCGGTGTTCTTCACTGATCATTCCTCCTCTGGTGAGAGGTGGTTGCACAGCTTAGATGTTAAGAGGGCCCTAAGTTACTACATAGAGCGTACCAAGGGTCACAGGTTCGAATCCCTCCAACTGTTTCTCACTTATGGTGAGGTTGGGAAAGGGAAACCTGCCACTAAGAGATCCATTGCCAGGCGGATTGTCTCTTGTATCCAATTTTGTTATCAAAAACTGGGAAAGGTTCCCCCTTCAAGCCTGAGGGCTCACTCTACCAGAGGTACAGCTGCGTCTCTAGCTGCTGCCAGAGACATCCCTATCTTAGAGATATGTCAAGCAGCTACTTGGAAAACGGTACACACTTTCACCAAGCATTACTCCCTGGATATCCAGGCCAGAAGGGATGCTCGGTTTGGCATAGCCGTGCTTCAGAGCCTATTCCCTAAGTAGGTTCTGTTCCTCCTCCATGGAGGTAGTGCTGTGTAGTCTGCAATTGTCATAATATAGCAAGACTTCATGTTGTTTGAAGAAAAAATTACTCACCTTAGTAATGTTGTTTCTTCTAATGGAGTCTTGCTATATTATGACTTCCCCCCAGCCTGCCCCTCTCAGAACTTCTACTTTGGGTATGGGGTGGGCAGTTCAGTGTTGGCACTTGTTGATGCCCATTTTATGTTTTCCACCCCTTTTTTTGGGGGTGTTTGTGTGTTGTGTTTTATCTTATCTTATCTTTTTTCTGGTCCCCTGACTTGTGTCTTGGTGTTGGGACCAGGAAAATGTGTTAATATTTAAGTAGCCATTGGCTAGTGTAGGTTCCACACAGAACCTTAGTGAGTTTTGCTTGTAAAGATCTGACAGTTTCAGTTTGAAATTATCCAGACAGAGCTTTTCTAACTGAGCTCGCGCTCTAAGCTCCATGCCTGGCATGGAAGTTAACTCTTTCACCTCCGGAGCAGTTCTAATGGTGGGACAAACTGCAATAGTCATAATGTAGCAAGACTCCATTAGAAGAAACAACATTACTAAGGTGAGTAATTTTTTCTTCTAGTACTTGTCTCTCCCCCCCGGCTTTAGACAGGTGTCTGTGACTTCATGGACATCATCTTGAATTACGGACCATTTATTTCAACCCCCATGGCCAACCTGAACTTAGCTAGGTGCTCTCTGTTTCACCCTGTTTTGGTGAAGTCCACCCTTCTGAATTCTAGTACCCATGTCTTTGTGTTCAGGACTTCCTTCCCCATCTCAAGCTGGAAACATACTGACTGGTGATCACTGCTTCCTAGGGACTCTGCCATGCTGATTCATTTGATATAGTCACAGTTTGTCAGCACTAAGTCCAAGATGGCCCTATCCTAAGTTGGCTCCGTTACCTCCTCGTGTGTGGGCTTCATCCATAGGCAGTCAGGCCCTCCCAGTTTACAGTGCTGTACAATTCCCTTAAGCATGTTCTGTATTAAATTGCATATTGTTCCCTTTAGATGAGGGGATTAACACATGTTGGGTAATGTTTATGGTTTTTCTGTTGCTAAGTAGTGTTTTACAGAAGATCTGGACAAAAGGGTTGACCAGGGGAGGGGTGAGGGTTTGGGAAGGGCGTGCTGTAAGACTTCTCTCAGACTGTTACAACTTGTCCCAGATAGCAGGGGCGCACAGCACATACCGGCTGACTGCCTGTGGTCAGAGCTGTCACAACTGGAATTACTGGTAAGGAAATTCCCATTTTAAGGTAGGGGTATGTGGGACAGGATCAGCCAGATTTGAATTTATAATTGGTGCGGAGGGAGCAACTAGCTAGAGTCAGTCTTGGTTTGTGACAACCAACTGTTGTGATTAAGAGTTGCTCAAGCAAACAGTGCTGTAATTAACAACAACAAGCACACATATATGACTCCAGTTAGATTTCCTGTGCTATCAAAACTCCACTGCAAAAACCAGTAGAGTACCATTGCATACAGCGGAGTGTCAAGTATTTGCTCTTTCTAGGGACATGGATATGTTGTTCATCCACACTGTCTGGCAGGTTCCTTGCCGCTTTAAATCTTGCCGGTAGGTCTTCAAGCTGGCTCTTCCCTCCCACCCGGGTGGTAAAACTCTCGGCTCCGCCCCATGACACCAGGTCTTCCTTACTGCTTGGAAGCTCAGGTTCCCTCCTTAACGCTCTGCATGATAGACTGGATCCTAACTCTTCGGTTCGTCCGAAACTCGTTTTAAAATTCTCTAGACTTCGGTCTTCCTTTACCCTCGCGGCTGCGATGAACAAATCGACTCCCGGTTTTCGGCGGTGCCCTCGTGTTCAGAAGATGTCCAGGACGGATCCGCACTCCACATGCGTCTACTGCCTCAGCCTAGAACACGACCGCGGGCCTGTGAGTCATGCTGTTGGATTTCTCGGCCAGCGTCTTGGAGGACCGTGCTGCCCGCTTGAAGCTTGGGCGCCCTGAGAAGCGCTACCTGCCGGTAAAGTCGAAAGAGGCCTGTTGGGCGGTTACCGCGGCGGCTGGCTCGGCTGAGCAGCTCGAGCAGATGATCGCCCTTGAGGAAGAGGTGGCCCAGGCCGCATCTTCCTCCTCCTCGGTCGCGGCATTTATGCCGCTCTCTTTGGGTACCTCGTATTCTGCTTTGTTCAAGGAGCTTTGCCATCCCTTTCCACGAAGGGAGAGGGGCCATCGGGACATTCCTTTCGGTCCAAAAAGAAGGATCCCAAGGGTAAGTCCCATCGTCTGCGTTCGTGGGAGCGGGAGAGGTCCCCTTCCCCAGACAGCTGACCATCGACTTCGGTCGAGGTTGCGGCTAAGGCCGCTGGCTTCACGGTGTCCCCATCAGGTCAGCCATCAGAGACAGCCGTCGATGCGGTCGAGATTTTTCTCGACCCGTCGGACGGATTGTCGACTGGTGAAGCTGACAACCCTTCTTTGCCGGTTCCCCCGGTGGAAACCGAGGATATGCCTGTGCCATCGTTGCAGCAGTCCCCGGTTAAGGCGTCCGAGCCGAGGAAGGCGGGTGTCCCCGCTCCTCCAAGCCCGCCCTCTGACACACCGAGTTCTCGGTCTCAGACCTCTTCTCGGTCCAGCCGATCCGCCCGACATCGGCGGTCTCGGTCTTGGCACCGAGGTAAGCGACGACGCCGCTCCTCCTCGTCTTCCTCCTTGGATGAGGAGAGGCTTCGGTGCAAATTGCGTTGCCGCTACGAGGAGCTGATGTGGCAGCAGTTACTTTTGTCCAGGACCAAGTCAACACCGACGCCCTCCCCAGCCATCAAGTGGCTGTCACTCAAACAGCCAAAACAGCCTCTCGCTGCAGTCGAGATGCCCAAGCCTGGGCTGGTTGTTCAGCTGAAACCTGTTGCTCCACCGATTTGTGGTGGAACCTCTGCCTCCACAACCGAAATCGGGGGCACCGACCAAGGACTCTCGGTCGGGTCAAGGCCTGCCCCACAGGTTGTCGGTCACCCTAACTCCTGACCGTTCTCGGCAGGTGGAGGATGGCTCAGGCCCTAGGCAGCTCTTCGTGGACTCCTCGGAGTCCGACGATGACTCCTCCCTGTTCTCCAGGCAAGTTGACCTGGAGTCCTCCGGGGGCCAGTCTCTGGACGAAAGCCCATCGTCCTTCATGGGTCTGCTTCTGCTCATCTCTGAGTCCACTGGGATGCAGCTCGAGCCCGTATCCAAACGGGCCAAATATCCCCTGACGGGGATACTGGACTGAGTGGATTCACCCACGAAGGCCTTTTCTGTGGCTGAGGCCGTTGTCGGCCCAGCATTGGGGCTTTGGCAGCGGCCTGCTTCCTGTCCTGTGCCGTTGGCCAGGATGGCCAGGAAGTATGCGGTCCCTACCGGCTCTTTGCCCGGGTTTTCGGAGCACCCCTCTGCCGAGGGGTTGGTCACCGACAGCTTTTTCCGGCATTCCGGGAATGTTAGAGACGTGGACAAGCCCCCCGACAAGGAGTCCAAAAAGCTGGACTACGCCGGGCGCAAGGTGTACGCTGCGTCCTCCCTTGGCCTCCGCCAGGCCAGCTTGGCCGTGCTGATGGCACACTTCTCCCACGCCCTCATGAACTCCCTGGACGAGGTAATCCCTCATCTCCCGGCCGACCTCCAGACCACGGTCTGGCAGGTTTGGGACCAGGGTAGGGCAGTGGCAAAGCAGCAGCTCCAAACAGCTCTGGACATAGGGGACTCCTGTGCCAGATCAGTTGCTGCCGCAGTGGCCATGCGCCGCAGAGCATGGCTGAGGATATCCACCTTTACAGCGGATACCCAGCTCAAGTTGGCGGATGTCCCCTTCTTGGGGAGTGACCTCTTCGGCCCTGGAGTGGAAGGTCACCTCCAGCGGATCGAAAAATTCCAGTGCCACCCTGGACTCTGTCACCTCCGCCCAGAAGGACAAAGGCCGCCATCAGCAGCAGCACAAGCCCTTTCGTCCTTCTGCGCCTGCGGCACGTTCGGCCCAACAGCACCAGCATCAGGGCCAGCAGGCTCGCGCTTGGCATCCCAAACCCAAGCCCGCAGCTTCCTTCAACAGGAAGCAGGGAGGTAAAGACCCAGGAGGTTCCTCGGCCGGTCCCTCCTTCAAGCCTGCCCAGTGACGGGTTGAGGGGTGTCTCCCCAGCCTCATCGCTCCCCCCTGGGTTCCCCCCATGAGGGGACGGCTCCGCCACTTCTTTTCCGCCTGGTCCGCTATCACCACGGACCGCTGGGTGTTGGGAGGTGGTAAGATAGGGCCTACCTCTGGAGTTCGAGCAGACCCCACCCTTTCGAGCCGTCACCCCTCGCGGGGGGGAGGGCTACGGGGTCCGCAGGCCCGGTGTTGGCCTGCTGAGCCGATATTGCCCTGCTCCTCGAAAAAGAGGTGATTAGGAAGGTGGCGGATCCTCCTCCAGACCCGGGGTTTGTGTCCAGTTATTTCCTGGTCCCAAAACGGACGGGGGGGCTGGCGCCCCATTCTTGACCTGCACGACCTGAACAGGTTCCTAAGGTCATGGACCTTCAGGATGGTCACTCTGGCTCAGATAATACCATCCTTGGAACGAGGCGTGTGGTTCTGTTCCCTGCACCTCCAGGACGCATTCTTTTACGTCCCAATCCGTCCGTCTCATCAGAGATTCTTCCGCTTCAGAGCGGAGAGATCCCTTTATGAGTTCCCGGGCCATGCCCTTCGGCCTCTCCCTAGTTCCTAGGGTCTCCACCAAATGCATGGCACTGGTGACAGCATTCCTGCGACGCCAAAGGGTCCGGGTGTACCCCTACCTGGACGACTGGCTGATTGCAGCCCCTTCCAGAGTGGAGGTGGAGCGGTCCAGAGATCTGGCCCTCCAGGTTTGCTCTCAGATTGGCCTCCTCATCAAGGAGGCCAAGTCGGAACTCGTGCCAAAGCAGGTGATGCATTTCATCGGGGCAGAGCTCGACTCTCTTCAAGCCAGAGCATGGTTCCCGGCGGACAGGGCTGAGGTTCTTTCCTCCTTTGCCCAATCATTTCTGGTTGGGAAATCGCGCCCTGCCCGGGACTTCCTGCGCCTCCTGGGCCTCATGGCAGCCTCCACCAGCGTGGTCCGTTGGGCCCGCTGGTACATGCATCCCCTTCAGTGGGGACTGGCCAGCCAGTGGTCACAGCGCCTCGATCCGTTGGATCAGCTAGTGACGTGACCCGGGGATGTGGAACGCTCTCCAGTGGTGGACCCTTCCGGCACATCTACAGGAGGGCATCTCGTTTGTCCACCCAAGCTGACGGTCTCTCTATCGACTGATGCCTGTCTGTTGGGTTTGGGTGCCCATCTGGGGGAGCACAGAGCGCACGGCCTCTGGTCCCCTCGGGAGACCCAATGCCACATCAACCTGCTGGAGCTTGAGGCGGTTGTCTAGCCCTCACTGCCTTTGCTCCGTTTCTCACGGGGTCAAGTGGTTCAGGTCAGACTGACAATACCACGACCATGTACTATCTAAACCACCAGGGCGGGACGTGCTCCATGCCTCTGTGCAGGGAAGCTCTCCGCATTTGGTCACTAGTGCGCAGCCTGGAGGCAGATCTCCTTGCCATTCACGTGGCAGGAGCCTCCCAACACCCTGGCTGATGCCCTAAGCCAGATAGGGGCTGCGTCTCACGAGTGGTCTCTCCTGCTGGAGGTAGTACAAGATCTCTTCTCTCACTGGGGCACGCCTCAGGCGGACCTGTTTGCCTCCAGGGAGAATGCAAAGCTGAGACTGTTTCATGCCGGCCCCCCTCAGCAGGGCTCGCTGCAGGGGGTTGCCTTCTCGAGGCCGTGGACTCCGGGCCTCTTATACGCCTTTCCCCCATTTCCCTTGATCCACAAGGTGCTTCTCAAGGCGAGGAGGGACAAGGCGCAGGTGATTCTGGTAGCCCCAGACTGGCCCCGTCAGTTCTGGTATTCAGATCTCCTCAGTCTTGGCTCCAGGCTCCCGAGGCAGCTTCCAGCCCGCCCGGACCTGATCTCAGTCAGTCAGGGGAAGGTGTTCCATCCGGACCTTCAATCCCTGCACCTGACGGCCTGGTTCCTGAGCGGCTAGATTTCCAGGCCTTGGGTCTTTCCGACGAGGTCCTCAATGTTGTTGAGGCGTCCCGTAAGGAGTCGACCAGGAAATGCTACGCCTTCAAATGGAAGAGATTTTCCATTTGGTGTCAGAGCAAGGCCTGGACCCTTCCTCCTGTTCCTTGGCAAGCATTCCTGGACTACCTGTGGTCCCTTTCTCAGCAAGGGCTTGATCGGCGACCCTTAAGGTACACCTGGCAGCCATCTCTGCTTACCGGGCGCGGGCTAGGAAGCAGTCGGTGGCGCAGGAGAAGGTGGTCTGGCACTTTTTCAAAGGCCTTGATCACATATCCCCTCCGGTGCGAGAACCTCCACCTCTGTGGGATCTACTGCTGGTATTGGCTAATCTCATTGGCAGGCCATTTGAACCAATGCACAGGTGCGATATCTCCCACCTGACGTGGAAGACTGCCTTCTTGGTGGCTATCACGTCAGCCAGAAGGATGGGAGAGCTCCTGGCGTTTTCCATCGAGTCTCCTTATCTGGTCTTCCACAGGGACAAGGTTGTCTTGCGCCCCCACCCGAAATTCCTTCCGAAGGTGGTGTCTGAGTTTCACCTTAACCAGGTGTTGACTCTGTCGGTGTTCTATCCCAGTCGCACCTTGGAGGCCGAATATAGGCTCCATACTTTGGACCCTAGAAGAGCGCTTGCTTATTATAAGGAGCAGACAGCTGAAGTTCGGGGAGAGGTTCACCAGCTGTTTGTCACCTACGCTGAAGCCGCACCTGGCAGACCTGCAGCCAAGCGGACGATAGGCAGGTGGGTCACTTCCTGCATAGATCTCTGTTATAGGTTGGCGGGCATGGAGCCTCCCAGAGGGATAAGAGCTCATTCTTCCCGCCGTACCGCTGCAGCGGTAGCTGCTTCCAGGGACGTCCCTATCCAGGAAATCTGCAGGGCTGCTACCTGGAAGTCAGCACATACCTTCATCACCCACTGCCACATCGACCTTGAGTCACGCTGGGATGCTGGTTTTGGGGCCTCGGTTCTCCAGTCTTTATTCCGTAAGTTGGGGGTGTGCGCCTTGCCTCCCTCCTCCCGGAGAACTGCTAGTAGTCTGCCAGACAGTGTGGATGAACAACATATCCATGTCCCTAGAAATGCAGGTTACTCATCTGTAACAGGAGTTCTAGGAATGGTATATGTTGTTCATCCACACGACCCACCCGACCTCCCTGGCTTCGACGCACAACCTGGCTTTCAGCAGGCTAGATCTGGCGTCATGGGGCGGAGCCGAGAGTTTTACCACCCGGGTGGGTGGGAGGAGCCAGCATGAAGACCTTCCGGCAAGATTTAAAGCAGCAAGGAACCTGCCAGACAGTGTGGATGAACAACATATACCATTCCTAGAACTGTCACAGGTGAGTAACCTGTATGTCTCCTCTCTTTGCCACTTCTGCTATCTCTTCCTCTGTCTGGCTTTTGCCTTTCTAATTTGTTTGTTTGACTCTCATTTTTTGCTTGTATGACTCTGCTTTTCTCAGTTTTGGTTTCCTGGTATATGCTGTACGCCTTCTTTTTTTCTTTGACTGTGGTAGCCACTTCCTTGGAAAGCCATAGAAGATTTCTTTTTCTTTTTGCTTTGCTGACCCATTGATCTGTGGCAGTCTTTATTGCTTTCTTGAGTCTCCCCCACATGACTTCGACCTCTACCTCCTCAACCTCTATTTCCATTACTGGCTATTAATGTTGTTCCTCATTTTTTGGAAGTCAGCCTTTCTGAAATCTAGCACCTTTATCTTTGAGTGGCTGGTGTCCTGTGTTATGTTTACCTTAAAGCTTACCATTTGATGGTCGCTGTTGCCCATATGACATCCCACTTTGATGTCCTCTGTTCCTTTCCGGAATTTGAGAGGACAAGATTGAGAATGGCATCTCCCCTTGTTGGGTTTTTAACAAGCTGGCACAGTCCTGCGCCTTGTAGTGACAATAAGAAGTCCCTACTTCAGTGTTGTTGCTGCTGTTAGTGTGCTCCAGGTCATAATGGCGAACACGCGCCGCGTTTCCCTTTCTGTCCGCATGTGCATAACATTCCCGAGCGGACGACTCCATAGTCGTAAACAAAATCGTCTGTTTCCTTGCCACAGCACTCAGCAGCATGGACGTAACTCTGCACTGCACAAATTCACTTATCACAGCCATACTTTCAAAAAGGACACTACCTTCTTTTTAACCAAATAAACAAACCTTTCCATTCAGTCTGTAAACTAGGACTTCGCCCTCAGCCCAACTTCAGCTACCATTGCTGCGCTGCTATTCTGTTCATTGCCTCAACCACTCCAATTGCTGGGATCAAAGAAAATAAAAAAACTTAATTTTTTATGAGGAACAATGATGAATTAAAATAAAATGAAGACTGAAGGTCCCCACAACTAAGGACAGTATCCATAGCAGCACCATCTAGTGGCCAGAGAGTACTACAAGAAATCACACAAAATGAAATGGCAAGGGCAAAAAAACTAATGCTGGCAGTTACATAAAATAACACATGGGGGCAGTGAACTCGCCACCGTCGGTGTGGGATGCTTCGATAAAACCCCCTGGGTTTATGTAGCATCCCATACCCTTGGTATGCATTAAATTAAGAGTTTTCCACTGCCCCCATGTATTATTCTGTGTGTAATAATTGTTGGCCATCTTTATTGCACTGATTATCAGCGTGCTGTGATGCCATAATAACTGGGTGTGACATCATACTCCGTCATTACAGCGTTTGGAGTGCTCACGCTTCACTTTCCTTTTGTACTGTTCAGCAGCGGGAAACTTGACTTGTATAGATTTTTTTCTGATTTTCTGCCCCGTTTTTATGTCCCTGCATCAGTTATTAGACAAATATGTGCTTATGAATTTTTTTTTTTTTACACACCCTTGGTGTGTGATGTCCACAGAAACCTCTCAAGCTTTTCTCTTGAGGTTTAAAAAAAAAAACTGGATTTTTTTTTCTCCCCTTGCTGTTCCCAGCTCATGCCTTTGAGAGAAGAATGGAGTTGCACCGCCATGCCTGTCTCTAAAAAAAAATAAAAAAATAACTTGCACCTGCTCGGTCCAAACTAAACACCCAGCACAGGGTGCCCGTCTGAAGTGCCGGGAGCCTGGGACATTACTGCTATCCTGTTTTACCTTCTCCCCACAACCTAAACAGTGACCTGCACAACCCTCCTCTCCTCCACGGCCAGCCACTGTTTGCTTATAAATGGTGCGGTTTGGATCTGTTTGCAGTCAGACAGCAGCCAACCACAGAAATTAAAGGATGGTTGTGCTATTTGCTGTCCGGGGTTTGGGAAAGGCACAGTGGGGTAGAGTAGTGGCCCAGCCTGGAGATGGGCTCCTTTAGAGAGTTGGAGGGGAAGTTAAGATAGTGTAGGGTTGCTACTAATAGGCACACTTGGTATTGGGGTAAAGGTACCAGTAGGCACCAGAAACAGTGTCACATTGGATGAGGAGAGGGATGGGGTGTCACCACTGGACATAGGATAGTGCTTGCCATGGGACAGGGAAGACAGGTGTCACTGAAACTAGGGACAGCTTCATGTGGGTTTAGGCAGGGGGAAAGTACTTCCAGACACGAGGGAGTGGTTGGTGTGGGATGTGGTATGGGAGGGGTGTGACTTGAATTAAATAAATGGCAGAGAGAGTCAAAAGTGTCTCCAGGTTCACTGCTCTGGGCTCTTTCTCACCCTCCCCACTTTGTGTGAATTTCTCAGTGACAAAAAGTCAGTATGTAATGCTGGAATTAAACCTGGGAGTCCGGGTTTACAGCTTAGCACTCTTAATATACTCCTAAGTAACTTGCTTCTGGTCTCAAAACAAGTAAGAGGCAGGGAGTGTTAAACCTAGGACGTAAGTTGACATAGAAATCATCTAGGCTGAGAAAATAACATATGTAACCCAATAAATGACCAAGACATTACTGTTGCAAAAATTCTTTTATAGAATGACATAATACTTGCATCTGTCAGTACGGTGCTATTAGTAATTAAGGCATCTCTCTTTGTCACCCAGAATTCTCTGCATGAGCCGTGTTGCTGTTTGGATACATTCAGGGATTCTAAAACAGTCACAGAATTCAATTGGAACTGGTCAGAAGGAGAACCAGTTTAGCAACATTAATATGGGCGCATAGAGCCATTTTCAAAAACTGTCACTGTAGTGTGGATGCACTGCATCGGTTTGAATAAACTGGTTTTCAAAATGGGCCCCTCTCCAGACTGCTGTTTTCCAGCATGAGAATTAGACTCTGATTCAAACTGGAAAACCTCTGAGGCTTAAAGAGCACTTTTTCTGGTGCTCACAACAGAAACCAGAAAGGACCCTTACCTGTCCTCAGTTTAACTGGTGCCACACTTTATTTCTACTCCAGTTTTTCATGTGAGGGGATCGTAATTTGGCTCCGTGGAGCCGAGCCTCCGATCTCTTCCACTTCCTAATTGTGAGAGCTGTCCTGCATTAGCTTGTTTTGGGATGTCATGGAGAGCGCGGGGTGTGCTCCATAGACAGTAATGGGGCCATTTTTAAAGTTCATTTTTCGTAGTTTAGATGGCCATTCAGAACAAATCAAGGCCACCGGTTAACTAACGAGGTCCTTGTTAGTTAACCAGTGGCCTGATTTTCAGTGCCATCTAAACTACGAAAATGTTTCTAAAACACTTACTGTCTGTGGAGTGCTCCCTACACTCCATATAATGACATCACAAAATGTGCTAACATGGTATGGCTCTCACAATCCAGAAATGGAAGGATCGATGACTCTGCTTCGCTGAGCCAAATTACGATCCCTTCCATGAAAATTTGAGCCAGAAAGAAATTTTCTGGCACCAGTAAAACTGGGGCAGATAAGAGTCCTTTCTAGTGTTTTTTTGGGGGATGACTGCAAAACAGCAGGAAAGGTTCTTTGTAAGCCTCTCGATTGGATGATTGTACTAGTAAGAGCTGGTTTAGTATCTGCCTTGGTGGCAAAGGCCAGAAAATAAATAGGGTTTTGGGGGGCTGGCGTCTCTTAATGATTTTCATGTAGTACCCACACTTTCTTAGCTCAGTGAAGTGTCATTTTCCCTTTTGATGTTAGAAACTGCCTTTTGATATTCCATAGAAAGGTTTAACTATGCTTGTTACATGAACTATACCCAACATGCTGAAAACAAGTTGACCCTTAAATTGTATTTATTGTGACTGTATTTTTGTTTAAACTTTTGGTCACATTCTTAGAGGTTAGAAGCCTCTGCGTAATAGCAGCCTCAGTTAAGTTACCTATTACAACCCCGAGGACTGACTTTAGGCATATGAGGTTTGTCAATGCATTTTTAAAATTAGGTGTGCTGTTTGTTGCACATTGGTAGAGTAAAGCAGGAGGTAAAATTGTTTTGAAGTCACTAGCCAGTAGGGCAAGGTACTGGGAAAATGCAGTGGCCCTGCTGGTACACTTATTGTCACCTCTTCCAGTACGAGTCAATCGGGCTAGTAAACAAAACATTTTATTGGACTGAAACCAGATGTAGCAGCATTTGGCGTGTTGGCCAGTGCCAGTTTCGACCCCAGCAAAAACTTTTGATTTAAGCGTGCAATTTTCCTAAAACATCAGATTAAAATGTTTGCCTTTTCTAGTAGTTTTAACCAAATTTGAAAGCCACTGCATATCTGCAAAAAGCAGTGTGCTCAGTTATTTTACGTAGGATGGCTACATAACTCCATAAAATATGTTAAGCATTTTCCCTCAGGCCACTTTTCAGTAGAATAGGCAGTGCAGTTCTTGAAAGAAATGAAGAAATTTAGAACCATTTTCTAACATAATTATACTATATGGGCTTACTGTCTCCTTAAACTGGCAGCTCTAGAAGCTTACAATAAAAAGACACTGTGCCTAGCCAATCAGCGAAGAATGGATTACTTAACGAAGTCCGCCTACTATAAGCATGCCCTCACAAAGTCCTGGGGCAATGGTCGGGAATTCTGGAAGAACATAAAGGAACTCACGGAATCCACCCAACCCCCCAATCAGTACTCATAGAAACATAGACTTTAACGGCAGATAAGGACCACTTGGCCCACCCAGTCTGCCCATTTCCCTACCTACTGGATAAGCTGCAGATTCTAGTTAACCAACAGCCTACTTCCTGCAGCCCCCCACTATAACTGCCTTGTGTCTGTCCCATGCATGTTTGAATTCCCTCTACTGTTTTAGACCCAACAACCTCCTCAGGAAGGCTGTTCCATGTATCCACCACTCTCTCCATGAAAAAAAAATTCCTCACATTACCCTTGAGCTGTCCCCTCTTTCTTTAAATTGCGCCCCTTGTTCTTACATCTGTTTTCTGAAGATGCTACCTCCTGGACTTTGTTGATTCCTTGAGGCACTTGAGCGTTGCTATCATGTCCCCCCCAGCCCTCCTTTCATCAGAGTATACATATAAGCTCTCTGTCTCTCTTCATATGGTTTCTGCTGCAGACCCTGCACCATTTTAGTTGCCCTCCTCTGGACTGCTTCCATCCTGTCTATGTCCTTGTGTAGATGAGGTCTCCAAAACTGCACACAGTACTCTAGATAGGGTCTCACCAACTGTCTGTATAGAGGGATAACCACTTCCCTTTTTCTGCTTGTGATGCCCCTTCCTATGCATCCCAGTATCCCCCGGCTTTGCTTACCCACCTTTAGGTCATCTGATATGACTACCCGCAGGTCCCTTTCCATTTTTGTTGTTGTTAGTACCTCCCGTGCTATTGTATACTTTTCTCCTGGGTTTTTGTTTCCCAGGTGCATTACTTTGCACTTTTTTTGCATTGAATCTAAGTTGCCATATGTCTGACCATTCCTCCAACCTTGCCAAGTCCCTTTTCATCTTTTCTACCCCCTCTTGTGTATCAACTCTGTTACAGATCTTTGTGTCATCTGCAAAGAGGCATACCTTTCCTTCCAGACCCTCTGCAATGTCACCTGTGAAGATGTTAAAGATGTTAGAGGACTGGACCCAGTACTGAGCCCTGAGGTACTCCACTAGTAATCCCCCTTTCTTCGGAATGTGTTCCATTCACTGTTACCTTCTGTGTCCTGTTGTGCAGCCAGTTTGCTACCCAGGCTACCCTGGGACCCTCCCAAGCTGGCTAACTTGATTATTAATCTTTGTCGGGGACTGTGTCAAATGCCTTGCTAAAAGTCTAGGTAGGCCATATCCACAGCCCCTCCTCTGGTCTATTACTTTGGTCACCCAGTCAAAGAAATCAATTAGATGCGTCTGGACCTTCCTGCTGTAAATCCATGCTGCTTTGGGTACTGTGCCCCACTGGCCTCTAGGTACTCAACAGTTCTTTCTTTCAGAAGTGATTCCATCATTTTCCCTACCACTGAGGTCAAACTTACAGGTCTGTAGTTTCCTGCTTCTGCCTTGCTCTTACTTTTGTGAAGGGGAATCATATCTGCCCTCCTCCAGTCCTGCCCCATCCTGCCATGATTTGTTAAAAAGCATGGTCAGTGATGTCACTAGGTCCTCCCTTAGTTCTTTTAGGATTCTGGGGTGAATCCCGTCAGGCCCCATTGCTTTGTCCACTTTGAGTTTTAGGAGTTCTTTCAGGACTCTTTCTTCTGTGAATGGACTGGTGTCAACCCCCCTACCCCGAGTTCTTCTATTGTCTGGTTTAGGTAACAACTCCTCCTCGTCTTCTTTTGTGAATACTGAGCAAAAGTATTCATTCAGTATCTCTGCCTTTTCACTGTCTCCCTCTCCTTTGTTAATCTTCACTATCCTCAACCCAAAAACCATTGCGGATACCTTTAACAAAGCTTTTACCGACCTCAGTGCTGTCCTACCCCAGGACTACTTCAAAGATGGTGAAGCCCTTCTGCCTGCAATGAACACTACTCCCACCAGCTCCCCCTGCTTCTGCTTCAAAGCAGTTAAGGCTCACCAAGTACGCAAATATGTTACCAAAGCCCTTGGTAAATCAAGATTTAGTAATGACTCCTTCGAACTCAAAATCCTGTATCTCTCACTTGATGAAGTGCTTAGTCCTCTGACCAGAATTTTTAACCTCTCCCTCAGCCTTGGCCAGTTCCCGGACAGATGGAAATCTGCCACTGTCCCCTCAATCCATAAAAGTGGTGACAAAACTGCCCATGATAACTGCAGACCTATCTCCCTATTACCCGCACTCTCCAAGGCACTAGAACGCATTGACTCAGACCAGCTCACAGAATACCTGGATACGTACAACATCCTGTGCAAGAAACAACACTGGTTCTGCAAAGGTCATAGCACTTCCACAGCCCTACTTGAATTCACCGGCGCAATCCACAACGCACTTGACTCCGGTGAATTACTAAGCTCAATCTACATTGACTTAACTAAAGCCTTGACACTGTCAGTCTGCCTCCTGCTTGGTCCAGCTTCAGAACACTGGGCTGTCAACTGACTCCAGTGGCTGGTTTAAAAAGTACCTTGAAGAACGGTCCCAAACAGTAAGAATCGCAGATACACTCTTGGACCCTATACTGGTCCGCTCGGGATTCCCCCAGGGCTCCGTTCTGGGACCCCTCCTCTTCAGCCTATTCTTAAACTCACTACTGGACAAATAATTCTCTACGCTGACGATGCTGTGATCCTCACCTCAGACCCTGATCCAATCCAATTACAAAATAAACTTCAGCTGGCCTTCTCCTGCATTGAATCCTGGTTCCTAAATCATAAACTGCTTCTCAATCAAAAAAAAAAAGTCTATGGTCTTCTGCAGCCCCCACAACAAAAACAAACAACTCCACCTCTCCATTGCAACCGAACAAGGAGCCATCCAAGAGCAAACACAGTCGTTCAAGTACCTCAGCATCACCCTTGATCCCCACCTCTCATACGCTGTCCATATCAGCAATGGTGCAAAGTCTGCCAATGCAAGGTTAGGCATATTATTCCGGCACAGGTAACACCTAACCCCAGAAGCACTGTCAGTGGCCGTCCAAAGCCCCATCGTCTGCATCATAGACTATGGTCTCATCATATATGGGACTGCAGCTACCACTACTCTCAAACGTATCGCGACCTCCGTGAATAAGGCCTGTCTTCTCATCACTGGCTCACATCGCCGTACCCACACGTGACCTTTATTCCCAATCTGGATGGTTTCAACTGGACAAACGCATAAAATACCAAACCTGCATCGTGGCCAAGAAAATTATAATGGGGCTTGCCCCACATGGTGTCTGTGCCCTCCTTAAGCCTTAGACATAGGAACGCCGCTACAAGGAGATCCAGTCCCATCTACTACATATCCCACGATGTCGCACGACCCAAGGACAAAGATCATTCGGCCTGTCTGGCATCCAACTGGCTCAACTCCCTTGGCAGCGACATAGCCACCGCTCCAACACTTGGTCTCTTCAAGTCCAAGCTGCGCCTCACTACTTGTATCCTGTGATTGCCCATCTTAACATTTCCACCATTCCAGCTGCACATGCCTCAGCACCCAGCACTTACAATCAGTCTTTGCACCCCTAGCACCTTACCTGTCTTATTCCCTCGACAAGGCCCCCTAGTTTGCACTGTCTCGCCCCCGTATCCCTCTGCCCACCCCAATCCCACCTCCCATACTCCCGCTTATCCCTGCACCCCGATCTCTTACTCCCCCCCCCCTTCTCTTGTTCGTAGCTCAAGTCTTTGTACTGGTTATTACATGTATGTAAGTCAATGACTATATGTTTGTAACTAAAATGATGACTGTTGCACGCTGATGTGGAACCTTTGTGAAAGAGCCTCGGCTCAAAGGTATTGTAATCCTAGATTGAAATAAATAAATAAAATACATTTTTTTAAATGGAATTCAGAGAGCCAATGAGAAGCCTCATGGGCTGGGACATAAAGACATTAGGTTGACATTGTAATAAAAAAAAAAAAAAAAGTCAAATTTGCAGAACGGATAACTTTTATTTTAAACGAGTGCTATTAAAAACAGCTTGTTGGTTAACTCTCTTGTTGTCCTCTGCAGCCTGTAACAAATGGGTCTACGAGTTCCCTGTAGTTTCATTTCTTTGTCTTTCTGACCCCTGTTCTGTGTCTCAAGGTAACTTTGAAAAAGGAAGTGCAGAAGAGGGTTAATTGATAATCTAGATATCCAATCCTAGACTAGTGATCCTCGCCAGTATCAACAACAAGCCAATGAGACAGCCATAGGGGGCTGGGCTTGGTGTCCAGTAGCAAGCTAGATTGAATGTCTTTGAATGTTAAAGGGGAAGGAGTCTGCAGGGCTTCATTGGAGACTCCGGAGTTTTTCCACTGAGGCAGGGGTCAACTGAAAGACAAAGAGAAATGGCGAATACTTTGCAGGCAAGCCTGCTTTCTGTTAGTTTTGCTTTGCAATGGGTAGTCCATCAACCCTTTTCTGTCTTTTCTACTACCTTTGTTTCGGTTTTGTTGTTGGAAGGTATAGGACTGACATAAGTCTTTCTGTCCAAGGAGACATCCTAAGCAATTGAAAATTGCTGCCAGCTCTGGTAAGTTCTCTTGTTTTTGATGTTTAGAAATGAAAGTAGTAAAATGTGGTGCACTTAAAGAGCAGTTGGAAAAAATTGCACTTTTAACTGAAATGACCCCCATTGCATTCCACGCATTCTTTAAACACACCTACTGTACTGTGTCTTGTTACAGTTTTCAACATGGCATGCCCTTCATTTGTTTTTATAGTTCAGCAGAGATGAGATATGCATGAAAAACTAGTGGAAAATGAAGTGCGAATGCTGCAGACAGACAGTGCTTTTGTAGAGTATTGACAATTTCAGCATTTACTGTGGTCATGTTTTGAAAGTTCTGTTTGGAACAATAATTACAATCCAAGTGGTGTGGAACATTAGACATTTACTGCCTTTTTCTGTGAATTAATAGTTCTTTTCCATTCTAAAACTGGAAATTCACTTTTGCCTGCTCCACTGCAGTATGCTATATTCCTTCAGGGACTGCTCTGTTAACCAGTTAGATAATTCCTGCTAAAATGGATATTTAATTGCTAAATGTCAAGATCAGCTTTATTTGCATACAGTTTTCAGTGTAATGGTTCGAGGTCTGTTTTTCTGAATGGAATAATTTCTAATCATAATTTAGTAGTTTATTTTAATATAAACTCTAAAGGGGTCATATCCTACTTCATTTATATTAAACATTTTGTTAGCTATTGTACACCAAGAAAAACAGTTTGCAAAAGAGTGCAACTGTTTGTCCCACTATGGTGTCTGATGTTTTCTTATAAATTTCTGTTGGGGGTGGGAGGGAGGTGTGTGTGTGTGTGTGTGTATAATATATGCTTTTATTCATTGAAAACCAAGTAATAAATAATTGCAGTGATCCATGATGTGCAGTGTAACAGAACCCCAAACTGGATGAGAGCATTACAGGATTATTTCCAGTTCCACAGAACATGATGCATTACACAGGCCATCTCAGTATGATTTTTTTTTTTTTTTAAATTTAGGATAGCCTCATTTACTTGCACACTGGTGCATTTAGTTCTCCTGTTACTGGCTGAATCTCTGGTTATTGTGCATAAAATGTCTGTGTCAGGTTTTGTAAAGGAATATTAGGCCTAGTTGATAGATTGTGAACAGCTAAGGATAGAAAGGTGTGTGGCGATGTGTCCTTCAGTTCAAAACTTTAAACATAAGCCGTTCTTTGTTTTCATTTTTGTTTGCAAATATGGAATCAAGGTCATTGGAATGGTAGTTCCTGCAGCAGAACAGAATTTGAGAGGAACTAAAGCAGGAGAAAAGAGAGAAAACTGGATGAACGCCAAGTGTCTGTGTATTCAGACGCTGAAGTTTTAGAAAACCTAAAGCGCTGTTTAGGAATTTGGGGGAAGTTTTGGATGCATGGCATCATTTGTTTCTGTTTATACGGATGACAGGAGAAGTTGCAGGAGCCAGGCCTTCACCAGTGAGAGTGACCTTGAGATTGTGTTCACATGGAGTTTTAAGAAGGAAGGACAAAGTTTGTTAATGTAGTTCTTGGGGTGGAAGGGTGGATTACACTGAAAATAAATGCAAGCACCGTTTTAGTTTTTGGAGCAAAAGTCAAACTTCAAACTGTACATTACATAATAAAAACCTAGAATTAAAAATGGATAGGTATAGTTTTATTCTTTTCATTGGGGGAGTTGCTTTCTGGCCAGTGATGGGACACTGAGAACTTGATCGTTTTGTGTTAAAGATTTTTTTTTTTTTAACAAGTTATTGCCCTTGTGGTTCCAGGAAGATGATTTGTTTTGTGGAGACTCCGAACAGTGGAGTATACTGAAACTTTTTGGTTTTGTAGTTTGTGTTATTGGCATTAATTTAGTGACACTGAGTTGTACTGAACTCTTGATACAGTGTTAACATTGTATAGTGGTGATGAAAGGATGGACTGTCAGTTTTATCTGCCTTTTCCTGCCACATTATGCCGACTATTCTCAATTTGAGTATAAAACACACACACACACACACACACACGCTTATCGGCTGGAATGCTACCCCTACTTGTGATGTGCAACCCTGCTGTTCTCCCTCACAGATCTGTCTAGCCCTGCTCTGAAGTCCAGCTACCTTTCTTACATATCCTCACTGCTTAGGCTGTTCCACTTTATCTGCCCTGTGTGTGAAAAACTGTTTTCTGATGTGCTCCCTATACTGCCTCTCCCCCCTCAATTTCATTTGCATATCCTTACCAGCTGAAGCATCTCTGCATTGTCCAGCTTGTCTGCCATCTTTCTGATTGGAAATTCCATGGTCATGTTCTCTCTCTGCCTTCTCTTTTCTTGTCTGAATATTTCTGATATGTCCACCTCTCCTCCGAGCTCTTGTCACCTAAGCTGTAAATGAGATTGATGGCCCTTTGTGGGACTCTGTCAATGTTTTCAATGTTCCTTCTCTTCTGCATGGACCAGAACTGGACTCAGTACTCCAGGTGTGGGGTAGCTAATGCCTTTTACAGAGGAAGGATCACCTCCTTTGACCTGCTTCTTACCCTCTTCCTAATGCATCCTGACATAGTATTTGATTTTTTGACTACTGCAGCACATTACCTGTCTGGCTTCAGCTAAGTGTCCACAATTACCCCGTGAGCCTTTATTGCCTCTAGATCCTTTACCTTAGTTTTCTGTCCACATTTGTATCTCGCATCCAAACTCTTCCCTCTAGGTGTAGTAGTTTGCACTTTCTCAGGTCAAATTTTACAAGGTGAGAGAGCCACTAGCGAAAAACAAGCTGGCATCAGCAAAACTCAGAACTTGAATTTCAATTAATTGTATTCTTCATTACTCAAGGTATTTACATGAAAACACATGCTCTGTCCCTTAGTCTAGTTTTCAGCACGACTCAGTTGGTAGCACATTAGCTACTGGGCAAGAAGGTCGTGTGCTACTCTCACGCTGGGCCCCAAATGCAGCAACTCCAAAGTAGTATGTGGACGGGACATAGTAACATGGTAATTAAGGGTCGAGAGGAACTCTAGGTCCATCAAGTCCACCTTCGCTGTCTTTAGAAGCAGAGATGAAATAAGTATCCTGTGCAAACATGTACCAGTTCATAATTCCCTTGGTAAAGCAGTAATTTCTCCAGGTTTAGATTAGAGGCCTGTACTGTCTTCATATCCACTGTCTTCGCTAATAGACTGTTTCATAAGAGCACCACACTCAGGGCATGTCCCCACATCCTGCTGCTGGATAACAGGTAAAATATCACAGATTGTTCAGGTTGTCAGTACCCTTCAGTATGTGAAAGTCTTGAGTTCATGGTTGTACGGAACTTTTGAGGTATGTGGTCTTTCGGATGAGATATTAAACAGATGTCCCTTCTGTCCTTGTCTGGTGCATTTCTGGTGGGTATCTAGGTTCAAGTCTGAGGATGTGGGACCTTAAGAAGTGGGGCTTTTCTCCACTATCCTAGTACATTTCCCCGTAACCAGTTCAGTCAGTTGTCTATGGCTGTGTGTTAGTGTTCATGAACGGAATGGCTGCCACTACAAGTTTACAGCATGTTCACTACCAGTCTCTTAAAGCACTTTGGGATAAAACGTATCAAATCAATCTGTATTTGTGTGTGTGTTTAAAAAAAAAAAAAAAAAAAAAGTGCAATTCAAAATTTGATCAAAGCGCTTGTTTTATTTGGTCTGTATTTTATTATTGTACAATCAATTTAAAATCTCATAATATCTAAAAATTCCCAATCACTTTAAAACTCATTTAGGTACATCATTAACTATAATGTAAATAAACTATCTCAACAAATTCTACAGGCCATCTGTGAAAAGTGCTATATAAATGCAAATGTTTATTTTACAGTTCATGTACAGCTGAATGTTACTCTGTAGCTAAAGTCATGATTTCCTACATCACAGTAATTCCCTTCAAACAACATGAAGTCTTGCTGTATTCTGACATATGCAGTTAGGTCCTGCCTTTCAACTGCCCCCGAGAACAAAGAGTTAAACTTTCCATGGCCAGCATGGGATGTTTACCACGAGCTCAGTTGAAGCCCCTGTCTGCTGCTGTTTAAACTGCAACCGTCAGACTCTTTACTCCGCCTCACTGAACGGTCGCTCCGGAGATTTCTCCTGCTGCTCGGTTCAAAAAGTCGGTTGAAGTGTCGGTTTTCGGTCGGTTTCTACTGAATTGCTGTTACCGCTTAGTCGGTTCAAGTCTCTTGTCTATGGTACTGTGAGTACTAGATAGGTTTTTCTGTTTTGTTTCTGTGTGGAACTTGTAAATTGTGGATCGGTTCGGCTGAACCGATCAGTTTGAGGTAAAAAAGCTTGTGCTTACTTTAGAGTGTGGTAACCGGTCCGTATCGGTTCTAAAAAAAAAAACAGATTTAATTTTTTTCCAAGACCCGGGACACGGTCAGGAACCGATAGGGGAGTCTTGCCTGGTGGATTGCCGAAAAAAGGGTAAGGTTTTGGATAGGATTGGCCATATCTGAGAAATCCAAGAAAAAACTGGGCCCACTGGGTTTCAACACTGCAGTGTGTGTGGGGAAGTCTTTGCCAAGGCAGATCCCCACACCACCTGTGTTTATTGTCTGGGGTTTGACCACCTCTATTCAGACTGCCAAATTTGCAAGAATTTTCCCAGATCTACCCTGGAAAAGAGATTAGGTAGATTGAGGGAAAGGGAGGCCGAGAAGTCCACTGACCCGGATGGTCAGCCCGGTTCGGTTCGGACCGAACCAGATGGAGTGTCCTCTGACCAGGGCGATACTTCTTCGGGCGAAAGGAAAGCCGATTCTGAGGAGTCAGTTCCAGTGAAAAGATAAATCGTCCTGTTCGGACCCAGAAATTCATACTCCGACCGCTGATGAGATAGCCAAGGTGATAAGGATTGTGCAATCGCTTAGTTCGGTTCCGACCGAACCGGCACCATCTGGCAGGGACTCTGTTCGGTCGGTTCCCCTGGTTCTGGATTATACTTTGGAAGAATTTTATGAACCAGAGGAGGGAGAGTATGAGGATGATTATGGTGATTATGAAAGTCTGGATGTGCCTATTGACCCGGACATCTCCCCAGACAGACCTTCAGGTGTTTCTCCTCCTAGGCTTTCTGAGTCCCTTTCACACTATATGTTTTACAAAAAAGTGGCTGAGACCCTCCAGCTTCCTGTGGAGGAAGCAGTAGAGGATCAGGAAGGGCCTGATTATGTTGAGATGATGGACATCCCAAAGTCCAGGAGACTGTCTTTTCCCCTCCACAAATCCTTTGGGAAACGGACACATAAAATTCTTAAGTCTCCTAATTCTATACCTCCTGTGGACAGACGTATGGACAAGAGGTACACTCTCTCAGGCTCAGATACGGAGTTCCTTTTCCAGCAATGCAGCCATGTTGGGGTCATGCAGGCTGCTGCCTGTGATAAGGCAAATATTTATTTATTTATTTTATTTATTTAGTTTTTGTTTACCGGGTAAGTACACTAGACAAGTTTTATGCCTATTTTCAGGAATGACCCGGGAGAGTACAAAAGGGTACAACAGGTACATTGATACAGTAATTCCCTTGGCATCACCCCCAAAGACAAGAACTCCAGGAAAACTGATGCCATGGCTAAGAAACAATACAGGGCATCTTCCTTGGGACTCAGGCAGGCTAACTATATGGCCTATACAGCCAGATACCAGAAGTCCAGTTGGGACACTGTGCTGGCTCTGGCTAAACAGGCCCCTGACCAGCTTGCCAAGGAGCTGGTGCAGGTGGCTGCAGATGGGATTGAGGCATCAAAAGTACAGTTTCATGTTGCTGTGGACTCCAGTGATGTTTCATCAAGAGTCCTAGCTACATCTGTGGCTCTTCGGAGGATGGCTTGGCTCAGATGTACTAGCCTTTCACAGGATACCAAGGCCATGGATTTCCCTGTAATTGGTAATTCTCTGTTCAAACAACATGAAGCCTTGCTGTATTCTGACAATAGCAGAATTTTTATCACTTTGGCTATTTCTTCAGCGGTTGGAGAAGAAAGTTTTGGATCCACATCAGCCGATTTTTTCCTTTCTTGTTCTCTTAGCCGGAACTGACTCCTCAGAATTGGTTCTCCTTTTGCCCGAAGAAGTCTCACCCTGGTCAGAGGGCACTCCTGGTTCGGTTTGAACCGAACCCGGCTGGCCATCCGGTTCAGCGGACTTTTTGGCCTCTCTTTCCCTGAGCCTACCAACTCTCTTCTCAAGGGTAGCTGCAGGAAAATTTTTACAGATCTGGCAGTCTGCATTGAGGTGGTCAAACCCCAGACAATAAACACAGGTGGTGTGGGGGTCAGCCTTAGCAAAGACTTCCCCACACACACTGCAGTGTTGAAACCCAGTGGGCCCAGTTTTTCTTTTGGGTTTCTCAGACATTGTGCCAGTCCTAACCAAACTTACCCTTTTAATGGCAATCCGCCAGGCAAGACCCTCTTATCGGTTCCTGACCGTGTTACGGGTCGTGGAAAAAAACGTAATAAATCCTTCTTTTTTTTTTTTTCAGAACCGATAAGAACCGGTAACCACACACTAAAAGTACAGATAAAGATTTTTTAACAACTTGATCGGTTCAAACCGAACCGATGAACCGTTTACAAGTTCCACACAGAATAGAAAATAATACAAACCTATCTAGTACTCACAAATACCACAGACAGAGACTGAACTGACAGATTACGGTTTAAATTTGGTCGAAAACCGAGTAAATTGAACTGAGCAGAAGGAGAAATCTCCGGAGCGACTGTTCAGTGAGGCGGAGTAAAGAATCTGATGGTTTGAGTTTAAACAGCAACAGACAGAGTCTCAACCGAGCTCAGCGGTCCATGCCTGGCATGGAAAGTTAACTCTTTCATTTCCGGGGCAGTTCGAAGGTTGGGACTCACTGCTATTGTCAGAATACAGCAAGACTCCATTAGAAGAAACAACATTACTAAGGTGAGTAATTTTTTCTTTGGGGAGCAGACAGAGAACTACATGAAAAAGATGGATGAGTACAGGACCACTTACAGCAGTGCTCAGGCCAAAGAAAGGCAGCAGTCCAGGGGAAGGGGTGGGCCTTTTCAAAGGCCTTTTTACCAAGCTAAGGCCTCCTCTTCTTCCTTTTCACAGAGGGGATTCTTTAGAGGGAGAGGCAGAAGGGGGATGAGCAGGCCTGCATCCACCCCTCGGCCTAATGCCCCTGCCAAGCAGACACCCTGATGGGTCTGCCCGGGCCGATTCTCCCATACCAGTAGGGGGCAGGCTGGCTTACTTTGTCCAGGACTGGAAGTCTCTTATATCAGACAAGTGGGTCCTGGAAGTAGTAAGCCAGGGACTGGTTCTCTGCTTCAAAAAATTCCCCAAGAGGAGAACCAGATCCTTTCCACCTGCAAATCTCTGAGACCCTTGCCCTAGAGGCAGATGTTTCTTCTCTCCTAGCTCTGAGCTATAGAGAGGGTTCCCACCCTACACAAGGGCAAAGGATTGTACTCCAGGTACTTCCTAACTCTCCAAAAAACAGGAGAATGGCGGCCCATCCTGAACCTAAGATATCTGAACAAACACCTTTTGAAGCCAAAGTTCAAAATGGTAACTCTGGGAATTATCCTTCCCTCTCTAAGGCCAGTGGACTGGCTAGCCTCCCTGGATCTCAAAGATGCCTACTTTCACATTCCCATCAGGTGCTCCCACAGAAAGTACCTCGGGTTCGAGTTACCCTCAGGCCACTATCAGTTCAGAGCAATGCCCTTTGGCTTAACATCAGCCCCAAGGGTTTTCACAAAGTGCCTGGCAGTAGTAGTTGCTTTCTTAAAAGAAAAAGATCTCTATCTGCCCATACTTGGACGACTGGCTTATAGTATGTCAATCTCCAGACCAAGTCAAGTCACATCTGCAAATGACCCAACAAGTGCTCACTTCCTTAGGATTCCTTCTCAACCTTCCAAAGTCCGTTCTCGAACCAGTACAGCTCCTCGCCTTCATAGGTGCAGAACTGGATACAGTAAAGGCAAGAGCCTTCATTCCCCTGGAAAGGGCAAGGAACCTTATGGAACTGGCCTCTTCATTCACCCTTCAGGTGTCTTGACCAGCAAGGCATTTCCTTCAGCTTCTGGGCCACATGGCAGCTTCCACAGCTGTGGTCCAAGGGGCAAGATTCCAGATGAGGGATATTCAGTTCCACTTAAGAGCCTTCTGGTCCCAAAAAAAGGATTCTCTTACCAAGCTAATCC
Source organism: Neoceratodus forsteri (assembly GCA_016271365.2). Lineage (NCBI taxonomy): Eukaryota > Metazoa > Chordata > Ceratodontiformes > Ceratodontidae > Neoceratodus > Neoceratodus forsteri. The sequence goes on along the minus strand of CM057451.1, from coordinate 453,151,611 downwards.
CAGTGACTCGACCCTGATCCAAGCCTTGCAATGATGGCAGGATCAGGACAATTTGAGGCAAGGAGTTCCATAAGTCACTCAGTCTCCTTCAGTGATACTCACTACAGATGCTTCCCTCCTGGGCTGGGAAGCCCATTTAGGGGATCTTACCACACAAGGACTGTGGTCACCTCAGGAATCTCTGCTTCACATCAGTCTCTTGGAACGCAGAGCAGTGTTTCTGGCACTGCAAGCTTTTTCCAAATCTGTACAAAACAAGGTGGTTCAGGTCAGAACAGACACCACCACCATGTGGTACATCAGCAAGCAAGGAGGCACTCAGTCTACGGCCTTGTGCACAGAAGCAATGAAGTTGTGGTCCCTGGCCTATTCCCTGCAAACCTCTCTGATAGCAGTTCACCTCCCAGGGAAGGACAATGTCCTAGCAATTGCACTGAGCAGAATATCCCAGGGCCATCACGAGTGGACCCTAGATCCTCTAGTTTTGAAAGTGATTTTCTCGAGATGAGGCACACTAGAGAGAGAGAGATCTTTTTGCAGTCCCAGGCAAACACCAGCTTCCTCTCTTTTGTTGCAGACCCCCAGTCTTGGGCTCAGTCCGCCTGGATGCTCTGATTCTGAACTGGGAAGGGAAATTGCTGTATGATTTTCCCCCCTTCCCTCTCTTGTTCAAAGTGTTAGTCAAGATAAGGTTACAACCATGCAAAGTGATTCTGATTGCCCCAGACTGGGCCAGGCAGCCATGGTATCCCTTGTTGCTGTCCCTAGCAGTCCACCTTCCCCTGTCTCTTCCCAGGAATTACAACCTGTTGTCATCCTCTCGGGGGAGGATTTGGTACCCGAATCTTCAGTCTCTCAATCTCAAGGCATGGCTCTTGAAGAGTTAGAGCTTGCAGATCTGCATCTTTCCCAAGGGGTTCTTGATATTCTTAAAGCTTCTCGAAAGCCTTCCACCAGGAAGACTTACAACTCCAAATGGAAAAGATTCAGCATTTGGTGTTCTAAGAAGAATATTTCTCCAGACTCTGCTGAATTTCCTACGGTTCTGGACTATATGGTCCATCTTAATAGCCTAGGCCTCAGACCAGCTACCCTTAAAGTACATTTGGCAGCTGTTTCTGCTTTCTTGTCAGTGGGCAAGCCTTCCTCTCTATCATCCCATCCTGTATTTTGTAAGTTTTTCGAGGGATTGCTTCACACCAATCCCCCCTTTAGGTATCCTGCTCCTGCTTGGGACCTTAATGTTTGCATTGCTCAGCTTATGCAACCTCCCTTTGAGCCTTTGTCCTCAGCAGAGCTTAAGTACTTGACTTGGAAAACTGTGTTTTTGGTAGCCATTACTTCTGCCAGGCATATCAGTGAATTGCAAGCCCTGTCAGTGGAATTTGATTTCCTCTCTTTCCATAGAGGTAAAGTGGTCCTTAGAACTAACAGAAAGTTCTTACCTAATGTGGTTTCAGATTTCCACCTCAACCAGTCTATATCTCTCCCTGTTTTCTTCACTGACCATTCCTCCTCTGAAGAGAGGAGGCTACACAGCTTGGACATTAAAAGAGCCCTTAACTTCTACATAGAGTGTACCAAGGATCACAGGTTTGAATCCCTCCAGTTGTTCCTTATGTATGGAGAAGTTGGTAAGGGCAAACCTGCCACTAAGAGATCTGTTGCCAGGTGGATTGTTTCTTGTATACAATTCTGCTATGAAAAACTGGGTAGAACTCCACCCTCAGGCCTGAGGGCTCATTCCATTAGAGGTACGGCTGCTTCCCTGGCTGCTGCCAGGGATATTCCTCTCTTAGAAACTTGTTAAGCAGCCACATGGAAAACAGTCCATACTTTCACCAAGCATTACTCTCTGGATAGCCAGGCTAGGAGTGATGCTCGGTTTGGCACAGCAGTACTTCAGAGCCTGTTTCCAAAGTAGGTTCTGTCCCTCCTCCATGGAGGTGCTGCTTGGTTGTCTGCATATGTCAGAATACAGCAAGACTTCATGTTGTTTGAAGAAAAAATTACCTTAGTAATGTTGTTTCTTCTAATGGAGTCTTGCTGTATTCTGACCTCCCCACCTCCCCTCTCAGAACCTAGATTTTGGGATGTGGGTGGGCAGGAGCAGTGTTAGCACCCTAGGGGTGTCCTTTTTTCACCCTCTTTTGGTTTGGGTGAGAGGTTGTGTTGTTTTGGATGTGTTTTGGTTTTGGGTTTCCTGACTTGAGTCTTCCTTTTGAAACCAAAAAAACTTTTTATATAGATATATTTGCCAGTTGGCTAGTAAGAATTTTACAGTTTCCACACAGAACATCTAGTGAGTCAATGCTCGTAAAGATCTGATGGTTGCAGTTTAAACAGCAGCAGACGGGCTTCAACCGAGCTCGTGGTGAACATTCCATGCTGGCTATGGAAAATTTAACTCTTTGTTCTCCGGGGCAGTCGAAAGGCAGGACCTAACTGCATATGTCAGAATACAGCAAGACTCCATTAGAAGAAACAACATTACTAAGGTGAGTATTTTTTTCTTTCCCTACATCACAGTGGTTCCCAATCAGACTGATGTCTCAAGCAGGGGATTTTGACTTCAGCTCCAGATCCAATCACAGTTGTAAGTGAAACTGTAAAAGGTAAAGTTCTTGATTTTTCCTTGTCAAATTCTATAATAGAATCATTCCAAATTTAAAAAAATTAAATACAGTTGTAACGTTTTGTGATTATGCAGATGTTAAATTGTTTCATGACTGGCGCCCCTCTTTAAACTCCCCATTTCTTGGCCCTTGCCCCTAAACTCATATTTCTCAGCCCACACCTCTGATGTGTGCAGGTCCCATTATAATGCACCCCCTCCTGCTGTGTCCACTTTTTCTGCCAGTTTGGTGTCAACAGCTAACTTCAGCAATCTGCTGACCTCTCTCCTCTTGGCCATTAATTCATGTGCTAATGAGAAACCAATCCGGTACCAACCTCTAGAGTACTCCTATCAGAACTTCTCTCCACTCTGACTGGTGACACCCACCACCACCACTTGCTGCTTCCTACCTGCCTGCCAGCCAGTTTGCTTTTTTATTTTTGTACACTTTGTGAACTCCATGTTGCTCTACTGTCTCCATGCATTTTCTGTGTGGTGCATTGTCGGAGGCCTTGGTAAACTCCAGGTAAGCTATATCCACCACGCCCCCCCATGAAAGTCCCTTACCAAAGCACCGGGGAGTTTCCTGGTCTGTCTCACCTATGGTGTCCTCGGCTAAGCATTGTGTTAATTTTTTTTTATTTTAAGCATCCTCCAGTGTGCACTCTAATCTGATTGTTTTGTTGTATTTGGGTATACTTGGGGACAGAGTGGGACCTGTTACCTTCTCTGAGGTCCAAGTTTAGGCTTGCTTCAGCCATTGGGAGCAGCTCTAAACAGAGCAGTTTAATGCGTGGGTAGAGGGCTAGTGGGGGTGGGGTTCCATTCCTAGGAGATTGGAGCCACACTTAGGGCTGTTCAGAAATGATGACCTGCACCCCAGAGGGAGGGCACCAGGGTGCTGAGGCTTAGGTTCACAAAACACTTTCAGAAGACTTTAAACTAGGTGAGGGTTGAGGCAGCATAGTAGAGGATAGGCACATCCACACATCTGAGGGAGGGCCATTTGGGTCTCCCCACAACCCTAGTGCACACAGCCAGAGCTATCAGGTAGGTGAGAAAAGGTGGAAGATGCTGTACGGCAAATGGGAAAAGTAGTAACAAAGGGGGAGTAGGACAGAGGTAAGGAGGAAGGAGGCCGAGCTGGCAGTGAAACACAGCAAGGGCAACAGGAAGCCCAGAAATGGAAAGTCTCAAGGGCACATGTCTGAAATATAGAAACATAGAATTTGACGGCAGATAAGGACCTCTTGGCCCACCTATCTGAGGGAGACCAGACAGTAGAGGAGAAGCATCAGACATACTAACATACTAAAAGCCAGCCGAATAGGCCAAAAGGTCTGTAAGTGTCTGCTGAAGACATGGGAGGGTGATGTGTGCTAATGCCAGGAGCTTGGGTAATAGGCCTGTGACCTCCAGACAATAATAGCCAAGGCATAATTGGACATGGTGACTATGACAGAGATGTGGGCAACAGAGTACCATGAATGGGAATTGAGGGTACCAAGGTACACATTGTTAAGAATGATGGAGAAAAGGAGAAGGGAGGCGAAGTGCATGATATGTTAAGGATGGCATTTTAGCCTCTTGATATTCAAGAAGCAGACCTGACCAGGGAGACTAAAACAGCATTGGTACTGTTGTTGGCGGAGGGTGGGAGGATGACTAAAGTGATTTTTCTCAGATAGTAACTTGCCTTAAGTTATCGTATACCTTAGGTCAGTGAACGTTATTCTGCACCATGCTCAGTTTGGCCACGAGAAGGTGGCCAGCAGATTCTTTCAGTTCCTGACTGCTGAACATGCCCCCACACTATGACATCTAGCAAGGGAGATCGTAGGGACATGCCCCATTGAATGAATTGGGCTCGATTCTAAGTCCTTTTAATATCCCCAAGATGGTCACAGACACGAAGGACACCGGCCAACTAACAAGACCCTTGTTAGTCGAGCAATAGCCTTCATTAATCTCCAGCTGACCATCTTAAGGTATTAAATTGGATGCAAAATGGAGCCCTTTTCATTTCAGTGGTGCGCGTCCCCATGTTTGCCCTTGCTGGACGAATACATGGGACAGACGTAAGGCAGTTCTAATGGTAGGTAGGAGGAAGTAGGCTGTTGGTTAACTAGGATCTGCAGCTTATCCAGTAGGTAGGGAAATGGGCAGACTGGGTGGGCCAAGTGGTCCTTATCTGCCCTCAGAGTTTGTTTCATAGCACGGGGCATGTTCGGCAGTCAGGAACGCCACAATACAATCTCTTATCAGAATACATATAATGGATTAAATATTGAACATGGTGCAGGATGACTTTTGCTGATCTAAGGTATACAATAGCGAAAGGCAAGTTATATAATAAAGTGAGAAAATCACTTGAAAGAATCGTCTGGTCACCTTCTTGTGGCCAAAATATGATCTCTTATATCAAGTTACATACACTGGATTAAATGTTGAACATGGTGCAGAATGACTTTAGCCAACCTAATGTATACAATAATGAAAGGCAAGTTGCTATGTAATAAAGTGAGAAAATAACTAAGTGTACATGCATCCAGCACAGAAAGAAGAAACGGACAAAAAGTTAGAAGAGGGAAGCAGTGGCAGTAGTGGGAGAGGTGCTGATATTGAGGGATTTCTGTTTGCAGGATGCAGACTGGAGCATCCCAGTAGCAGTGAGCACAAAGAGCAAGGCCCTGTTTGAAATAATGTAAGAAACATTCCAGGGATGTGGCTATGTTGTTCACGCTGTTTGGCATGTCCTTTACCTTTAATTATCTTGCGAGAAGTCTAAGCTGGCTCCTCCCACCCACCTGGGTGGTATATGCCTCGGCTCCGCCCCTTGACACAAGATCTTCCTTTCCGCTGGAAAATTCAGGTTCCCTCCTTATCCCTTCTGCGTTGAGTAGACCCTGGCGCTTAAATCTTCAAATTACTTACCAAAACTTAAAGTTGCTAGAGTTTCACCGCATCATTTTTCGATCATGACTGCAGTGGAGGACAGGTCCTCGCCCGGGTTCCGCCGGTGCCCCTGTGGGCAGAAGATGTCTCACACTGACCTGCACGCCATGTGCATCTATTGCCTGGGCCACGATCATGATACCCAGGCTTGCGATTTTTGTCGCTTGTTCCAGCAAAACGTGTTGGACGATCGCCTCGCTTGATTACAGCTCAGCCAGCCAGAGAAACGGAACCTGCTGGTCAAATATGAAGATGTTTGTTGGGTGGTCTCTGCAGCTTTGGGGTCCGCTGAACAACTCTAGCAAATGAAGGCTTTCGAGGAGGAGGTGGCTCGGGCCACCGATCAGTCCTTTTCAGCATCTGTCTTCGTACCGCTCAAACTAGGCACTACCTTTACAAGCTCCTTCAAGGAGTTGTGCCAGTCTCTCCTGACCAAGGGGGAGGTCTCGTCTGCTTCTTACAGCTCCCATTCCCTTAAAAAGGATTCCAAGGAGTAGAGAGAGAAGTAGTCTTGTCGACATCATCCTTGGGATCGAAAGCAGTCTCGATCACAGAAATCTGCAGTTTGGACTTCGGTCGAAATTGCAGCCTCGTCCGCTGGCTTCACGGTACCCCCATCAGGCCAGCTGACTAGGATGTGGGACGATGACGTGGTCGAAATCATCGACCCTATCGACTGGTTGTCGCTAGATGAGGCAGTCAATTCCTTGTTCAGGACTCTGGTCCTGACTGGACCCACCGAGGAGGAGACCCAGCCTGCTGGAAACCTCTTCACGGGCCCTGTCCCTGACCTGGAGGAGCTGTGGGTCTTCCTCGCTCCTTCTGAGCGCCCCTATCAATCCCCCAGATAATCGAGGTATGGGTCTCGGTCAGATTCAACTGACAGGTCGAAGAGAACTCACAAACTCTATTCTGGGTGTTCCAAGAAGCGGTGCTGCTGTTATTCAGCCTCGTCTTCCTTGGAAGAGGAGAGGCTTCCACGCCAGCCATCACATGACTGGCACCCTCTAGGCTGACTATGACTCCTACGGAGCTGGCTGACGCTGTCCCTCTGCCCGCAGAGCCGGTGAAGGCCCTCCCGGCTCGGCCGAAACCAGCCTCTCCGCTGATTATGGTGGAACCGCCACCTAAACAACCTCCCTCTGGGCTCCTGTCAAGGAGTCTTGGCCCACTAAGGGCCTCCCGCACAGGCTGTCAGTCACCCTCACTCCCGACCTTCCATGGCTGGTCAAAGGTGACTCATGTGGTCGGCCGATCTATCCTGAGTCAGAGGACTCCTTTGCACCCTCGTCCATTTGACGAGGTTTCGCTTGGGGGTCTCTCGACGGAGGAAGGTCCCACGTCCTTCATGGGCATTCTCCGTCTCATCTCTGAATACACAGGGATGCCTTTGGAGCCTGTTCAGAAATGGGCTCGATATCCCCTGACAGACATTCTGGAAAAGGGGGATTCTCCGACAGGCCTTCCCAGTAGCTGAAGCCATTGTTGGCCCGGCTCTGGAGCTTTGGCAGCACCCTGCCTCCTGCCCTGTGCCATCAGCCTGGATGGCCCACAACTATGCAGTTCCCATCGGCTCCCTTTCTCTGCTCACAAAGCACTCCTCAGCTGAGGGGTTACTGACAGAATCTGTGTTTCGGCGCTTGGGCAGTTCCGGAGACACTGATAGACCATGGGACAGAGAGTCCAAAAAACTGGACCATTCTGCCACAAAAGGTTATGCTGCCTCCTTGCTTGATCTCTGTCAGTTGAGCTCAGCTGTCATCATGGCACACTTTACCCATGCTCGCCTGAGCTCTCTAGAGGTGCTTCCTCATCTCCCCACGGACCTTCAGACTATGGTCAAGCAGGTTCGGGATCAGGGTCTGGCTGTGGTAAAACAGCAACTTCAGATTACTCTAGACATTGGGGATTCCTGTGCCCGTTCGGTGGCGGCTGCAGTAGCCATGCGCTGCAGGGCCTGGCTGTGGGTCTCGACCTTTACGGCAGACACCCAGCAAAAACTGGCGGACATTCTCTTCCTGGACACTGATTTGATCGGTCCAGGGGTTGATGGTCACCTTCAATGCATCAAGAAGTCCAGTGCCACCGTGGACTCCGTTGCTTCTGCCCAGAAGGAATCTCAGGGATCCAAAAAGCAGAAGTGCAAGCCCTTTTGGCCTTCTGCTCCTGCAGTCAAGCAGCCCCAGTACCAATCTGGGCAGCAGCAGCAGCAGGCTCAATCTTGGTGCCTTCGGCCCAAGACAGGGGCTTTGGCAGCCCAGAGGGAAAGGTCCCTTGGTCAGATCCTCCTCCTCCTCTTTCTCCTCCTCCAGGCTTGCACAGTGATGGGATGGGGTTGCCACTGCCATGTCTGTCACGCCCACTCTGGGTCCTCTCATGGGAGGGTGGCTCTGCCACTTTGTTTCTGCCTGGTCCGCTGTCAGAATGAACAGGTGGGTGTTGGAAGTGGTTGGCCAGTGGCTGCCTCTGAAATTCGAGCAGTACCCCAAAGCCAAACCCACTCCCCACGGCAGGAGAAGGTATCAGTGCACACTCAGTTGGCTCTCCGCAAGGAGGTAGTGGTCAGAGTCGTGGATCACCCTGTCAACCCAGGGTTCGTTTCCACGTACTTCCTGGTCCCGAAACGGACATGCGCCCCATTCTAGATTTGCATGACCAGAACTAGTTTCCCAGATCTCACACCTTCAGTATGGTAACTCTCGTCTCAGATCATACCATCTCTCGAGCAGAACATGTGGTTTTGCTCCCTGGATCTGCAGGGTGCGTCTTCCACATCCCAATCCGTCCATCACACCGGAGGTCCTTCCCATTCAGGACGGAGAGAGCCCTATAAGAGTTTCAAGCCATGCCGTTCGTCTTCTCATAGGCACCCAGGGTCTTCACCAAATGCATTGCAGTTGTGGCGGCCCATCTTGGGCATTGAGGGGCAGCGTGTACCCTTGTCTGGATGATTGGCTTATAATGGGTCCCTCCAGACTGGAGTTGGAGAGGACCAAGGATCTGGCCCTCCAGACCTGCGTCAGCCTTGGCCTCCAGGTCAACGAGGCCTAGTCGGAACTCATTCCTTCGCAGGTGATCTGCTTCATCAGGGCAAAGCTTGACTCTTGCCGAGCCAGAGCCAGGCTGCCGGTGGACAGGGCAGAGGTTCTCTCCTCATTTGGCCGATCATTTCTGGTTGGGCACTTGCACCCTGCCTGGGACTTCCTGCAACTTCTGGGTTGCATGGTGGCCTGCACCTCTGTGGTTTGATGGGCCCGGTGGCATATGCACCCCCAGTGGGAGCTAGCCAGCCAGTGGACTCTGCAACTAGGTCATTTCAGCCAGCTGGTCACTGTGACCCAGAAGATGTGGGATGCTCTCCAATGGTGGAACGTCCTAGAGCATCTGTAGGAGGGGTTCCATTTTGTCCGCCTCAAGCTGACGGTCATCTTGACAACCGATTCCTCTCTCATGGGCTGGGGTGCCTACATGGGGGACCACAGAGTCCACGGGTTCTGGACCCCCCCCCCCGTGGAATCCCAATGCCACATCAACCTACTGGAGCTATGAGCAGTTTGGCTGGCGCTGACTACATTTGCTCCGTTCCTTTGGGGTCAATTGGTTCAGTTCCAGACAGACAACACCATGACCATGTACTGTCTCAACAAATAGGGCGGCACGCACTCCTGGCCTCTGTGCAGGGAAGCTCTCTGCGTCTGGACCCTCGTGAGCCGAGTGGAGGCGGATCCCCTAGCCATTCATGTGGCAGGAGGCTTAAATCAGGTGGGCACCCTTAGCCTTGTGGGTGAGGCATCCCATGAGTGTTCTCTCCATCCAGAGGTAGTACACAGCCTGTTCTCCCAGTGGGGCACCCCTCAGATGGACCTGTTTGCCTCCAGGGAGAATGCAATGCTGAGGCAATTTCATGCCCGCCCCCCCCCTCAGCAAGGCACGTTGCAGAGGGATGCCTTCTCGAGGTCATGGGCCCCAGGACTCTCTTATGCCTTCCCTCCACTTCCCTTGATCCACAAGGTACTCCTCAAGGTCAGGAGGGACAAGGCACAGGTGATCTTGGTGGCTGCAGACTGGCCCGCCAGTTTTGGTACCTCGATGATCTCAGCATCAGGCTTCTGAGGCATCTTCCAGCACGCCCGGACCTTCTCTGTCAATCAGGGGAAGGTCCTCCACCTGGACCTTCAATTCCTGCACCTGACAGCCTGGTTCCTGAGCGGCTAGAGTTCCAGGCTTTGGGTCTCTCCGAAGATGTCCTCTCTGTAGTTGTGGCATCTTGGAAAGAATCAACCAGGAAGTGCTATGCCTTCAAATGGAAGAAATTCTTCATTTGGTGCCAGGGCAAGGGCCCGGACCCTTTTGTCCTGTCCAGTGGCTATCATTCTCGACTACCTTTGGTCTCTCCCCAAAGGGGGTCTTTGGTCTACGACCCTTAAGGTGCACCTGGCAGACATCTCTGCTTATCGGGTGTGGGCCAGTCAGCAGATGGTGGCACAGGAGAATGTGTTCTGGTGTTTCTTCAAAGGCCTCGACCATATTTCCCCTCCGGTGCGTGAACTACCACCACCGTGGGATCTACTGCTGGTGCTGGCAAAGCTCATGGGCAAGCCATTCGAACCGATGCACAGGAGTGAGATGTCACACTTGTTGAAGACCGCCTTCCTGGTGGCTACCACGTTAGCCAGAAGGATTGGGGGGCTCCAGGCGCTTTCTGTTGAGTCTCCTTATCTGGTCTTCTGCAGGGACAGGGTTGTCCTGCTCCCCAACCCGAAGTTCTTCCGAAGTGGTGTCAGAGTGTCACCTGAACCAGGTGAGTCATTGCCCCAGTCACTCCTCGGAGGCCGAATACAGGCTCCATACTTTGGACCTGAGAAGAGCGCTGTCTTAAAGAGCGCACGGCTGGAGTTCGGGGAGAGGTTCACCAGCTGTTTGTCACCTACTTTGAAGCCGCACCTGGCAGACCTGCAGCCAAGTGGATGATTGACAGGTGGATTACATCATGCATTGATCTGTGCTATAGGTAGGGAGCCTCCCCTTTGGCTAAGGGCTCATTCCACTCGCCATACCACTGCATTGGTGGTTGCTTCTAGGGACGTCCCTATCCAGGAAATCTGCAGGGCTGCTACCTGGAAGTCTGCAAACACCTTCATTTCCCATTACCACATTGACCTTGAGTCACGCCGGGATACTGGTTGTGTGGCCTCAGTTCTCCAGTCTCTGTTCCCTAAGTAGGGGGGTGCGCCTTGCCTCCCTCCTCCCGGAGATCTGCTAGGAGTCTGCCAGAGTGGATAAGAACAACATATCCACATCCTAAAATACAGGTTCTAGGGACATGGATATGTTGTTCATCCACACTTATTGGCAGGTATCCTTGCCGCTTTAAATCGCGAAGGTCTTCAAGCTGGCTCCTCCCACCCACCCGGTGGTATAACTCTCGGCTCCCGCCCATGGCGCTGAATCTTCCTTACCGCTTGGAAGCTCAGGTTCTCTCCTTAACGCTGCGTGCTTAGACTGTTCCTTATTTCTTCCGTTTTGCGAATTTGAAAGTTTTTTGCTAAAAAGACTTCAGTCTTCGATCCCTCGCGGCTGCGATGGACAAATCGACTCCCGGTTTTCGGAGATGCCCCTGCGGGCAGAAGATGTCTCAGATGGATCCACACTTCATGTGTGTCTACTGTTTAGGCCTTGAGCACGACCCGCAGGACTGCGACCTGTGCTCTTCCTTCTCGGCCTACGTCCTCGAAGACCGTGCTGCCCGATTGCAACTGGGCCGTCCCGAGAAGCGTTTCCCTCCGGTGAAGTCTAAGGAGGCCCGGTCGGCGGTGTCCGCGGCGGCGGGCTCGGCGGATCAGCTCGTGAGATGATCGCCTCGGAGGAGGAGGCGGCGCTGGTCAGATTTTCCTCGGCCGCTGGCATTTATCCCGCCTCTCTGGGTTCCTTCACAGCTTCATTTAAGGAGTTGTCTGTCCCTCTCCACTGGGGAGAAGGGCTAACGCCTGCTGGACCTTTTTCTCGGTCCAAAAAGAGGGACAAGGGTAATCCTCCGCCGGACGCCTTGGGAGCGGAAAGGTCCCTCTCCGAGTCGCCGACCGCCGACTTCGGTCGGACGCTCGGCTCGCCACTGGTCTCACGGTGCTCCGCCAGGTCAGTTGACTGAGACCTTGTTCGATCAAGTCGAGATTTTCTCGATCTGCTAGACGGGCTGTCCACAAGCCGAGATTCCTCTCTCCCTGCCTCCCGGAGGGAGTTGAGATCCTGCGGGTTGCTCTGTGCCTCCGTTCCAGAGCTCCGGATGAACCCTCCGAGCCGGCGAGGCCGGTTCCCGCCGACACTTCCCCGTGACCGACCTCGAAGAGCTGTAGGCTCAAACCGATCTTCATGCCAGTCCAGCCGATCCCGGTCACAGGCGTCCGTCTCGCATCCTGGTAAGCGGCGCCGCTGGCTCCTCTTCCTCCTCCTCGATCGAGGGAGGCTTCGCGTAGTTATGTCGATCGGTACGAGGACCCCTCATGTGGCAACAGCTTTGACCGGGAGTAAGCCGATCGAGTCGCTTTCCCTAGCCATTAAGTGGTTGTCACCGAGCGCCGACACAACCTCCCTCGACTTACCCGGGAGAGCCTGTACCCAGGCCGGGTTAGCCCGGCCAAACCAGCTGTCTAATCGATTCTCCGTGGAACCTCCGCCCACAGCCTCTGCTTGGGGCCCCACCAGGATTCCCTCGGTCGGCTAAGGGTCTCACCCCATCGGTTGTCGGTTACTCCTCACTCCCGACCGACCTCGGCAGGCTGAGGGTGGCCAGGCCAGAGGCAGTTTTCGAGGACCTCTCAGAGTCCGGGGATACTTCTCCTTTTTCTCCAAGCTGATTGACTTGGAGTCCTGAGGAGGACAGTCTATGGACGAGCAGCCCGTCGGCTCTTCCTAGAGACTGCTTCGCTCATCTCGAATCCACCGGGATGAAGCTCGAACCTGCTTTCTAAACGGGCCAGGTATTCCTCACGGAGATTCTGGACCAGGGATTCTTCGACGGAGGCTCTTCCGTGGCCGAGGCCAAGTGGGTCCGCCCTGAGCTTTGGCCAGGATGCACAGGGAAGTATGCGGTCCCTACCGCTCCCCTGTCCGTTTGAGCACTCTGCTGAGGGGTTGAGTTAACGACAGCGCCGTGCCACGCAACGCCAGGATGTGGATAAACCCTCCCGACAAGGAATCCAAGAAATTGGATTATGTCGGGCTTAAAGTCCATGCTAGCGCCCTTCTCGCCTTCGCCAGGCCAGTTCGGCCGCCCTCATGGCACATTTTTCCATGCCCTGTTGGGCTCCTCGGATGAGGTCATTCTCTCATCTCCCCGCTGGGTTCAGCAGACTACGGTCAAGCAGGTGCGGGACCAGGGCAGGGTAGTGGCCAAACAGCAGCTCCAGACTGCTTTGGATATTGGGGACCATGTGCCAGGTCGGTGGCGGCTGCAGTGGCTATAAGGTCAAGTGGTTTGGCTGAGGATATCCACCTTTACTTCGGATACCCAGCACAAGTTGACGGATGTTCCCTTTTTGGGGACTGACCTCTTCGGCCCTGGGGTGGAAGGTCACCTGCAGAGGATCGAGAAGTCCAATGCTACCTTGGACTCGGTCTCTTCCGCTCAGAAGGACAAAGGCCGCAAGCCACAGCCTAAGCTCCTTCGCCTCCTGCGCCCCGCGCCCGGCCCAGAACGCCAGGGCCAGCAGGCTCGGCCTTGGCATCCCAAACCCAAACCGCTGCCTCTAACAGGAGGCAGGGAGGAAAGGCCCAGGAGGTCCTCGGCCGTCCATCCTCCAAGCCTGCCCAGTGACGGGCTGAGGGGTGTCGCTCATCCCCTGCCGGGCTTGCCTCTGCCCCCGTGGGGGACGGCCCGCACCTCCGTTCACTGGTCCGCTGTTACCACGGACAGGTGTGGGTTTTGAGGTGATGGGAAGAGGCCTGCCTCAGAATTCGAGCAGGCACCGCCTCAGAGCCGCCGCCTCGGGGCTTCGGGTCCCTAGCTCGCTGGCGGCTCGCCGAGCCGACATCGCCTCCTCCTCCAGAAGGAGGTGATAAGAGAGGTGGAGGACCCCTTCAGACCCAGGGTTTGTGTCCAGGTACTCCTGGTTCCAAACGGACGGGGCTGGCGCCCATTCTCGACCCACACGACCCAAACAAGTTCCTAAGGTCTCGAACCTTCAGGATGGTCACTCTGGCTCAGATAATACCATCCTTGAGCGCCGGCGGTGGTTCTGCTCTCTGGATTTGGTAGGACGCTTGCCACGTCCCTATCCGTCTGCTCTCACCAGAGATTCCTTCGCCTAGCGAGGGATCCTTTCGAGTTCTAAGCCATGCCCTTCGCTTGTCTCCAGCTCCCAGGGTCTTCACCAAATGCATGGCAGTGGTGACAGCATTCTCAGGCGCTGAGGGGTCCGGTGTACCTTACCTGGACGACTGGCTGATAGCTCCTCCAGGCAGGAGGTGGAGTGGTCCAGAGATCTGGCCTCCAGGTCTGCTCTCAACTGGGCCTCCTTATCAACGAGGCCAAGTGGGAACTCGAGCTGAAGCAGGTGATTCTGTTCATCGGGGCACAGCTCGAGACTCTTCGAGCCAGAGCGCGGCTCCCGGCGGACAGGGCCGAGGTTCTTTCCTCCTTTGCCCAATCATTTCTGGTTGGGCAATTGCGCCCTGCCCGGGACTTCCTGCGCCTCCTAGGTCTCATGGCGGCCTGCACCAGCGTGGTCCGTTGGGCCCGCTGGAACATGCGTCCCCTTCAGTGGGGACTGGCCAGCCAGTGGTCACAACGCTGCGATCCTTTGGACCAGCTTATGTCGGTGACACAGGGGATGTGGAACGCCTCCAGTGGTGGATCGCTCCAGGTCATTTGCAGGAGGGCATCCTGCTCGTCCGCCCTTGAGCCGACGGTTTCTCTATCGACCGATGCCTCTCTGATGGGTTGGGGTGCCCATCTGGGGAACATCGAGCCCACGGCCCTGGTCCCCTCAGGAGTCCCGATGCCACATCAACCTGCTGGAGCTCCAGCGTCCGCCTAGCTCTCACCGCCTTGTTCTGCCTCCGGGTCAAGTGGGCCGAGTCCAGACGGACAACACCACTACCATGTACTATCTAAACCGGCTAGGGTGGGACGCTCCCATGCTTCTATGTGCAAGGAAGCTCCATTTGGTCACTGTGCGCAGCCTGGAGGCGGATCTCCCAGCTATTCATGTGGCAGGAGCCTCCAACACCCTGGCCGATGCCCTGAGCCGGATAGGGCTGCATCCCACGAGTGGTCTCTCCTGCCGGAGGTAGTACAGCATCTGTTCTCCCTTTGGGGCACACCTCAGGTGGACCTGTTAGCCTCCAGGGAAAACGCGGGTTGAGACTGTTCCATGCCCGCCTCCTCAGCAGGCTCGCTGCAGGGGATGCCTTCGAGGCAGTGGACCCCGGCCCTTCTACGCCTTTTCCCCATTTCCCTTGATCCACAAGGTGCTTCTCAAGGCGAGGAGGACAAGGCGCAGGTGATTCTGATAGCCCCAGACTGGCCTCGCCAGTTCTGGTACCCAGATCTCCTCAGTCTCAGCTCCAGGACTCGCAGCAGCTTCCAGCTCGCCCGACCTGCTCTCAGTCAATCAGGGAAGGTGTTCCATCCGGACCTTCAATCCCTGCACCTGACGGCCTGGTTCCTGAGCTGCTAGAGTTCCAGGCCTTGGATCTTTCCGACGAGGTCCTCAGTGTAGTGAGGCGTCCCGTATGAGTCGACCAGAAATGTTATGCCTTCAAATGGAAAAGGTTTTCCATTTGGTGTCAGGGCAAGGGCTTGGACCCTTCCTCCTGTTCCTTGGCAAGCATCTTGGACTATTTATGGTCCCTTTCTAATCAAGGGCTTAGGTCGACTACCCTAATAGTGCACCTGGCAGCCATCTCTGCTTACCGGGCGCGGGCCGGGAGGCAGCCTGCTGGGCGAGAGGAAGGTGGTCTCATGCTTTCAAAGGCCTTGATCACATTTCCTCCGGTAAGTAGAACCCCACCTCCGGGATCTACTGCTGGTACTGGCAAAGCTCATGGGCGTTTATTCAACTCTATGCACAGGTGTGCTCTCTCTCACCTGTCGTGGAACACCGCCTCTGGTGGCTATCACGCCAGCCAGAAGGATGGGAGAGCTCCAGGCGCTCCCATCGAGTCTCCTTACCTGGTCTTCCACAGGGACAAGATTGTCCTGGCCCCCACCCAAATTCCTTCCGAAGGTGGTGTCGGAGTTTCACCTTAACCAGGTGTTGACTTGCCGGTGTTCTACCCCAATTACACTCGGAGGTCAATATAGGCTCCATACTTTGACCCTAGAAGGGCGCCACCTATTACAAAGAGCGACGGCTGAAATTGGGAGAGGTTCGCCAGCTGTTTGTCACCCACGCTGAAGTCGATCTGGCAGACCTGCAGCCAAGCGGACGATAAGCAGGTGGGTCACCTCCCGCATAGATCTCTGCTATAAGTTGACGGGCATGGAGCTCCCAGAGGGATAAGAGCTCATTCTACCCGCCATACTGCTGCATCGGTGGCTGCTTCCAGGGACGCCCTATCCAGGAAATCTGCAGGGCTGCTACCTGGAAGTCAGCAAACACCTTCATTACCCATTACCACATCGACCTTGAGTCACACCGGATGCTGGTTTTGGGGCCCGAGTTCTCCAGTCTCTCTTTCCCAAGTAAGTATTGGGGTGTCGTCTTGCCTCCCTCCTCCCGGAGAACTGCTAGGAGTCTGCCAATAAGTGTGGATGAACAACATATCCATGTCACTAGAAATACAGGTTACTCACCTGTAACAGGAGTTCTAGGAATGGTATATGTTGTTCATCCACACGACCCACCCGACCTCCCCGGCTTCGACGCACAACCTGAGCGTCCAGCGGGCCAGATCTGGCGTCATGGGGCGGAGCCGAGAGTTATACCACCCGGGTGGGTGGGAGGAGCCAGCTTGAAGACCTTCCGGCAAGATTTAAAGCGGCAAGGATACCTGCCAATAAGTGTGGATGAACAACATATACCATTCCTAGAACTCTTGTTACAGGTGAGTAACCTGTATTTACTCACCTGTAACAGTAGTTTAGGAGTGGCATATGTTCATCCATACGAACCCATCTGACCTCCCCATCTTCGACGCACAACCTCTGCTTCCAGCGGGCAAGATCTGGCATCAGGGGCAGAGCTGAGGCATATACCACCCGAATGGGTGGGAGGAGCCAGCTTAAAGATTTCCGGCAAGATAATTAAAGGTAAAGGACAAGCCAAACTGTGTGGATGAACATCATACACCACTCCTAGAACTACTGTTACAGGTGAGTAACCTGTGTTTTCTGGCTAGAGGGCCCAGGAACCCACTAGCGAGAGAGTCAAACTGGGCCTAGTTCTGATAAACAGGGGCAGTATTGGGGAGTTGTGTGTGAGGGAGACATTGGGTTCCAGTGGTCACATAACTGTGTGGATTGAAGTTGAGCTAAAAGTAAATAGGGTACACTCCAGGGCTAATGTCCTGAATTTCAGAATGGCAAATTTTGCAAGTATAAGGGCAGAGAGAGAGTGTGTGTGAGTGTGTGTGAGTGTGTGTGAGTGTGTGTGAGTGTGTGTGTGAACCAATGGGATCAGCTTAAAAAGAGTGTGCTGTAGGTGACAGGGCTATGATCAGAGATGGGAGGGAGAAGAAACCACTGTGGTTTTCAAAATGGTTCGCAGAGATAGGGAGGGGAAAAGGGCATGCATCACATACAAATAAGTCTGAAGAGGACAGAGGTGCATATCAAGAAATGATGAGGGTGGCGAATGGGATAGTGAGACAGGCAGAGCCATGGCTAGTGGTGGCAGTTAAGGAGGGTGACATAGTGTTCTTTGTTATATACTAGAGCAGCGCAAAACCAAGAAAGGAGTGTTCAAGTGAAAGGGGGGTGGAGGGATGAACGGAGGATGATAACTCTGTATGTACACCCTTTGGGGGGGGGGGACATGATAGAGTCCTTCAGGTATCTCAAGGGGATTAATAAGGTACAGGAGGGCTGCATCTCTCGGAGGAGAAGCTGCTCTAAAACAACAAGAGGGCATGACATGAGACTGGAAGGGGTAGACTAAGGGGCAACATGAGGAAGTATTTCTTCACAGAAAGGGTGATGGGTGCTTGGAATGGCCTTCCCCAGGAGGTGGTGGGAGCAAGCACAGTGGGGGGATTTAAACATACATGGGATAGACATAAGGGGACCATAGAGGAGGGAAGAAGAGGCGACAGCCGATGAGCAAGTAGGGTCAGAGGCAGCAAAGAAAAGGCAGGGTACATGGGGGCAGACTGGATGGGCCTGGTGGTTTTTATGTGCTGTCAATTTCTATGTTTCTATGGGGGAATTGACTGAATGATTATTTCTTTTCATTGTTTACAGTCAAGGATAAGGGCCCTCTGCCAGATTGCAGCATAGAAGCAAATGATGCATCACTAACTGGCTCCAGCATGTAGCCCATCATGGAGGAGAGTGCGGAAAAGCCTACAGACACTGAATGTGCATAAATCTGTGGGCCCAGATGGGATGCATCCCAAGGTGTTAAAAGGAGATGCGGCAGGCTGGACAATTAGCAGATCTCTTTAGTTGCTCTTGAAGAGAACCTTTTTGCTATAAAAGAAAACCGGGAAGCTCCCTTATGTCCTCATTTTCTAATTTAAAATTTTTACAGATGCTCCCTTTGGAAGGGATCATAATTTGCCCCCGAGGGACTGGCCGTATGATTCCTTCCTCTTCCCTGTTAACCTACCCTGCCCCCTCCCGCGTGTAGTGATGTTGGTATAGGTAGAGCTTGGAGCCTTGTCAGTTGAACTCTGGCTTCAGTTTTTACTAAAAGGCCTTTTAAAATGGCAAAAAAATAAGGCATTGTAAAAGATGCTCTGTAGAGTAGACTGGAGTCCGCTCACACACTCTCCCTGTACAGACATCACAAAACGTATGAGCACGGGGATGAAGCAGGCTAGTAGGGAAGAGGAAGGCATTATATGGCCAGCCCTTCAGGGCAAATTCCGATCCTTTCCCTTCCAAAGGGGGCATTTTTAAAAGTTTTAAATCTGTCACTTAGGAACTCCCATACAGCAGATAAGGGAGCTCCAGTTTGTTTTCCTTATATAGGAAAAATATAAGGATAAGTGCTCTTTAAGAGACAGGAAGTGCCAGGATTGGGAAATTACTCATGTGCCCCTCTCCCTCAGCTCAGTATTGGGGATTGAGATGTGCCAGGCAACTATAGTCCAGTCAGTCTGATATCTATAGTGGGGAAGTTATTGGAATCTGTTACAAAGGGGAGTTCAGTAGGATTCCTGTAGTTCAGTGGCCTGCAGGACTCCACTCTACATGAATTTACCAGTGAGAAGTCATGCCTGACAGACCTGATTAAATTCTTCAGTTGAATGAGAAAGGACATGGATAGAGGTCAGGCAGTAGAGGACCTTTACCTAGATTTCAGCAAATTCTTTGATTCTCCCATGCAACTGGGTGTCCTGGGGTAGAGGATAAATTAATGAGGTGGTATAATAAACAGGTGGGGGGGGGGGCGCCGAGAGGATAGTCATGAATGGAGAAAGGGGTAAAGGAAGTCATGAGTGGGATGCCCAAGGGTTGGTTTTATGAACAGCTTTTATAGGTAATATGTAATTAATGACTCGCACCATTAAAGATAGTCGCCACTCGTGATTTTTAAAAATCTCTTGTTTAGATTACCTGTTGAATATTCATACTGTACTAGATTTATATTGTCGATGCATTAGGATGTTACATATTTCTGATGGTAAAAAGCACAGCACCACATTAAAATATAAAAAAATTTTCATGATGGGCAGGGCACAGGAACAGGAAAAAAAACTGCAAAATCTTGTATCTTGGTTCAGGAATGAAAGAAAAGAAAAAGTTATATTGATGTTTGTGACAGAAAAATATTGCTTTATCGATATATATATATATATATATATATATATATATGCAACAGGGGAGGGAGGCAGGGTAAGATACGCCTCTTTGCAAACACCAAGCTCTGCAGTACAGTGGACATTGAGGTGGGGGTGAGGACAATGAAGAAGGATCGGAAAAGACTGGATACGTAATTAAGGGCGTGGCAGCTGAAATGTAATACCAAAAAGTGAAACTGAATGCTCTTCGGGGCCAAGGACCCGAGAATGGAATACAGGATGAATGGGGTGGTAGTGGAGAGCACGACAGAGGAAAGGGACCTGGTGGGGTGATAATAAAGGCACATGGGCACAGTGTAATAGGGCTCTGGGAAAAGCAATATGGATGCTGAAAAGCATTTGGAGGGGTATCCCCAGCAGAAGGAGGGAGGTACTACTGCCCCTGTATTGATCCCACCTGGAGTACAGTGTGCAGTTTGGGTGCCCACACTTGAGGAAGGACAGGGATCTCCTTGATGCAGTGCAGAGAAGGGCTACCAAAATAAAACTGGGACAACAAGGGAGGTCTTATGATGAGTGCATGGGGGATCTAAATATATACAGTCTGGGTAAGAGGGGAGATATGAGACAGTCTTTTAGTTACATGGTATGAACAAGGTGGACACCAGTGAGTTGTTCACATTGAGTGGTAACCCAGGCACCAGGGGAACTCCATGAAAGTGTGTGTGTGTGTGTTTTTGGAAGGGGATTCAAAAGGGTTGTCACAATGTGCTTTTTTGTGGAAAGAGTATTGGCAGACTGGAACAATCATACCTGGAGGAGGTCACCTGCACAGTGAGAGTGGGGGGTTCAAAAGGGGGTGGGACAGGCATATGGGGGCAGTTGAGGAGAGAATGGAAAAATGATGACTGATGGGCACAGTCCAATAATTAGTAGGCCAGTTATTTTTTTTTTTCATTTTTAGTAGAAAACACTGGTAAAAAACAGAATGTGGCATTTTTTAAACCAGCACTTTGGAGTCAAATTACAAAAAAACCCGAAAAAAACACTTTGCACCAGTTTTTTGGGCAAACCCCTCTATTTTAGCCATTTTTTTTTTGTACAAAACATGCTGATTTGCCCTCAGTTTGGGGGAAGAAAACAGAAAAACAAATTTTAAGATTTTGCCAAATCGAACTGGAATTGTTTGAAAACTGAATAATATTGGCTGTAAATTAGACAGGCTTGGTCAAACCAGATGTGCTGCAGAGACTTCATCTGCTGATATTTTCCATGTTTCCTGTGTCTCTCTTTTTTGTGTATTTATTTGTTTGTTTTTTAACTATTGTATTTTTCCCCTGTACAAGCATCTGGTCTTGCAGGGATGATGCATGTATCAGGCCCAGTGCTCCAGATAAGGTGAGTACTGGCCTATTTTACTCACCAAATGTTAATAAATACTCTGGTAGCATAAACATTTCCTCTTGTTTTTTTTGTTTTTTTTTTAATCAAAAGGTTGAGCCCTCCATCCATCATTCTAATCATTATACAAACATACAAAATGCCTAGCAGATTAGGCCTTGAGGTCTATCACGTCTGCTCAAGATGCAGCGCACAGCTTGATCACTGCTGCTGCTCCCATTCCCCTTTCCCTTCCTTCCTTCCCCTGACTTCCCTTCTGAATTCTCATGGTCTTTACCCTCCCTACCTGTATCCTACCCGTGTATCTATCCCATCCTTTTTTAAAACCTCCCACTGGGTCTCTCGATACCAACTCCTCAGGTAACGCATTCCAAGGCATCACCACCCTTTCCATGAAGTAATGCTCTCTCAGGTCACTTCTGTACTTCCTACCAACCAGATTCAGACTGTGCCCCCTCGGTTGTCCATTCCTCCTTCAGTCTGAACACCCCATCAGTGTTTACCCTATTGATACCCTATAAGCATTTAAAGGTCTCGATCATGTCCCCTTTGTCCCTTCTGTCTTCCAGGGAGTACATGTTTAGCTCTCTAAGTCTCTCCTCATAGGGCTTATCCCCCATTCCAAGGATCATCTTAAACGTCCTACTCTGGACCTTCTCCAGGAGCATAACATCCTTCTTTAAGTAAGGGCGCCAGAACTGCATATAGTACTCCGAGTGCGGCCTCACCAATTATCTGTACACTAGCAGAATTACCTCCTCTTTTCTCAAAGTGATCCCCCTAGCAATGCACCACAGCATTTTGTTTGCCTTAGCCACTACTTTCCTGCATTGACCTGAATGATTCATTTTACCAGTGATCACTATATGGAAATATATAAATGTATATTTACAGTGTACATAAAAAGAATATTGTTTTATAAATTCTGTGGTAGTGGGACTTTTCCCAGGAGCTCAGGAGTGAGCTTGGGGTTGTTAGTCATGTTGTGGAGGTGGCACATTTGCTTAGGAGAATCTTGGTTGTCCACCGTGTCCAGTTACCATCCTGTCCTCCGCTGCTGATTCTGAACCTGCAAGTTTAATACGGTACATAAAACGGACCTGACTCCACCCTTACCCACCTTCTGGAATCTATGCCACCCTCTCTTCCCTGCCCCCAGTATAGTTGTCCCTTGTTGTAGCTAACCCCTTGGATCCATGGTGCAAGTTCATTATATCGAGGATTTGCTATAAAGAGAGACGTGCTGTTTCAGCGGTTGTAGCAACATACAGCACTGCCTAGTGATAGAACGTGACTTGAGACAGAATGTCATTTTACGGTACCAAATTTTATTATATAGCAGTAATGGTAAAAATCTGTAAAAACTGTAAAACAAAAAACTTCATTATTTTTTGGTTTATTAAAAAAAAAAAAAATCTAGGGTTGTCTGGACCGATTCATGCTGCATAACTTCTTTTTTGGCTAGCATTATTAGCTGCCTTAGCTGGAGCAGCTGCAGTGAGGAGACATAGGTTTGTCTATCCAGATAGCGGAGCCCCGCTTCAAACGCAGCAATTCCCTTTGAGCATGGACATCAGGACAGGCTTCTTCTTCATCATAGTCATGAACTTCCATGTCCTTGGTTCTCCCTTGATGTCGGAAATTATTGCTGTGTCGGTAAGCAGTTCTGCAACAGGGCACTGATTGTCCAGTGTGAACCATGACTGAAGTTGTTCTTGTGCTTCAGCGCCACTGCCTTGAATCAGCCCCAAGTCACATGCAGTGCCAATATCTTCTTCATTGTCACTTTTGGTATCATCCACAGCCGACACATCAGGCAGTTTTGGCACGATGCTTTCTTCGAAGATTGCTGGCGAGATGCTTTGGGGCCAGTTTTAATTTTTCATGTGTTTATAGTGTCCCATGCTGAAGCAGTGACATACTTCATCTCCTTCATGTTGTATGCTTTCAGAAATGACACAAACTCTGTGTCGCTGTCTCTCACTATGATCTCTTGCAGGAGTTGCCTTTGGAACAGGTTTTTTTTTTTTATTTTTTATCTAGCTTTTTGCTCCCTGTTGACACTTCCCGCCTTGCTTTAGCAATGGGGAGGCATGGGTATTTTCTTGGTTTTTCACCTTCCTAGCCTGGGACCCCAGAACACGGTTGTACGTGCCCGTGGAGGCGAACAGTGACAGCCCCTTCTCCCCGCCCAGCCTAATGCCGAGTCTCCCATTGGGCTTGGTGCTACCACCAAGCCTCCACTTGGTGGCAGCCAAGAATTTGGGAGACTCCAGATTCCTCCCTGGGAGAGGAGAGCTGCCTGTTGGCACCTCAGTCCAGCTCCTTCCCCCCAGCCAACCCACGGCAACCTGAACTCTCTCTCGAACTGGGAACTGGGGTCACCGGCATGGTGCGAGGTGTGGCTTACATCACCTCAACCCTCCGCGCCACCAGTCTGACTACGGCACAGTTTTTTTAAGTTGGCAATAATGCCTTTGTCCATGGGCTGTATCATGGAGGTAGTGTTAGGGGGGTGGTACAGCACAGTTATTTTACCATCACTGCTGCTTAGTTCTTTGGCATTGAGGTGGGCTGGGCACTGATAGGAGTGCTTTAGTGTCCATGCCTTTGCTACGAAAGAAATGGGGAACAGAGGGAAAAAACGTTTTATGAAGCCATTCCCTGAAGATTTCTCGGGTTATTCATGCATTAGAACTGTTTTTTATGGAGGAGAGGGAATGCAATCGCGGTTGATATGGTGATAACCCCTTGCGTTGGCATAGCGTCCAATACAGAGTAGCTTGTTATCACCAGTAGCGTTGGTGCCCATGAGCAATGTCAAGCAATCTTTGTACATTTTGTAGCCCTTGGAGGTATCCTGCTCAGTTTGGGCTGCTAGTGTGTGGTCAGGTAAACATTTTGTGAAACAGTCCAGACCTGTCTGCATTGTATAGTTGTTCTGGTTCCTAATTGCCAGCCTCCAGGAATTCATTCAGCTTTGGCATAAACTCTGTAGCAGCAGCATCGTCTACTGATCTCTGCTTCCCAGCAATTTTTAGCTGCCGAATGCTATTCCTCCTGTGGAATTGCCAAAGCCAACCGGGTGGTGATTTAAAAGTATGCTTCTCCCCTAAAAGCTGTCTAGCAAAAGAATCTGCCTTCTCCTTATTGATCGCACCCAACAGTGGCACATCTGCAGCCTGCTGACTCTCGAACCACACATGCACTGCCTGGTCAACATCAGCATTACCAGCCAGTTGAAGTTTCTTCCATTGTTGACCGTTTTTTCATAGCACTGATCAGCAGACGCATGCAGTGAGTCTTCCTGTTTTTCAGATGGTACAGATGGCTGATTTACCTAGGGAGTATTCAGCTGCCAACTTAGCAAACCCTTCTCATTGCTTAAGCAGTTCAATCTCAAGTTTTTGGTTGACATCTAGGGCTTATTTTTTTATTTTGCTCAGCCATCTGAAAGGAAGGTGCTTTGCAGACACTGCATTCTGTGACAGTGAACCACGTGCAGTTTAATTACCGTTTAAGTCTAATTGGAAGTGAGCATTTTCACGGGATAGGGCACAAAGTGTTAACCACCAATCACAGATGCATCGCAAGTGGTTGTGATCTGGGGGTGCAATGTGTTAACCATCAATTCAAAGTGATTAGTTTCACACAGGCAACGCAAGAAATTATGGTCGGGGATTGCAAAGTGTTACCCGCAACTTGAAAATAAGACATTTTAAAGGGATCCATGATGGGCGTTCGTTAAAAGCGGGGTTCATAGTAATGAGATTCTGTATAACGGGGGAGCATTGTACATACTTAATATTGGTCCCACACTTACATACTACAAAAAAAAATGTTTTATGGCTGTCATCTTAGGACCTAGAGATTTTGTGTGCACCCTTTCAGTCCTAGAGGCTACGTGGATGCCAGTTTTCAAAACCGCAAGTTTCATAGTTTTGGTGCTGCTTGTTTTTGATGTAAAAAAGGCAGAATTAAAAGTCCTAAATATTTTTTTAATAAACAGAAAATATTGACAAAAAAGACATTTCTAGGGACGTGGATATGTTGTTCAATCCACACTTGTTGGCAGGTTCCTTGCCACTTTAAACGTTGCCGGAAGGTCTTCAGGTTGGCTCCTCCCATCCACTCGGATGGTAAAACCCTCGGCTGTGCCCCATGGCTCCAGATCTTCCTTACTGTTTGGAAGCTCAGGTTTCCTATTTTGCGCTCTGTTTTAGGCCTGGATCTACACTCTTTGGAATTTCCGAAACTAACGTTAAAATTTACAAGATTACAGTCTTCGTCTTCCATCGCGGTTGCGATGGAAAAATCGACTCCCAGCTTCCGTCGGTGCCCTTGTGGGCAGAAGATGTCCCGGACCGATCCGCACTCCACATATGTCTACTGCCTAGGGCTTGGACACGATTCGCAGGCACTCCACGAAGGGAATTGTGCAGGTCTTTCTTGGCTTCGGTCTTGGAGGACCATGCTGCCAGACTACTTCTTGTGCACCCAGAGAAATGGTACCGGCCGGTCAAGACTAAGGAGGCCGGTTGGGCGGTGTCCGTAGCGGCAGGCTCCGCGGAGCAGTTGGAGCAGATGATCACCCTTGAGGAGGAGGCGGCCCAGGCCACTTCTTCTTCCTCCTGGGCCGCGGCATTTATCCCACTCTCCTTGGGCTCCTCCTATACTGCTTCTTTTAAGGAGCTTTGTCAGTTCCTCTCCACGAAGGGAGAAGGGCCATCGGGACATTCCAGTTGGTCCAGAAAGGAGGACTCTAAAGGTAAGTCCCACCGTGGACATTTCATGGGAGCGGGAGAGATCCCCTTCACCGGACCGTCGACTCTCGACTTCAGTCGAGGCTGCGCCCGCCGGCTTCATGGTGTCCCCATCAGGTCAGCCGGCTGAGACGTCCGTCGACGCGGTCGAGATTTATCTCAACCTGCTGGACGGTTTGTTACCTGGAGATGCCGACAATCCTTTTTCACCGGTTCCCCCGGTGATTACCAAGGACTTGCCTGTGCCTCCTGTGCCGAAGTCCCCGGTTAAGGTCCCTGCACTGAAGAAGGGGCAGGTTTCCCTCATTCCTTCTTTGACTCACCCTCTGAATCCTCGAAGGTCTCTGTCCTCTTCCAGGTCCAGCCGGTCCTGCCGATGTCAGCGGTCTCTGTCTCAGCACCATGGAAAACAGTGTCGCTGCTTGTCCTCTTCGGAGGATAGGCCCCGGCGCAAGTTGCGTCGGCGCTATGAGGACTTGATGTAGCAGCAACTTTTACTGACCGGTAATGAGCAGACTCCATCGCCTTCTCCGGTCATTAAGTGGCTGTCACTGGAGCGGCCGAAACAACCCCTCGTGGTAGTCGAGGAGCCACCCCGGCGCCAGTTGTTCGGCCAAAATAGGCTGCTCCACCCATTGTGGTGGAACCTCCGCCTCCACAACCGAAGACTGGGGTCCCAACCAAGGATTCTCGGTCGGGTCAGGGCTTGCCCCATAGGTTGTCAGTCACCCTGACTCCCGATCGACCTCGGCAGGTGGAGGGTGGCTCAGGTGCTAGGCAGCTGTTCGCAGACTCCTCAGAGTCTGATGATGACTCCTTATTCTCTAGGCCGATTGACCTGGAGTCTGCAGAAGGCCAGTCTGTGGACGAGAGCCCATCCTCGTTTCTGGGAATGCTTAGACTCATCTCAGAGTCTACTGGGATGCAGCTTGAACCTGTCCAAAAACGGGTCGAGTATCCCCTTACGGAGATACTGGACCGAGGGGATTCCCTTATGGAGGCCTTTCTAGTAGCTGAAGCCATTGTTGGCCCAGCCCTGGAATTGTGGCAGCGGCCAGCATCTTGTCCCGTGCCTTCGGGAAGGATGGCCCAAAAGTACGCAGTCCACACCGGGTCACACTCCGGTTTCTTCAACACCCCTCTGAGGAGGGGTTAGTGACCAATGGTGTTTTCTGGCGTTCCGGGAATGCTCAGGACGTGGACAAACCACCTGATAAGGAATCCAAAAAGTTGAATTTCTCAGGGTGGAAGGTTTACGCTGCTTCCTCCCTAGGCCTTCGTCAGGCTAGCTCTGCCGTTCTGATGGCACATTTCTCACACGCACTTATGGGCTCTCTGGATGAGGTGATTCCTCATCTCCCGGCCGACCTTCCAACGACTGTCAAGCAGGTGCGGGATCAGGGAAGGGCGGTGGCTAAACAGCTCCAAACTTCTTTGGACATTGGTGACTCTTGTGCCTGGTCAGTAGTGGCCGCAGTTGTCATCCACTGCAGAGCTTCACTGCGGATCTCCACCTTCACGGTGGACACCCAGCACAAGCTGGCAGATGTTCCCTTCCTGGGCACCGACTTGTTCAGGCCAGGAGTGGAAGGCCATCTCCAGAGGATCGAGAAGTCCAGTGCCACCTTGGACTCTGTCACGTCTGCCCAGATGGACAAAGGCCACCCGCAGCAGCGCAAGCCCTTTCGCCCTTCCACTCCTGCGTGTGCCTCCAGCCCAGCAACACCAGCATCAGGACCAACAGGCTCACACTTGGCACCCTAAGGCCAAGTCTGCCTCTTCTTCTAGTAGGAAACCTGGAGGCAAGGGTCCAGGAGGTCCCTCAGCGGGCCCTTCCTCCAAGCCTGTCCAGTGATGGGTTGAGGGGTGTCGCCCCAACCTCGTCACTCCTCCCCGGGTTCCTCCCATGGAGGGACGGCTCTGCCACTGTTTTTCCGCCTGGCCCACTATCACCACAGACCGCTGGGTGCTAGAAGTGGTCGGCAGGGGTCTGCCTCTGGAATTCGAGCAGTCTTTCCCCCCCCCCCCCAATCGAGCCATTGCTCCATGGGGGGGCTATGGGTTCTGCAGCCTCTCTTGTCGGCTTGTCGAGATGACATTGCCTGCTCCTCCAGAAGGAGGTGATCAGCGAGGTGGCGGACCCCCCTCCAGACCCAGGGTTTGTGTTCAGGTACTTCCTGGTCCCAAAACGGACAGGGGGCTGGCGCCCCCATTCTCGACCTGCACGACCTGAACAAGTTCCTAAGGCCTCGCACCTTCAGGATGGTCACTCTGGCTCAGATCATTCCATCCTTGGAACCAGGCGTATGGTTCTGTTCTCTGGACCTTCAGGACGTGTTCTTTCACATCCCAATCCGTCCGTCTCATCAGCGATTCCTCCACTTCTGAGCAGAGGGATCTGTCTTTGAGTTCCAGGCCATGCCCTTCGGCCTCTCTCCAGCTCCCAGGGTCTTCACCAAATGCATGGCAGTGGTGACAGCATTCCTGCGGTGCTGAGGGATCTGGGTGTACCCTTACATGGACGACTGGCTGATTGCAGCCCCTTCCAGGTTGGAGGTGAAGCGGTCTAGGGATCTGGCCCTCCAGATCTGCTCTGATTGGCCTCCTCATTAACGAGGCCAAATTGGAACTTCTGCCATCGCAGGTGATTCAGTTCATCGGGGCAGAGCTCGACTCTCTTCGAGCCAGAGCCCGGCACCTGGTGGACAGGGCCGAGGTCCTTTCCTCCTTTGCCCAATCCTTTCTGGTTGGGCAGTTGCGCCCTGCCCAGGACTTTCTGCGCCTTCTGGGCCTCATGGCAGCCTGCACCAGCGTGGTCCGTGGGGCTCGCTTGCATATGCATCCCTTACAATGGGGGCTGGCTAGCTAGTGGTCACAGCACTCCAGTCCTCTTGACCAACTGGTGACAGTGACCCAGGAGATGTGGGATGGCCTGCAGTGGTGGCACGTCCCAGCTCACCTGCAGGAGGGTATACCGTTCGTCCGCCCTGAGCCGACGGTCACTCTAACGGCTGATGCCTCTCTGGGTTGGGGTGCCCATCTGGGGGAGCTCGGAGCCCACGACCTCTGGTCCCTTCAAGAGTCTCAATGCCACATCAACCTGCTGGAGCTTCGAGAGGTCCGACTAGCCCTCACCGCCTTTGCTCGGGGTCAGGTGGTTTAGGTCCAGACGGACAACACCACGACCATGTACTATCTCAACTGTCAGGGCGGGACGCCACTACTTGCCTCTTTGCAAGGAGGCTTTCCGCATCTGGTCTCTCATGATCAGCCTGGAGGGGGATCTTCTAGCCATTCATGTGGCAGGAGCCTCCAACAGTCTGGCTGATGCCCTCAGCTGGATAGACGCTGCTTCTCAAGAGTGGTCTCTCCTGCCAGAGATAGTACAAGACCTGTTCTCCGATTGGGGCTACCCTCAGGTGGACTTGTTTGCCTCCAGGGAGAATGTGAAGCTGAGGCTGTTTCCTGCCCGCACCCCTCAGCAGGGCTCGCTGCAGGGGGATGCCTAATCGAGGCCGTAGACCCCGGGCCTCTTCTACACCTTTCCTCTATTTCCTTTGATCCACAAGGTGCTTCTCAAGGCGAAGAGGGACAAGGCGCAGGAGATTCTGGTAGCCCCAGACTGGTCTCGCCAGTTCTGGTATCCAGATTTCCTGAGCCTCAGCTCCAGGCTCCTGAGGTGGCTTCCAGCCCGCCCAGACCTGCTCTCAGTCGACAAGGGGAAGGTTCTCCACCCAGACATTCAATCCCTGCACCTGACGGCCTGGTTCCTGAGCAGCTAGAGTTCCAGGCTTTTGGTCTTTCCGACGAGGTTCTCAACGTCGTTGAGCCGTCCCGTAAGGAGTTGACCAGAAAATGCTATGCCTTCAAATGGAAGAGATTCTCCATTTGTTGTCAGGACAAGGGGTTGGACCCTTCTTCCTGTCCCTTGGCTAGCATTTTGGACTACTTGTGGGCCCTTTCTCAGTTAGGGCTTCGGTTGCAACCCTTAAGGTGCACCTGGCAGCTATCTCTGCTTACCGGGCGCGGACTGGCAAGCAGTCGGTGGCGCAGGAGAAGGTGGTCGGACGCTTTTTCAAAGGCCTTGATCACATATCCCCTCCATTGTGAGAACCTCCACCTCCGTGGGATCTACTGCTGGTATTGGCTATGCTCATGGGCAAGCCATTCGAATCGATGCAGAGGTGTGACATCTCTCACCTGTCATGGAAGACCGCCTTCTTGGTGGCTATCACGTCAGCCAAAAGGATGGGAGAACTCCAGGCGTTTTCCATCGAGTCTCATTATCTGGTCTTCCAAATGTGGTGTCGGAGTTTCACGTTAACCAGGTGTTGACTCTGCCGGTGTTCTACCCCAGTCACACCTCAGAGGCCGAAATATAGGCTTCATACTTTGGACCCTAGAAGAGCGCTGTCTTATTGTAAGGAGCGAACGGCTGAAGTTCGGGGAGAGGTTCGCCTGCTGTTTGTCACCTATGCTGAAGCCACACCTGGCAGACCTGCAGGCAGGCGGACGATAGGCAGGTGGGTCAGCTCCTGCATAGATCTCTGCTGTAGGTTGGCGGGCATGGAGCCTCCCAAAGGGATAACAGCTCATTCTACCCAACATACTGCTGCTTCTAGGGACGTCCCTATCCAGGAAATCTGCAGGGCTGCTACCTGGAAGTCAGCACACGCCTTCATTTCCCATTGCCACATTGACCTAGAGTCAGCCAGGATGCTGGTTTCAAACAACATGAAGTCTTGCTGTATTCTGACAATCTGCAGTTAGCTCCAGCCTTTGAACTACCCCTGAGTGTAGAGGGCTGATTTTCTATGCAATGCATAGAACGTTGAGCTAGGTCTCTGTCTGCAGCACTTTGAAACCCAACCGTCAGATTCTTTACTCTGCCTCACTGAAAAGTCGCTCCGGAGATTTCTCCTTTTGCTCAGTGCAAAGTCGGTTAAAGTGTCGGTTTTTCCGCTCAACTTCCGTAGTATTACGGTTCAGGGATCTGTCTGCGGTACAGTAAGTACTTTAGGTAGTAGTTCTGGGTTACTTGTGGAAATTGTAAAAACTTTATCAGTTCAGCTGAACTGATCCTACATATTTGAACTCTGTTTTCCTTTAGTGTGTGGTTACCAGTCCTTATCGGTTTAAAAAAAAACAAAAAACGTGTTTTACAAAAAGGAAACAGAAAGAAAAATCAGCCGGTTCAGATCCGGAGGTTCATGTTCCGACCGCTGATGAGATTGCCTAAGCGATTCGGATTGTTGAATCACTTCACCCAGTTCCTTCCGATCTGACTCCATTAGCTAGGGATTCGGTTTGGTCGGTTCCTCCGGTTCAGGACTATGCCCTTGAAAATTTTTATGAACCAGAATTTGAGGAGGAGGGGGATTATGAGCAAGATGATGATGATGATGATAATGAAGCAGAAAGTCTGGATGTGCCCATTGAACTGGACATCTCCCCAGACAGACCTTCTGGTGTTTCCCCTCCTAGGCTCTCTGAGTCCCCTCCCCTCTATCTGTTCTATAGGAAAGTGGCTGAAACCCTCCAGCTCCCTATGGAGGAGGCTACAGACAATAAAGAGGAGCCTGATTTTTTTTTAAATGATGGACAAACCAGAGTCCAGGAGGCTGTCTCTTCCCCTACACAAATCGTTTGGGAAACAGACACAAAAAATGTTAGTCTCCAAATTCTGTACCTCCTGTTGATAGAAGAATGGACAAGAGGTGTACCTTATCAGGCTCAGACACAGAGTTTTTCTATCGGCAATGCAGCCATGTTGGGGTCGTGCAGGCTGCAGCCTATGACAGGGCTAATGTTCCTTGGCTTCACACCCCCCAAATAGACTCCAGGAGGATGGATGCCTTGGCAAAGAAACAGTACATGGCATCCTCTTTTGCACTCAGGCAGGCTAATTATATGGCCTATGCAGCCAGGTACCAGAAGTCCAGGTGGGACTCTCTACTGGCACTGGCTAAACAGGCCTCCACCCCCAGCTGGCCAAGGAGCTGGAGGAGGTGGCTGCTGACGGGATTGAGGCATCTAAGGTACAATTTCATGCTACTGTGGACTCCAATGATGTGTCATCAAGAGTCATGTCTACATCTGTGGCTCTTCGGAGAATGACTTGGCTCAGATGTACTGACCTCTCACAGGACACCCAGGCTAAGGCCATGGATTTCCCTGTGGAAGGTAATTCTCTGTTTGGGGGAGCAGACAGAGAATTACATGAAAAAGATGGAGGAATATAGGACCACTTATAGGAGTGCACAGGCCAAGGAGAGGCAGACAACTCCTCAAAGGCAGCAATCTAGGGGCAGGCCTTTTCATAGGCCTTTCTACCAAGCACAGGCCTCTTCTCCCTTTTCACAGAGGGGGTTCTTCAGAGGTAGAGGCAGACGGGGGATGAGCAGGGCTACATCCACTCCTCAGCATAAGGCCTATGCCAAGCAGACACCCTGATGGGTCTGCCCGGGTCAAGACTCCTATCCCTGTAGGGGGCAGGCTGGCTTACTTTGTCCAGGACTGGATGTGTGTTACTTCAGACAAGTGGGCCCTGGAAGTAGTAAGCCAGGGACTGGTTCTCGGCTTCAAAAAAATTTCCGAAGATGAGAGCCATATCTTTTCCATCTGCAAGTCTCTCCAAAACCCTTGCCCTAGAGGCAGAGGTTTCATCTCTTTTGGCCTTAAGAGCCATAGAGAGAGTTCCCACCCTACACCGGGGCAAAGGTCTGTACTCCAGGTACTTTCTTACCCAAAAAAGACAGGGGAGTGGCGACCCATCCTAGATCTAAGATACCTGAACAAACATCTTTTAAAACCAAGGTTCAAGATGGTGACTCTGGGAATAATTCTTCCTCCCTAAGGCCAGGAGACTGGCTAGCCACCCTGGACCTCAAAGATGCCTACTTTCACATCCCCATCAGGTGCTCCCACAGAAGGTACCTCAGGTGCAAGTTTCCCTCAGGCCATTATCAGTTCAGGGCAATGCCCTTTGGTCTAACATCAGCTCCAAGGGTTTTCACAGAGTGCCTGGCAGTAGTAGTTGCCTTTCTAAGAAGGCAAAAGATTTCCATTTTTCCATATCTGGACGACTGGCTCATAGTGGGTCAGTCCCCAGACCAAGTCAAGTCTGACCTGCAAGTGACTCAGCAAGTGCTCATTTCCCTGGGATTTCTTCTCAACCTCCCCAAGTCAGTTCTCAAACCGGTACAGCTTGTTACCTTTATAGGGGCAGAGTTAGATACTGCCAAAGCAAAAGCCTTTCTTCCCCTGGAAAGTGTAAGAATTCTTATAGAACTGGCTTCTTCCTTCAGCCATCAGGTGTCCCGACCAGCAAGGTACTTCCTTCAGCTTTTGGGCCACATGGCAGCTTCTACAGCAGTGGTCCAAGGGGCAAGATTCCAGATGAGGAACATTCAGTTTCATCTTAGGGCCTTTTGATCCCAAAGGAAGAATCTTCTTACCAAACTGATTCCAGTGACTCTGACACTAATCCAAGCTCTTCAGTGGTGGCAGGAACAGGACAATTTAAGGCAAGGGGTCCCATTTCTCACTGAGTCTCATTCGATGGTCCTTACCACGGATGTTTCCCTTTTGGGCTGGGGAGCCCATCTGGGGGCTTTCACAGCCCAGGGACTGTGGTCCCTTCAGGAGTTCTTTCTTCATATCAGTCTCCTGGAACTCGGGGTGGTCTTTCTGGCCCTGCTAGCTTTCTCTCAGTCCGTGCAGAACAAGGTGGTTCAGGTCAGAACAGACAACACCATCACTATGTGGTACATCAACAAGCAGGGAGGCACTCTGTCCACGCCTTGTACATGGAAGCCATGAAACTGTGGTCTCTGGCTTATTCTCTGCAGACCTCTCTGATAGCAGTCCACCTTCCAGGGAAGGACAGTGTGCTAGCAGATGCACTGAACAGGATTTCTCAGGGCCATCACGAATGGTCCCCGGACCCTCTGGTGTTGAAAGTGATTTTTTCAAGGTGGGGCACTCCAGAGATAGATCTCTTTGCAGCCCCAGACAGTCGCCAACTTCCTCTCTTGTTGCAGACCCCCAGTCTTGGGCTCAGTCCCTCTGGATGCTCTGATGTTGAACTGGGAAGGGAAATTTCTCTATGCCTTCCCTCCCTTTTCTCTACTGTTCAAGGTTTTGGTCAAGGTAAGGTCACAGCCCTGCAAAGTGATTCTGATTGCTCCAGAATGGGCCAGGCAGCCCTGGCACCCCCTCTTACTGTCCCTAGCAGTCCATCTTCCCCTGTCTCTTCCCAGGAATTGCAGCCTGTTAACCTCCTCTCAGGGGAGGATTTGGTACCGGTACCCCAATCTTAAATCTGTCAATTTCAATGTATGGCTCTTGAAGAGTTAGAGTATGCAGATTTGCATCTGTCCCAAGAGGTTCTGGATATTCTCAAAGCCTCTTGAAAGCCTGTCACCAGAAAGACTTATGACTGTAAATGGAAAAGATTCAGCATTTGGTGTTCTAAGAAGCATACATCTCCAGATACTGCTGAATTCTGAAAATTGCTCATTCACTAAAAATAGCACCAACAGCTTAATCTGGTTTAAGGTCAGGTGGCATTCATCTGTATTCCCCTCCCCCGGGTCGTGCCTGAAAATAGGCAGGATTTGTCTAGTGCACTTACCCGGTCAACAAAAACTAAATAAAAAAATGAAAAAAAAAAATTGCCTACAGTTCTGTATTATATGGTCCTTCTTAATGGCCTAGGCCTCAGACCAGCTACTCTTGAGATATACAGTGGCGTGAAAAAGTATTTGCCCCCTTCCTGATTTTCTCTATTATTGCATATTTGTCACACTGGATGTTTTCAGGTCTTTAGACAAAATATAATATTAGATAAAGGGAACCTGAGTGAACAAATAACACTTTTTTTTTTTTACTTATTTCATTTATTTAATGAAAAAAGTTAACCAACACCAACTGGCACTGTGTGAAAAAGTAATTGCCCCCCTAGTTAAATCAACCCAATTAAAGGGATAATTAGAGTCAGCTGATTGAACACAGTCAGGCTTGATTACAGCTAGCCCTGCTCAATATAAACCTCACTTATTTGGCCCCTTACCATTAGAGTCACGTTGCCAGCACAAAGATTCAACAAGCACATTATGCCATGATCAAAGGAAGTTCCTGAAAAGATCAGAAAAAAATGTGTTGCCCTCTATCAGTCTGGAAAGGGTTACAAAGCTATTTCTAAGGCTCTGGGACTCCATCAACCACAGTGAGAGCTATAATCTCCAAATGGGGAACACTTGGAACAGTAGTGAATCTTCCCAGGAGTGGGCGGCCTGCCAAAATTACTCCAAGGGCGCAGCGTAAATCACCAGGAAGTCTCAAAGGATCCTAAAACAACATCCAAAGAACTGCAGGCTTCTCTTGACTCAGCTAAGGTCAGTGTTCATGACTTCACAATCAGAAAGAGACTGGGCAAAAATGGGCTTCATGTGAGAGTAGCAAGGGAAACCACTGCTAACTAAGAAGAACATAAACGCTGGCTCTCATTTGCCAAGAAGCACCTGGATGATCCACAGCCTTTTGGGAAAATGTTCTATGGACAGATGAGTCCAAAGTGGAACTTTTTGGATGACATGGATCCCATAATGTCTCGCGTAAAGCAAACACAGCATTCCACAGTAAGAACACCATACCAACAGTCAAACGTGGTGGTAGTGTGATGGTGTGGGGATGCTTAGCTGCCTCAGGACCTGGATGACTTGCCATAATTAAAGGAACCATGAATTCTGCTCTGTACCAGAAAATTCTTAAGGAGAATGTCCGGTCATCCTTCCGTCAGCTGAAGCTGAAGCGTGGTTGGGTCATGCAGCAAGACAATGATCCAAAACACAAAAGCAAGTCCACATCAGAATGGCTAAAAGAAGTAAAATTAAAGTTTTGGAGTGGCCTAGTCAAAGTCCAGACTTAAACCCAATAGAGATGCTGTGGCAGGACCTCAAAACGAGCAGTTCATGCTCGAAAACCTACCAAATGTTACTGAATTAAAGCAGTTCTGGGAAGAAGTGGGTTAAAATTCCTCCACAGCAATGTGAAAGACTGATATTGAATTATAGGAAGTGTTTGGTTGCAGTCATTGCAGCTAAATGTAGCGTAACCAGTTATTAAGTGTAAGGGGCAATTACTTTTTCACACAGTGCCAGTTGGTGTTGGTTAACTTTTTTTCATTAAATAAGTGAAATTAAAAAAAAAAAAGAAGTGTTATTTGTTCACTCAGGTTCCCTTTATCTAATATTACATTTTCTCTAAAGACCTGAAAACATCCAGTGTGACAAATATGCAATAATAGAGAAAATCAGAAAGGGGGCAAATACTTTTTCACACCACTGTACTTGTCAGCTGTTTCTGCTTTTCTGTCAGTGGGAAAGCCTTCCTCACTGTCATCTCATCCTGTATTCTGTACATTTTTCAAGGGATTGCTTCATACCAGTCCTCCCTTTAGGGATCCTGCACCTGCCTGGGACTTAAATGTTTGCATTGCTCAACTTATGCAACCCCCATTTGAGCCTTTGTCCTCAGCGGAGCTTAAGCACTTGACTTGGAAAACTGTGTTTTTGGTAGCCATTACCTCTGCCAGACGTATCAGCAAATTGCAAGACCTATCGGTGGAACCTGATTTTATCTCCTTTCATAGAGATAAAGTGGTCCTTAGAACCAATAGGAGGTTCTTGCCCAAAGTGGTTTCGGATTTCCATTTGAATCAGTCTGTCTCTTCCTGTCCTCTCCCCTGAGGAAGAATGATCAGTGAAGAGGAGGCCACACAGTTTAGATGTTAAAAGAGCCCTTAGCTACTACGTAGAGCGTACCAAGGGTCACAGGTTTGATTCCCTCCAGTTGTTCCTCACTTATGGGGAAGTGGGAAAGGGCAAACCTGCCACCAAGAGAACTGTTGCCAGGTGGATTGTTTCTTGTATACAATTCTGCTATGAGAAACTGGGAACAATTCCACCCTGAGGCCTGTGGGCTCATTCCACAAGAGGTACAGCTGCTTCCCTGGCTGCTGCCAGGGATATCCCTCTCTTAGAAATTTGTCAAGCAGCTACGTGGAAAACAGTTCATACCTTTACCAAGCATTACTCTCTGGATATCCAGGCTAGGAGTGATGCTCGGTTTGTCACAGCAGTACTTCAGAGCCTATTCCCAAAGTAGGTTATGTCCCTCCCCCATGGATGTACTGCTTGGTAGGCTGCAGATTGTCCGAATACAGCAAGACTTCATGTTGTTTGAAGAAAAAATTACTCACCTTAGTAATTATATTTTTTCTAATGGAGTCTTTCTGTATTCTGACCACCCTCCCTGCCTCCCCTCTCAGAACCTGTTTTTGGGAAGTGGGTGGGCAGGCGCAGTGTTGCACCCCTGGGTGCTTCAAGCACACCCTCCACTTTATCTGGGTGGTTTGTATTATAATATTATTTCTAGGGACATGGATATGTTGTTCATCCACACTGTCTAGCAGGTTCCTTGCCGCTTTAAATCTTGCCGGAAGGTCTTCAAGCTGGCTCCTCCCACCCACCCGGGTGGTAAAACTCTCGGCTCCGCCCCATGACGCCAGATCTTCCTTACCGCTTGGAAGCTCAGGTTCCCTCCTTAACGCTCTGCGTATAAGACTGGTTCCTAATTCTTGAATTTTCGAAATTAAAAAGTTTTTGCTAAAAAGACTTCGGTCTTCTCTCTCCCTTGCTGACTGCGATGGACCAAATTGACTCGGTTTCGGAGATGCCCTTGCGGCAGAAGATGTCTCGGACGGATCCGGCACTCTAATGCGCGCTACTGCTTGGGCCTTGAGCACGACTCCGCAGGCCTGCGACCTGTGCTCTTCCTTTTCGGCCTACGTCCTCGAAGACTGTGCTGCCCGTTTGCAACTGGGGCATCCCGAGATGAGATTTCCTCCGGTAAAGTCAAAAGAGGCCCGGTCGGCGGTGTCCGCGGCAGCGGGCTCGGTGGATCAGCTCGAGCAGATGATCGCCTCGAAGAGGAGGCGTACGGGAAGCCGCTTTTACCTCGCTGCGCATTTGTCCCGCCTTCTCTCGGTGCCCTTATTCGCTTCTTTTGTGAGCTTTGTCTGACCCTCTCGACTAAGGGTGAGGGTCCACCTTCTTCTGGACCGTTTTCTCGGTCCAAAAAGAGAGACAAGGGTAAGTTTCACCGTCGACGCTCTTGGGAGCGGGAAAGATCCCTCTCCTGAGTGGTCGGCCGTCGACTTCGGTCGATTTCTCGGCTTCGGCCACTGGTCTCACTGTGTCCCCGTCAGGCCAGTTGACCGAGACTCCCGTCGACGCGGTCGAGATTTTTCTTGACCCGTTGGACGGGTTGTCGGCTGGAGAAGCCGAGAATCCCCTCTCCCCAGTTCCCCCGGTGGGAGTTGTGGATCCCGTCTGCTCGTCTGTGCCTCCGGTTCCGGAGCCTTCGGTTGAATCGTCCGAACTGAGGGAAGTGCCGATTTCCCCGCGTCACCTCCCCGCACCGTCCTCTGCATAGCCGAGGTTCTCGGTCTCGGACGTCTTCGCGGTCCAGCCGATCCCGCTGTCATAGGCGGTCTTGGCACCGCGGCAAGCGGCGCCGCCGCTCGTCCTCTTCCTCGGACGAGGGGAGGCTTCGGCGCAAGTTGCGTCGGAGGTATGAGGAACTCATGTGGCAACAGCTCCTTCTGTCCGGGAATAAGCCGACACCGTCGTCTTCCCCGGCCATTAAGTGGCTGTCACCGGAGCGGCCGAAACAACCCCTCGTTTTAACCGAGGAGCCTG
The DNA here is from genome assembly GCA_016271365.2 of Neoceratodus forsteri. Taxonomy (NCBI): domain Eukaryota; kingdom Metazoa; phylum Chordata; order Ceratodontiformes; family Ceratodontidae; genus Neoceratodus; species Neoceratodus forsteri. The sequence goes on along the minus strand of CM057451.1, from coordinate 453,113,206 downwards.
TTCCCAGGCCGGTTGTTCGGCCAAATCTAGCTGCCCCACCGATCCTGGTGGAACCTCCGCCTCCACAGCCGTTAGTTGGGGCTCCGACCAAAAATTCTCGGTCGGCTCAGGGACTGCCCCATAGGCTGTCTGTCACCCTCACTCCCGACCGGCCTCAGCAGGTGGAGGGTGGCTCAGGCCCGAGGCAGCTCTTTGAGGACTCTTCCGAGTCCGAGGACGATTCCTCCCTTTTCTCCAAGCGAATGGACTTGGAGTCCTCAGGGGGGCAGTCGGCGGACGATAGCCCTTCGTCCTTCCTAGGATTGCTTAGGCTCATCTCGGAGTCCACTGGGATGAAGCTCGAACCCGTTTCTAAACGAGCCAGGTATCCCCTCAAGGAGATTCTGGACCGAAGGGATTCCCCTATGGAGGCCTTTCCGGTGGCCGAGGCCATAGTGGGTCCGGCCTTGGAGCTCTGGCAGCGCCCTGCTTCCTGCCCTGCGCCTTCGGCCAGGATGGCCAGGAAGTATCACGGTCTACGGTTCCCTGTCCGTTTTGAACACCCTCGGCTGAGGGTTGGTTACCATCAGCGTTTTCGGCGTGCCGAGGCGCTAGGGATGTGGACAAACCTCCGACAAGGAGTCCAGGAAATTGGACTATGCGCGGGCGAAAAGCCTATGCTGCGCTCCTCCTCGGCTTCGCCAGGCCAGTTCGGCCGTCCTCATGGCACATTTTTCTCATGCCCTGTTGGGCTCCCTGGATGAGGTCGTCCCTCATCTTCCCGCGGATCTGCAGACCACGGTCAGGCAAGTGCGGGACCAGGGCAGGGCAGTGGCCAAACAGCAGCTCCAGACTGCTTTAGACATTGGGGACTTATGTGCCAGGTCTGTGGCGGCCGCAGTGGCCATGCGTCGTCTGGCTTGGCTGAGGATATCCACCTTTACTTCGGATACCTAGCACAAGTTGGCGGATGTTCCCTTTTTGGGGACTGACCTCTTCGTCCCTGGGGTGGAAGGTCACCTGCAGAGGATCGAGAAGTCCAATGCTACCTTGGACTTGGTCTCTTCTGCTCAGAAGGACAAAGGCCGAAAGCCACAGCCTAAGCCCTTTCGTCCTTCTGCGCCACAGCGTCCGCCCAGCAACGTCAGGGGCAGCAGGCTCAGGCTTGGCATCCCAAACCCAGTCCAGGGCTTCCTCCAACAGGAAGCAGGGAGGTAAGGCCCAGGAGGTCCCTCGGCGGTCCCCCTCTAAGCCTGCCCAGTGACGGGCTGAGGTGTGCCGCTCAACCCCGCCACTCACCCCAGGTTCCCCGTGGGGGGACGGCTCCGGCACTTCCTTTCCGGCTGGTCCGTTGTTACCACGGACAGGTGGGTACTGGAGGTGGTGGGAAAAGGCCTGCCTCTAGAATTCGAGCAGGCCCCGCCCTTCAGAGCCGTCGCACCTCGGGGTCCGCAGCCTCACTGTCGACTCGTCGGGCCGACATCGCTCTCCTCCTCCAAAAGGAGGTGATCAGAGGAGTGGCAGACCCTCCCTCAGACCGGGGTTTGTGTCCAGGTACTTCCTGGTTCCAAAGCGGATGGGGGCTAGCGCCCCATCTCTACCTCAGCGACCTGAACAAGTTCCTAAGGTCTCGAACCTTCAGGATGGTCACTCTGGCTCAGATAATACCATCTCTGGAACACGGCGTGTGGTTCTGCTCTCTGGACCTGCAGGACGCGTTCTTTCACGTCCCTATCCGTCCGTCACATCGGAGATTCCTTCGCTTTCGAGCGGAGGGATCCCTCTTCGAGTTCCGAGCCATGCCCTTCGGCCTGTCTCCAGCTCCCAGGGTCTTCACCAAATGCATTGCAGTGGTGACAGCTTTCCTGCGGCGCCGAGGGGTCCGGGTGTACCCTTACCTGGACGATTGGCTGATAGCAGCCCCCTCCAGACAGGAGGTGGAGCGGTCCAGAGATCTGGCCCTCCAGGTTTGCTCTCAAATCGGCCTTCTCATCAATGAGGCCAAGTCGGAACTCGAGCCGAAGCAGGTGATTCTGTTTATCGGGGCAGAGCTCGACTCTCTTCGAGCCAGAGCACGGCTCCCGGCGGACAGGGCCGAGGTTCTTACCTCCTTTGCCCAATCATTTCTGGTTGGGCAATCGCGCCCTGCCCGGGACTTCCTGCACCTCCTGGGTCTCATGGTGGCCTGTACCAGCGTGGTCCGTTGGGCACGCTGGCACATGCGCCTCCTTCAGTGGGGACTGGCCAGCCAGTGGTCACAACGCTGCGATCCATTGGACCAGCTAGTGATGGTGACCCAGGAGATGTGGAACGCTCTGTGGTGGACCGTTCCAGTTCATCTGCAGGAGGGCATCCCGTTTGTCCGCCCCGAGCCAACAGTCTCTCTGTCGACCGATGCCTCTTTGATGGGTTGGGGTGCCCATCTGGGGAACACAGGCGCCGGCCTCTGGTCCCCGGGAGTCCCGATGCCGCATCAACCTGCTGGAGCTCAGTGGTCTGCCTAGCTCTCACCACCTTTGCTCCTTCTTGGGTCAAGTGGTCCGAGTCCAGACGGACAATACCATGACCATGTACTACCTAAACCGCCAGGGCGGGACGCGTTCCATGCTTCTATGCAAGGAAGCTCTCCGCATTTGGTCACTCGTGCGCAGCCTGGAGGCGGATCTCCTAGCCATTCATGTGGCAGGAGCCTCAAACACCCTGGCCGATGCCCTGAGCCGGATAGGGACTGCATCTCATGAGTGGTCTCTCCTGCCGGAGGTAGTACAAGATCTGTTCTCCCACTGGGGCACACCTCAGGTGGACCTGTTTGCCTCCAGGGAGAACGCGAAGCTGAGGCTGTTTCATGCCCGCCCCCCTCAGCAGGGCTCGCTGCAGGGGGATGCCTTCTCGAGGCTGTGGACCCCGGGCCTCTTCTACGCCTTTCCCCCATTTCCCTTGATTCACAAGGTGCTTCTCAAGGCAAGGAGGGACAAGGTGCAGGTGATTCTGATAGCCCCAGACTGGCCCCCGCCAGTTCTGGTACCCAGATCTCCTCAGCCTCCGCTCCAGGCTCCAAGGCAGCTTCCAGCTCGCCCGGACCTGCTCTCAGTCAATCAGGGAAGGTGTTCCATCCGACCTTCAATCTCTGCACCCTGCGGCCTGGTTCCTGAGCGGCTAGAGTTCCAGGCCTTGGGTCTTTCCAACGAGGTCCTCAATGTTGTTGAGGCGTCCGTAAGGAGTCGACCAGGAAATGCTATGCCTTCAAATGGAAGAGATTTTCCATTTGGTGTCAGGAGCAAGGGCTTGGACCCTTCCTCCTGTCCTTGGCAAGCATCTTGGACTATTTATGGTCCTTTCTAGTCAAGGGCTTAGGTCGACAACCTAAGGGTGCACCTGGCAGCCATCTCTGCTTACCAGGCGCGGGCCGGGGAGCAGTCGGTGGCGCAGGAAAAGGTGGTCTGGTGCTTTTCCAAAGGCCTTGATCACATTTCCCCTCCGGTGCGAGAACCTCCACCTCCGTGGGATTTACTGCTGGTACTGGCAAAGCTCATGGGCAAGCCATTCGAACCATTGCACAGGTGTGAACTCTCTCACCTGTCGTGGAAGACTGCCTTCTTGGTGGCTGTCACATCAGCCAGAAGGATGGGAGAACTCCAGGCGCTCTGCATAGAGTCTCCTTACCTGGTCTTCCACAGGGACAAGGTTGTCCTGCGCCCCCACCCGAAATTCCTTCCGAAGGTGGTGTCGGAGTTTCACCTTAACCAGGTGTTGACTCTGCCGCTGTTCTACCCCAATCACACCTCGGAGGCCAAATACAGGCTCCATACTTTGGACCCTAGAAGGGCACTCGCTTATTATAAGGAGCGCACGGCTGAAATTCGGGGAGAGGTTCGCCAGCTGTTTGTCACCTATGCTGAAGCCGCACCTGGCAGACCTGCAGCCAAGCGGACGATAAGCAGGTGGGTCACCTCCTGCATAGATCTCTGCTATAAGTTGGCGGGCATGGAGTCTCCCAGAGGGATAAGAACTCATTCTACCCGTCATACTGCTGCATCGGTGGCTGCTTCCAGGGACGTCCCTATCCAGGAAATCTGCAGGGCTGCTACCTGGAAGTCAGCACACACCTTCATTACCCATTACCACATCGACCTTGAGTCACACCGGGATGCTGGTTTTGGGGCCTCTGTTCTCCAGTCTTTATTCCCTAAGTAGGGGGTATGCGCCTTGCCTCCCTCCTCCCGGAGAACTGCTAGGAGTCTGCCAGACAGTGTGGATGAACAACATATCCATGTCCCTAGAAATACAGGTTCTCACCTGTAACAGGAGTTCTAGGAATGGTATATGTTGTTCATCCACACGACCCACCCGACCTCCCCGGCTTCGACGCACAACCTGAGCTTCCAGCGGGCCAGATCTGGCGTCATGGGGCGGAGCCGAGAGTTTTACCACCTGGGTGGGTGGGAGGAGCCAGCTTGAAGACCTTCCGGCAAGATTTAAAGCGGCAAGGAACCTGCCAGACAGTGTGGATGAACAACATATACCATTCCTAGAACTCCTGTTACAGGTGAGTAACCTGTATATTTTTGGATAAGTTTTGGTTTTGGGTTTCCTGACTTGAGTCTTCCTTTGGGAATCCAAAACTTTCTTTTGCCAGTTGGCTAGTTAAAAAATTGTACAATTTCTACAAAGTTGGTCAGGGAGTGTTTTGCTCGTAAGAATCTGATGGTTGGGTTTCAAAGTGCTGCAGACAGAGACCTCAACCGAGCTCGAGCTCAGTGTTCTATGCACTGCATAGAAAATTAACCCTCTACACTCTGGGGCAGTTCAAAGGCTGAAGCTAACTACAGATTGTCAGAATACAGCAAGACTCCATTAGAAGAAATATAATTACAAAGGTGAGTAATTTTTTTCTTTGGGACCTCGGTTCTCCAGTCCTTATTCCATAAGTAGGGGGTGCGCGCCTTGCCTCCCTCCTCCCGGAGAACTGCTTGGAGTCTGCCAGACAGTGTGGATTGAACAACTATCCATGTCCCTAGAAATACAGGTTGCCTAGCCTGTAACAGGAGTTCTGAGGTGGTATATATTTGTTCATCCTACGACCCATCGAACCTCCACAACTCGACGCACAACCTGGCTTCTAGTGGGTAGATCTGGCGTCTTGGGGGGGAGCCAAGGGTTTTACCACCCGGGTGGATGGGAGGAGCCAGCTTGAAGACGTTCTGGCAACATTTAATGCGGCAAGGAACCTGCCAACAAGTGTGAATGAACAACATATACCACTCCTAGAACTCCTGTTACAGGTGAGTAACTGTATTTCCTCACATTGCCCCTGAGCCGTTCTCCCCTCTGTCTTCAGGTTGTGTCCCCATGTTCTTGCACATCTCTTTTTCTGAAAGATGGGTCTGGTGCTGTGTCTGTTCTCCTGCATTGCGTAAGGCCTGCAAGGTTCTGTGTGAAGCAAGTTACAGGTTGGCCCCATGCTCAGCTGGTCTAGTAAAGCAGGATAAAGTTCATTGCCCCTACCAGATGGATCTGCTGCTTTGTACAGGGCCTACAAGGCTACAGGTCTGACACAATGCCCTTTTCATGTTTGCTTGTGCAAGAAACGTTTTGTTACATGAACGGGATTTCAGAGGTGTGTCACTGCCAAGCTCATTGCAGCTCAAACAGCCCAGTGACCAGGCAGTCTGGTTATGGCACTACTCTGTTTGCTGGGCAGAAGCTTCACGTACTTGAAAGAAGTCGTCCGCTCCTATCAGACAGCAGCTGGATCGTTTCATTTACATGACACTGCCCAGCAACCTGCTGAGTGGAGTCACGCCAAACCAGGTAAAATCTTGCAGCTTTTAGCTGATTTTGATAGGCCCAGTGAAAAATGATACCTGCACATAGTTTATTACAGCACATCATATACACTGTTCCTGCTTATCTTGTCCCATTTGAAATCCTTGGTGACCCGCTGCTTCTGCAAGTGCACTTCCAGCATGGCACGGAAGCGCCTGTAAACTCATGCATGAATGAGTTTGGATGTTTGTTTTTTTGTTTGTTTTTATGGCTCCGATTTTATTTCTCCGGTTTCTGCTGGCCTCTGTCTGGACCATGCCCCTCCCCCCCGGTGCTGGCTTTCCAATGACCCGAGTCCATTCCTGAACTCAGATCGCCGGCAAGGTAAGGTGTCCAGCGCTTCAGCCCTCTGCGCCACAGGGCCAGCCTAAGTTTGTATGTTTTAAAAGTGTGTATGTTAAAACAATTACTGAATAGAGGACACTTCACTAAGCATTAAGAAGTGACTGTGGTGCTGAAACCAGCACTGTAACATGTTTAACTCATGCATCAAAATATAAAATCAGGACTGCGGGAATGTGCATTAGCACCGATGCTACTGCTTGTGCCCGGAGTCGCAGCTTTATATTTCAGTGAATGAATTAAAGATGTTACAGCACTTGTTTCGGCAGCGCCATGACTTCATGATGCTTAGCAAGTGTACTCTATTTAGAACTCGTTTTAACTTGCTTGCCTTTGAAAAGATTTCAGACTCGTTCTTGCATGAGTTTACTGGCACTTCTGCGCCTCGTTAGACGTGCATGCATAGAAGCCACCAGTTGCTCAGGAGTCATAGGTGGTTGTCCGCTGCAAAAGCAAGGAGTTTCGTGAGCAGTCTAATGGTGCTGCTGGTGTCAGGCCCATGCAGGCAAGCTAAGCTCCCTCTACATTATCAGTACCAAACACCTGCACAACAAATGCATGCAAGTGAACGGCATTGACAAATGCTTGTTAATGTAGTGTCCTTGGTTGCCCCATTCCATTCACTGATATTTATTATACATATTTGGGCTTAATTTGGTACAATTATAATATCAGGCACAATACAGCTTACACTATATTTCATGTATTATTTGTACATAATTAATGATGAGCATTTTTTTTCCATGGGGAAACCTGGTTTTAATTTGCTGTTATAACCTCCTTGTTATAACGGCAGACACGCACTGGGTTTCCCTCGCTCCATGCATGCGCCAGCCGGCCGTCTTCCCTCATCGTGCTGAACATTTCACCGCCACTTGCACTCGGCGGTAAGTAAATTAAAAAAAAAAAAAAAAAAATACAATTTGTACTGTTATGATTACACTTTTGGTAAAGGCTTCCTAGCATTTAAACCTTAATTGAAGTAAAAAAAAAAAGGTTTCCGCAGCCTCTTCAACCTGACTCTGAGCTGCGCTGAAACCCAACTGGACCACAGCCAAACAGTGATGTATTTTTATTTTATATAATTGTAGTGGCAAAAAAACACTTCCCAGCAATTATATAAAATAAAACATAGGGTGGTGTGTAAAACTCGAATATATACACACACCCTCGATGTGGAATGCTTAAATAAACTCCACGAGCTTTGCTCTCAATATTTATGTAGCTTCCAACACCTCGAGTATGCGTAAAATTCTCATTGAACACACCACCCCATGTATTATTCTATATTTCTCGTGCCTTCATTTTTTTAATAGACATTCAGGCACTGCTACCTTTTGTTGTGGAGATCATTATGATGTCTAGATCATACTGTATTTCACACATGGATAACTACTATGCATGCATTTAAAGTTTCACTTAAGGACTGGTGAAATACTAAAACTGTCTGTACATGTTATGATTCTTTTCAAACAACATGAAGTCTTGCTATATTATGACTGTTGCAGTTTGTCCCACCATTAGAACTGCTCCGGAGGTGAAAGAGTTAACTTCCATGCCAGGCATGGAACTTGGAGCGCGAGCTCGGTTTGAGAAGCTCTGTCTGGAAGATTTCAAACTGAAACTGTCAGATTCTTTACTCCGCCTCACTGAACAGTCGCTCCCGGAGATTCCTCCTACTGCTCGGTTCATTTCTTGGTTTAAACAGTATTTTCTCTGTTAAATTCAACCGCGATTATTATTATTTTAAATGCAAACCGATCGGTTCAAGCTCCGTCTGTGGTATTGTAAGTAATAGGTTTATTTCTGTGTGGAACTTGTAAATGTTTATCGGTTCGGTTCGAACCGATCAGGTTGTTTTAAAATTTTGTTCTCAAGCATTTGAAAGCTTTTAGAGTGCGGTTCCCGGTTCTTATCGGTTCTAAAAAAACCGGATTTCATTACGTTTTTTTCCACGACCCGTGACACGGCTGGGAACCGATAAGGGTGTCTTGCCTGGCACTGCTGTTAAAAAGGGCAAGTTTTTGGTTAGGCTGGCATTATGTCTGAGAAACCCAAAAGAAAAACCGGGCCCACTGGGTTTCAGCACTGTAGTGTCTGTGGGGAAGCCTTTGCCAAAGGCTGACCCACACACCATATGTGTGTATATTGTCTGGGGTTTGACCACCTCAATTCAGACTGCCAGATTTGTAAGAACTTCCCTGCAGGTACCCTGGATAAGAGAGTTGGTAGGCTCAGGAAACGAGAGGCCAAAAAGTCCGCTGACCCGGATGGCCAGCCCGGTTCGGTGCCAACCGAACCAGAGGGAGTGCCCTCTGACCAGGGAGAGACTTCCTCGGCCAAACGTAAAGCTGGCTCTGAGGAGCCAGTTCCAGCACAAGAATATGATATAGAAGAGTTTTATGAACCAGAGGAGGGGGAGGATGATTATGAACAGTGTGAATGTGACTTTGAGAGTCTGGATGTGCCCATTGAACTGGACATCTCTCCAGACAGACCTTTAAAATCTCCCCCTACGCTTTTGGAGTCCCCTTCTCATTTTCTGTTTTATAAAAAGGTTGCTGAAACCCTCCAGCTCCCATTGGAGGAAGCTGTGGATGAGCAAGAGGAACCTGACTTGTGGAAATGATGGATATCCCAGAGTCCAGGAGATTGTCTATTCCTTTACATAAATCATTTAGGAAACAAACAATAAAAATTTTAAAAGCTCCTAATTCTGTGCCTCCTGTGGACAAAAGATGGACAGGAGGTACACTTTGTCAGGTCCTGATACAGAATTTCTTTCACAGCAATGCAGTCATGTTGAGTAGTTCAGGCTGCAGCCTGTGATAGCTATATTCCCTGGCTTCACATCCTCCTGACAAGGACTCCAGGAAGATTGATGCCATGGCTAAAAAACAATACATGGCAGCGTCCTTGGGACTCAGACAAGCAAATTACATGGCTTATGTGGCAAGATACCAAAAATCTAGATGGGACACTGTCATGGCTTTGGCCAAACAGGCCCCTGGCCAGCTTGCCAAGGAGCTGAAGCAGGTGGCTGCTGATGGTGGCATCCAAGGTGCAGTTCCATGCTGCTGTGGATTCTAATGATGTATCCTCTAGAGTCATGGCTACATCTGTGGCCTTTCGTAAATTGGCTTGGCTCAGGTGTACTAGTTTGTCACAGGATACCCAGACTAGGGCTGTGGATTTTCCTGTAGTAGGAAATGCTCTGTTTGGGGAGCAGACAGAGAACTATATGAAGAAAATGGATGAATATAGAACCACTTATAGGAGTGCACAAGCCAAGGAGCGGCAAGCCACTCCTCAGAGGCAGACCCCCAGGGGTAGAGGCAGGCCTTTTCACAGGCCTTTTTACCAGACCCAGGCCTCCTCTTCGACTTATGCTCAGAGGGGGTTCTTCAGAGGGAGAGGCAGATGGGGTGCAAGCAGGCCTGCTCTCCCCCCCCCCAGCCTAAAGCTCCTGCCAAACAGGCACCCTGATGGGGTGCCCAGGGCTGGTTCTCCATTACCTGTAGGGGGCAGGCTGGCTTACTTCGTTCAGGACTGGGAGTCTTTAAGATCAGACAAGTGGGTCCTGGAAGTAGTAAGCCAGGGTCTGGTTCTCAGCTTCAAAAAATTTCCAAAGATGAGAATCAGATCTTTTCCACCTGCAAACCCTCTAAGAGACTTTGCTTTGAAACAGAAGTCTCAACCTCCTGGCTCTCAGAGCTGTAGAAAGGGTTTCTCCCTACACCAGGGCAAGGGTCTGTACTCCAGGTACTTCCTTACCCTAAAAAGAAGGAGAATGGCGGCCCATTCTGGACCTAAGATATCTGAACAAGCACCTTTTAAAACCAAAATTCAAAATGGTGACTCTGGCAATGATTTTACCTCTCTAAGGCCAGGGGACTGGCTAGCTTCCCTGGACCTCAAGGATGCCTACTTCCATGTTCTTATCAGAAGCTCCCACCGAAAGTACCTCAGATTCGAACTGCCCTCAGGCCATTACCAATGCAGAGCAATGCCCTTTCGGCCTTGCCTCTGCCCCAAGGGTATTCACAAAATGCCTGGCAGTAGCAGTTGCTCATTTAAGAAGGCAAAAGATTGCCATCTTTCCCTACCTAGACGGCTGGCTCATTGTAGGTCAGTCTCCAGACCAGGTCAGATCACACCTGCAAGTTACCCAGCAGCTGCTTACCTCTCTGGGCTTTCTTCTCAATCTTCCAAAGTCAGTTCTGGAACCTGTCCAGGTACTCACCTTTATAGGTGCAGAATTGGACACAAAGCAGGCCAGAGCCTTCCTTCCCCTAGAAAGAGTAAGGAACCTAGTGGCCCAGCCTCCTCCTTCACTTTGCAGGTCTCTCGACCAGCAAGGCACTTCCTACAGCTCCTAGGACACATGGCTGCTTCCACAGCTGTAGTGCAAGGAGCAAGATTTCAGATGAGGGACATTCAGTTCCACTTGAGAGCCTTTTGGTCTCAAAGAAAAGATCCCCTATCCAAGTTGATCCCAGTGACTCAAACCCTGATCCAGGCCCTTCAGTGGTGGCAGGATCAGAGCAATCTGAGACTAGGGGTCCCCTTCATCCCTCTATCTCACTCCTTGACCCTTACTACAGATGCGTCCCTTCTGGGATGGGGAGCTCACATGGGCGACCTCTCCACCCAGGGAGTGTGGTCCCCTCAGGAATCTCTGCTCCACATCAATCTGCTGGAACTCAGAGCTGTTTTTCTAGCACTTCAGGTTTTTTCTGCATCTGTTCAGAACAAAGTGGTACAGGTCAGAACAGACAACACCACTACAATGTGGTACATCAACAAACAAGGGGGCACTCTGTCTTCGGCCTTGTTCACCGAGGCAATGAAGTTGTGGTCTCTGGCTTATTCCCTGAACACTTCCCTCATAGCAGTTCACCTCCCAGGCAAGGACAATGTCCTGGCAGATGCTCTCAGCAGGATTTCCCAGGGCCATCACAAATGGTCACTGGATCCCAGAGTACTGGGGATAGTTTTTGCCAGATGGGGCACCCCTCAGATAGATCTTTTTGCAGTCCCAGACAATCACCAACTTCCACTGTTTTGTTGCAGGCCCGAAGTGATGGGCTCAGTCCCCCTGGATGCCTTTCTCCTCTATTGGGAAGGGAAGTTTCTATATGCCTTTCCCCCCTTCCCTCTTCTGTTCAAGATGCTAGTCAAAATCAGATCCCAGCCCTGCAAGATGATCCTGATTGCTCCAGATTGGGCCAGGCAGCCCTGGTACCCACCCTTCTGTCCTTAGCAGTCCATCTTCCCCTGTTTCTCCCCAGGAACCACAACCTGTTAACTTGTGCCCAGGGGAGAGTTTGGTATCCGAATCTCAAATCCCTCAACCTCAAGGCCTGGCTCTTGAGGAGTTAGAATTTGCTGACCTACACCTTTCTCAAGGTGTTCTCGAAATCCTGAAAGCTTCTAGGAAGCCTTCCACTAGGGCTACTTATAACTCTAAATGGAAAAGGTTTTCCATATGGTGTTCTGGGAAGCATATTTCCCCGGAATCTGCTGATTTGCCCATTGTTTTGGACTATATGGTCCATCTTAATTCTTTGGGACTGAGACCAGCTACCCTGAAAGTGCATTTGGCAGCTGTCTCTGCTTTTATTTCAGCAAGAAAGCCCTCTTCTCTTTCCACTCACCCTGTATTTTCCAAGTTTTCAAAGGATTACTTCATACTAATCCACCTTTCAGGGCCCCTGCTCCTGCCTGGGATCTTAATGTTTGCATTGCTCAGCTGATGCAACCCCCCTTTGAACCTCTGTCTTCGGCAGAGCTTAAGTACTTGACTTGGAAAACTGTTTTTCTAGTAGCCATCACTTCTGCCAGGCGCACAAGTGAGTTACAAGCTTTGTCAGTGGAGACTGACTTTATTTCCTTTCACAGGGATAAAGTAGTCCTCAGAACTAACAGGAAGTTTTTGCCTAAGGTGGTTTCAGATTTCCACCTTAATCAATCTATCTCCCTTCCAGTGTTCTTCACTGATCATTCCTCCTCTGGTGAAAGGAGGTTGCACAGCTTAGATGTTAAGAGGGCCCTAAGTTACTACATAGAGCATACCAAGGGTCACAGGTTCGAATCCCTCTACAACTATTTCTCACTTATGGTGAGGTTGGAAAAGGGAAACCTGCCACTGAGATCCATTGCCAGGTGGATTGTCTCTTGTATCCAATTTTGCTATCAAAAACTGGGAAAGGTTCCCCCTTCAGCTCTACCAGAGGTACAGCTGCATCTCTAGCTGCTGCCAGAGACATCCCTATCTTAGAGATATGTCAAGCAGCTACTTGGAAAACGGTACACTCTTTCACCAAGCATTACTCCCTGGATATCCAGGCCAGGAGGGATGCTCGGTTTGGCACAGCCGTGCTTCGGAGCCTATTGCCTAAGTAGGTTCTGGCCCTCCTCCATGGAGGTACTGCTGTGTATTCTGCAATAGTCATAATATAGCAAGACTTCATGTTGTTTGAAGAAAAATTACTCACCTTAGTAATGTTGTTTCTTCTAATGGAGTCTTGCTATTATGACCTCCCCCAGCCTGCCCTCTCAGAACTTCTACTTGGGTATGGGGTGGCATTCCAGTGTTGGCACTTTTTTGATGCCCATTTTTTGTTTCCACCCCTTTTTTTGGGGGTGTTTGGGTGTTGTGTTTTATATTATCTTATTTCATCTTATTTTAATTTTCTGGTCCCCTGACTTGAGTCTTAGTGTTGGGACTAGGAAAATGTGTTAATATTTAGGTAGCCAGTTGGCTAGTGTAGGTTACAGCTTCCACACAGAACCTTAGTGAGTTTTGCTCGTAAAGATCTGACAGTTTCAGTTTGAAATCTTCCAGAGCTTCTCAAACTGAGCTCGCGCTCCAAGTTCCATGCCTGGCATGGAAGTTAACTCTTTCACCTCCGGAGCAGTTCTAATGGTGGGACAAACTGCAATAGTCATAATATAGCAAGACTCCATAAGAAGAAACAATATTACTAAGGTGAGTAATTTTTTCAACTCTTTTATTATTGTACTTGATACTTGTAGGCTCAGATATTCAAACTGCGCCAGGCTGTGGCGCAAGCCTGGGCACAGCACAACTTGGCTGCACAGGGGCGTTGACCGGGCGATATTCAACAGAGCTGCGCCATGGCTCAGCAGCGTTGAATATCAGCACCCTAACCAACGATAGTGCGCGTAGGCGCGAGTCGCCTCAGCGCCAGTGGCCAGAGTGGAGCATGGGGATGCGCTAGCGCAAAGTTCTATGCGCCGCGGTGCAGCAACTGTAGTATTCAAAAGTTGACATGCAGATGGGGCCATAATGTATGCAACGCGCACATGGGGCCATTTGCATGTCATTATAGCCCTATTTGCATGCAGGTGCGCCGATCCCCGATGAATTGTGCCTGTCGCCCTGCCAGGCAGCAGCCGTCGGGGACGGACACCCCCTGCAGCGCGACAATGTGCCCCACAACCAGATCGTGGGCTGCAGTAAAGAAAGAATAATCAGCAATCCCTGGTGGTCCGCTGCCCGCCCTATCGTGGGCTACATGAAAAAATGAGCCTAAATCCCTGGTGGTCCAGTGGACCTGTCTGCCCGATCGCGGGCTGAAGTAAAAATAGAATATACTATTAGTCTGGTGGTCCAGGTGGACCTGTCCTCTGATCGCAGGCTGCAGGAAAAGTAGGAATTGTTTCCTCAGTTGCCAGTGGACTCTCTCCACTCGCCTCACTGATGCCCCCCGGTCAGCGATGGGTGGCAGCACCCACCTGCCCTGCCGCCCGCAGACTGACACTGTCAGTGTTGTACCCATTGGTCCACAGTGTGAGCGAATGGGCGTGGCAGCCCATAGCCATACTACACATTCCAGATATGTGAATGGATCCATTCACATATCTGGAAATGTGTATCTGGTATGGGCTGCATGCCCATTGGCTCACGCTGTGGACCAATGAGCGTGACAGCCCTACTGACGTATGTCAGTTGGCAGCAGGCAGGTGGGGTGCTGCCGTCCGCCGCTGACTGGGGGGGGCGGGTGGTGGGGATCAGTGGGCGGTGGGGAGGGGGTCCACTGGACCACCAGGGATAATGTTCTTATTTTTCTAATTCAGCCCGCGATTGGGGGGACACGTCCACTGGACCATCAGGGAAATGGTATTATTCTATTTTTACTTCAGCCCGTGATCGGACAGACAGGTCCACTGGACCACCAGGGATTTAGGCTTATTCTTTTTTCATGTAGCCCGCGATCAGGCGGGCTGCGGTCCACTGGACCACCAGGGATAATTTTGGATATATCTTTTTATACTGATGCCCGCAATCGGGCATGGGGGGTGCCACCACGGTGGTGCAGCCGGAGCTCGGGTGGCCACCCTCAGGTGGCAGCTGCCGTGTTGCGCCCTGCAATGCAGCAGCTTACCTGTGGGTGACCATCCATTGTTCCTTTTTTTTTGGGGGGGGGTGGGTCAACTTTGTGCTGGCACAGGTAGGGGTTGCACATGCATGGCTCCGCACATCCCGGGCTGAATATCGAGCTGTGCAGGGTATGCATGGGCACATACCCACCCACCTGCGCCTGCTTACATTACTGATGCGCACCAGCGCATCGGGATTTGTTCTGCACACTTTTCCCATTTGAATGTCACGTCGGGACGCATCAGTGGGTTGCGCATGGTGCAACACTGTTGCACCATGAGCAACCCTTTTGAATATCTGGGCCATAGTGTGTTTGTAGTTTTTTTTTTTTAGATTTAGCGCTAATGAAAATGGGTATTTTATGCCCGTTGGCTCACAAGTATGAAAAATAAAAATGAAATGATAAGCAGTAGGAGTATAAGGATTCTAAAGAACTATCTTGTTTTCAAGCATTTTTTTTTTCTTAACTTTGGATAGCCCAGCTGAGATGCAGCATCTTGTTTCCAGTGGAACCCTACTTTTACACATTTCCACAGCTAGGTGGACTGGAGCACTGAGGCTGTGACTTGCCAAGGGTCTCATAGTGAGTATTTGAAAGCATTTGAATATGCGAGCACCCTGCTCCCAAGCCAGTACTCTAACCACTAGACAACAGTGCCTTGTCGTTGGTTACAAAGAATGAGGAAATGAAATACGAAAAAACACAAACTCTGTGATTTACCATGTGTAAATATGAATGCTTCTCCCACAAGGCTTCAACGCTCTTCTTTAAACTAGAGCTTTCTTCCTCCCAGTGTCGGAGTGAGTCAGCTGTGGCACGATTGGCGGTGGAGAAGGTGGTCATGGATTCAAGTCTCACCTTGGAGACTTTGGGCTCATACCTAATTCTGATAATTCATACAGTACTTTGGTGGGGGAGTGCTGTATATAGGATTGGATATCAAACACTGGCCTTTTATGGGTGTAATAAATAACCATGTGGTCCTGTGCGGCATTCATCCCCCAACTGGTTCTGTGTTATCAGTGGCTGTATGTATAAAATGATGAGAACTTAAAGGTGTCCATGTTTCTTCACAATAGGTTTATCTCAGCTAGC
Organism: Neoceratodus forsteri; assembly: GCA_016271365.2. NCBI lineage: Eukaryota > Metazoa > Chordata > Ceratodontiformes > Ceratodontidae > Neoceratodus > Neoceratodus forsteri. The sequence goes on along the minus strand of CM057451.1, from coordinate 453,097,556 downwards.
CCAGCTGATATGCAAAATGTTATTTTCAGTGGGGTCCTGTTTCTGCCTGATTTTGCAGCCAAGAGGACTAAGCACTGGAAGGTTACTTGCCTTGCTTAGGGGTCACGCTAACTCTTAAATGGGCGGGGATGACCCACACCTAACAGTGCTGGTCTGATGGTGCTGCCAAAGAGCAGCTAACCCCAGAGCAGGTACACTGCAAGTCCAGGAATCTGTGCACTCACTGGAGTTAACAGGTGTAAGTTAGCAAGCTGCAAATAGTGGATACAGGAGACCTTGAAGACTGAGCTTACTTGCAAAAAAATAGACACTTTTATTCATCGTGTATTCTCATCAAAAACAAGAGCAAGAACACTGGCAAGATGCCTCGGGTGCTTTGACCTGGTGGGTCTTCATCAGGGGTGCGGCCCTGATGAGTGTACTTTGAATAAGAGAATTTAAATTTTTGCAAGTAAGCTTTGTTTTCATGGTCTTTGATATCAGACATTTGCAGCTTGCTAGCTTGTAGTTATCTCCTCCAAGTGCACTGACTCTTGGTTGCATTTGAACCTGTGTTGTTTGGTTCACAGGCCTGTAGTTTCAGATTATGTATGCATACAGTCCCTGCACTACCAGTATCTAACCCATTGGTTGATGAAAGTATGAAATGAAGTGTATGACACCATATTTCTTTCTCTTCCTTGTTAGGGCTCGAGTTGGAGACCAGAAGGCGAATCGACCGGATTGTCTACTCTAAGACATCAGAGGGCGGCAGTTTCAAGGAGATAGTGTCAGTTCTGGTACTTTCTTCATTTTTAAGATTTTATGTTGGTGGTCAACAAAGCGTGATTTTCTTTTACATAGTTTGGTATGTGACTTACATTAAAACAAACAGACATTTTGTTAAGGGGCTAGAGTGTCTAGAGGTTGGGGGCAGTTTAGGTAGTGGTTGGAACAGAGTTGTGAACCTAGAGGATCCCATTACTGCCACTTGCTTTGTAACCTTGTGCAAGCCAGTTTAACCTCCATGTTCTTACTCTTTGTTCTGTGCCTAACCACATTCACTTTCACTTCCTCCCTTTGCGTGCTTACTGGCTGCTGCCACAGTTCATAGTTTATGAAGTGCTTTGTGATGCATTACGTATGAGACAAAACTAACTTCTTTTGTTTTGCGGTACTGACCCCAGCACCCGGTAGCATTCTGGTGTTTCATATTGCTTAAATTGTCCTGGTGGCTGAGGAACAATTTCAGCTTTTAGAAGAAAGCGTTCTTTGGTGATACTATAGTTAGTACTTTTTAAGTCACTGGCAACTAAAAGCATATTTTGTTTTTCCTGTTATTACACAGAATATTTTATACTGTACCTGTCGAAATCTGTACCAACAAATAAAAAGTTATCATTTAATAGTTAATGATTGGCAGGGGTTAAGCCACCTGATGGTATGTAAATGAAGAAACTATAAACCAAATCCTAGAAAGTGTCATTAAATTTTAAAATTTAGTCTGTGGAACTACCGTAGAAATTTGGCTACTTGAATAACAGTATTTCTATCTAAACATAGAAATACGTAGCAAACCACTGTTTGACTGCTAGTGACAGCTTAAAGTTAACTGGATAGGAAAAACTGAGTGTCATGATTGGTCAGTTGAGTAGCTGACCTGTGCTGTTCAGTCTGTGATTTGGTACAGAAACTGCAGACTCTGCACTCGGTGTGAGACCACTTACTCCCTTCTGACTGGTACAAACATCGCAACCACGTTCCCTCACTAATCGATCCTTACCTGCAGCCCAAATGAACCAAAAACTGGAAAAATTGCCACATTTAAAAACCTAGATGCAGGAAAATGTACCTTCACATTGAGGGAGGAAGAATCCATGAAGCTGTAGGGAGCCACCCAAGCCTGCGCATTCAACAGTGTAGTGTTTGTTTCTTTTCTCGTATGTTCAGTGCTTCAGGAAGAGTGCTAGGGTTTTTTTTATTCTTTTTTTTTTTGGGGGGGGGAGCTTTTATTGTAAGTGAGGGGAGTTTGTTGAAGTTTGAAACTGACGGATCTGAGTTGAAATGTTTTTCCCAGCTGGCCGTACATCCACTGCAGGACCCAGCTTTCCTGTCCTCTTAGTTGTTTTTTTTTTTTTTTTTTTTTTTTTAAGGTACATCAGTCCTCATCTGCCACCATGATACTGTTTCCCCAGTTCTTCCTCTCTGGGTCTTGGATGTCTGCTCTGCCCCTAGTCTTTGTTTATACTTAATGGGGCCTTCTCCTCTGTGGGTGGCTACACGGGGAGGAAGTAGACATGCTGTTCTGGCTAGGGTTGGTCCTGGAACATCAGAGGAGAAGGGCCTTTGAGTCTGCAGATCATTCTGGCATGTATAGGGCAAGTTGAAGTTGTGCATCTGAGAGACAGGCCTGATTCTGGTTTTAGCCCCATCCTCTTTCCAGCTGTATATGAAAAATGGCAGTCTGTGCAAAGAAGTGCCATCTTTTACTGTTAGCTGTGAGAAATAGTAAAATTGATGCTGAGTAATTGTAACAGTTTGTGCCCTTCAGTGGTAGCCCATCATGGATTGCAAGTGTGAAAAAATTGAGCCCAACACAGAAACATAGACAGTGACTGCAGAAAAAGACCAGTCGCCCATCCAATCTGCTGTAACATCCCAGCTAGGGGGAATTTCCCTTCAGCTGAATAGTTAGAGTTGCTGCCTTTGGGACTCCAGGTCCCTGGGCTTGATTTCTAGCAGGGGTTAGAAGGGTGTCTGCCAAGGTTAAGGTGATTAGACATAACATCACCACCCAACCCCAATGCAAAGCATCGATTGCCGTGCTTTCCTAATGCATCTTTGAATCACTCCCCATCCCTCAGGCTAAAGTGTCACTGCGCAAATGTTTCTCCCTTACCCTGTTCCCATAGAGGAAGAATGTATGATTGGCTGCTTAATCCTCCCCAGCAGAATCGGAAGTGATGTAAAACAAAACTAAACCCACCCCACTTCTCTGCTTTCCACCTCTGTAATCATCCCCATGACCTGTTTGTATGGCTGCTGCGACATGTAGGTACTCGGACATCAAATGGAGCACAGGGGCACGCCCCTAAACAAAAGATTGACAGCTTGGTCTCCACTATTGCCTGCTGCTTCTGCCAGAACCTCTGCTACTTTGCTTCTGCAGGAGCAGCAGGCAAACTCTGAACAAGATTGTAATGTAGTGTCAACTTGCCCTTCTCTTGATCCACCTCGAAAAATAACTTTTCACATTTTCAAACAAACACTGGACAGTGCTCTTTCAACTACTGCGCCTCCTCACTATGGAATACAATCCCCCCCCTTTTAGAGAATTACCAACTGCCTCTGCTTTCTCAAGCAATCTGAAAGCATTATATCTCCCTCGGTGTCTGTGACTGCTTTGTGTACATACCCTTTGTTCATACCCCTACGCATCTGCACTCAATGCAGTATCTGCACTAATCAGCCGCTCTTTCTATGTGCCGCAGTTATGTAGTCAGGTATGTAATTTTCAATCGATGTGTGTATGTTTAGTTTTCTGCAACAAGCACCCAAACATTTATATATATGTCCTCAAATGTCTGTGCAGTTGCACCCAGGCCCTGACTGAAAAAGTTGGTGCCAGTGCACATATCCGGTTACCAAAGTGAAAATAAATAAATAAAATAGGCCTTTTTGCTTAGAGGAGTGTGGTTTTCAACAAGTTAGGAAAGCAGCTTTGTGTAGTAGCACTTTTAGATGATTTTTAGTCAAATTTGGCTGTGTCACGGCAGATCAGCATCTTGCCTTATGGATCCCAAGTCTGTTTCTACCTTGCCTACCGAAAGAGATATATACCGCCCTGCTGGGCAGTCGGTTAACTTCCACTGTGGTGCTGTGTACCACAGTCATTACTGCATCTGGTTTGGGTGTGGTGGGTGTGGTGGTTGTGTAAGGAGAACTCGAGATACAGAATTCCTTATAGCATGACGTCAGCGAAAAAGAAGAGCACCAAAAGCAAAAATTGTCAGTGTTTGCAGGGCAGGTATGCCATCGATAAGCCCAGGATTGTACTGCAAGCCCTTCAGGCACTGTGAGGATTGCATAGTGCACATGTTAGTAGCAAGCAGCAAGAGGACTCCTCAGGAGCAGAGATGAGTCCAGGAGAGTGCAAGCAGACCAGCAAAAATGCATAGTGGAGACTAGCAGGTCTGTTAAGTGGTCGCCATCTGTGGCTCTGACCCTTTTCCCTGGGGTCATATATTTTCAAATCTAAAGCCTTTGAAGATTCAGGATTGGCATCTGGGTAGGAGTGAGATCTAATGTCTGTCACCCCACCAGCTGTTCCTTTTACCCAAGCATTGTCGGCTCTAGCATTACTAAATATGTTGTGGCAGCAGGACCCTTCTTTGACATTAAAATGGCATAGAATCAATCCAACAGACTTATATTTCCAACGCAACAAAATGGCCCATCACCAAGAGTTATCATGTTTGGTACGAGACAATAGATGCAGAAGTTTTCTGCTTGCTTGCTGACAGCCCAACCCCTTTTTTAGTGTGTCCCCATTCATTATTGTTGCAGGACCCTTTTAAAAATTCTGGATTTGACACACTTTACCAAGGTGTGCAGATACCAGCACTGTTGATCTCCTGGGATGCAGCAACCCCCACAAGTAACTCAGTGAGTGGGAATCGCAATCGTTTTACAAGTCAGTCCAGTTAATCTCCCAAGCAGCCACACCAACAAGAGGTATGCAGAGGCCTGGAACTACCTCACCTGCTTCCCATGCTGCTCTGCCTAATCCTACAGAAGAGGAATGGTCCTTTTCATAATATGAACAGAAGCTGTTAGGGGACAAGTTTTTTAGATTTTCAGATTACCCTGCCTTTATTCACAGCGTAATCTGAGTTTTGGAGCAGCACGAGGCATGTGTCAAGAGGGGAAAGGATCGCTTCCCTCTGTGGATATCAAGGAAAAGTCAGTGATACTGCAGTCTTATCTGGCCAACCAGATTAAGAAAGTCTAGGGAGCTCTGTTTCCCTCTTTGGGTCCCCACATCTTCATTAAATTGTAATGTTCCAACAGGAACAATATTGCTATCTTCTCAAGTCTTCTACTCTCTAAAGGCATTTCAAACAACATGAAGTCTTGCTGTATTCAGACATAATGCAGTTAGCCCCAGCACTTGAACTGCCCCGGAGAGGAAAGAGTTAACTCTATGCAGAAGCATAGAACATTGAGCTCGAGCTTGGTTTTCAAACCTCTGTCTGTGGTACTTCTCAGTGCAGCCGTCGGATTCTTTACTCCGCCTAACAGTGAAGTCGCTCCGGAGATTTCCTCTCCTTGGTTCGTTAAAAGTAAAGCGTTCGGTTTAAACCGTATAATTTTTTGTTATTTTCGGATTTCCAACCTCTCTCTACAGTACAAGTAGTGTGTAGATAGGTAATGACTGTGTTTTATTTTGTGAAAAATTTGGAAATTGTTCTTTTCTTCAGTTTCTTTCTGGTCAGTCCGGTTTGGAACCGACCCATTCAGTTTACATTTCTGGGATTAGAGTGGTGTTCCGGTACCGATCGATTTCAAAAGAACCAAGGTTTTTGGCCGGTTCTTTTAAAAAGCCTGTGACACGGTTTGTAACTGATCGGTCATTGTATTACCTGGCTTGAAAGCTGCAATAGGGTAATTTGTTAGGTTGGCCGTGTCTGAGAAACCCAAGAAGAAAACCGGTCCCACTGGGTTTCAAAATTGTACTGAGTGTGGGAGGCCTTTGCTAAGGCTGACCCCCACCTCATCTGTGTTTGTCTGGGGTTTGGCCACCTCAAGTCAGACTGCCAAATCTGTAAAAACTTGCCTAAATCCACTCTAGACAAAAGACTGAGTAGGCTGAAGGAAAGGGAGGCCAAGAAGTCCGTAGATCAGGTTGGCCAGCCTGATTCTGTTGTGGCCGAACCTGAGGAGGTGCCTACTGACCTAGGCGATACCTCCTCGGGCAAAAGGAGAGCCGATCCCAAGGGGTCAGTTCCATCAAAAAAGAAGCACAAATCTGCCGATTTGGATCCGGTATCGCACTCTCCAACCGCAGATGAAATAGCCAAAGCGATTAGCATTGTTCAATCGCTTAGACCGGTTCTATCTGAACCGGTACTGCCGGTTAGGCGGTCGGTTTGGTCGGATCCATCTCCTCCGGATTATGATCCAGACACTTTTTATAAGGAGTGGGAGGGAGACTAAGACTATCCTGAGGAGGAGGATAATGATAATGATGGTGATGATGACGATGACCAGGGGGTCTGGATGTGCCCATTGAACTGGACATCTCCCCAGACAGGCCCTCGGGTGTCTCTCCTCCCAGGCTTTGAGTCCCCTTCACATTTTTTTGTTCTACAAAAAGGTGGCAGAAACCCTTGGTTGAAGCTGCAGAGGAGGATAAAGAGCCTGATTTTGTGGAAATGATGAACATCCCAGAGTCCAAAAGACTGTCTATGCCTCTTCATAAATCCTTGGGGAAACAGACACACAAACTTTTACAAACCCCTAATTCAGTACCTCCTGTGAATAAGAGAATGGACAGGAGGTATTTGATATCAGGCTCAGCTGTGGAGTTCCTTTATAGTCCTTACAGCCATGTTGGGGTAGTGCAGGCTGCAGCCTGTGACAGGGCTAACATTCCTTTGGCTTCACACCCCCTGGATAAGGACTCCAGGAAAGTGGATGACATCGCAAAAAAAAAACAGTATTTGTCATCCTCGTTGGGACTCGGGCAAGCTACCTATATGGCCTACACAGCCAGGTACCAGAAATCCAGATGGGATACGGTTTTGGAACTGGCTAAATAGACCTCTCCCTAGCTAGCCAAGGAGCTGAAGGAGGTGGCTGCTGATGAAATTGAGGCTTCCAAAATGTAATTTCATGCTGCTGTGGACTCCAGTGATGTGGCATCTAGAGTCATAGCTACATCTGTCTCTCTCAGAAGACATGCTTGGCTCAGATGTACTAGCCTTTCACAGGATACCCAGACTAAGGCTATGGGTTTTCCTGTAGTAACTCTCTGTTTGGGGAGCAGACAGAGGCTTACATGAAGAAAATGGATAAATACAAGACCACGTACAGGAGTGCACAGGCCAAAGAGAGGCAAGCCACTCCACGCAAGCAGCAGTCTAGGGGCAGGCCCTTTCAAAGGCCTTTTTACCAAGCCTAGGCCTCCTCTCCCTTCCCATAGAGGGGGTTCTTCAGTAGGAGGGGCAGGAGGGGGATGAGCAGAGAGAGCTGCTCCCTCCTGCTCTGTCTAAGGCTCCTGCCAAGCAGACACCCTGATGTGTCGGCCCAGGTCGATCCCTCATTTCCAGTAGGAGGCAGGCTGGCGAACTACTTCCAGGCGTGGAAGTCTGTGACCTCAGACAAGTGGGTCCTGGAAGTGGTAAGCCAGGGACTGGCCCTCGGCTTCAAAAAATTTCCAAAAAAGAGGGCCAAGTCTTTTCCACCTGCATCACTCTCAGAAACCATTGCCCTAGAGGCAGGGGTTTCCTCTTTTCTAGCTCTCAGAGCTATAGTGAAGGTTCCTACTCTGCACAGGGGAAAAGGACTGTACTCCA